>OX371180.1:36931864-38235658 GCA_947310635.1 Leptodirus hochenwartii | reverse complement strand
ACCTGACCTGACCTGACCTGACCTGACCTGACCTGACCTGACCTGACCTGACCTGACCTGACCTGACCTGACCTGACCTGACCTGACCTGACCTGACCTGACCTGACCTGACCTGACCTGACCTGACCTGACCTGACCTGACCTGACCTGACCTGACCTGACCTGACCTGACCTGACCTGACCTGACCTGACCTGACCTGACCTGACCTGACCTGACCTGACCTGACCTGACCTGACCTGACCTGACCTGACCTGACCTGACCTGACCTGACCTGACCTGACCTGACCTGACCTGACCTGACCTGACCTGACCTGACCTGACCTGACCTGACCTGACCTGACCTGACCTGACCTGACCTGACCTGACCTGACCTGACCTGACCTGACCTGACCTGACCTGACCTGACCTGACCTGACCTGACCTGACCTGACCTGACCTGACCTGACCTGACCTGACCTGACCTGACCTGACCTGACCTGACCTGACCTGACCTGACCTGACCTGACCTGACCTGACCTGACCTGACCTGACCTGACCTGACCTGACCTGACCTGACCTGACCTGACCTGACCTGACCTGACCTGACCTGACCTGACCTGACCTGACCTGACCTGACCTGACCTGACCTGACCTGACCTGACCTGACCTGACCTGACCTGACCTGACCTGACCTGACCTGACCTGACCTGACCTGACCTGACCTGACCTGACCTGACCTGACCTGACCTGACCTGACCTGACCTGACCTGACCTGACCTGACCTGACCTGACCTGACCTGACCTGACCTGACCTGACCTGACCTGACCTGACCTGACCTGACCTGACCTGACCTGACCTGACCTGACCTGACCTGACCTGACCTGACCTGACCTGACCTGACCTGACCTGACCTGACCTGACCTGACCTGACCTGACCTGACCTGACCTGACCTGACCTGACCTGACCTGACCTGACCTGACCTGACCTGACCTGACCTGACCTGACCTGACCTGACCTGACCTGACCTGACCTGACCTGACCTGACCTGACCTGACCTGACCTGACCTGACCTGACCTGACCTGACCTGACCTGACCTGACCTGACCTGACCTGACCTGACCTGACCTGACCTGACCTGACCTGACCTGACCTGACCTGACCTGACCTGACCTGACCTGACCTGACCTGACCTGACCTGACCTGACCTGACCTGACCTGACCTGACCTGACACTGACCTGACCTGACCTGACCTGACCTGACCTGACCTGACCTGACCTGACCTGACCTGACCTGACCTGACCTGACCTGACCTGACCTGACCTGACCTGACCTGACCTGACCTGACCTGACCTGACCTGACCTGACCTGACCTGACCTGACCTGACCTGACCTGACCTGACCTGACCTGACCTGACCTGACCTGACCTGACCTGACCTGACCTGACCTGACCTGACCTGACCTGACCTGACCTGACCTGACCTGACCTGACCTGACCTGACCTGACCTGACCTGACCTGACCTGACCTGACCTGACCTGACCTGACCTGACCTGACCTGACCTGACCTGACCTGACCTGACCTGACCTGACCTGACCTGACCTGACCTGACCTGACCTGACCTGACCTGACCTGACCTGACCTGACCTGACCTGACCTGACCTGACCTGACCTGACCTGACCTGACCTGACCTGACCTGACCTGACCTGACCTGACCTGACCTGACCTGACCTGACCTGACCTGACCTGACCTGACCTGACCTGACCTGACCTGACCTGACCTGACCTGACCTGACCTGACCTGACCTGACCTGACCTGACCTGACCTGACCTGACCTGACCTGACCTGACCTGACCTGACCTGACCTGACCTGACCTGACCTGACCTGACCTGACCTGACCTGACCTGACCTGACCTGACCTGACCTGACCTGACCTGACCTGACCTGACCTGACCTGACCTGACCTGACCTGACCTGACTGACCTGACCTGACCTGACCTGACCTGACCTGACCTGACCTGACCTGACCTGACCTGACCTGACCTGACCTGACCTGACCTGACCTGACCTGACCTGACCTGACCTGACCTGACCTGACCTGACCTGACCTGACCTGACCTGACCTGACCTGACCTGACCTGACCTGACCTGACCTGACCTGACCTGACCTGACCTGACCTGACCTGACCTGACCTGACCTGACCTGACCTGACCTGACCTGACCTGACCTGACCTGACCTGACCTGACCTGACCTGACCTGACCTGACCTGACCTGACCTGACCTGACCTGACCTGACCTGACCTGACCTGACCTGACCTGACCTGACCTGACCTGACCTGACCTGACCTGACCTGACCTGACCTGACCTGACCTGACCTGACCTGACCTGACCTGACCTGACCTGACCTGACCTGACCTGACCTGACCTGACCTGACCTGACCTGACCTGACCTGACCTGACCTGACCTGACCTGACCTGACCTGACCTGACCTGACCTGACCTGACCTGACCTGACCTGACCTGACCTGACCTGACCTGACCTGACCTGACCTGACCTGACCTGACCTGACCTGACCTGACCTGACCTGACCTGACCTGACCTGACCTGACCTGACCTGACCTGACCTGACCTGACCTGACCTGACCTGACCTGACCTGACCTGACCTGACCTGACCTGACCTGACCTGACCTGACCTGACCTGACCTGACCTGACCTGACCTGACCTGACCTGACCTGACCTGACCTGACCTGACCTGACCTGACCTGACCTGACCTGACCTGACCTGACCTGACCTGACCTGACCTGACCTGACCTGACCTGACCTGACCTGACCTGACCTGACCTGACCTGACCTGACCTGACCTGACCTGACCTGACCTGACCTGACCTGACCTGACCTGACCTGACCTGACCTGACCTGACCTGACCTGACCTGACCTGACCTGACCTGACCTGACCTGACCTGACCTGACCTGACCTGACCTGACCTGACCTGACCTGACCTGACCTGACCTGACCTGACCTGACCTGACCTGACCTGACCTGACCTGACCTGACCTGACCTGACCTGACCTGACCTGACCTGACCTGACCTGACCTGACCTGACCTGACCTGACCTGACCTGACCTGACCTGACCTGACCTGACCTGACCTGACCTGACCTGACCTGACCTGACCTGACCTGACCTGACCTGACCTGACCTGACCTGACCTGACCTGACCTGACCTGACCTGACCTGACCTGACCTGACCTGACCTGACCTGACCTGACCTGACCTGACCTGACCTGACCTGACCTGACCTGACCTGACCTGACCTGACCTGACCTGACCTGACCTGACCTGACCTGACCTGACCTGACCTGACCTGACCTGACCTGACCTGACCTGACCTGACCTGACCTGACCTGACCTGACCTGACCTGACCTGACCTGACCTGACCTGACCTGACCTGACCTGACCTGACCTGACCTGACCTGACCTGACCTGACCTGACCTGACCTGACCTGACCTGACCTGACCTGACCTGACCTGACCTGACCTGACCTGACCTGACCTGACCTGACCTGACCTGACCTGACCTGACCTGACCTGACCTGACCTGACCTGACCTGACCTGACCTGACCTGACCTGACCTGACCTGACCTGACCTGACCTGACCTGACCTGACCTGACCTGACCTGACCTGACCTGACCTGACCTGACCTGACCTGACCTGACCTGACCTGACCTGACCTGACCTGACCTGACCTGACCTGACCTGACCTGACCTGACCTGACCTGACCTGACCTGACCTGACCTGACCTGACCTGACCTGACCTGACCTGACCTGACCTGACCTGACCTGACCTGACCTGACCTGACCTGACCTGACCTGACCTGACCTGACCTGACCTGACCTGACCTGACCTGACCTGACCTGACCTGACCTGACCTGACCTGACCTGACCTGACCTGACCTGACCTGACCTGACCTGACCTGACCTGACCTGACCTGACCTGACCTGACCTGACCTGACCTGACCTGACCTGACCTGACCTGACCTGACCTGACCTGACCTGACCTGACCTGACCTGACCTGACCTGACCTGACCTGACCTGACCTGACCTGACCTGACCTGACCTGACCTGACCTGACCTGACCTGACCTGACCTGACCTGACCTGACCTGACCTGACCTGACCTGACCTGACCTGACCTGACCTGACCTGACCTGACCTGACCTGACCTGACCTGACCTGACCTGACCTGACCTGACCTGACCTGACCTGACCTGACCTGACCTGACCTGACCTGACCTGACCTGACCTGACCTGACCTGACCTGACCTGACCTGACCTGACCTGACCTGACCTGACCTGACCTGACCTGACCTGACCTGACCTGACCTGACCTGACCTGACCTGACCTGACCTGACCTGACCTGACCTGACCTGACCTGACCTGACCTGACCTGACCTGACCTGACCTGACCTGACCTGACCTGACCTGACCTGACCTGACCTGACCTGACCTGACCTGACCTGACCTGACCTGACCTGACCTGACCTGACCTGACCTGACCTGACCTGACCTGACCTGACCTGACCTGACCTGACCTGACCTGACCTGACCTGACCTGACCTGACCTGACCTGACCTGACCTGACCTGACCTGACCTGACCTGACCTGACCTGACCTGACCTGACCTGACCTGACCTGACCTGACCTGACCTGACCTGACCTGACCTGACCTGACCTGACCTGACCTGACCTGACCTGACCTGACCTGACCTGACCTGACCTGACCTGACCTGACCTGACCTGACCTGACCTGACCTGACCTGACCTGACCTGACCTGACCTGACCTGACCTGACCTGACCTGACCTGACCTGACCTGACCTGACCTGACCTGACCTGACCTGACCTGACCTGACCTGACCTGACCTGACCTGACCTGACCTGACCTGACCTGACCTGACCTGACCTGACCTGACCTGACCTGACCTGACCTGACCTGACCTGACCTGACCTGACCTGACCTGACCTGACCTGACCTGACCTGACCTGACCTGACCTGACCTGACCTGACCTGACCTGACCTGACCTGACCTGACCTGACCTGACCTGACCTGACCTGACCTGACCTGACCTGACCTGACCTGACCTGACCTGACCTGACCTGACCTGACCTGACCTGACCTGACCTGACCTGACCTGACCTGACCTGACCTGACCTGACCTGACCTGACCTGACCTGACCTGACCTGACCTGACCTGACCTGACCTGACCTGACCTGACCTGACCTGACCTGACCTGACCTGACCTGACCTGACCTGACCTGACCTGACCTGACCTGACCTGACCTGACCTGACCTGACCTGACCTGACCTGACCTGACCTGACCTGACCTGACCTGACCTGACCTGACCTGACCTGACCTGACCTGACCTGACCTGACCTGACCTGACCTGACCTGACCTGACCTGACCTGACCTGACCTGACCTGACCTGACCTGACCTGACCTGACCTGACCTGACCTGACCTGACCTGACCTGACCTGACCTGACCTGACCTGACCTGACCTGACCTGACCTGACCTGACCTGACCTGACCTGACCTGACCTGACCTGACCTGACCTGACCTGACCTGACCTGACCTGACCTGACCTGACCTGACCTGACCTGACCTGACCTGACCTGACCTGACCTGACCTGACCTGACCTGACCTGACCTGACCTGACCTGACCTGACCTGACCTGACCTGACCTGACCTGACCTGACCTGACCTGACCTGACCTGACCTGACCTGACCTGACCTGACCTGACCTGACCTGACCTGACCTGACCTGACCTGACCTGACCTGACCTGACCTGACCTGACCTGACCTGACCTGACCTGACCTGACCTGACCTGACCTGACCTGACCTGACCTGACCTGACCTGACCTGACCTGACCTGACCTGACCTGACCTGACCTGACCTGACCTGACCTGACCTGACCTGACCTGACCTGACCTGACCTGACCTGACCTGACCTGACCTGACCTGACCTGACCTGACCTGACCTGACCTGACCTGACCTGACCTGACCTGACCTGACCTGACCTGACCTGACCTGACCTGACCTGACCTGACCTGACCTGACCTGACCTGACCTGACCTGACCTGACCTGACCTGACCTGACCTGACCTGACCTGACCTGACCTGACCTGACCTGACCTGACCTGACCTGACCTGACCTGACCTGACCTGACCTGACCTGACCTGACCTGACCTGACCTGACCTGACCTGACCTGACCTGACCTGACCTGACCTGACCTGACCTGACCTGACCTGACCTGACCTGACCTGACCTGACCTGACCTGACCTGACCTGACCTGACCTGACCTGACCTGACCTGACCTGACCTGACCTGACCTGACCTGACCTGACCTGACCTGACCTGACCTGACCTGACCTGACCTGACCTGACCTGACCTGACCTGACCTGACCTGACCTGACCTGACCTGACCTGACCTGACCTGACCTGACCTGACCTGACCTGACCTGACCTGACCTGACCTGACCTGACCTGACCTGACCTGACCTGACCTGACCTGACCTGACCTGACCTGACCTGACCTGACCTGACCTGACCTGACCTGACCTGACCTGACCTGACCTGACCTGACCTGACCTGACCTGACCTGACCTGACCTGACCTGACCTGACCTGACCTGACCTGACCTGACCTGACCTGACCTGACCTGACCTGACCTGACCTGACCTGACCTGACCTGACCTGACCTGACCTGACCTGACCTGACCTGACCTGACCTGACCTGACCTGACCTGACCTGACCTGACCTGACCTGACCTGACCTGACCTGACCTGACCTGACCTGACCTGACCTGACCTGACCTGACCTGACCTGACCTGACCTGACCTGACCTGACCTGACCTGACCTGACCTGACCTGACCTGACCTGACCTGACCTGACCTGACCTGACCTGACCTGACCTGACCTGACCTGACCTGACCTGACCTGACCTGACCTGACCTGACCTGACCTGACCTGACCTGACCTGACCTGACCTGACCTGACCTGACCTGACCTGACCTGACCTGACCTGACCTGACCTGACCTGACCTGACCTGACCTGACCTGACCTGACCTGACCTGACCTGACCTGACCTGACCTGACCTGACCTGACCTGACCTGACCTGACCTGACCTGACCTGACCTGACCTGACCTGACCTGACCTGACCTGACCTGACCTGACCTGACCTGACCTGACCTGACCTGACCTGACCTGACCTGACCTGACCTGACCTGACCTGACCTGACCTGACCTGACCTGACCTGACCTGACCTGACCTGACCTGACCTGACCTGACCTGACCTGACCTGACCTGACCTGACCTGACCTGACCTGACCTGACCTGACCTGACCTGACCTGACCTGACCTGACCTGACCTGACCTGACCTGACCTGACCTGACCTGACCTGACCTGACCTGACCTGACCTGACCTGACCTGACCTGACCTGACCTGACCTGACCTGACCTGACCTGACCTGACCTGACCTGACCTGACCTGACCTGACCTGACCTGACCTGACCTGACCTGACCTGACCTGACCTGACCTGACCTGACCTGACCTGACCTGACCTGACCTGACCTGACCTGACCTGACCTGACCTGACCTGACCTGACCTGACCTGACCTGACCTGACCTGACCTGACCTGACCTGACCTGACCTGACCTGACCTGACCTGACCTGACCTGACCTGACCTGACCTGACCTGACCTGACCTGACCTGACCTGACCTGACCTGACCTGACCTGACCTGACCTGACCTGACCTGACCTGACCTGACCTGACCTGACCTGACCTGACCTGACCTGACCTGACCTGACCTGACCTGACCTGACCTGACCTGACCTGACCTGACCTGACCTGACCTGACCTGACCTGACCTGACCTGACCTGACCTGACCTGACCTGACCTGACCTGACCTGACCTGACCTGACCTGACCTGACCTGACCTGACCTGACCTGACCTGACCTGACCTGACCTGACCTGACCTGACCTGACCTGACCTGACCTGACCTGACCTGACCTGACCTGACCTGACCTGACCTGACCTGACCTGACCTGACCTGACCTGACCTGACCTGACCTGACCTGACCTGACCTGACCTGACCTGACCTGACCTGACCTGACCTGACCTGACCTGACCTGACCTGACCTGACCTGACCTGACCTGACCTGACCTGACCTGACCTGACCTGACCTGACCTGACCTGACCTGACCTGACCTGACCTGACCTGACCTGACCTGACCTGACCTGACCTGACCTGACCTGACCTGACCTGACCTGACCTGACCTGACCTGACCTGACCTGACCTGACCTGACCTGACCTGACCTGACCTGACCTGACCTGACCTGACCTGACCTGACCTGACCTGACCTGACCTGACCTGACCTGACCTGACCTGACCTGACCTGACCTGACCTGACCTGACCTGACCTGACCTGACCTGACCTGACCTGACCTGACCTGACCTGACCTGACCTGACCTGACCTGACCTGACCTGACCTGACCTGACCTGACCTGACCTGACCTGACCTGACCTGACCTGACCTGACCTGACCTGACCTGACCTGACCTGACCTGACCTGACCTGACCTGACCTGACCTGACCTGACCTGACCTGACCTGACCTGACCTGACCTGACCTGACCTGACCTGACCTGACCTGACCTGACCTGACCTGACCTGACCTGACCTGACCTGACCTGACCTGACCTGACCTGACCTGACCTGACCTGACCTGACCTGACCTGACCTGACCTGACCTGACCTGACCTGACCTGACCTGACCTGACCTGACCTGACCTGACCTGACCTGACCTGACCTGACCTGACCTGACCTGACCTGACCTGACCTGACCTGACCTGACCTGACCTGACCTGACCTGACCTGACCTGACCTGACCTGACCTGACCTGACCTGACCTGACCTGACCTGACCTGACCTGACCTGACCTGACCTGACCTGACCTGACCTGACCTGACCTGACCTGACCTGACCTGACCTGACCTGACCTGACCTGACCTGACCTGACCTGACCTGACCTGACCTGACCTGACCTGACCTGACCTGACCTGACCTGACCTGACCTGACCTGACCTGACCTGACCTGACCTGACCTGACCTGACCTGACCTGACCTGACCTGACCTGACCTGACCTGACCTGACCTGACCTGACCTGACCTGACCTGACCTGACCTGACCTGACCTGACCTGACCTGACCTGACCTGACCTGACCTGACCTGACCTGACCTGACCTGACCTGACCTGACCTGACCTGACCTGACCTGACCTGACCTGACCTGACCTGACCTGACCTGACCTGACCTGACCTGACCTGACCTGACCTGACCTGACCTGACCTGACCTGACCTGACCTGACCTGACCTGACCTGACCTGACCTGACCTGACCTGACCTGACCTGACCTGACCTGACCTGACCTGACCTGACCTGACCTGACCTGACCTGACCTGACCTGACCTGACCTGACCTGACCTGACCTGACCTGACCTGACCTGACCTGACCTGACCTGACCTGACCTGACCTGACCTGACCTGACCTGACCTGACCTGACCTGACCTGACCTGACCTGACCTGACCTGACCTGACCTGACCTGACCTGACCTGACCTGACCTGACCTGACCTGACCTGACCTGACCTGACCTGACCTGACCTGACCTGACCTGACCTGACCTGACCTGACCTGACCTGACCTGACCTGACCTGACCTGACCTGACCTGACCTGACCTGACCTGACCTGACCTGACCTGACCTGACCTGACCTGACCTGACCTGACCTGACCTGACCTGACCTGACCTGACCTGACCTGACCTGACCTGACCTGACCTGACCTGACCTGACCTGACCTGACCTGACCTGACCTGACCTGACCTGACCTGACCTGACCTGACCTGACCTGACCTGACCTGACCTGACCTGACCTGACCTGACCTGACCTGACCTGACCTGACCTGACCTGACCTGACCTGACCTGACCTGACCTGACCTGACCTGACCTGACCTGACCTGACCTGACCTGACCTGACCTGACCTGACCTGACCTGACCTGACCTGACCTGACCTGACCTGACCTGACCTGACCTGACCTGACCTGACCTGACCTGACCTGACCTGACCTGACCTGACCTGACCTGACCTGACCTGACCTGACCTGACCTGACCTGACCTGACCTGACCTGACCTGACCTGACCTGACCTGACCTGACCTGACCTGACCTGACCTGACCTGACCTGACCTGACCTGACCTGACCTGACCTGACCTGACCTGACCTGACCTGACCTGACCTGACCTGACCTGACCTGACCTGACCTGACCTGACCTGACCTGACCTGACCTGACCTGACCTGACCTGACCTGACCTGACCTGACCTGACCTGACCTGACCTGACCTGACCTGACCTGACCTGACCTGACCTGACCTGACCTGACCTGACCTGACCTGACCTGACCTGACCTGACCTGACCTGACCTGACCTGACCTGACCTGACCTGACCTGACCTGACCTGACCTGACCTGACCTGACCTGACCTGACCTGACCTGACCTGACCTGACCTGACCTGACCTGACCTGACCTGACCTGACCTGACCTGACCTGACCTGACCTGACCTGACCTGACCTGACCTGACCTGACCTGACCTGACCTGACCTGACCTGACCTGACCTGACCTGACCTGACCTGACCTGACCTGACCTGACCTGACCTGACCTGACCTGACCTGACCTGACCTGACCTGACCTGACCTGACCTGACCTGACCTGACCTGACCTGACCTGACCTGACCTGACCTGACCTGACCTGACCTGACCTGACCTGACCTGACCTGACCTGACCTGACCTGACCTGACCTGACCTGACCTGACCTGACCTGACCTGACCTGACCTGACCTGACCTGACCTGACCTGACCTGACCTGACCTGACCTGACCTGACCTGACCTGACCTGACCTGACCTGACCTGACCTGACCTGACCTGACCTGACCTGACCTGACCTGACCTGACCTGACCTGACCTGACCTGACCTGACCTGACCTGACCTGACCTGACCTGACCTGACCTGACCTGACCTGACCTGACCTGACCTGACCTGACCTGACCTGACCTGACCTGACCTGACCTGACCTGACCTGACCTGACCTGACCTGACCTGAAGAAGGCGCAAGAGGACCGCAATGACGTCGCAAGAGGATCGCGACGGGGGGCGTCGCGACGGGGGGCGTCGCGACGGGGGGCGTCGCGACGGGGGGCGTCGCGACGGGGGGCGTCGCGACGGGGGGCGTCGCGACGGGGGGCGTCGCAGTCCTATGGGCGCCGTCGTTGCGGCTGTCGCAGCCCTCTTGGCGCCGTCACCGCCGTCGACGGCGCCAATAGGACGGCGACGGCGCCGATAGGACCGCGACGGCGCCGATAGGACCGCGACGGCGCCGATAGGACCGCGACGGCGCCGATAGGACCGCGACGGCGCCGATAGGACCGCGACGGCGCCAAGAGCCACAACGACGGCGGCGACGGCACCAAGGAGACCGCGACGACGGCGTTATGAGGACCACGACGACGGCGCAAGAGGACCACGACGACGGCGCAAGAGGACCACGACGACGGCGCAAGAGGACCGCAATGACGTCGCGACGGCGGGCGTCGCGACGGAGGGCGTCGCGACGGAGGGCGTCGCGACGGAGGGCGTCGCGACGGAGGGCATCGCGACGGAGGGCGTCGCGACGGAGGGCGTCGCGACGGAGGGCGTCGCGACGGAGGGCGTCGCGACGGAGGGCGTCGCGACGGAGGGCGTCGCGACGGAGGGCGTCGCGACGGAGGGCGTCGCGACGGAGGGCGTCGCGACGGAGGGCGTCGCGACGGAGGGCGTCGCGACGGAGGGCGTCGCGACGGAGGGCGTCGCGACGGAGGGCGTCGCGACGGAGGGCGTCGCGACGGAGGGCGTCGCGACGGAGGGCGTCGCGACGGAGGGCGTCGCGACGGAGGGCGTCGCGACGGAGGGCGTCGCGACGGAGGGCGTCGCGACGGAGGGCGTCGCGACGGAGGGCGTCGCGACGGAGGGCGTCGCGACGGAGGGCGTCGCGACGGAGGGCGTCGCGACGGAGGGCGTCGCGACGGAGGGCGTCGCGACGGAGGGCGTCGCGACGGAGGGCGTCGCGACGGAGGGCGTCGCGACGGAGGGCGTCGCGACGGAGGGCGTCGCGACGGAGGGCGTCGCGACGGAGGGCGTCGCGACGGAGGGCATCGCGACGGAGGGCGTCGCGACGGAGGGCGTCGCGACGGAGGGCGTCGCGACGGAGGGCGTCGCGACGGAGGGCGTCGCGACGGAGGGCGTCGCGACGGAGGGCGTCGCGACGGAGGGCGTCGCGGCGGAGGGCGTCGCGACGGAGGGCGTCGCGACGGAGGGCGTCGCGACGGAGGGCGTCGCGACGGAGGGCGTCGCGACGGAGGGCGTCGCGGCGGAGGGCGTCGCGGCGGAGGGCGTCGCGACGGAGGGCGTCGCGACGGAGGGCGTCGCGACGGAGGGCGTCGCGACGGAGGGCGTCGCGATGGGCCTATTTGGCGCCGTCGCGCTGGTATAGGCGCCGTCGTCGCGGCTGTCGCAGTCCTTTTGGCGCTGTCACCGTCGACGACGGCGCCAACAGGACGGCGGTGGCGGCGCCAATAAGAACGCGACGACGGCGCCAAGAGGACGGCGGCGGCGCCAATAGGACCGCGCCGGCGCCGGTAGGACCGCGACGGCGCCAAGGGCCGCAACGACGGTATATACCTTCTTCCAAAAAAAAATTAAAATTTTATACCTTCTTCCAAAAAAAAAAAAAATTTTCAAAGGTATATACCTTCTTCCAAAAATAAAATAACATTTTCAAAGGTATTACCTTCTTCCAAAAAAAAAATAAAATTTCCAAAGGTATTTTATTTTAAAATTCTATCGTTTTGTACCGAAAAATGTCGATTTTAGTCAATAATTTTAAATGAAAAAAAAAAAAAAAAAAAATAGCCTAAAACGACTATAAATGGTCCTAGGGAACGTTTCTACTGATTCCCGGTTCAATCGGAAAAAGTTGAGCAATTCATCGAAAAAAATTCCATCGTTTTGTATGGAAAAAATCTCGATTTTGGTGAATAATTAAAAAATGAAAAAAATAGCCTAAAACGACTATAAATGGTCCTAGGGAACGTTTCTACTGATTTCCGGTTCAATCGGAAAAAGTTGAGAAATTCATCGAAAAAAATTCCATCGTTTTGTATGGAAAAAATCTCGATTTTGGTGAATAATTAAAAAATTAAAAAAATAGCCTAAAACGACTATAAATGGTCCTAGGGAACGTTTCCACTGATTTCCGGTTCAATCGGAAAAAGTTGAGAAATTCATTGAAAAATTTTCTATCGTTTTGTATGGAAAAAAAGACGATTTTGGTGAATAATTAAAAAAGAAAAAAATAGCCTAAAACGACTATAAATGGTCCTAGGGAACGTTTCTACTGATTCCCGGTTCAATCGGAAAAAGTTGAGCAATTCATCGAAAAAAATTCCATCGTTTTGTATGGAAAAAATCTCGATTTTGGTGAATAATTAAAAAATGAAAAAAATAGCCTAAAACGACTATAAATGGTCCTAGGGAACGTTTCTACTGATTTCCGGTTCAATCGGAAAAAGTTGAGAAATTCATCGAAAAAATTTCCATCGTTTTGTATGGAAAAAATCTCGATTTTGGTGAATAATTACAAAATTAAAAAAATAGCCTAAAACGACTATAAATGGTCCTAGGGAACGTTTCTACTGATTTCCGGTTCAATCGGAAAAAGTTGAGAAATTCATCGAAAAAATTTCCATCGTTTTGTATGGAAAAAAAAAAGATTTTGGTGAATAATTAAAAAATGAAAAAAATAGCCTAAAACGACTATAAATGGTCCTAGGGAACGTTTCTACTGATTTCCGGTTCAATCGGAAAAAGTTGAGAAATTCATCGAAAAAAATTCCATCGTTTTGTATGGAAAAAATCTCGATTTTGGTGAATAATTAAAAAATTTAAAAAATACCCTAAAACGACTATAAATGGTCCTAGGGAACGTTTCTACTGATTTCCGGTTCAATCGGAAAAAGTTGAGAAATTCATTGAAAAATTTTCTATCGTTTTGTATGGAAAAAAGTCGATTTTGGTGAATAATTAAAAAATGAAAAAAATAGCCTAAAACGACTATAAATGGTCCTAGGGAACGTTTCTACTGATTTCCGGTTCAATCGGAAAAAGTTGAGAAATTCATCGAAAAAAATTCCATCGTTTTGTATGGAAAAAATCTCGATTTTGGTGAATAATTAAAAAATGAAAAAAAATAGCCTAAAACGACTATAAATGGTCCTAGGGAACGTTTCTACTGATTTCCGTTTCAATCGGAAAAAGTTGAGAAATTCATCGAAAAAATTTCCATCGTTTTGTATGGAAAAAAATCTCGATTTTGGTGAATAATTAAAAAATTAAAAAAATAGCCTAAAACGACTATAAATGGTCCTAGGGAACGTTTTTACTGATTTCCGGTTCAATCGGAAAAAGTTGAGAAATTCATTGAAAAATTTTCTATCGTTTTGTATGGAAAAAATCTCGATTTTGGTGAATAATTAAAAAATGAAAAAAATAGCCTAAAACGACTATAAATGGTCCTAGGGAACGTTTCTACTGATTTCCGGTTCAATCGGAAGAAGTTGAGAAATTCATCGAAAAAATTTCTATCGTTTTGTATGGAATAAATCTCGATTTTGGGAATAATTAAAAAATGAAAAAAATAGCCTAAAACGACTATAAATGGTCCTAGGGAACGTTTCTACTGATTTCCGGTTCAATCGGAAAAAGTTGAGAAATTCATTGAAAAAATTTCTATCGTTTTGTATGGAAAAAATATCGATTTTGGTGAATAATTAAAAAATGAAAAAAATAGCCTAAAACGACTATAAATGGTCCTAGGGAACGTTTCTACTGATTTCCGGTTCAATCGGAAAAAGTTGAGAAATTCATCGAAAAAATTTCCATCGTTTTGTATGGAAAAAATCTCGATTTTGGTGAATAATTAAAAAATGAAAAAAATAGCCTAAAACGGCTATAAATGGTCCTAGGGAACGTTTCTACTGATTTCCGGTTCAATCGGAAAAAGTTGAGAAATTCATCGAAAAAATTTCCATCGTTTTGTATGGAAAAAATATCGATTTTGGTGAATAATTAAAAAATGAAAAAAATAGCCTAAAACGACTATAAATGGACCTAGGGAACGTTTCTACTGATTTCCGGTTCAATCGGAAAAAGTTGGGAAATTCATTGAAAAAATTTCTATCGTTTTGTATGGAAAAAAAGTCGATTTTGGTGAATAATTAAAAAATGAAAAAAATAGCCTAAAACGACTATAAATGGTCCTAGGGAACGTTTCTACTGATTTCCGGTTCAATCGGAAAAAGTTGAGAAATTCATCGAAAAAATTTCCATCGTTTTGTATGGAAAAAATCTCGATTTTGGTGAATAATTAAAAAATTTAAAAATTGCCTAAAACGACTATAAATGGTCCTAGGGAACGTTTCTACTGATTTCCGGTTCAATCGGAAAAAGTTGAGAAATTCATCGAAAAAAATTCTATCGTTTTGTAATGAAAAAATCTCGATTTTGGTGAATAATTAAAAAATGAAAAAAATAGCCTACAACGACTATAAATCGTCCTAGGGAACGTTTCTACTGATTTCCGGTTCAATCGGAAAATGTTGAGAAATTCATCGAAAAAATTTCCATCGTTTTGTATGGAAAAAATCTCGATTTTGGTGAATAATTAAAAAATGAAAAAAATAGCCTAAAACGACTATAAATGGTCCTAGGGAACGTTTCTACTGATTTCCGGTTCAATCGGAAAAAGTTGAGAAATTCATTGAAAAATTTTCTATCGTTTTGTATGGAAAAAAAGTCGATTTTGGTGAATAATTAAAAAATGAAAAAAATAGCCTAAAACGACTATAAATGGTCCTAGGGAACGTTTCTACTGATTTCCGGTTCAATCGGAAAAAGTTGAGAAATTCATCGAAAAAAATTCCATCGTTTTGTATGGAAAAAATCTCGATTTTGGTGAATAATTAAAAAATGAAAAAAATAGCCTAAAACGACTATAAATGGTCCTAGGGAACGTTTCTACTGATTTCCGGTTCAATCGGAAAAAGTTGAGAAATTCATCGAAAAAATTTCCATCGTTTTGTATGGAAAAAATCTCAATTTTGGTGAATAATTAAAAAATTAAAAAAATAGCCTAAAACGACTATAAATGGTCCTAGGGAACGTTTCTACTGATTTCCGGTTCAATCGAAAGAAGTTGAGAAATTCATCGAAAAAATTTCTATCGTTTTGTATGGAATAAATCTCGATTTTGGGAATAATTAAAAAATGAAAAAAAATAGCCTAAAACGACTATAAATGGTCCTAGGGGACGTTTCTACTGATTTCCGGTTCAATCGGAAAAAGTTGAGATATTCATCGAAAAAATTTCCATCGTTTTGTATGGAAAAAATCTCGATTTTGGTGAATAATTGAAAAATGAAAAAAATAGCCTAAAACGGCTATAAATGGTCCTAGGGAACGTTTCTACTGATTTCCGGTTCAATCGGAAAAAGTTGAGAAATTCATGGAAAAATTTTCTATCGTTTTGTATGGAAAAAAAGACGATTTTGGTGAATAATTAAAAAAGAAAAAAATAGCCTAAAACGACTATAAATGGTCCTAGGGAACGTTTCTACTGATTTCCGGTTCAATCGGAAAAAGTTGAGAAATTCATGGAAAATTTTTTTATCGTTTTGTATGGAAAAAAAGACGATTTTGGTGAATAATTAAAAAAGAAAAAAATAGCCTAAAACGACTATAAATGGTCCTAGGGAACGTTTCTACTGATTTCCGGTTCAATCGGAAAAAGTTGAGAAATTCATCGAAAAAATTTCTATCGTTTTGTATGGAATAAATCTCGATTTTGGGAATAATTAAAAAATGAAAAAAAATAGCCTAAAACGACTATAAATGGTCCTAGGGAACGTTTCTACTGATTTCCGGTTCAATCGGAAAAAGTTGAGAAATTCATCGAAAAAATTTCCATCGTTTTGTATGGAAAAAATATCGATTTTGGTGAATAATTAAAAAATGAAAAAAATAGCCTAAAACGACTATAAATGGTCCTAGGGAACGTTTCTACTGATTTCCGGTCCAATCGGAAAAGGTTGAGAAATTCATCGAAAAAATTTCTATCGTTTTGTTTGGAAAAATCTCGATTTTGGTGAATAATTAAAAAATGAAAAAAATAGCCTACAGCGACTATAAATGTTCCTAGGGAACGTTTCTACTGATTTCCGGTTCAATCGGAAAAGGTTGAGAAATTCATCGAAAAAATTTCTATCGTTTTGTTTGGAAAAATCTCGATTTTGGTGAATAATTAAAAAATGAAAAAAATAGCCTACAGCGACTATAAATGTTCCTAGGGAACGTTTCTACTGATTTCCGGTTCAATCGGAAAAAGTTGAGAAATTCATCGAAAAACTTTCTATCGTTTTGTATGGAAAAAAAGTCGATTTTGGTGAATAATTAAAAAATGAAAAAAATAGCCTACAACGACTATAAATGGTCCTAGGGAACGTTTCTACTGATTTCCGGTTCAATCGGAAGAAGTTGAGAAATTCATCGAAAAAAATTCTATCGTTTTGTATGGAAAAAAAGTCGATTTTGGTGAATAATTTAAAAATGGAAAAAATAGCCTAAAACGACTATAAATGGTCCTAGGGAACGTTTCTACTGATTTCCGGTTCAATCGGAAAAGGTTGAGAAATTCATCGAAAAAATTTCTATCGTTTTGTTTGGAAAAATCTCGATTTTGGTGAATAATTAAAAAATGAAAAAAATAGCCTAAAACGACTATAAATGGTCCTAGGGAACGTTTCTACTGATTTCCGGTCCAATCGGAAAAAGTTGAGAAATTCATCGAAAAAATTTCTATCGTTTTGTATGGAAAAAAAGTTGATTTTGGTGAATAATTAAATAATGAAAAAAATAGCCTAAAACGACTATAAATGGTCCTAGGGAACGTTTCTACTGATTTCCGGTTCAATCGGAAGAAGTTGAGAAATTCATCGAAAAAAATTCTATCGTTTTGTATGGAAAAAATCTCGATTTTGGTGAATAATTAAAAAATGAAAAAAATAGCCTAAAACGACTATAAATGGTCCTAGGGAACGTTTCTACTGATTTCCGGTCCAATCGGAAAAAGTTGAGAAATTCATCGAAAAAATTTCTATCGTTTTGTATGGAAAAAAAGTCGATTTTGGTGAATAATTTAAAAATGGAAAAAATAGCCTAAAACGACTATAAATGGTCCTAGGGAACGTTTCTACTGATTTCCGGTTCAATCGGAAAAAGTTGAGAAATTCATCGAAGAAATTTCCATCGTTTTGTATGGAAAAAAAGACGATTTTGGTGAATAATTAAAAAATGAAAAAAATAGCCTAAAACGACTATAAATGGTCCTAGGGAACGTTTCTACTGATTTCCGGTTCAATCGGAAAAAGTTGAGAAATTCATCGAAAAAAATTCCATCGTTTTGTATGGAAAAAATCTCGATTTTGGTGAATAATTAAAAAATTAAAAAAATACCCTAAAACGACTATAAATGGTCCTAGGGAACGTTTCTACTGATTTCCGGTTCAATCGGAAAAAGTTGAGAAATTCATTGAAAAATTTTCTATCGTTTTGTATGGAAAAAAGTCGATTTTGGTGAATAATTAAAAAATGAAAAAAATAGCCTAAAACGACTATAAATGGTCCTAGGGAACGTTTCTACTGATTTCCGGTTCAATCGGAAAAAGTTGAGAAATTCATCGAAAAAAATTCCATCGTTTTGTATGGAAAAAATCTCGATTTTGGTGAATAATTAAAAAATGAAAAAAAATAGCCTAAAACGACTATAAATGGTCCTAGGGAACGTTTCTACTGATTTCCGTTTCAATCGGAAAAAGTTGAGAAATTCATCGAAAAAATTTCCATCGTTTTGTATGGAAAAAAATCTCGATTTTGGTGAATAATTAAAAAATTAAAAAAATAGCCTAAAACGACTATAAATGGTCCTAGGGAACGTTTCTACTGATTTCCGGTTCAATCGGAAAAAGTTGAGAAATTCATTGAAAAATTTTCTATCGTTTTGTATGGAAAAAATCTCGATTTTGGTGAATAATTAAAAAATGAAAAAAATAGCCTAAAACGACTATAAATGGTCCTAGGGAACGTTTCTACTGATTTCCGGTTCAATCGGAAGAAGTTGAGAAATTCATCGAAAAAATTTCTATCGTTTTGTATGGAATAAATCTCGATTTTGGGAATAATTAAAAAATGAAAAAAATAGCCTAAAACGACTATAAATGGTCCTAGGGAACGTTTCTACTGATTTCCGGTTCAATCGGAAAAAGTTGAGAAATTCATCGAAAAAATTTCCATCGTTTTGTATGGAAAAAATATCGATTTTGGTGAATAATTAAAAAATGAAAAAAATAGCCTAAAACGACTATAAATGGTCCTAGGGAACGTTTCTACTGATTTCCGGTTCAATCGGAAAAAGTTGAGAAATTCATTGAAAAAATTTCTATCGTTTTGTATGGAAAAAAAGTCGATTTTGGTGAATAATTAAAAAATGAAAAAAATAGCCTAAAACGACTATAAATGGTACTAGGGAACGTTTCTACTGATTTCCGGTTCAATCGGAAAAAGTTGAGAAATTCATCGAAAAAATTTCCATCGTTTTGTATGGAAAAAATCTCGATTTTGGTGAATAATTAAAAAATGAAAAAAATAGCCTAAAACGGCTATAAATGGTCCTAGGGAACGTTTCTACTGATTTCCGGTTCAATCGGAAAAAGTTGAGAAATTCATGGAAAATTTTTCTATCGTTTTGTATGGAAAAAAAGACGATTTTGGTGAATAATTAAAAAAGAAAAAAATAGCCTAAAACGACTATAAATGGTCCTAGGGAACGTTTCTACTGATTTCCGGTTCAATCGGAAAAAGTTGAGAAATTCATCGAAAAAATTTCCATCGTTTTGTATGGAAAAAATATCGATTTTGGTGAATAATTAAAAAATGAAAAAAATAGCCTAAAACGACTATAAATGGACCTAGGGAACGTTTCTACTGATTTCCGGTTCAATCGGAAAAAGTTGAGAAATTCATCGAAAAAATTTCCATCGTTTTGTATGGAAAAAATCTCGATTTTGGTGAATAATTAAAAAATTTAAAAATTGCCTAAAACGACTATAAATGGTCCTAGGGAACGTTTCTACTGATTTCCGGTTCAATCGGAAAAAGTTGAGAAATTCATCGAAAAAAATTCTATCGTTTTGTAATGAAAAAATCTCGATTTTGGTGAATAATTAAAAAATGAAAAAAATAGCCTACAACGACTATAAATGGACCTAGGGAACGTTTCTACTGATTTCCGGTTCAATCGGAAAAAGTTGGGAAATTCATTGAAAAAATTTCTATCGTTTTGTATGGAAAAAAAGTCGATTTTGGTGAATAATTAAAAAATGAAAAAAATAGCCTAAAACGACTATAAATGGTCCTAGGGAACGTTTCTACTGATTTCCGGTTCAATCGGAAAAAGTTGAGAAATTCATCGAAAAAATTTCCATCGTTTTGTATGGAAAAAATCTCGATTTTGGTGAATAATTAAAAAATTTAAAAATTGCCTAAAACGACTATAAATGGTCCTAGGGAACGTTTCTACTGATTTCCGGTTCAATCGGAAAAAGTTGAGAAATTCATCGAAAAAATTTCCATCGTTTTGTATGGAAAAAATCTCGATTTTGGTGAATAATTAAAAAATTTAAAAATTGCCTAAAACGACTATAAATGGTCCTAGGGAACGTTTCTACTGATTTCCGGTTCAATCGGAAAAAGTTGAGAAATTCATCGAAAAAAATTCTATCGTTTTGTAATGAAAAAATCTCGATTTTGGTGAATAATTAAAAAATGAAAAAAATAGCCTACAACGACTATAAATCGTCCTAGGGAACGTTTCTACTGATTTCCGGTTCAATCGGAAAATGTTGAGAAATTCATCGAAAAAATTTCCATCGTTTTGTATGGAAAAAATCTCGATTTTGGTGAATAATTAAAAAATGAAAAAAATAGCCTAAAACGACTATAAATGGTCCTAGGGAACGTTTCTACTGATTTCCGGTTCAATCGGAAAAAGTTGAGAAATTCATTGAAAAATTTTCTATCGTTTTGTATGGAAAAAAAGTCGATTTTGGTGAATAATTAAAAAATGAAAAAAATAGCCTAAAACGACTATAAATGGTCCTAGGGAACGTTTCTACTGATTTCCGGTTCAATCGGAAAAAGTTGAGAAATTCATCGAAAAAAATTCCATCGTTTTGTATGGAAAAAATCTCGATTTTGGTGAATAATTAAAAAATGAAAAAAATAGCCTAAAACGACTATAAATGGTCCTAGGGAACGTTTCTACTGATTTCCGGTTCAATCGGAAAAAGTTGAGAAATTCATCGAAAAAATTTCCATCGTTTTGTATGGAAAAAATCTCGATTTTGGTGAATAATTAAAAAATTAAAAAAATAGCCTAAAACGACTATAAATGGTCCTAGGGAACGTTTCTACTGATTTCCGGTTCAATCGGAAGAAGTTGAGAAATTCATCGAAAAAATTTCTATCGTTTTGTATGGAATAAATCTCGATTTTGGGAATAATTAAAAAATGAAAAAAAATAGCCTAAAACGACTATAAATAGTCCTAGGGGACGTTTCTACTGATTTCCGGTTCAATCGGAAAAAGTTGAGATATTCATCGAAAAAATTTCCATCGTTTTGTATGGAAAAAATCTCGATTTTGGTGAATAATTGAAAAATGAAAAAAATAGCCTAAAACGGCTATAAATGGTCCTAGGGAACGTTTCTACTGATTTCCGGTTCAATCGGAAAAAGTTGAGAAATTCATGGAAAAATTTTCTATCGTTTTGTATGGAAAAAAAGACGATTTTGGTGAATAATTAAAAAAGAAAAAAATAGCCTAAAACGACTATAAATGGTCCTAGGGAACGTTTCTACTGATTTCCGGTTCAATCGGAAAAAGTTGAGAAATTCATCGAAAAAATTTCCATCGTTTTGTATGGAAAAAATATCGATTTTGGTGAATAATTAAAAAATGAAAAAAATAGCCTAAAACGACTATAAATGGTCCTAGGGAACGTTTCTACTGATTTCCGGTTCAATCGGAAGAAGTTGAGAAATTCATCGAAAAATTTTCTATCGTTTTGTATGGAAAAAAAGACGATTTTGGTGAATAATTAAAAAAGAAAAAAATAGCCTAAAACGACTATAAATGGTCCTAGGGAACGTTTCTACTGATTTCCGGTTCAATCGGAAAAAGTTGAGAAATTCATCGAAAAAATTTCCATCGTTTTGTATGGAAAAAATATCGATTTTGGTGAATAATTAAAAAATGAAAAAATAGCCTAAAACGACTATAAATGGTCCTAGGGAACGTTTCTACTGATTTCCGGTTCAATCGGAAGAAGTTGAGAAATTCATCGAAAAAAATTCTATCGTTTTGTATGGAAAAAATCTCGATTTTGGTGAATAATTAAAAAATGAAAAAAAATAGCCTAAAACGACTATAAATGGTCCTAGGGAACGTTTCTACTGATTTCCGTTTCAATCGGAAAAAGTTGAGAAATTCATCGAAAAAATTTCCATCGTTTTGTATGGAAAAAAATCTCGATTTTGGTGAATAATTAAAAAATTAAAAAAATAGCCTAAAACGACTATAAATGGTCCTAGGGAACGTTTCTACTGATTTCCGGTTCAATCGGAAAAAGTTGAGAAATTCATTGAAAAATTTTCTATCGTTTTGTATGGAAAAAATCTCGATTTTGGTGAATAATTAAAAAATGAAAAAAATAGCCTAAAACGACTATAAATGGTCCTAGGGAACGTTTCTACTGATTTCCGGTTCAATCGGAAGAAGTTGAGAAATTCATCGAAAAAATTTCTATCGTTTTGTATGGAATAAATCTCGATTTTGGGAATAATTAAAAAATGAAAAAAATAGCCTAAAACGACTATAAATGGTCCTAGGGAACGTTTCTACTGATTTCCGGTTCAATCGGAAAAAGTTGAGAAATTCATCGAAAAAATTTCCATCGTTTTGTATGGAAAAAATATCGATTTTGGTGAATAATTAAAAAATGAAAAAAATAGCCTAAAACGACTATAAATGGTCCTAGGGAACGTTTCTACTGATTTCCGGTTCAATCGGAAAAAGTTGAGAAATTCATTGAAAAAATTTCTATCGTTTTGTATGGAAAAAAAGTCGATTTTGGTGAATAATTAAAAAATGAAAAAAATAGCCTAAAACGACTATAAATGGTACTAGGGAACGTTTCTACTGATTTCCGGTTCAATCGGAAAAAGTTGAGAAATTCATCGAAAAAATTTCCATCGTTTTGTATGGAAAAAATCTCGATTTTGGTGAATAATTAAAAAATGAAAAAAATAGCCTAAAACGGCTATAAATGGTCCTAGGGAACGTTTCTACTGATTTCCGGTTCAATCGGAAAAAGTTGAGAAATTCATGGAAAATTTTTCTATCGTTTTGTATGGAAAAAAAGACGATTTTGGTGAATAATTAAAAAAGAAAAAAATAGCCTAAAACGACTATAAATGGTCCTAGGGAACGTTTCTACTGATTTCCGGTTCAATCGGAAAAAGTTGAGAAATTCATCGAAAAAATTTCCATCGTTTTGTATGGAAAAAATATCGATTTTGGTGAATAATTAAAAAATGAAAAAAATAGCCTAAAACGACTATAAATGGACCTAGGGAACGTTTCTACTGATTTCCGGTTCAATCGGAAAAAGTTGAGAAATTCATCGAAAAAATTTCCATCGTTTTGTATGGAAAAAATCTCGATTTTGGTGAATAATTAAAAAATTTAAAAATTGCCTAAAACGACTATAAATGGTCCTAGGGAACGTTTCTACTGATTTCCGGTTCAATCGGAAAAAGTTGAGAAATTCATCGAAAAAAATTCTATCGTTTTGTAATGAAAAAATCTCGATTTTGGTGAATAATTAAAAAATGAAAAAAATAGCCTACAACGACTATAAATCGTCCTAGGGAACGTTTCTACTGATTTCCGGTTCAATCGGAAAATGTTGAGAAATTCATCGAAAAAATTTCCATCGTTTTGTATGGAAAAAATCTCGATTTTGGTGAATAATTAAAAAATGAAAAAAATAGCCTAAAACGACTATAAATGGTCCTAGGGAACGTTTCTACTGATTTCCGGTTCAATCGGAAAAAGTTGAGAAATTCATTGAAAAAATTTCTATCGTTTTGTATGGAAAAAAAGTCGATTTTGGTGAATAATTAAAAAATGAAAAAAATAGCCTAAAACGACTATAAATGGTCCTAGGGAACGTTTCTACTGATTTCCGGTTCAATCGGAAAAAGTTGAGAAATTCATCGAAAAAATTTCCATCGTTTTGTATGGAAAAAATCTCGATTTTGGTGAATAATTAAAAAATGAAAAAAATAGCCTAAAACGGCTATAAATGGTCCTAGGGAACGTTTCTACTGATTTCCGGTTCAATCGGAAAAAGTTGAGAAATTCATGGAAAAATTTTCTATCGTTTTGTATGGAAAAAAAGACGATTTTGGTGAATAATTAAAAAAGAAAAAAATAGCCTAAAACGACTATAAATGGTCCTAGGGAACGTTTCTACTGATTTCCGGTTCAATCGGAAAAAGTTGAGAAATTCATCGAAAAAATTTCCATCGTTTTGTATGGAAAAAATATCGATTTTGGTGAATAATTAAAAAATGAAAAAAATAGCCTAAAACGACTATAAATGGACCTAGGGAACGTTTCTACTGATTTCCGGTTCAATCGGAAAAAGTTGGGAAATTCATTGAAAAAATTTCTATCGTTTTGTATGGAAAAAAAGTCGATTTTGGTGAATAATTAAAAAATGAAAAAAATAGCCTAAAACGACTATAAATGGTCCTAGGGAACGTTTCTACTGATTTCCGGTTCAATCGGAAAAAGTTGAGAAATTCATCGAAAAAATTTCCATCGTTTTGTATGGAAAAAATCTCGATTTTGGTGAATAATTAAAAAATTTAAAAATTGCCTAAAACGACTATAAATGGTCCTAGGGAACGTTTCTACTGATTTCCGGTTCAATCGGAAAAAGTTGAGAAATTCATCGAAAAAAAATCTATCGTTTTGTAATGAAAAAATCTCGATTTTGGTGAATAATTAAAAAATGAAAAAAATAGCCTACAACGACTATAAATCGTCCTAGGGAACGTTTCTACTGATTTCCGGTTCAATCGGAAAATGTTGAGAAATTCATCGAAAAAATTTCCATCGTTTTGTATGGAAAAAATCTCGATTTTGGTGAATAATTAAAAAATGAAAAAAATAGCCTAAAACGACTATAAATGGTCCTAGGGAACGTTTCTACTGATTTCCGGTTCAATCGGAAAAAGTTGAGAAATTCATTGAAAAATTTTCTATCGTTTTGTATGGAAAAAAAGTCGATTTTGGTGAATAATTAAAAAATGAAAAAAATAGCCTAAAACGACTATAAATGGTCCTAGGGAACGTTTCTACTGATTTCCGGTTCAATCGGAAAAAGTTGAGAAATTCATCGAAAAAAATTCCATCGTTTTGTATGGAAAAAATCTCGATTTTGGTGAATAATTAAAAAATGAAAAAAATAGCCTAAAACGACTATAAATGGTCCTAGGGAACGTTTCTACTGATTTCCGGTTCAATCGGAAAAAGTTGAGAAATTCATCGAAAAAATTTCCATCGTTTTGTATGGAAAAAATCTCGATTTTGGTGAATAATTAAAAAATTAAAAAAATAGCCTAAAACGACTATAAATGGTCCTAGGGAACGTTTCTACTGATTTCCGGTTCAATCGGAAGAAGTTGAGAAATTCATCGAAAAAATTTCTATCGTTTTGTATGGAATAAATCTCGATTTTGGGAATAATTAAAAAATGAAAAAAAATAGCCTAAAACGACTATAAATAGTCCTAGGGGACGTTTCTACTGATTTCCGGTTCAATCGGAAAAAGTTGAGATATTCATCGAAAAAATTTCCATCGTTTTGTATGGAAAAAATCTCGATTTTGGTGAATAATTGAAAAATGAAAAAAATAGCCTAAAACGGCTATAAATGGTCCTAGGGAACGTTTCTACTGATTTCCGGTTCAATCGGAAAAAGTTGAGAAATTCATGGAAAAATTTTCTATCGTTTTGTATGGAAAAAAAGACGATTTTGGTGAATAATTAAAAAAGAAAAAAATAGCCTAAAACGACTATAAATGGTCCTAGGGAACGTTTCTACTGATTTCCGGTTCAATCGGAAAAAGTTGAGAAATTCATCGAAAAAATTTCCATCGTTTTGTATGGAAAAAATATCGATTTTGGTGAATAATTAAAAAATGAAAAAAATAGCCTAAAACGACTATAAATGGTCCTAGGGAACGTTTCTACTGATTTCCGGTTCAATCGGAAGAAGTTGAGAAATTCATCGAAAAAAATTCTATCGTTTTGTATGGAAAAAATCTCGATTTTGGTGAATAATTAAAAAATGAAAAAAATAGCCTAAAACGACTATAAATGGTCCTAGGGAACGTTTCTACTGATTTCCGGTCCAATCGGAAAAAGTTGAGAAATTCATCGAAAAAATTTCTATCGTTTTGTATGGAAAAAAAGTCGATTTTGGTGAATAATTTAAAAATGGAAAAAATAGCCTAAAACGACTATAAATGGTCCTAGGGAACGTTTCTACTGATTTCCGGTTCAATCGGAAAAGGTTGAGAAATTCATCGAAAAAATTTCTATCGTTTTGTTTGGAAAAATCTCGATTTTGGTGAATAATTAAAAAATGAAAAAAATAGCCTACAGCGACTATAAATGTTCCTAGGGAACGTTTCTACTGATTTCCGGTTCAATCGGAAAAGGTTGAGAAATTCATCGAAAAAATTTCTATCGTTTTGTTTGGAAAAATCTCGATTTTGGTGAATAATTAAAAAATGAAAAAAATAGCCTACAGCGACTATAAATGTTCCTAGGGAACGTTTCTACTGATTTCCGGTTCAATCGGAAAAGGTTGAGAAATTCATCGAAAAAATTTCTATCGTTTTGTTTGGAAAAATCTCGATTTTGGTGAATAATTAAAAAATGAAAAAAATAGCCTACAGCGACTATAAATGTTCCTAGGGAACGTTTCTACTGATTTCCGGTTCAATCGGAAAAGGTTGAGAAATTCATCGAAAAAATTTCTATCGTTTTGTTTGGAAAAATCTCGATTTTGGTGAATAATTAAAAAATGAAAAAAATAGCCTAAAACGACTATAAATGGTCCTAGGGAACGTTTCTACTGATTTCCGGTTCAATCGGAAAAAGTTGAGAAATTCATCGAAAAAAATTCTATCGTTTTGTATGGAAAAAATCTCGATTTTGGTGAATAATTAAAAAATGAAAAAAAATAGCCTAAAACGACTATAAATGGTCCTAGGGAACGTTTCTACTGATTTCCGGTTCAATCGGAAGAAGTTGAGAAATTCATCGAAAAAATTTCTATCGTTTTGTATAGAGAAAATCTCGATTTTGGTGAATAATTAAAAAATGAAAAAAATAGCCTACAACGACTATAAATGGTCCTAGGGAACGTTTCTACTGATTTCCGGTTCAATCGGAAGAAGTTGAGAAATTCATCGAAAAAAATTCTATCGTTTTGTATGGAAAAAATCTCGATTTTGGTGAATAATTAAAAAATGAAAAAAATAGCCTAAAACGACTATAAATGGTCCTAGGGAACGTTTCTACTGATTTCCGGTTCAATCGGAAAAAGTTGAGAAATACATCGAAAAATTTTCTATCGTTTTGTATGGAAAAAAAAGTTGGTTTTTTGGTGAATAATTAAAAAATGAAAAAAATAGCCTAAAACGACTATAAATGGTCCTAGGGAACGTTTCTGCTGATTTCCGGTCCAATCGGAAAAAGTTGAGAAATTCATCGAAAAAATTTCTATCGTTTTGTATGGAAAAAAAGTTGATTTTGGTGAATAATTAAATAATGAAAAAAATAGCCTAAAACGACTATAAATGGTCCTAGGGAACGTTTCTACTGATTTCCGGTTCAATCGGAAGAAGTTGAGAAATTCATCGAAAAAAATTCTATCGTTTTGTATGGAAAAAATCTCGATTTTGGTGAATAATTAAAAAATGAAAAAAATAGCCTAAAACGACTATAAATGGTCCTAGGGAACGTTTCTACTGATTTCCGGTCCAATCGGAAAAAGTTGAGAAATTCATCGAAAAAAATTCTATCGTTTTGTATGGAAAAAAAGTCGATTTTGGTGAATAATTTAAAAATGGAAAAAATAGCCTAAAACGACTATAAATGGTCCTAGGGAACGTTTCTACTGATTTCCGGTTCAATCGGAAAAAGTTGAGAAATTCATCGAAAAAATTTCTATCGTTTTGTTTGGAAAAATCTCGATTTTGGTGAATAATTAAAAAATGAAAAAAATAGCCTACAGCGACTATAAATGTTCCTAGGGAACGTTTCTACTGATTTCCGGTTCAATCGGAAAAGGTTGAGAAATTCATCGAAAAAATTTCTATCGTTTTGTTTGGAAAAATCTCGATTTTGGTGAATAATTAAAAAATGAAAAAAATAGCCTACAGCGACTATAAATGTTCCTAGGGAACGTTTCTACTGATTTCCGGTTCAATCAGAAAAAGTTGAGAAATTCATCGAAAAAATTTCTATCGTTTTGTATGGAAAAAAAGTCGATTTTGGTGAATAATTAAAAAATGAAAAAAATAGCCTAAAACGACTATAAATGGTCCTAGGGAACGTTTCTACTGATTTCCGGTTCAATCGGAAAAGGTTGAGAAATTCATCGAAAAAATTTCTATCGTTTTGTATGGAAAAAAATCTCTATTTTGGTGAATAATTAAAAAATGAAAAAGATAGCCTACAACGACTATAAATGGTCCTAGGGAACGTTTCTACTGATTTCCGGTTCAATCGGAAAAAGTTGAGAAATTCATCGAAAAATTTTCTATCGTTTTTTATGGAAAAAAAGTGGATTTTGGTGAATAATTAAAAAATGAAAAAAATAGCCTGAAACGACTATAAATGGTCCTAGGGAACGTTTCTACCGATTTCCGGTTCAATCGGAAAAAGTTGAGAAATTCATCGAAAAATTTTCTATCGTTTTGTATGGAAAAAAAGTCGATTTTGGTGAATAATTTAAAAATGGAAAAAATAGCATAAAACGACTATAAATGGTCCTAGGGAACGTTTCTACTGATTTCCGGTTCAATCGGAAAAAGTTGAGAAGTTCATCGAAAAAATTTCTATCGTTTTGTATGGAAAAAATCTCGATTTTGGTGAATAATTAAAAAATGAAAAAAATAGCCTACAACGACTATAAATGGTCCTAGGGAACGTTTCTACTGATTTCCGGTTCAATCGGAAGAAGTTGAGAAATTCATCGAAAAAATTTCTATCGTTTTGTATGCAAAAAATCTCGATTTTGGTGAATAATTAAAAAATGCAGGAAATAGCCTAAAACGACTATAAATTGTCCTAGGGTACGTTTCTACTGATTTCCGGTTCAATCGGAAAAAGTTGAGAAGTTCATCGAAAAAATTTCTATCGTTTTGTATGGAAAAAATCTCGATTTTGGTGAATAATTAAAAAATGAAAAAAATAGCCTACAACGACTATAAATGGTCCTAGGGAACGTTTCTACTGATTTCCGGTTCAATCGGAAGAAGTTGAGAAATTCATCGAAAAAATTTCTATCGTTTTGTATGGAAAAAATCTCGATTTTGGTGAATAATTAAAAAATGAAAAAAATTGCCTAAAACGACTATAAATGGTCCTAGGAAACGTTTCTACTGATTTCCGGTTCAATCGGAAAAAGTTGAGAAATTCATCGAAAAATTTTCTATCGTTTTGTATGGAAAAAAAGTCGATTTTGGTGAATAATTAAAAAATGAAAAAAATAGCCTACAACGACTATAAATGGTCTTAGGGAACGTTTCTACTGATTTCCGGTTCAATCGGAAAAGGTTGAGAAATTCATCGAAAAAATTTCTATCGTTTTGTATGCAAAAAAATCTCGATTTTGGTGAATAATTAAAAAATGCAGGAAATAGCCTAAAACGACTATAAATGGCCCTAGGGAACGTTTCTACTGATTTCCGGTTCAATCGGAAAAAGTTGAGAAATTCATCGAAAAAATTTCTATCGTTTTGTATGGAAAAAAAAGTCGATTTTGGTGAATAATTCAAAAATGGAAAAAATAGCCTAAAACGACTATAAATGGTCCTAGGGAACGTTTCTACTGATTTCCGGTCCAATCGGAAAAAGTTGAGAAATTCATCGAAAAAAATTCTATCGTTTGTATGGAAAAAAAGTCGATTTTGGTGAATAATTAAAAAATGAAAAAAATAGCCTAAAACGACTATAAATGGTCCTAGGGAACGTTTCTACTGATTTCCAGTTCAATCGGAAAAAGTTGAGAAATTCATCGAAAATTTTTTTATCGTTTTGTATGGAAAAAAAGTCGATTTTGGTGAATAATTAAAAAATGAAAAAAATAGCCTAAAACGACTATAAATGGTCCTAGGGAACGTTTCTACTGATTTCCGGTTCAATCGGAAAAAGTTGAGAAATTCATCGAAAAAATTTCTATCGTTTTGTATGGAAAAAAAGTGGAATTTGGTGAATAATTAAAAAATGAAAAAAATAGCCTAAAACGACTATAAATGGTCCTAGGGAACGTTTCTACTGATTTCCGGTTCAATCGGAAAAGGTTGAGAAATTCATCGAAAAAATTTCTATCGTTTTGTATGGAAAAAATCTCGATTTTGGTGAATAATTAAAAAATGAAAAAAATAGCCTACAACGACTATAAATGGTCCTAGGGAACGTTTCTACTGATTTCCGGTTCAATCGGATAAAGTTGAGAAATTCATCGAAAAATTTTCTATCGTTTTGTATGGAAAAAAAGTCGATTTTGGTGAATAATTAAAAAATGAAAAAAATAGCCTAAAACGACTATAAATGGTCCTAGGGAACGTTTCTACTGATTTCCGGTCCAATCGGAAAAAGTTGAGAAATTCATCGAAAAAATTTCTATCGTTTTGTATAGAAAAAAAGTGGATTTTGGTGAATAATTAAATAATGAAAAAAATAGCCTAAAACGACTATAAATGGTCTAGGGAACGTTTCTACTGATTTCCGGTTCAATCGGAAAAGGTTGAGAAATTCATCGAAAAAAATTCTATCGTTTTGTTTGGAAAAATCTCGATTTTGGTGAATAATTAAAAAATGAAAAAAATAGCCTACAGCGACTATAAATGTTCCTAGGGAACGTTTCTACTGATTTCCGGTTCAATCGGAAAAAGTTGAGAAATTCATCGAAAAAATTTCTATCGTTTTGTATGGAAAAAAAGTCGATTTTGGTGAATAAAAATTGGATTTTGGTGAATAATTAAAAAATGAAAAAAATAGCCTAAAACGACTATAAATGGTCCTAGGGAACGTTTCTACTGATTTCCGGTTCAATCGGAAAAAGTTGAGAAATTCATCGAAAAAAATTCTATCGTTTTGTATGGAAAAAATCTCGATTTTGGTGAATAATTAAAGATGAAAAAAAATAGCCTAAAACGACTATAAATGGTCCTAGGGAACGTTTCTACTGATTTCCGGTTCAATCGGAAGAAGTTGAGAAATTCATCGAAAAAAATTCTATCGTTTTGTATGGAGAAAATCTCGATTTTGGTGAATAATTAAAAAATGAAAAAAATAGCCTACAACGACTATAAATGGTCCTAGGGAACGTTTCTACTGATTTCCGGTTCAATCGGAAGAAGTTGAGAAATTCATCGAAAAAATTTCTATCGTTTTGTATGGAAAAAATCTCGATTTTGGTGAATAATTAAAAAATGAAAAAAATAGCCTAAAACGACTATAAATGGTCCTAGGGAACGTTTCTACTGATTTCCGGTTCAATCGGAAAAAGTTGAGAAATACATCGAAAAATTTTCTATCGTTTTGTATGGAAAAAAAAGTTGGTTAATAATTAAAAAATGAAAAAAATAGCCTAAAACGACTATAAATGGTCCTAGGGAACGTTTCTACTGATTTCCGGTCCAATCGGAAAAAGTTGAGAAATTCATCGAAAAAATTTCTATCGTTTTGTATGGAAAAAAAGTTGATTTTGGTGAATAATTAAATAATGAAAAAAATAGCCTACAACGACTATAAATGGTCCTAGGGAACGTTTCTACTGATTTCCGGTTCAATCGGAAAAAGTTGAGAAATTCATCGAAAAAATTTCTATCGTTTTGTATGGAAAAAAAGACGATTTTGGTGAATAATTAAAAAATGAAAAAAAATAGCCTAAAACGACTATAAATGGTCCTAGGGAACGTTTCTACTGATTTCCGGTTCAATCGGAAAAAGTTGAGAAATTCATCGAAAAAAATTCCATCGTTTTGTATGGAAAAAAGTCGATTTTGGTGAATAATTAAAAAATGAAAAAACATAGCCTAAAACGACTATAAATGGTCTAGGGAACGTTTCTACTGATTTCCAGTTCAATCGGAAAAAGTTGAGAAATTCATCGAAAAATTTTTTATCGTTTTGTATGGAAAAAAGGTCGATTTTGGTGAATAATTAAAAAATGAAAAAAATAGCCTAAAACGACTATAAATGGTCCTAGGGAACGTTTCTACTGATTTCCGGTTCAATCGGAAAAAGTTGAGAAATTCATCGAAAAAAATTCCATCGTTTTGTATGGAAAAACAGTGGATTTTGGTGAATAATTAAAAAATGAAAAAAATAGCCTAAAACGACTATAAATGGTCCTAGGGAACGTTTCTACCGATTTCCGGTTCAATCGGAAAAAGTTGAGAAATTCATCGAAAAATTTTCAATCGTTTTGTATGGAAAAAAAGTCGATTTTGGTGAATAATTTAAAAATGGAAAAAATAGCATAAAACGACTATAAATGGTCCTAGGGAACGTTTCTACTGATTTCCGGTTCAATCGGAAAAGGTTGAGAAATTCATCGAAAAAATTTCTATCGTTTTGTTTGGAAAAATCTCGATTTTGGTGAATAATTAAAAAATGAAAAAAATAGCCTACAGCGACTATAAATGTTCCTAGGGAACGTTTCTACTGATTTCCGGTTCAATCGGAAAAGGTTGAGAAATTCATCGAAAAAATGTCTATCGTTTTGTTTGAAAAAATCTCGATTTTGGTGAATAATTAAAAAATGAAAAAAATAGCCTACAGCGACTATAAATGTTCCTAGGGAACGTTTCTACTGATTTCCGGTTCAATCGGAAAAAGTTGAGAAATTCATCGAAAAAATTTCTATCGTTTTGTATGGAAAAAAAAGTTGGTTTTTTGGTGAATAATTAAAAAATGAAAAAAATAGCCTAAAACGACTATAAATGGTCCTAGGGAACGTTTCTACTGATTTCCGGTTCAATCGGAAAAGGTTGAGAAATTCATCGAAAAAATTTCTATCGTTTTGTATGGAAAAAATCTCTATTTTGGTGAATAATTAAAAAATGAAAAAAATAGCCTACAACGACTATAAATGGTCCTAGGGAACGTTTCTACTGATTTCCGGTTCAATCGGAAAAAGTTGAGAAATTCATCGAAAAATTTTCTATCGTTTTTTATGGAAAAAAAGTGGATTTTGGTGAATAATTAAAAAATGAAAAAAATAGCCTAAAACGACTATAAATGGTCCTAGGGAACGTTTCTACCGATTTCCGGTTCAATCGGAAAAAGTTGAGAAATTCATCGAAAAATTTTCAATCGTTTTGTATGGAAAAAAAGTCGATTTTGGTGAATAATTTAAAAATGGAAAAAATAGCATAAAACGACTATAAATGGTCCTAGGGAACGTTTCTACTGATTTCCGGTTCAATCGGAAAAGGTTGAGAAATTCATCGAAAAAATTTCTATCGTTTTGTTTGGAAAAATCTCGATTTTGGTGAATAATTAAAAAATGAAAAAAATAGCCTACAGCGACTATAAATGTTCCTAGGGAACGTTTCTACTGATTTCCGGTTCAATCGGAAAAGGTTGAGAAATTCATCGAAAAAATTTCTATCGTTTTGTTTGAAAAAATCTCGATTTTGGTGAATAATTAAAAAATGAAAAAAATAGCCTACAGCGACTATAAATGTTCCTAGGGAACGTTTCTACTGATTTCCGGTTCAATCGGAAAAAGTTGAGAAATTCATCGAAAAAATTTCTATCGTTTTGTATGGAAAAAAAGTCGATTTTGGTGAATAATTCAAAAATGGAAAAAATAGCCTAAAACGACTATAAATGGTCCTAGGGAACGTTTCTACTGATTTCCGGTTCAATCGGAAAAGGTTGAGAAATTCATCGAAAAAAATTCTATCGTTTGTATGGAAAAAAAGTCGATTTTGGTGAATAATTAAAAAATGAAAAAAATAGCCTAAAACGACTATAAATGGTCCTAGGGAACGTTTCTACTGATTTCCAGTTCAATCGGAAAAAGTTGAGAAATTCATCGAAAAATTTTTTATCGTTTTGTATGGAAAAAAGGTCGATTTTGGTGAATAATTAAAAAATGAAAAAAATAGCCTAAAACGACTATAAATGGTCCTAGGGAACGTTTCTACTGATTTCCGGTTCAATCGGAAAAAGTTGAGAAATTCATCGAAAAAATTCCATCGTTTTGTATGGAAAAAAAGTGGATTTTGGTGAATAATTAAATAATGAAAAAAATAGCCTAAAACGACTATAAATGGTCTAGGGAACGTTTCTACTGATTTCCGGTTCAATCGGAAAAGGTTGAGAAATTCATCGAAAAAATTTCTATCGTTTTGTATGGAAAAAAAGTCGATTTTGGTGAATAATTTAAAAATGGAAAAAATAGCCTAAAACGACTATAAATGGTCCTAGGGAACGTTTCTTCTGATTTCCGGTTCAATCGGAAAAGGTTGAGAAATTCATCGAAAAAATTTCTATCGTTTTGTTTGGAAAAATCTCGATTTTGGTGAATAATTAAAAAATGAAAAAAATAGCCTAAAACGACTATAAATGGTCCTAGGGAACGTTTCTACTGATTTCCGGTTCAATCGGAAAAAGTTGAGAAATTCATCGAAAAAAATTCTATCGTTTTGTATGGAAAAAATCTCGATTTTGGTGAATAATTAAAGATGAAAAAAAATAGCCTAAAACGACTATAAATGGTCCTAGGGAACGTTTCTACTGATTTCCGGTTCAATCGGAAGAAGTTGAGAAATTCATCGAAAAAAATTCTATCGTTTTGTATGGAGAAAATCTCGATTTTGGTGAATAATTAAAAAATGAAAAAAATAGCCTACAACGACTATAAATGGTCCTAGGGAACGTTTCTACTGATTTCCGGTTCAATCGGAAGAAGTTGAGAAATTCATCGAAAAAATTTCTATCGTTTTGTATGGAAAAAATCTCGATTTTGGTGAATAATTAAAAAATGAAAAAATAGCCTAAAACGACTATAAATGGTCCTAGGGAACGTTTCTACTGATTTCCGGTTCAATCGGAAAAAGTTGAGAAATACATCGAAAAATTTTCTATCGTTTTGTATGGAAAAAAAAGTTGGTTTTTTGGTGAATAATTAAAAAATGAAAAAAATAGCCTAAAACGACTATAAATGGTCCTAGGGAACGTTTCTACTGATTTCCGGTCCAATCGGAAAAAGTTGAGAAATTCATCGAAAAAATTTCTATCGTTTTGTATGGAAAAAAAGTTGATTTTGGTGAATAATTAAATAATGAAAAAAATAGCCTACAACGACTATAAATGGTCCTAGGGAACGTTTCTACTGATTTCCGGTTCAATCGGAAAAGGTTGAGAAATTCATCGAAAAAATTTCTATCGTTTTGTATGGAAAAAAAGTCGATTTTGGTGAATAATTTAAAAATGGAAAAAATAGCATAAAACGACTATAAATGGTCCTAGGGAACGTTTCTACTGATTTCCGGTTCAATCGGAAAAGGTTGAGAAATTCATCGAAAAAATTTCTATCGTTTTGTTTGGAAAAATCTCGATTTTGGTGAATAATTAAAAAATGAAAAAAATAGCCTACAGCGACTATAAATGTTCCTAGGGAACGTTTCTACTGATTTCCGGTTCAATCGGAAAAGGTTGAGAAATTCATCGAAAAAATTTCTATCGTTTTGTTTGAAAAAATCTCGATTTTGGTGAATAATTAAAAAATGAAAAAAATTGCCTACAGCGACTATAAATGTTCCTAGGGAACGTTTCTACTGATTTCCGGTTCAATCGGAAAAAGTTGAGAAATTCATCGAAAAAATTTCTATCGTTTTGTATGGAAAAAAAGTCGATTTTGGTGAATAATTCAAAAATGGAAAAAATAGCCTAAAACGACTATAAATGGTCCTAGGGAACGTTTCTACTGATTTCCGGTTCAATCGGAAAAGGTTGAGAAATTCATCGAAAAAAATTCTATCGTTTGTATGGAAAAAAAGTCGATTTTGGTGAATAATTAAAAAATGAAAAAAATAGCCTAAAACGACTATAAATGGTCCTAGGGAACGTTTCTACTGATTTCCAGTTCAATCGGAAAAAGTTGAGAAATACATCGAAAAATTTTTTATCGTTTTGTATGGAAAAAAGGTCGATTTTGGTGAATAATTAAAAAATGAAAAAAATAGCCTAAAACGACTATAAATGGTCCTAGGGAACGTTTCTACTGATTTCCGGTTCAATCGGAAAAAGTTGAGAAATTCATCGAAAAAATTCCATCGTTTTGTATGGAAAAAAAGTGGATTTTGGTGAATAATTAAAAATGAAAAAAATAGCCTAAAACGACTATAAATGGTCCTAGGGAACGTTTCTACTGATTTCCGGTTCAATCGGAAAAAGTTGAGAAATTCATCGAAAAAATTTCTATCGTTTTGTATGGAAAAAATCTCGATTTTGGTGAATAATTAAAAAATGAAAAAAAATAGCCTAAAACGACTATAAATGGTCCTAGGGAACGTTTCTACTGATTTCCGGTTCAATCGGAAGAAGTTGAGAAATTCATCGAAAAAATTTCTATCGTTTTGTATGGAAAAAATCTCGATTTTGGTGAATAATTAAAAAATGAAAAAAATAGCCTACAACGACTATAAATGGTCCTAGGGAACGTTTCTACTGATTTCCGGTTCAATCGGAAGAAGTTGAGAAATTCATCGAAAAAATTTCTATCGTTTTGTATGGAAAAAATCTCGATTTTGGTGAATAATTAAAAAATGAAAAAAATAGCCTAAAACGACTATAAATGGTCCTAGGGAACGTTTCTACTGATTTCCGGTTCAATCGGAAAAAGTTGAGAAATACATCGAAAAATTTTCTATCGTTTTGTATGGAAAAAAAAGTTGGTTTTTTGGTGAATAATTAAAAAATGAAAAAAATAGCCTAAAACGACTATAAATGGTCCTAGGGAACGTTTCTACTGATTTCCGGTTCAATCGGAAAAAGTTGAGAAATTCATCGAAAAAAATTCTATCGTTTTGTATGGAAAAAAAGTCGATTTTGGTGAATAATTAAAAAATGAAAAAAATAGCCTAAAACGACTATAAATGGTCCTAGGGAACGTTTCTACTGATTTCCGGTTCAATCGGAAAAAGTTGAGAAATTCATCGAAAAAATTTCCATCGTTTTGTATGGAAAAAAAGTCGATTTTGGTGAATAATTAAAAAATGAAAAAAAATAGCCTAAAACGACTATAAATGGTCCTAGGGAACGTTTCTACTGATTTCCGGTTCAATCGGAAAAAGTTGAGAAATTCATCGAAAAAATTTCTATCGTTTTGTATGGAAAAAAAATGGATTTTGGTGAATAATTAAAAAATGAAAAAAATAGCCTAAAACGACTATAAATGGTCCTAGGGAACGTTTCTACTGATTTCCGGTTCAATCGGAAAAGGTTGAGAAATTCATCGAAAAAAATTCTATCGTTTTGTATTGAAAAAATCTCGATTTTGGTGAATAATTAAAAAATGAAAAAAATAGCCTACAACGACTATAAATGGTCCTGGGGAACGTTTCTACTGATTTCCGGTTCAATCGGAAAAGGTTGAGAAATTCATCGAAAAAATTTCTATCGTTTTGTATGGAAAAAATCTCGATTTTGGTGAATAATTAAAAAATGAAAAAAATAGCCTAAAACGACTATAAATGGTCCTAGGGAACGTTTCTACTGATTTCCGGTTCAATCGGAAAAAGTTGAGAAATACATCGAAAAATTTTCTATCGTTTTGTATTGAAAAAAAGTCGATTTTGGTGAATAATTAAAAAATTAAAAAATAGCCTAAAACGACTATAAATGGTCCTAGGGAACGTTTCTACTGATTTCCGGTTCAATCGGAAAAAGTTGAGAAATTCATCGAAAAATTTTCTATCGTTTTGTATGGAAAAAAAGTCGATTTTGGTGAATAATTTAAAAATGGAAAAAATAGCCTAAAACGACTATAAATGGTCCTAGGGAACGTTTCTACTGATTTCCGGTCCAATCGGAAAAAGTTGAGAAAGTCATCGAAAAAAATTCTATCGTTTTGTATGGAAAAAATCTCGATTTTGGTGAATAATTAAAAAATGCAGGAAATGGCCTAAAACGACTATAAATGGCCCTAGGGAACGTTTCTACTGATTTCCGGTTCAATCGGAAAAAGTTGAGAAATTCATGAAAATTTTTCTATCGTTTTGTATGGAAAAAATGTGGATTTTGGTGAATACTTAAAAAACGAAAAAAATAGCCTAAAACGAATATAAATGGTCCTAGGGAACGTTTCTACTGATTTCCGGTTCAATCGGAAAAAGTTGAGAAATTCATCGAAAAAATTTCTATCGTTTTGTATGGAAAAAAAGTCGATTTTGTTGAATAATTAAAAAATGGAAAAAATAGCCTAAAACGACTATAAATGGTCCTAGGGAACGTTTCTACTGATTTCCGGTCCAATCGGAAAAAGTTGAGAAATTCATCGAAAAAAATTTTATCGTTTGTATGGAAAAAATGTTGATTTTAGTTAATAATTAAAAAATGAAAAAAATAGCCTAAAACGACTATAAATGGTCCTAGGGAACATTTCTACTGATTTCCTGTCCAATCGGAAAAAGTTGAGAAATTCATCGAAAAAAATTCTATCGTTTTGTATGGAAAAAATGTGGATTTTGGTGAATAATTAAAAAATGAAAAATATAGCCTAAAACGACTATAACTGGTCCTAGGGAACGTTTCTACTGACTTCCGGTGCAATCGGAAAAAGTTGAGAAATTCATCGAAAAAATTTCTATCGTTTTGTATGGAAAAAATGTGGATTTTGGTGAATAATTTTAAAATGACAAAAATAGCCTAAAACGACTATAAATGCTCCTAGGGAACGTTTCTACTGATTTCCGGTTCAATCGGAAGAAGTTGAGAAATTCATCGAAAAAATTTCTATCGTTTTGTATGGAAAAAAAGTCGATTTTGGTGAATAATTTAAAAATGGAAAAAATAGCCTAAAACGACTATAAATGGTCCTAGGGAACGTTTCTACTGATTTCCGGTTCAATCGGAAAAGGTTGAGAAATTCATCGAAAAAAAATCTATCGTTTTGTTTGGAAAAATCTCGATTTTGGTGAATAATTAAAAAATGAAAAAAATAGCCTACAGCGACTATAAATGTTCCTAGGGAACGTTTCTACTGATTTCCGGTTCAATCGGAAAAAGTTGAGAAATTCATCGATAAAATTTCTATCGTTTTGTATGGAAAAAAAGTCGATTTTGGTGAATAATTCAAAAATGGAAAAAATAGCCTAAAACGACTATAAATGGTCCTAGGGAACGTTTCTACTGATTTCCGGTCCAATCGGAAAAAGTTGAGAAATTCATCGAAAAAATTTCTATCGTTTTGTATGGAAAAAATCTCGATTTTGGTAAATAATTAAAAAATGAAAAAAATAGCCTAAAACGACTATAAATGGTCCTAGGGAACGTTTCTACTGATTTCCGGTTCAATCGGAAAAAGTTGAGAAATACATCGAAAAATTTTCTATCGTTTTGTATGGAAAAAAAGTTGGTTTTTTGGTGAATAATTAAATAATGAAAAAAATAGCCTACAACGACTATAAATGGTCCTAGGGAACGTTTCTACTGATTTCCGGTTCAATCGGAAAAAGTTGAGAAATTCATCGAAAAAATTTCCATCGTTTTGTATGGAAAAAAAGTCGATTTTGGTGAATAATTAAAAAATGAAAAAAATAGTCTAAAACGACTATAAATGGTCCTAGGGAACGTTTCTACTGATTTCCGGTTCAATCGGAAAAAATTGAGAAATTCATCGAAAAAATTTCCATCGTTTTGTATGGAAAAAAAAGTCGATTTTGGTGAATAATTAAAAAATGAAAAAAAATAGCCTAAAACGACTATAAATGGTCCTAGGGAACGTTTCTACTGATTTCCGGTTCAATCGGAAAAAGTTGAGAAATTCATCGAAAAAATTTCTATCGTTTTGTATGGAAAAAAAGTGGATTTTGGTGAATAATTAAAAAATGAAAAAAATAGCCTAAAACGACTATAAATGGTCCTAGGGAACGTTTCTACTGATTTCCGGTTCAATCGAAAAAGGTTGAGAAATTCATCGAAAAAATTTCTATCGTTTTGTATTGAAAAAAAGTCGATTTTTGTGAATAATTAAAAAATGGAAAAAATAGCCTAAAACGACTATAAATGGTCCTAGGGAACGTTTCTACTGATTTCCGGTCCAATCGGAAAAAGTTGAGAAAGTCATCGAAAAAAATTCTATCGTTTTGTATGGAAAAAATCTCGATTTTGGTGAATAATTAAAAAATGCAGGAAATGGCCTAAAACGACTATAAATGGCCCTAGGGAACGTTTCTACTGATTTCCGGTTCAATCGGAAAAAGTTGAGAAATTCATGAAAATTTTTCTATCGTTTTGTATGGAAAAAAAGTGGATTTTGGTGACTACTTAAAAAACGAAAAAAAATAGCCTAAAACGACTATAAATGGTCCTAGGGAACGTTTCTACTGATTTCCGGTTCAATCGGAAAAAGTTGAGAAATTCATCGAAAAAAATTCTATCGTTTTGTATGGAAAAAATCTCGATTTTGGTGAATAATTAAAAAATGAAAAAAATAGCCTAAAACGACTATAAATGGTCCTAGGGAACGTTTCTACTGATTTCCGGTTCAATCGGAAAAAGTTGAGAAATTCATCGAAAAAATTTCTATCGTTTTGTATGGAAAAAAAGTCGATTTTGTTGAATAATTAAAAAATGGAAAAAATAGCCTAAAACGACTATAAATGGTCCTAGGGAACGTTTCTACTGATTTCCGGTCCAATCGGAAAAAGTTGAGAAATTCATCGAAAAAAATTTTATCGTTTGTATGGAAAAAATGTTGATTTTGGAGAATAATTAGAAAATGAAAAAAGTAGCCTAAAACGACTATAAATGGTCCTGGGGAACGTTTCTACTGATTTCCGGTTCAATCGGAAAAAGGTGAGAAATTCATCGAAAAAAATTCCATCGTTTTGTATAGAAAAAATGTCGATTTTAGTGAATAATTAAAAAATGAAAAAAATAGCCTAAACGACTATAAATGGTCCTAGGGAACATTTCTACTGATTTCCTGTCCAATCGGAAAAAGTTGAGAAATTCATCAAAAAAAATTCTATCGTTTTGTATGGAAAAAATCTCGATTTTGGTGAATAATTAAAAAATGCAGGAAATGGCCTAAAACGACTATAAATGGCCCTAGGGAACATTTCTACTGATTTCCTGTCCAATCGGAAAAAGTTGAGAAAGTCATCGAAAAAAATTCTATCGTTTTGTATGGAAAAAATCTCGATTTTGGTGAATAATTAAAAAATGCAGGAAATGGCCTAAAACGACTATAAATGGCCCTAGGGAACATTTCTACTGATTTCCTGTCCAATCGGAAAAAGTTGAGAAATTCATCGAAAAAAATTCTATCGTTTTGTATGGAAAAAATGTGGATTTTGGTGAATAATTAAAAAATGAAAAATATAGCCTAAAACGACTATAACTGGTCCTAGGGAACGTTTCTACTGACTTCCGGTGCAATCGGAAAAAGTTGAGAAATTCATCGAAAAAATTTCTATCGTTTTGTATGGAAAAAATGTGGATTTTGGTGAATAATTTTAAAATGACAAAAATAGCCTAAAACGACTATAAATGCTCCTAGGGAACGTTTCTACTGATTTCCGGTTCAATCGGAAGAAGTTGAGAAATTCATCGAAAAAATTTCTATCGTTTTGTATGGAAAAAAAGTCGATTTTGGTGAATAATTTAAAAATGGAAAAAATAGCCTAAAACGACTATAAATGGTCCTAGGGAACGTTTCTACTGATTTCCGGTTCAATCGGAAAAGGTTGAGAAATTCATCGAAAAAAAATCTATCGTTTTGTTTGGAAAAATCTCGATTTTGGTGAATAATTAAAAAATGAAAAAAATAGCCTACAGCGACTATAAATGTTCCTAGGGAACGTTTCTACTGATTTCCGGTTCAATCGGAAAAAGTTGAGAAATTCATCGATAAAATTTCTATCGTTTTGTATGGAAAAAAAGTCGATTTTGGTGAATAATTCAAAAATGGAAAAAATAGCCTAAAACGACTATAAATGGTCCTAGGGAACGTTTCTACTGATTTCCGGTCCAATCGGAAAAAGTTGAGAAATTCATCGAAAAAATTTCTATCGTTTTGTATGGAAAAAATCTCGATTTTGGTAAATAATTAAAAAATGAAAAAAATAGCCTAAAACGACTATAAATGGTCCTAGGGAACGTTTCTACTGATTTCCGGTTCAATCGGAAAAAGTTGAGAAATACATCGAAAAATTTTCTATCGTTTTGTATGGAAAAAAAGTTGGTTTTTTGGTGAATAATTAAATAATGAAAAAAATAGCCTACAACGACTATAAATGGTCCTAGGGAACGTTTCTACTGATTTCCGGTTCAATCGGAAAAAGTTGAGAAATTCATCGAAAAAATTTCCATCGTTTTGTATGGAAAAAAAGTCGATTTTGGTGAATAATTAAAAAATGAAAAAAATAGTCTAAAACGACTATAAATGGTCCTAGGGAACGTTTCTACTGATTTCCGGTTCAATCGGAAAAAATTGAGAAATTCATCGAAAAAATTTCCATCGTTTTGTATGGAAAAAAAAGTCGATTTTGGTGAATAATTAAAAAATGAAAAAAAATAGCCTAAAACGACTATAAATGGTCCTAGGGAACGTTTCTACTGATTTCCGGTTCAATCGGAAAAAGTTGAGAAATTCATCGAAAAAATTTCTATCGTTTTGTATGGAAAAAAAGTGGATTTTGGTGAATAATTAAAAAATGAAAAAAATAGCCTAAAACGACTATAAATGGTCCTAGGGAACGTTTCTACTGATTTCCGGTTCAATCGAAAAAGGTTGAGAAATTCATCGAAAAAATTTCTATCGTTTTGTATTGAAAAAAAGTCGATTTTTGTGAATAATTAAAAAATGGAAAAAATAGCCTAAAACGACTATAAATGGTCCTAGGGAACGTTTCTACTGATTTCCGGTCCAATCGGAAAAAGTTGAGAAAGTCATCGAAAAAAATTCTATCGTTTTGTATGGAAAAAATCTCGATTTTGGTGAATAATTAAAAAATGCAGGAAATGGCCTAAAACGACTATAAATGGCCCTAGGGAACGTTTCTACTGATTTCCGGTTCAATCGGAAAAAGTTGAGAAATTCATGAAAATTTTTCTATCGTTTTGTATGGAAAAAAAGTGGATTTTGGTGACTACTTAAAAAACGAAAAAAAATAGCCTAAAACGACTATAAATGGTCCTAGGGAACGTTTCTACTGATTTCCGGTTCAATCGGAAAAAGTTGAGAAATTCATCGAAAAAAATTCTATCGTTTTGTATGGAAAAAATCTCGATTTTGGTGAATAATTAAAAAATGAAAAAAATAGCCTAAAACGACTATAAATGGTCCTAGGGAACGTTTCTACTGATTTCCGGTTCAATCGGAAAAAGTTGAGAAATTCATCGAAAAAATTTCTATCGTTTTGTATGGAAAAAAAGTCGATTTTGTTGAATAATTAAAAAATGGAAAAAATAGCCTAAAACGACTATAAATGGTCCTAGGGAACGTTTCTACTGATTTCCGGTCCAATCGGAAAAAGTTGAGAAATTCATCGAAAAAAATTTTATCGTTTGTATGGAAAAAATGTTGATTTTGGAGAATAATTAGAAAATGAAAAAAGTAGCCTAAAACGACTATAAATGGTCCTGGGGAACGTTTCTACTGATTTCCGGTTCAATCGGAAAAAGGTGAGAAATTCATCGAAAAAAATTCCATCGTTTTGTATAGAAAAAATGTCGATTTTAGTGAATAATTAAAAAATGAAAAAAATAGCCTAAACGACTATAAATGGTCCTAGGGAACATTTCTACTGATTTCCTGTCCAATCGGAAAAAGTTGAGAAATTCATCAAAAAAAATTCTATCGTTTTGTATGGAAAAAATGTGGATTTTGGTGAATAATTAAAAAATGAAAAATATAGCCTAAAACGACTATAACTGGACCTAGGGAACGTTTCTACTGACTTCCGGTGCAATCGGAAAAAGTTGAGAAATTCATCGAAAAAATTTCTATCGTTTTGTATGGAAAAAATGTGGATTTTGGTGAATAATTTTAAAATGACAAAAATAGCCTAAAACGACTATAAATGGACCTAGGGAACGTTTGTACTGATTTCCGGTTCAATCGGAAAGAGTTGAGAAATTCATCGAAAAAAATTCTATCGTTTTGTATGGAAAAAATCTCGATTTTGGTGAATAATTAAAAAATGCAGAAAATAGCCTAAAACGACTATAAGGTCCTAGGGAACGTTTCTACTGATTTCCGGTTCAATCGGAAAATGTTGAGAAATTCATCGAAAAATTTTCTATCGTTTTATATGGAAAAAATTTCGATTTTGGTGAATAATTAAAAAACGAAAAAATAGCCTAAAACGACTATAAATGGTCCTAGGGAACGTTTCTACTGATTTTCCAAAACAATGCAAAATGGCTATAAATCAAGACGATTTTAAGACAAAACTATATTTTATTGATTTCCGCTTCAAACGGAAAAAGTTGAAATTATCGTCGAAAAAAGTGAAAAAGTCGTGTATATATACCTTTGAAATATTCCGATTTTTTTGGCGATTTTGGTCAAAGTTTAACAAGTGCTGCCCAAAACAATGCAAAATGGCTATAAATCGTCTTAAAACTATATTTTATTGATTTCCGGTTCAAACGGAAAACGTTGAAATTATCGTCGAAAAAAGTGAAAAAGTCGTGTATATATACCTATGAAATATTCCGATTTCTTTGGCGATTTTGGTCAAAGTTTAACAAGTGCTGCCCAAAACAATACAAAATGGCTATAAATCGTCTTAAAAGTATATTTTACTGATTTCCGGTTCGAATGGGAAAAGTTGAAATCATCGTCGAAAAAAGTGAAAAAGTGAAAAATACAGTTTAGTCCGCGAAGTACGAAAATGTCTAAACACAGTTGTTTCGTCGAAAGTGATCGGTTTTAGACGTTTACAGCTTTCTGACGTTAATAAATTGATTTTCAGAGATAAAAAGTATTTATTTGTCGTGAAAAATACAGTTTAGTCCGCGAAATACGAAAATGTCTAAACACAGTTGTTTCGTCGAAAGTGATCGTTTTTAGACGTTTTCAGCTTTCTGACGTTAATAAATTGATTTTCAGAGATAAAAAGTATTTATTTGTCGTGAAAAATACAGTTTAGTCCGCGAAATACGAAAATGTCTAAACACAGTTGTTTCGTCGAAAGTGATCGTTTTTAGACGTTTTCAGCTTTCTGACGTTAATAAATTGATTTTCAGAGACAAAAAGTATTTATTTGTCGTGAAAAATACAGTTTAGTCCGCGAAGTACGAAAATGTCTAAACACAGTTGTATTCGTCGAAAGTGATCGTTTTTAGACGTTTCCAGCTTTCTGACGTTAATAAATTGATTTTCAGAGATAAAAAGTATTTATTTGTCGTGAAAAATACAGTTTAATCCGCGAAGTATGAAAATGTCTAAACACAGTTGTTTCGTCGAAAGTGATCGTTTTTAGACGTTTCCAGCTTTCTGACGTTAATAAATTGATTTTCAGAGACAAAAAGTATTTATTTGTCGTGACAAATACAGTTTAGTCCGCGAAGTATGAAAATGTCTAAACACAGTTGTATTCGTCGAAAGTGATCGTTTTTAGACGTTTACAGCTTTCTGACGTTAATAAATTGATTTTCAGAGATAAAAAAAAAAATTTGTCGTGAAAAATACAGTTTAGTCCGCGAAGTACGAAAATGTCTAAACACAGTTGTTTCGTCGAAAGTGATCGTTTTTAGACGTTTTCAGTTTTCTGGCGTTAATAAATTGATTTTCAGAGACAAAAAGTATTTATTTGTCGTGAAAAATACAGTTTAGTCCGCGAAGTACGAAAATGTCTAAACACAGTTGTTTCGTCGAAAGTGATCGTTTTTAGACGTTTTCAGCTTTCTGACGTTAATAAATTGATTTTCAGAGACAAAAAGTATTTATTTGTCGTGACAAATACAGTTTAGTCCGCGAAGTATGAAAATGTCTAAACACAGTTGTATTCGTCGAAAGTGATCGTTTTTAGACGTTTACAGCTTTCTGACGTTAATAAATTAATTTTCAGAGATAAAAAAAAAAATTTGTCGTGAAAAATACAGTTTAGTCCGCGAAGTACGAAAATGTCTAAACACAGTTGTTTCGTCGAAAGTGATCGTTTTTAGACGTTTTCAGCTTTCTGACGTTAATAAATTGATTTTCAGAGATAAAAAGTATTTATTTGTCGTGAAAAATACAGTTTAATCCGCGAAGTATGAACATGTCTAAACACAGTTGTTTCGTCGAAAGTGATCGTTTTTAAACGTTTACAACTTTCTGACGTTAATAAATTGATTTTCAGAGACAAAAAGTATTTATTTGTCGTGACAAATACAGTTTAGTCCGCGAAGTATGAAAATGTCTAAACACAGTTGTATTCGTCGAAAGTGATCGTTTTTAGACGTTTACAGCTTTCTGACGTTAATAAATTGATTTTCAGAGATAAAAAAAAAAATTTGTCGTGAAAAATACAGTTTAGTCCGCGAAGTACGAAAATGTCTAAACACAGTTGTTTCGTCGAAAGTGATCGTTTTTAGACGTTTTCAGCTTTCTGACGTTAATAAATTGATTTTCAGAGATAAAAAGTATTTATTTGTCGTGAAAAATACAGTTTAATCCGCGAAGTATGAACATGTCTAAACACAGTTGTTTCGTCGAAAGTGATCGTTTTTAAACGTTTACAACTTTCTGACGTTAATAAATTGATTTTCAGAGACAAAAAGTATTTATTTGTCGTGACAAATACAGTTTAGTCCGCGAAGTATGAAAATGTCTAAACACAGTTGTATTCGTCGAAAGTGATCGTTTTTAGACGTTTACAGCTTTCTGACGTTAATAAATTGATTTTCAGAGATAAAAAAAAAAATTTGTCGTGAAAAATACAGTTTAGTCCGCGAAGTACGAAAATGTCTAAACACAGTTGTTTCGTCGAAAGTGATCGTTTTTAGACGTTTTCAGTTTTCTGGCGTTAATAAATTGATTTTCAGAGACAAAAAGTATTTATTTGTCGTGAAAAATACAGTTTAGTCCGCGAAGTACGAAAATGTCTAAACACAGTTGTTTCGTCGAAAGTGATCGTTTTTAGACGTTTTCAGCTTTCTGACGTTAATAAATTGATTTTCAGAGATAAAAAGTATTTATTTGTCGTGAAAAATACAGTTTAATCCGCGAAGTATGAACATGTCTAAACACAGTTGTTTCGTCGAAAGTGATCGTTTTTAGACGTTTCCAGCTTTCTGACGTTAATAAATTGATTTTCAGAGACATAAAGTATTTATTTGTCGTGAAAAATACAGTTTAGTCCGCGAAGTATGAAAATGTCTAAACACAGTTGTATTCGTCGAAAGTGATCGTTTTTAAACGTTTACAACTTTCTGACGTTAATAAATTGATTTTCAGAGAAAAAAATATATTTTTGTCGTGAAAAATACAGTTTAGTCCGCGAAGTACGAAGATATCTAAACACAGTTGTTTCGTCGAAAGTGATCGATTTTAGACGCTTACAGCTTTCTGACGTTAATAAATTGATTTTCAGAGATAAAAAGTATTTATTAGTCGTGAAAAATACAGTTTAGTCCGCGAAATACGAAAATGTCTAAACACAGTTGTTTCGTCGAAAGTGATCGTTTTTAGACGTTTTCAGCTTTCTGACGTTAATAAATTGATTTTCAGAGATAAAAAGTATTTATTTGTCGTGAAAAATACAGTTTAATCCGCGAAGTATGAACATGTCTAAACACAGTTGTTTCGTCGAAAGTGATCGTTTTTAAACGTTTACAACTTTCTGACGTTAATAAATTGATTTTCAGAGACAAAAAGTATTTATTTGTCGTGACAAATACAGTTTAGTCCGCGAAGTATGAAAATGTCTAAACACAGTTGTATTCGTCGAAAGTGATCGTTTTTAGACGTTTACAGCTTTCTGACGTTAATAAATTGATTTTCAGAGATAAAAAAAAAAATTTGTCGTGAAAAATACAGTTTAGTCCGCGAAGTACGAAAATGTCTAAACACAGTTGTTTCGTCGAAAGTGATCGTTTTTAGACGTTTTCAGTTTTCTGGCGTTAATAAATTGATTTTCAGAGACAAAAAGTATTTATTTGTCGTGAAAAATACAGTTTAGTCCGCGAAATACGAAAATGTCTAAACACAGTTGTTTCGTCGAAAGTGATCGTTTTTAGACGTTTTCAGCTTTCTGACGTTAATAAATTGATTTTCAGAGATAAAAAGTATTTATTTGTCGTGAAAAATACAGTTTAATCCGCGAAGTATGAACATGTCTAAACACAGTTGTTTCGTCGAAAGTGATCGTTTTTAAACGTTTACAACTTTCTGACGTTAATAAATTGATTTTCAGAGACAAAAAGTATTTATTTGTCGTGACAAATACAGTTTAGTCCGCGAAGTATGAAAATGTCTAAACACAGTTGTATTCGTCGAAAGTGATCGTTTTTAGACGTTTACAGCTTTCTGACGTTAATAAATTGATTTTCAGAGATAAAAAAAAAAATTTGTCGTGAAAAATACAGTTTAGTCCGCGAAGTACGAAAATGTCTAAACACAGTTGTTTCGTCGAAAGTGATCGTTTTTAGACGTTTTCAGTTTTCTGGCGTTAATAAATTGATTTTCAGAGACAAAAAGTATTTATTTGTCGTGAAAAATACAGTTTAGTCCGCGAAGTACGAAAATGTCTAAACACAGTTGTTTCGTCGAAAGTGATCGTTTTTAGACGTTTTCAGCTTTCTGACGTTAATAAATTGATTTTCAGAGATAAAAAGTATTTATTTGTCGTGAAAAATACAGTTTAATCCGCGAAGTATGAACATGTCTAAACACAGTTGTTTCGTCGAAAGTGATCGTTTTTAGACGTTTCCAGCTTTCTGACGTTAATAAATTGATTTTCAGAGACATAAAGTATTTATTTGTCGTGAAAAATACAGTTTAGTCCGCGAAGTATGAAAATGTCTAAACACAGTTGTATTCGTCGAAAGTGATCGTTTTTAAACGTTTACAACTTTCTGACGTTAATAAATTGATTTTCAGAGAAAAAAATATATTTTTGTCGTGAAAAATACAGTTTAGTCCGCGAAGTACGAAGATATCTAAACACAGTTGTTTCGTCGAAAGTGATCGATTTTAGACGCTTACAGCTTTCTGACGTTAATAAATTGATTTTCAGAGATAAAAAGTATTTATTAGTCGTGAAAAATACAGTTTAGTCCGCGAAATACGAAAATGTCTAAACACAGTTGTTTCGTCGAAAGTGATCGTTTTTAGACGTTTTCAGCTTTCTGACGTTAATAAATTGATTTTCAGAGACAAAAAGTATTTATTTGTCGTGAAAAATACAGTTTAGTCCGCGAAGTACGAAAATGTCTAAACACAGTTGTTTCGTCGAAAGTGATCGTTTTTAGACGTTTTCAGTTTTCTGACGTTAATAAATTGATTTTCAGAGACAAAAAGTATTTATTTGTCGTGAAAAATACAGTTTAATCCGCGAAGTATGAACATGTCTAAACACAGTTGTTTCGTCGAAAGTGATCGTTTTTGATCGTGACCTTTTTCCGATTGAACCGGAAATCAGTAGAAACGTTCTCTAGGACCATTTATAGTCGTTTTAGGCTATTTTTTTAAACTTTTTAAATATTCACCAAAATCGATATTTTTTCCATGCAAAACGATAAAAAAATTTTCGATGAATTTCTCAACTTTTCCGATTGAACCGGAAATCAGTAGAAACGTTCCCTGGGGCCATTTATAGTCGTTTTAGCCTATTTTTTTCAATTTTTAATTAGTCACCAAAATCGACATTTTTTCCATACAAAACGATAGAATTTTTTTCTATGAATTTCTCAACTTTCTCCGATTGAACCAGAATTCAGTAGAAACGTTCCCTAGGGCCATTTATAGTTGTTTTAGGCTAGTTTTTTCATTTTTTAATTATGCACCAAAATCGATTTTTTTTTCATACAAAACGATAGAAATTTTTTCGATGAATTTCTCAACTTTTTCCGATTGAACCGGAAATCTGTAGAAACGTTCCCTAGGGCCATTTATAGTCGTTTTAGGCTATTTTTTTCATTTTTTAATTATTCACCAAAATCGCTATTTTTTGCATGCAAAACGATAGAATTTTTTTCGATGAATTATTCAACTTTTTCCGATTGAACCGGAAATCAGTAGAAACGTTCCCTAGGACCATTTATAGTCGTTTTAGGCAATTTTAGGCAAAATTTCTCAACTATTTCCGATTGGACCGGAAATCAATAGAAACATTCCCTAGGACCATTTATATTTATGTAACGGCACCAAGAGTACCGCGACTGCTGCGATAACGGCGCCAAGAGGACCGCGACAATGGCGCCAAAAGGATCGCGACAACGGCGCCAAAAGGACCGCGACGATGGCGCCAAGAGGACCATGAGGAGCGTCGCGACGGAGGGCGTCTGTTCTTTTTCAATAATTTTTCGACAAGTTTGATGAAAATCGACATGTCGATTCATAACTATAATAACCATAACACATAATAATCTTGAATTAAAAATACCATATAAAGAATTTCGGAGTAACGAACTGGTCCACTATTCGAAGTAGCTACTGCACGCCAGAACCTTTAAAACAATGAGCGTATAAACGCCAACCTCCGGAATAACAATAACTATAATAACCAGAACACATAACAATCTTGAATGAAATTAAAAATTCCATATAAATAATTTCGGAGTAACGAACTGTAACGAGTAATTGAATCGTGCATTAAAACCTGCCTTATGAAACTCATTCTTTAATATACTATTATAACATTATACCGATAACGATACCAATACCATGACAATGTATATATTATACATTGTCATTGCTTATGCTTGAGTATCAGTGATGCAATTCGCAGTATACAAATTTCAGTGCGAATAACGTAGTGAATAATTTATTTGAGAATATATAAGTGAATACAGAATATATAATTCACTATATGGAATACTGAACACGAATCGTTCAGTTTGGTGAACAGTTCAAATTGAACGATTCATTAGTGAATTACCCAAGCTAATGTGCAAAAATTAGAGACATGTTTGTATTATATGGCACCAGGAACATTTATTATAGATCAAGTCGTACTATTGTATACAACAAACCACGAAAATGACTATTAATTGGTAAAACACACACACACACACACACACATACAACCATTTTGGTTTAATTTGGTACTTTTACAATGATTTCAATATAATCGCAACACAACGGCGGTACTATCGTTCTCTCTTTTTCTAATCGCGTACTAAGCGATACCAATAAAATAGAATATTAATACCTATTGACACAGCATAGAAAATCGCACGTTTTGAGAACGATATGAAAATCGATGATGAATGATAAATACAATATTGCCGTGGACAACAACATTTCACCCCGTTTACTTTATAGCTTTGCTTTAATGACGTTGCCAGTTGTCAGCTGCTCGTCTGCGGTTCGATCGAGCAGGTTGGCCGTGGCGAATACGTTATTCGGGTCGAGTGCTTGCTTGGCGGCGCGGTACAACCGCACACCGGCCGCACTAACAGTGCCCTCGTACCAGCGTGCGCGCACCTTGCCGACGCCGTGATGGTGCGACACGCTGCCGCCGCACGCCAGGATCTCCTCGCGCGCAACTGCCTCGATTTCCTCGTACACCTGCACCGGTCTGCGCTGTTGTCGATAATTGAACGCAAAGTAGAAATATACCACACACCTATATTATACATATAGACATATAGAGCATAAGCAGCAATCCTTGATATAAGTAAATTTAGCGCGTTCATAAATGTTAGACGACATGCGCATCTAGCTATTCAATGTTTCGCGTTACATGGGGGGGTATATGGTGGGTGATATTACACACGATCAGAAGAAGTACAATGATTGGTGAACAAAGCGCAAAATGCATGATAGTATGGCATGATTGTTGCAAGTAGACTCGTCGCACATACTAACCCCGCATCGTAGGTCTGCGTCACCCTGCAGCATATGAATGGTGCGTCGCACGAGCGGCGCTTGCATTCGTCAAGCACGCGACGCTTCACGTTTGCGCACAGCGCCAACGTGCGATCCCACGGCACAGACGTTTCGAACGATTCCGCCACAACGTAATATTCCATCGCGAGATCGCGTATATATGCGATGATGAACGTGAGCATGTAGCCGCGCAGTCCGTTCGTCTCGCCCGCTGGAATGCCTCCGAAACGCGCCGCGATCCCATTGATGCGCCGTTTACTGTGCGCGACCATCGCCTGCGAGCTACCCTCGTGCAACAGTGTCATTACGCACATGCTCAGCGGATCGAAGCGTTTCACCTGGCTCAGGTAGAGCAATTTCAGTTTGTCCAGGATTGCAGTCAGAGGGCCCGCCTTGCCCTGCACCGAACACACACCTTTATTTATTTGTTTTTGTGGAAACTACCTGAACAGGATATAATATCCCAATTACAGAGTGTAGTTATAGAGGGATATATTAGGAACATATGGGAAGGGTGCGAAGCCTGTTACTATAGAGCGGTTCGCTATTCCGCTAAAGCTTAGTTAATTGTATCCCAACTGGTACCGAGATACCAGTACCAAATTGTACCGAGGAGTATAGAGGATATGTGGCGTGCTGAACCACGGTCACCCATCCATGCACTGACCTAGCGGGACGTTGCTTAACTCTGGTTATCCATGCTCAATACATTACCCGCATAGGCCACTCGGCGTATTATAAACGATATATGCACATGTGCGCGTGTGTGTGTGTGTGTGTGTCACCGCTGTTCTACCTTAAGACTTTGCCCGAAGCGAAATTGCTCGTTGTCCATTAGGCGGATGCTGGCGGGCTGGCAGCGTTCAAGCGCCACCTGTCTCATGCACGCCACACCGGCGGCAAAGTCCGGGAACACGACGCTGCCGTAGCGACGGACAGCCGGCAGAGGGCGCACCTTCAATGTGACCTCCGTGATTATGCCCAGAGTGCCCTCGCTGCCCAGGACCGTGTGCATCGGATCGGGTCCGCAAGAGATGCGCGGCGCCGCAGCCCCGTAACCACGCTCCAAACTGTCCGCGCATCCCGTCACCATGCGCACGTGCACCACCAAATCCTCAATATTGCCGTATATATTCTAATTATATAAATTGCCGCATATATTATATATATATATATATGTGTGTGTGTGGTGCATGTCGTGCGCACATACCTTCTTCATGCCACTGGCGCGTGTTGCCACCCAACCGCCCAATGAACTGAACTCGTAACTGTCCGGTTCGTGGCCGGAAGTGAAGCCGAGCACGGCCAACTCGCGCTCCAAGTCTTGACCGACGATTCCACTCTGACATCTCGCAACGAGGTTATCTCTGTCCAGCCACATAATACGATTCATCTGAGACGTATCTACCGAGACGATGGTGCGTGTCTCGTATTGCGGACACTCTACCGCGCCACTCACCGCCGTCCCACCGCCGAATGGCAACAGAACGATCTTGTGCACATTCGCTAGCTTTACGATCTAAATATTAATTCATTCATTATATGAGTTTATTCAAATACCTAAAACTTCGGTAAACATTTTATGTAGAAACTAATTTTGTATTGAAAGAGTTAATCACTATGGCTAAATAAACGTTACTCAAAACTTTTATTATGTGTAGTTTTTTGTGTAATGTGTAATTTCGTAGTTTTTTTCCCCGTTTTTTATAGGAATACCTATATACATTTTTATCGCGTATTCAAACAAATTAAATTGAATTTCACGCCGATTGGAATCTTATAACATAGAACATACAATAAATTTAAAATAAATTTCTTAGTTTCTATATAAATTACAATAAGATATTTTCAAATATATTAAACGGAAAAATCAATACATTTTAGGGTATTTTACTTTGTTTTCTCATCTATGAAAATATATCTGCAAATAATTTATGGCTATTTGCCCAACATTATCAATATTATTACGGATACAATAATTAAAATAAACAATGGCATCGCATAAACATGTGCATTAAATATAGAACTTTAAATTGCATTTCAAGTGTATTAAATTGAAAACATATTTTTTTCTTTATTCGTATTTCCCAAATATGCGGATAGATTTAATAGTCTAAAAGTTTTGATACAAATATATTTAATAACCACAATTGACTAAATTTACTCATCTAATCACATATTTGAAATTTCCTTGTGATATTTAAAATTGTAATTATTTATTCAGATTTCTTTTGATGTTCATCTCACTATCTTCGATAGTAATTGGTCAAGTATGAACACTTATGATGTAACCATTAAAAATAAATAATGGAAAACCTTAATTTAAATTTTAAAGAACGTTAAAATTTCAACAATTTTATGTTCTTATTGTCGTTATTCCCTCTACGATCGTATCTGAATGTGATTATAGAAAGCTATACAAAAAAGTAATGCAATTATACTTACATGTGAACGAATGGTCTTAAAACCATTGGAAATACTAGAGCTAGACTTATTTAGAACATTTCGTACTATCACCAACTATACATACAAGTGCCGTTATTTTAAATAATACCTCGACACAATGTTGATGGCACGTTGGCCAGACGACAATATCAGGTATTCTGGGGAAGCCGCCCGGTGTCTCTCTGAGTGTATAAATATCATGTAGGGTGTGTCCATGCGCCCGATACAATCGATCCAGTCCATCTACACTAACGCCCTCAGCGCCCAATAGTTTCTCCAGCTGGGGGAGGAGATCGGACGACATGATCCTCGGTGCCGGCCATTCATCGGGCAATGGCTGCGCGGGCTTTACTTTGTACAAGTCCACGTCCAATGTGTCCTTAACCCATTCGGTGAAATGGGGCAATTCTAGCTCACCAATAGGGTAGCGGCGTCCAGTAAACCACACCACGCCGTGTTTAACTATAAAGCGGCTATCTTGGTAACCCCAGCCATTCCATTTTAGCAACTCTTGTCTAAAAACCATTTCATGTCGCTTATTTAAATCAGAAACTAAGGTTGTTCAAAAATGAAAATACTAAAAATAGATCATTTTATTTCGCCCATGATGAAGTCCCATTATTTTTAAACAATTTGAAATTTCTGATGAACAAATATCACAATGTCTTTAATTTGCCAAAGTTAATTTTTAGAATGTTTTAGCAAACTACAATATAGCTGGCCTTAAAATCTGTTTTTAAAATTAAATTAAATTTAGATAAAAAAGATAAGAGAGCAAAGTCAATACGTGTTTAAAAAAAATAGTTTTATTTTTAGCTGAAACCATAAAATCGTGCTAAAATGAATGAGCATCCCCCGCATTCAATTACACACCTATTATTCAACAATAGGACGATATCGCTAGATTTCTCAAGCTACAATTATAAATAACGACCGCAAAAAAACCGCAAAAAAACCGCACAGAAAATGGTGAATTATATAAAATAAAGTAATAAAATAATTTTATTATAAAATATAAAATTTTAAAATGAAAATTTTAAAACTTTAAATGACTTACCGTTTTTTTGGGATAACACTTTTAACCACAATTTCCTCGGGATGTTTACCGTAATCATTTATTGATTTCGATTCACCTTCGTTGGTGTCTTGGGTCGAGGGAGTGTTCACTTTCTCGTTTGTGTTCATCGTATTTAAGAATGGAATGGTATGATATAAGCGAATGTACTTATTACAAATACCTCTTGCAAAAAACTGCGGTTCAGCACGCTTTATCGCCGCATTTATAGGCGTCTATGATACGGAAATTAAGATACGTGTACGATACAATCCCCACACCTGTACAGGTACTCCGCGAGACATCGGTGACATTCTATTAATATTGGGTTAACCTCAAATAGCCACCGAGAGGGGAGTACCGCAAAATAAACACTATTCAAAGCGATTTTGTGGACCAATACCAAAAACATAATATTACATTTACATGATTTTTATAACAATTAACAAGTTAATACATAAACAAATGCATGTACCTTTTAACTAAAACAATAAACAATAAAAAGTCTATGAAATGGCATTTTGCATATAAATCAGTAGAAAACTCTAACAACAATAACTTTCTTTAAAGCTATAAGACGCCTTTATGAGCTAGTCAACAGCTAGTTTTTTTTTTTTTTTTTTTTTTTTTATTTATTTTATTACATATTTATATCTTTATATAATACTTAAATTTTTATATGATTTTATTTTTATTTTTATATCAAAATATGCTTTCTAATATAATATAACAATAAAAAAAACATATATATATATATATATATTTTAAATTATATCAAAATTCAACCATATAACATTAAAAAAAAAAGGAAACACTAAATAATAATACTGAGCCTATTCCAAACAGGATAAACAGCCTGGTATCAGGAATTGGCTTAATAATTCACACTAGATTTCCTGATATATAAATGCATTTATATGTAAGAGAATTAGACCAAATTACTTATAACTAAAAACGTCCTTGTATTGTTTTACATAAGTCTTTATTTTTGTCTTCAACCAACTGTGTTAGTAATCGACTTTAATTCTAACGGTAGTTCATTATATTTCTTGAATGCCCTTTGTGATACATCATCCCTTCCTTTATTCGAGTGCACCGAAACCAAATGCAAACAGTCGGCTGTCCTGGTTCCATGATCGTGAACCATTCTATTTCTGCGTATTGCATGATTGTTTTTGATGTCCCCATTAATAACTTTGTGCACAAATTTGTAATTTTCAACGTCTATAATTTGGTTAAGAGACAGTGAATCAGTTCTTCTGTACAGTTCTGCAGTTCTTGTATCAAATGGTAGTCTAAACAGTATTTTTAACACTCTGTTTAATGTAAGATGAAGTTGTCTGAGATTGGTTTTTGTAGTTTGTGACCACACTATTGCACCATACATTATATGAGGCATAATGTAACTATTCAAAATTAAACGCGCTGTGTGATTATTAAATTTTATAGTTCTTTTTATGACACCAGTTATAGATACTATTCTTTTGTTCACTGTATTTATTTGATCGTTCCACATTAATTTATAACATTTGTCAATGTTCAGTCCAAGATATTTAATTGTATTAGCAACTTTTATTGGTTTATTGTAGATCTTTATATTAAGTTCAATAATAGTTTTATTTTTTGCTTTAAATATACACAAATGGGTTTTTTTAACGTTAATTGTGAGACGATTTCCTCCAAGCCAATCTTCCAATTTTTTCATATCCTGCCTAATTATAGTTTCCATTACAGCCGCATCTTTGCCATGGTACAGTAAAGCTGTGTCATCAGCAAAAATAGTATGTTTTCCTTTGATATTAGCCTGAACAAAATTGTTGATATATAGTATATAAAGAAGGGGTCCTGGACTGATCCTTGTGATACACCCTTGTTTACTACTCTTTCCGCACTGGAGCGTTCCTGTAGATATGTTGTCATTTTTCTCTCCTGCAAATAATCTTTTATTAAAGCGTTTGCGCGATCTCTTATTCCCATTTCCTCTAAAGCCACTAAAGTATTAACTTTATGGTCCACAGTATCAAATGCTTTTTTCAAGTCCAAAAAAAGCACCGCTACATAATTTCCCTTATCAAGTCTTTTATTGATGTCTCCTATAAGATTTTAGATTGCTGCTACTGTGCCACTTTTTTCTTGGAATCCAAATTGATTCTTATTTATAATTTTCTGAATATTTAAAAATGAGTTTATTCTTTCTTTTAATATTTTTTCAAATAATTTTGAAAGATACTCAGCAATGCAATTGGTCTATAGTTTTCAGGTGCATTTTTCTCACCAGCTTTATATATAGGTATGGTTTTTGTAATTTTTAAGATTGCTGGAAATGTTCCTTCGAGCTAGTCAATGAGCTAATCACCATATTATGAGGTGCACGGCACCCATTATGGACATTTAATGGCACAGTGTATAATAAATATCGGAGCGCGGTAAATGAAGCAATTATTTAAAGTGCAATTACTTTCATTAAGTTTAAACAAAAGAAGTAATCGCAATTTTTTGATATTTTGTTTATAAAAGTATCCTTATTTATAAAAGATAGTATGAACAATAACTATATTATGAGGCGCACGGCACCCAATATCAAAAAATATATATATATATCAAAAAAAAATATGCGATTAACCTGTTTTGTTTAAAGAAAGCAATTGCACTTTAGATAATTAGTTGTAAGACATACGTGCGTTGAATAATCGAAAAAATATATATACTGTCTTCTGTTCAGCTATTAGCGACGTGTGTGATACAATTGTATCAAACGCAAACCCCCGCTTCGTGCCCAATTGATAAAGAAAGATACCCGGAGTACTTTGTTTGGTCAAATACAACTTCGGAAAGAACTATTTCTTTCGTTTATACTGCTTTAAACGCAGTTGTATGATGTACAAACAGGAACTGTTTTTACATACTGATTGCTTTTTATATATATTCGAATCTATAGATGGCAATCGACGGGGGGAGATTTTTAGAGAGTGTATTATCAATTTGGTAGATGAGATATGTTAAGCAGATGAGGGTTCATTTAATTGTAAATAATATAATAAACTGCTTAATATTTATTAATCTTTACCAATCTATGAATAGTTAGTATTCATTGCCTTCATCATTTTTCCTTTAGTTCTTGAAAGAGTTTTGAATTCTTTGGAACTCCAGATGAGGAAGAAACGAAACCAAACTACGAACAAGAGGAAACGTGACCCACTATTATGGGTTAGTTCACTTAAATTACGTAAAAGTGTTTTGAATTATTCCGAGTTAAATGCTTATGAAAGTATATACATGCATAAATCTAAATCTAATTTAATGAATTTAGATTCAGGCCCAATTTCATCTTGTCTATTTAATATATTTAATAAGAACTATTTTTCAATTTATTTTTGGTTATTTTGCGTTTGACAAACCGATTGTTTATTGATATTACTTGTTAGTTTCTTTAATTATTAATTTATATTGTTTTAAGAGATTTATAGATCATATTATATGCCATTTTTGAAATACTTCTGTCATGTTGACTTATTTATTTAATAGTATATCAATCACGATTTTTATTCAAAGGTATTTTATTTTGTTTTCATCTTGTGCTACAGAAGATGGGGGCATAGCCTTCGAAATGTACATCTAACAACTTAATACTTTAAGTTGCCATATTTGGGTGATATTATATACTATTATTTAACACCGTAGTGATAATTTTTATAATGGTTATGTTTTATGTTTATAATATTTACATTTGAAATATATTTTGTATGTTTTTTTTAGAATGAATTGTTTTACTTCACACATATTTGTTATAATATCTCCGGAAACGATTATTATAATATTTTTTATCATTCACGATTATCCGGTGTACATTTATAATTGTGTATTGAAATTAATGCCGAAAAAGCATAAAGGTAAAATTTTGAATTTGCCGCGGAATATCTATACATATGAAAAAAACTCGAGAGCCGAATGGTTCCGAGCAACTGAGTGCTCATGATTTGTTTTCGTATATGGACGTGCAACGTCTATGTATATATTGTCGTTGTCATTACTACCATTGTTGATATTCTTGTTTATTATTTATGCACTTTTAGATAAGTCCGTTTCTTTTGAATAAAAATAAATAATGAACAAATTATATAACCAATTATTACAATCAACGACTTATAACTCGGCGCATCGTTTCTATAAAAGCGCGATATGCCTGGAAAATCTGTACCCGGGCAGTTCCCTCAAACTAACCACTCCAGCAAAGGTATTCGCCCTCACGATTGTTAGTACACTTACATACTATAGTTAATACTTTAATATAGCCGGATAGTTCTATGAATGATCAATTCTCCGGCTATATCCCTTTGGATCAGTTAGATATACAGTATAGTAGAAGCAGCGGACCTGGGGGTCAGAATGTAAACAAAGTCAACACTAAAGTGGACTTACGAGTTCATCTCGCTACTGCCAAATGGTTAAACGAAGGCATTCGGATAAGACTGGCAGAAGCTGTAAGTGCGTATCCAGTGTTCGCGTTTATAATACTTATGTAACTATGTCTAGTATAAATCGCGTATAACAAAGTACGGCTACTTGGTACTCCGTTCAGATATGACTAGAAATCAACAGTTGAACTTGGCTGATTGTCTAGAAAAATTACGGAGCGCTATAAGGTCCGTCTATCAGCAAGAACTAAAGCATGTTAGTGAAGAGACAGTCGAACGGATCCGTAGAAGGTACTAGTTACTACCTTATTTTTAATTGTAACAACCATTTATTCCGTTATAATTTAGACAAGAAAGGGAAAATATCAATCGTCTTATACTGAAAAGGGAGAGGGCGCAGACCAAATCATCCAGGCAATCTCAAAACATACGTGATGTAGAATTATAACTAGTCAGATATATTGTACAGCTTGTTTAGCTTATTAATATAATAAAATTTCAAAAGAAAATTGTCTTCGTGATTTACATCTACAATCTTTAGCTTACAACGCAAATGATGCGACATTCTGTACTTTCTCATCTGCTTTAACAACCTTGGCAGTTTCTTTCGCGATGTCGTCAGCTACTGCACCATTCAGGGGCTTAACTTCCGATACTGAAGGCAGGTGGAATGTTTTTCCATGATCCAATTTAGCGTCGACCATCAGTTTATCTAATAATGTACCCATAGATTCTTCTGTTCATGTAAACGAAATATAATCGCTAACATTTTCTATATGCAGCGATAATCTTTTCGATTAAAATAAATTTTACCTGGCTTAACAACATCTACGACTACTTCTCTTTTGTACCTATTGTTCCATCCGTGTCCATGACCACTGTGGTAATAATGATGATGATCTACCAAATATAACAATTTAATATTCACTTTTAAATGAAATTATCCTACAATAATTTAAAGTGTTACAATATATAAATAGATGTGCTATAAATCCAGTACCTGAATAGGAAAAACCCGAAAATAAGGTATATAGGAGTTAATATGTATAATCTGTGACTTTAATGCGTATGAATGTAGAGAAGGCGAAGGAAGCTTAAAGTGTGCAATAATAAGGGAAGTGTTAAAACTCTACAAAAATATTGGTATCTTACGAGGGAATATTTTCATAATTACGGGGAAAATAATACTTACGGACGTGATGGTCGTGGTGTCCGTGTCCCCCGTGTTTGTGTTTTTTATGAGCGTGCACTTCGCTTATTGCGAATAAACTAGCAGCTAAAAGAACAATGGTCAAATATACAAGCTTCATTTTCTTAGAATGATTTGAGAAAACTAATTCTTATATTTAAACTCCGAAAATATTTATACCTTTTCAACACGATGGTCTTATAATTATAACTGCCTAATAGTCAATTTCAATTTGGAAATAATCGGTATTTGTGTGAAAGTGGTTTAATTGGGAGCGCATTAATAGGATTTTAATATGTTTGAAATGCGCTAGCAAGAGAATTTTGTAGCATATAATTTAAGTCATATTTTTATATTTTTCCATGTCAGTTGTAAAATTAATATATATCTAAAATAATTATATTAAGTACTAAATATAAGGATGTGATGCATACTCGCAGGCATTGATACCAAAAAATAACTATTGTTCATGTTGAGAAGCCTTGCGAACAAAAATTGAATTGTCCTTTAATATATAAAACAGTTTTTTTTGGCATTGATCAGCACATTTCTCTTGCTCTTATTTTGATGGTTTTCCCCACAATTTATCGTTAAACATAGATACTATACATATATTGATATTGCACTTGTGTGAACTAGCAACTAATTCCAGCAACGAAAACGCAATACGGATTGTACGGAACGGATAGCAAAGATTATTATTATTGCATATATATATATATATATATATACATCGAGTTTGCATTTATTCATATCGCCGCTCTGAAAGTAGTGGGGCTAAATTTGTTACTAGTTTCTAAAGCTTGGGGTATCCTTCTATTCTGAGCAAAGTTTGGGGACGTGAAATTTCTTATTAAGGGTAAAAATAATAATTATCTTTTTGCTGTACGTTCCGTACAATCCGTATTGCGTTGCGTTTTCGTTGCTAGTTCACACAAGTTAATACTACTCACTATACAACACCATCTACCTAGTTAAAGTTAATTTTATTCACTATTTTACTGTATTAACATTTTTACACATATTTACGAAAAAAATAATACAACCACGAAAATATCTAAATTCAATTATTACTTATTTAATCATCTGAGGTACGTTACAAAATTGCTTCAAACAACAATGCAGCAATCCTTTTTGGGCCTCATATTCAACACAACAGTCCTTCTACTTGAATACAAACGTGTTGCGCTAGCCCAGTCCTCGTCACTAGGCTACAAATCCATTCGAACCCAGCTATTTCAACTCGGATCACCCAGGGCAGATTATACCACCGGGTTGGCTGCGGCCTGCGAATCCACCAAGTTCAATTACAACGACAATGAGATCGATGACAGTTCCGCCTACAGCAGGTATTATTATGGACGTTCAAATACCTAATACGACGTCCCGATCTACCACAGCAAGGAGTAGATCAAATTGTGGACAATATCAATATGCCCGTAGTTAGTCACTTGTTTATACCGGTCATTTTAACGAATACTACGAGTACAGGAAGTAATGGCGTAACTAGTGAGACGACTACAACGACACTGGCATCATTCACAATGGTAAATAGTACTTCGGCAGAAGGACTATTTACAGTACAGTGGCTGGTAGTCCCCGGGTGCAACTTCTGCCCGAGGGTGATGTGTTCACATCCGCCCACCCAGTACGTAGCAACCCAATAGAAATGCCCAGTGGCTTTGCCTCTACATCAACGCCTCCATCATCTACTTCAGCCTCCTCCATAACTGAACCACATTCCATTGAATCCGGCGAACCCAACGTTGTGGCAATCGTGGCAGATTTACTACCTTTACCCTTAGACATTGCTAAAAATGCCTCAGTCGACAATCTAAATGTACCTTTGCCAGTTTTGCCATTAAATGCGCCGAAAACAAATGACATAAGTTAAAGAATATTACAGATAAATGGCTTTATATTATTTATACGATTCATATTTATGTCAATACTTGTAAGTATTTAAAATCAAATGAAAAACATAAATGTATTGCACATCTTTTCCTACCCCCTCTCTTTCGTTAGAACGCAGCCACAAGCAGTTCGATAGCTGGCATATATTTCCACACATGCTGTTGTTGCTGCATCGTATCTGGTACTAGATACTCCAGTTGATCCAGCTGCTCTATGTCAGATCCAGTACAATGCACATCCATCTTATAGTGGCCAGGCGTAAATATCAGTACATTACAGCTGTGTTCCGCAACGCCCTCTGCTGGCAGGCAATCCACACATATGTGACTAGGTCCGGTGACAGCAAGCCGTGTATCCAGCCGGCGGTATTCTGTGCCGTTCCTGTAGTCTTGGTACAAATGCAGTTGGGCGCGCAGTTTACGCAACGGCCGTCCGAGACAGTTGCGCATTCGTATTTTTACCGCTAAACAATCACCCGCAGCGCACTGTACCGGTTCCGAGGAGCGTGGCCGTTCTTCATTGATTTGTACCTCCCAACTAAGGGGCGACATGCGGATGACATCTAGCATGGCTGGATTAAGGGAGATACCGCGCAGTGAGACAGTACCATTATTGTTGCCAGTACTATTATTATAATGAAGTAGACGCCAGTTGAGTGATACGAGATCTGATATATGTTCAGAGCAGATTCGTTCACCGTCGGACCGATACAAGTGCTGTTGGTACTGTTGTTGTAGAGCGTACTGCTGTTGGTAGCTGGTGTTGATTGTTGTTAAAATGGACGTCTCTCTACTACTACCACCGCCACCAACAACGCAACCGTTTGGTACCGCTGTGACACCACTCATATCACATGTAATCATCCTCTGTTGCATTTGTTGCTGCAACTTATCTAGCGGACAACGATCTACCGGCACTGGCACTCGGCAGCTTTCCATCGCCTCAACGAGCATGCAGCGACCCTCGGTATATTCCAATTCCATTTCGTGCCCGGTTAGATTCGCTACATCCAACACGAGATAAAACTGTTCCGGCTGTTCGGCAGATGGTAGTACGTCCCAGTTGGTGACATGCAACGATGGCAACGTTTCCACGGCAATGTGCACGGAACAGAAGCGGCAATACGCGGCCGTGTGCAAACCAGGGCCGCCGCTGTAGCGCACTTGTAGCTGTCCATGCAACATATGTGAGCTGCTAGTACCGTGACCATTTGTTCCGGCGGTCGTAGGCAATTGTTGCAACGGCGAACGTGCACCGACCATTGTAGTACTACCACCTAAACCGATGCTGTTGCAACTAGCACCGCTCGAATGTGACTGTACCGAACTGGATGATCGGAAGCTGGCGGTAGCTAAAGGGTTCACGCCAGATCTAACGGTACCTGCTGTCGTATTAGCATTGGTACGCACTGTAACGGGACTATGGGTCCGAGAGGGTACACCAGATCCACCAGTTGCTCCTAACGATAGACTGCTCAGCGGTGAATTGAAGGCAGTACCACCGCCGACGGTACCAATACCCACTCCACCCACAACTGGCGCCACCAGGGATACAGCCGCATCTGTCACCAGATGATGCAGTACCGGTGCCGTGTGAATGCGAATGGTTAAATGGGCGGAAGCCGTAGGGGCGAGAGGTAATTGAGCGGCCAGTTCTTCCTGCGACCAACTGAACACTTGTTGCAATTGCCCCGCAGATGCTGAATAATATTGATGGGAGTGCGATGGAATCATTGTCATGCTAACATCCAACATCTCTACCGGAATGTCATTGCTGCTGATATTTGTGAAGGTGATAATCAAGTGCGCCACTTCGCCATTGTATACAGTAACTGCGGCAGATGTGACTATTGCTCCCGTTACCTGTTCGTCTATAGTACTGAGTGGTAAGTGTACCGTGGACAATTGTGTTGGCGCCGAGGTTCTTACCTCCATTGTAGGCAAACTAGGAATCACTTCCACATTATACTGTGATAAGATGTGACTCGCTGCTGTACTACAGCGCGGCATGTGGCGTAACCGACAGTTGCTTTTCACGCCTAAGGCATGCGTACTGTATCCCAGTAGCTCCAGGTCACCGTTTTCCCGTGGGGTACCGTACAGCGTGATAGCGGTACTGTTGGTAGAGTTGCTACTAGTCGATGTGCTACCGGATAATAAACTGCTATTAGTTACACTGGAAACACTCGACAGGCTGCTGTCTGTTGCTTGGGCGGCACTGGATGAATGAGATATATTTGGTGGTAGTACCACAGAGTCCGGCAGAGATTCAAACACCACGCCCGATGTTAACAGACGCATATTGGATATGCGCAACTCATATGGCAACGGATTGGACAGCATAATAGTCACGTAACAAGGCTCATTCTCCACCCAAACGAAATCTGCAAACGTGTACTTATAATCTAAGTAGTTGCATCACTTTTAACGTAAAAATAAACAATTACTAACCCATCTTACTGTTAGGCTTGTTACTCTTGCGCTCCAAACTACCGAAATTAATCGGCGTAAACAGAAACGGTCCCATTGTGTTGCTTTCCTTCTCAGTCTCGATTTTCCTTGGTTTCAGAGGCAGTTGTAAGTTACATGGACTGAATCCCAAGCAAACGGGAATATTACTTAGATTCGCCGGCGGTATGACCAGACCACTATCCAATACTAGAGGCACCGGCGCACCCTCGCATTGCGACGATAAAGACTGAAGTTGCACGGAGAATTCCCGTTGATCCGTTGCGCTTAGGTGGAGCCACATGGTCTGCAACAGGAATGTCATATGACGCGTTGCGAGCGCCGAGTGGCCCATGCGCTTGGCGGCAACGACAAGCTCGGAGAGTAGTTGAATCTGTAGGGCAGGCCATCCGATTTGCTGCAGTTGGCCAGGGTTGGTCATTTCTGTCGGGTCCAGCGTGAGCTTGTGGCCAGGGAAACTTTGTAACATAAGGTTGTAGCATTGGTTCCAATTGGGTGTTGGATTCTGCGGCGATACATATCTAAAGTGAAGTTAATACTGATAAATATATATATATATATATTTTTTAATGACTTTATTCGTGCCTTATTTTTCATATTTAAGTTAAAAAAAAAATCTAAAAAAAGCAATATAGTAGGTGTGTTCATATCAACCCAATATTCTACCTTTAATTTTTTACTCATGGAAAAACTCATGGATAGAATATTGCTCCAGCATGTGCCGTATAATAAATAAATTGTATAATAATTTGCCTAAAATTCGAAACAAAACACGAAGGTAAATATGAGCAAAATATTACAATACTTTAAACTTCTTTTATTAAAAGGTTATATATATAGTTTGGGCGTCGGCCAGAAACCTTCATCCACTCTTCCGCTTAGCCTTGAAGTATAAAAAAAATTATAATAATTATTTTGTAACCAAACCAATTTTGAATTTCTACTGTTTAGTGATAAATTGAAAGTATTTAAAATAAAATAAAAACCCAAAATCATAGTCCGAATTGAGCTTCTCAATCGAAATTCGCTTCGAAAAAACTTATCAAAAATAGTACTCTTGAATTTTTGTATAGCAAGATTTTTGATGTCGGGGGAATACTATTAAAATCTTAGCGACATTATAGGTAAAACTCTTTTCGAAATAGGCAGTTCTGTGCTTCGGAGTTATTAATAAACCTCTCCTACGAATCTTGATTTAGCTATTCTTTGCAATAAAATTATATTCTTGTAAGAATGAAATATCATACCTAGTGGCTGCTAATCGTTGACAGAAGGCTGCTTTCCGCATGAACCCAATTTGCGTGTATAGATCAGATAGTGTTTCGAACCTCTGAATCTTCTCCTGCTCGGACAACGTTAGATTGATGAAGACAACGTTTTGCAGGAAGCTAGCCGCCTGCAGAGGATAGTTCTGCGCCACACTAATCCGTGCTGCTTTGAAACTGGCCTCCGTCTCTATAATACCGGCGTTCTGGTAGTTGCTGTAGTGTATTATGGCGTCCCTATAGCGGCGGCTAATGTCCTCTGCAGGCAGACAGCCAGTGGGTACTTCTTTCGGTGTCGTTAGTACAACTTCTTCCAGATCCCGCACTTGTAACTGCATTAGATGCTGCTTGGTAGTATGGGCAGAAGTTGTAGTCGATGGTTCCTGTAAACTTGCATTGCGGTGAAATCCACTCCCCGCATTGTCACCCCTGAGATGCGGGTATAGGCAGAGGGCACTAGCAGCGCATAGACCCTCGAACGCTGCTCCTAGCCATAACCAATCATTCACTGACCTAAGTGTTTCTGCAGCACTACTATAGTACGCCAGTGATTCTTGCAATAATCCAGCTTGCAAACACAAATCGCCCAAGTTCTTGGTGATTCTACCGGTGCACCGTTTTTTATTATTTCTACTCTCCATATCGAGGCCAACAAAATCCTTCTTCTCGAATGGTGCCAATAATAACGGTACCTTATCCAATTTCTCACGACTGCGCTCTAGCCGTTTTCCGTCCAGTACCCAGAATAGAGAACTCACGTACTCACTAATGACTTGCTCTAGATCTGGACAAGTGTCGTTTTCAGTATAGAAGAGGGCGCGAGTTTTGAAGTTGCTCGGCGTGTGAAACTTGTACTCAGAACTAGGTGAAGATTGCGTTACTGCACCACTGGGAACCGAAGGCGCCGGGCTGGAATGGCGCAGCGTATCCAGCAGCTGAGCCACCTTCTGCTCGTGCGTTACTTCACTCGCTGCTGTCACATGCGATGGAGTTATAGCCGGAGTTTCTTCGGGAGAGATATCCTTGGATGGACCTTCACTAGCGGGAGGATCAGCCCCCGATGTGGTGGTACTACTACTCGTCGACGAAGAACTCGTTTCCGGTTCCAGTGGACTATCCGGATCCGAACTGGGTCGAATCAGAATGCAGCGGCTATCGTACAATGTAGCGGTATACTTGACCTTAAGGCTCTCATGCACGCGACATATCTCGTTGAGCTCCTGCTGTGAATCGTACTTGCCGATGGTAATGAGTCCCAAAAGTCGACGATGCGTTTGGAAGTCACCCCAATCATTATTCTCCACTGGGTGTTCACGCACGTACCGCACTAGGATGTTGCGGGTATGACCAGCACCATCGGTCACCCGCACAGTGGATACACGACCGATGCGCTCTAGCAACCGGGCAAAGGTATGTGGGCGGAGGAGGGAACCCAGTGGTCGCACCAGTACCAACAAGGCAGCGTGATCGTGCGAGAACTGTTCGTAGTCCGGATGGGACATATTCGGCTCCAAACTCCCACTCGACAGAATATAACTTACGGAGGAGCGCATTGGCTCATATCACCATTCACTGGCCACTACACATTCCTGTTCTATCATTGCTCCTGCATAATGTCTGCCTTAGTTTGCTGTATTTTTGCTGGAAAATGCAATTTATGAAAAACTACGTATAATATAAAATTCTCGATTTCTATTCTTTTACGGAGAAAGTTATAAACACTTTAATAATATGATCTCATCTTACTTTAGTAGTAGTTCCAATTGGTTGGTTAATGAAGGTAGTTCTTTTGTTTAAAAGGTTAACTCAGGTAGGACTTATGCACTCATGTCACATCTCATAAGTATATATATATATATATATATATATATATATATATATATATATATATAGCTCATAGTTGTCATCATCAGTTGTTCATTTATTTATATTCTTTGGTATCTTAAGCCCGTGCACGGTGTAGCATACATGCTATTGAATCTATACATACACATTAGTGGATAGTCACGACTGTAGATAATGCCCATAACACTATCTGGGGCCATTTAAATATGGCCGTGTGCATCAGCTAAAGTACAACATAACAATAAGACTATATGCTGTGTACCCGCACGGTGTCTTTGCTTCCGATATCAATTTGCGATTTAGTCTATCCTATCAAAACCAATAAGTGCCACGGTATTAGTTCAGTATGAATGGCGAAGACCGAGAGCGAGACGCACGGGACGATGCGGAGTCGTGGCTCTCTGGCTGGGAACAGCAATGTGCCGATGATATCGAGGCCCAACCCGATTTTGAGCAATCACTCAGTGCTGAATCGGATAGTTCGCATCGTAAAATGTGGGGCATATTCCAGGACAGTGCGACATCGATAGCCCAACTATACAGGGACCGCTCCGACGGTCTTCATGCTACAGATCCAGGAGCACTATGGATCTCGTTTCAGACAGCCGCTGGTACAGTGACATCTCTGTACAAGGAAGCGAGCGATAGTGTACGGCGAAGTAGTGAGATGGCGCGACAATGCGGCCTACAGAAACGTAATCGCGAACTGCTCCACTGGGCGAAACGTAAAAGGGCGCTCATACGAAGGGACGACCTATTAGCATATCTATCTGGGAAACCACCACCCCCTCCCACTATACGAAGCCACCATCATACGGCTGACCGTGTCCTGAACCATCTGGACCTGGATACATTCAGGGAGGCACTGGCTCGGGGCCATAGAAATGGTCACCAAGTCAGGTCAGGTACAGCGGCCGGTGATCTCAGTGCGTTCATAGCGGGCGAGGTCCAGCGTCACAATGCGCACACGAAACGATCCTCCAGCCCGGGCACAGATGATGTCACAATGGACAGCCCCACGCATCACCCGCCTCAACACAAGCGCCCGCGATACACCTAGTACTCGTACTACCACCTAAAATTAATACTAATACCAACATACCTTACGCCACTTAACACTTCTCTATTGTGTGTGTGTGTGTATATATATGTCAGATACATACAATTGCTTCGATTTGCGGCAAACCAAGCAAATAAACCGGTCAACCTCCCCATTATCTTTATAGTAAAAATTATATACATATTATAAGTACAGCGTAATAATTATACTTAGTGCTTCTGTGTAAATAATATGTTCAATATATCAATCGTAACTGTAAGCACACGTACAATAATGCTATCTTTTTAGCTTGGCATGCGGTTCAGTACAATATAGGTATGTATGTGCGATATGTGCCAGCCCACAGGCCGAGCTTTTATTAAGTACACTAATACCTCTATACGGCCGATATACATTCCTGCAAAGTTGGCCCTAAAGTGAAATGCGGTACAACGAATCATTTATTTCCATATAATTTTCACATGACAAAAGACGTACACAGGGGATTTCCCGACTTTTTGGCTGTATATCGAAAAATTGTAGGCCGTAAATCGAAACTTAGCCATAATTACACAAGTCGGTTATAGCGAAAAGCCGTATAGAGGTATTACTGTACTACTATTATGGTGTATATATAACATGATGCAATTGTGATGATGCTAACTATAATAGTATAGAATACCACCCAAATACCGTAACTTGAACCATTAGGTAGCTAGATGCGCATTTCGAAGGCTATGCCCCCATCTTCAGTATTTAATTTATTTATTTGTCTTTAAGTTACGGTATTTGGGTGTTATTCTATACTATTATTTAACACCGTAGTGATAATTTTTAAAATGCTAACTATACATTAGAACGTAAGTCCAATATTTTAGATAAGCCTTTGCGATGAAAACGGAAATGTTTGTCGAAATGTGGAATAGTCTATATAAAGGCAGATTTATGAAATTTTACAGACATTAATGTGTTTTAAGGAGACAAATGTCTTCATTTTAATGGTCAAGCTTTATATAAAATTGTATTAATATGGGATATTATTTTAATTTTTTTTGTGTGAATAAATTAGTTAAATAAGGATAGTTAAATTAGAAATTAAAAGATCCGAATAACTGTTAGGCTACAAAATTAGTGAATTGTCCTTTGACACATTCATACTCTCAATCTAAATTTATGTTCTTATTATTATTATTATTATTATTATGTACAATAAATAAATTATAATAAAAAAACGTGTTATATACTTTAACCTTTATTTTTAAATACGTAACATTGCTTTCCAGTTTATATAGTCAATATTGTGTGTGAACGTCATTTGACTAATATATACACAGTGGAAGAGAATAATTACTACCATCATTTAACTAAGTATTAGATATAAAAAAGAACATGAAGTTATTATATACCAAACGATAGAACTAAAACAAAGCTACGATCGAATTTACATTTCCAGATACGAGAAGCGGGAAATGAAAATACAATCGGTCACCTTAATGTGTGTGTTTGTCGAAGATGAGATGCGTTGCGAACAGCACAGGCAAAAACTGTCATCATTAGAAGCGGTAGATATTACAGATATCTTTTTGGCCCATATCAGACATCTTCCGTCACTTAATATCTCTTGTTCCCGATTGGCTGGGATTCGGTCATTCGGTCACCGTACAGGTGATTGGACCAGGGCGTCAGTCGACTGCAACAGGACCACGTGGAAACACTTAGATCACCGTTTTGACACAAATTTACCAAAGGAGATTAATATTAAGTGAATAATTTGGTATACTATATTCACACTTCCATGTGAAGAATAAATTTGTATCGGAGATGATCTGCACTAATGATAGTTGGTGGAGAATGCGGGTAATTTGTAAATGGGGAAAGAGAATACACGCGGAGAGAATCGCTGCTATCTCACCGTATTGCGTGTGATGTCACCAATGAACTCTTGTGCCTTTGCCACACATTTCCTCTAGTTATTTAGTACACTCATTTTATAAATGGATTTATTAAAACTAATATTACTGAAAGTAACATCAATAAACAATAACTATTACAACAGTAATATTTACATCGATTTGAGTTGACAACTGTTTACTTAAGTCCTCCAAACTAATTATATACTTTCATAAAACAAAGTAAGTATATTATTTAAGACAAATTTTTCAATAATCAATATCTTCTAGTATTTTCAACTCACAATTGTTCTCTTCTAAATTTCTATGTTTATCATCCCATCATTTCCACTCGGTCTCTTATATTAGATTTGAATAGAATTAGACATCTTTATGACAATTTGAGAACAGTAGTAAGTTCATGACGTGAGATGTTGTTATATGCCAACGCAATTCTCTCTTACGTGTCCTATTTTTGACAAAATGGTGGTAATTGGACAATAGGAAAGTAGCCATTAGTCTCTTAGATAGTAGGTAGCACAGTATGTATACTTATATGATAAATACCTCGATTTGTACCTGTTTTTTGCATAGTGCTATTGTTTATCGTACGCGTATCGTATAGTCAGGTGATAGGAAAGTAACGAAACGAGGCGCAAGAACGTAACACACGCTCTGTCTTTGCCAGACGCCAACAAAACCCGCTGAAAATCAACTATACACATTGTCGTCATTCATTTAATTTTTACATGTTGTCTCACATTTGCAATGTAATTACATTCCTAAAAAGATAATTTAGACCGTTTATAATGTCTGCCACCTAGTGGTCTGGACCTTGTGATCCAATAATACCCCCCACGATTCGTTGAACAAAACCTAAGAACAAATGAACGTAGACGCAAAAAAAATAAGTCCTCGTTCATAAGCCAAATCGATCAAATTTGTGTTAATCACGTAGTATAAAGCAATGTGACGATTGGTTTCAGTGTGAGTAGGTAGAGTAGGCGCAGTAGAGTACAATGTTGTACAAAAACTGCTTTTTGGCACTAACCTGTTGATTGTGTGTGACGTGGAAAAGGGAATAGAAGGGCACGGGTGAGGTGTTTGGCACTTACCTGTGGCGGGGGAACTCTTACTGGTCTACGGTGTACAGTAGTGTGTTGCTGTTGCGGTGCTGTTGCTGCTACTATGGAGTACTATGTCTATATCTATATTAAGTTAGGATAGTTGATGAGATGTGATACACGAGTTGCGTCTGGTTAGCGTCGGTGCGAGGAATGACGTCCGCTGCTACTACGTCCGTCTTTTCCTACAACACAACACAACATGCATTATATTGCCTATGGCATAACATCACACGCAGTTACTTACCGGAGTCTCGGTCCGAGCGGTGCCTGCGTTCTCTATCCTTGTCTCGGTTGTTGTCCCCATCCTTCTTCTCCCTCTTGTTACCGCCATCCCGGTCTCTATCCCGATCCTTATCCCTATCTTTTCGGTCCCTGTCGTTTCCACCGCCTCCACTACGGCGATCCTTCCCGCTGTCTCTGTCCTTACGGTGATCTCTGCAAACACATAGTCGCTTCATATAGTAAATATTACTACTGAATCTTAAAACATTAAGTGCCACTCACCGGGATTACTATACATTTGATTATATACAATTAAATTGTATAGCAATCCCCATGAATCTCTATGCAGTTGAATTGTATAGGAATATCATTATTTCATTGAGTTAACTCTGGTGCGATTGAAGATGGGAGCATGACCTTCGAAATGCGCATTTAACTATTAATGCTTCGCGTTACGGTATTTTACGCAATTATTTAACGCCTAGCGATAATTTCAGAATTCACAATGAGCGTACGTACCGCTGTCCTGACCGAGATCTCTCCCGATCTCCTTTATCACCACCTCTGCCATCACCATCTCTCCCTCTGTACCTGTCCCGCCCCCCTCTATCCCCACCGTAGCCACGTCCTCCACCCCTACCGTGTCCGTGTCTCTCCTCTTTCTCCCGCACTTCCTGTATCAACGCCCCCACCTCGTCGATCGCCGCCTTCAGTCTGGCATAACCCATATGCTGCTTCCCTGTCAGATGATCCTCTATACGTTGCTGGGCATCGCCAACGATTAGGAACGCCCCACATACTTCACACACCTCCATCTGTTTCTCTTGTGCCGCTGCTAGTTCGGCCGTGGCACTCCAATGCTGCCCGGGCACGTTTGGGTAATTTGAATATGGACGTTGCAATTGATCGCGTTCATCTTTAAGTTGGTCACACAGCTTCATTAAGCCCTGCGCTTGCTCAACGTTCCCATGTGTCCCTGCTTGTTCTGCTTCTTCCACCAAACCGTTGATACGTTCATTTAGTAAATCAATCTGTTCTTGATTACGGTTTGGTACCGTTGTTGGTGTTGTTGTTGTTGCTGCTGTGCCGGTTGTTGCAATTCCCCCTTCTTCGCCGGCAGCAGGTAATACGCCTTTGCCGCTGAGAGCTAGCCGCTGTTTACCTTTTATGATCTTACGCTCCACATCGTTTAGCATACTAGTGCAGAATCTGTACAACACAAACTTTATTGTAATATTCGCTCTGAACGTTTGATATATATTTTTCTTCTTACCGTAATTTGAATACATTTAAAATAAAATAATTAACTTAAAATAACTATTTGAAGCAATATTGCAATTTCCAACAGATTGAATCTGGTACATAGTACATATGTATACATAGTTACCTGATAAATTCTTCCTGGTACTGCAACTTTCGCAACGGCTTCGAATCCTCGAATAGTTTCCTCGCCTCCTCGTCGTGCACCTTGGCGCACGAACCCAGATCGGCCTTCGTGTTCACGAACAGATCGTGTGGACAAAACCTTACCATAAAGAACTTACAATATTCGGCGTCCTCCCAATTTAGTTCTTTGCCCTTTTCGTGCGGAGCAATATTCCGGTTACGACCCATTAATTCATCGAGCAAAGCCGCAGCTGCTAATACAGCCATCGCAGTGGATTATATACGAAACAATTCTTTTTAAGCTTTACACTATCAATGACCCATTCTAAGTTCGCAATGATGCGGACAAACTTTCTAAATGGCGATCATTGTTGGCCAATAAATAAAATGGCAAACTATTAATCGGATCAATGCGATGATGTACAATTCACAACTGAATTTGATTTAAATAATTAAATATTAATGCGTATGTAGATACAATATTGTTGGACATACAATGCTTTTCAGAGCAGTATCAGACTTAAGGTAGGAGTAGTTCAAATAAATAGATAAAAGGGAATAATAAATGCTGACACAAGGTAAACCAGAACAGAACAGAGAATGACATATGCAATGACAATGTCACATATGTTACAAACGGTTTTAACAATTCAATTTCAAAAAGTGTAAATATATATTTTTTAATTATCACTACGGTGTTAAATAATAGTATAGATTCTATACTATTATTTTAGGGTGGCGAATATCACCCTATTTGGGTGATATTCTATACTATAGAATATCACCCAAATACCGTAACTTAAAGCATTAAGTAGCTAGATGCGCATTTCGAAGTTATTATTATTATTATTATTATTATTATTATACATGAATGCTTATGAAAGTATATACATGCATAAATCTAAATCAAATTTAATGAATTTAGGTCCAATTTCATCTTGTCTATTTAATTTATTTAATAAGAATTATTTTTAAATTAATTTTTATTTTGTTTATTTATTGTTATTTTAGGCTTGACAAACCAATGTTTATTGTTGTTACTTGTTTGTTTCGTTAATTATTAATTTATTTTGTTTTAAAAGATTTATAGGTCATATTATATGACCTATAAATCTTTTATAGGTCATAGCTATAAATCATTTATAGGGCCTAAAATAGTATATAAATGCTATTTTTGAAATACTCTGTCATGTTGACTTATTTATTTAATTTGTATATCAATCACGATTCGTGACAGAGGTATTTTATTTAGTTTTTATCTTGTGCTACTGAAGATGGGGGCATAGCCTTCGAAATGCGCATTTAGCTACTTAATGCTTTAAGTTACAGTATTTCGGTGATATTCTATACTATTGTAAATAGTTTGTTTTTCACCGAACAGTATTGTCCACGTCCAGCAAATTGTTACGTGTTTATTAAAATACGTTGTGACTTAAAAAGAAAATGGTTATTTAGTATTGATGTTCGAACAAAGCGAGTATCGTATTTCATTATCGTATACTTGCCTATATATAAGTTTCGTTTATAAAATATGTAAAAATATCAAAAAGCACCTGCCTCTTTTATAACACAAGGTAGATTATTGTAGAGATAGATATTATAAATATTGCAATTTGTTTACTTTACATGCATATCAAGTAGTAACAATATGTACAAATCTTTAATTATAATAGTCGTCCACTTACTAATTAGCTATTCGATAGATGGGCACGCCAATTGTTAACTGAAGAAGTATGTAGAACGTAGTACCTCATTAATGTTAAATGAGCCGGTATTAGGTAACTTGTTCAGTATACGATTGAGCTTTTTCTTGGTGAGGTCTGAGACGGAGCCATCGCCCATGAAATCGCTGGAAAATATAACAATACTTGCATTATTTCAAATAATGAATATTACTGTTATAAGCTTACCACTCCTTGTAACTATATAAGTTGGACAAATACAACGACAGATCGGCTAGAATGGGTTCAGAGTGTAAGGCGACAAACTGCTCTCTACATAGTCTGTTCATTATATCTACTGTACTGGGATGTGTCCAGAAACAGTCGTGAACGGAGACAAAGGTGATGGGTGCTCGTTCCGCCCACAGAGCTGTCAGCATCATGTGGCTCGAATCTAGAGAGTGAATAAAGTTTGGCGGGAAAGCGTTCTTTTGTTTCACCACGTTGGGATGTTCGTGTTTGTCCATGGAGAAGTGTGCGTATGAATTAGTGCTTCCTTTGCTAACGTTCTTTCTGGGACGACAATATGGCTGCACAATTGGCAGACCGAGAGGTGTGCGCCATTCTACGCTCTTTCCACACACCGAGGATATGAGGCGAGCACAATCGGTGAACCAATCCTGAATCTCGCGTGCACTAGCGAACATAGAGCGAAGAGAGTCGAAAGTGCGGGTGGTCAGATAGCTGGATGCCGCCCATACGTGCTCCCTGGGAAACTGTTCTTTATGCCCCCCACTCCCTGACGAATTCAGATCCTTGAGTTGGCGAGCGATCTGCAGGCGGGCACCGAACCTTGTCACCCCGTAAACCGTCGTCATCACCGTCTGCTTGATTACCTTGCGCTTCACGTGTCCATCTAGGATCTTGGCCACGTGTTGTCCCTGCGCTGCGTCTTTTTGTCTACTTTCTTCAATCAACGTCGCCACGGAGCTATAGACATCCTGCGGCGCAGCAACTTCCGCACATAAATTCACAGAATGTGCCCCCTGCTTGTCTCTACCCAGGGCCGCGTAATGTTGCAATCCGTTGCAGCTGCCATCTTGGTGCACTGGGAATCGACTTTCGATCCGATGCGTTGACATTATACTACTCGCGCGTAGAATCCTGGCCACTTCTATGCAACAGGACAGAGCTTGCCACGGTTCGTCCGCCTCCAGCCACCATCTGTTCCCTTCCAGCGGCTTATCGGCACTATCTAGGACATCGGGCAGATGTTCATTGATCCAACGCAAACGTTCGTCTAGTGGATCTCGTTTCTTTGCTCCCGTCAGATTGGCCAAGTGCAGCTTGATCCAGTCAAGCCCGTGTGGTCCCAGAGGTCGAGCTTCCGCAAACACTAACATAGAACGAGCCAGATCCGAGCCCAAATGGCTGAGATGAGGCGGTATTGGGTATGTGCGACCTCGGAAGTCCATATTGTGGGGCAGCCAGAATACGCGTCCCCGATACTATCGGGTAGAACATAGAACATTTATAAAAACGTGTAGGCTAGATAATAAGTCATTCAAAACTCACATGGTTAGCTAGGGACAACCTGTAGAGACAATCGCACCACATTGAGTACATCTCGGCTTTCTTGCGGCGCAACTGCAATCTCTGTCGCAACGACACTGCTCCAGCACTGCTAGTAACTCCATCGGTGGAATCGGATGTTGGTGCCTCTGGTACGCCCAATCGCACATCTCCGCCGCGACGAAACACGTCCAGCACTATGTCCAGCACTGGCTCATTCACTTGCCACGGTACGGCACTTAGTTGATTTAAGGCATCTAGGGCGGGGTACAAGTGACGCGGCGGTGTAGATTCCAATCGATCCCGCTGTGATTGTGCGTGTATTGGTAGGCGTATCAGGTCGGTGGGTTGCATCAGATAACCGCCTGGTGGTGTACTGCTGGTATCTGTCGCGCTAACTGCTAACCAGGGAACTGGCGGACAGAGCATCGGCAGCTCGTACGCTGGGAAAGAAAGATGAGTAGGGCAGGCGGCGCGATGTAATCGATAGAGGACAGGATGGGGCTTTACTTCCTCTTTCACTGCGCTGCGACTGTGATTTTGGTTACCGCCACTCACACCTTGTGTACGGAATACGGTATAGAATGCAGGTAAATAGTTGCTGCTAGATAATGGGCTACCATTCGAATTCGCAACGAACGGTTTCACGTCCACCTTAAGGTCATGCATGACGATGTGATATAGAAACCGTCCCACCTGCATGACGGCAGTAGGCGGCCAATCACGTCCTTCCATCTCTGTGCTAGCATCACTATTCGTTGTACCGTTCCTTCTCTGTTGTTTAGCGCGCCATGCAAGCCATTGCCATGCCTGACGCGGATTTACCGTTGCGTTTGCACCGTCTGCCTCAATGAGTGCATGATCGTACGCTACATCGTGCCGCGGAGCGAAATATTTTTTACAATACTCCATATGCACCGCAGTAACACTGTCCTGCACACCGGTACGCAACCTTCGAAGCACCCGGTATCTCGCCCACACCTTCAGTCCCAAATCCCTATACAGTTGCACTGTTGTTGGTGAATATGTCTCTGATCCCTGGGCGATGCGTTCCGCTTCCGTGATCACGATAGCGACGAGATCTTTAGCCGGAACACTACGCATATAGGACTCTATGAATCGATGCTGTCCACCACATGCTCCCAAGTTTGCGAGATCCCTTGTCAACGCCGTTTGGACCGCCTCTTGCCACAGCTGGCGGTGATGCTCTAAAGTGAGACGGAACTGAAGTACCTCGGCTGATACATCATTCTCGTTGTTAGTGTTTTCTACGCTGCGCACCTTGACGTAGACGTTCTGTTCGATATCTAGCTGTTCGGTGATTCCGACCTGCAATTTGTTCTCCGAACAGTGGCCGTTTAAACGTTTGCACCTTTGTTTGGTACTGCTCTTCTCTATAGTGAATGGATCCGTGAGCTGATTAAAATGATTTAAGGTGTTCACCAGTTTATTGTCATATTGGACCGTAGGTGGCGTATATTTGGGCTCGTACAATGGGTCGTAGTGTCGCATTGCTTTCAACACGTAAAATTGTTGATCGTTGTGAAAAATGCCTTTATTGATGATATCGTCATAGGTAAGACTAGCATCACGCACAGCTTTGGTCGCCATTCGAATCTCCTTCAATAAATACTCGCTATTGCTATTGATCAACCTACCCAAACATTCCAGTACAGCGGCGTGTCCATCCAGTGGCAATGGTACACCATCCTCTTTCGCGCAGCGCACCACTTCCTCTATATTCAGCAAATTTGCCCTAGCAGCGAAACCACGTAATAAACCCGTATAAATAGCCCCAACTCCAATTATCTTCCCCGATAGCAAGGGAAAGTTCGTTTGACACTTAGTGGTCCTGCGGCGATGATATTGCAACGCCTGCAGACCGCGCAACGAATATCGTAATGAGTTGCATACATCTATGTAGGAAGTTAGAGTGCGCACAGCAATATCTGCCTTGATTCTTGCATTTATAGCATGACTCTTGTTCTGTCGTGTACTTGGTATAGATGGCGTAATGTCCACTGTAGCTAATAATGCATCATCTGGGTGATTCAACTCAACGTCTAAATCTGGATCTAATATGTTGTTCTGACTAGCCTCTTCCAGTCTCTCGTCCAGTGTTTTAGTGTCTTTTATAATTGCATTGTTATAATTATTAGATGGTAGCGCAGACTGCTCAACTAGATTAGATCCTAAGAAATCTTTCCTCTTAGGTGGATTGTAAAATTGATATCTAACTATAGGGCCACTCGATGTACTAAGGAAATTCACTATAAAATCACTGAATATTTGTGTATCTTTGTTAGTTGGTAAATTCTCGATATCTGTCAAATTATTGTACGTGTGTTCCGTAGCAGCAGTGGACGTCCCAAAACTTTTGCTGCATTTGAGCTTGTAAAGTTCACTCAGATCGAGGTTGGAAAGTGCTAAACGACCAAATTCTTCCGGTCGCAGGGTATGCACCTTGATTGCTTTGTGTTGGACAAAAGAGCCTTCGCTTTGACTATCTCTAACTACCAACAGCTCAGCGAACTTCTTGTTTGCCTTGCTGCGCTTCTTGCGCGTTTTGCTCGGACTTGTTTCAATATTGGGCTTGGTTGAAATAGTGGAAAGGTGTCTCATGCGGCACTGGAGACATTTACCTCGATCGAAGGACTGAGATAAGGACAAGGCATGTGGACGCACCCAAAGCAAACGATGCATGCTAAAGGTTTCACATGCGAGCATAACATTATTTAATGGGGAAACATTTGGAACTGTTTCAAATCATTGTTTATTGCTTACATAATTCTAACCTCACTTATACACGTTTGAGTAGTCTCATATAGCAAAAGATTAAATGGCGCTGGTGTGGTTGCAAGGCGCGCAGTTTGAATTTTTAAATACAGTTTTGATAAAATATTCGAAATGTATTTTTATATTTTTTAAATGAATCAAATCCCAAAATCAAGTGTGTTATTATTTCTTCAATGGAACTTATTGGTTCAATTTAATATGATTTCATTACATTAAATTCAGGCGTCGCGACACCGTGTATTTCCTAACAATTGATAGTGAACTTCTTCGAATATTGAAATTTTTTAAGTTGTTATATGTGAGCGCATTTCTCAATTCAATTGGCGCCAGAGTTTAAAACTCTTTTTTGCGCTAGATCTGTAATATTGCGGTAATGGTAATGTTGCATACACAATCCATAATTGCCTCTTATCCTCAATATAATTCAGTAACTGCTGCCGAGTACAGTCTGTTCAAACTGGCAGCTTCTGGTATTTAGCTTCTTCAACTGCACACACAACTCAAAATGCAAGCAGATGCAATGAATACATCCATTCTCTTTTAACATGCTATTTATAGTTTACATTTAGTGGCGTATTTTCTTTTGCTGGTAGTAGTCTCTAGCGGTTGCGATTTATTTTATTCGTCGAAAATTTTTTGTGGTAAGTAATTTTTAGTTAATTATATTATTTCCAAATATTTTTTAAATGATATATTTATTCATTTTTCTGTTTTCCGTGCACATGTAAATTTTCTATAGTACTGATATCAATTTTCAACAGAAGAAAACAATTTTTTTGTAAAAAAAAAGTGCGAAGGGTCAAAAGTCAGAGTGTTTGTTTTGTGATACCAGAAATCGTTAATCGTATTTGTGCTTCATGGGATATATATATATATATGTGTGTGTGATAATCGGTCACTTATTAAACAATATCTTTCCATGAAAATATCTACATAAATTTCTACATTCTTTTTTAGTGGAAACAAAAATGGATTTTAAATGTACAATAATAACAGCGCTTGTGATGTTGTTCCACATACAGGGTGTTATATGCGTAAATCCTACGCCTTCTTCAAAGTCCGTAACGTACGTATATATTGTAGTAATTACATATATCTACATTCAAAGTAAATAAAACAATTGAATTGCCTGCCAGATGTAGCACATGCACAGAACCGTGCTGTTCCAATATGTTGTGTCATTAAATCTCTAAATTGGTATCGAGATATATACATATATGCTCTCTTGTGACTTACTGCTTGTGCTCTATTTATCTGTGGCGCCTATATTGAACACAAGACTTCGTGTCGACTTCGTAAATCAACTGACTTTGGTGTCTATATTTATATTCAGACATATAACGTTCTATTATATCTACATACCAATACACCACACTCAAATATATACATTTATTATTGACAAACAAATGATGAATCGAGTCACTTCTCGTAATCATTATAAATGGCGATGCTTTATAAACGATGCTTACCTCTTTTGATCGTAGGAACGTAGATATTCGAGATGCTATTCTATCCGTGGTGCACATGATACGCGCTATCGATGATAAGTTGGAACGGCACGAGTTCCGAGAACGAGCTTTGGGGGAACACGTAAAGAAAGCTTTCCTCATGCTGGATAAGCGGCTTAAGTCACTCGATCCAGTAAAAGGGACTGTCAGTCGTCTGGACGAACGTTTGGCGGCTATTGAAACGATCTTCATGCAAAAGGACGAACGAGAACGAGCGCAACTGGCGAAAACGCATGACGCTGTACTGGACATCCAGCAGAATCTTCCTAACATCATGTACAAAGTGAAAGCGGAAATTATGGACCAGCTAAATAAATCCAGCGGATCTTGTCAACAGATTCAAGCAGATGCTGGAAGTGTGGCAAATACGACTTTGGACAAGGTACATAAAGAACTCACCGGCCGATTGGACACTATGGCAGCGGAATTGGGACGGGTAAATAATGACAGCCGTAGAATCAGCGATACGAGCAACGATAGTTTGGAACGGGTCAAGAAGCAACTGACAAACTCGGAGCAAATGTTGCAGAAGTATGAAAGCAAACTGGCCGAATTGAATAATCGCATACCGCCGTTGCGCTCTGATAAGGACGAACGTGTTGAGCGGGACTGGCAGACTACAGTGCTGACGGAACTTGAAGCGCAACGGCATGCCACAGAGGAACTAGGGTTGGAAATGAAAAAAATCAACATTATGGCAAATATACTGTCAACTAAAGAGGATCTTGTATCTAATAGCAACACTACGTTGGATACCTTTAGCCAACTACTTTCTGATACCTGCAATAGTAGTATTGGCCACATATCGAATGAAGCTATAGCCAACATCACGATGGGACAAGATGCGCTCGCAATGGTCACCCTTGACCAGTACAAGGAGTTACGCGCGGAGATCGCGGGCTTAGCTAAGGTCGAGCAGGTGATGGTGCAGACGGCTGACAGCGTTCTAGACATCAAGCGACGGGTTGAGTATGGTGTGCACCAGGTACTCTTGGAGGTGGGCGGACTGGTGAAGGCACAAGCGCGCAGCCTCAACGCCACCATCCATGATCGTTTTGACACGTTCGAGACGGTGGTGCTGGATGGAGACAGTGGTGCCCTGGCCAACCTCACGGCGAAAATCGGAGCGGAGATCGACCAGGTGTGGCGGCAGATTGGTATCATGCACCAACAGATGGGGGCCAGCACGGACACGCTGGACCGACTGCGCAATCAGACCGACCGGTACGTGAACGGTTCACTGGCCGCTATGGACGGTGTGCAAGGTAAGGTGGGACAGATCACCACACGTATGGCCGATCTGGACGAGAATCTAAACTACCTTATGGGCAAGCTGTCGCTGGTCACGCAGCAGTTCAATCTGATCAAGAGCGGCTTGGGCCGGGCGCTGGATGAGATGCGATCGTCTCTGGCTAAAGTGAAGGATAAGATGCCGCAGGAGCAGCTGGTCGAACAAGATCTGGGCCCAGGCCCACACAGTATCAAGTCGGACAGTGCAGAGGCGGAGTTGAACAGCAACAGTCTGGATGATGTTGTTCCTCAGCGCTAGTCGTGCCTATTCAGTAATACAACAAATTGTATCACAAATACATATACATTTAGATCAGCCTTTCTCAACCTATGATCGTAACAAAAATGAAATTGCTATAAAATGAAATTCATCTGTACCTCCCTCATGGTACCATTAAAAAATATGTTGAGTTAGATCAGATCGAGTCATGCGGTAAAAGGTTAAGAAACTCTGATGTTTATATGTTGTACTTGTTAACATAAATCGTGCTATTATATTCTTACAGTTAGGATGGGACGAGTTAAAAGGCAGAAGAAACGAATTGCCGCAATGTCATATTAATATTAATTTATTTATGCAAATTATGCGCCTAAGTACAATATAGATGCAATTGCGTGGTTGCTCTTCAACCACCTATATATTTATATATATATATATATATATATAATAGATTTTAACCCCATTTTACGTTCTCTTGGTACTCAGTACTTACATAACATCAGTCGGAAGTACGGTACGAGAACACACGGCTCGTATGCATCGTGTTAGCAAATAAAAACGCGCTCTTACGTGGGCCATAGTAGACATGACCAACATGTCTCTACTAACTCCCAACAATATCGGCTGGTCAGATAATAAACTAGTTGAAGTAATTTAAAAAAATGTCGCCCTCATCTGAAGCTAGTACAGAGATGACCCACCATTTCACAACCAATTGATAAGGCGTGTTTATATGCTCTCACGATACATCTGTGTATTGCCGTACCGACCGACTAATAGGAAAACAAATATATAATTTTTGGTTTTTTTTTCACATTATTTTCATTAATTATTAGTAATAATAATATATACAAATCGGCAGTGTAACGTAGACACACATCCGCTTACGCATTGTGTGGGCAAAGAGCTAATTGTGGACAAAAATTCAGCCGACGTTATTCTTAGTTGTAAAACCATGTAACAGTTACAGCAAAACGCACGCAATGGAATATTTACTAAAAATCAATCCTGTTCTCACAATATGCTCCTACCTACAGATGAACGCACATGCAGACAATTGTACCCGTTCATACACACACAGCACAAATTTCTCCATTCATGTAAGAAATAAACATTGGCCCGCGCGACATATTTTCGTAAGTACTATTAAGTATAAACAATCATTTTTCCGTAATATTGCGCCCACGGCAACAACAATAATGCAAATAAAAATAACGTTTTCTTGTGCAATGTTTTTTTTTTTTAGTAAGTATCCCATTTTCTCCATATAATATCGAAACCAGAGCAACATTCCCATTTCCGCACAGGATCCTCATACAGAAAATGTGTACACTCTACAGGGACGGATTATTCTGTATTTTATACTAAAACACGCAGTTCAATTAATTTATTCATACTTTAGCGCAACGGAATAAACGGAAGCGCTTTTCTTATGTATTTCGAACGGATTTAATAATCAATGTTTAAAAATACGCAACAAACGGTGCGTAAATAGGATCAAAGTTGTTGTCGCAGGTTTATTGTAAAATTTTCATTATATAAAAGATTTCGATTTTTTAAACTAAACAATCTAAAGACATTACCTTTTGGATTCTTACAATTTCAATGAATATTTTAGGTTCTAAGAGTTCAAGAAGCAATTTATGTAAGCATTGGTTCATTACGTGTACTTTTTCTAAAACTAAAACTACCAGTAGTACGTAAAAAACAATGTTAGATAATTTTATGATCAAATATATCAATTTCCGGTGAAAGAAGTGTTGTTAAGTTGCTATAAAATTTGGGTACGACAACAATAGAATGGTATCAATTACAATTATGTCAAAATGAAAGAATATTCGTATGTGCATTTTCCTACAGGCTCAATTTTGTTCATGCAAATTTCACATATAGAGTATTGATTTGATGCAAATGTAAATCAAAATCTGCAGTTTTTCGTAAAAAAGATATATTCTGTATATTTAAAATCATGCTACAAAAAAATCGAAACTGCAAAATTGTCCCCATTTGTTTTTAAATCAGAATAAACGAATTATAATAACAATGCAATAATCTAATTATAAAATAAATAAAGTATACAATAATCCTGCGACAGATAAGTGAGTGGAGTAAGTCCAGATCAACAAACAATCTCGCACACATTCACAATAATAGATAAAGACAAATAACGAACCCGTATTAATGAAAGAAGTGATGATTCAATCATTTTTGTTTCCGCTTTATCTCCCGACAGAATATACACAAATAAATCTACTGTACACTATACATTAGCCGAAGAGCTGAACTTACTCGTACTTATGAGAAAAAAGAGACAAATATATGCCTGCATCTAGCGATTGATAATCGTAGTAAGTTGAATGAATTTTATTTAAAATAAATAATGCAAGATATCTGGATATGGTTACATTTTTTACAAGTTAATGGTATATTTTTGCAATTAAATATGTTCGCATAAAAACCGGTCGTGGAAAATGCACCGTACACAATGACTTGAACGCAGGGTGTTTTAGTGTGTAGCCGTATTTTTGCCGTAGAACCCCCCCCCCTCATATTCGTATTATTATAGTAATTACATAACAAGTAGATAAATCTTGGGCATATGACCGTTTTGAAACCAAACGCCCGTGCGTGAGCGGCGATGATGGGCGTCGCCGCCAGTCGCCGCGTCTCGTCGATAACTAACTATATAATACATACTCACAGTAATATTATGTACAAACGCAAGTGATCGCATATCATACAATATTTTGTTATTAACAGGTACTTTACATTGAAAATGGTTTCTGCCTATCATCAGAGTAACTATTAGCTGCATTGCATTTGCTTTGCATTCTTGTGTATGTTGGAAAGTTGTAGATGCGCTCAGCAGCTGCACATCTGCTACGGCTGTCCCTAACTGTTAGTTTGCGCGCGTTGATTACCGTTACATTGGTTATGATGACTTATATGCAGAATTAAATATAAACGGAGAGACAAGGCTGGTATCAAAATGACCGTTGTTGAGATGAAAGACATTTTATATCATTTCCTTTGCTTCCTTCCGTTCCCCTTCCCTTGGTGTCGCTTACAATTAATAAATTCTTCAACAAGTTGTTGCTGGATCATAAATCTTAACATATAATCTAAATCGTGATTTTATAACAGTGATGTTTGAGCAGACAAGTTAAAATTATGGATTTATTGGTGCATATTAATGAAAGCAAGCATAGCTGAAAATTTGAATGTATAATATTGCTATGGACGTATATCTTTTAGTAACTATATTATACGAATATACAATCATAGTGACAAGCCCTTTGTCCCTTCAACACCATCCTCTGTACAAAGAATTATACGATACAACTAATATAATAACCACGTTTGATTCATTCTGCTTCAATAGACTCGCAAACATTATAGTACTAGTTGGAAACAATTGCCGTAATTATCTAACCATCTTGTGAATAATAACAACGTGCCCACATCCAAACTCAAAGTAAACAATTGCATTTCATGTCGTACTGTACATGAATGTTCAGTGCGCTACAGTAGCAATCAATCGAAGCACGAACGAAAAGAAAGAAGCAAAGATAATCGACGACTATTTATTGAATTGGGATTCAGTGTGCGCCACGAGGACAGGTTAAAATGAGAAAAGCGGGGCGACGGGTGGGTGTTGGGGGGACAGATGCTACTAGATGCAAGTAGTGATGGGTGATGGGAGGAGGTGAATAGATGGCCAAGGCGCAACTGTTAGATGTGAACGGTTGTTTCGTATGGAATGTCCCACATTGAGGCCACGGGCCTCTCAATCAATATTTGACTAGACTATACTGCCGCTATATACAACCCATATTGGCGTATTCGTATAATATTATGGCGTAGTGACCGCTAAATATACAGGTATGCGTTCTCCATTGCTTGCTTAGGGCGCTACCTAACCACCCACCCACGTATCAAATGTCGTAGTATGTATGTGTATGTACTATGTGTTTTGAAGGAATTATTATTTTTCAATTTCTAACGATTGCGCTTATTTTTGTCTTTTATACGGGCGCATTCGTTAGGAAGCAATAGATATTGGCTATTATCAAATATATCATAAAGAAGTGACAACAATGAAAAGGTTTAGGAATTGAGCTCCCGAGAATTTTATGAATTATTACGAAATATTTTATTCATAGAGTATAATTATTAAGAACGATTGGGATGCAACTCCGTCCTCTTCTGTTGAATTGTGCCCAATACGCATAACTCTTGTATGATCATCATAAACAAGCGGCATATATATGAAAATATAGCGTCGGGTTAGAGTGGTTTAAGAAAATAAGTAACGTTCGATATGAGCGTGTATTTTGATGCTGTGAGAAGGAACTAGTTGCTTAGTAACTAAAGGACCGACAGGTCAGATAGGAAGAAATAACTGTGTCTGTGTACGTGTATGAGTGCATGTGGGTGTGTTGAGGGGTCCCACCCCTTAACCGACCGCCTGCTTGAGTGTTAGCGTACCATACCATATCATCATATCGTGTCGAGAGTTATGTATGTACATATTGTCATTGGATCCTTCTACTACTACTACTGCTGCTGCTGCTGCTGCTGCTGCTGCTGTATAGCTGACTGTAGTTGCTGTTGTAATATGGTTGTTTAGACTCGGGCCACTCTCAGTGCTTGGAGAGCGAGTGGCCCGAGTGTCGCCCCTAGCTGCTGGTGCTGGGTATGGGCGAGGTGGGCGACAGGGGCGTGTTGCACGCGTCCCTCAGACAACCATTCAACGTGACGAGCAGTTTGCGACTGCCCGCTCGGTCGCGGTGCTCGCACAGCCACACGCCTTGCCACGTGCCCAGGTTTAGCTTGCCCTCGGTGATGGGAATGGTCAGCGAGCTACCCAGAAAGCAGGCTTTCACATGGGCGGGCATGTCGTCGGGGCCCTCGCACGAGTGCCTATACGCCAGGCCCTCGGGCACGATCTTGTTCAACATCATCTCCATGTCGTCCCGTACGTCCGGGTCCCAGCTCTCATTCAACGCCAGGCTCGCAGACGTATGCAGAACTAAACAACGCGGATAAATCAACTCGATAAAAATACATCAGGAAGAGTATACCTAATAGGATCAACATTGCAGGAATGGAGTAGGAATTACCATCGGTGCGAACTCGAGAATGCAAATACCCTATTCATGGTGGTGCAGTTTATAAAAGAGGAAGAGGACGAGGACGGGAACAGTGTAATGTGATGACACACATTCACAAACCATACAATGTACTGTGTATTGAATATATACAGTAGACGTATTAGGTGGTCGCGTGATATTTGTGTGCTAGGGGAACGACAATGGCGCAGTCTTCAATTACGAGCAATGGATTTGTGCGTGACACGAGTAAGTTGGTGAATTTATTGGATTTGTACATTAGAGTAAAGGTAAAAAGCATCGTTCGTAGTGTGTGGTCGTTAGTACGAAGTTGTACAACTCGGTGAATAGTATATTGTACTTACTCTGTACGTGACACAGCCCCATGGCGAACTGGGCTATCTCGGGTATCTGCCGGAGGATTTCCTCCGTGACGAGGTGGACGCCTCGGTGCTGCGGCCTCAGATTGATCTTCTTCTGAAACCACGCCGAGTTCGTCTGCAATATCCTGGCCGAAGAAGCCATATTTGATTTGCTATCACTGTTGTTGGTCGCCAGCTTGAATGTTTGTCTCGCACACAAGTCACAAACGATAAGCTGCAGCAGCACAACGTCGTCGGATCAACGGCACAACTCGCGTTCGCGTTCCTAGTGTATCGCACCAGATTGCAGCCTGCACACTTCTCAGCACCAGATGATGCATTATTATCATGAGCAAAACATGCTGCTAATGCTGTATGAAATATGCTGCTGGTGCTGCCTGACAGTGGAAAGGTTACAATACATACACTGTACAGTACAGCGGATATGTACGCCACATACACTCGCGCATATACAAGCTATACCACACTGCACCGACACGACCGAACCGACTATATCACGATCTTGCCGCAACTACAGTATACCGATACCGATACCGATACCGACGCATCAAGTTAACGCACCAGCACACCACACACATACCATACCACCAAGCCCGATATGTCTTGCAATGACTATATGAAGAGTGCTGTGCTGATTTCAACGTTCGCCAGTTGAGATGCGCGCCTCTGTTCGACTGCACTCGACCATCGTCGGCCGGGCGCGGACACACCAAGTTTTATGCATGGCGCGTTTTATGCAATTTAAACTATTCAACTCGTTTAATCCGAAAGCATATTTGGTCAATTTTAGCCGATGGCATGTACCCAATTAAAAAATTTAATATTAAATGTATTTAAACGTAATAACAATTGCATAGACAGTCATTTTTTACCGTATCATGGCTATATTTTAAGTGTTTTATTTAACTATAATGCTATTACAATGCAACAACTTAGTGCAAAACTCAACATACTAGCTACAGCCTAGCTCTACGTATTTTATAATATTAAATTCTATCAAATTCTTCGAAAAATAATTAAAATAATTTACATTTCTTACGGATTTTATAAATTCCGGCAATTTATTAAAACTAACAATCCATAATGTCGCAACGCATTCTTTGATTTTGAGTAACTTATGTAAAAGTCGTTTCTTTGCCTAGTTCCATATTTATGAATTTACTTCACTATTGCACAGGTATTTTGGTGTAATGTTGTTTTTTATCTTGTGTATAAAACGCATAACATGAAGGTTGATGGTGATATTATTTATGATTAGTAATATTACTTTTTTTCACGTTCGTTTCTTGAATTGGGGGTATTTTCCACCTTATTTTGAAATGCAATGTAATATACGAAACGAAGGATTTTTACTACGAATAAAAACGATTCGCTAGATAAATTGTATTTTATACTAAATATTCTTTGATTAGTATTGGAAAGGTACTGAAATGTTCAAATAGAATGGTCCCATTGTACTTGAACAAAAGGTTAAATGTAGTTAAATATATTTTCGTTATCGGCCAATATTACAAAATTTAAGCAATTTTACTAATATTTTCTTATTCATATGCTATAGCGAGACATATATATTATATATTTATATCAATGAATACTAACTATAATAACTATAAGACTATAATGATACCATCTACTGTTCCGTAACACCGTAGATTATTTTATGAACAGCATATTCATATTACGATATATGTAACAAATTAACTCGGCAGTAGTAAAACCTAGGCGTGTTCTAAATGTATTAAGGGTGCGGTAAGCTACACAGCCCTGTAACATAAGGGAAATCAACTCTTTCATATTCCAGTTCTATACTACTGTTCTCCATAGAAGTTTCATTCTTGTGTACTTTTAAATACCTTGACAAATAAATTGATACTTCTCCGCAATGTTGAGTGAAAATCAAGGTACTTTTTATCCTAATCCAAATTCTAATACGGAACCGTGGATAGAGCATCAAGCGTTTGAGAAGATGCAGTTTCGCATTTGGCACGTAATTCTAATTGGCGCAATGATTTTTATCGCATTTGGTAATTGTATTTTTTTTTAACTACCAACTAGTTTACACTGCATTATACAAAATTCCTTCACCATATTACGAAAGCTACCCCATAAATCGATTAGATTTATTATAATATAATAAATTTATTATATTATAATATATTATAAGATTTATTATATTCTATTTTACAGTAGTGCTTATATGTTGCTGTATAAGAATTCGCATTCCTCGGACGAAGCAGGAGATCGAAGCGGATTATAGACGCAAACAACTGACGGATAAGTTCCAGCAACGGCTAAAGCTAATTAAGAACCAGGATATGGACGTATTGGATTTGAAAACAGGTACTACACATGGACGAAGTATATAGTATTTAATTGGTTCTTACATGAACGGAACATGGGCCATATTTTATGCTTTACGTAGGAACCATTTGGCATAGCAACTGCAAACTGTAACCAAAGATTTGAAGCACTGCTTCATTTGATTAGTCGTATTTATTTATTCTGCTTGTTAGTGGTATTTTGGTTGAATCCTTTATTATATATATTACATAATATATACACAAATTGCTTATAAATTCGTCACTATGGCGTTAAATAATTGTATAAAATATCACCCAAATACCGTAACTCAAAGCATTAAATAGCTAGATGCGCATTTCGAAGGCTATGCCTCAATCTTCAGTAGCACAACATAAAACTAAATAAGTCTCTAATCGTGATTTTTATACAATTAATAGCTAATAATCTAACTAATAAATGCAATGTGTTTCGGTTTTTCGGTGATATTATGACACCATTTGTATACGTAATAAATTCTATATAGTTCGTCCATGGTACTATATAGTGCTTCTACTCAAAAGAATATCGAAGAGACAAAATAGTATAAAATGCTCCCATCTGATCGCTGTAGCGATACATTTAAATACACAAACCTTCGGGTTATTTATAAATACTGCTGCAGCGGAAGAAGTTATCATTCTATATTATTACAATGACGCTTTCAATTTAGAAAGATTATCAAATTTGAATGCCAGTTTGAAAGTTATAACAAAGAGTACATGAAAGCTTTAGATATAATCCGGGAGGACTACGTTAGCGAAAGTGCTAGTGGCACTGTCCACAGCATGCAACAGATCCAGTGTGTTCTGCAACTGGACAACGATAACGACCAAAATACTGAATATACATCGCAACAAATGCAGGCGGCGCCACAGGAACTGTCAATGTCGACTACCACCGTGATGGCGGCGCGCGCGCATTACCCCATACAATCATACATCCACTAGTCATAATAACAGTTGAAATAAGGCAAATTATTTACCAAAATCAAATTATCTACTTTCCTTTTAAGTAATGGTATTAAAGAGATCTTCGTATATATTATTCTGTTAAACGAAATAAAACTACACCTTAGGAAGAAGTTCAGTATAATAGGTACTTTACTTCTAGTATAATAATAAAACAAACTGGAATTGATAATTAAAATATAAATGTAATATAATATGTATGTTGTATTATGGAAATAAAATGGAATAAATATATTATGTAGTAGTAGTACCTTAGATTGAGCATAATAGAGAAGATAAAGTGTTGAAAAATCAAAAGAAAATAGAAGACTTACAAAGAGGTCTCGTCACAGTTGCTTATATGCCCACTGCTTTTTAAAATCAAGTTGATCATGGTACAATACCATGTTGAACCTGTCAACGCTCATATATTGTTGGGTCGTACAAAAGTCCTTCCCCTGAAACAGGAAGAACAGATTGTTCTCTCAGTCATGGCCGGTGGAAATTATAAATCAATTTAAATAAATTAGAATACCAAATGTCGGTAAGAACTTAAATATCATATAGGCAATAAGTGCCGCGTAATTAAAACATCCTTATCTAACGCAACTTTCAAGAACCAGAATGTCTAATTCCGATTTAGTATGAAAATATGTTCAATCGGATCATTTGGTTTTATAAAAATATTTGTTTCAAGGCATATTACGAAATTTCACTCGATTATTGTTACTTACGTGATCGTTTTTTTATCGGTGGCTTTATTCTCAGGTCTCGCTCGATTGAGCACCTTGAGGAAGTCCTCGGTTTTGGCGCGCATCCGGCTGTGTATATAGGCCTTACTGCACTTGATGTGGTAGTGCAGGTAGTGCCGGAACATGTGGATCAGGTTGATGGTATTCTCTCTAGCTGTACCACTGGCGGTATGTCTCGGAAACAGTACAAACGTCACGTAACCTACGCGCGGATCACCTGAACCGGCTACTTCACCCTCGCCAATATCCAACGTTAGTTCTCTCGGTGGTTCTCGTTGCGAGAATAATACTGGAGGTGCCGTGTGACTCGCACGCAAACCTTCTTTCAGTTCCTGCAAGCCCACGAAGCGGATTGTATTTAATATCAGTAATATTGCCCAAATAATAATAGGATTATCTCCAAACTATCCAAACAATGTTCTATTTGTATCTACCTGCATGAAGACCTTTCCTAAAACAACGTCATCTTCGTCGCGGAAGCGTGTACTGAACACAACGGTTACCCGATCTGACTTCGCTTCAACATATAACGTCTCATCGGCCCTGTAGTGTATTACAGCCCGTTTCTGCCGTCCAATCTTATCGTCCCCTTTCTCCTGGAAGTCAAAGTATCGTTCGAATACGCTGGCGAAACAGTTGCGCTTCAACAAGCCGATGTTTCGCACAACGACCTGCCAATCTTCAGGGATTTGTTCCAGGTCAAGCACCACAGTGACATTGTACCCGTCCTCGGGTAGCGACGATAATCGATCTCCATATACACGTCGTAGCAGTTCATCTGCCCCGTGCTCCTGCAATTCCTTGTAGAACTTGAGGGAGATACTTACGCGCACCTTGCTTTTATCTCCATTCGCGTTCGAGATGTGGTATAACACGCCATCGAAATCAGCTACGGTCACATCAATGGAGTCGTTCTTTACACTGCATAGAGGATATACGTGTAACGATAACGCGTACTGTATGCCGTCTACCGGTGCCAAGCCCCTATGACTAATAACTTACCCAGCTTGTACGTTCTTTATTTTTACTGTTAGGGTCTCTTCCACCACCCTGTTATTTATTTCCAACAATATCATTCCGTTAGTTTTAGAACCGTATTATTTATTAAGGATTACAATTTATAAACATCTACAAACGAGGGGTTTCTCTCACGTTCCTCTGAATTTCGTAATCAGAATAAAATTTTACATTTGAACTAATTCTGATATTTGAAGTCAATTTTATAACCACTTTTTCTTTGAATGCAAAGTTGTTAACTTCATATTCGTTTATATATATATCTAATATTTACAAATTTGGACAGTATTGACAATTGATTTATATAAATCCGCGATCTTTTATTATATTGAAACATGTTAGAAGTACGACGGAAATTGATGCCGTGTTTCATGTTTTCTCAATTGAAATAGTAGTGTATCTAAAGCAGGTAAATGTTTTAATTTCATTACCGAAATAGAATCCGATTTTTATATTTCTTAACCTTTCCTTTTCTTAGCCTCATAATGTCTTCATCGGAAACCATAGACAGGGACAAGGAGTGGTTTGAGATATTATCTGATGATGTTATATTACATATACTATCTTATCTGAACGCCGATACATTATATAATGTTAGCAGGCAAGTTCTTAATGTTATGGCGGGCAATCTGAACGTAGTAACGGATATGCGATTTTCAGATTAGATAGTCGTCTGAACATTTTGGTTAGTTCGAAACGTTTGTGGCGATACATCGATGGCAGAAGTAGGGCACCACCGAATCGTAGTCGCAAATTGGCCTCCTTCAGCTTGCAACATACGCACGGGCAAACAAGAACGCTCCTATTGGCGGGGCGAAATCGCTTTAAGCGATTATTTCGTTCCATGGAGTGGGTGTTTAGTGAGCCAGATTATAGTACGTTGAGTGTACTAGCGTTGGAGAACCAACGCTTACCGTCATTCGCTACGTTGAAGATGTTCCCTAAGAGCTTATTGGAGCTAAGTCTTCGGAACTCGTACAACGACAACTACAGCACGTTCTTTAAACTAAGCCACGTCGTCATGGCTAATTTGCGGGTGCTAGTACTGGATGGGTGCCGCTGGGTGAGAAGTTGCACGCTGGTGTCGGTATGCAAGTTCCCAAAATTGCAGGTGTTATCAATGGTGCGGTGCACGAAGCTGCAAGACTCCGAGGTATACGTCAGTCTGGCCGCTAACTACGGTTTTGCCTCGTTGCGTGTGTTAGATGTAAGACATACTCGCTTCGGTGATAGTATGGTGTCTGCCATGGTGTTACATAAGCGACAGCTGCGATCGCTGTACTTCGCCTCGTATTCATCCGTCTTTTATCCGGATATAATGAAGCAAATGAAACAGCAACAACGGCAGCGGACCTGGTGGGAACACGGCCGATTAGAATGTGTTGGTGCGCAGCTTGATTATGACGAGAGGAAGAACAGCCAATGCACAAAGCTGCTCGTTGGAACGAACGTTGACCATAAGTGTTTTGGCCAGTTATTTCAAGATATTACTGACCAAGTCGGCATCTACTTTGCGTAAGTATGCTCATCGGCATAAGCCCATTCTAAGTACACCTGTTGTAGATTTACTTCTATACTTGGGCATTTCACACGTAAAATCTAATAGTTGTTGTTATTAGCTGTTTTAATTATTTGCGAGGAATTTCGTAGATACGAAATAAAATCATTATTCAAAACCACATCTGATGGGCTGCACGACAATAAAATTTATCACGTGCAGTTTCGCAGTATTTTTTTGTTTTAATGGGTGTTTTCTAAAAGAAATAAAAACAAATTATGCCATTTTCAAATTTTACATGTAAATTGTCTGTATCCCGGCATGTATAATAGGAGACTACGACACGATAGAGGTGACGAGAGTTCCAGCGATGATGTGGCTGAGTACCATAGTTTATTATACAAGAACCCGTACAGTGGAATCGATTGCCCTTGCTTAGATCTCGCCCGCATGCCGCACTATGATCCACCCAAGGATGAAATATTTCCTGACAGACCTATTTGTGTCGTACGTGATGACTCGCAGTCGCATACAGAAAACTCCAGTCCACTTATAAGAAGTTGCTCAACCAATAAATTCGAAACGGGGGGTAAGGTCATTGCATATAATGCCAATGACGCGCTACACCGCAGTCAGCGACTTTATGAAATCACCGTTCCAACACCAAATGACTGGCACCGCTATTCGTCACGTATGTCATTATTATCTAGGGTGCACCCAATCTGTCCGGACTCCTTTATTTCCTCTAATTTGGGCCTACCTATACATTTTCCCTAGATTTGCCTTCCGTAACTTATCGCATATTACCCCCATGTCTAAGAATATGACCTCCTCCGCAGTATCACCTTCAAAAGAATCTCTTTTTCTTTAGCTAACCACAACTCGTCTTCAATTATATGTACTAACCTCGTCATATTTCTGTAGCACCATATATCAAATACCGCTATTCTACGTTTTTATTTTTTTCCTATTTCCCGCGTCCCGTAGATGAAAGACAAGAAATATTCATTCTTGTGTAAAATATTAATACTTGTATGTTCTCGAAATATGTATTTGAAGATTTTTCCATTCGTGGAGAAGGGAGAGTAAGCATGCCCTTTAAGGAGGTGCCCGGAGACGAGTACGAGGCTTGTTGCCTAGCTTATAATGCCGCTGCGGATGAAGTTTACAACTTACTTCCTTCATCTATAACCACCTCTAGTCACAGCTGCAGGAGTAGCACTACCACCAACAATAGGAGTAGCAGTAGCAGCAGTAACGACAGCAATAACACCTGCGCCACTAGTGAATCTATTATACAACAACGGAAGCGAAAGAGAACTGACGAGAGCAGCGATAGTAACAGTTCCGGTGGCCATAGTTCCAGTGACGATTATGATGGTCCGTATCGCACTATATCACCTCGACCTAAAGCGAAGAAACGACTCAAGCGAACCCGACGACGACAGCAGCTACCACCCCTATCCATTGAGAGTGTTGGCGTAGAAATGACGCATCGGCTAGACAGAGCTCACGGCGTCGATGATAACGATCAACCGCGGGTTATAGAGGTGCACCTAATAGAATATAACGAGGCTGCGAACCGGAATCCGATGCAGCTGGTTGGCGAGGGAAATGCCATCCAGATAATTCCAGTTGTCGAGTTCAATGGAACTATATCGAGCAAATTGAAACAATTGTCTCTGCGGGGCTTCAAGAAAATAACGGACACAACGCTCGAGAGTCTGGAGCATTTGACTGACCTGCGCATTCTCGATGTCACTGGTACTAGAGTGACACGCCAGGGTATACTTCGATTCCTCTCAACCAATCCCCGTTGCCACGTTATTCATCAATCGTGTTGCAGATGTCTGCCCATTCTGCATTTATAATGTATTTACAGATTACAATTGCGATTCATTAATTTAAAAGTATTAGTTTTAAATTGATTATCAATTTATAGCGAACGAATTCTGATAACTACACTGCTGTGCGTTTAGATATTGAAGATTTTACAATTTGGTTTATCGTGAAAAAGCGTCCCTCAAATATCATCAACCACCACCCCTAAAATCATATAGTATGTGTTTGATGAACTACTTATTTACGCTGATATATATTTTTATAATGTATTATTGTTCTTTTATTAGAAAAGAAAAACCTAATATTTATAAATACAGATCGACAGTTTCATTCAATTTCCCACCCTAAGTAGTTAGAAGAAAGCGAACGCAATTTAGAGCATAAAATTAAATGATATGTATGAAATAATAACTAGCAGCATGGATTAGGTAAATATATTTACTTATTCAATCCAAGAAATTCTGATATGAAACTAAATATAAATAAAGCGAAGCTGATGAGGTACGAAAGGAAAGAAAGCGCAGAAAATGGGTACCTAAAGGAGATTATTACTATTGTAAATAATGAAATATTAGATTCTCGATATTTAAAAATGTAATTATAAAAGATAATTAAAGTAAGGTACATATTAAATTGTCGGATAGTGAAAGGTAGAAAAGGAGCAAATTTTAAGGTCTAATACTGACCTGGGTATAAAAAAAAAACCGAAAGACACGAGAGTTAGCGCAATGTGGCGTGCAGTGTCCACAATCCCTAGAATTAATAATTAAACTGTTTATATAACAAGACGTAGCAGTTCTACTTACATTCCAATATTCAGTGTTCAGAAAAAATATCGAAAAGTGAGTACAAAGGTTTGAGGTTTATTTATTAATACGCATATATTTGTACAGCTGGTAAATAAGTAGAAGATGACAAATATGCAATAGTGCACTCGACAAGATGGTGCTGGGATAGACATTCCAACAGTACTCAATAGCACCCAGAAGAAGAAAGGCAGCTGGACGACTATACGATGTACAGTACACCAAATACAGTAGACTATGATAGTACCAACTATAGAATTGATAATGCAGTGAGCGGGCGCACGCTACACCAATTAAATTACAAACATAGAAGGGTAGTATCACCAATTGTGTCACTTTACCCAAATGCACAGTATCCACGACACAATCATCGTGTGAGCGGTTTATCTGTCTCCTGGGTTGCTGCTGCTTTAACATCCGCGCGAAACCGTCTAAGAGTTTATGTTCAGCCTTAGATAATTTCTCTTCATTTTTTGGCAAATTTCGCTTCTTACCCGTAGTACTTGTACTTTTGACACCACTTATCCCAATTTCGTTAATAGTATGCCGTAGAGTATTGTAACTCCGCATATACTTTAATATAGCTGGTAAGAACATACCTAGTATCATCGCATGTAGTAGTAATAACGTCACATGTAACCATCTCCATTCAAACCAGCCTACAGTGAGGAAACGCCAGTTGACAGTCCACCGGTGTTCGAATACACGGCCTAGGTCGAAGGCACCTTGTAGATAGTTCCATACGTTGCCATAAGGTGGTAGAATAAATGGTACCGCGAGAACTAGTTGCACGCCTGCACAGAGAGTGAGGTGGGCGAACGTGTGCCAGAGTGACGGCAGACATGTAAGGTAGGCTAAAAGGAGGGCCGGGGCGTACAAGAGGATGTTCATCTTGACGCTGACGGCGAGCGTGTAGAGTAGGGAGCATATCCACCACCTGAAATATATCCGAGCATATATTGCTAAATCAATTTTTGTAATAATGATAGTTAGTTAAACCAATCCTGATCCTACATTTTATATCTACGTTACTTCGGTTATCCGTTGTGATCCTACTTCCTAAATAATAAAAGTCTGACACTTCTTCTTTTCTGATTATGTTGCAACAATACCTGTTGGAGACAAGAGCATTCAAACTGCCATATAGCAGCAATACAGCGATTGGATCGTTAAAAAGGCGCAGCATATAGATCGAATGGATCCGGTACGACGCAGCTGCTGCTAGAAGAACCGCATAAGGGGGCACCTTAGCTGTTAGCCTCAACAGTCGATAATTTAACCACAACTGTGCTATATATAAAGCCACAAACACATACTGCGCCACACGGATCTGTGTTCCAGCTGCAGTGAGGTAGTACAGAGCCATATAGATATACACAAAGCCGGCAGGGTACACTAAAGGTCCAGTGTCGCCACGTAATTGTGCATAGTCAAAAGTACCATTTAATACGCCGCCTACTTGTTGCATGTATGTTCGCCAGTCGATCTCGGTGTACGGAACAAGTTGAATTATACCGATGCTCAGGACCAATTCAGCTAGTATGAGGAAATAGCAGGTGAAGTGTAGCTGTTTCGGATCGGTTAGAAGCTGCATTAGATCCGCACGGGCCATTTTAGGGTTCCTTAAGTACTTGTCGGCTATAGACGTCGAAGTCTTTCTTAATTGAGAAAAATAGTGAACGAATGATGTGTCCTCACTAGTCCCAACGTTTTGCTTTGTTGGGGCTGTGCCCCCCTTTGGATGACACATTTAAATCGGGCCGAATAAATTGAATGTGTGTTGCGATCGTATTGCGTGTGTTATGTAGACGAAGGAGTTAAATTTAGACGTAAATATATCCCATATTTTATCATCCAATCTGATTCTAACCTACAACATGATCATAAATTTTTTTGCGTTTATTTTTTTAATTTAATTTAGTAACTATATAAATTTCTTTAGTGACAATTTCACCTTTTCTCTGATCATTCTTTCTATCGTATAACAAGTCAGTTACGATCACAGATCGTTTCATACTTTACGGTTAATTGAGCATATATAAAGTATATTTCTAGCGTTAAACAATACAAGACTTCTATTAAATATAAATTTAAAAAATATTTGATTTTTTTTGTTTTATTTCATTTGATATTGCACTTTGAAGACGTGTTCTTTAATTTTTTTCTTGAAAAGTTTTGCACGTATTTACCATTATTCGTTTTGTTTTGGGTGGTTGTCTCGTCACTCTTAGAGTTTTATGTATGTATACGCAGTCTTCAACTTGGATGAGTTTCGTGAGGTGGATTTGCTGTTACTTCATACAATTTTTGCGTTTTTGCTGGTATCGAGTTTTTAAGGCTTTGTTCATTGCCACTAAAATTTTTTAAATGTTTCTCTCGCTGGTGCGTCTCCATGCTAGTATAAGGTAATATCCCTGGCAGAGAATGTGTACGTTGTAGATCAGTGCTGCTGTTTTTTGATTAAAAGTTGGGCATCTCCTTATCGCACCTGTATATGAATACAATTCTAAATTTAGATATTAACATCCCACCGTCTCCTCCATATACAATCTTTATTACTAAAGATATTTCTGTACATAGACCTTTTTATACCCATAACATCCTATAAAATTACAGATTATTATTCCAAAAATTGGAAGAAAAACTTTCTAATAAAAGTTAGCACAATATCGTTTTCTCTTATTCTTATTATGTAAAATATCCGCAACCGGGAAACATCTTGTAACAAATATGAATATCAATTAAGATAAAGATGCTCGATGCAGCAACTGGGCGATAGTTTTTGGCTCATTATCACTGGACTCGTCAATTTCGGGATCTGGTTCTGGGTCGACTATAAGATACAACAATGCATCATCCTCATATGTGGAGAAGAAGTACTCTGGACGATCGTAGATTCTTTTATCTTCGGGTAATTGACAGTGGCGCGTTTCGATCAGATGCGCCTGTAACGCGTGCGCTGTTTGACACTCGCTCGCACAGCACGGACACGCGTGTCGAAATATTTGTCTTCGAATATAATTGACCGCTTTCACGCGCACATAGTGCTCACCCAAGTCGTCCATTACTAGTTGCAAATTGAAATGATGTATATTGTTCATGTGACGTTCGGCCTCATGCACGGTGCGAGCCCGTTCGTTGCAGAAGAGACAAGTGATACGATCCGACTCGTTCGCGTCGGCCACCCAATCTGCATATTCCGCGTCACAGTTTTCATCTGTTGGTTGAACATCGTCCGGGTTGTGTTGTTGCGCAGATGACGACTCTTTCAGTACGTAGTTTACAATATAGAAGCGATCGTATTGTTTGTCCTGTGCTCGAATACGTTTGTGCCCTTTCTTCCGCATGTGTTCTTTGAGTACAGCACGATCTGGAAACGTCTTCTCGCAATATATACATTGTAGAGCCGTTAATTTCTGTTCCAACCGGTCTACCAGTTCTTCTATATATACCAGGTTCTGTACCTTGCCCAAAGCAAAGTTGTGTTGTACACTGAGATGTTCTATATACCCCAATCTAGTGCCTTCGTACTGTAATCTACAGAATAGACAGTCCTTGCGGTAGTTCGAGTCGGTACGATCAAACTCCTGAGTTCGGAGTATGTGTTCCAGCTGTAAGCGTTGTCGTAGTTGCCTGTCATCTTTGAGTAACGGACTGAGGAAAAGGTACTTTCTACCTGCATTATCACCCATATCGACGGCAGGTATAAGACCACAATCGATCCCTCTGTTGTTTAGCTTGTCTCGCCACCATCGCATATACTCTGGGATATTTGATATGGTATGGATGTCTTCTATGACTAATCGGTGTACCTCGAACATGTGTTTCACAAATACATCGAAACACAGCGAGATATTGAATGTATCGTTACATCCCAAACACAAGCACTCAAAGGTGTCTTCGTCAGACTCATATTTACCTTGTTTTCCTGGCAAGGTGCTATCGCGGTGCAATCCAAAATTAAGAGGACCAAACATTATGAACTTAAATAAATACTTTAAACTATTTAATTAAGTATTTAAGAAATATTTTACTTGCATGTATGTGGCAATGACAATGTGTGTGTGTGTATATATATATATGACAATATCTAATCATATATATACATTGTCATTGGCATAGGTTAATGTGCTAACTTCAAATGGCTTTAAAAAGACGTCAAAATATAACCTAAGTTTTATCTTGGTGACAAATTGATGTCAATAAAAATTCAATTTTGTTGTTATTTACGTAAAAAATCGATAAACATATTGTTAACAACTCCAGTGCATGAATATATAAAATGCCGGTAGACATTAAGGAGTTAACTGAAGGTTGGCTGGAACTGGAGAGTGATCCAGGCTTATTTTCACTATTACTGGAGGACTTCGGTGTGAAAGGTGTGCAGGTGGAAGAGATCTACGACTTGAACAAGGCCCTTGACAGCCCCGTTTACGGTTTTATCTTCCTGTTCCGATGGATTGAGGAGCGGCGCAGCAGGCGTAAGATTGTCGAGCAAACAGAAACGTTTGTTCGAGACGAGCAGGTGGTAAACAGTATCTTCTTCGCTCAACAAATGGTACCTAACAGCTGCGCAACACACGCTCTGATTAGTATACTACTCAACTGTCCAGGTATTCACCTGGGCGATACGTTGAGCCGACTGAAAGCTCACACGTACGGCATGTCGCCGGAAAATAAAGGCTGGGCCATAGGAAACACACCGGAACTGGCCTGTGCGCACAACTCTCACGCAATGCCACAAGCCAAGCGTCGATTAGACAAGGGCGCCAGCAGTGGAATCACAACAACCACAGGACGCTTTACTGGCGAGGCATTTCACTTCGTTAGCTTCGTGCCGATCAACGGCCGGTTGTACGAACTAGACGGATTGAAACCGTTCCCCATAGATCACGGACCTTGGACCAGTGATGACTGGACGGAAAAGTTCCGGGGGGTGATGGGTGATAGGTTGGGCGTTACGGCCGCTGGTGAAGATATACGGTTCAACTTGATGGCTTGCGTACCAGATCGCAGGTTAGCTATTACGCACAAGCTCAAGATGCTGCGTACTAACAGGCAAATTGTGCTCGATGCGCTGCAGCAGCTGATGAAAATCAAACACTCCTTGCCTGGGAATAAGATGGCGACGATGACCACAAATACCACTGTGGGACTTACTAGTAACCCCAATGAAGGCGGCAAGAATGACTGTGAAGATGCCACAGAACGAAAGGTGCAAATTGAAATTGCCGCGGTGGATGGAACAGTATCAGAGGTTCCTAATGCAAACGCAATTGTAGTTAATGTAAAGAAGGAAGATGTTGAAAAACAAGAAAATTTAGAAGATACAACTGTACTGAGCAATGAACAAGTACATATAAAATCGGACGGTCAAACCAATATGAATGACACAGTTGCCAAAGAAACACCGACTGTTGGAACATCAACAACTCAACAAGTGACATTGTGTCCGTTGGATTATGCAACACCTTTAACAATCCAAACATCACCTGCATTGCCACCGTCCTCCTCCTTGTCTTCTGGCGGTACCCTTACATCATGGGATACCGACGACGCTTTCAGTTCGCCCACAGCTGCCTGTGTGGCTTGGGCAGCCCAACATAGTCCCAGCAACCAAACCAATAAGATCAAACCTCAAACGACGTTGGAAAATTGCAATTCCAACGCAGTTATTACAAGTGGCAGTGTAAGCGGAAATTCTTCGGTGGGAAGCAATAATAATAAGACTGACCTTAAGCGATTTGTTGTCATTAAGGTGCAAGCGCAATCAGATGCAGAACAATCGAGTGATCTGTCGGGTCGAGACAAGGCTACAGCGACTAGTGTGGCGCATGCGCGTGTGCGAACCAGTGACGGCGACGCTGTCGCTGCACACCCAAACCATCAGCTTTCCTTCGCCCCACAAGATCTTCTCGCACTGCTACGTAATCTAGAGAACGAGATCTGCATCTGCGAGATTGCACTCAAGGACGAGAACGATAAACAACATAAGTACAAAGTGGACGACGGTAGGAGGACACATAACTACGACGAATTTATCGGCACGTTTCTCAGTATGTTGGCGGAACGAGGGAAGTTGGCGGATTTGGTTGAACAACACCTATTAGTACCGGGGCACAGTAACAAACACCATTTAGGACACAGCGGGCATGGCCACGGGTACGGACACGGGGTAACCACTTCTGCTCTGGCAAAGGCAGCCAAAGCCGCCCAGTCTGCCAGTGGTGCAAGTGGTAGGGTAAGTGGAAATAGTAGTGGGGGAAGAAAATGTGGTAGTAGCGCTTCGAGTGGACATTCGGGCAGTGGTAATAGTGGGGGAAGTAGATCGAACAGATCCAAAGTTAAAAAACGACGTTAGCCGCTTTTTTATTGAAACGATTAAATTTAAAAAATCATTGTTCGGTTGACAATTTAAGAAAAATGAAAGTGAAAATCCGTTAACTTTCGTGTGGCGTTTGTTGTAATGAATGATATACCTTAAAGAAGAAGTGGATAACATGAAATGACACTCGATACAATCTGTTCAGTTATAATTTATTGCTATCTACAATATAAAACAAATTGGTAATACTCAAATGTACAAAATAATAATTAGGTAATAAATATTTATGTTAAAGCTAAAATCACTGTACATTATCGAAGAGTATGTACATCCTGCATAAGTCCCAATTGAATATGTCACATAATTAAATGAATTCTATGCCTTCGTATTTGATTCCATCATTGATGGGTGTATCTGGCATAAGTACGTGACCGTCACTAGCACGAAATGCAGTAGCATAGGTGGCAGTGTTGCCATCCAGTTCCTCCGTGCGTAACGCTACTATAATAGTGTCTGCAGTGCCCGGTACGAATCTGAATGCGGAGAAACCTCTGGCTGGGTGCGCATTCCCTATGGGCCGTACACGCACATCGTACACCGTCTCATCGGTAGATATAAGGTAGGAGCAGCCACGCACTTCGTCCAGGGTCTCGTTGTACCGTTGCGTGCTGCATCGCCTGGGCAGAAAGAACCAGCGCCGTTGCACGCTGGACCATACGCCACTCTCGTGGATCATGTACCCTGGCCACGTGATGCCATCGACAGCTTGTCGGATGCGCTTGTACTCACGCTCCCAGTTGACGTGCATCACCCGGCCTTGGGCGTCGATTACCTTCACCCACATTGGATCCGTAGTGGAAAACTGCCCAGCGGCGGTGGTCCATTCCTTGCCCATTGAGCCTACGTACAGTAGTTGATCTTTCATGGTTGCCCATTCGGATTTGAAGCCTTTATTGGAGCGACCACTACCATCCATTAATAGGACCCAAGGTGTTGCAGTTGCTGTGGACGTGGTACTATTATACTGTATCTGTTCGATATGGAACACCATCCCCGTTCTATCGTCGAAGGTCAGTAATTTACCGTTGAACACAACTAGCTCAGAGAGCTCCATACCACGGTCCTTGCTGGCATATGTTGTGCTTAGAGATATTGGAGCTCCTTGATCCCACATCACCGTTATTGCGCTCGTGCTGGGGTTGTACGTAAGCCAACCGCGTCGTAGATACGACACCCACTTGTAGTGTTCTTCCGCACTTTTTGACTTAGTGTCCAGGTCTGCCACGATCCCAATGCGGTAAGTGTGTGTTAAACTAGTTAGGATCGGTTTGGTAAGCGGATACGTGTCGTTGTATACAAGTTGCTGGGGTGTGGGGACGTTGGTACGACTCTCACTGTTGCGGTTCGGTAGGGCGTACAATAAGCACAGCACAACGAAGCCAGTCACAGTCACCAAAGTGATGAACTGTGTCTGGTTCCGTAACGTCCGGTTTACTACGCGATATGCGGGTCGGCTACGCAGCGCTTTCCGCCAATCTCTCATCAGACCCCCTTTACCGCCCATCGTGTCCACTTCGTTTAAATCGTCGTAGAGACGCACTCGCGATTCCATCAATTTCTTAGCAACGATTATCGTGCTTAGCACTCCAAAAGCACATGAGCCCTTATACTATATACGTGTACATATTTAAATTCCATACCAATAATATCCGTTCATATTTTAAAAGACCACCAAATTTTAATCATTAACCATATGGTAATGAAGAAAATGCCTAAACAAATCACGAGTAATCCATAGATTTGAACTTAAATATAAATCTTTTATAACCTAACTTTAGATCAGATGATGAAGATCGTCTTGCCGAAATCTCAACTTTGCACCTTTTATTCAGATACCTTTTTTATTAATTAATAAGTGTTGTATGTATTCCATATTATTTTAAAACAATAAAAAAAATTAAATGTAATCGGTAACAAAACTAACAAATGGGTATGAGGGAACTTAAAATATTAATAAAACAATATAGTATCTTAAAGTAATTTTTGTAACAGCTGCCTAGGGTTAAAAGACGATCATTAAAAAAATATATATTTAGTACCATTGTGCAACATTATCATTTATGTATGTATAATAATAGTAAAGTAAATTAATTTTCAAACTACAATTTTTGTCATATAGAATTTATACATTATTTAGGTAATTATAATTTGTATGTATTATGGCGCAAATTCATCTGTTATAAATTGCACATTCTAGAAGATAACCTTTTAGGTGTTTTTAAATAAAACTGTTTAAAAAAGAATTAAAACTAACAGAAATAGTAAGTAAGTAAGTAATTTATTGATTCAGTGGTTACGATCAATTACACCATCCTTCGGCTTAATGTGAAGGTTGCAGTAGCAGTTTTTGTCGCGTTCAGAGAGAGCTTGTTTATTGTGAATTTTATAATATATAATTTTAATAATTTTAATTTTAATAAAAGTGAAAATAATAATTATTGTTATCCTACTTATGTTAACAGAACAGGGGCAAAATTGGCGTCTGAATTTATGAATACTTAAAAGTTGTAAATCAAGATTTTTAAATAGCATAATCTTTCATAGTAGAAATTAAATGTTCTTTCTATTAAAACTTCTAAGCCTATTTTATTTTAATAAATGATTACATGGTAACTTACAAATATTTTCAATTAAAAACTTACGTATAAGGAGCTACAAATCAGAATTTGTTGAGACATTGCATAAGGATCGACCGTAGTCTAGATCTGAGCCGTTGATCGCTATTGCAGAGTACGTGCGTACAGTTGTCCTCGATCTGTATGAGTGCATCGTGTTCGGGCAGGTGGATCATGATACCATTAGCACCAGCTACACTTGCGCTTGACATTTGTTCCACCTTAGCGTCGGTGATCCCCTCGCGCGTTAGTCGCTGCAGGAACTCCGCTACGTTGACAATACCGTACTCGTAGCGTGACGCCTTGCTTCGTATCACCGGATTGTTTGTGTTGTCGTCGAGTTCAGTGACAGTGTAGACACCGTCGCGCACTTGTAAAGCGCCCGTGACAGTGGCGAGACTGATGGTTCCGCTGGTACCAGAGAGTGGGCGAATTGGGTCGACTACCACGGGGATGAGGCGTTGCGCCACCTGAAAATTCGCAGTTCATTTTACGGTTGGGGAAAAATCCCTAAATAAAATTAAGAATTTGCTGCATGAACTAATAAAGATAGAACTAATAAATATAAATATAAACTAATTAAATGTAAGAATACCTGGTTGTCCAGATGTAAGCGCGCTCGTTTTCGTCGTACCGGCAGTTGCACGACTTCACCCCATCTATACGTAATCAGCTGCGTCTGTTGCGCACTTTGTCCACCCTTAGAGTCAGCCGATGTATTACCCATCGTACCATCACCCACCGATATTACTAGCTCCGAATTGAGTTTACCGTTGCTAGCGCCATTAGTAACACTACTAGCAACTGGCGGCTGAGTATAGCACTCGGGCACCACCAAAGCTCCAGGCTTCAACTCCCGTACTAATTTATTAGCCTGTGTGAAGTTCAAGCTCGTATCTATGGCACAGTGCGCTACTTTCATCTGAAGCGGTTGATGCGGGGCCAGGGCGTCTATATAATCGAAATCCGGCTCGGTGAACACGATACAATTGCGTGGGTTTTGTCCCCATAGCTCGACAAACTGCACCACGTCACCGAAGCGGAGGCTCGGATGGCCACAGAATACTACGCACGGTTCCTGGAAATCCGTACTGAAGCCAGGCGAATAGATACGTTTGAAGTGCTTCAGCTTGCCGCTGCGTAAGAGCAGGGCATGTGGAAACGGATCGTCCGGCACGTAAACCTTGTTTTGTTTGACGCTGCTCAACCATTCGGCTAGGATGTTACTGTAGGCTAAACTTTGCTCCGCTACGGGGCTAATGAAGTACATAGGACAACCAGCGACACCTAGGTCGGCCATCTTTACACTGAGGCACTCAAACAGGTCATATACGACGCCCGTGGGGTAGCATGGTAGAAGGACATTGCCGCCGCCACGTAGCGTAAGGCCCACGACGACACAGAGAACGCCCAGCATAGCGTCCGGATTGCTCACAGGTGTCTGTGTCAAGTCCGTCATAATAAGCACATCCGCGTTACGCAGTGACGAATGGTCGATTGAACGAGGATGTGTAGTTAGAGTACTGCTGCCACTCAAATACACGAGCTTCTCATGCACCGAACTTATCACCCAGTTGCTGCTGCCCAGACAGAAGCCGGAGCTCGCTGGTGTTACCTGCACCCCGAATACGTCCACCCGTTCCCCGTATCCCACCAAGCTCACCCGCGCTAAACTTGCGTTAACCTGAGCCAGAGTGTAAATGTGTCGCCAACTTTTCGGTTTAAACGCATCTGACAGCGGATAAGGCAATCGGTGCACAAGATTCTTCCACTGTCGTCCTTTCAATCCCTGTTGTTGCTCTGGACACTGTGCCACATACTCGACCAATTCTTCCAGTAATAACCGTCCTATATGTAGCGTGGGTTCGGTGGCGAGCACGCGCCCCCTAAATCCCGTCGCTTCTGTTACGTAAGGCAGAGCTAACATGCACAAGTAATTACTGATCAAGATCACGTCCACTTGTCCGAAATCAACTAATTTATCCAGTGGCGGACAGAACTCAGGTGCACCGTCTACAAACACTCGGTCGCAATTTTCACGCAGTTCACCAACTAAGTCGGCGCCAGGTAGAATCCAACTAGGCAATTCCCGACCCTGTTGACCAGAACCCGCGCCTAACGTTAACGGTAGGAAGTTCAGCACCGATTGTAGTGATAGTCCGCAATCCAGCATCATAGTCACTTCCTTGAATGTCAGAATATGGCATGGCTTGTTCGGGTCGTTACTTAAACAATACTACGGAAGATTGTTTATAAAAAAAATTCTTGTAGATCTGTGTTACGACAAAACTTACAAGTTTCATTTTCAATATTGTCGGGCGACAATAAAGGTATCGACAGTAATAGATGGCCTTTTAAAAGTATGTCATACTGAATATACTAATTTCACCTTATTTTCATTCGATATATTTATCGTTTAAATATATTAATTACCTCTTCTTTTAACATGTTTCCTGCAAATCAGATGTTATACTTAATCAGCCGGTCGGTATATTATAGGTTAGAATTAACATGATCTTAATTGAACTACTTTCAGGAGAAATAACCAAGACATTGACAAAGTCATTGACCAAGATAACCTATATTACAATCGGGTACATTATCATTGCCATTTGTTCCTTTAATGATAGTATTTGAATATTTAACAAACTCAAAAACGATTAAAAATAAGCAAAATAAAACCACTTCTATCGCAACAAGGAAGTATTAGAACCGAATCAACTTATATAAATATAATGTATAACGAGAGATTATAAACAAAATTGATGTACAATAAAATGCATTATGTAATATTAATAACACATGATTAAAAAAAATATGAAGGTACTATTACAATTACCAGATACTTATGTACATAATTTATATACAATCTAATAAAAGAAATAATATTTTAATATCCTATGGAACATCTTGTAGCAACATGTCGCTCACGTTAATGAAATAAACATTCTTACAATTATGTAATAATGGAATAAGCATAGAGAAAATAATGGGGAAGACAGTAAAATAATTAGAAAGGAAACATAAGATCGAATATTTCGACGGCTCTATTATAATAAATATACCAATGACATCGTGTTCAAAAATTAAATGATACAAGAGACGATCTTCGGGATTCTATTGGCAAATCAAACAGTTGATTTTTTATACTTTTCGCGTATACTCTCTTATAACATGATTTCACTAAACAGTCTGATATACGATCACCCAGTGCATTATATTGTGTGCATGTTTAGACAATTAAAAACACGCACGACACTGGTTTCTTGAACAGTGCTAAAAATTAACTGAAGAAATGTTTGTTTCACAAGTTCTCTAAATAGCATTATTTTATTGATATTATTATTGTCATAAATGAAGAAAATTTGGAAGTAAGACAATGATCTTTTAGAACAGATTATGAATCATAAGTTATAGAAATATGTAGGAATCGTGTTTAGCTTTCTTTGCAGCAAATCTTAACTTGAATATATTTCATTTCGACAGTTTTTTTTAGCTGCGCTTACAGTATCATACTCTCTGGATCTTCAAGACACTCTTGGAACACTTTCAACCACTGCGCTCCAACAGCCCCGTCTATCACCCTATGATCGGCACTAAGGGTGACGTTCATCACCTGATGCTCCCCTCTCTTAGATGCCGCCCCTACAGCTAATATAGCCGCTTGCGGCGGGTTAATTATGGCAGCAAAATGTGTCACTCCGTACATACCCAAGTTCGAGACGGAGATTGTACCACCTTGGTATTCATGCGGCTGCAACTTACCTGAACATTTGAAAGATAAAATGACTTAGTTACGGGGACTCTTGATAAAAGCATCTTAAGATCTTAACTTTTCCATGTATGTACATATCAATGTCTTCTCTATATAAAAGATAATATAACAGCTTTTGTTAATTACGAAGATACCATTATCATAATACTCGAAATAGAAAAAATGTGTACGCAAATTTTGTCAGATTAACTAAAACAAAGTGCAGTTATAATAATTATTGTATAAAAAAAAATTATACCAAATTCTATAATAGAATAGAGAATAGAGTAGACCCAATACAATAGAGCCTTACCTAGAAAACTATATGAAAAACGTATTATGTCATATCTAGTCGATAAAGCCTACCGAATTCCTTGAAACTAATTTCCATAAATTTTAGTTATACTATTATATAATTTTAATCATCGGTAAAATTATATAATTGTGAAACTGTGATAACGTATGTAATATATGTGATGTAATGTATTTACAAATTATAAAAAAATTATGTGATGTAATTTTGATCTGTTATCATGCAACTGTATGAAATAAGAACGAACTAAAATGCAAACAATGTTTATGTAGCGTTTTAATATTCTAATTTATATATTTTAATTTAATTGTCTTTTTATGATTCGTGAAAATACTTATGACTTGTGTAAAATGTATTAACATTATTGGCATCAATAAAATACTCGACTCTACTCTACTATTTTCAGAGTTGCCGTCAAATTAAAACAAAAATGGAAAAATTTACCCGCTCTCGCTTTGGCGGCAAGCGCTTTCATCTGCTCGGAAATCGCTTGGACGCCTAGCGTTTGCGCATTGAATATAATCGGCGTAATCAATCCTTTGGGCGTACTAACGGCAACACTGATATCCACACTACTGTACTGCCGAATCACCGAGTCCATCCAGGAGGAATTGACACCGGGTACGCGTTGGCACGCTGCAGCGACAGCCTTCAGCACAAAGTCATTCACGCTGATGAACTTGTCCTTGTTCGCGATGCGTACATTGACACGCTTGCGCAGGTCCGCGATGCGATCCATGATAATTTCGGAGGTTATGTAGTAGTGAGGCACTAGTTGTTTGCTTTGCAATAAGCGTTTGGCTATGGTAAGGCGCATGTTTGAGATGGGCAGATCCACGTAGGCGGCGGCCTGTTGCTGCGGCTTGGGCGGTTGTCTAGAAGAGGGTGGGTATTTGTCTGGTGTGACACCAACTGGACCGGCCGCACCTAATATAGTGTAGTTGCACGGACAAGTGTTAAACACTGATGTGTCAAAGTGATTCTGGAATTTATTACACTATGATTCGAAATAGGCTAAGTCGTTTTTGATCAATTTTGTGGATTGTAATCGAATATGACTATAACATCTTCAATGTTGCATTGGAAAGACCCTTTCATATCACTATTAAGGTATTAAAATTATTAGACACATAGTTAAACACCCTATATATTGTATAAAATCGCGGCCAATAGTTATAAATCCAATTTGATGAATCTATAAATGCGACTATTACAGTACCCTTTTCACACTAAACAAAAAATATTTATTATAAAATAGAATTTACGCAGCGAACTATATTTACAGGCTAGTAAATATCCTTCATGGTCCTTCAGTCAAAATAATCAGTCTTTAGTTTAGAAAATGTGTTAGTTAACCACATCCATATCAATTTCAGAACAACACTTTACTTCACCGATTAAAATTTACGATTACATAAATATATATCTAAGCTAGGAAAAAACTTCATTGTATAATTATAGTTGAATTGAATTGTCACTTATTTGTAAATCAAAATATCTTTGCCATCAAAAACAATTACGAACAAATTACTCATTTGTACATACTCGTCATGCTGCATTTTAAAAGGAGATACAGAGAATACTGTCAATACATGTAACGAAGAGAGAAGTAGAGCAAAATCTAATGCAAGGTAACGCTGTATATATTTTTCTTACAACATAGTGGCAAAAACTACGCTAAGGTTCATTCTAGGATTCATTTAGTATAGAAAATATAATAAGAATCATTGAAATTATGATGTGGTACTCGCTATCGGCCAAGTCCAGCTGAACTCTGCAAATATAAACCTACGGGGTGATGTCATACAATAATGAACAGAGGGTGATGAGCACTATCAGTTATAGTACTAACTCACCCTTCATGTTATCTAAATCCTTAGATGTTATGCTGCCGTATAAACCGGTACCTTTGCCCAGCAGTCGGATATCGCGCTGTTCAGCCAACCGTCGGGCCATCGGAGAAGCGTAAACACGCTCGCCGTCAGATGGCCTATCCTGTTGCTGCAACTGCTGAGGAGGTTGTTGTTGCGGCCTCTGTGCTTGAGTTAATGGTTTGTCCTCTCTGGGGATGTCCTTTTGTGTGACTTTGGCTGCCTGTAAAATATTTAGTTTCAGTGTTCTTCTGGGCGGTTTTGAGTAGTTTCGTAAAGGTTTCTGCTTGTTATTATTATTACTTATTGAGGTAAGAGGTAGGAGTAAATAATTACGTTGTTGATATAACTGTTGTCAGTATAATATATTTACATACAATAAATATAAATATATGACGACTAGTTTCGCCTGTTTAGGCCATTATCAAGTCTAAACTATTACAATATGTTACAGGTATACACAAGAATATATTTGATAAAAAATAAAAAATAAAATAAAAAGAAGAGATTCATGCAGAGAACAATTTAAAACTAAACAAATCATGATAGTCTACGGGGTCTATATTTACGAAATATTATGTTTGTATAGAGTAACACCAAAATAAAATAAATTAAATTTTAGATAAAAGTGTTGTAACAGAGCATATTTTTAAATCAGGTCATCCTATTCAAATTAGTTCACTTAAATTACTTAAAAGTGTTTTGAATTATTCCGAGTTAAATGCTTATAAAAGTCACGATTCGTGACAAGAGGTATTTTATTTCGTTTTTATCTTGTGCTACTGAAGGTGGGGGCATAACCTTCGAAATGCGCATCTAGCTACTTATGCTTTGAGTTATGGTATTTGGGTGATATTCTATATTATAATGCTACTGAAGATGGGCGCATAGCGCTTGAAATGTACATCTAGCTACTTAATGCTTGTTACGGTATTTGGGTGATATTCTATATTATAATTTAACACCGTAGTGATAATTTTTTAAATATCCTAGTAAGTTTAATTTCTTACTTTTTGGTGAGACATGTAGTATTTCTAAATTATGTAGTGCGGGAAAATTCCCTTTATAATCTTTAATATGTTCAGCGAAGGAAGATAGTAATTATTTACTCCAACCCCTATCAATATGGATAAATATAACAAAGTAAGCCGCCAACACATCGAATATTGACGTAAGGCTTTAATTTAATTTAATTTAATTTAATTTAATTTAATTTAATTTAATTTAATTTAATTTAATTTAATTTAATTTAATTTAATTTAATTTAATTTAATTTAATTTAATTTAATTTAATTTAATTTAATTTAATTTAATTTAATTTAATTTAATTTAATTTAATTTAATTTAATTTAATTTAATTTAATTTAATTTAATTTAATTTAATTTAATTTAATTTAATTTAATTTAATTTAATTTAATTTAATTTAATTTAATTTAATTTAATTTAATTTAATTTAATATTACACAGCGACCGTTTAATAGGATAATATTAATTTGCCAACTCACTGCATCATCTTTGCCAGCTGTGTAATCCTTGAACTTTGCCACATCACTTTCATTCTCCACTATGATGCAAACCAACTTTCCAATTGGCACTCCCTTCGTGCCAGCTGGAATTAATATCTTTGCCAAGTAGCCCTCTTCGGGTGTTTCCATAGCCATCGTTGCCTTGTCTGTTTCAATTTCGGCCAAGAGATCGCCCTCGCTCAACTTGTCACCCTCCTTCTTTTCCCAACTTATTAACGTACCTTCTTCCATGGTGGGCGATAGGGCGGGCAATGTGACTCTGGTGTGCGGTGGTAAATCACCGCTCGAGTATAGGCGACGCTGCTCGCACCTCAAAACGTTAGAAATGGAGCCTGTAGAAGTTCGATGATGTATTTGACCCCCACTGCAAGTAAGTGCAAAATTATTTCTGGCACGAGGCATGAAATAAAGCGCAATTAAAATATTGTTCACACAGATCTAAAAATAACAAATTAACCACTAAAACTTTATAGAACATATTATACATAAAAATTATCAAAAAAAATATCAAAACTTCTGAAACGGACTTATTAAATAATAAAATAAATTGTAGTCAACTATTATCTTTAATAAAATTTCATGTACCGCCTTAAAGAACTAGAACTGAAAAAATATTATTTTCTATTGTATACTGTTGTACAAATTATAACAAATACTCTCCTGTCAATAGAATAATGCTAAGTGGCAATGTGCACTATAATACATTAATAAATATGTAGTTATGAATAGTTATCAAAAACTTGTTGAAAATTTGTTTATGTTTATAATAACTAAGCTGAGAATTAGTATAAATCTTAATTAAGTAAACTCAAATAATACAAATTATATTTATAAAGAATTTAAATTTGTAACCAAAGGATTTTGTCCGTTAAAATAAAATAGAAGAAGTTAAAAATCAAGTAATAGAATTGACATTTAAATTCCAACAACACACTTTATTAAAGTATTCATCAATGCTATAAACGGCATTTGTAATTAAATTATTTTTCATAATAGCTTATAAAACGTTGTACATTGATAACTTTAATATTAATGGGAAGGGAAGAATAATTCGGTGCATTTTGACCCTTAGTTGAACGAAAATAATCAGTCTAATCGTATACAGAACGCGGATGGGTGTAAAGATACCATACAAGTCATATGCATAGGCCCTATGTAATATAAAAGCGTACAGGCACAGAAATTTGCAATTTAAAGGTCATATCTGATCCACGTAACTTATAAACACCACGGGGATTCAAACAACTTACTCATTTATGTGGTAAAAGTATTTGCTACATCTCGATGTTCCCGAGGCTCCGTTGGAACTGCTACTAACGGTTCGGGATGTTCTCGCTGTACTATTCGCACGTACAACCTTCTGCACTTGACCTTTAATGAGCTCACCCCGTACAGCGGCATTAATCGTTCGTAGCATCTTTTAAGACTTCCTAAAATTACTTGAGCTCAGTTGTGCGCAATGATGAAAGTGCGCTCGGGAGCGAATGAAAAGACTCAACACACCTGTCGCCTACTGAACGCTCTGTAAACGTGCTCGTTCAGATTCCGTGTAGGTCATTGGCGAGAGCTTATATCAATATTTTAGGAATTGTTCTGCCCAGAAAATGTATTATGCTGTCAGTGTAATGATTACCGTACAGTGGATAGATGCCGTGACGTAACAATTGACGTGACAGGCTAGTGCTTCATCAGTGCCTTCACCGTGCTAATGGTTTTTATCAGTATTGTTCTAGAACATTTTCCTTACTTATCAGAACCCATGGTATAGAGCCAGAAAAATATGAATTTAAAAGAATTTACCAATTAATTTAAAAAGAGCATAATACCAATGAATACTAACTATATTTTGTTAGTATTCATTGACAATACTATTGGCAAAGGCATATTGCCTTTTATTGCGTTAAATATGCAAAAGTAGAATAATATTTCTTGCCGCCGCTCCATATAAATGATTCTTAATTTCTCTAGTTTAAAATTGGTACATAAGTAATCAGCTGTCAATTTAGTTTCATGAATGGTACGAGCAATGACAATGTCAATGACATATTGACATATGGCTCGTGCCATATGGTACGAGCCTTATTCATGGAAACAAGTCGATTCTGTGGTGGTGCTCCCCAATAGTTCAAATGACTCGCCCTGACTGATATATGACTAATATAAGAGATTTGTAAATACGACTCCATTTTGTATGTGTACAATTTTAACGATTAAATAAATTAATACTTTAATACAAGTTTCGCATATTGATCTCTTCAAAATCGAAGTGGAACGTGTTGTTAAAAGTTCTTATTTTGCAAAGGTTAGGTTTAAAAACTTTGAAAGTGTAAAATTCGCCATATTTAACGACATTAAATAACCTTTCCACTTCGATCTTTTGTTGATCAATTTGATTTACATATAGGAAAGACATGCTGGACTAAAGTACAAAAATTATCGAACAAACTGTTAAAATGGATCAAGGGGATAGTGTAACATTTACATCCTTAGAAGAGGAAGCGAGTTACTGGAAGAAAGTCGCACAGAAATACGCAGAAGAGTATGTTTAACATTATACGTCAAAGTACAACTACAATATTTGCACAATTTGCACAATTTGCAGGAAAGGAAACGTTCAAAGAGACTACGATGACTTTGTTAGTGATTCGCAGCAGCTGGAAAAGGAATATGAGATGACAATCGATCAGAATGAGAGTACAATTCGTGAATTGCGAAGTCGTGTAAGTCTAGTACAAAAAGAGTTCGACAGTAACAAGGTAAGTTTAACATGCGATTTCTACAGCAAATATTACATAATTATTACTACAAACGCAGAAAAAATCAGACACACTGGAAATCGATAACATCTCACTAATAACGAAACTAAACGAAAGCAAAGATGACAACTCCCGTCTTAAGAAGTACATCCGCGAATTGGAACAGAAAAACGACGATTTAGAACGAGCGGAACGTACGTTCGCTGAATCGGTAGCGGGAGTCGAAGCTTCCCTTAATTCCCTATTAGAACGTAACGCGATGTTAGAGTCCGAGATCGATGAGAAGGAGACGCTGAAGGTGAAGCTGCAGCGCTTAGTGGATGAAACCAGGGACTTAAAGCAGGAGTTACAGTTGAAGGAGCGGTGTCCGGATAATGACCGGCCGGTTACAACGAACGGACATGCGACGGAAGTGGTCGATACGAACCGTTGTAGCTCGGTGGCGGCTGTACAGACGCAAACAACGCCCCTGAAACGTAAGCTATCGAGGGCGTTGCAACGCTGGGCGCCAAATTGTGTCGCTCGGCCACCTCGCACTGTTGAGCGAACCTAATGCATGAGCTTACATCAAATTGCATGCTGCTTGTTGTTGGCTTCTATTGCACAGCATTTATTTAATTTCGTTTGTATACGCTACCAATTTTTAGTTTATTTAGAAATATCCATGAACGAAGTATATACAAATTACCCGATACATACATTCCTAAACTCCAACCAATCGTTTCAACTATGATAAATTCATCAATCTACCTAGTCAAAATTAAATTAATTAATGTAGGACTGGGAATAATATGTAAATTCTCCGTTTTTTATTTCTTTATTTTCTGACTAGTTTCGATGTTTATAATATATCATTCTGGGAAAAAATGGTCAATTATTTTGTTAAACATTGCGTAAGATTATTTAAAACAAGAGAACAAGTAAAAAATTTCGAAGAAAAACATTTGCAATTATGTTTTTTTGGAGTGTAAATTTATTTTTAAATTAAACAATTAAACAACAATTTTGAACAATTCTAATATTGTATTTTTCCTGTTTTCAAAATTTTCTCAGATATATTATAAATATGGAATCTAGCCGGAAAATTTGAAATAAAAATTGAGAATTTACATATTCTCATTCTAACATTTAAATTAAGAATAACCTCATATAATGACTTTCATAAAAACCTTTTACAATTACAAATAAATTAATGTTAACAGAGTCATCCTTCATAAAGAGTAAACAACATAATTTACGGTATATAAATAATTTATTAAGTAGCCGCAATCAAATAATTTTCAGCATTTTGTTTGGAAAATCATAACCTTACGCGGTAGTTCTAATTTTGGTTGGGGTTTATACGCTAGAAATTCTTACGCAACAGTTAAAGTTAATATGTATATCGTCCATGGCAACAATAAGCTTATTTTTATAATTTGATATTGGTACTAAGAATATTATCAAGTTTAATTGCCTTATATTTAAATAAATGTGCCTTTTGAATAGATTTTAAGATACAGGACTATGTATATTAAATTAACGCAAGACTCAAGAAAATAAATCGATTGCATTTAGTTTATATCGAACGAATGAATTTTGAAATATTTTTATGTTTCCGGTGCATTTTCATTTTGCAAAAAAAACAACGATACAATAAATTAAAAATTACTTCCATTGAAGTATTACAATTTTAACAAAACTGAGGTCTGAAATGTCTGCTCACGGTTTCAACGATATAATTTTTAATTCGAATAACAATTAAGCGATTTACGTTTGATCGGAAATATAATTAATTAGGAGGCCAGATCGTAATTCTGTTGCCTAATTTTAATTAACATTAAAAAACGTTAATAAAATCGTGAAAACATGATAAAAATGACTCGCTTTTATCGTTGTGTGATACTACTATATCCATGCATTAAAAATATTTCGTATGGTTCAAGTAGTACGTCGTGAATCATGAATTATAATCTCCACCGTAACAGGATGTTTAAATGATCGCTGTAGTTAAAATTATCACGACGGTGTTAAATAATTGTATAGAATATCACCCAAATACTGTAATAGCTTAACACTTTAACTGGCAAATTAATTTATTATAGTTGCGATTTATTATAGTTTGAGTACACAAAACCGTTGACGAACTGAACTCATCATTGCCAGTTAAAGGGTTAAATACCATTTAATAGCTAGATGCGCATTTCAATTAGTGACAGATTAATCACGATGATTAGTATAGTTTTGGCTTGATACCGATATAATTTACGAATAAAATATTTTCTATTACTATTACAACAGGAAATAATTATTTGGTTATTGCCCATTTGGGTTTTTTTTTTTTAAATAATTGTTTTATAATCAGTTACCCTTATATTACAACATGAATGAATGTAATTTTAAATTGTGTTTTAGGAGATCCTAGCAACAATATTAACAATGTTAATGGTACAGTAGAATCGCAGTTTTCACCCAGCACGCGGATATTGGCTCTAAATATTGTTGGAGAGTTACTGCGTAAAGTTGGGGTAAGTGATTCATTTTCAAGTATTTCCTTGGGTTTGCTTAGTGTCTTTACTAGTGCTTTGTTATTTTAAGAACGCATGCGCTGAACCTATTGTAATATTATTATGTTGGGGTCGTAACTTTGTAGTACGTGCCGTTACAGCATTAAAACAGACATAGCCAAACTTTTTTCGAGTCAAATTTAAGCGCATGACCACGCTAGCAGACCGCAGAGAAAAAAAAATTTATCGTAGTTTGGCTATGACTGGAATAGAATGTAGTTTTGTTGATGTTGCTAAATCTTATTTAAACAGCTTAGCAGATTGTTATGCGATGAATGCGGTACGTTCAAGTGTACAGAGTGTCCCAAAAAAGTTGGTGATTTCTCTAAACCTAGAGTAATTGTTAGGCAACCATCTAGCACACACTCAACAACGAATAATACAGATATCGGTAACAATATAGACGATCAACGACAATCTCTCATCAACAATATACAAGTGCACGTGAATCGGCTATCATCGAGGTTTGTTTCGTGTTTGGTATCCTTCAGTAATCGCTTCAGTTTCACTTCACTTCATCGATGACTAATATTCTAACGTTTTCTGCATTTAAATTAACATGTACCGCTGATATTCATCGCAAAACATTAACTAAAAAGCACATCTTCAAAACGGGTCCTCTTTTAGAATTCGATAGATATTTACTCCTCAAGGAATGATTAAACAATCACGATGTCTGCTCAAATCAAATAATAAAGCACAACCTCCAATAAATTAATAATAAATTACAACTTCCCTTAAAAATGATCACCGCTTATGAAATAATATATATTTCCTCACGACATAAACTTCATACATTATTATTATTGTGTATGCTGAAACTAACATACCTATTTTTCAAAATGATTTTAACATATCTCAATATTATTTTTTTCATGTAGAAATGACGTATCATTGATAATATACCACATGAACGATTGCGTATTTCTTAATTTAAATTACTTGCTTCTTTTGAACAATTAATTTGATATTTTCTATATCTATAATGGCATTGACTGTGTCATTAACTTTATTATTATAAAGGCTATTTGTACAACATGGATTTGGTTTAGGGTTTGTGTGAAATTATTCAATGAGGTGGTAGAGTAAAAAAAGGGATTTTTTTATTCTATGATTTTTTTACGACCTTTTTGGCATAAAAAACGAATACGCAAGATGTTTAGCACTTTTCTGTGGTTGTAAAAAGTTAATACTCCATAAGAAAGAAGTTTTGTTATTAGTCGCTTGATTTTTTCAATTGCAGAATTTGGAAGTTAAGTTAAATAGTACGAATTGCAGTTATAGAGATAATGGCGAAAACACCAGGTATTTAAACGAAATTTAAATACTATTTGTATAATAATTTAAATTATAATAAATCAAAGATTGCCTTCAAAGCCCTTTTCAATGTGTACTTGTTTTATTCAGAAATCGACATCGTAGTCGTGGAAGGACTTCCTCTGCTGTACAGAATTATAATAAATAAATTTTAAAAGAGAATTAATAGCCTATATGTGGCTTCTTTTAAAGGGCTTCGAATTATTACAACATGTGTAAATTATGTGAATTTTATAGATAGGTCGAAGTAAAACATTCAACTACTTATTCAGTTCCAGCACAATATCACGATATCTGCTGTTTATAACTTTTTTATTTGTTCTAATGTAAAAAAATACAAAAAGTTCCATTACTATATTGTCACATATAATAATGTGAATATTGTCGATTTTATCGAATCTCAAGATGAAAAAAACTTGTTCGTATCGTAAAATTATGATATTTGAAAAAAGTGTAGGAGCGTGTTTTAATTAAATAACCACACAATGTTAATTTCAAAACGAATTGAATTTATTTGTGTTCCATGTAGTACGTTTCATATTAGCAGGGCTTTTAGTTTTTTATTAAATTCTCATATTTATTACAGAGTTAGCTTATTTTTAGTAGGCACATTTCACGTGTACGTAAAATGTAACGAAAATAATATTTTTATACGTCTATAATATTAAACGTAGAATTTTAGACCCTTTTTTCGTGATTTTTTAAATTATTAATATTCGTTTCTAATAATAGGTTTCATGTATTAATTTATTATTTCATTTACTGGTGCAAATAGTGGCAATTTCTGTAAAAACGCTATATAAAGTTCATTTGAAGAAACTAATTTTAGATAATACATTTAACAATAAATTGAAACTACACGGTTACAATAAAGCAAATCTTTGTTTTCATTCCTAATTGTTTATTTCATAATCGCTGTTTTATCAGTAAGTGTGAAACGGTTTTACTCAACTTCTTTAATACTAGAATATTTTTGTGGTCGTGGCGATGCAATGAGAGGGCCAGATGCAGTTAAAAGAACCGATTTCAGTTGACAATTAAAGAGAAATTATTATTCAACTAAAAAGCAGTCTTATATTTTCATTGACGAGTTCTTAAAAAATTATATCAATTTTCCATACAAAACGTTTTCGAAAATGGCTCCAATAGTTGAATTCTTCTTCACATCTTTGTCCATTCGTGGATAGCATGCTTTAACAGCAAGCCATAAAGGTAATGGTTTTAAAGTCGCCGATAATGTTGTAGGAACAAAACCATTCTTTTTGCTTAACAGTTTCAACGATATTGAGCCTGATACAACATGCATTTTCGTTAAAATACTAATTTGAAATACGTCGAAAATATTTATGGAATTACCTTTAATGCTTGGGGAGTTAATTAACCACATTAGGAATAAATAGACTGGCAAATATTGCAGCATTTGACGTATTTTGCTTAATACTACTTCGGCTAGATTTAGCAAAATTCTAAACTAAAATTTAAAACATTCTAGTTTGATTAAGAACAAAATTTAGTGGTTGAATAACTAATAGAATAATTGGAATTTTATTTAATAAAATTCAAGCAAAATATGAACTTACGCTTGTAAAGACAGCATAGTAGAGTGAAGTTGTCGGTAGCAGGAAAAGTAAGACTGTAAATCCCAACGTTCCAATAAAAAGCTGATGTCTGGAATATTGGAACGAGTCCACTCTTTCTCTTAAGGGATTATATTTCCTCCCCATGAATAACTTAAAAAGAGACGTAATACCTCTGATTTGGACTCCGTATAAACTGCAATCCACAAAGAGATATATTTCTTGAAGTTACCAATTTTCGAAATACACTACACGTAAAACTTAAAAAAAAAAACGCGCAACATCCACCTTAAGAAATACAGATACATCAAATACATCTGCTATTTATATTTAAAGAGAACTATACACTTACCGTGCTGCATATACGTAAATACAATACACCTGGAATGTAAAGAACGCTATCAAATCTGATATAATGGCAAACTGGTAGCTTAGTCCAAGCATCGCCCCGGGAAAGATGACTATATAAGAAATTCGATTCAGCAACGGATTCATTACATGAATAAAAGCTCGCCACAACGCTATATGATAAAAGAAGAAAACGCCCAACGTCTTATTGAAGGCATAGTTTAGTTTTAAACCAGCAGGCGATCCCATTAGGATTGTTAAAACGTAGGACAAGTCTTTTATAATCCGCTGCAATAAAACAAGTAGAATTACACATCATTCGCGTAATTTGTTTTTGAGAACATTTTACCTCCGTAATTTCTTGACAGAACTGAAAAACGGCCTCTTCATTTTTCAGAAAATAATACAAAACAATAGCGCCCAATGTAATGTCTAACAATTTTGAAAACATCAAATTAAATACTTTTAATTGGCTTCGATTATTTCGATCGCACAGATTTCTGACTAACCATTTATTTGATACAATATTAGTCTGAATATGAGTGAATATTGTACTATATTGTATTACCCGATTAAAAGCCGCCAAACAATTAAATATAAACCATATACAAGACAAAAACGTGCGACTTATAAGACCTCTTCGCTTTGCTTGTTTTTTTGCCTTTTGATTTTCGTTAGCGATTTTCTTCGAACGACAAATATATTCCGCTAGTGTTTGGAAATACACTCCGTACTCCTGACAACAAATTGCCACCAAATCAATTTTTTGGAAGACTTCGTAATCGTAGGTAATGCAAATTAAGTCTTTTTCTTCACATATGACACCATCTTCTAGGTTATATATAGTAACTTCGCCGGTTTTACTATTTAAATGGATCCATTCGGGGCTTTTAGTGTCTCTGAACTGTCCTGTAGGGGCAGTTTCACTACAAAATCCCAGACAGTTTGAGTTATTCTTTAGAACTTTCTCGCTCGTTACGTAGAAAGAAAGAATATTGTCGTGGTATCGGGAAAAACCGTGTAAGAATCCGATTTCATTACATTGTAACGTTTGCGGCATAAATATAAAAACAGTCTCTATCATCGTTTCTGGTTCTACACAGACGAATCTGTTAAGAAAGCACTATTTAAATATTATAGACAAAGTCAATGACAATGTATACATAGACATTGCAAGTCCATACAAAATCACATCTCCACAAATTTCATAGGCCAGGAAGTGCTGCACTCTGTTGGTGATATATAAAGTATGGTTGTGTTGAAATATTTTATTAGTTAGAGTCCGCAATCCTAAAGATTGGTTGGAAACAGCACGCCATGCCGATCTATCCTGAGCAAATCCCTTCATCTCCCTATAGCTATTCATCTCAACGTCTTTAACTATCTGACTCACATACTCGAATCTAGGCCTACCTACCCCTCTCTTTCCCTCCACTCTACCTTCTATGATCAATTGCATAATCCCCCCATGCCTAAGAATATGCCCTACTAATCTGTCTCTCCTACGCTGTAACACTCTCCAAATACTTCTCTTCTCCCCTACTAACTCTAGTACAGCTTCATTTGTTACTTTATCTTCCCAACCAATCCTCATCATTCTCCTATAACACGACATTTCGAATGCTTCTAATCTACGCTTCTCTTCCTTTCCTATAGTCCACGCCTCACACCCGTACAGTGCTACACTCCAAACATATACCTTCAGTAATCTTTTTCTAATACCCAAGTCAATATTTGATCTTAAAATCTGTTCCTTTTCTACGAATGCCTTCCTACCCTGTGCTATCCTACACTTTATATCTACCTTGCTTCGATTATCTTTTGTGATTCTACTGCCTAAATAACAAAAATCTGACACTTCTTCGATTCTATTATCTCCTATTGTGATCCTCATTTTTCTACTGCATTCCTTTTTGTCACACCTCATCACTTTAGTTTTACCTATATTTATTTTCATGTTATAATCCCTAGTCAATACTGCCTGCATACCATTCAATACCCTTTCTAAATTCTTTTCACTTTCTTCCAATATAGCTATATCGTCGGCGAATCTCAACATATATATTTTCTCTCCCTGTACATTCACACCTACACTATACTCTTCTTTTACTTTGTTTATTGCATCTTCTATATATAGATTAAATAATAACGGTGAAAGTGTACATCCCTGCCGAACTCCTAAATATTTGATATATAGGATAAATCCTGCTTGACTGCATCTATTATAATAATCTAGTTGATTCAAAAGCTACAGCGGTACATGCGCTGTTTGCAATTTCTTTCGTTTTTCATCAGGTCAGTTCGCTTAAGAGTTCGGATAATCAATAGAAAAATATTTATATTTTTAGATTATATTCATTTACGGCAACCAACGCGACTATTATATATACATTGTCATTGTCTGTGATATAGGAATGACAATGTATACATGGACGTTGCAAGTCCATATACGAAAACGAATCGACTTTAAGCGGTTGATTTTCATGTGGCGACATCTGTCGACATCTTCACCAAGTTCTCGTGCGTTGCGTCCCCAATCGACTTAAACCAAGCATTCGATTACGGTGCGCGGGAAAATACGATATGACCACGGTCAGAATATTAAAATTTTTTAGTTTAGCAAAAAAAAACAAAAGGAAATTATATTCCTTCACAAAGATAGGTTAAGTATGGATGTTAAGTCAGCTTATTTGTATGTTTTTTTTTTTATATATACTTGCTATTATAACATATACTGCACATGTCAACATTAATAAAAAATAAAAACTCAATATATATTATAAGTACATATTCATATATCTTTGGAAACAACGAGTTCTTCAACTCCAATGGTACCTTGATGTCGCCACGCTCTATAGCGCGCTAAATCTTTTCGGGTCACCATTCCAATAACCTCATTAGAGTCATTAATAACGGGTAGATGACGAATGCCCAACGCGCGAAATAATCGGAACATTCGCGGCAAAGACGTCGACTAATCCAAAATCAGACGGGAAATATATTTTTTTGTGTCAAAACAATTAAAATTGCGCGTACACATTATTAGATTAGGCGTTTATTTATATTTATGAAAGACTTACGTGCAATACTGTATACGGCGATGGATTCATGAATGGCCGCAGATCCACGTGATAACTATTTTCTATGTCAGCAATGTATACTTCCTAAAATAGATATTAAGTAAAATCATTTAAAAGTGGGCCACAATAACCACGTAAGTTCACAGTTAAATAAATTTTAAATAATATTTTACAGTTATTGAATGTGTGTACCTCAATTTCAGGATATCTAGGATATTCATGTCTGAAAATATGCGGTCCAACGCTGTCCCAAAATTCATGAGTTTCATTAAACAATTTTCTCTGCAGAATAACTATCAACTGCGATCGCAGAATTAATCCACGAATTCTATTATATCCTTCAACTACATCACCCTGTATAATAAAATAAAATAATTTCCTTCGATGAGTTTTTTGATAAAATGATTTACCTGATGATCTACCGCGCTTGAGATTGGATCGACAACAGGAAAACCGTTATATGTAGTTAGTTTGAGAATATTTACAATATGGCCGACATTCTCAACGGTTCTCATAGTAACGACCGGATGTGACATCACCTCAGAAGCGTAGATATTGTGCACAAGTGGAGGTGGTTCCCAAGGTAACACTGGAACGCCACTGAGTTGTATATGAGTATCATAAATACCCTAAAAGCCAATTAGTACGAAATATTTAAACGTACTAAATAATTAAACCCATACTTTTTAGTAACTGTAATCAATGGGCTTAAAGGAAAATAAATGAGTTATAATACGACTTAAAATATTTAAATTTTTGTTCACCATGTTTCGCCGGTAACGGCATCATCAGAGTCATCATCAGGTTATTTACCGGCGAAACCGGGTCAACAAAAATAAAAATATTTTAAGTGGTATTATAACTAAGTTATTTTCCTGCAAACCCATTTACTACGAACTACCACAAGGTAACACTTGATTCAATCTATTATATTATCTGTAATCAATTGACATACATCGTTAAAGAAGTCACCTGTCCATTTGGCAGCTATAAGTGTCATAATAAGCGGCAAGCCAAACGCTATATTTCCTGTAGTCTCCATTATAATAACTGTCAAACTAATTGTCATACGGACAACACCACCTAGTTGGGCGGCCGCCCCAATCAGGGCGTACTTTCCTGGATGGCCAATGGCCTGCAAATAGCGCGCCACGCAATTAAAAGATTATTTATTAATGCACGAGACTGAAGAAAATGTTCGATTGGAGATAAACAGAATTTTAGATATATTTTAGTACATAAATATAAGCTATGTGTCGTTGAAAAATAATCCTAGACAATATTTACTATTGCGACAAAATATTATTTCTTACTGTAAGCAAAGTTTTATTTCTGCCGAAGTAATAATAATATGCTCCTTTTAATTGTAATAATACTAATAATAGTGTGCAAATGTTTGAGTTAAATGAAATTTTCTTTTTGTATTATACTTTATAGTATCATCAATGTTATCTGCATATGTAATACTAAAAATTAACGTTTGGGTTCAGTGGAAGAGCAGCACGGGTATTTTTTCTTTGTTATAAGTTACCAATTACGTTATTTTTTAATATTATGTTGAACTTCGCCCAGAGCGATAATAAATATTATATATTTTGTTTATTATTATTGTTATGCTAATGTAATGTATTTATTATTTCGTTCAATAAAGACACTTTATTATTATAATTATATTTGTTCAACAATAAAAAGAAACATACGGGACTTCCTGGAAATATCGTTTGCAATCCGACGCTAACCAGCCGCCCCCATGCAGCTCCTGTCAATAATGTTGGTATAAATAGTCCATTGGACGTGCTCAGACCAAATGTCCAACAGGACAGAAAGAAATACGCCACAACAAATGTAAATAGAGACAGCGTGTCGTGTGTGTTAGGTGGATCGTGAAATAGCGAGCGAACGGACGCTTCTGGTGTTTGAAACCAGATGGATGCCAACACGTTGTACTGACCATCACCGCAATACAGCTGGGTGGGGTATTTGGTCGGGTCCTGACCCAGAGGTTTGCAATCGTTCAGGAAGAACATCATGAGGAAACCAACTGTTGCGGTGACCGAGGCCACCAAACAAGCTTCGATTACTTTAAAGAAGCGCAATCGAATATACCTAGTGGAAAGTGTAATATTGCCAAATATCTTATTATAAGCTTTTATTTAACTTCATTTGTTAGTTAGGGTGAAATCTTGTAAGCTAATTTTGACCCCCTGACACACTGTTGCTTATCTCGACAAGTTTGTAATCAAGCAATCACTGTCAATCGTTCAGTCGATCATTAAATTATTAAAATTATCGATTAAAATTCTCGAAGACATAAAAAAAAACCTAAAATAATTTATAGTAATTTTTTTTAAGTGTGCTTTTATTAAAAGAAAAAATGTGTACTACAAAAGAAAAAATATTTAATACCAGCCTAAATGACTGCCTTAAAAGAATTCCTGTATATGACTAAAAATAAAAGCGTGGGTCGTAAATATTGAAATGTCCTTATATAAATATTAACAATACTCTACGTATTTTGCTGCAATAGTTTTTGCATTCTGCTAGATAGAAATTTAGTTTACTTGTGCTTAGTTCAGCAACTGCAGCCTTTAATATTCAGAATTAAATAATACAAATAAACTAAGCTTTACGCCCATCGCTTTTATTTTTGTCATATGCAGGGAATTCTTTTAAGATAATCATTTAGGCCGGTATTCAAATTCTGTTCTTCTTTTTAGTACATTTTAATAAAAGCTTATTAAAAATTTTTTTTTTCACTATAAAATTTTAACGTATATTTTAATCTGCAATATAAATGAAATAAAAATGTTGAACTTTCCACGTACTTTATCCGAAAGACAGATAATCGATAGTTTAGCCAATTCCAAGCCGCTCCGAATAAGCCACCAATACCGCCCATTATCACAAACAGTGGCAATTCGTACAGCTGATAGGTAAACGCTTCGTCGGCGGTGAAAAGACCCAAGTTTAGCAGACCTGGATAGCTCAAATCTCCGGGTACACCGTGATACGTCGAAAGAACTGCGTTGAGCGTAAACGTGCTCACAACCGATGCGAAAAAGATACGCCATGTCAAGCCTTGGTTCCAAAACGAAGTGCCTTCTTCAAGAGAGAATAATACTCCACCTGATTAGATATGAAATGCATTTTGTTGAAGTGGAACAATTTTATTGTGCAAACATTTAATAGCTTTATGAGCATTTCGGTGAGTGATATAGGTATTTTATTTAGTTTAATCTTTCGGAGGGCGCGGCTTCCGAAATGCGCATCTAGCTAATATATGCTTCGAGTTACGGTAATTGGGTGATATTCTATACAATACAATCACATAAACTATTTTGTTCGTTAATAACCAGTAAGTTCTTAAACTAAATTATTTGATACGAACCTACAGGAGCCCCAAAAGCCGCTGACACGCCAGAAGCAGCGCCTCCCGAAACGAAATCTCGTTTTTCGTGATCTTCGCGGAAGTAATTAAACAGTTTAAAGTCCTTTTTAAAGGTGGTACTTTTGCCTTGAGATAATCCTGCAGCCACTACTGCGCCACAGTGAATCATCGGACCTTCCTTAAATAATTTTATCTATCTAATAAATTTTTGGATAGTATTTTTGGAAAAAATTAAGGTACCTTTCCGCCAGCTAAGCCTCCGACAACAGAACACACCACTCCTATACTTTTAACAAATAGAGTTTTGATGCGAACTACTCGTGGGACTTTAACGCCATTTAAATAACATTTAACTTGCGGAATACCACTTCCACCAGCCACAGGCTGTAAATCAACGGAATATATAGAGGAATTTAAGATTGCTACAAAGTAACTACTCTAAAATAAATTACGGTAAACTCACTTCTACATAAGCAACCAAAGTGGCTCCGATTAATACAGGTACAATATTAAATAATACCCAGTACAAATAAGGTATGTACAATTTACCTTGCGTTACGTACACATCAACATCTAAAAAAATAAAAAATTTAGTCCCTTTGTTCATTCTTCAGCAACTCCACCCATATAAACATTAAAAACACAATTAAATATTTAAAAAATGATCACTACGGTGTTAAATAATAGTATAGAATATCACCCAAATACACTCAAGCATTTCGAAGGCTATGCCCCCATTATACAATTGTATAGCAATCACGATTCGTGTCAGAGGTATTTTATTTAGTTTTTATCCAGTGCTACTGAAGATGAGGGCATATATTTCAAAATGCGCATCTAGCTATATAATGCTTTGAGTCACGGTATTTGGGTGATATTCTATACTACAATTAAATGTAATTGAAATAATCAATCCGTCTTTAGGAAAAAAATGTATTTACATCGACTTAAATAAGCGTATTTCACCAACGACAATTCCTCGATAGAAATATCGATAAAGCACGCAATAAGTGCAGTAACCATTCCTATTAATAAAAAGATCATCCATCTCGCCACACTTTTCTTTACAATGTATTTATAGCCTTTAGTTCGCTCCTCATCCAAGAATAAATGATTTTCGCAAGGGTCGTAGTCTAAGCTCTTAAAAAATGCAAAAAATCAAGTCATAGAAAAAAAATTAGTACGATTCTGGCTGAGAATGGCCGGATAGGGAAAGGAGAATAAAAATAGGCAACTAAAACTACACCATAAAAACCGAGGGTCGCCCAAACTAATTTTCAATTGATTTAAATATTCTTGCTACAGAATTGATAAAATATTAAATTAAGTAAATTCTAAAAAATATCCATGTCAAATTACGTCTTAATAGTTGGTATTAAATATCTGACCTAGGATCCAGTCAGCTTCTTGATGCATCGGATATTTGACAACCTTAACTGAAGGCAACTTTGTAAACACTATATCGCGGAACACGCACTGAATTGTTATCCCTAAACTATTCTCAGCCAGAATCGTACCAAAATAATTTTTTTATGAAATATTACTTCGTATTTAGCGGACAATATATTCAAAGACCCAGGCTCTATTGTACTGCTAGTAGTTTGTAATCTACATCTAACCGACGATAACAAATTTGATTCCTGTTCAATTTCTTCACGTTCATTGATTTCAGTTGATGATTCACGCCTGGGAATGTTTATAGCCTTCATATTCTATAATTAATTATGCAAGAATCGTTGTTAATTGCCAATATAAGAAATATGAATGGTACATACTCTGAATCTAATTGGTTGTACATCTTCGCTGCTAGATTTACGACTATCTACGCTGGCAATAAGTTCTTCCTTATCATCAGAATCGTCCATTGTTTAATTCTAATTACCTATGTCATTAGATAAAGAGGTGTTAAACAAAGTGTTAAAGTAACAGTGCGTTTGTTGTGAAAACAAGCGAGAATTAAAATTTTGCAGAATTCATACGCGATTCTTTGTTTATAGTTTCATTTAATTATTCGAATTATATACAATATGGTGACTACTTAAACATAAACAATCTTTTTTAAAGCACAATTTTAAGATTCTTTATTTTTAGATAGGTATTTGTTGATATTGCAAACAGCTGATGTTGGCAATATGCAATATTCATAGCTGGCATGTAGTGACATCTAAGTGGAGAATTAAGAACATTATTCAATCAAACATGACAAGCCGCGGGAAATTAAGTTTAAATTTACTTAATTTTTATTTAAATAAATTACACTTAAATAAATACAAAATGGAACTAATATTTCCAATATATTAAATTCCGTCTCATATATAATTTAATATATCTAACAAATGTATAATCTTCTATGCATATTCTATTATTCATGTATGATATAATGGAAATGTATTTATTTTGTTATTTAATTTAAACTAGTTAAATGAATATTGTATATTTTTAAGATTAACAATAGCATAATGATTGAAATATTTCATTGTAATAAATAATAGACAATCTGTAATGACAATAACTACTGTCATTTGTCCTTCATCTGACATTTCTTAACCTTTTCTTTTCTTCCTTCTTTGCTATTCCTTGCGATGGCGCTACGATCGCAGATCGTTTCAGCGCTAGAATCTGATAATTCATCCACTTTACTTCCTCGATGTTTCAGAAGTTTGCGTTTCAGTCATCCCTAATACGAGTTTGGGGGTGCGCGTGTCCATACCCCGCTTTGCTCCGGACAATCGGGATATTCGGGGTGCATTACTATATAGTGAAAATACTGCAGACAAATTTTGCGCGCACACGCAACACATAACCGTTAGAAGTTTTTTTTCGATCAAGTAACTTATTAAATTCGGTAATTCCGTTGTGTTTAGTTTGATTTTTATATAATACGGTCCGTTGAATTCTTACATTGAATAGGTGCATAAAATTTTAATTCAAACTGATAATTTCATTGCGTTCAATTAAAATTAGCCAAGTTAAACTTATTTGAAGCAGGTGGTTTAAAAAAGAAACACTATATGTCTAAAATAAACGTGGAAAATTATATGCTTATTTAATTATTATTATTATTATTTACATTGAAAGGAATAGTTTAAATGCACCATTATACTCCCTCTCTTTTTAAATCTTTGATTTGACATTCCAAATAAATTAATTAGGTTAGCATTTTTTCGAAACGTATTAACGAAATCTGCGGTGAAAAAGAAACACGTATTTGTATATTTCCATTACAAAAATGGCGTAGAAAGTGTTTTACATCTAAATTACGTTTGCCTGTTGTGTAAAACATCCATCCATCCATCTATTCCGAGGCGCAATGGAGGAGAAAAAGCAATATTCGGCACTTACCATGGACCGAGCAGCTTTCATCTTATTGCGAGTGAAGAGGGCTTTTAAGAAGAAGCGCATGCAACGAAAAGAACGTGAGAAAAAGTAAGTGCTTCTCATTATAAGCAAGATATTTGGCGATGTGAACTTGGCAATCGTTTATTTTGTAGTGTTTAGTACTTGCGAAAAGTTGAAATGCCTTATTACTTGTGTGTGCAAACTTTACAACCGGGCGAGAAAACATACAGTACCTAGGGAAATTATTTAATATTTTATTACCACCTTATTGGTATGCACAGCATTTCCACGTTTGGAGAGCTGTTTGTATAATTCGGACATAAATCCTGTATGTGTTGTTCCACGATTGCTTTGTACGGATTTATACTAACCTAACATAGAGCCTCCGTTTATTATATCTGGCCAACATTTCATTTGATTGAAATAATTGCAAAAATATTCAAATAGCAAATGCAATTGTAGTGTCTGATTGTTTTGCTACTGAAGATGGCATAGACTTCGAAATACGCATCTAATTTACAGTTTTTCTGCAATTATCCTACAACCGTATAAATATTATATAATATTCTGCGCAAATAAGCATTCATAAGCATTTTACTAATCTTCATCTTCGTAACAGATGTAAACATATTCACATTGCTTATGTTACGGGTATATCTCAAGATTTTATTTATACACTTTTATTTCTATGACTTTCCTTTTCTATCTTCTATTTAGTCATTTTTCGTCTGCATGCCTCCTTATCACACCTCATCACTTTGGTCTTGCCGATATTTCTTTTGATGTTGAAATCCCTAGTTATTACTGCCCGCATACCATTTAATACCTGTTCTAAATTCTGCTCCCAATCTTCCAAGATGGCTATATCGTCGGCGAACCTCAACATATATATTTCCTCTCCCTGTTGAATGTTCACACCTACACTATACGCTTCTTTAACATTATTTATTGGATCTTTTATACAGATTGAACAATAACGGCGAAAGTATACATCGCTACCTGACTCCCTTTCCTATACTTCCCCTGAATTCTAACTAGGGCGGTTTAATGTTTATACAAATGAATTGTAATATTTAATTCAATAATGTTTAATTATAAATCAAAATTTCGATAAGTATCATGTGTATTCAACGTTAAATAGGAGCGGGCTATGCACCGTCAAGTAAATTTCAGAGCTTTAAATGTATATTTCTTCTAATTTACTTCATAAATTATTGTATACTTGAATCAATTTTAAAGCTATGTATACTCCCATATATGCTTTACTACTCTCATATAGTTAGAATTGTCACTCTAACTCAATTGCCATCGCAATACGACATTTAAAAGTATATTTCAGTGTAAAGATAAGAAATGAAATTCGTAATTTGACTTGACCTATTTCCCACGCCAAACGTTTCCAAAACGTTAGTCCGTGATCATAATATTCGAAGAATCAATACACGAAACGAGAGTTATGTGCTCTCTGTGTTGATCTGTCCGCATGTTTTCCACTTTCTTTTATATTACCTCTCCGTTTGTTACACAAACAGACATAGCCACGTCTTCAGGACGTAATTTTACCTATTTTTTCCCAGTGTACTGTCTTCCCAAAGAGCTGTGCGTGATGTTCTCACATTTCATGGCAATACACGTTAATACAGATACGAGAATGTAGCTTAATTTTGGTACAAAGATTTTTTGTTTGATTTTTTTTTAGCATTCTGAATAGCGATGGCAAACTGTAGGTCACTTTGACGACCTAGTTCATAGTTCGTAGTTCATTTCAATAAACTACGAACTGTGTACTAAACCGTTTATGAATCACAACGACTCGTAAACGATGCAGTATAGTATACATTACATATACAGTACTAACATTTATTTAGTGATAAAGTGTGTTGGTGAAAGTGACCTAAAAGTGACCTACAGTTTGCCATCGCTAACATACTGAAAATAATCTCTTTTTTTCTCAATATAAAAATATTAAATGATAAAATATAAATAAATTGAAATATTACAATACTTATTTTGAATTAGGAATGAGGAAGAAAAGACAACAATGTTTATAATTTATACAAAACATATATATATATATATAAGGAAATATAATCTTCTCTAGGTCTCACGATTATATATATGAAGTTCTAAAATACTTATTGGTAATTAATGATGAAAATGTTTACTACTTTACTAGCACTTGAAAATTAAATGTACAAACTATAATAAAATGAACTAGATAGAATCGTTTTGTTTGGCGTTATAATTTATATTTTCTATTCCGAATCTTCTCTGTTCAAACTTCAAAGCTTTGATTTGATATTAAGTGATTACATTGCAGTCAGTATGAAACAGAAGAACTATAAAATTTAGATGTTTATTTTTGCATTATTGCAAAAATTTGCTATGGCATGACATATTTAATCTTGCGAATATAATTATTAATTATATTATTCCAAATGAAATCTGATACCAACATATAAATTGTGGTCTCAGCTCGGCAATGCTGCTGTTGCAATATCGCATCGCGTTTCCTATTTCGTTCCGTTCACCAACACACTTTATCACTAAATAAATGTTAGCACTGTATATGTACTGTATACTATACTGCATACGTTTACGAGTCGTTGACGGTTTAGTACACGACGGGTTCAGGACCTAGTACAAGTACACCGTGCACCATGTAGTTCATAGTTCACGAACTAGGTCATAGTTGACCTATAGGTCGTTGCAGAACATCGTCACAGTACGCCGTCATTTGATTGAACCGTTCAGAGTGAACGGTTCGCGAGTTCGCTAATTCTGAAGTATAAATTATTTTATTTCATTTTTCAAGAAAATAAATTGCACGTGTTACAAGTTGTATTATATTATTTTTATGGGACATCGATTTTTTAACCTACACAGTGATTAATTTTAGATTTTTTATTGATCTATATGATACGTTGGCTATTCTTGTATCATATCGATTTCGGAACATCGTGTATAGTTGCTGTGGTAATGTTAGGTAGTATATCATGTCAAACCATCATTTGTATCGACATGACTACGGTGGTCGGACGCCCTTCCTACTTCCTAGTCTGCATTGCATCGCATATTAACTAATGGGAAATGGATCGTAATGGCAGGTTGCTAGTCAGTGGTAACTGGTAACTAATAATACGTGTAATATAGTGGATATAACTGAAGTATGTACGTCTTTAGCGGGTGGTAGACTGACGAATGAGTGAAAAGGAATGAATTAAGTGGTCTTTGAATTATTTGAGTGCATAGAAAAAAATAAATGAATGAAAAGGTGAATTAGATAATCGTTTTTTAAGAAAAGGAAGAATTAAACATATTTGTTGAAGATCAGTATTTAAGTCAAGTGTAGCATTTTATGGCTATATATTTTTTGCAGAAATGTAAGGACGTAATTAAAAAAAAAAATACATTAAGAAATGTTTGGATTAGGTAATGACAGATTTTAGCTATTCAAAAAAATTCCAAATAAAGGTTCTCCTTTGTCAAAAAATTGGCTCAAGTCTTCACACTTAAAATGAGCTATTTGGAACGGCTGGGTATCAAATTTACATCACTATGTATGAAAAGTGCTTTGACTGGGAAATCATAAAACACTGTTCAAGTTAAAAATGAAAATTCTACACATTTTGACGTATATTATATTAAATATTTGACCAAGAGTCGTTCGAAATCCTAAATTCACGATTGACTAATTGAAATACAAACGAAACTTATGTTAAAAAAATATTTTTTCGCCTTCAAATTAGCTGATTCAAAGGGTTACGTATTTAACAGTAAATTTGTACACTATCTCAATGCAAATTGCCTTATAGGAAGGCATTTCGTAGAGTAACATTGGAAATATACGTCCACAAGTCCGAGATATATCATCCAATATATCTCACAAATATAAATTGAATTTTATTATTGCTGCCTCTTTATGCCTTTATCCCATTGCTGCGGGTAAATTCAATTTTACAAATTTAAGTCGGCTATATCGAAATCTATAGTACGTCACGTCAAATTTCGTTGCTTATGTGTGCGCCCCAGTGGTTCCTCGGAACAGGAAAATATTCCCAAGGCTTCTCTAGATGCCTGTTGTATGTACTGAGGTCGGAAATAATTTGCCGAAGAAGCAAACTGTTTAGTAGCTCATATAGGCAATATGCATACACGTTACCACACGATTTTTTTTCTTGAAAATTAATACAAATTCAACTCCTTAACTTTTTAAAAAATATGATCATGTTTTAACCTCAACTTGTTATAAGCAAATGCGATTTTTAATAATCGAAAGAAGAAGGTTGGAATTTTTTGCAGTTTTTCAATTTTTATCCATTTGATCGTTAGTGTACATAATTTCCACATATAAGATCAAAATGAGGATACTAATTCTTTAGACTTTCATCACTTTCATCAAGGACAAGGGAAGTTGTATTGCTTTGTCCTATGTAAGAGAAGAGTGGAGGATATACTGAAAATGCGTTTATTCTTTAGAAAACTCCACGGTTTTTTCTTTCGAGTGTAGAAAATCGCATTAGTTTATTACAAATGGAGGATTTGTTATAAAATGATCATACATTTTTTGACATTGCTCTGTATATGGAATAACCACATTATTGTACCAACCCTCATTCTTGCTATGAAAACGAAAGTTGACATATGGAAGAACAGCTGTTTTTTTACTACTGTGTTGTTTTTCTAACTTGTCTGTTGCTAGTAATGCTGAATGTTGCCCTTGGGTGTGATAAGACGTTTTCTTTTATAAAGAAAGTTTAATAACTTTTATAAAGAAACCCGATAAAGAAAGTTTATTATTATTATTATTATTATTATTATAGTATTACACTCTAGATATGAATAAATATATACACGGTGTTTTGTTATTTTATTTTGTAAATGAAGGATATTTTTTGTTAACTATAGCAGAATTGCAAAAAAAATCGCTTTTAATTTATTTAGAGCAAGAAAATTTTCAGAAAATCTAAGTATATATAAATCGTTTTTTTGAAAGTGATGGACCAGTATCGTCCACTAGTGCGCATAAGGTCTGCACTTATATACATCACTTATATATACTTATATACACAAGGTACTCAGTCACACCCAGTTTTTCTATTGACAATACACAAGCGTACCCACAGCACTATTCAATGTGCCGTACGACTGACGCTACGACTACTGTTTTGAATAGCACTGCTCTGTACTGTATTGGTCAAGCCATTATACAAGTCTTGATTAATGATGCGTGAACTTCTGTCACTTTCCGCCACTTTCAATAAAACGGTGTATATATATACTGACAAATATGACAGTTTTAAAGGTGCAGTTTTGAATAGTAAGTTTGGCGCTTTTAAATTGCAAAAATTCCCTCTACGTGGCTCAAAATTTTGTGGCTTAACCTAAAGCTCTGAACTATGTATTTAATGTAATTTAATTACATTGAGTAAAGATGGAAGAAACGTATTCGTGCTAAAAAAATTTTTTTCGTTTTCGTTGTAATTTTCGTTATAAATTATATTGTGATTATTTATAAAATTATTGATTTTTCTCGAGTGTCCTACATAGAAATCAGTATGCAAATTTGTGTAATGCATGAATTTCACACTTGTCTAAACAATTGATAAACCATCATTTATAATTGTATTCATAAATTCTGATTAAATTATTTTTTGTATGGACAACAAATTAATATTGATTTAACTTTGTGCCGCGTAATTTGTAACGACAGTTTATATAAACAATTGAAATAATCCACGTTGTCCACTTCGTGTCAAATTATGTTTAATTCCGGTAGTCCGATTTGATCTAGTTATGCTTTTCAGCCCACGGAAATAATTTTTACTGTGATCAATTGCTTAGTATAATTATATGTTGATTTTTTTTTCGGTTTGTTCACTATTTTGAATGCATATATTTGGTTTCATTTTACTTAGATTAATTAATTTGGAGTAATAAAAATGTCAAAAAAATATTTACACACACAAACACACACACACTCACATATATTATATTATATTATAATGTGGGAAAATGAAGAGTCAAATGTATTTTGCGTGTATTTCAATTATGAAATTGAGTAAAATTAAATGTACTGATGAATAATTTAAATTTACATTTACGCGATAATTTTATAAATAATTAAAACACTAATAACGTATAAAGTTATAAAGTAAGTTATTGCACAAAAAATGACTATAAATCTAAATAACCTTACGCATTAATTTGCTAACTTTTAGCTTAATATGGATACTTGTTTGCAGTTTAGAACTTCAATGCCTTTTCATCCAAAATGTAGAGGACTTTCTGCGTGTCCCGAATTGAATATACTAGTAAATCGGTTGCTTCCGCAGCACCTACTTCATTCTGTACTCGTTCCAGACGTACCAGTAGCTCCAGTAGTAAAGTCTCCAGTTCTTCATATAAGGAACTGTGACGACTATCGTTAAATTTGCCAACTCTATTGCGTAAGTAGTCCAGTTCTCTATTGATTGCTTCAATTTCTTGTTGCGCCTTATTATTTGATCGATTATCTACACATCATATAATAATAAATTGTTAGGAAAAAGCGTTAACGATTCGAGGGTACAGTTCATTTGGGTTCTTTATTACAGTTTCATAGTTTGACGGGGGGGCTCTTCTTGGCCCACATTTGCATTAGGGCCCAAAATTTCTAGCTACGCCACTGGGTGATATAGCATACATTCTGAAAAATTGACTAATTGCACATATCCTTAGACACGGCAGATACTTTCATCATATCATTTTTATATCGAATTTTACTCACCGTATGGTCTAGAAGAGTTTGGTGTCGACTGTTGTGGACTGCCTCTATATTCGCTGGTACAATTAGTCGGCAAAGAGTTGTGCTGACTTCCTCCTCCTAAATCCGAGTTCATTGGTGAATTTGGCTTGATGAACCAGCCATTCCCGTTATCGTTCTTATGCATTCCCATGCTGAGACTATTCCGATGCCCACCACCACTATGGCCTTGTTGCTTGTCTTCCTCATCAATCAGTGAATAATCTGGATCCGGAATAACTGTCTCTGCCGATGTTCTCTTCATCTTGGCAGCATGCTGTTTGATCATCGTATTGGCCAGGAAGGTTTTACGGTACCCTTTGCGCTCCAACGCAGACTGCAGTGATGTCTTGGCTGCAGCTTTACGTACGTGATCAGCACTACCATGGTATTGATGAGTCTCATTGAAAGAGCCGTCGCGTGCACTTACTATGTTGTCGGTAGATCGGTGTAATTGTGTGTTGTTCTTTAGTTGAACGCTGTGGTTGACTTGTTGGAGTAGATCAAGGATCCTTGTGAGCTGGTTCTCGTTGGTGCTATTTTGTCTCGCGGTAGTTTGAATTTTGTTCAATTCGTCCATGATACTTGTCATTAGTGGATCTAGCGGTTTTGTTGCGTGATCGATTACATCGCGATTGTGTTTGGTATTTATTGGATTATTGGTGCCATTGCAATTTTCTTTCAAAAACTGAATAGTACTACCAATAAATCCCAATAGTTCAACGTGTTTCTTATTAACATCCTTGCTGGTAATCCTCAAGTTATGCAAGTCATTTTCGTAACAATTCAGCGTATCGATCATTTTTGGTACATCCCTATTGTCCGAGGTAAGGTACTCCCTATCTCTAAACACATCCAAGGATTTCTCCATCTTGACGAGTATTTGTAAGTTGGGATCCGTTGGTTCGGAACTTACTTCCAAATTATCGTATTTGGATGTTCTGTAGAACTCCGCTTGTTTCGAAGCGATGTCGTTTAATACATCCTGCAGGATTTCACGTAAGTACAGTTTTTTGGGGTTGTTGGGTGCTATTAGGTTGCCCAGGTCTTTGTACATGCTTTTACCCGTTGATTCCAGTTGGTTTAAGCCATTTTGGTTACCGTGGCTGTTGATAAATTGTGTAAAACCAGTTCTCAATTGCATTATACGACTCTCGAAGCTATCCAAAGAATACTGCAGTTGTTCATTAACTCCAGTCGTCTTTTGTTGTTGCTGCTGGTGGTGTCGTTGTGGTTCAGCCGCTTTATTTGTGGCCACTTGTTGTCGATCACCTGCATTTAATTCAATGGGCTGATGAATTTTGGAGCTTAATATTTGTAGACAGCTTCGCAGTTCAGAATCTAACATGTCATACTCAATTTTGCGATTACTACTTTTAGATTTTTCTCGTAAATACCAAACGGTTTGGACGGTGTCTTGAACTGAAGCAAACATGTCCGTGTAAATTGCATCTTTGCCAATACCATTGTAGTTACTTGCTTGGATTTTTAGAAGGCGTATTTTGTTTTCTAAGGCTCTGTATTCGCGGTACTGTTTGCTATTTTCACGAAAACTGCTAGCGCTGGAATCGTGCCTAGTTGGAGAGTTGCCCATTTTTTTCTTATTCTCTAACAGTAAATAAATGAGGACGTTAGTTTTTTGTTAAAAAATTTATAGTGGATGCTTACCTGAATATTGTTTCGGATGAATCAACTAGTTAATTGCATTCGTCATTATGAAATTCTTGTCTATTTTGAAGGTATTCTTATGGCGGCTTTTCTACGTACTCTCGTAAATTGTTGATTTATTGTTGATAAGATTAGATAAGGACTCTTACGTTTGAGGTTTGTAATGTGTTATGGTTCTAAATATTAAATGCTGATAAAGTTAGTCATCTTATATTTTAGAAAATAATGCATTTGTGAAATAAGAAATTTCTATAACATGAATTGAGCAATTTTCTAATTTTTTAGTGTGTTCAATTTGGGATAAAACTTACAAATAATGTACAAAAAAATACTTCATTTGAAACTATTAAATTATTTATTATCCAATTCAAAAATGTTCTGTTACAATAATTCAATTAAATATCGTATGCAATAAACAAAACCAAAAGATAGTAAAATATTACATAAACGAAAGTTAATAAATAACATATTTTAACACTTCAATCTTACCATATTTAAAAATAACTTATTTACAGGCTGTTCCAAAAAGATCTCCTAGTTTTGCGATACCGGTTTGTATTTTTGTTATGAAACCTTAAGATCTAATTCGAATATACATTTCTGAATCTTATCAGACGTATAGTCAATCAAGTTTAATATATCCTCTTGATAATCACAATTGTCGATGTTGTTTAACACCCTCATATTGTCAAAAATCTGTTTGAAGGTTGACATGTACTCGGGGCTTATTTTGGTACCCATAAAATGATCAATTTGACTTTGTAAACTATCAATAACTAAATTGATCTTCATAATTTCATTGTAAGATTTTAGTTCATTAGTATCAAAATTATAGTTCGTGAGATTTAGTATATCTTCGCTATTTTGCGATTTAGGTTGATCTAATGATTTATTTCCTGTGGATGGTTGTAAGAACTCCTCTTGAACATCGTTGTAAAGTTCATGGCTCTTTGATGATATGTCCATTTTATTTTCTACTGAAAAGTTTTTGTATTTCGCCTGTTCAGTGACATCTTTTGCAGGTTTATCATCTGGTAACATTGATTCCAAACTGTAATAGTCATTAGTCGCGTCGTGTTCAATAATATTCTCTTCAAAATCGATATTTTCTATTTTCAGGGGTTGGAATTTTCTATTTTGTTTTATATTTTGGCCTGGAAGTAAATCCTCTTCATTAACATATCTTTCAGATAATATCTCTTGAAAATCATTAGTATGTTCACCCTCTCTTTCAAAATCATCATTATTTGGTTCTTTTGCTTCAAAATGACTATTATTTCGATACTCTTTGTCAAAACGATCATTATTTTGATAACGCGCTTCAAAATTTTTGTCATTTCGACACTCTTTCTCAAAATTATCATAATTTTGATTTTCTCCTTCAAGTTCACCATTGTTTTGATCGTCGTGTACCTCAAAATCACTACTCTTTTGATCCTCTTCTTCCAAGGTTTCACTATTTTGACTTTCCCCTTCAACATATTTTTTGTTTAATACTAAATCTGGCATACTAGTTCTTATATTATCAATATTTCTTTCCAGCTGTTCAAATTCTCTAATTTCATCATCTTTTTCCAAAGTCCTACGGTTCAGTTGTTCATTTTCAACCACATTTTCATCAAAACTATCCCAATCATCTCGATCTTCACTTTCTTGACCAGCGTCATGAATTATGCTTGAATAATTCCTTTCTTCATTATTTTCTGGATAATGGCAATCCAAAAATTCATCAAACTGCTCTTGTATGATCGAAAGAGGTCTCATGCGACATTTAGAAAAGCTTATAGGATCCACAATATAAGGTTTGTGACTTTCTTCATGTTCGAAGACAATTTGACCCACTGCATTAGTTTTATATATAAAATCGTCATCTGGTGAAAGATCAGCTTCATCATCCTCCTGCAGTTCAATTGTCTTATTGAAGGCTTCACAAGTTTGTATAACATTGCCATCGTATTCAGTTAAAGATACGAAGTGCGTATTGCTATAATCTTCAGATTCCGGTTGATTTGTGGATGTTCCACTCTTGTAATCAAAACTTAATTGATTGTTGACATTTGTATAGTACTCTGACTCATTTAGGCAATTTTGTGTTTCGAAGCAAACAGTTTTACGGCCATCTGTAGTTTCATGATCCTGTCCAATAACACTCCTTCCATTTCTATCAACTAACTCTTCGAAATATAACAATAAATCTTCGAAGAACTTTTCGTAATCTTCAATTATATCATCTTCCAGCAGTTCAGTACCTTTGACGTTGTTTAACATGATTCTGGCTTGGAATACTTTGTCAATAATATTGTGGTATTCTAAATCGTAACGCCTTCCTTTAAAGGCATCCATCTTGCTGTGCACTTTTTGCAAAAGCAACCTAATGTTGCTAATTTGTTCATAGACGTTTAATACTAAAAGGGATGGCGTGTTTTGTTGATCTTCTTGTTCAATCGAATCATCTATATTGTTGATATTATGTTGATCTTCTTGTTCAATCGAATCATTATCTATATTGATCATGATCTGTTGATCTTCTTGTTCAACGGAGGTACTATCATTATAATTGTGGCCCATAAGAGTTGCACCTATCTTTTGGCTATTTTCATGTATTTCTAAATCGTCTTGATTGTTAATGTAGACATTTTCTGTGATTTTTGCGTCGCTATTTGAAGATGATGTTATAAATGGATTGGTGCTCTCTTTTGTACTTGCAATTTCTGGTGATATTTCATGTTGCTCTTTCATTGTGTTAACAATAAAAATTGTTCTGGCATCAAATTGCCCATTATTGGGTATCACTTCAATATCCTTAGACACTTTTGCATCATTTTCATAATGCTTGTCAATTGATTTCTTTGCTTCATCATTATCATTAGCACCATTCACTACTCGTTTCTCCATATTTTTCTCTTCAGTATCGGAAATTGCAAACCAATGTATAAACTTATTAATTTTACCAATCAGCATCGTTTTCTTTGCCCTAATCCTAATACTGGTCACATGGATACTTTGAGCCTTCTTTTTGCACATCAGAAGTTGATGATACACCTCAGTGTCGTTTATTTCACTGTGGAGTATTTTATCTTTAATACCTTGGAGGATATGTGTTACATCTTCAAGAGTTATAATTTCTTTTGGGGTTACCGGGTCTGCTATGGTGGATTCTGTTGATAATTGGCGTACTGTTTCCACAGCAGCAGGTATTTGTAATGGTGCCAAATTAGTTTTAGAAAAAATACCAGCTTCTATGTCAGTAGTAGGGTTTAAGGTGGTTATAGAAGAGTTGTTAGCTTCTAAGCCAGTTTTGGAGCAAAAATTGGGTTCTATGTTAGCCTTAGAAGACTTGATAACTTCTACGTTCATTTTGCAAGAAGTATTTGCTTGAAAATCCTTTACGTCTGATGGTTTTTGCTTAATTTGTGTATTGTCTTTAACTCTTCGACCTGATGATCTTCTACTAAGGTTTTTAGAGCTATCATTTTTTTCGAATTCAAATTCAACACTTTTGTTTAGTTTTCCTGCAGCTCCATCGATTTCTGTTGTACGTACTGTCTCAAAATCCAAACTGTGGTACGACATAGCATCCTTAAAATCGCCACTATCCATTTCGTTGTCGTAATAATCGTCGTCATATACATCTTTGAACCCATCTGAACTTCCTTGACTCTTACTGGACACTGTCTCACCAATTGGTGGTGCTAATTTAGCTATTTCACTGGCCACCTCCTGTCGGTACTGATGCATAACGTTGCTTATATTGCTCATAGGTCGTTCCAGCATCTCTTCGTCGAGAGATAATGGTCTACTTTGGTCTCTCCTTTTCTGGATCGCTCGAATATCTATACAGGATTTTGCGGTGTTATATTTGGCATTGTCGTCGATATGGTTGTGAATGTCCTCGTATATAAGGTACTCAGGTTTTTCTACGAAAACCGAGTTATGAATGGCTTTCTTGCGTAGTTTCTTTTTTGGTTTGTAGACGTACGAATGTTTGGATTGTTGGACTCCCATCGTCTAAAGTAGTTGTAGATGTTTTGGTATTTTTCTTGTGTGGTCAATTTTAGTAGTACTTACCAAGGTTTTAAGGGAGGTTAACTTATGTATTAAGTTAAACAAAATGGTACTTTCAAAATCTATTTTGTTGAACGTGATAGGAGAAATTACGATTGTATTATTACAAAAATATTTGCTTCGATAAGATAAGATTGTGATCGATTAAAAAAGTTTCTAACTGTGTAATAATATATGATAATCTTATTTGTTAGTGAAAAATATGAAGTGAAGTGAAATTAAACCAAGGTACAACTCTTTTTTTTTTAATTGGCGGACAATTTTGGTAGTCGTCTGCGCATAGGGTTGTGCTTATCGGGGTTATACAGTACCAGTGGTGCCAGACAACAAAAAATACTCTAGGTCTAAGAATTAAAATTTGTCACTATTTTATAGCTATCGTACAAATTAATTATGACATAAATATGATACTATATAATAAGTATTTATCAACATTTCTTATATTCTAGTATAACTTTTCTGCATTTTGTATTAATTTCAAAGAATTCATTCTAATTGCATAAAATGGTTATGCAAAACTGTGCGTGGTGATTTGTCAACATTGCATTTCTTAGGACGCACTAGACACATCTACTTATTCTTTGGAGAAGACAGAAGCGTAGCATAATTGATGAAGTCATTATGCCGGTTTTGATTTATGATACGTATACTTCTGTCATTCTTCTCCGCCAATTTAAAAAAAAAAACGAGCTGTACTTTTATATTACGTATAGTCCTTTATATTATATTATAGCCCGTATTTATGAGAATTTCCCATGGTAACTTTAATTGTGTGCGATAGTCCCGTGACTTACATATTGTAATCTGGGTCTTCCTATATCAGCCTTTCCTTCGTCGTTACATTCTATAAATAAGTGCATAAAACACCCGTTTTTTTTTTTTAATATCACCTAATAAAGTCACCTTTAAAATTATTTCTTCTCCTCATCATCTTGGATAAGTTTATATATTTCTTACTTTCTGCCTACAATATTTCAAGGTAGAGGAGGTATTTTCCAAGAGAAAATATTATTTCTTTAATTGTTCCATTTCTATTTTTACTTTTGTCACTTTATTATTTATATCATATCTGATAATCTATGCAGTTAAGTGGATAAATTTTCCACGAACGATTTTGTACACAGATTTTTTTTAAATTTTTCCTTTTATTTAGACAAATCAATTAATTTTCGATATAAACCCAATTACAGTAATTCAATTTTTAAATTTGTTGTAAGGACATTATTTATACCTATATTATATTTTTATGAAATAATCTAATAATAAGTGAAAGGAAAAATAGTGAATCCAGTGATGATTTTTTCAATGACGAATGATGAATAAGATAGTAGAGGGTGCAATAACGCAGAAGCAGAATTTTTATAAAGCTGGGATAAAATGATTTTTTCCAACCACAGCTTATGCCGCAATGAATAACATAAATTGTGATAATGATAATTAAGTACTTAAGAAATAAGTTACTACAGTATATAAATTGTTAGGTGTACAGTAAAAAAAAATTCATTACGTTATAAAGAATTGAATATTAATTATAACTTTCAATAACATAACATAAAAATTAACTACAATTAAATCTTATACAATTCTAAACCTCCGTAGCCATTATTTTAATACTCCGTTCATCCAAATTTTGCAGGTAGGCACAAATTTTCTCCTCTGTTTGATTCTTGGCTGTTTGTATCTTTGCATTCTCCCCAACATCAATTGCTTTCAGCTGACCCCAGCATTCCTGAAGACCATCTTCAATTTCCACATAAGCCGCATCCTTGTAGTGCCCATTGTAACATTCCACCCGCTTCCGTAACCTCCTCAACTGTTTCGCGATGTCCGCAATCTCATCCTGAGGCCGTTGCTTCGCAGTCTCTTCTATAGATTCGTTATCCGAGACCTTCTTCTGTAGGCGTTCGAACGCGTTGGTTATATTGTTTTGGCCTCGTGTTTTGGCTGATTGTAAAGACGATGCGCCTAGGTCATCGACAGATTGCAGACATTCTTGGCGTTCCTTTAGGAGCATGTAGATTTCCTGGTACTTTTGTGTCGCGGTGGTACCATGGAATTCGTCGATGGTTTTGTTTATGGACGTAATGTCACGAATGATCGACTGCAGCTTGCCGTACGTGTCTATAGAAGACATTGGTTTGATCAAACGGTCTTCTACAATTGGGGTTCGAAGACCGTCAGCTGGTACTGCCATATTCACAACTTGCACTTTGAAATCTTTTTCGTTTAGGGTGCCGTAAGTTCCAGGGTGGATGTCAAACTGAATCTCTTCTTTTACTCGCACTTTATTTTGTAATTCCGTACATTTATTATTTATTTTTTGCTTGACCTCTTCCAGTTTTGTCAAGGCCAGTAAAAGATCGTTTATAGAATGTTCCGTGTTCTCAATGGAGTATTGAATTATATTCCAGTGTTTCTCAAACTTGGTGGCTTGTTCCAAAATATTTTGTGAATCAACAGTGTCAAATGCTTCTGATTCTATCGACTTGTCATGTAACGATTTTAAGTTGTCTTTGATTTTACTAATGACGCGATCTTTGTAATTTTTCACAGTTTGTAAAGATGTCACGACAGTACTGAGTTTATCCCATTGCTTTCTAAGACCCTGATCGACTATTTTATACTCCTGGTCAGTTTGTCCACCTTTAAATATTTTCATTTTTTGCTCAAGACTGAAAACGTCATCTTCAATCTCTGCTATATTCTTTAATTCATTCTGTAGGAGAGTCTCATTTTTGAGGGCCTTTCTCTTAATCTTGTTCAACAGTATCTCGATTAAGTCAATCGTTTTGTCTTGCTTGACTTTAAGTGAACTGCTAATATTAGTCATGCCATTCACTTGATCTGCATACTTGGCTAAATATCGGCGTAAATCTCTGTAAGCATCATCGTTGGTGGTGTCTTCAAATTCTAAGATTTTTACTTCTACATCGACTAGTTTGCTTTCAATGTCCTTTAAAATTTGCAAGTTGTACTCATCAAAAGCAGATGTGCCTTTTGAGTGTCTTGTTGGCTGGGTTTTGTTAGTATTATTGCCGTTGTCAATCAGGTCAGATTTAGAGCTACGATGAAATCTTCGTTGGTTAGATTTCATTTTTTTGAATGTATCCAATAACTTATTTGAATATTCCTCTTTCTTTTTCACTAAGCTTTCATCACCTTCCGCAGGAATTGTTTCAATATCTGCTAGCAGTAGTTTAATTTTCTCTTCCAGAAACTTAAATTTGCCTAAATCTTCTAATTCGATAGCATAGCTCACTTCCGATTCAAGTTTTCTGATATTGATCTGTATATTTTCCAGCTTCCTCCAACCTCTTTGACTCCTACGACCCTTGGCCAGATTTATAGAAGGATTCGAAGCATTTATAAAAGAATGCGACTCTATTGCTGCATGATCCAAATTTCTCTCGTTCATTTTATTCGAATGCAAAGCTACGAAACAGCTGTTGATAATTTGCTGCGCTCTATCGACTTCTTCGTGTCTATCCCGTTTTGTAGTCGCTGATTTGATGTCTTGCAGTGCTTTTGAGTACCCGGCCAACTGTTTGGCGTAGATTTTGTACTGTGATTCGTTTTCGGTGCCATTAAATTGATCTATTTCACCTTTGAGGGCTAATAGATCATTGTACATACCCACTTCGGGTTTACCTTTCGGCTTCTCAAAGCTACGTCGTCTGATGTCGGTTTTAGCCACAAATTCTCTGGTGCTGTTGGCACCCATCTCAAAAGGAGTACTGCAAGTAAGCAATTGTTAGAGTTTGTGTCAATTATGATGACTCATTTGTTGTTGACCAAAAAGTACTACAAATTCTATTCGATAAGTTTCCAAAATTGATATTCTTACAATCAATTGCTGTACCTACCTTTTGATTTTTCGTTTCTCTCAACTGAAGTTTCACTACTGGTTAAAAAAACCAATGGGAAAATGGTACATCCGTGAAAATGGTACCACAATGATTATTTTGCCGACCTTTATTATGAATCTCGCTTTAGCGAGAACGTAGTGTTCTAATTGCACGCTATCATAATGACTTTACAAGATAAGATAATATTTTTATCGTAGGATCCAAACTGTATTTTTCATTAGGTACTGCTACGCAATGTGCCAATATGTAAATAATTTTAATTAATTTAATTGTCTATTTCTAACAAAACTATACATAAATAAATTGCTCCATGGTGATAGTATTTTAAAAAACCATCATTTTAGTTAAATAGGCAAACATATTGTAAAAAAATTGAATCATTTTTTAAATTTCAAAACATCCATTATATAATTAAAATGAAGTGATTAATACAGCTTTATTGGTTGGTGCTTTCTCCTGCGATATTTCTTCAGTACTGTCCTGCAAACTCATCAGTATATCTTTCAAATCATCGTCTTCACTGAAGTCGGTACTAGCCCGTGAAATATTTTCTAGTTCTTCCAATTCCCTATTTATATTTGTGACATTATTTGCTTTTTCTTGCGTTTCTTTATTGTTTCCTAACGAAAAATCGATAATTTCGTCATTGTTGGTTATATCGATAAATTCCACACTCTTTTGATAGCTGTTTTCACGTTTCTTTGATGGCGTCCTGGCTATAACGACTTGTGGAAACCCCCCAGACACTCTTTGATTATCTTGACTACTTTTTCTTTTATCAAAACTGTCGGGTAGTGCTATTTTCCCTTCCAGAACATCTAGACATTCCTGCGCCTGTTCCATTGCCAATTTCTTTTCGTGTCTTAGAGTTAACATGCCCGAATGACTGTCCTGCTCCATATCTTTCAATTGATTCACACACAAGTACAAGTTATCGTAAATATAATCAAAATTCCCTCGCTTGGTCAGCGTGTAGATGTTCGTCATTTCCTCTAACGTGCTGATACTCATCCGAATATTGTGTATTTGTTGTAACGAATCTTGTTGTTGAATCGGATGTTCTGGTATATGTTGATTTCGATTTGTAGGAGTAGATAAAGGCGTATCTGGTACTGCCGCAACTTCACCACTCTGCTGGTCGAAGAACTGTGATTGGGCCTTCGACTGTCTCTTCGTTTTGGCCTTTGTGTTGATGGTTTTGATAGCCTTTTGTAGTTGATTGATTTCAATGTTCTGCAAGCTGCGATCTTCATTATCGGGATCCTGTATTATGATTATAGGTTCTAGGGTGTCTGGGATTGATGTAGCTGTTGAGGGTTTTCTTTTTATGCGCATGGGGAAGCTCCAGAAACGCTTTTTTAATGAATTGTTTGGTTTGTCTACATCGTTTATGGTGTCTCTGGATACTTGATCATCAACTTGTTTGGAATCTCTGTTTTTCTTGTCTTTTTTAGAAGGTACTGCATCTTCGACAACATTTTGATCGACATTTTCTTCATTTACCAAGGAATTTACTTCTAATAATTCTTTATTTTTATTCTTTTTCTCTTTTTTTGTAGATTTTTTTTCGGTGCTTTCTAAATCCTTTTTTGATTTCTTATTTTTCTTTTTAACATCTGGAGGTGAAACATCTTCGGCAAATATGGCGTTTTCGATATCTAGAAGCCTATTATTTACTAGACTTTCATCAATATTTTCTTGTTCTTCAATAAGTCCAGTATTTTGTAGACTTTTATCGTTTTCTTGCAATTTATTCTTCACTATCTGGTCCAATTCCTCGCAATTCTTCAAGAAGTCTACGTATACATCCTCGAATTTGGGTTCCATGTAAGTTTTGGCTATTTCCAAATCATTTGTTGCACTTTTTATAGCAATTTCTAATTCTAAAAGCTTCTCTTTGTTCTGAATTTTCACCTTATTCACATCTTTCGTCAGTTTTGTGATGGATTGCTGAAATTTTTTATACGTTTTTTTCTGACTTTGTCTTGCCTCAGCCTGACGATTGAAAGTACCTCTAGAATTTTTGGCACCCATCAGAAAAGTAAGGCTAAAAATAATTGTTTACATTCGTTTTTTAAAGATTTTGATATTTTAAAGATAAATACATACATTTGCTTTGGTATAAGGCAATTTTTAATTAAGTATTTGAAATATATTTAGTACTTAAGTTACATTTGTCACTGATTTATACCTTTGTACATTAATAATCTTACGATAACTATATTTTAAAAATATAATTTTTCATAAATGCTTTTTTATTACGACCTAACATTTCTGATATCGGTTAGGCAAAGTTGAATATTAAATATACAGATAAATAATATAAAACAGTTTTTATCTTACTGATAACAATATTACGTTATCATTTGTTTATTCTTATTAATACTAGGTGGTTCTAGATTAAATCTACGGCAGGTGGAATACCGCATTTGAAAAATGATGAAAAATTGCATCGAATTTGTGATATTTTTAATAGAGAAATTATTGAATTTGCTTTATTTTTCATAACTATTTTCAGTTTCCAGCTGAAAATGAATTTTTTCTATATTGTGATTAGCTCCTTTATTGACATATGAGCAATGAGCAAATTTTACTCATTAAATTATAATTTCAAAGCACTTCTAGATAATAATTTTATTAAAAGATTAAAAAATTACAAATCAGAATTTTAAAAATAATCACTACGGTGTTAAATGATAGTACAGAATATCACCCAAATACCGCATAACTTAAATCATTAAGTAGCTAGATGCGCATTTCGAAGGCTATGCCCCCATCTTCAGTAGCACAAGATAAAAACGAAATAAAATACCTCTGTCACGAATCGTGATTGCTATACAATATATAGTATATAATATATAATATATACATAAAAAAATACAAATTATTATTATTATTACAAATTTAATTTATAAATATTTAAAAAGTCAAGTTTATTTGAGGACGCACTACACAATATTATTATATTACGCTGTATATTAATTTGGGCGCATTATATTGATCGATTCGCAACAGTTTTTGCATAATCATTAATTCTACGCTATATCTGTGCGGCACGATAATTATTAAAGGGCACCGATCAACTTAATCGTGCCAACTTGGAACGTTAGACTTGTTCAAGGCTATTCAATCACCGAAACATTGCCGCAGTATATATCACATTAGGATTTCTGCTTCTTGCATGTGCAATTCCTCCTGGTGGAACTTCGTGTTCAACGTTTTCTCCAACTCCAGAAGCCAAAACTTCGTTTGAGTTACGTCCCCTTCACGTTCCGCTCTATTCAAACTGTACGTGATATACGTTTCTTTAAACTGCAATATAAATCACGAACTTACTGTTTTTCATATCATTTCGGTGTATACAAAAGTACAGCTCGTTTTTCTTTTAAATTGGCGGAGAATGACAGAAGTTCACGCATCATAAATCAAAACCGGCATAATGGCTTCATCAATTATGCTACGCTTCTGTCTTCTCCAAAGAATAAGTAGGTGTGTCTAGTGCGTCCTAAGAAATGCAATGTTGACAAATCACCACGCACAGTTTTGCATAACCATTGTATGCAATTAGAATGAATTCTTTGCAATTAATACAAAATGCAGAAAAGTGATACTAGAATATAAGAAATGTCGATTATCATATTTATGTCATAATTAATTTGTACGATAGCTATAAAATAGTGACAAATTTAAATTCTTAGACCTAGAGTATTTTTTGTTGTCTGGCACCACTGGTACTCTATAACCCCGATAAGTACAACCCTATGCGCAGACGACTACCAAAATTCTCCGCCAATTAAAAAAAAAAGAGCTGTATGTGAAATCTGTGCTTTTAGTTTCTCATAAAAATTCCTATTATTTAAATTTGAAGTGTGTAACTATGTTAAAAATTGATATTTTGTACTTTTAACTTTGAAAAGAGCTTCATGCTATCGCCAATTCAAAGTGACTATTTAAAATCTCTCTATATATATAGAGACATTTAGATTCTCTTTAAACTTTCGAAAAGGTTTATTAGTTTTTCTATTAATATGTTTGTTTATATATCTTCTTTCTTTAGTATACACCGTTTTTGTTGAAAGTGGCAGGAAAGTGACACAAGTTCACGCATCATAAATCAAGACCTATATAATGGCTTGACCAATACAGTACAGAGCAGTGCTATTCAAAACAGTAGTCGTAGCGTCAGTCGTACGGCACATTGAATAGTGCTGTGGGTACGCTTGTGTATTGTCAATAGAAAAACTAGGTGTGGCTGAGTACCTTGTGTATTTTGTACTTACCACTACATCTACTATTCGGGGTTTGAAGAATTCAAAATGTCCCGATGAAATTTGGTCTTTTTTGCTTGTTTCGTCTGTAGGTGAATTTATTAAACTATCTCTACCACATTTTATCAAGTTGCTTTGATCTAATTCATAAGTATCTAATCCTATAATAAAATTTAACAATTTTTTAAATTCTTTCATATTTCTAGGGGGATAAAAGGATAAATGAACAGGTACTAGAGTTATTGGAGAAGAGAAGTATTTGAAAGCCTCCACAGCCTAGAATAAATAGACTAGTAGGTCGTATTCTTAGACACGGGGGGTATTTGCAATTAGTTAACGAAGGTAGGGCATATGGAAAGGCTTGTTACGTTGAATTAACATAGGGAAATGAAGGCGTTTGCTTAAGATAATGTGATCTAATTACCTGTAATCAAATTAATAATATTTCCCTTCAGATACATATCAATAACACGATTGTGATCTTTTATATTGGTATTGTAACTTTGAACTAGGTCCCAATCGGAATAACTGGTGAACTTGCACATTTCACTATTTCTCTTTTCATTGGTTAATTGCTCCTCCAACAAACACTCTGTACTTTTACTTTTTGTCCAGGAATCATTTGTTAAGTCTGCCATTTTGGCATTGTACATGGAAGACATGCGGCTCTTTTTTTTAGCTGTTAGATTTAGCGGTGGTGAAAATTTAAAATTTCTTAAATTTATGTCGAAATTACTAACAGCAGAAGAATCGATATTGTCCGCAGTTAAGATATTTTCATCTAGAATTTCTTCCCACACCTGGAAAATAAATATATACAGGGTGATTGAACTATTTCTTATCCACGTCCGTTTTTCTGTTTCGAAATTTTCTGTTAATTCATTTTAAAACAAACAAAATCTTATTAATTACCTCGAGCGATTGTATAGCATTCAGCTCCTTCATGGACCTCTGTTGACGTTTGGACATCTTATTTTCATTGATAAAACCGTGTCTTTTATTAAAGTGGCCATCATTTTGAGTATGCTCCATTTGTTTGATCTTTCGATTGATGATATTTCCAATATTAGTAAATTCTTTGTCGTACGCACTAACGTTTACATTTTCAGACGATGCTCTCTTCATTTTTAAATCGCAAGTGATCAATTTTATATTGGAGCCCTCGCAATTGAATAAACTTCCGAATATGTTTTATTTGCACATTGATAAAACAACCAATAAGAGTCTTTACTTCACAAATAAATATACGATTTGTGTATACCTCCTTATTCCACGAATATTTTGTGTACTTTGCGCATTTTTTTTAGCTACAGGAATGTTCAATTTAATGTTGGACAACTTTCTTTAAGATAAGTCACTTTCAATTGATGATTGACAATATTATACATGTATCTATCTACTTCTGTCGTACTGAACTTGAATCTAGTTTTAGCAGCAAACAATTGCCAAATCTATTAGTATTGTTGTAAAGGCACCTATGTTTTTTTTTATATCAATTTGATAACGGCTTTTATCAAAATGTAATTGTTTTTTCGAGTACTCATACTGAATAAACTAATAAAATGTATGAATACGGGGAATATTCGATATACATGAAAGATATATCGAATTTCTGATGTTAAAAAAATGATACGTATTTTAGTCCGCGTTTAACGCGTTCAAAATGCAATATGTATAAAATTAGTTTCATCTAACATTTTTTATTAATTTTTATAAATATTTTTTTAAGACGACAATTCGAATCATTTTTTGACATTTTTTCCCGCTTTACGTGCGGTTTTTGTATTACACTACCATTCGTAATCTTTGCTTAACGCGATTATTTTCAACATTCTACATATATGCGATATTTTTAGAATATCTTTCTATACTTCTATACTGTAATTCTTCCATTTTCGCGGCCACTTTTGTGATATTTTTAGATTATACGCTCCTGATTTTGCAAGAATATCTTGAAAATGTTAAGCAACAAACAAACTGTCCTTTATCGATGCGGCAATATTAGAAAATCGTACACTTACAATATTAAATTACAATTCCTCGCTTAACGCGGAAATGATGTTAGACTAGTTTTGTTTCGTCATCTCTTGATGCGATTATATTAAATATTAAAACCATATCCCCACTAATATACGACATTGAACTCTTGTTCCGCGCTTAACGCGGAAATATATCCTTTATTAATGTTTGTCCTTTTCTCTACGACTTTCTATGTATTTCACTAGTATGTTATTTATTTGCAGTGCCCAACTATCTGCTTCCACACGAATTGACCAGAGGGCATCTTGTGCTGGCTTGGAGGGTTCTGCTGGACGGCAAGGGGGTCGTAAAATGCCACCCCCTTTATTGCGATCCCGTACCTTGCCAGCGATTGTTGTTCCTGGTGTCAGTATTATACAAGCTCAAATCGGCAACTATAATCAAGGTACAAGAAATTTTATTTTATTAAATCTTTGTTGTTTTTTTTCATCTATTTTGAAGTCTGCTGTATGAAGATTAGTATATTTTACACGTTTACTCTGGCTATAATAAAACGCAGCAACTGTATTTTGATTTTAGATATTATTGTGGAAAAGAAGCCATCACTCTCACCTGCACTAACATCACAATCGAAGCCGAACAGGTTGGTTTCACGATTTCACCCGTCGCGTGTGTCTTTCAGCGCGAGCAGGGGTGGTAATCACAACGACGATGGCGCTGGGGGTGGTAAGCCGGCCACCACTCCCATGGATCGCCGGAAGTCGGCCATTTCGCGATTGTGCGGTACGGGAAGCTACGGACCGGATAGACATGCGGATGGCACTTTGTTATTGAGGTACGCGGGTATTTTATATACGGAATATATTGTTGTTCAATTTGTCCAGGGCTTTTCAACGGCTCTAAGGGCCAAAACCGAAACGATCTAAAGTCATCTACGAATAGTTTATTTTTGTTAGTTATTTAAATAGTCATCAATCGTAAAGATTGGTTGGAAACAGCATGCCATCTGTCGATCTATCCAGAGCTAATTCCTTCATCTATCTAGAGCTATTCATCCCACACATCCTCCACTATTTGACCCATTATCCTATCTAGGCCTACCTACCCCTTGCTTTCCCTCTACTTTACCTTCTATAACTAATTGCAAAATACCCCCATGAGTTAAGCAACGTCTCGCTAGGTCGGTTCTTGGATGGGTGACCGTAGCTCAGCGCCACCTATCCTCTATAATCGGTACCATTCTTAGTTGGGATACAATTAACTAAGCTTTAGCTTTACTCTTGCCTATATTTATTCTCATGTTATAATCCCTAGTCACTACAAAGGTATCTTTCTATCTATTTTATTAGACCATCGTTTATACAAATAATGAGGTTTTAAAAATATTTTGATATATCCGACTATAATTTATACAAATATATAGAAATATCATGCCACAAACGTCAAAAGTGAAAAAATGTCAACGGCGACGAAACCTTTTGATTTATTTTTGAAATATCAAGTAAAATGAAAATCGTTTTTCCAATTTTTAAGGTATATTTTCGCATTGTGATAATTTCATGTTATAAGAAATATATGTCAAATCTGGATTGGTTGTTTATTTTGTTTTTAATTACAGGGTACCAGCTCCACATGTAGTTGCCGCGAATGCGTTCCAACGCATTCCCAGTCCAAGCGGAGGTAGTACTAGCAACAGTACTAATGCATTTTACCGCTTCTCCCGTTTACTCACAACGCAAAGTTCATCGAAAACAGCTGACGGTCTCCTAGATGATGGGAGTAATGTTCCTAGACGGCTCAGTTGGGAACGGTCAGTAATTTATTCAGAAAATTCAGAAATTTTATCGTATGCAAAAAAACAATCGATTAAAACCGATCCAAAAAGATTCGTATGAGATTGAAAAAAATGAAAAATCTGTAAATCGCAAAAGATGCTAAATTAGGTTTTCGATTATATTCCTAAGATTTTTCTAGCTGCGATTGTCTTCTCTCGGATCATATATATATATATATATATATATTTATATATATATATATATATATATAGCGTACTTTGGATCTGGGAAATTCGTGCAATGTGACTACCAAAGCAACGGAATAAAACTAAATTCTTTACCACTATATTCCATTGCATCGCACTGGTTAGATTAGGAAAGTTTCACATTCATTCCTCTGGAAATTTGATTCGAATCGTTGAAATAATGAAATAACTGTAATTTTAAAACCCACCCATAATTCTGCAAATATTCTACAATTTATGTACATACTGGTCTTATATACAGCGTTATTCTTATCAAAAGTCAATTTTTTAAACAGATGTGAAATACACCGATTTTTATTATGAATCAATTCAAACTTTTAATCCTAATAGAATTAGAACAATAAGTACTTTTTACAATAAAACTAAATCCTTTAGATCAAACCTCCCTATTATCAATCACACTATATATTATCGTGGTTGTATGTATATAATTCGTCCTTATAACGTTGATGACGTATATTATATCGCGTTAGTCGCCCCTGCTACTGTCACTACTGACATTTGACACTTTGCGCTCTGTTGCTTCGATTTGCCGCATCCGCAGATAGTATATACACGGTGGGATGCCTTCAGGTTCAGGACGTTAAATTCCAACGGTGTTAATCCGCAAATTATACAGATATATAGCATATGATCAAGCTCACGTATGCATCATCGTATAATTTCTCAGAATAGTGAGGATTAGGCTGTAGATCCTGACATCTGTCAGTAAATTGCTTACGCGTTATCGGAAGATTTAAGAAAATAATTTTTTAATTTAAAAATTAACTGATGCGTCTAAATATAATATAATTTAATAAAAAATTAAATATTATTATTTATTGCAAAAACAATGTTTTTTGACATTTGACAATATTGCCATTGATTTGCGGTTGCACTACTCCGCTCTTTGTTTCTTTCATATATTATAGGTATTTTCCTCTCATTATGAAATACAGTGTATTATCACGTGACTAAGCGCACTATTGCGCACTAAGCAATGCATGCATATGCGTCATAACCTCAAATATCATCGCATGTTTATATTTGAGGTTTCTTTGATGTCAAAAATATGTAAGTGAACGTTCATTTTGACTTTAATTGAGTTTTATTATTGCTTTGCATATTGAAATAATTGTGAATTTGTGTGCGATGAAGTGAAGTTTACGCATTATTTGGAAAATGCTACTGGTACTTTATTAAATATATATCCTATAGCAGGGTTTTTTTTGCACCTGAGAAATTTTCTATTAAAATTTTAATGTAAACAGTAACTATTGGAGAAATTCTCGGTCGTCATTCCCAAAGCAAAACATTTGATGGACTTTACTTTACACATGAACAAAATCTAAACACGATAAACCAAGGAAGGTTGATTAAAAATTACTTCAAGTCTAGTAAATTCAAGCCCTTTTCTATTCTACGAAATAATAAATTAAACTTGTGAACAGATTACAAATATTTCTAGTTTTTACCAGAAGCTTTCAATCGAACCACCGAATGTTCAAAATATATTAAACAGACAGTTAGATATTTCATTAAACGTTCGTTTTTTTACTAGGAGAGACACATTAAACGCCCGAATGCCACGATCGGGCAGCATCGATTCTATGGTCGAAGCTGTATGGGCTGAAAGTGTGGCGGCTGCAGCTGCGGCTGAACGGGAGATGGCCGCCAGCGCAGCCGCAGCTGCAGTTATGGCGGCGAAGAATGCCGATAGCAAGCGACCGTCGTTGAGGAGTGGTTCGGGTAGTTCGTCCACTTTGGGTTTGGTCTCGCCATCTGTAGGGAGGAGGTTGAAAGGACAACGGGCAGTAAATGGTGAGTTTTTTTTTCTGAATGTCAACTGTGTATTTGTAATAATCGCTATTCTTCGAAAGTGTATTTATATGCCACTTATGTGGCTTTGTGGGTTTTTTCAAGAAAATTTCAGTTGAATGTCACATTTTTGTAATTTATTTCGAAAAGAGGATAATTTTTACGATGTGACCACTATGGTTTAAAACTGAACAATATAGAAACTTATTTCCAGATGAAAAAGGCTCACTTGTGCAAAAATATATATTAAATTGGAGAAAAATATAATATTGAAATTGACTGTAAACGGTGGAAAATTTTCATGTATAACCCCGCCGAACTTAATTGCCCATATGATGGTAAAAATACATTATAATAACATACGGGCCACTCTATTGACGTAATACGAAATTTAGTTTAAAATTTATATTTATGAAATTCTATAGCAAACAATGGTGTAGAGTTGATCGAAAATAATTATACCGCTTTTGTTTGTCTTTAAAATAAGCTGGTTATTGATATATTTGACAGTTAATATTATATTCGATTGCGATATTATATAATGCTTAATGCAACTTATAAATAAAAACATTTGGTTTATCACTAGACAGAAAAAAATGTTCGGCGTGTGGTGGAAAAACAAACAAAAAATTGCCGAAGTTGATAATTATATGTGTTCCAATATCCGGTGCGCCGCAGGCGAAATATGTGTTTGAGCATTCCCAAAGAATAGTTTTTGTGTTTCTTGTACGGACACCACTGGCAACATTTAAGTACAAACTTGGATGTAGCATGTAGCGCATCTTTAAAATTCAAAAAATGTGCACTTTAAATAGTTTAAGTATATAATATGCTTTTGCACGAACATAATAGTATAAAAGTATAAACTACAAATTATATTATGACACGCTTTTCAGTTTCCTTGTTGCAAAAAAACGGATAAAAGTACAGCAAATGTAATTAGCTATATCTTATTGGCACTATGTTGCACGTGATTTGTGTAGCTTAAAAATATGCAACAAACTATGCAAGAAAATAGAAAAAAAACGGAAACCGTCAGTTTTTTTTATGTCAATAGAGAAAATATTCCATAACTACACTTTCGTGAAGAAAAATACGTATATTTCCTATTTCGTGTATAAAATGAACGGTTGGTCCAAACTGTAAAGACTTATTTGAAAAACCATTGTTTATTGCACTGTCGTTATATCATCGTTTGTCCAGAATAATAAATCAACCTTCACTCGTTTGTTCTGTGTTATTGTTGCTATGGTTACGTTCTTCACATTTCTACAAAAGCCGTTATTTGATTTTGCTTCCTCATCTCACTGTTGCTAGACGAAGATGAGAGTACATGGCCAGCCAGCAAGCTGCCACGAGCTCGTGTGGTGGTCATCGTATATCTTTTTGCTCTCTTCTATCGTATTACCGTTGCATAAAGAGAGAAAAAGATGGCATAGGTGTGTCCACTCTATGTTTTGTATAAAGCTACTTGTTTTTTTTTTACCTTGGACTTGCCTTTAGGTTCATACAATACAACAGGCGTACTATACAGGGCCTTTCGAATTTGTATCATGTTTATTTTAGTCACAATAAATAAATAAATTGCTGGAATATTAAAAAAATCTAAGTATTGTTGAACAAAAATCTTTTCTCGATAACGTCGTAAATTTTCTTTAAAACTTTCAATCGGTTGCCATATAGAAAAAATATTTTAGCAGGTAATTTTTTTATTTGTACTTTGCTTTAATATGTGTTTCCACCTGTAGATATTAACATACTGGTACTGCATTGAATGAACCTGTACGCCTGGCCCAACGTTATAGTGTGGTGGAGTAATAAACAAAACAAATTAAACAACAGTCATAAATTAAATTTTTAAAAACAAACACGTCGTTTATTAAAATCGGTCCAGAATTGTCGGGGGAGTTGTTGTTTTTTTGTATACAAATTACACGCAACTTCTGTTCGAGTTGGCGATAAAACAGTTTCCTTTATGTCCGTATATATTTTGTGGTAGCGGATAATTATTAGCAGGTAGAAGAAATGTCTTCGCAGAGCGACAAATAAATATTTTACAAAGAAGTTTGCTCTAAATGAGCCCAATAAATATTGTAGTTCTATAAAATGAAAAATATTGACGTTTTTATAGAATCGCTGCATTGTTGTTTTGATTCCGGAATATATAGGAGTACTCTTCGCTTTTGTGAACCGAAAAATGACTGTGGTACCGTACGTGCACTTGGTAGGTACTTACCACGCGAGTACGCGGCGTACTATGAATACTGAAGATTATATCTTTGCTCATAGTTTAAGACAAACAATGAATGTAGTACTCGTAAATAGCTACCTGAATATGCACTAGCTCTAAGGAAACTTTCGAAAAAAATTAAACCGCCGAGAAAAGTACTGAAGATGTGCCCACGGGAACTAGTTCAGCCGCAAGTGATTCAATTGCTCTTCGTATGGTGTGATATACATACTTGTTTATTGTTATTCTTATAAGGTCAGTAAAGTAATATGTAGTTTTTCTGTGTTATTAATTGTGTGCTTCGTGTGAATAGATTAAACGTTCGAATCGCTGAGGAGTTTTTCATTTTAGTACGATTTTGAAAGTGGTCGTAGAAGAACTAAATATTCGTTTGTTTGTTTTTTTGGTAAATGTAGCTTTTGTTTCGGCGTTTCAATTTCAAATATTGCAGTAAATGCGTTCTGCGGCAATTGTGGAAATAAAAGAAAGGTTAATTTCCATGGTAATTGTTGTATAACAGGCGTTTCGAATAGCCTCTGCAGATGTTACATGATGAAAAATAGTTGACCAATCGTTATGAGATATTCTAAAGCTGTGAATAAGCTTTTAATATATATTTTTAGTAGACGAGGAGAGTGTAGTGATAATAACTACTAACTATGTAGTGCTCGAAAACTAAAATTAAAGGATAATAATAATAAAACAATTGGAAATCGGTGAGTTTTTAATTTCAAACTATTGTAGTAGGTTGAAACATGTTTATAATAATAACTATAGAAAGAAACTATAACAATGTTAATAACAAAAGACTACCAAAGAATTATTCATATTAATTGTATGAGTTACTTAGCGAAAATGAAAGCGCTGTTGCAGCCCCTAATTGTTAATTAATAGTTCCATAATAGGCGTGGTAATTAATTATTTATATATTATAAATAATAATTGTCGTTCGCATTCAATCCAAAACAATAGAATGACTGCAGCGCGATGTGAATATATTATTGATATTATGACCTACAGAACAGAAATAATAGTTAATAGGTACTACATTGTTATTAATCGATCGATTAAACGTTAAAAATGCGAGAAAAAAAACATTCGTTAGTTTATAAAAGTAAAATCCTTAATAAATTATTCAGCAGAATCGCTACTTTACAAAAATTGCTACTTTGTTTAAGCGCTACAAATGCGCTGTAATACTGGGTTGCATACATTCGATACCGTAACCATGGCAACCGTACCTTTTATTCGAAAAGAAATAGCTATATTCAAAGTCTCGTGGACCCAGTGTATATAGGAAATACATTTGGCAGAAATGTTTTTTGATTTTTTTGGGACAGAGCGAATTTGTATGGCATATATGCTCATGTGGGTAATGATCGGAAATGCCTCTGGTCAATACTCACTGGTAGTACTCGCTATTTATTCACTTGTTATGTATTAGCTGTATATAATACGCACACTTAATATCTAGTTATTTTAACTCATCCTATAGTAGTTATTGTGGATACATGGTGAATTGAATAGCACTGGTATTTGGTACGACCAAGTTATTATTATTTATTTATTTTACAAAGAAATTTCACGTTTAAAGCGGGTTGCCACGTAAATTTCCTTATATGAAACCTGATGGTATATTTTTACAGAAAGGTCGTAAGAATAAAATGTTTTAACACACATTGAAAACGGTTTTGATTAGCTAATGACAGATTCTGACGCTATAAGTTATTTTTGTTGAAAATAAATCTGAAAATTGACCTTTTTCCTTCTTTCTACATTTTGACTTTGCCAAAAACTAACACACCATCGGAAAAAATGTACTTAACTCTTACTACCTAAGTTGGAACATTTAGAACGGCTGGGTGATAAATCGGCATTACTTTATTTATGTTTATCAAAAAAAAAATTGAAAGTAAATCGATTTTGGAATACTATTTTTTTGGAAACACATTTTTTTGTCGACTCTTATAAAGATGAAACAATCAAAGTTGTATCTTTGAAAACATAAAGAGTTCTAGTTTGTTTTGCAACTCTTTTGTCATATTTTTCACCCACGTATTTTTAAATTCTTAAGAAATTAATTCGTATACTATATGATTATTTAAATATATCAAAAATATTTGCTTGATACGACACTGTTAACAATATTTTATTAACAATGAAGCAAATTTGATCAACCTCAACATGTTGACTTAGGCGTTACATCTTAATGGCAAAAAAAAACTGATTATGGCCAAATTTTGATGAAACCATTTTAGAGTAACTGATTTAATCTTATGGACGCTCCACTGATAAAAAAGGACATTGTCCGATTTACCATTAAAAGAATGGTTTTGCCATGTTACTTTAAAATACTGCCAAAAACGAACACACCATCGAAATTGTTCGCCAAACCTATGTTGGAATGGCAGTTTTCTATTTGCGCACTAATCCCATGTCATAAACTATGACCCAGCGCGGCACCCTTAAATCCTACTATTCGTTTGCGCACACGTATAAGTAGGTATACGGACGGCTGGCTACAAATTATTAACAATTAATAATATTCTAATAAAAAAAATTAATAATGTGGAACAAGAAGAGAATGTATTTTTCATTGTGTCATTCTTAATAATGGTAAAATAAAAATTGATTTGCATTGTAGTTCACCAATTTCACATATATTTCAATACATTTATTAAAACACGGTAGAAAAAAAAAGTCAGTATACAGTAATATAGCTCAGGTCAGGTCAGGTCAGGTCAGGTCAGTGTATTAAAACAATACGGAAATATATTTTTTACATTCGAACTTTTCTTTGGTCACTGGTTACATGTATACACGACACAATTGATAAATATGACATTTCTAAAACTGCAATTGTCGAGCGTTTACGGCATTTCACAGCCAACTCGGTGCTAATCCGTTTGGAATTGTCTCTTTTCCTCATTCCCTGGACATCTCTCGATTCATGAGGGAAATAGATTTACCCGCATTGGTAGCTTCGGGTCGCTTACTTTAATTCTCGTACGCGTGTTCCATGGCGGACCCGATTCTATGCTGCAATAGTGTACGCATATACAGGGTGAAAAATTTATATGAAAACGTATTTTAAATATATATTTTACAATAGTACCCTTAATTAAATAATGCATGTATATGGTGTTCCAATTGATCGATTTCAACGATTTTTGACGCATTATTTATCTTTTTCGTATCCAAATTTGCGAATAAATATCAAATTTGCAGTCGACCATAGAAATATAATGTTATAAAAATATTTCTGTCCTAGCGAAAGTATAATACAAATAAAATAATGGAAAATTTACTATCTTTTGTGAATTACTAAATCCCTAATTTGGAATTTGGTACAAGACATTATGATAGGAATTCAAGGGAGAATGTATTTTTTTCTTTTTTTCGCATTACTTTAAGGAACGTATCGTCAAATCAATCACTTTCACTCCCCACCAAAAGCAATAAATATTCAGCCGACGTTGATTGAAATACTATGGTATATACAGTGTGATTGAAAAAAAAAACACGCCCCTTTCCTTTTTGAAATGTAAACGAATATAAATATTTTTTGGTACTATGAATTTTGTTATAAGACTTAATTTTAAAGAATATGTTCCAACGTTGTAATTAACATTTTATAGCGTTTTAATTGCAATTATCAGATAATTTTCAGTTTTTTTTTAGAGAATAGGAAGTTCTTCATTTAACACTCTTTACCAAAACAAGACTGTATGAATTATAAATCTCAACACAAATGCTTTATAATAAAAACCGTGCAACCAACCACTGAAATTTACAAGCCAACAAATTGAAACTTTGGTTAGGTCAATCGGAAAATGAGTATAAATAGCTCTGTCTGTTCCGAAATCAATTATAAATTGATGGACTATAGATTTTCCATGGTAGTTTAGCCATATTACATTAACAATAGAATAAACGAACAAATCTATAGAACAAAAGCCGCAATGATTGGATTTTGTTTTTATATCAAATTGTTCGCTATATTGAAATTCGGTTCGACTGACAATTAATGTAATTTCAAGAATTTCGTATATATTTCACGTCTTGTTGACCACTAAAATTAACGTAATTAGTTAGAGAGTCCGCAATCCTAAAGATTGGTTGGAAACAGCACGCCATGCCGATCTATCCTGAGCTAATCCCTTCATCTCCCTATAGCTATTCATCTCAACGTCTTCAACTATCTGACTCACATACTCCAATCTAGGCCTACCTACCCCTCTCTTTCCCTCCACTCTACCTTCTATGATCAATTGCATAATCCCCCCATGCCTAAGAATATGCCCTACTAATCTGTCTCTCCTACGTTGTAACACTCTCCAAATACTTCTCTTCTCCCCTACTAACTCTAGTACAGCTTCATTTGTTACTTTATCTTCCCAACCAATCCTCATCATCCTCCTATAACACCACATTTCAAGTGCTTCTAATCTACGCTTCTCTTCCTTTCCTATAGTCCACGCCTCACACCCGTACAGTGCTATACTCCAAACATATACCTTCAGTAATCTTTTTCTAATACCCAAGTCAATATTTGATCTTAAAATCTGTTCTTTTTCTACGAATGCCTTCCTACCCTGTGCTATCCTACACTTTATATCTACCTTGCTTCGATTATCTTTTGTGATTCTACTGCCTAAATAACAAAAATCTGACACTTCTTCGATTCTATTATCTCCTATTGTGATCCTCATTTTTCTACTGCATTCCTTTTTGTCACACCTCATCACTTTAGTTTTACCTATATTTATTTTCATGTTAAAATCCCTAGTCAATACTGCCTGCATACCATTCAATACCCTTTCTAATTTCTTTTCGCTTTCTTCCAATATAGCTATATCGTCGGCGAATCTCAGCATATATATTTTCTCTCCCTGTCATTCACACCTACACTATACTCTTCTTTTACTTTGTTTATTGCATCTTCTATATATAGATTAAATAATAACGGTGAGAGTGTACATCCCTGCCGAACTCCCTTCCCTATTTTTGCTACCTCTTCTTCCCCCTCAATTCTAACTAAGGCAGTTTGGTGTTTATATAAATTAAAAATTATTCTCCTATCCTTATAATCTATACCGGTTTCTTTTAAAATTCTAAACATTATGTCCCAATCTACATTGTCAAATGCCTTTTCTAAGTCTACAAAAGCTATGCAAGTTACCTTTCCTACCCTATTTCTTTTTTCTACTACCGTTCTTAGTGCTAGAATCGCCTCCCTCGTCCCTCTGTTTTTCCTAAAACCAAACTGATCTTCTCCTAGCCTTTCCTCTACTTTATTTTCTAATCTCCTATAAATAATCTTTAACAATATCTTCGATGCATGTGATAGTAGGCTAATGGTCCTATAGTTCTCACACAAATTAGCTCCTATTTTCTTCGGCATTGTTACTATTCTACTACGCTGAAAATCCTGTGGTAAATTAACGTAAATAAAACAAGTATTAAAATATGTCCGTGGAACTATTTATAGTATAGATTCCACAGTTTCTACGCCTGGGGGTTCTTCCACTAGATGGCGGGATTGTTGCTGCTATATTTAGCTCGATGTGCATCAGTAATGAATTACACTTACTATGTCCCTGTCCTGTGCACGTAGTACGACGTCATTCATTACTCGACCATGCCCGATATATATTCGTAAATACCGCATACCCTCCCCCCAAATAATAGCTAGAGAAATGGCGGCGGGAATATGTATGGTATGGTGTAATGTCAGATTTGACATATTATGACATATGTATGTGACAGTGGTGCGGTGTTCCAGATGAATATCGCGTCGATTTATCGCCGTTGTTCAATGATGATTTACACTATATAAATACGCACTAACTATATAGTTAGTATTCATTGTACGCGGTATTTGTTTGTGAAAAATATTTTTGTGTCAACGGCTTTTATGCGCATTATCATAGCTAAAAGAAAATTCAGTAGACTATTTCGGAGCTAATATATTGAACTATGGATTGTTTGTGTTTTTAAACAAACTTTATTATAAATGGTTGTAAGTTTGATAACATCCTGTATTTACGGTATTTGCGGAATTCGCTATATAATACAAATGTCATTTGACAAATGAACTTTACGATTTCAATATTATGAAATAGGCATCAATTAATTATAAACCAACAAAAATTAATTGGATTAGGGTCGAGTTAGGCGTCACCAACGTCATTCAAAATTGCCATTTGTATAATTAATAACGTGACATTTTGTTACGAGTAGCGAAAGATACGAAACGGTCTTAAGGTTAGCTATTGTTTTATACATTTTATTTCGTTAGTGTAAAGATAATAGATACAAAAAAGATTGTCAATAAAAAAAAATTAAAAACGGGGTCATAAAATTATTTTTTAAAGTAAACTTTCTCATTCGGTTTTATTAAATTATCGATTATTGATTTCTTTTTACTATTCGCTATAATTAGCTTATAAGTATATATAAAAATCATAGTCTACATGCATTTCCTTCTGCTCTACCTTGTATAACAATTTTCATAAAAACTGTAGATAGGAATAATGTCTTATAATCGATTTAAAATAATTTATTGCATTTTAAATGCAATCCGGTTCTGATTGTTACGTTTCAGTTGGATCGGGATAAGTATTTTTGGTTTTGTTACTTTTTTTGGTGGCGACACATGTCCATTGGATCATTTTGCTATCGGAAAATTCGGTGCAATAAAATTGCATTTTTAACAAAATGACTTGAATTCGTTAGCGCACGTGACGAGCGCATTTACTACCGCTGGGATGGGTGAAGAAGTGCCGTTACAGACGACAGAAAGAAATACAGTACAGACTCTGCCTGCGCTCGATGCCAAATTAAATTTCGTTCATTTCGCTGTGGAAAGTGGACCAATCAATACCTTACCTAAGCTACCTCTAGTTGTCTATATCGTGCCGTCTGTGACTACACCACGACGTGACGAGTGCGATTTCAGTTTTCATTTCGGTTTTCAGTCAATTCAGACTTCACAGTGATGTATCTGTACGTATAGATATACACTTCAGCCTGTCCTAAAGTCGACGTTTCTCTGGGGCTATGGTTTGCCACGTTTTGCATCATTCTTAAGCGGATACCACACTGTTCGAATTTTGCCGCGTTCGAGTTCAGTTCGATATTTATTACACCACTCCATCTATTGTGTCTAATAATATGGTAGTTTGAGCGTCTTATTTCTACAAACTCTTTCATAGATGTCGCTACAGGTAAATATTTATCAACTGGCGAATAATCGATAACGCGCATCGATAACCACTGCACAGACAGCAACAACCAATAAGATATGCCATAGAGGATGTTTACATGTGAACGCTTTAGATCCAGGGCTGTAAGACGAGTGCGCATACCCTTACAACCGCGGACGTTCGCCAGTTGAAAAAAATGTACCAATATGTCGCTGCACCAAAAAAATAGCTAATTTAGAAACTAAACTAGGATTTAATTAAATGATAAACCATGTGGAACTTGTAATTCTGCATACATAGCACATTGTACAATAGAAAAAACAAAATTTAATTTGCAAGTTGTTGAAAAACTAAAAGTAAAAGTATAAGTGTTTTGTTAAAATAGCGTCGTTGTATGTGGAATAGAAAAACTTCGTCTTATATTCTACCACATTATGCACGGACACTATTCCGAAGTTCGCAACGGATACGTTGCGGTATGGTTGTGTGAAACGACCTTAACATTATTATCGAAGATGTTAGTTAACAACATACGAAAAAATGGTTTTATTCAAATTAATGTTCTTAAAATAAATGTACGTGAATAAACTGTATCACTATTTTTGAGTGATTTGCGCGTTTATTTGTTTTGCGAAAGTTCTTAGTCTATTTCATCGAGTTTGGGATACTCTGTATATAGTTAGATCAGCGAAGCGGGAAACGAGCTGGCAAATCAGAGCTTCAGGAAATAAAATGATTAAACACAGATTACATGAAAGATTTTCTCATTTTCTACGTCAATAAAATCTTTCTTAACATCATTTTCTACAGTCTTGTTTATTGATCGGGTCCAAATATTTATTTTATCGTAACGTATTGTTAAAATGTTTCTTCAGATTCTTCCGATGGTATGTTTGTTTTTGGCAGAGTTTCAAAATAGAAAAAAAATTTGACAAAAAAAAACAACACAATTTTCATTTTTTTTTCAAGTTACAAAATTTGAGTTTTTAATTTCGTTAAAATCTGCCATTGCCTAATCTGAACCTTTCTTAATGTATTAAAAAAATATTACGTCCTCACGGTATTTCTGTAGAACTTTCTTTGATTCAAAATATACCATGTTGTTTATGGAAACATCACAACATGGCCCACCGAAGACCTTAACCTATCCGATCAAAATGCCTATCTACAAATATCTATAATTTATTTGCCTGTAACAAATATTCAAAAAATATAATTCTACCGAAACACGCTACGCTTCTGTCTTCTCCAAAAAATAAGTAGGTGTGTCTAGTGCGTCCTAAGAAATGCAATGTTGACAAATCACCATGCACAGTTTTGCATAACCATTTTATGCAATTAGAATGAATTCTTTGAAATTAATACAAAATGCAGAAAAGTGATACTAGAATATAAGAAATATTGATAAATACTTATCATATTTATGTCATAATTAATTTGTACGATAGCTATAAAATAGTGACAAATTTAAATTCTTACACCTAGAGTATTTTTTGTTGTCTGGCACCACTGGTACTGTATAACCCCGATAAGCACAACCCTATGCGCAGACGACTACCAAAATTCTCCGCCAATAAAAAAAAAATGAGCTGTAGTTTTCGACGAGGGAATCAAATTGTGCAATTTGTGTGGTGATAATTCCGAATCGATCGCTCTTCGGTATATTCCCGTTTACCACTGTCCGGTTCGGCATCTATATATTTATATGTATTCGCTGTTCCGTTTCAGTAATGTTACTAATGAAAAATTCAAGCCGACCCAATATAAACGGGTTCAACAGCTCGAGAGGTAGCCGTTGGCCACGCAGTGTGCTCAATATGTCAGTGAAACGTCACTTTTTTACGGCTGGATTAGGTCGATACATTTTATACAGTTATGAGTGCATATTGATATTGGTAGCCTTGCAAAGATATGTCCAGCATGTCCACCAAGGCTGGACATGTCCAAGATTTCATCTGTGCCAAGAAAAGTTTTTGTAGCTATTTAACTAAAATTGGAGTTAGGCGCCATCTGTATTTCAATTAATCAATCATGAATTTACGATTTCTAACGACTCTTGATCAAAGATTTGACGGAATATACGTCAAATAGTATAAAATCTTCATTTAGAACTTCTTTTGTAATTCCTGAGTAAAGAATTTTTTAATACATATTGTGTAGCTATGGCAAACTGTAGATCACTTTGAGGACTATGAAATAGAAGAACTATAAGATTTAGATGTTTATTTTTGCATTATTGCAAAAATTTGCTATGGCATGACATATTTAATGTTACGAATATATTAATTATATTATTCCAAATGAAATCTGAAAACCAACATATAACTTGTGACTCGCTCGGCAATGCTGCTGTTGTAATATTGCGCTCGAATTTCCTATTTCGTTCCGTTCATCAACACATTTTATCACTAAATAAATGTTAGTACTGTATATGTAATGTATACTATACTGCATCGTTTAAGCGAGTGAACTACACATCGCTAATATTGTGCAGTGATGTAAATTGTGTCGTGTTCAAAATATTCCAACTTAGGTTTGGCAAAATGTTTCGATGGTATGTTCGTATTTGGTAGTGTAGAAGCCACTTGACAAAAAGAACCACAATTCTGAGAATTAAAAAAAAAGGAACCCAGCTTACCTTAATTTGTGCCAAAAATATTGCGCTTTTAAGATTTTTTTTTGTAAAAAAAATCTGCCTCTTAAATAATACATCGGAGCGTGTTCTTTTTTTTTTTGTTTAATTGGAGCCGTGCCAAAGGTGCCCACACTTTTAATCAAAATTTGATTTGATTAAAGATTTAAAATTTCTTTAAACCAACGGTATACAGGATGTACATTAATATGTATCGCCTACATGATAAAATTTGCTTCATTATTGTTAACGAAATAATAATAACAGTGGCGTATCATGCAAATAATTTTATTAAATATTTTAAAAAAATATTTACAAGTTGTACCACGGAATATTTATTTTTTAAGTAAAAAGACTATAAAAATCGATTTTTTATTTGTTTGCAGAAATGTATTGATTTAAAAAATCGATTTGTTTTTTTGGTGTTTGGTTGAGATAAAATAATTTAAAAATTCTATAGCAATCCGGCATATTATATCCACAGTAAGGATATGCGATGTGCTATTATTCTCATAGAATATAGACTTGTGTCGCTATATTCTGTTGTCTTCGCATATTCGTCGTTTTCATCGCCAGTCTTGTCTTTCGGGACGTCCTTTTACAGCGTATAACCTTCATATATATAGCTCCGTGCATATGGCTCAGAGTGTGTAGGATTTCGGCATTTTTATTTCGAGCAGTTTGCATCGCACACATTTTCGCTGTTACAGCGAAACAACTTACCGTATAAATAGATTTACCTTATTTCGCCGACCGAGAAAGTCACATTTATATTATGTTGTATGTACCTTTGCAGTTTGCCGCTTATAAGTCAGAAGAAAATATTTTTATGTATAGTTAGTTTAGTTAAAGAGTCCGCAATCCTAAAGATTGGTTGGAAACAGCACGCCATGCCGATCTATCCTGAGCTAATCCCTTAATCTCCCTATAGCTATTCATCTCAACGTCTTCAACTATCTGACTCACATACTCCAATTTAGGCCTACCTACCCCTCTCTTTCCCTCCACTCTACCTTCTATGATCAATTGCATAATCCCCCCATGCCTAAGGATATGCCCTACTAATCTGTCTCTCATACGCTGTAACACTCTCCAAATACTTCTCTTCTCCCCTACTAACTCTAGTACAGCTTCATTTGTTACTTTATCTTCCCAACCAATCCTCATCATCCTCCTATAACACCACATTTCGAATGCTTGTAATCTACGCTTCTCTTCCTTTCCTATAGTCCACGCCTCACACCCGTACAGTGCTACACTCCAAACATATACCTTCAGTAATCTTTTTCTAATACCCAAGTCAATATTTGATCTTAAAATCTGTTCTTTTTCTACGAATGCCTTCCTACCCTGTGCTATCCTACACTTTATATCTACCTTGCTTCGATTATCTTTTGTGATTCTACTGCCTAAATAACAAAAATCTGACACTTCTTCGATTCTATTATCTCCTATTGTGATCCTCATTTTTCTACTGCATTCCTTTTTGTCACACCTCATCACTTTAGTTTTACCTATATTTATTTTCATGTTAAAATCCCTAGTCAATACTGCCTGCATACCATTCAATACCCTTTCTAAATTCTTTTCGCTTTCTTCCAATATAGCTATATCGTCGGCGAATCTCAACATATATATTTTCTCTCCCTGTACATTCACACCTACACTATACTCTTCTTTTACTTTGTTTATTGCATCTTCTATATATAGGTTAAATAATAACGGTGAAAGTGTACATCCCTGCCGAACTCCCTTCCCTATTTTTGCTACCTCTTCTTCCCCCTCAATTCTAACTAAGGCAGTTTGGTGTTTATATAAATTAAAAATTATTCTCCTATCCTTATAATCTATACCCGTTTCTTTTAAAATTCTAAACATTATGTCCCAATCTACATTATCAAATGCCTTTTCTAAATCTACAAAAGCTATGCAAGTTACCTTTCCTACCCTCATTCTTTTTTCTACTACTGTTCTTAGTGCTAAAATCGCCTCCCTCGTCCTTTTATGTATATATATATAAATATATAAACAAGACAGACGAATGCGTTTGATTCAACGTGTGTTGAAATTTAGAGAAAACGATTGCAGAAACAAATTGTCATTAAGTTATATTGCATAACGCTAGAATCGTTGCAAAACATTTGCCCGTACTTATTGTCACATGTCACGTGCTTTTTGCTAAGTTTAAAGAGTTGCAAAGGTAAGAAACTAAATCTTGTTGTAAATGTAAATATTTCTTTTGCGCATGCTTTTCAACAATTGTATATTACTGTAGTTAGAAGTAAAAATGAACCGTTTTGTCTTACAAATAGTTCTTTATTCCTTTCTATCATCACTAGTTATCATTTTAACACTAGTACAGAAATGTACTTTTTTATACAGGGTGTATTATGAGAATATTATAATACGTGAAAAAAATACTTCTTACCTAGTTGACATAGTAAATCTCCCGCGGGATAAGCATCGGTTTACAATTGATCCACTTCATTGCTGATTTTATCATAAAAATTTTGAAAACGCTTGTAAAATATTTAACGTACTAAACGTTTTAATCACTTCTAAAACTCCTAAATTTGTTAGAAGTTTAGTATTTTAATTTTTTTAAAGAAAAATTGGGTCCGACTGTATACAAATATGTGATTAACTCATTTTTCTACGAACCATTTAATTTCAAATTAAATGATTCACTATCGGATAATCCAATTTGCGAATAATTTCATTTAATTGCGTTATAAATATTTTAATATCGGAAAATAAATATTATGTTTCAAATTAAATTTAAATTGATTACTCATATTCGTTAATAATTATAATCACGGTGGTCAATAAAATTTCCCTATGGGGAAATACATAAATGATACTTTATGAAATCAGAAGTCCATATAATTAATTACAAATAATTTCAAGCACAATTACAAAATTTTGGATAAATTTGTAAAAAAAATGGACTAAAATTATTTTCATATATAAAAATGATATATAATTATGGACCATAAGGAATTTTTAAAATAAAAACCATTTGAAATATTACCGTTTCCTTAAATCAACAGTTGAATTGTTTGAGAACTGCCGTTTTGTTAATATTTCGTTATCAAAACAGACTAGTATAAATATTACAATATATTACATATCTTTATTCATTCAATGACTTATACAATCTACCAGCTCATACAATGTCGAGGAACCACCAACATATTAAGTACAAGAATTCCTTCGCATTCCAACTCTAAAATATCCATACTTTGTTCGTTCATTCTAAATTGTTGGAGCGATTTTTGGCATTCTGCAATTCATTAAATGTAAGACATTTACTGAATAGGAGAGTAGCATCACCCAGCAGTTCTACCAAAAGATAGTAAACCCGTGGTCCTTCTTCGTCCATGTGAAGAAACAGCTGCCTGGCTATGCACATACTGGTGGTAACGTTATTGAACATAACCATGGATTCAGTTAATATTCAGCAGCCATTTGCTGTGCCGTCGCCATGTATCTCTTCGGCAGTACAAGAACCATGGTTACTACGATAGTACCGCGATGGCACGATCTAAACGCATGTAAACAAAGCGACTGCTTTTAATGGTTAACTTGTTTAATAAATAACGCAAAATATTGGATTTGTCTGTGTGTGTGTTTAGAAAGAGTTTTAAGTAAATATAGAATATCAATATCCTGTGTTTGAGTAAGGTACTGCTAAATATATTATCTATTTGTATTTAAATAATGGGCCTAGTGTTGGTTGGTGAACATTTTTGCTGATACAAGTTAACAAAATCCAGTGGTGATATAATACAACCAACTCTTATCGTGACTTAGAGGAAGTTGTGCTAATTTTAAAATTCATATCGTACAACAAGTGAACGGATGTTGTATTATACAAGAGTTTAATTAAAAAGGAAATAGTGATTAGTGCGCCATAATTACAAAAAAAATTGCCAGAGATTGCGAGAACTTCTTCAGTAATTTTAGTGCGGATAAAACGTCAACGAAACCGCACCGACGATCCCCCACATACAATCATTTGTTATGGGTAAGGTAAAACGAATGAGCGTAGATCAATCCACAAAAACCCCAACGAGGAACAAACAAAACGGTCTACGGTACGTTAAAATGTCCGAAGCGGCTGAACGGAAGCCATCGAAACTGAACTTGAAGCGGTCGAAAAGCGTGCGGTCTTCGCTGCGGATGATCGGTAGTCGATTGTTATCGGGCAGTACGAAAGACGTTAGCAAAACAACGGGCAGTAAAATGTATAAAACACCCGCGCTCGTTAATATTCTGTCCACTGCCAAAGCGAAGGCGGTGATTCAAGAAGGGAATGTGTCGGGTTTTCGGGAATCGCTTTATTTGAATCTTCGGACGCCCGTGCAATTTGCTCAGCAAACATCGTCGGCGAGTTGTAAATGTGCCAAATCTTCGGTGTTTAGTAACAATAACAACAAATGTAAACTGTCGGTGTTAGAAGATACTAAGAATATGATCTTACCAGCTGTAATAGCACCGAAAGCGGCCATACTGCTGCAAATTCCGATTAAAAAAAATTGTGAGCCAGTATTTCGTGATTGTCAATTACAAAATAATGCAGCTGTGAATCTACAACGGAATGCTGACAATTTTAGTGATTTGGGGGATAAGTTTAAACGTACGCCACTGCGAATGTCCATTCTGGAACAGCGGCGCCGTGGCCTGAAGAGCTTCTCACATGCCTCCACATCGAGTACGTTACGTTCATTTATTTATTTATTTTTTATTATACATTACAGAGCCAGCTACAGGCATTATGTTGTGATTTGAAATGAGATTAATTGTTTGGTTTAATGACATGTTTTTGAGCAAAGTTGGCTAGGAAGGGTTAATTTCAATTGGCCAGGAATGGAGATTTGGGTTTAGAGATTAAGGATGCAAAAATGACTTGATGAAAATGTAAAAAGGTGCCGTGAAAATTGAAGTCTACGGAACTCTTAAATCAGTGTTTCTCAACTGTTTTTTATTCGTGTCCGTTTTAGTTATTTGAAAGCATTGGTTGAGTGTTTCAGGGCGTTTAATCTCAAAATATAGATTATCTAAGACGATAACTGAAGAAAACATTCATTATATTATTATCATTTTTATTTTTTATCATTAATTATTCAGTGAGTGAAAATGGGAATTTTGCTACATCATGTGCTTGGCTTCTTTTGCCAAGCATTTAATTGTCTTTATGATAAAATGCCTGTACACTCCGCCACTGAAATGGTCGCACCTCTGCGTTATCTATCACCAATTATTAGACACGTAGGGGGGGAAGGCGGAAATTAGGTCAAATCTTGCTTTTGGCTCTTGCACTTTGCATATAGCCAATTATACAGGGTATAGTACATCTACAAATAATCTACACTATAGCATGTCGATCGCTAATTTATTGCCGATGAACCTATTGCGACTCTCATAAGCACATTATTTATGGTACAGTTAAATAAAAACGCAAAAATTGAAATAAGACCATCGAATATTATAACAAGATATACACCGTTTTATTGAAAGTGACAGAAGTTCACGCATCATAAATCAAGACCTGTATAATGGCTTGACCAATACAGTACAGAGCAGTGCTATTCAAAACAGTAGTCTTAGCGTCAGTCGTACGGCACATTGAATAGTGCTGTGGGTACGCTTGTGTATTGTCAATAGAAAAACTGGGTGTGACTGAGTACCTTGTGTATATAAGTATATGTAAGTGATGTATATAAGTGCAGCCCTTATGCGCCGTAGTGGACGATACTGGTCCGTCACTTAAAAAAAAAACGATATATATATAGAAGATGGGATTTCTAACGTTCGTAAAAATTGAAAAAATATGTGAAGGATGCGAGTTCGAATCCTGAAGTCTCCCGAAAACTGTTAAGTAGATTTATTAAAACGAATGTAGAATTAACAGAAGAATTAATTCCGTTTCCCTTTCGACATTCGACAAAGGAAATCTCTGTCCAATCGTCACGTGGCAAAGTAAATATAGTCACAGTATACGTGCTCTCAGAGGACAACTCACACAGAAGGGCCTAACACACTTAAAGAGGGACATCGCGTGTTTTGAAATTCAATGGGCAGATAATACGCGTCGGTATATAGAAATATTGATTTTCATTCTATCGGTAATGCCTTCCGGTTGTAAATCTCGTCGAGATACGGCATACCTCCGGTGATAATCAAATATAAGCCAATTATCATCATCGGTCATCGTTTTGGGACTACGCTGTATATAGTAACGTACATAGTCGATTTCTTGTTAGTTTCGATCAGTGCAAATATTTGATATCCTAATTAATTTACAATTAATCATCGCATAGAAAAGATTTGCAGATTTTAGATCCGAATTTAAAAATGCGTGTATAATTTTTGTAGCTTCAGCAATTTTTAAAATAATCTAAAATTACTCTCATGTTTATTTTTGCATTATTGCAAAAATTTGCCATATTTAAGAACATATTTAATGTTGCGAATATATTAATAATATTATTCCAAATGAAATCTGATACCAACATATAAATTGTGACTCAGCTCGGCAATGCTGCTGTTGCAATATCGCACCGAGTTTCCTATTTCGTTCCGTTCACCAACACATTTTATCACTAAATAAATGTTAGTACTGTATATGTAATGTATACTATACTGCAAGTATATATATATATATATAGTACAAGTACATCAATACGTACACCGTGCATCATGTAGTTGATAGTTCACGAACTAGGTCATAGTGACCTATAGGTCGTTGCAAAAAATCGTCACAGTCATTTGATTGCACCGTTCAGAGTGAACGGTTCGCGAGTGAACTATACATCGCTATAATATAGTATTTTACATGGAAAAAAAAAAAACTAATAAAGATAGGCTTTTGATACCTTTTCACTTTTGATACCCAGACATTTTAGAATGTCTAAATTGATTTAATAGTCTAATTATAATAACTTTACAAAAAAATGCCCCTACAATCTTAATTATTAATTATAAATCTAGTTTCATTAGAATTATTAATTTTACTAAGAATTATAATTAGAGGGTTAGCCAAACTAGAATTCGAAAAATGATAGCTTATTCATCAATTCATCACTTAGGGTTGAATATTAGCTACTTTAATATTTATATAATCATTATGATTAACTTACTTTACAATTATTTCACTAAATATAATTTTTATATATTTAATAAATTCAAAATTTTCTATATAAAGCTATATATTTTCTTTTAGAAAATAAAAATCCTTTTAATAACAAATTTAATATCCTTAGGGGGAGGACACACCCTCCTTTCTTAGAATTTTTCCCTAAATGAAAAATGATTCAAATAGTAATCAACAATAATTTCTTACTACTAACGTTTTCCATAATTTATTTTAATTAATACCTATTAATAAATATATACATAGTGGATTAATTGCAAATAATATGTACACATATCTTTCGCATTAAAATTTCCACGATCTACAAGACACCTGCACATCAATTTCGTAATGAATATATTCTTGAAAATTTCAAATAAAATAAAAATATAACTTGCAGGTGATTCTGATGGAATTTCCTAGAACTCCTCAGCACTTTATCTTTACAGCAACATGAAGTTGACATGTCAGGCACTGATATGCGTTTACAACACTCTATATAGCGAGTAGAGCTCCGAGAAATTGGTGAATAATCGGAAAATACTTTCCTCATTTCTGTCGTATTTTAATTCGTCTGATTCTTTCGGTCACTAGTTATATACAGTATGTTTCTTAGTATGGTTGAGTTGTGTGTACACCGACCGCAAAGTGTATTTTTCTAATTAATTTGGTTATTATAATGAATCACCCGGTTTATGATTTAATACCGTGAGCGTCGCTTGTATAATTACATGTTTTCATCCAATTAACATCGTAGGCATGTTAGATTACACGTTGGAATTAAGTAATTCACTCTCACTCACCCAGCACATCCAACACTCTGTTTTTATATGCTATGGCCTATACAGTGGAACTTAATCAGTAACTATTTGTGAAGTATCCACTGAAGTAGTCACGTGGTGCATAACGATAGACAATCTTATAAAAACGAATGTTTTTTTATTCATGTTTTTACATTCTACATTCATTTGCTTTCCATATTATATAAAACAATGTAAAATTATAGGCCAAATTTTCTTGGACAGAATATATATATATATCGTGCGCAATACTGTTGGATTGGCAATTGCTAATAGGTTAGGCGATAATACTCTACAAATTACCCCAAGGTAATTATACTGGAAATGCATTTCTTCACTGCTTGACCAAATCAGAACTAAAGGGTGGTTCCATAATGAGCTGGTTCTTATCATTATTGATTTTCAATATTATAGGTATTCCCCTTGGGTGGGGGGTTACCCCGAAGGTAACCACAAATTTTAAATTTACGTGCATGACAGGTGTCAACGAATTGTGTACCGATAAAGTTACACCATGCTGTTTAAATTAATCAAATCAACCTGGTCTTTTTCATAATTCGTAATAATTCGAAACACTTTTAAGTAATTTAAGTGAGCTAATTTGATGATGGGATGACCTAAGTTAGTCAAAAATATGCTCGGCTACAGCACTTTTAGCCTTTCTATTTAATCTGATGCTCATTAAATCTAGTTTCAATTGGTCATAAATACCAGTTTTTGTATTGAAATCAATCAAATCTTTGGAATTTCATAGAAAATTAGCAAAATATATTTATTATTGCACAGATTAGATATAAAAATTTGATGAAATAACTTAAATTTCCTAACTCGACGTTTATTAATCGAAATATCCAAAATTCTCGTATTCGTTAGAGTCACGTCAAATAGAATATAGCAGACTATTGTCGCTAAACTGGAACTAATTTCCCTGTGTACAACTTTTAATTACTGTCAGAACATCGTTGCTATGAAGACGTTAATTCTGATAAATGCGTGCAAAGCGATAACATAGAAACAATGGTCAACTACTCAATACAGAGTATTCTAAAATTTTAAATTTAATCTATGGAGAAATTAAGAAATTGTATAATAAAATAATATAATTTCTGTGTGCTACAATTTCTTGCTTATAGAATTGGAAAAACGGTGCAGTAATTTTCTAATATAAATGTAAAATTGTAGTGGATGCTTTCAGAATTTAAGTGGAAAATATGCAAATTCATTATTTATATAATCGAAACATTCAGTATATTCACGAAATGGCATGGTTTCCTGCGATGATGGGTTAAATAAAACTGTTTCTAAATTGTTCCTAAACAACCATTATAAATTCCAACATAAATTACAAATTCCAAAATGTCACAAACGGCGCGAAAGAAGTTAAAATACAAACTACACCGCTTATACATAATTTACAGAACTTTGCATATTGTGCCAAGGCAAATTATACATTACTTTACTATACGAAGTGTATGTATATAAAACGGTGTACCTTGTTTTACCACGATAATTTACTGAAAATTAATTATATACAGCCAAGATTCTAATTCTACTACAACCGAGTGCCTGTCGACATCCTTTACTTATGCCCATGTACAATCAAAGACCATAAAAATGGCTTGTATATATATATATATATATATATAGCTTATGTGCAAGATAAGAACACTGCAGTCAATCTATCTTTGTGTATACATATTCCTATAATTTGCAGGTAGTCGAGTTAATGATGATCAAATTCCTACAAAGGTATATGTAAAGTCCTATAAGGTTTCCTATAATATTTTCAATTGAAATCAAACATTGAAGAAGAAAACATAGATATAGGTTCCCATATATTTAACGATCGTGACAATTACCCAATTAACAATGACCCAGTTGGTGAAAGTAAAGAAATTCAGAATGCAGAAGCCTGCATTTTATTGCATGATCACCCCGAGGAAACAAAGTTACATGTGCAAGAAATACGTGCTTCGTGCAAGAGGAAGGCGATGGACATTACAGGCGTTTGTAGGAATTTGACCATACATATTTTCGGTTTCTTCTACCTGACCCTATATTTATAGGAATTTACCATCCTCGATCTATCTAACAGCAGCTGCCAGTAAATATAAACTGTGTATAAATCATGGATCAATATATAATGAATGTTCTTTGGTCTCTGTATCTTTTTAGAACAATTTATCGCAAACTCCAGCTATATCTATACAAGGTCCAAACAAAGGTCCTTTTCCGCTATTTCGGCCCGCTTAGGTCTTGGGAATACAATGGACCTTGCCATGTCTCTTTATCCCCTGAGATCGATGTTGTTTCGGATCTGTCGTCTTCACTACCCACACGTCTTTCAAACAGTTATAATAGATTCGGATCAATTTAGTCTGGATTATCTGTTTTGTTGCTGCATGGGCAATAAACTGTCAAAACTGATAGCTTAACGTATTTGTACTGCAATATTGCAGTTGATTCAATTAATAATCTCTCCAGTTCTCAGCAGATGTTTGTGTTTGCAGATCAGATCAGGTCAGATCAGATCAAGCTAGTAGCGATGGCAAACTGTAGGTCACTTTCATGACCTAGTTCGTAGTTCGTAGTTCATTTAAATGTGCCGTTCACGAACTATAGGTCGTGAACTATTACATCTTTTAAAAATGAACTAGTTCACGACCTATATGAAATACATGCACATATTTAAAATAAATATGAGTACTGTATATGTAATGTATACTATACTACAAGTATATATATAGTACAAGTACATCAATACGTACACCGTGCACCATGTAGTTTATAGTTCACGAACTAGGTCCTAGTGACCTATAGGTCGTTGCAAAACATCGGCACAGTACGTCCGTCATTTGATTGAACCGTTCAGAGTGAACGGTTCGCGAGTGAACTACACATCGCTACAGGCTAGATCAAGTCAAGTCAGGCTAGGTCGGGTCAGATCGGGTCAAGTCGTGTTTCAATTATAATCTATGCAGTTTTTGGCAGATATATGTGTTTGAAGTTCGAGTTAGGTCAGAAAAGGGCATGTCAGCTCAGATATATTTATCTGAACGATCTTTCGAATTTAGCTAGAATTTGTTTAGAAAAGAATTCGGAGATTGCAAATACCTTTCTATAACTTTACCCAGAGTCATTTGATCCGAATTCATTTAAAGTGTATTGCCAAGTTGAGCAAGAATTCCTTGGTATAAAGTTTGTATTGTTCCACCGATTAAACACTCTGCAAATACAACATACTGTTAAGTTATTGCTTGTACAGTTTTAAAATGCCCATTTCTTTTTGCTTTTTCCGAGGAACTAAACGTACGAGTGTTTAAAGTTTGAGAAAAACTTTTCTGCACTTTAGGTTTCTATTCACATAATATTTTTTACATTCTTTGCACTTTTCAAACTTTATCGCCATTGCATTGAATCTATTCTTCAATATTCATTAGAAAAATTTCAGGATTATATTGCTATTAATTGCTATATGCTTTGAGTAGGAAACCACCAAAATGTAAGAGATAATAAATGAATACAGTGATAATTAAGAACACATACATGGTTCCGTATTACAAATTTTCCGTTTGGCGCTTCTTTATTTTTTTTTGTATTCTATTAAGTGCTGCTTTATTGTATTTGATTAAATGGTCACTATTTTATAATGAAAATTCCTAGGAAAACTTTTTGATGGAATTATATCCGAACCTTGTCCGATTGTTTATCAGAAAAGATTTTTTTTTTAAATGACACATCTCCATACACTATTATTTCTGTTGCCTAACGGCTTATCTCACAATTCTTGAGATCGTAGGGATATAATGCCAATTCAGTTGTACGTAACGTAAACTCCAGTAGTTGCTGGGCAAAAAATTCGAAAATAAAGTTTAGCTGTAATGGTCTAATTGCATGCTACTAGATGAATTCTTTATACCATAGAGGCTTTCTTGATAAGACTATTATTCTCCTCTAGACTCCGTTTCTCTAACTTTATTTTCTAAATTCTATATTTACGAGCCGACATTAAATATAGCAGCAATGTAAATTGCATTTTTAGTATATAAAAATGCTTTTATATACCAAATATAATATACATCAATATATATGACGTCTTTTATCACCGTTAAATGTGCATATAGCTCTGCATTTTCACACTAAATTAATTGCAATTTGATATAATATTTTCTTTATAATGCTGGAACATTCCCGAAAGTGTATTAAAATTTATATTAAAAAATATTACAAGCTTTTAAGAAATTTAATGTTTTAAATTTTATTTCAACATTTTTAAATATCTTCAATTCTGCTATTAGCTGTATGTGTCCTTGCCCTTCTCTTATTTATTCCAGGATAATGCTGCCTAAATTCCCGGAAAGAATTCATAATCCCACCCAAAAATGAATCGTATCGAATATTATTTGTGTTTCAAGAATTCCTTTAGTCATTTATTCGTAAAATGTATTTTTTTACATTTTAATATACTGTTTTGATTTTGTACATGTCAATTTGACGTTGTTGATTTTTGTTGCGGTAAAATCCACGATGGCCGACCTAATTTTTTGACATAATGATTTTATAGAAACCAACATGTTATGTTGTGACATATTTTGACACGGGTTTATTTACATATACATGTCAAACGAGGATAAAAAGAAAAATGGCAACAAATGGTTTGTTTTTTTTAATATGCAACGTATCGTTATATTTACAAAATATTTAAAGGTGTCTAAAAAAATTGTCTAGATTCTTTTTTCTTCGTTCATGTGCACATAACAAAATTATCGAGCATATGTCTACGTCCTTTTTTTCATTGCCTACGTCTTTAGACGGGAAAGTCATTGTAGCTAAAGATCCCGAAGGGTTCGATTCCGACCACTTCGTCCACTCAATGCCGTGTCAGTATGTTGTAAAACCAGTTCGAAGGTTTACTTCGGTTTAGACGCGAGTTCATAGCGGCAGCGGTAAAGTGAAAAGGATAATTACTATAGAGTTAATCCTCAAAGGACGACCATGTAAGGATGTGATGATGATGACGATCAGGCAAGCACACACTATAAGGCCATCGCCTCTATTAAGACCGTATATCCTTTAATATCTCTTTAGCTCTACGATGGAGGAGCCTACAGTGTATACCGAGTGTTTAAAGTACCGCGTAATATTCGTATCTTTAATGGGTTATTTGTGAATAAAACGCTGAAACATGTTTGATAACATTCGATTTTATGAAGTGAAACTTCTATAGGCGCGGTAGGGCAAATTGGCCTGAACGTCACGAAAAGTGAAACAGGCTACGCGCATGCGCCGCGTGTACTGTTTGTATGCGTAGGATAAGGCAACCAGAAGACGCTTGCGTATTTTATTATATATTACACGAACACAGCTTAATCTTTTAGCTAACAATTTCCATTGTGTGAAAAGTGAAATGGAGAAAAAGACAAGTACAGACAGAGTGAGTGAGTCTTTAGAGAACGGAAGAAAATGAATAAACCGCCAAGAAAAAGTGCCAACAATTACCTTGGAAAGAAGAAGAGAGTATCAAGTCAGGCAAAGGGCGTTAAAGAAACACGGTGGCCAACATAACCTTCCAACGACCGCAAATACACTGGATGAATCGATACCGTCGTTAAGTGAGGACACAGTGAGTGGTATAGAGAATTTGAATACCACTGATTCAGGCGTGCCGTCTACACGTGAAGATACACGCGGTGTGAGAAATCAACGAAATGAATCTGATACAGTTGAGCCATCGACAAATAGAAATGCACCCACTAGTGCATCATACACAATATGTAATCTAAACTCCTTTTTATAGACTGTACGACATTACGGTTAATGATGCTTTCTTTGATCATCAGAGTGTCAATTAAAATCAAAATGAAATCGTTAACAAATGGAAAAAAAGCAATGCATAAAATCAACTTTTCCTAGGAGCTAAGAAGTTTCACTTCTACCGCGCGAGAGTCTCACGCATTTTTTTGTAATATATTTAGATATTTACCTTGTACCCCCTAACCATCAGCTACCACATCCTGTATATTCAAATGGCAACCTATGCAGTAAATATTGTTGCTTAGTCGATGGTATATTTCGAAAACAAATGTGTACACACTTCATAAAACTGTTTACGAAAGGAAGACTTAAATATTGAAGAAGCACGAATTTACGGTTGTTATTATTTCGAAATTTAATTTGCGTCTGAAAAGGTTACTGTATTTCTTATTATTATTAGAAAAAGTTGCTATATTATTAGATATTTCTCGATAAGTAAGGTTGAGTGACGAACTAAATTATTGATCGTTGCGAAATTCTAAAAACAAAATGTGATATCCCCTTAAAGTTACAACAATATCATTTTGAAATGGACCAACGATTTTGCTCCACCCTGTACTATTCTTTTTCAAAGCTATCACTATCAAAGCTATCTTAGTCTATACTTGTGTATGCGAGCTTCCTGTGTCTCGTTTGTAACTCATTGTTAAGTCAATCGATACCACACTATTCGTTGGAACGATCAACTTTGGAAATAAGATACTTGATAGGGAAAAAGGATTTTTTTTTCTATCAGGATTTTTGTATATATAATATTGTTTTACAATCAAACATAACGTAAAATTTAAATATTTATATATTTATTACTCAAATACTGTAACACAAAGCATTAAGTAGCTAGATGCGCATTTCGAAGACTATGCCCTCATCATCAGTAGCGCAAGATAAAAACTAAATAAAATACTTGTGTCACTAACCATAATTGTGTCAAAATAATTGAACAAAAAGTCAAAATGGGACAAGTATTTCAATCTATGACAAATTTAATATAACCTATAAATTTCTGTCAATTTAAAAATGTATAATATTGTTTTATAGAGAAAAAAAACCAAACAGAAAAAAATATAGACAATATATTATTTTCTCTTTCTCTTTCTAGAATGGCTAATTATATTTAAATTTAAAAATAAAAAACGAACACACGCAAAGACAAACATACAGTTAATCGCAAAATAAGCAAGCATGTGACGGTAAACAATTGAACCTGTTGTAGGAAGATATCTGGGATCTGTTCTTCTTCATTGTCGATTATTATAAACAATACATTCAAATGCTTCAATACCAGTCAATACAAATACAGTTAGTAGTCTTCTCATGTTGACTATTGTACTGATGTATTTCTGCGATTTTAATGGCTACATATATAGGGTGATTCACACTGTAATTCTACTTAAAAAAATCCTTTTATGTTATAATGGAATCTTCCACGAAGAAAACAAAATAAAACGTTTTCTACTGTTAAAATACCTCAAAATTAAAAATATTTGCCGTGTTGCTTTTTATTAGAGGAACATGTATTGCTTATTTATATAACAACTAAGAAATTAAATAGTCTTAAGGTAGGGAATTTGTATTGCATTTGAATTAATGTAAATTTATTTATGATGATGTAGGTAGTATTTAAGTGTGCGATATGCATGGTGCGCATGTGTCATAGGGAAAGTCCTATCCACTGTTGCCATATCGAATCTAAATGCTGCTTTTTAAAGAAATATAAAACTTTCCCTAAGTTATTATACACATATTTATGTATAACGATCCTGAGTATATATATGGAATACGCCCTGTATACGCATTGTATATGCAACCCATCCGAAACCCAGAACGAGTCGAAACTGCGGAAGCGAAATTGTATAATTACTTGGAAACAATGTTAGTTATAGTAGGTTTGCGTTTGAGATATTCCTCCTCCACATCGATATTAAACCGTAATGTTAATAAACGCCTTCGTTCTTATTTTCCTCTCGGTCCAGGAGTGCTACGATTAACGCACAGGACCGACGGGAATGATAGAATATTCAATTAATCTGTATCCGGTCTTCCTGATTATACGAAAATTCCTCCGCGCACCAACTTGATGCGCCGCTAAAGTTTCAATCAACCAAAAGAAATTATTATGGCGATAACAGAGGATGGAATTTCTAAATTACCTTTGTTTTCAACTTTTTTTTAACAAAATTTTGTTCGTGTTTTGCAAATTTTGTTTTATACTTTTAAAGTTGTGCAACAAAAAGTATATATATAAATAATAATAACCATCATAATGAGTTTATTAATTTACAAGTCGGTTAACAAAATTAAATTGATTAAAAAAATTTTTTCCACGTTAATCATGTCGAATATTGGAAGAAAGCGAAAAGAATTTAGAAAGGGTATTGAATGGTATGCAGGCAGTATTGACTAGGGATTTTAACATGAAAATAAATATAGGTAAAACTAAAGTGATGAGGTGTGACAAAAAGGAATGCAGTAGAAAAATGAGGATCACAATAGGAGATAATAGAATCGAAGAAGTGTCAGATTTTTGTTATTTAGGCAGTAGAATCACAAAAGATAATCGAAGCAAGGTAGATATAAAGTGTAGGATAGCACAGGGTAGGAAGGCATTCGTAGAAAAGGAACAGATTTTAAGATCAAATATTGACTTGGGTATTAGAAAAAGATTACTGAAGGTATATGTTTGGAGTGTAGCACTGTACGGGTGTGAGGCGTGGACTATAGGAAAGGAAGAGAAGCGTAGATTACAAGCATTCGAAATGTGGTGTTATAGGAGGATGATGAGGATTGGTTGGGAAGATAAAGTAACAAATGAAGCTGTACTAGAGTTAGTAGGGGAGAAGAGAAGTATTTGGAGAGTGTTACAGCGTATGAGAGACAGATTAGTAGGGCATATCCTTAGGCATGGGGGGATTATGCAATTGATCATAGAAGGTAGAGTGGAGGGAAAGAGAGGGGTAGGTAGGCCTAGATTGGAGTATGTGAGTCAGATAGTTGAAGACGTTGAGATGAATAGCTATAGGGAGATGAAGGGATTAGCTCAGGATAGATCGGCATGGCGTGCTGTTTCCAACCAATCTTTAGGATTGCGGACTCTTTAACTAATCATGTCGACAATCTTGAAATTGATTCAGAATGCTTTCTATAAAAGAATTATAATTTTCTAGAATATTATTAATCGCATTTCAGCAGTTCGATTGATATTCTATTAATTCGTTCGAAAAATGTATTTATTTTCAGTTTAGTGTGCTGTTTTGACTTTAGAATAGTCAATTTGTCGTTTTCACTAGGACATAGTAAAAATCAATGATGGCCGACTTAATCATTTGACAGCATTACTATGGCAACGAATGTCATGGACAAATGGGAAGATTATTAAATTATATTACTATTATCTGTTGACATATTTTGACATGACACATAAATGTTAAATGAAGACGTCAATCATCCAAAAAAGTTTTTCATCTTTGTTTTTCAAGTTATTTTTGTTCATCAACTTTCCTTTGTATTATTGAACAATTTCTCTTATACCTAAAAAAAAAGTTTTATAGCACAAAATATGTTTTTTTTTAATCGATGGCTTCTGTACGTTTAAAACTATCTTCATTGGCGTAACTACACGAAAATTACAGCTCATTATATTATAATGACCTGACTTTTTACGATTATATAATCTAGAAATAAAAATAATTGAATGGTGTAGTACTGTTTTAACTAAAACTTTGTCAGGATGGTTACTTAATATTGATTTATACATACATTGTTTATTCGTAAACGTATACGACATAAATCGTAACACACCAACTCTCTGCAAATAATAACTCTACATAATATACGCAGTCGCGAAACTACGACATGCGCCGAGCGCAATTCTTGGTAGCTGAGTTGAACTATGCAATTCATAATACAGAACGTATAGGTAGTCTAGGTAGGTACAGGTAGTCTAGCATAAAATTCAAATTTGTAGTAAATCCTTACATTTTTATCGAATATAGTTTGACAATTATTTTTATATCGCCTATACAGCTGATATTTTTTATTAACGAGGGCATTCTATGACATTTAGACGTTTCTTAATAAAAACGCTCTGCCCGTACAAAAAACTAAGATTACATTTTAATACACTTCGTGCACAATATTTGTTATTAATAACGAATCAGCTGTGACTACGCGCGTGATGGATCATTCAGAAGAACAGAACAGGACAGCGCTTGACAACTGCAAACTGTCACCACTCACCAACGACCCTTAATGAGGCAACTTAATTAATACAACGCAGCATGTCGTACAATATTTAATTACATTCAGTTATACCATAGAGACAAACGAAACTGATTAAGTGATTAACTTCTTGCGCTATCCTGATTATCTTAGTAATAAACAGTTGCGCGCTGCTTTAAGTGCATATGGAATAGGCTTGCGCAAACTTATACATGTACAACATTTAAGGCAGCTTTTGAAAAGTGTAGATATATATTTTTTGAATTTTTTTAAATATATTTTGTTATATATCAAAAAAAGAAATGTTATAAAGAAACATTCGAATGAACACATAACCGCCGCAGGCGTATTTTTGATATTTCCAAGTTTTTTTTCATGTAATCTTCATGAAAAAAATGTTTGCTAGTTCTGTTATAGTTTGCCCAAGCATGTTCTAGATAGTATAGCTTTATCAATACATAATGAACCTTTGTTTCAACGTTCATCTGATTTATATGAGGTTCACGATATAATACATTTCCATTAACACTTTGGTCTGAAAATGCCTCTCAGCGCATTGTTGTAGCAAGCACTGCTATTATCTCATTTATATTTGACAATATATAATGTGAAATAATTGACATACACCGCTTGTATATTCTAATTTAAATTAGACGTAATACAGGGTGTTTATCTAGTAGCTAATTAACTTATTGTGTGATGAATTAATCTCTTTTACGTAATTATTATTTACAATTTATTTTCAATATTTCGCTGGCACGACAAAATAATTTACTCATGAATAGAATAATAAATGTACGTCATTATTAATTGTTAAAATTTTACATGTAGAAAATGATCCATCATTTCGTTATTAAATATAAAATTATTATAATGGCGATAAATAATTATATTAAATATCAAAAAAAAGGAAATGCAACGATTTACATGCTATATGCGCATTTCGAAAGCTAAGCTCCCAACTTTTAGCAGCACAGCAATATATTCTTCACATTTTAGGAAAAGATGTCCAATTGTTAATAGCAGAAGATATTATACAGGGAGATTGAAATCCAATAATGTAATATTAGCCAGAAAAATAGGTATATTTCTATTTCGACATCGCCTTGTATATATGGTTTCTATTGATCTTATTAAGCAATTGTTGAGCAGTCATTGAATTAAGACTAATTGGGCGGTATTCAATTGTTTGTTGGGCATCTTGAGCACGTCAGGTCAGATTGTACGACAAAAGTACGAGTAAAACTTGTTAGTGTTACCAAAGAAACGAATAAAATTGTTTATTTGTCCAGTCATTGTTTTATGGTATTTGTTTCGTTATAAAATTAAAGTATAGGTTCATAGAACAGAGTGCCGTTGATTTTATTTTAGTACTCGGTTTTGTTTAGTTGATTAATTTCCAATAAAATGAGGTTCAAATTTATAAGTAAGTCTATAATTTATGTTGACTTTTTTATTATTATTGCGTTTTGTTATTATCATTACTAAATCGTATAAAAAATCAAAATAATTATTAAATATAACATGTTTTGAAATAATAAATCAACCGAAAACTGAAAAATTGATGCAAAAATTTGTTTATAATTTTTTTTTTTTAATTCGGCGGTAAACATAAATTGGATTACGACATTTGCACTAATTAATTTATTATGCATTAACATATTTTTTCGCATTATTAGCTGAAGAATTTCCAAAGGAATTTCGTCAGGAATTTCAATGCTCGTTTGAACGCAATTTCATCGCAATTATTAAATTCCCCATTCCTTCAAAGTTAACAACTTTTCTCCTCTAGTAATGAGCTATCAGTTTAAGTACTAAAAATGAAGTTTTAATCCCTTCAAGGAAAGTTATTAGCCAATCAGCAGCAACTTGTTTATTGGCTTAGTTCATCCCTTTATTGTAGAATAAATTTGTAAATCAAAATTAAATTTTGGAAGATAACATTAAAAAATTCTTAAAGGACTCTTAAAAATTCTTAAAATTTCTAAAGGTATGTTGCAATCAACAATTTTTTTTTGACAAATATAAAAGTAGTATATTCTTAATATTTGGTTAAAAAATGAAATTTTTATTATTTTAATTTTGAAGTACTGCTGTTAAATATGTACTGTTTTTTTTTATCATCACATTAGATTTTAAGACATTTTTTTTATTAAAAAATGCGATATATATTTTTAATTACATGTAAATAAATAAAATTACATGTAAATACATTTGAAATATTTTCACGCAAATGTCTTTGTGTGTGATTTTCTATTGAACGTAATAAAAGAACTGTGAAGCTCTTGAAATGAAAAGCTCAGGCAGAGATTCTAAAGGAAACTAATATAAATATCTGCGATTGAATTTTACATAAAATCTTGAAAAATTTCCATTAATTTTATTGCATCTTGAATATTAAATATAGATTTACATATAAAAAAATTTGAATAGCAAAATGTATACACAAACAAAACAATCATGCTTCATTTTTTTATAATTTTCTATTTAAATTATTTAAAAACGCACTGTTTATAGTATTTATTACATCTATCATTTATTGATTTTTTCTTTTATTGTTATTTTATTTTGCACGGACACCTTTTGTTTATTATTTCGTTTTGTTCTGTTTTGTTTCATATCATAAAAAAACACACACTTACTTACGACGAAAATAACATCAGAGCTACCGACCTTTGTTGCCACCGAATGTAATACCGCCGATGATAATATGGAGGTGGCGCTGCAATTAGCTCCACATCCATCGTCAGGTGGCGGCAGTGTCACGTCGGCGGGCACGGGTTTACCCCCTCCCGGTCATAAGCCTTCCAAAAAACAAGCGAAACTGATGCAACAACGCTTGGAACGATTGGCCAGAATTAATATTCATTTACACGGTAAGTTTGGAGTAAACATTTTTTGGATCATCCTGCATATATATATATATATATATATATCGACAGCGATTTGACAATACCTCCTATCTTACAAAAAATTGGAAAATTTTTATATTATGTTAAACTGATTCTTAGGTTTATTTCGCATGTTCAGAACATGTCCCGACTTATTAAAAGTTCAAAGCAGATAGGAGGTATTGTAACATCACTGACGATATATTTGACTACATGGACTAAAAATAAAGTTAAAGTATAAATATTTTTTTTTATTATTGCAAGTCTTTAATTAGAAATTTACAAATATCTTTATATATGATGATTTAAGATATTAATTTTTTTTTTAATGTGTTGTGTAACGACGCCAATGGCCATACAGTGTTGTATTGAATAGATAATTAGACTAAAAATTTTCAAAAAATCGAAGATTTTATACAAACACTCGTTACACCGTTGTCTATGCAATGCAGAAATTCGTCCTAAATATCGCTTGTGAAGTAATTTAAGTTAGATGGTGAGTACAGCTAGCAGCGCCACCTATAACCGCGATTGCCTGCAAAGCGAAACACTAATAAGATTTGCAGCATGAATTATTTATCGTATATCTATATACCCTGTATATACTATATATATATATATATGTGATGGACGCGTTTTGGAAGGGAATTTTGGTGGATTTCTGCGAAATTATTGTTCAACATAAATAAATTCAACTGGCTACGATTACTTAACGAGAATTAGAGACAATATATTCCACATATTTTTCGGAATTTAGGAAAATTGTACAAAATCCGAGATAGGGGCTCCAAAATCTGTACAGTGTGCCCTGAAACATAAAAAAACTAACGTCTTCTAAAATATGTAACAACATATTTTTGACGCTGATCAACCAAACAGTTTTTTATCTTACTGATTCTAAAATATTTGATTACTTATTTATTTAAATAATTAATTTTTTAATATTAAGGTTTTCTTTGGCATATTTTTTATTCGAGTATCTTATTATATAACGAAACAATTGGTCAAAAAAACTTGTGTAATTTTTTTCTTCATCATCTTTGCGACAAATTTGGTTTTCGAATCTACTTAGTTTTTATAGTTTTATTTTACCATTGAGTTATCGTCACAAGAAGAGCGAAACAAAGGCGTCCAGCGGGAAAACAAAACATATTTCTGCTCTTAGCTTTACTTCCATTTGACTATACACTAGATATATTATACAGGATGTTACGAAATGTCCATACGTCATACTGCGAAATCACAATATATAGTCTAATTCTATTCTAGAGTTACAAAAAGTTGATTCGAACCAGTTGCTACTAACCAACACGCCCAATAAATACTATAATCGAAGAAATATGGACTGAATTATAGCGATGGCAAACTGTAGGGCACTTTGAGGACCTAGTTCGTAGTTCGTAGTTCATTTCAATGTACCGTTCACGAACTATAGGTCGTGAACTACTAACGTCTTTTTTTAAATAAACTAGTTCACGACCTATATGAAATACACACACATACTGAAAATAATCTCTTTTTTCTCTCAATATAATAATATTAAATGGTAAAAAATAAATAAATTGAAATATTACAATAACTATTTTGAATTAGGAATGAGGAAGAAAAGACAACAATGTTTATAATATAAACAAAACATATATATATAAGGAAATATAATTTCGTTCCGTTCACCAACACACTTTATCACATAAATGCTAGTACTGCTATTGGTACTGTATATGTAATGTATACTATACTGCATCGTTTAGTACACGATGGGTTCAGGACCTAGTACAAGTACACCGTGCACCATGTAGTTCATAGTTCACGAACTAGGTCATCGCTACTGAATTATTATATTAAATGCCGCAGTGTCGTTTTAAGTACAAAATAAGATAGCGCAATATTTTATATGCATATGAAAAATGGTATTCAGTACATTCCCATTCTTCATCTACCTGGATGTCTGTTTTCTACATTTCTTTTAAGCGTCGCAGCTGAAATGCTTGCAACGGCGTGTAATAGTATCTTTTTCCGGAATATTTTAGCTCTGTTTTCGCTCAAAGTATTCATCTCTTTCATCCATTATGAATATTATATTCTTTCCTGTGTAGGTTAGATTAGGTACGCTCCCGTTTCGTTCATATTATATAGATACTGAATTCCAGAACATTAGTATAATTATGTTGTTTTTCCCTGTTTCTAAACGTACATAGGACCATAGTCTGACTAGTTCAAATCCATAATTCAATTACCCATAACCTATTCAATTTTAATCTGCATTTTAGCCGATACACTAACACATTTGCATATTCCTCTCCACCCACAGCCCACAAAATCCTTCCCTGAACTGGCCCGATGTTTATCCTCCGTGTCGAGATGTCCTCTCATCCCATACGTCCCCAATGTTGTGTACGTTATAAGTTTATATTGTCAACAAGACAATCGCAAACACTAGTCCAAAACGTCGCTAACTAACTAACTAACTAACTGGAAACAAACGACGCCTGTACCAGTGGAATATATGTTTGTATCTATCTCTTGTTTCTGCAGAAGGTACCCAGTTACCTATACATGTGTCGGGAAGGTCCAATATTGACTAATTGCTGGATCAAACAAGACACGAGATAAGGGGATAAGAAAACGCGTAGAGAAGGTCCATTGATGGGACCAGAGGGACGGGGTTTTCGTGATATTGTATGGCTAATCGAAATTGTGTTATTTGTACGAAGGGGTAAACTATAAATAAATATTTTTGATTAATTAAAATTTTCTATGGTTGAGAACGATCTGTAAACTAATTCTAAAAAATCGAAAAAAAAATGGGGAGCTTATTTTCACATCTATAAGTTGTTATGACTGAAAATTTGGACAAATAAATGTGGGAGAAATTTGTATAAATAAATTTTGATAGTTTCCATAGAGTATTTAAAGGTTCTCTATTAAAGCCTTGTAAATTACAAATTAGCTGCAAAAAATATATCGATGAAAATAATAACTTCAACGGAAATATAAAATATATCCAGCAATGATATATATTTTTTATATGGTAAAGTAACGAATTTATCAATACATAATTGATATAGTTAAAATATGTTTTATTGTTATAGTTGAATTCCCTTTTTGACAAGCTTTTCAATGAGCCGTCACAAGACGTAGGTTTGCCATTCTTATGCCATCCAATTAAATTACGTGTAGCGTCCAATTAGAATGTTAACTGCGCATGTGCTGGGCATGCGTGGTTAACATTCTATTATACAGCGTTGCCAGTTATACATAGTTCTACTGTAAGTATTGCAAGCGTGCATAAGTTGTGTTCAAATTGCCATTTTATGATTTAAATAATGTAATAAAATTATTAAAAAAATACATCACTATTCTTTGCGGTATGCAACCCCCATTGATGTACTTATATTCGTATGTGACTGCGAAACCGATCAATGATCGATAAAAGAAGAAAATCCGTTATTGTTTGAAGAAGGAAAAACTTCCTAGACAAATAGCAGAAATTCTTTTCGATTCGACATGTGTTTTGATTCGTTCTTAATAAGTATCACCCTGTATATTACATAGCCTTGGGTCTCTTATTAGGATTGTGTTTTCTCTGTTTAATCGCAGCTCTGTTTGCGGCTGTCGAACACGGCCACCTAGAAAAGGCTCGGACCATTCTGGAATCCACCGATGTTGACGTTAATAGGTGAGTGATTTTTTTTTGTAATCATTTTTCCTTTTGTTGCAAAAATCTACGATTGTTAATTTATTCATGTTGGCGGAGTATAAATCGTTAAATAGCTCTTTTAATGTATTTTTTGAAACAACAAGGCAATCTGCATAACATTTTAACCAATATAAACGTCCCTATGATGACGTAGGTAGTATTTAAATGTCTCATATGCACGGTGCGCATGTGACTAGCAACAGTCGCATCCACCGTTGCCATAGCGACTCTAAATGTACAGTTTTTGAAGAGATGTTAAAAAAATCGTTTAGAAGAGAAATAGAAAGTAGAGTTTTTGATGAGATATTAAAAAATTCTTTTAGAAGAGAAATATGTTTTTAACCGAGAAATATGTACCGTTCGTTAAAAACAATTAATAAATTACATCTTTTTAAGGCAGCCAACATTTGATTCAATGTATATTTCCCTATAATGACGTATGTCGTATTTAAATGTCTGATATGCATGGCGCGCATGTGTCATACAACAAAAGTCACATCCACAGTTACCATTCCGAATCTAAATGCTGATGTTTAAAGAAATATAAAAATATATATACTTTCCATAAGTTTTTCCACATTTACTATATACTTTACGTGTATTTATAGATTTCGAAATTTTCTAAACTAATGGAATTGCATTGCATATCAATTTATTCTTTCGGAGGAAGGCGTGCGGGTTGCATAATACCCTATTAGTGGGGATTTTGCGGATATTTGTTGCGGGCAAATGTTCAGCGAATAATAAAAAAGATTATTTCGCACATAATAAAAAAGATTTGCCCTTTATAAAAATGATTTTTTTTCACTTTGTGGACATAAAAATGTTTGAGGTGGAAAATTTTTCGCACAACATATTGTTATGTTTATATATATATATAGGAACTTATGGACTTTCTATTAAATCATGGACATATATTTACTGCGTGACAAAAATAATGTTAGGAAACAAATAATACATTTTGTATTTGTAAAAAGTTTTTTACACGTTCGATGAAAGTATAGATATTTTGTTGGTTTAATAAACACGCGGTCTATATGGTCCTGGAAGTTTCTTCCTATAATGTCCTGCTAACCATATTATATGTGGATAAAATATTTTTCTTGTCTAGACAAAGTTTCATAATGAAGTTTTCGCCTTTATGTCCTTGACGCATATACTTTATCAACTGATATATGAAGTATACTATAAAATCGGAAAATAAAAACTCATCATCAAAACTACAAATACATCTTGAGAAAAATATCAATTTAAAAGTTAAATTCGATTTGTTTTTTACCAAAATTTAATAGGACATATCTCGAAAGTGCATTTTTTTTTGTTTCGGCATTCTTAATTACCGAATTAATTGATTTTTTTACATTTCCAGGCAACTAGAGTTGTGTTTATATTTATCCACACGAGATATGAGTTACCTACTAAACTTTTAATTCATATATCGACTAAACTTTTGCTGAAAAGAAAATTTAATAAATGTATTATAATGTATTATAGGAGAATCTATTTATTACGCACCCTGTATGTTTTAGTTAGCAACAGTCGATATGTTTATTATTAGGGTAATCAATTTTCATACCACACAAGAAGTAAAAATGTATTTTTAGATAGAAAAAAATGTTAGAAAACGCAGGGCGGCATAATATATTTAGTGGGTGCTAATATATTAAGGGATGCCCCCTTAATATTATGCATTTTTCTACTTATTAGAAACAGTTTTTTATATAACGCTTATTAAAAAGTAGAATTCTAAAAATACGGTATCCCCTTAACAATGTAAAAGGCGATCCAATAAAATCACACACATTTTCGATTTCCTGTGGTTTTATATTATGTAAATTTGTAACTTAATTTCGAACCACTAATCCTTAGTTTTCCACAGGAATATATAAACGCCTTGAAATACGAATGTAAAGGAAGTTGTGGATTGAGCTGCAGTTCATATAACTTCTTCAGCCGCAAGTTTGTATGCAGCAATTATGCATTTTAAATTAGATTGTCAAGAGGTTTAGTCATCGCGCAAACTCTACTTGTACTAAAACTTCAAGAAACGTTAAAAAACAACCAAAAATTGTTTTAAATACAATTGAAATGTTAGAAAAATATATCAAGTTTAGCTTTGGAATTTTTATATTGAAAAAAGATTCGCAAATTACAAAATAGCGTCTATATATTTAAATGCGTTTCTTTCGACAGTCGCTTTGTGGATTTCAATGACTTTTGATGTTAAATTAAAGCGATTGTGGTCTATATTTGCCCATTTCAAAATTTAAATATATTTGGTACTGAATATATTTTCCTCTATATTCTTTTTTTTTTCTATATTCTGTTTCCTCTACATTTAGGAATTTTTTTAAATGGACATGTTCAATTTTTATTTCGCGTGAAAAAATTATTGAATGGGACATTTCCTAATGGAAAATGATCTGGGTATTCTTAAAATTCTAAAAATTAGAAAATTTGCAACAAGATTTTTTTTTTGTTATTGTTAAATGTCTAATCAGAATTTAAATATTTAACGAGAATGCAATTAAAAGATTGTATTTTAGAAAATACGGGGTTCATATTTTTTCAACAATAATGAAAAAACAAACAAAAAATTAACCTTACAACTTAGAATGATTTATTATAAAGTCCTGACATATAATTGAACAATCATTATTTTAGTCGTTTTAAAACTCGTAAATTGGCGTACATTCTTAAAATATTTAATTCAAAACCGGACCGTTACATTTTTTTTTACATTCTTTATTAACATATGTAAAAAATACTGACATAAAATCCGATAGTGGAGAATATATTAAAATTATTTTTCATTTCAACTATGTGCAATATTGTGTTAAATCTTGATATAACCACTTTTCGAGTTCCATCTGCACCACATGCACGCAATATTTACTACTCTATACAATGGCGATTTAGTTCGTTTGCAATTTCATCCTTACGTCCATTTCAAGTGGTAAAGAACAAAACAGACATTTGGATTTGCAACCAGCATTGATTATATTTACACTATTTACTCTAACCAACAAGTCGTCAAACCTATCAAACTTATGTCAAGTTCAAGTACTCTTTAATATCAGCAAACGAAACGAAACGTCCTGAAAATGTCGCTGGCAAATTAAATGTATTCCTTTCTTAATTATATTTCAAATACAATCTCAAATAATGTTCAAAATTTTAGAAGCGTCAATATTACATATCGCGACAAAAAGAAATTTTGAACAATTCACTCAATTTGAACTATTCACCAAAATGAACGGTTTGTATTCAGTATTCCCTATACCAAATTATATATTCTGTATTCTAGCGATGTGTAGTTCACTCGCGAACCGTTCACTCTGAACGGTTCAATCAAATGATGGGTCGTTGCAAAACATCGTCACAGTACGTCCGTCATTTGATTGAACCGTTCAGAGTGAACGGTTCGCGAGTGAACTACTCATCGCTAGTGGAAAGTTTATATTGTAGGCTTGCTTTTTTTTTTTTTTGCTATTGCTTTTTCGATACACATACCTTATAAATATGACTATAATATTGAAAAATGTCTGCACAATTCCGTGCGCGCTTTTAACTGCACTAAAAATTGTGATTTGTTTCGTTATTTCCTCGATTTATTTTCTAGTGAAATATTTAACACTTGTAAAAATAAAAAATTAACTAATAATTTATTATGAGTGCAGTATATAGTATAAAATAAATTTAAATCGCAAAAAATATGTTTTGAACGATATTTTATTTGACTTACTGCTATCAAATATAAGTTCAAGTATTTATGCCAAGATTAACGCTATTTTGATGAACTAATTTAAAACGCAGCAGAATTTTTATAAAACTCATAACTTAATCTGATTAAATATAAATTTTTGAAAATATACAGGATTTTTACAAAAAAAATAAAACAAAATCTATTTGTTTTTAGACATCTATATTTTATGTGACTTTACTGCTACTTTAAGAATTCTAGGTCTATTAATATTGTAGTACTAATAAAAAACGTCATAAATCTTTAAAGAAATTTAATTAATTTCTGTCTAAATTAAATAGAAATTTTAAAGAACGAATAGTATTTTCAAGCCTAAAAATCCATTAGCGTAAAAAATAAAATATATATTCCTGAAATATAAAGCACAAAAGGATTTATTTCTCTCCATTTTGTAGGAAACTAAAGTTCAATATTTTGTCTATATTAATATAAATTCAGTATAATAAATTATAAAAAAATGGAAAAAAAATTATACAGTATAAAAAATATAAATAAATGTAAATAACGAAATACTACCATCTCTAAAACTTCGTGATAAGATTTATTAAATCACACTGTAGGCTCAAACAACATTGGATAAAAAAGGGATATTGGATAATATATTTTTCCTCGGAAAGAACAAGAAAAGTAAAGCAAAAACCCTTCTATTGTTTTTCATTGACGATAAAAAAACTTGCTCGTTTTATTAAATTGTTTTTTTTTATCAATATCCATAATAATAAATATAAGCTTGTTGTATACAGGATGCCAAAATTTTTATTATATGAAGAAAATTCGTTTACTTATTTTTTTATTCGAAGTTCTATTTCATGTTTTAAAAATTCACATGTCTATAAAATACTGTTTGTATAAAAAAATATATATATTTGCTTGCTTTATTGTAACTTTTACTTGACCTCGGGTATCATATCGTAATTTGAAGCACACTGTATAACATACATATTTTTCGATTGGTTTTTCTTAATTAAATTTTTTTTTTTAAATAAATTCGATTATGTTTTTGATAAATAAAATACTTCTATATAGAAATATATTTTCGAATGTTTTTTTTTTATAAGGGATATTTCAATAGTTCATTTAATTTAATTTATTTAATAAAAATATTAAAAAAAATACTTTAAACAAAAGAAAATCAACTGTAAACGCCTAAAAAAAAACCAATTATTTTTTTAGATTTTTTTTTAGAATTTTTAGACTTTTTTTAAAATTCCATTGACCAGATGGAAAAGAAACATTCGTCTTTGTAATCCTAGTAAACAAACATTGCCTTATATGAGAAACATCCATTTGCATTTGTTTTTGTTTGCCGATGTTTGCAAACAAATGACACCAGACAGAATAAAACAATTAACGTCCGAGTCCAATATACGCAACAATCAGCAATCGATCAATATACAGGGTGTCCCAATTCGAACAGAACGTATATAAAAAATCGTTTATTATAGAAATTATACATTCTTGTGGTTTTGCACTTCCTACCTCCAATTATTACCTCACAATATATACAGTGTGTAACAACTAAGGTATATTATAATGAATAAAAATAAATATTGTTTACAAATAATATGAAATGTTGAAATTTGAGTATTTTCTCAAAAACTTAATTTCAATGAAAACCTTAAATAATCAGACAAAGTATATATTTCTTGGTTGCATTATATGATTTTAAAAAAAGTTTTTTTGTTTGTTTGTCTTGTTTTTGGTTTTTTGTTCCGCCTGTGTTTATCTATACATGTCGCACGTCTCACCATGTATCAACTGGTTTTGGACGGTGATAGTATTGTATTGATGTTGGAGGACAATGTCCAATCGTCCTGCATATCGATCCATATTAACCATTGTAACCAAAAATGAACCAGCTTCGATATTTAAAAGTTGAACTGGAACGAATTCTGTTTTGTCTCGTTCGAGACGGTTTTGCAAAAGATTGTTTGACAACTTGAAATTTGATTTTTTTTTTTAAGCGATGGAAGAAATATCGAAAAATAATCGAAAAAATATTTGACGTAAAAGAATAAAATTTTCATTTTTTTCATTTCAAATGTGTTTTGTAATTTTCAAGTCGAGAAAATGTTTGTTGGCCATAGTCCACTAGTGTAAAGACGTAAAAGAATAAAATTTTCATTTATTTCACTTCAAATGTGTTTTGTAATTTTCAAGTCGCAAAATTTTTTGTTGAACATAGTCCAGTAGTGTAAAGACGTAAAAGAATAATATTTTAATTTTTTTCATTTCAAATGTGTTTTGTAATTTTCAAGTCGCAGAATTTTTTGTTGAACATAGTCCAGTAGTGTAAATTCGTTCAGCTGTTCAAAATATCCTAATTTAGATATTAAGACTTTTTTTGGATGTTAGTTTTTTTGTAAGTAAAAAAAAACATCACAAAAAAAAGCGCAATTTTGAGATTAAAAAAAAAAAGTAACTAACATAGCTAATATCTGCGAAATCGCTCATTACCAAATTTAAACATTTCTTAACGCCTGCTAAAAATATTACGTCCTGTCAAAAATCTTTTTGACTTAAAACAGCATATTTCTTATAGTAAATTAACATGTCAATTAATTTTTTTAGAGGTATCTGTATTTATTTGTTGCAGTGTGAATAATGACGGTCTATCGCCGTTAGATGTCGCTGTGTTGAGTAACAACCGACCGCTGGTGAAGATGTTGGTTAGTTTTGGCGGGAAAGAAGGCGCTCAATGTAAGTGCTTTATTTTGTTTATTTCTGTCACACGCTGTATGTTTTTGGACATAGCGGACATTTTTGGACGTGTTTTTATTATTATGCAAATATTTGATTCAAACCTGATTATTTTATCCAAAAAGAGATAATTGTGTAAGTATATAAAAAAATGTGTGTAATAAGTTTTAAGTCACATTTTTCTAAAGTAAAACCAAAGGGTAACATTATATGTGATAAGCAGGGTAAGGAACTCACAGAAAATAAGGAAAAAGCTAGAAGATGGAAGGAGTATCTTGAAGATTTATATAAAGGTAGGCAGGACATGGAGGAGCTAGAAAATGTGGAACAGATAGATGAGGATGACTTAGGTCCTAGCATACTTAGGTCAGAGTTTCATAGAGCATTAAATGATTTACGGAATAACAAAGCAGCGGGGATTGATATGATACCAGCCGAATTAATAAAACACGCAGGGGAAAAAATGCAGGAACGATTATACAGGCTAGTTTGTAAAATATATGAGAAGGGAGAAGTACCACAGGATTTTCAGCGTAGTAGAATAGTAACAATGCCGAAGAAAATAGGAGCTAATTTGTGTGAGAACTATAGGACCATTAGCCTACTATCACATGCATCGAAGATATTGTTAAAGATTATTTATAGGAGATTAGAAAATAAAGTAGAGGAAAGGCTAGGAGAAGATCAGTTTGGTTTTAGGAAAAACAGAGGGACGAGGGAGGCGATTCTAGCACTAAGAACGGTAGTAGAAAAAAGAAATAGGGTAGGAAAGGTAACTTGCATAGCTTTTGTAGACTTAGAAAAGGCATTTGACAATGTAGATTGGGACATAATGTTTAGAATTTTAAAAGAAACGGGTATAGATTATAAGGATAGGAGAATAATTTTTAATTTATATAAACACCAAACTGCCTTAGTTAGAATTGAGGGGGAAGAAGAGGTAGCAAAAATAAGGAAGGGAGTTCGGCAGGGATGTACACTCTCACCGTTATTATTTAATCTATATATAGAAGATGCAATAAACAAAGTAAAAGAAGAGTATAGTGTAGGTGTGAATGTACAGGGAGAGAAAATATATATGCTGAGATTCGCCGACGATATAGCTATATTGGAAGAAAGCGAAAAGAATTTAGAAAGGGTATTGAATGGTATGCAGGCAGTATTGACTAGGGATTTTAACATGAAAATAAATATAGGTAAAACTAAAGTGATGAGGTGTGACAAAAAGGAATGCAGTAGAAAAATGAGGATCTCAATAGGAGATAATAGAATCGAAGAAGTGTCAGATTTTTGTTATTTAGGCAGTAGAATCACAAAAGATAATCGAAGCAAGGTAGATATAAAGTGTAGGATAGCACAGGGTAGGAAGGCATTCGTAGAAAAAGAACAGATTTTAAGATCAAATATTGACTTGGGTATTAGAAAAAGATTACTGAAGGTATATGTTTGGAGTGTAGCACTGTACGGGTGTGAGGCGTGGACTATAGGAAAGGAAGAGAAGCGTAGATTAGAAGCACTTGAAATGTGGTGTTATAGGAGGATGATGAGGATTGGTTGGGAAGATAAAGTAACAAATGAAGCTGTACTAGAGTTAGTAGGGGAGAGGAGAAGTATCTGGAGAGTGTTACAGCGTAGGAGAGACAGATTAGTAGGGCATATCCTTAGACATGGGGGGATTATGCAATTGATCATAGAAGGTAGAGTGGAGGGAAAGAGAGGGGTAGGTAGGCCTAGATTGGAGTATGTGAGTCAGATAGTTGAAGACGTTGAGATGAATAGCTATAGGGAGATGAAGGGATTAGCTCAGGATAGATCGGCATGGCGTGCTGTTTCCAACCAATCTTTAGGATTGCGGACTCTTTAACTAACTAATAAGTATTGCGATAATTAATATTTTTTATTACAAAACAATTAAAATGGAAATCTAAAAATTACATAAATATTTAGCACTCTCAAAGCACTCTGTATTTGTAATCAACAAACAAACGCAAGACTTTTTAACTTGCTCGTTGTCTACAGTTTTCTTGTTTGGCGACATTACTTTTCCTCAGGTGTTGAGAAAGTGCGCGCAAGTTATATTTGCATGTATTTTCCCCGCGGTTTTTCCTTGTCCATTTTATACTTCTAAAAAAAACACAGCTGTTGTATGTGGAGCTATATGTTGGCTGTATGTACATCCTGGAACATATTGCAAAAGTTTTTATGAACTAGTAAACTAAGTAGGCAAGAACTTGTTTTTACAAAAAAATAAAATGATCGTAAAAAGTCCTAAAAAAAGTATCACTTTGATTTTAGTTATATATATATATATATATATATATATAAAAGTTATAATATATAAGAGTATATAGGGATGGTGTGGAAATTTTTTATCTGGACTTCCCACATTGCAGAAAAATTGTATTAAATTTTTTTTCTATAAAGTTTTTTTATTTTTTTTTACTATAAAGTGCAAAATTTGAGCTTTGTACATACATAATCTCCCCCGCATTAAAAATCCCTAGATAGTGACTACATTATATAAATTATTTATATAGGGTGTCGCATTTTTTGTGGGTGTACTTTACGTATAATTAAAAAAATGAACTTTGTTCTATTTTTCAAATATATTGCTCGCCTATATGTCATTGTACAAATTACTTACGCGTAAATTCGACGCGCGTAAACCGAGTGATCCATTCGCTGCTTTTCCCTCTAGTATTTTTGTGTTTTATATCATATTACGCTGTATATTATGGTCAGACTGTGGGGAAATGATAAATGATAAATGATATCATTACCAAAAGTCAACGGCGTGATAAAGAGAGAAACGTCTTTGTACGACAGCAATGGATATATAAGGCGGTGCCCTTTGAAACGCGTTGTACTCGCGCATATATCCATTGCTGTCGTACTAAAGCATTTACGTGGAGAGCGAACAGCCGCATGTGCAATGTGTTGAACGAGGAAAGACCGTTTCTCTCTTTATCACACCGTTGACTTTTGGTAATGAGAAAAGTGACATTTTATCGCGAACGTACTATATCTGGCTTATTCTGCATATTATATGCTAGTCCGGTTGGTTTTGTCTTTTTGATGCCGATTAATACCTCACAATAGATATGTATACATCATTATATTGTTTATATTATATTATCATTATATTGTTTAGATAATAAATAAATTATTATTATTATATTTTGTATCTTCATCTATTGTGTGGTCATAATCGTCGTCCACAAGTCAAATACAAAAGGACTAGGATATACTATACTTAAATTTAAGTCCACACAATAATGGAAATACAGGCGTGGCCAAACAATTCTAAAGAAGGAATTTTTTTTACTACTTCCTAAACTCAATCAGATTTTTTTTGTGTGTCTTTCTCCATTTTTGTTTTATTTAGCCACTTTACCGCTCCCATTCAAAATCTGATTTATTTTAGTCGATGAAGTCGTTTAAAATATTTATTATTAAAAATAGCCCCCTAATTGTTAATATGCCGCTATCGTAAATAACAAAAATGCGACATTTTTTGAAATATTAATATATTATGAAACGTGTCCTTAATGCTATTAATTATGACGGTGCACAGGATTTTTTGAGGCCCTCAATCTTTTTTGTTTACTTACTTTATTAAAATAAATTTAAATTCTTACTCGAGATGGTCCAATACGAATAATTTGTAATATATAAAATATTCCTTTTTTTTAATGGTATTTTTTTATTTTTTTACAACTTTGAAACATGAGCGATTAGTAAAAAAAAAACACTTTGACAGTAAATGTAGAATTACATTTAAGAAACGATTTATTTGACAGATTATCAGAATATTTTCGTTCGTGCTTTTGCATACCTCATACAAACTTATTTTTTTAACATGGCTTTAAAGTTTATGGTGTACCCTCTGGGGAGGATACCAACACTCACCAATACTTTCATGGGCCCCTATTTATGTTCATCCTGAAAGTCCTGCGAGTCCTGTGAATGCGTTGATGGTTTTTCTGCCTTCGCGCTTACAAATTATAAGCTTTTAGCTATATTTAAGCAATTTTAGCTGGAATTGTTGCAATTTTATATCTATACATAGACAGCTATAGACAGGGTGTTGCAAAAAATAAAAATAAAAATAAACCCCGCACTATCTTATATTGTATACATCGTTTTTTTGAAAGTGGCGGAACAGTATCGTCCACTACTGCGCATAAGGGCTGCGCATATATACACAAGGTACTCAGCCGCACCCAGTTTTTCTATTGACAACACACAAGCGTACCCACAGCACTATTCAATGTGCCGTACGACTGACGCCATACTGTTTTGAGTAGCACTGCTCTGTACTGTATTGGTCAAGCCATTATATAGGTCTTGATTTATGATGCGTGAACTTCTGTCACTTTCCGCGCCACTTTCAATAAAACGGTGTATATATCTATCTAGTTGTCGTCGTTTGTTCTTTGTAAGCGTACTTTTAAAAAAATCTCGTATGTATGTTTGAAACTCAAGTTAATATTTTTTCTAAATTCGCAATTTCTTCAATTTTCAATTTTTCAAATTTTCAATTTCCTCAAATTAATATTTTTACTTTTAGATTTCATTCTGATTTAATTTAAAATTGTCTGTTGTTGAATCAAATAAATTGATTTAGTATTATTATTATTATTAAGTTAAGATTTGATTAACGTTCTAAATCTAAGCATTAGTGATGTTAATTTTTTATTTAATTTTTTTTATCCTTTTCCCATTAAATTTTCTAATCTTTTTCATTAAAAAAAACTCGATATTAATGAAAAATCCGTATACACTTCCATCAGAATAACAGTGGTTCTATTTTAAACATTATTGCTTGTTAATTTCACAATTGCGCAGTATAAGAGTTATTGCTTTGTGTAATGGCAGTGTTTCCTTTATGACAGCCATTTTATTAATGGGATATCATACGGCATTGTCTATTAATATCATCACGTATATGGTTCAAATGGACATACCGTTGCATTGCACAATTATTGCAAAAATATGCCAAAAATAGCGTATTTTCATTTAGTGAGTCATCAATTCTTAACGTCCTCTATTATACTAGATATACATATATCTCCCTCCTCTACCTTCTATAACTACTAACATAATACCCCCGTGTCTAAGAATAATAAATAAATTGAAATATTTCAATACTTATTTCGAATTAAGAATGAACAGGAAAAGACAACAATGTTTATAATTTATATAAAACATATATATAAGGAAATATAATTTCGTTCCGTTCACCAAAACACACTTTATCACATAAATGCTAGTAGTGCTATTGGTACTGTATATGCAATGTATACTATACTGCATCGTTTACGAGCCGTTGGCGGTTTAGTACACGACGGGTTCAGGACCTAGTACAAGTACACCGTGCACCATGTAGTTCATAGTTCACGACCTATAGGTCATAGTGACCTATAGGTCGTTGCAAAACATCGTCACAGTACGCCCGTCATTTGAGTGAACGGTTCACGAGTGAACTGCACATCGCTATCCTGTAAGACCACATTTCGAATGTTTTTATTGCACTGTATTTTTGTAGAAATAATAAAATTGATGGATTTTGTACAAATTAAAACAGCAAAAAAAATCAAATATAGAAGGTATTTAATAAAACAACGTTAACTGCGAATGTTGTCGCCATTGTTTTACTAATGATTGTCTGCATTGTTTGTGGTTGTAGTGAGTATAATAGAGTATGCGGTGAATGGATGGAATATTCGTAGCTATTGTTTTAGCAGAAACAATATATAAGCCTTCTCTGATTGTTGTTATAACACGCTAAATATCATAAAATATCTCTTGAATCAATTTTGCAATAATCATTGCCAATTATTCACAAATTTACATTATTTAGTATCCGAAACGAATGCAATCGTTGCCATAATTAGTCGGCTCAATACTTTCGATATAAAATTTATACGAATTTATCTGCAATATTTAAATATAAAATAATTAATTAATTTTTACGTTAATTTACAATTGAATATGCACAATTATGTCACTCGTCAAAAGTGACAAATATGACGATACAAATTTTATGTACTTTTTCAAAGTCCCCGTAAATGAGTCATTAAATTAAGTCATTTTAACCAATCACTATATTAAAGAACGAATTTCATAAGGCAGGTTTTATTGCACGAGTTCAAGTTTTCTAAAGAACGAGTGTTATAAATGACTTATAAAATGAGTTTTTTATACTATATTTTCTAATTTGCGTCTTTTGTGCCCTTTTTAAATAAAAATCGAAATTTCAAAATTTAGGGAATTTTTTGACTGTTGGTAGTAGTTATTGATACATTTGAAATATTTGAAATAAATTGTCAAATAAATTAAAATCAAACTATTTGTTGCTTTCTTTTGTAGATTGACGTACAATTGTACATTTCAGGGACAAAATTAAAATTAAACTATTTGTTGCTTTCTTTTGTAGTTTGACGATTGATAACTGGCAAGTAGAGCTACCAACTTTGAAACAGTAAATTGTACTATGCTATAAGAGAACTCAAATTCGCTATAAACGAACTCATTTAGGTGCGTTAACAGCTCTATTAGAAACGCAAATTAGAACAAATAAATTATTGACATTTTATAAATGATCCTATAACCTACTATTGTATAATAACTTGAAAATTTTGAATTTTGCCAACTAAAGCTGAACAGTCAAAGTTGTCTTAAACCTCGTTCTAGAATGCATCTGTAGTACCACCAGTGGCAAAACAATAAGTCCGAATGTATGATTAATAAAATCCATTAATTTTGAAATCATTTTGAAAGTTATTAAATTGTCTTTTGGAAATTTTTTTTACGTAAATATCGACCGAGGATTTAAATAGAAATAAAATAAATATTATTCATTCCCATCGTTATTTACATCGCTGGAGTTTTTTTGATATTTTACTTATTTATTCGTAAAAGTGAGTTTATTTTACATTTTAGTATGCCGCTTTGTTTTGACGTTGGAAACGTCAATTTGATGTTATTGCTTTAGGATACGGTAAAATCGATGATGGCCGAATTACTTTTATTGACAGCATTCTACTTTTATTGGCAACCAATCGGAGACATTATGTCATATTTTAACACGAGTTTGGTTACGTATTAATGTCAAATAGAACAAAAATTAATATTATAACATTTGTTATTCCAAATATTGTGATGTTTTATTAAAAGAATGTTATGACATTTGAAAGAACTTAATATTTTTTTTATATTTAGTATTTTAAAGAGCCACATTCATATACTAGATATTAGTGATATTACTGCAATGGATTTATTTTAGGTTAATCCTGTCAAAATTCATATAAATTATACAGAGTGCTACATAAAGAAAAAATAGAAATATTTTTTATTGCTTCGGGAGTTTATGTGATATTAGAACATTAAAAAGAGACTTAAAATGAAAAATAAATTTGCAGTTTATGGCAGTTACGCCACTGAGTACTACACTAACAGTACCGCTCTTCTTTTCTAAATTCGGAATGCGATAATCATCATCATCATCATCAGCATCGTCGTCTTCATTACCCATTCTTTCTCCAAATCTTAACAGATATATCCACCAACAGTATCTTGGTAGTAAAGAAATCGCTGTCTCCGAAGACAGACGTCCATAATCTCGTTTGATCTTATTATTTCTTCTATATTACTCGGTGAATTAATCATTCCAACCGCCGGGCAAAATCTAGTGAATACATTTATTAAAATCCAAATATAAAAAGTTACAAGTCATTTAATAGCAAGCATTTCACTATCTATCGTTATAAAAAAAGTTATATACAAACTGATATATCTCTTTGAAATAATGTTGACATCTTTTGACAATTGTGCCTTAGTTTATTTTTATTCAGTACTATTGACATTTCTTGAAAATTGACACTCAGTTGATAATCTGTCAAATGCTGTCGAAGAAAACTTATTCTTGTGGGAAAATAAAGATTTTAAATATTATTTAAATATATATCTAATTTTTAGATCTAATTTAAATAAATTTAAATATATATCTAATTTTTATAGTTACTTAAATAAAGTCAATGAAATAAATGTCAATTTTATTTTATCTGTCATAATATGATTTGACATAAAAAATGTTAATAAATCACGTGTGTTTATACACCACGTCTTAAATAGTCATGTTTTAAATATCAGGTGTCAGTTTTTACAAATATTTTCAGAAGTTATAACAAGAAAATCGTAATCACAATGCACGCTAATGGGGCGAACGTGACGCACGTACGTAACTTCTGATTTTGTGACGTAGAAAACGTGGTGCGACATGTTGACCATTCAAATACGTGTAACTAAATATAACATAAACTGCGAAATAAAACGGGGTGTTAAATTTGCGAAGGCGTCATAAAGCTAAAGGATTAGACACGCAGCTTATAAGCTCAGAATTACGTTTCGTCGCGCAGAAATATTATTGTCTTTTGCTTGCTATGATGGTGTTCATAATTCGTGATATTTAAAAAAAATCGTTCATAAAAAGAAGTTGTTTGGTAGACGCAAAGTCGTTTGGTTTAGTCTAAGAATTAAAAATCATCTTATGTCGATATATATGCCTTCGTGGACAAAATCAAACTTTCAACTACATCCGCTGCAACTTCAGCAATGTTGTCATTATCGATTCCTTCGTTGGAAATGAGCTGAAGCAGCGTTCCGCAAACATCAGCACATCTTCAATGCAACGTCATTTATAAGTTACTCGGCAAATGATAAGGGTTGGTCTCTAGCACTCTTGGCACGTCATATTCAGAGTAGAGTTTACTGTAAAAGGAATACTCTGCAGAGTCCATGTCCGTTTATTTGCAACCGTTCGTTTCCACGCTAGTTCTAGTTCATTTGGCAGCTTTTCAATATAATCAATTCAGGGAAATGCCAGACCCGAATTTACGCGAGCTTTTCTCGCTGTCACACCGCCAGTTGTCATCAAATTTTCAATGTGGATTTTGTTGATTTTTTTATCGCTTGGGGATGATGCAAATTTATGGACAGCGTTTTTTAGCATGGTATATTTTAATTGAATTTTTTTTAAATATTGCTTAATGTCATAAACGTCGCTTGAGGGGTGTTAATTTATTATTCATTATGTAATAATTTTCAATATAGCGTCACTTTATTATATGGTATTAATATTTGTATGGGCTGAAATGAGAGTGAATTCATTTTTTTTTATTAACTCTAAAGATTTTTTTTATTTTGTGATTAATATTTTGCTGTGCGAAAAAAAAACCTTTAAGTTATGAAACTTGTACAACAAGGGATATTTTTAAGAAATGAAAATTATGCAATTTTATAAATATTTTTTGTTAGTTTTACGATGTGATAGCGTTTACACAAAATATTTGTTAAGATAGTACTCTATCCCTAAATATTTTCTATCCTCTATCCCTAAAAATATTTCAATACTGTTGCATAATATATTAATCTAGATATATTAAAAATCAAAAATTCCCTCGTTCGTCATTGTTCTAAAATGTACCATTATCTTAGATAATCTATTATCTTTAACATATTATTTACTTTGGTAATTCATCAAACATTTCATATAACAAAACTAAAACTAAAATCTGTATTTCAAAACCACACTATTTTTTACAAAAACATTTATTATACAAAATAATGAAGTGAAACATCGACTTATTGCATTTACTATTCCAGTTTCAAGTGCGGATAAATTCGGCTCTCATCTGAAGCACTTGTTGGGGGAGGCCGAAATGCGTTTACAAGAACTCGGCGGCTTCCTGGAGGAGCCCTGTGTCACTCCTCTAAATACCCGGGCTTCATTCAGCAGCATGCTGGGCAACGCGTACCCATCAAGCGCCATAACAGGTTTTTTTTTTTTAATTCAAAAATATACATTCTACTAACGAATATCATATATACTCAACACTTACAAATTACTAAACAAAAAATGTACACATCTTTTCATGATGAATTTGACTGAAATGGTTTCAGGTTGTGCTGGCGGTGATAATGACAAACAAGCACTGGCTTGGGGCCGTAGGGCCAAGATGATGCGCCGTTTAGTGTTGGGGTTTACACAAGCGAGGCCCCCGGACCCACCGGGAGTCCTAGCCGTTGATGTAACGGCCCCAAATTCCGTTACAGTTAGATTACAAGAACCCAGTGTTGGTGCCTGTGGTAGTGAATTTCCTATCACTACAAAGTTCAAAGGTACTACGGCAACTGAAATTAGTTAAAAATCCACTTTAGTGTCAATATTATTAATGGTTTTAAGACACAATTAATATTTTGTGATCAAATAATTTGCTTCTTAGTTCAATGGTCAACTCGACCAGATTTCCAACCGATAACTGGTGAGGTGGAATTGTTAGATTTGGAGCATCCCACATGTACGATAGAACTGACACATGGGCGTAGGTATTACTTTAGGGCGGCATGTGGTAACTTGAAGGGCTACGGTAATTATGCCCCTTGCATTCCTAATTCGGTAGTGCCGAGTACTTGGCGAGATATCGAGGAGAAACAGCCCGCGAGGTATGAGGATTTTTTGATTTAACTGTTTTCATAATATTCTACCAAATTTAATTCATTTAATAAGTTGGATTTTATTACAGCCTTTGTTGTTATATTTTTAAAAATATTTTTCCAACACGATTGCCAAAATTTAGTAATCCTACAGTTGCTCCTAGTTTATTTATTTTAAATTTCACGCACCTTGTAATTCTTTTACAACGAAGAATGTTTAAAATAATATTACATTTTAGGAGCATTTAATTTTCATATCTTATATTGCTTTATTTTTAGAAATGTAGACGAGATTTATATACCTTTCTCTTTGAATCTTCTTGTAAAGGAAAGACGCTTTGTGAATCTGTTTGATGTTTCTCAATAGTTCTGCGTAATTGACCAGAATAATTACAGAATCTCCAACGTCTTTACCATAATTTATATTCAAATATTATTAAATATGTAGAAGGCATTACTAAAAGCAAACTCGTAATTCATAAAGAATAGTTTAGCAAAGTAATTTATTTATTAACAATGACTTGTATTAATTAAAAAATTGAAGAAAAAAAAGATTTTATACGTATTTGAACCAAAATATGTGTTAGAACGAGTGTTAGAAAATGTCCAAAAATGTGATTAACACAGATTTTTTTTTATCGGATCTAAGCAATATCATTGCATATAAATGTAATTTGAAATTAATAAGGAAAGTGCGAATTTTTTCGCAATATCATTAAAAGAAATACTATCTTTCGCGAGATACCACATTTCAAAAAAAATTGCACAAGTCTCAAATTAAATATTATTAAAATTTTCGTAAAAATATTGTTTTGAAACTACGATTACGCAATTCGTTCTTAATACTTTCAATAAAAATTAAAACATGTAAGAAAAAATCGAGAGTTGATGATTTTATAACTAATAATCATCAATATTTAAATGAATACTTAAAATCATTTAAAAGCACTTCTCTGGCAATTTTACAAACTTTATGATATACATAGAGTTTCGAGCAATTTTTTTCAAACCGATATTTTTATATCACGTATTAAAACACCTTCCAACAAGTTTCATACAGCGTGTTACATAAAACTCGTAGATTCGAGGGTCGTCTATCCGAACTAGAATCGCTCACGGACGATATCCGATTGCTCCGACCGGGCGGCTGTGACATACTCGACTCCCACCAGCTATTCCCTCCTCCTAGCACCCTCTGTTCCATATCGACTTCTACCACCCCCTCCACCTCCCATCAAACCTTCCTATCTGCGAAAACGACGTTGCAAAACCAACATTTAGAACTACTGCATGCGCAACAACAGCAACAACATATCCGGAGAAATAAGGGTTCCAAGAAAACGGCTAGCATAAAGCAGCTGTTTACAGCTGCCAGTAAATTCCAGAAGCACCTGAGGAGGGGTATTTACCTCGCGTGTATACTGTACCATGAAGATAAGGTTCTTTTGACCAATGAAGATTTTTTACCGGTGATCGAGATCGATGAAACCTTTCCAAGCTGTGTCCATACAGATTTGCATTGGTTGATGAAGGTATTCTTAAGCAATATATATTCGTTTTTTTTTTAAATTGGACAAATGAATAGTTTATACTAAGAGAGGATATTCAACGTGATATGAATAATTAAAATATTCAATATTTTAGGTATCTTGCACTTGGGAAGATACAAAAGCCTTACGAACCGATATGGATAAGCATTCCTCAAGTGCGGTGCACTTTCGATTGAAACTCTTAAGCGCTTGTATACAAATGCAGCAGGCGTTATGTCTGCAAGATTTAGGTCAACTGTTCCATCGGCCTCTGCGAGACACGAGCGGTACATGCGTATTGTGTGCGGTGAATTATGTCAGTAGCCCAAAAAGTGTTAGCGTTTTGAACAGCCGATGGTTACCATTAAACAAAGTAATATGCAAAATATCGATGTTTTTCTCGATGATTTCTCGATGATAAAAGTTGTTTGGTATTAGGTTGCGAAAAAGTGCGTTTTAAGTGAAGAACACAGTGTAGCGGAAATGCTTATGAATTCGATCCAGGAACAGATTCAGTACCATCAAGTGTCCAATCTGCAATTGAGTAAAGGCCTTTATGTTTCCTATTTGAAATTGCAAAGTAGCGTAGATATGATTCAAGTGGTGGTACCAACTAGAACTCCAAATGTCCTACCCCACTGTAAAATCCGGGAAAATCCGCACGTATCAGCGTAAGTAACGAAACAGTTTTAATAAAAAAAAACTAACACTTAAATATATCATTACATTCTGCATAACAAAAGGGTAGTGGTCGTAGTTATAGTTATTTATTAATCCAATAGAAAGTAATTACACTTTATAGGACAAGTCAATAGAAATAGTAAGAATGGTAAATGTTAATAACATACAATAATACATAAATACATATATATTACGCAGGATAAATTCACGCAGTAAAATTAGACAAATAATAACTCTCGAAGTAGATTAACTAAGGTTTTATTGTATAAAAACGTCATTTATTGTATAAAAAGATCGATCAACCAGGTAAGTTTTTAATCTCTTTGAAATCTGCAACATTTTGTGATTTTATTTTAGCTGGTAGTTTATTATAACATTTTATTCCCATGTAAGTGGACCTTTCTCATATAATGTAAAACAAATTTTTAGTGAAGAATGGTCTTATCTCAAACAACACCAAAATATCGATCCAATAACATTAGCACCTCCCACCGACCAACAACGAACATTTCTAGAGTTAGTTTCTAGTGCTATTCGTCGCCTATTGAACTACATGGACATTAGTAACAATAACTGTGCGGAGTTCAGTGGCAGTGATCATCGTCTGTACGCTACTGAAGTGGTCGAACTGAGTTGTGGCGTTAGTTGCATTGTTGTTTGCCCCGCGGCGGAACACGCATGCGCTGTCCCAGGACAGAGGGAGCTCCTGCTGCAAAGAGGCGATTTACTCAGTTTACCAATACAGGTTATAATAAAATTTAAAATACCTTTAGTAGTTACAAATTAAATTATGTAGACAGTTTGTTATTGAATGTTTAAATTTGTAGGTGTTTGAAATGATCCATTTAACGACATATCAGCAGTTCCTCGTTCAACGCTATTCCAAGTTGAGCTGTCTCTTAGAATTGGACGCTGCTCAAGCCAGTCATTTACATCGAGAAGCGTTCTCAAATGCCGAGGTCGCTGTAGCAAAAGAACGTCTCCAGAAACTGCAGGATTTGCAAAATAAGCTAAATACAATATGGCGGTGTATAAGATGGCTGATGGACGCGATTTCGTTTAGTAGAGATCGATCTGATATAGGTAAATATACCTATATATCAAAATAGTCCAAAACAAAAATTGCGGTCTATTCTATTGGAATCTATAAAAGTATATACTTCGAATAAGATATGAAAATTATAAAAATATATTTGAACCACGTTTTCTTTAGGCATTCCATTAAAAACTGTTTTAAATCTTGACACAACGATGGCAACATCACCCACCACAAACCAAAAGACGCCCGCATTCCTACAACTACCGCCCGCAAACAAATCAAACAGTGCCCAACAAAATCAAGCCGCCAGCAAACCGAGCGGCGGTCGAGGCTCATGGCCCGGTCCAGGCATCACCTCCATATCACCCGCATCATCAACAGGAACCTCTCGCAACAACAACACACTGGCCGTGAGCAATCTGCTACATCACGCAGAGTTCAGCAAGAGCGAACAACAGTTGAGTTGTTCCAGTGTCATGAACGAACGTGATGATGGTGTTTGTAGTGCAGTCAGTGAGGCGGAGGCGGCGGCGGCGGCGGCAGTGGTACTCGGTTCAGAGCAGTACTTGAGTGCGTGTTGCAGTGATTCCGACTCCAGGAAGAACAGTGGTAGCTATAACAGTGATTGTGGCTTTAGTGTGGTGGAGACTGAAGAAGACATGGGCAGTAGTGGGGGTGGTGCCATGGTGCCTAGTAGGAGTGAGGATGTGTTGTATGTGGTTGGAGTGGGGCAGAGTTCGTATGGAGCGGATGTAAGTTATGTTTGTATTGGTTTATAGAGTGGTTTTTATTATAAGAGTCTACTACATTCCTCCTGTTGGAGTTACGTTCGCTTTTGTTTTTAAATATTTTTATAAATAATTTTTAAACCTTAACAATTTGAACATATAAAATTTAATTAGTCAACATTACCAAGTTTATGATGTAAAAAACAAATTCTATTTGTAATATATTGGCTGATTATGGTTAACTATATGTCCTCGAAATTTCTACCAAATAAACATATTACTAAATTGTAATTATGCAAATTCTTTAAACATCCAAATTGAACAAAGTTTCATCGTAAAAAACAACATGCTTCTAGAAGGACACAAAAACTTCAGCCAATATTGCTATTATCTTAAAATTTTATTATCTATTATCTTAAATAGGCAAGAAGAGAGAGAATAGACATAATTTGAGACACATCACCTTTCTAACATACATTTATTTCATCACTAGTCGGGTGTATATTCATAGTTTTGTATATTGTCTTCCTAAACTGAACTATCTTGCATCACCTGTTATACCATCAACACAGATCCCCACGTCTATGCCAACGCACTCAACCCCGTCAGTGTCACGCATCCGCTCCAACACGGTCTGTGGCCAAACACAGCAGAGCATTTCGGCAACATCCAGTCCCTTGCTCGGTGTGCGGCCGATGTCGGGCAGTGGCCATCTGCAACAGTACAGTCACACCGGTAGTCTGCTCAGTGTCGACACTATTAACACAACCAACACGTCCGATAGTATGCACAGCTTAAGTTCGGGGGATAGTGATAACGGTGGTGGTGTACTACCTGTCGTCTCACCTCTAGCGAAGAGGTACGGTCGATATATTAGTGGTTGCAGAGGACGTTATCGAAAATATTGCCCAAGCGGTCGAATGAACGCCATATCTTTTATAAAATTTCCAACAAATGTAAAATTATTTTTTAAAAAATCGATTGCGCTTAGAATTTAATGAATATATAATTGTAACAGCCGCAGTGCTTCCTTTTTGATGTTTTTTTTTCACTTAAAAAATTCGTTCTTATTAAATTATCTTCAAAATTACTAAAGAACTTTTAAATTCAAATTTCAGAACAATATCTAAACTAATTATTTAAGTCAGTATTTAAACAGATCGAAATCAATATAATATTTACTATGTTACGCTTGCAAACTAAACAATCGGTACACTGCTAACTACTTCATTTAAAGACATTAATCTTTTCCTCTGCAGAATTGAGTGCTTGAACGCTGCTAGTACATCATATTTTCCTTCCGCTTCCGCACAACATCATAAACTAACTTCAATATCTTCTTCTGGGCAACTGAATCAATTCAACATGATGGCTTCATCGAGAAGTATGAGCAATGTCATGAAACAACAGTCGCATCAACATCACGCACCGCCTCGACCAAAACATTTAAACGTCGAGCCGTTTTTATCATCCAGTCCACAAAAGCAACAACACGGCTCGTCGAAAAGTTCAAATAAAAGCCTCTTGGACGCGCATTTGTCCAAGAGTATGTCCAATATCAACAGGGAGGCCAGTGGTGAGGATCCACTACGGACTTATATAAAACCTAAAGCGTCTGCCGGTAGTTCGACGTCGTGTAATTCCGATCCAATGTTTAAGGTATTGAAGTATATTATTTATTTGATAACGGTTGCATCCAATTTACAAACAAATTGTTCTTATATTATAATATGTAGATAATGTACATAATATTTATTAAAATAATAATAATAAAGTGTAATAATAGAACACTAGCAAAAGAAAAAAGATCAAAATAAATCAATTCAGTTTCAATAAGCAGATCTTACTCAATGATTCATCAAAAGTATAACAATATTTCAGTAGTATTACAAATTAGTCACAGAAAAAAGAAACATTCGGTTTTAATCGAACTCCAATGTGGTTTAGCGTTTTTATATGCGAGATTTCCGAGGCTACTTAGTGTTTATAAACATCACAAATTTCGCTTTGTTAGATCCCTTTGCTGGTTGATCAACAACAAGCTACTTCCTCAACATCGATACAGGGCAACAGAGACACAACCTCCCCTATGGCATTATCAACGGTAGCAACCGCTTCTAGGGCTTCCACTTCATCCAGTACTGCTGGTTCATCAAATGCTCCATCTTCGGGCATCTTACAAGTGTACGCAGCGTACGATACAGGTTTGGCCAGCGGTACCAGTCTGAAATTGCACGTTACACCGCGAACAACTGCTCGAGAGGTTAATAGAGAATTCGATAGATTCGTAAAATTTGGTATCGTTTATTATTATATGCTTGTAGGTAGTTGATCTGGTCGTCAAGCAACTGAACATGGCTGTAGTACTGAAGGGCCGCGATGGTCCCATCTACACACAGGACCGTCTCGGCCACTTCTGTCTAGTGGCGGTCATCGGGGCCAGGGAACGTTGTCTCCGCGACGATTTCCGGCCGTTGCAATTGCAGAATCCGTGGCGCAAAGGGCGACTGTACGTCAGACAGAAGCACGACGTCCTTGCGGCGTTGGAACATAGTACCAAGTACTACCCGGGTGGGAACGGTGATGGTACTACCGCCGGTAAGGAAGCGGGCGCAAACCGCAATACAGCTCTCATATAAATCTGAAACGTTTTAATATGTCCAATATTTATAACCCTTTATCTGTATACTTGTTGATGTTGGCATATAATTTAAATATGAATTAAAATGAAACGAAAACTACTCAAGTTACGCTCAAGTTACAACAGAATGCTGTTATTGGAATTGTGGACGAAATATATGTGTATCTGATTATGGCGTTAGCTGTTTAAAGGAACCCTCGGGATGTGTTAAATCTGCCGTCAAGGTAGGCATTTTTATAAATTTATTGTTAATTTAGTATACTTTAATGTAGTACAGAAAATCTACTTTACGTTAAAATACATACTCTGGTGGTAGATTTGACGCACCTATCCATATCTAAGAAAATATATTACCAGTTTATGTACAAGTCCATGGTTCAGATTAATTAAAATGGCTGAATGATGATTTTTGTGATTGAAAAGCGAGCTTAAAATATCCTTATCACTTCGGTACGAATGATTAAACTTGAATATAAAATTTGCGCTTCAGATATAGCTATTCTATTTCTATTGAGTCTTATTTCTTCTTCAACCACGCACCTAAATAAAACATCCTGTAAAGTATTTGCTCTATTAAAGAGGGAGTTAAAATCTCTAGAAAATTTCGCTTGCTCTCATTGTTATTTAATAAAGCCGTACATAGCTGACCTCAAAAATTACTAGTATTAAAACAAAGTGGCATATATTGATAGAATTTTGTTTTATTAACATAAAAAATAAAAATAAAGCAAAATTATTATTATTAATTAGTGGCAAAATAAAGCGGATTTAATTCATTGGTTTGTAAACCTTGCAAATAATTGATTTAAATCTTTCATTCATTACATTTTAATTGATGTTTTATGTATTTACATCCGAATAAAAACAAATGTCTAATTTTAGGAAACTCTCTCTTGAACTGTTAGCATTTCTAATAGTATTTTCAAATCTTACTAATTGAAAAGAGAACTTTAAGTATTAGTCTGATTCATTTGTTTAATATTAGACAAATTTCTTTCTTAGTCAACAACAAAATATGATATAACAACTAATTAAGTGTTGCTCATTAAGCAAAATTATGAACACCAAATATTTAATTAAGATCTCTATTTTATAGGACTATATAAACTCGTGAAGTATTATAAGAAACAGATATATATTTATTATTTATGGTTTCTTCTAATAATTGAATGTCCATTTAAAATTAAAGTGTTACAATGAAATATATGATTACATATCATTTATGATTGTGATGAGTACTTTAAACCAATTAAACATTACACCATTGATGATAGTCCAATTAACAAACAAATGTCCAATTTAGAAGAATATTCTTATGAAAATTTAGAGAAATTTAAAGAGAGAATATTAATTTCTCAACAGATATTATATTTTATAGAAAGTCCTTGTTGTATATAAATATACGTGTAATGTGTAATATTTTGGGAGTTTGTTTATAAGGGAAACGACATCCATCTTAGACTGAACATATTTAATTAATTAATTATATAAGAAATGATTTATATTTCTTTATAGCTTCCTGGGTATTTTTAGTTGATTGTAATATAATGTGTTAGAAAATGTTACATTTTTAGCACTATTTATTGTAAATAGAAAAGGGAAATGATTCAATGTTACTGCACGATTGTAAACTTACAAAAACAATATAGAATTTAACAATTGTTGTGAATATTAGCCGCTGTATGGATCATTTTATGTGTATATTATTTTTATTTGATGAAAAGGAAAATGAATATATTAAAATAAAATTTAAATTCCCTTTCCCTTCCTAGTTTGCATAAATAGTACACATACAAAATGCGAACACTTTTCAAACATATCTGTATCTTATAGAAAAACAAACACAATTTCTTTCACTGATTTTTTTTGCATAGGACTCTAGGGCAGAGATAAAATATGAAATCATTTCATCATTATAAAAAATTAAAAGAACACACTTTTGATGCAACTTGTAAATAAGGCTAATATAAACAGAGTCGCACTAAATAAGACATGATCAAAATTCACATCACTGGTAAATGACAATTGTTTACAAAGTAATCAGCAGGCATTCAAATAATTATTTTAACTATTAGTTACAACGTTGTACGAGTGTTCTTATTGTTACGGCTAGTATTATTATATTGTTATCTTAGTTATATTGGAGTCTGTTAGAGTTGTTAAGTTATAGAGTCTGTTAAGTTGTGTTATTAATTATCGAAAAACACGAAATAGCAACGCAGTAAGTTAATAATAGATGAATAGTTTATCGATACGTAAAATAAGGAATAGTTTTATAAAATAATACAATGTGCGTAAAACCGCAAGAAATTGTTAAAATAGAATAGGTATGGAGGTGTTAACAATAGCGATCCAGAAAAGTTTAACATCCCATTCGTAAAGAATAGTAACAATTGTATAGTAATATTCAATAGTAACAATATGTCCCAGTATCGTACTACCTTTGTCAATAATATGCATTGTGAAAGTCTTTTCTGCCATCAAATTATTCCAAAACGTCAAATTGATATTTTAAAATGTCGCGAAATATCGTGTAAAATATTATTTTAAAGACTATTTCTTGAAGATAGTTTCTTTTTATTTTTTAATAGTACAAAGCTAAAATAAAATATACAAAATGGTCACTGAAGATGTCGTCATTTTATCGGTGCCGCAGGTCATTGATTTGGCCTTAAATTCGCCAGAGGTAAATTAATAAACTGCAAAAAAAAATATATATATATATATATATAAAACAAATAAATATAGGCAAGAACAAAGTGATGGGGTGTGAAAAAAATGAATGCAAGCGAAAAATGAGGATCAGAATAGGAGATGATAGAGTAGAAGCAGTGCCAGAGTATTCTTATTTAGAAAGTAGGATCACAGCGGATAATCGAAGTGAAGTAGATATAAAATGTAGGATAGCTCACAGGGTAGGAAGGCATTCGTAGAAAAGATACAATATTAATTTGAGTATTAGAAAACGATTATTGAAGGCATATGTGTGTGGAGTGTAGCATTGTACAGGTGTGAGGCGTGGTAAGGATAAAATAGGTAAAGAAGAGAGACGTAGAATAGAAGCATTCGAAATGTGGTGCTATAGGAGGATTGGTTGGAAAGATAAAATAACAAATGAAGTCGTACTGGAGTTAGTAGCGCAGGAGAGATAGACTAGTAGGTCACATTCTTAGACATGGGGGTATTATGTGAATTAGTTATAGAAGGTAGCGTAGAGGGAAATCAAGGGATAGGTAGGCCCAGATTGGAGTATGTGGGTCAGATAGTGAAGGACGTGTGGGATGAATTAGCTACAGGGATATCAAGGAATTAGCTCAGGATAGATCGGCGTGGCGTTTCCTACCAATCCTTAAGATTGAGGACTATTTAACTAATAATGTAAAATAATTAAATTCTTCAAGCAACGTGGACCGTTTTAATATCCGCACCACTCCTAATTCTTGTTAGATTGGGGCAGTAAACTTCAACCTTCTCCACAACGTTCTGCATATAATTGCAAAACAAATGCAAATTCATGAGACGAACGTTGAATTCCGCGGCAAAGACGGCGAGAAGATTAAAATGTTGGTAGCGGCTGCTGCGGGCAAGACGTCTTCTGCTGTTGTTCTCACCGAATATGCCATCACGTTGGATGGCCAAGGTAATAAAAAACGAACCGAGGTGACAGATGTATCTAAGCCGCTCGCGCCCACTGAAAGTCCGATGGGAATGGTTGTACTGGTGCAACCAGATACTGTTCAAACGCCTCAGATGACTGTGTGCTTGAGTCAGCAGACTATAGTTGATATACAGGAAGATATAAATCAGCTAAAGCAACAGGTGGAGCAACTGATGGATTTACCGAAGAATTCCAACTTAATGGAAGCGATCAAGTAAAATATAATGTAGATTGTTCTTAAAAATTTCTAGTTTGATAACGTCTTTTCAAAAATGAAATCGAACGACCAGACAATATCATAATAAGTCATTTGTGTTGTATGTTTTATTTGAGACAACTTTTCATTTCGCAAGTTGATTTTTTCCTCATTGTTCTACGAAATTCATTATCATTTCGCAACATTATTTTATTTATATACCGAAACCTGTCAATGGTGCAAATTTCTGTTAATCTTCAGGAATAAAGATAAGCCCGTCGTAGAAATGTTCCAAATCATGAGTTTAGCGAAACGCGTAGATGCCTCGGAAGCTGGATTGCAAAAGTTAGGTTCATTAGTAGAAGACTTAACCAGTGAAATGCAATACGCCCAAATACAAGCGATGGACGGTGGTAGTTACCATGGGGAGGAAGGTGACAATGGTAACACAATGCCAAAGACCTCCACAAACAGTTCTTTATATTTAATTCTAAACTGCAGAAGCTGCACAAACAAACTCCCAAGGAAAACCTGATCCTCAGAAATCTGGACAACAAGCAGAAACGGCAAATGGAGAAGCCCAACAGGCAGGAACTGGATCTAAAGGCGGTGATTTAATATTTGGTTACATAATGATCGATTGAACTTACATTTTTTTATAATTTAGTATTTAGAATTTCATATTTTATTTTATATCCAGTTTACTACGATTTTTACTACGTAAATAGAAATAAGTCATCGTGTGTATTTATTACAAACTTGCAGCAGAACGACCATCCCTTGCATCAGAACAACAATCAACTCAACGAAGTATTTTCAAAAAACAAACTGAAGATTACATTTTAATTCTAATATGTTTGGATGATGACTGCTTTAATTAAAGATTTAATTTTTAAGATACAGTTTAAACTACGAATACTAACTAGATTCATTAATAGTATTCATTGTTTTAACGTTTATAGGAATACTTAAAGAAGTGCTTATTTTTTATTATACTAATAAATCATTTATTTTCTGTATTTAATATTGGAATTTTTAGAATAAAACTTTATGTCTATAGCGGCTATGGGAACTAATGGAGTTAAAACACCAATGAAGAGACCGCCTCCTGAATTGTTTATCAGAATTGGGAATTGTGAAAAACGTTTACAAGCCATTGAGGATAGTTTGAGTATGCCAAAATATTACATACGTCTCTTTACTATTGGCCCTTTATAGAACATGTTGCACTATTCTATACTCGATTTTTATTTTGCTCTATTTCAGAGGCTTGCGCAATACCACTTCCAATTGTACCCGGCGTCAAATATCCTTCCAGAATAGATCTACCGCCGATTGAACCCAATAAAACATTCCCCGTGGCAGGTAACAAAAACTATTTGTTTCTTCATTTCACCACGCATAATCTATTGATTATAGATCTATTGATTATTCGTTGCGATCACGGGCTAGGTGTTGAACTATAGGTGGGGTTTTGACTAGGTATCTAGTCAAAACCCCACATGTAATAGACGCATTGAATTTATTTTAAATGGAAACGAATACAGGCGTCTATCCTCACATGAGATTACATTAGTTTATACAGCCTAAATGCTTCATTGTACGTTATGGTTCCGTTGTGAGAATGAAACTTTAAACGCTAGGAATTTATGAATTTTCTCTGCACTCTTTTTATCCTGGAGCAGTATACTTGGTACTGATGAGACCAAACTGAGGATGCATACTCGAAATGATACAATACTAACGATTTAAAAAGCTTTACAAAACTATATATTTCCTTAAGATCCATACCCTGGGCAAACCTATGATCCTGCAACGCCAGTACAGACGGGAGGCGGTTGGAAAAAAGAGGCTGCGAAGAAGGATGAGGATATATCGCGGTTGCCCACAAATGAAGCTGTGTTTGCACTGCAGAAGGATATCAACAAAATAAAGCGAGAGCTCAGGAAAATGAAGATTTCGGGAGGGGGGGGCAAAGATACGGACGATAGTGGGCCTATTAAGGTTGATCGGAAGCGGAGCAAAAAACCTCATGGTAAATATATATCTGATGATTTAATCGAACCGAACATATCTAATCTAATAACTGGAAGTAACAGAAATAAGAACAGTTGCATAAGTCTCAAAAGTAATAGAATAAATTTCATCAAAATGCCTATAAATTAAAGTCTTGTTCTGATCACGCCGACTTTCTGATACATTTATTGTATACTGCATAGTTTTTTTTACAAAATTTCTTTGATAATCATAGTGGCCAACGATTCCCAATTGGGCGAGTTGGAAGCTAAAGTTCGTGATTCGAATGATACCTTAGTATCAATGGATCAGAATTTCAATAATCAAATTTTGCAACTGCAGAACAGCTTTTCCGTTCTCGAAATGGAAGTGAATAGTATTATGGAAAAACTCGCTGAAGCGTAAGTGAATTTAACAATGGAATTAATAGTGGAAATACTTTGAGGCTGTTAAATATGTTTATTTAGTCTTCCTGGTGGGGATACTGGAGTAGAATCAATCGGAGACTTATTCAAAAAGATGCAGGGAATGCAAATTGATATTGAGAATATCGCCGAAACAACTTCTCGTTTAATAGATGATCTTGCAACGAAAAAAACAAACTTTGAAGTATGTAGCCATCAGTTGCTACAAGTTTTTATTCTTGCTATATTTTTTTCTTGGATGTTAGAGCTTGAATCAGACGGTGGAATTATTAAAGACTATTAAAGCGGATAAAGAAGATTTGGAGGATGCTTTAGCGGACAAAGCAGATAAATGTGCTATTAACAGAAAAGTGTCGCATGATCAGTTTGATACGGCTTGCGATGAATTAAGTAGAGGTATTGAAGAAGCGTTAGAAAAACTTACAACGCAGGTAAAAATAGGATATTATAAGAATATAAATAAAATCTAGACACAAGTCTTGAAAGAAAAACTTACAAATTTTGAGATTTTTTTTTTGTCGTGGATTAGGAATTATTATGGCAACAAGCACTGGATGAAATTCAATTTGAAATATCGAATAAACTTGATAAGATGGAACTGGGACCGCTACGCGACTTTATTAATAATAAATTGCGAATGTTGCAAGAAAGGATGAAGTCTCTTACAGCGCTTAAGAAGGAGCAAGAGGCGGCTGGAACAAAGAGCAAATTCTTGAGGTACGAAACCAAGAAAATTATGGGAAACGCATTTGAAGTAGTCGCTGAAAGACAGATATTTATATAGCGAAAGAATTTTTTTTATAGAAATGTCAATTGTATATCTTGCGATAAGGACGTAGTTATGCGAAAACAAATGGACGCTTCCTTAATGCCTCAACCTAGGGCTTTGCCACCGAGTAGAAGTATGGCCCCGTATTTAGCGTATGAACTGGATGCTCTTCGAAAACAACAGAAAACGTTTGTATTATAATTAAAAATTACTTAACAAAACTTTAAATTTTAATTAGTATCTGAGAAGAAATAACAACATACCTATATATTTGATTTTTAGATCCGCTAATAGTAGAAACTTAAACCACTTTGAAAGTGCTATGACTGGTGGAAAATCCCCACGAATGTAAGTTTTTTAAAATTTGCGATTACATGCTTTTTAGTAATTTACTTAGATTTACCTATTACCTATTGGATTGGCTAATTAGGCAATACTTTTCGTTTTTTTCAGGGATGACCATGTTTGCAATCGATATTGTGGTGGCAGTCATACGGTAACGACGCCGCAACAGAGGGTCACTAGAATGGGACACTTCTTGGCTCAATGGGGCCCTGGAGCCGTACCTGTAACAGATGCAGTACCTACTAAGGAAGAGGTGACTCAAACTTGAACAAAATAATATTTTGCCATTTTTTTTACAATCATGTGGTGGACGCATAGTTAACATCATTTGAGAAGCTTTAAAAATTCTATTTGTTTTAAAGCCAAAACAAGAAAGAAAATCTTCATTGGTCGAACAAGGTGACCAAAAGAAATTATCGCTAACGGTGCGTACAAATTTTTGTATCTAGCAGAATTTGAAATAATGATTATAATTGTATATAATATCACCCAAATAATATAATGATTTATATAGGTTGCCAAAGATGATGGTACAGCCCCAAGTGCTGCGCAACAAGGGGAAAGAAAATCTTTGAAAGCATCCATTAAATCAGGTATAAAATTTGACGTGCTATTTTTGATCAAAAATTAACATTATTCGTATTTGAAGGATCCCTAACAATTAAAGTGACTCCGGAGGAACCAGGTAACGTTTCATTTTACAAATATGGATTTTAATTTAATCGGCTCAATTGCTAATTATTGTTTAGCTCATGATCCTTCATTAGCAAGTGGGCCTGTAGCAGATGAGAAAAAATCTTCTGGATCTCAAGAGAAGGGTATTTTTTTTTATAATTTTCATCGTTGTAAATTTGAACATTTATTAAAATAAAACGCTACATTTTTCAGTGAGAACGTCCATAACAAGTGCTAGAAGCTCTCAAAAGTCTGCGAAGAAGAGAGGATCTAAAGGAACTATCACAGGATCTAAAGGAACTGTCATAGGATCTTTGAAAGGTTCGAAGTAAGTTTTTGATTTGAATCGTTATTTATGTTTTTTCATAATTAAACTTCTCAAATTCGTATATTTCATTCCAACTGACAAGAAAAATCGAATTTTGAAATTGTCGTTTCTTATAGACAAGGCATATCCCAAGAAAGTTTAAAAGAAGTCGTAACAGGTGAAATTACTAAAGACATACCTGAAGAAATTCCAGAAGAAACGCCTTCGGAAGTAGCAGCTACAGAATCACCAGCGGAGGAGCCACCCGAAATGGCGAACCCGCAAAATGAGAACATGCCGGAATCTGCTGAAGAAGCAGAGAAGTCCCCAGAGGGACACGAACAGGCGATTCCAGAGACGGAGACAGAGCCAGCGAAAGAGGAATAGCATTCTTTTGAGGAAAAGCAGTAAGTGCTAACTTTGACCGATGATAATAAAAAAACCTTTATTAAATAAAATTGTAAATTAATGTACAGTACCGAACAATATATATATACAATTGTGCAGCTCGTAAGGCGAAAGAAAACGTTGGTTACGTATAATTTAAAATCGCACGAATTAAATAATGCATCTTTGATACTCTTATCTACGTTTCTCCGAAATAATTGAGTAGTTTTAATTCGATTTACTCAGACTTTTGGTAAACAAAGGCAACAGTTATTTCTTAAAAATCGTTTATCTGGCAATCTAACTCTGGATACTATATTGCTTTAAAATATATTTTATTTGTATGCTTTTTTACCAAAATCACCATCTAATAGTAGAACTCTCGGTGCAATCTTACCGTCCTAGTTTTTCAGGTTTTCAAAAAAATATATATAAAAACAATGCATATATTTTCTTCTGAATTCTCAAATATGTTTGTACATTTTGTTGTTCTATTGATAAAGTCTATAATTCTCTAATAATTGCAAAAAATGTTTCATTTCATTGTTTAAGATAATTGTTGAACACATTATTTTCTTTGCGTATCTTATCTTTACTTTCTGTAAGTAAAAATAATTTATATAGAAAGCTTCGCTCTTCTGGTCCTTGAGATTTAAAAAGGTGAATTCATGCCCAGTTTAGTACCAAAATCGAGTCTGGCTCTGCGTTGGTAACGCAAATTAACTCTGAAATGCCAAAAGTAACAATGACAGAAATATAAAAATCGACAGTTTTTTTTGTAATAAACCTACTTTATCTCTTCTCTTTTCACTAATTCGCATAAAAAGAAAGTAATTAATGGAGAGGTCAAAATAAATATTAATAACATCATTGGAACACGTTCGTTGACACCCTGTATATTTGATAGTGTAAATATGAGCTGCGTAATAATGCTGCAACAAATAAACATTTATTGCAATTTTGATACGTTTTTTGAAAAACTTACAGCGCTGTGATAGTTCCTAGCCATAAATAATTAGAATGTGGACTTTTATTCCAAATATTGTAGTCCCTGTACACGAAACTGGCAGAAACTGTTACTAAAAATTAATAAGCGGTATATACAAAATGTAGAGCATTCCAAACATTAAAGCTCATAAAAATAATTTCGCGTGAATATAATTTCTATACATTATTAGCCAGATTTGTGCGAAAAATTGAAAAAATCTTACCATATTGCACGAAAATCAACACCACAACGATGTGTTGAATAAAGAATAATGTAGTACTATGATCAATATCTGACCATCCATCAACATATGTACCATTAGTACCGTCAATTGGAAGATACAATAATAAACATTGACAAGAGCTGATGTTACAAATATCGTAACAGTTTAAAACCAAGAAAGAGCCGAAAACAATTAGTACTATGATAATAACTGTCAAAAATTTGGTACCATAGCACCACATCACAAACCTAAGAATCTATAAATGAAAAATAGGAGAAATTATAAAAAATCTCGTTATAATTTAGGTAATTAAAAAGTTTACAATTCCCGCAGTTCCAAAAAAAAAAACAAGAAAAAATTCGCAAATTACAAAAAAAAATATATTTTTTTAAATAAATCTCGAGATGAATGAAATTGCAATATTTTGTTTTGATTATTGTAACCTAAGGTGGAAAAAATCTGTTTCAACTAAAGGGCCTAAAACTAAGAAATTTAAAAAATGTTTTGTGACTTAATATAATTTCATTATTTTTTTAATTCAAATAAAATAACCGGGACGAATGGAAAAAAACATTTTAGAGTGTGCATTATTTTTGAACTCATTCACTCGCCTCCACATTGAAATAAAGTAGATTTTTTCCCTTCGGTCGTTTCATAACATCATAATCCGTTCGCGTTCCAATTAATGATATACTGAGTGTCGGAATGATCACGCAAATTATCCAGATCACTTGTCCAGGTGATAGTACAGAAGGCAGCATCAAAAAAGATGCAGCTAATTGCATTGTACTTAACGAAATGCAGCAGCAAATCCAAAATTGAACTAAAAATTTCGAAGTGAAAATGAAATCGTCGGCAATTTCCCATTTAAAAATGGGAAAAGTGTATCAAAGGTGCACTTATTTTGAATTCGCTTTAAATTTTAATGTAGCTTTTTATTCAAATAAAACGTACCAACATTCCACAAAGCTGATATATAATGCCTCGCTTTTGCTACCAGAAAAATTAATGAAATTGGCTCCTCCCGTTTTAAAGATAATGAACAGGGAACGGAATTTAAAGTTCTCGATAGTTCTATTGGAGAAAAACAGTCGGAATCGAATGTTTGAAAAGATTCTCGCTTTTGGCAAACTTGTGGATACAATGGTTCAACGGCAATACTGAAATATTGTTAAATATCTATATATGGAAAGAGTTAGTCTATAAAAATAGGTACCTCGCATCAGCTTGCATAAAAATACCAACATTTTCATAATTTGCCGAAGATCCTAGAACACAAACTACTTCTCCATAATCCTGCATTATTTGCAGCATCTCGCGTGTACCGCTCGGCGTGCAATCGGTAAAAAGCGATACTAATAACGGTACATTGTCTATTAGTTCGATATGCGGGCGAATTTTGTCGATGCCTCGGGGCAATTTAGCCTAAAACGTAATCATTTGCACTCGTTCAAAATTTATAATGTATTTAAACATTTTTAAAAATATATATTGTTTTATTATTGACGTGATTAATTTGATAAAAGTATAAAATGAGACTACCCAAATTCGAAGCAATAGTTTTAAATTGGACTCTTTAAACCAAATATATGTTTCTTTCACATTTTTCTGCATTATTAAAAAGTTATATAGTTAAGTGAATTTCAATATTTTTAATAATTTTCTCTACTCTTCTTTCCAAACTCACCCTGTTACTCATATCGAAGTTCACCGGAGCACTTTGTTCCGTACTATCCGTCAAACAACTCAAAGATTGCCAATCATGAGGATGATCTTTCATATTAACGTCCTTTCCATTACTCTCGACACTCTCCAGGCTATTTTTTTGATCTCCCATATTTTCAGGCTCATTTTCCGCATAATCTTCATTATTCCCAGTTAGTTTAAGGGGCCCTTCATTCGAAGTGTTTGTTTTAATCAACGGCTGTCGTTCAATACGTTCGTTGTCAAATCGAACTTTGGTATTTTCCATGTTAATTGCACTTGGGGCGGAAAATGACATTGTCCTTGAAGATGCAAGATTACTGAAACGTTTTAATAAAAGAATGTTAAATGTAAGTGTTGGTATTTTTTAAGAGTGAGCTAAAATTTGGGATTCTAAAGATAAAAGCAGTCAATAACAATCGAAGCATAAATTTGTTGATGCGTAGATTATTAATTTATTTAAAATTAACGCAGCGGCAAATATAAGTGAATAAAATGTTAAAATTAAAATAAGCCAAACAGAATAATGGTGTTTTCTATTTTCTAAAGAACTTTGGGAAATGTTTATTTTTGTAACTTTGAAAACGCTGTTTTATGTAACTTTGTATATATATATATATATGGTAAAAAAATATCTTGCATTATTTTACGCTGTTTTAAAATCTTGAAATGAATGAATTAAAAGTTAATAATAATCCAAAATACTGCAATATTTTAAAAACTTTATCAAAATGTAGTCAAATGTAGATACACTCGAATTGAACGATTTTTGATGATTGTAGATCATTTTCCTACAAAAATAATAAACAGAACTGCAGAATGCATTAAATTAGTTTAGACCGAAATATACAAATGAAATGTCCTTTTTGTGTTTTAAGCCATTCAATAATGCATTAATAATAAACTAAATATCGTAATCTAAAGATGCTCTATGTATATCTAATATTCTAGAGCTAGGTGTTTGTAGTAATTTGTGCAATAAATTGCAAATCATTTAAAACGAATCAATCTAAACTGATCTTAAAGCAAATGCGAAATATATGCCAATCAAGAACAATTCTAGCTTAGGTCAGTTATTCAATGACAGATCAATGACATATCTATTGTCAAGTCTACCTCTTGGTCAAGTCATATTGCTGATCTAAAACGCCGTGACACTGACCCCGCTGTACGCTAGTCAACGCACTACAATACAATCGTTGTTCACTTTGCGACCTACGTCGTGGCAAAACTCGTACCGTACCATTATTAGCCCAAACTGACATACAGTCTGTCAAATCTCTTAAGATATAACGAGCGTCAAGTGAAACGATAGAAAATAAAGAAGACAAAACGAAAAGAAATAAGAGAATAGAATAAATAAAACAGTTGTTGAGTGATTGTTTGATAGAAGAGAGATACGCACCAAAACAACGTAAAGTGAAGACCCGCCCAATCGAAGTAGTAGATATCAATAGACGATTGTTGTTGTTGACAGAAGTAGTAGTGTTAGTTGTGTTAAATAAAAAAAAGAAAGAATAAATTATTATTTTGCAGGGTAACATTTAAGAGTGCGCGATTTTTCTTCCTCACTCTCTTTCTCTCGATTTGTTGGTGATTACCTGTTTCTATCACTCAAAAGTGATATATGACAGTTCCAGCCGCTTTCCAAACCCATTTTCTCGCTAAAAACTCGCGATCTTAATTCATTTTCCTTGCTGAAATGGACGAATCGTATGCAAGCTCTTTCCAGTTGCTCAATAAGATGCACCTAGAAAAATATTAGACGGATTTTTTATATTTCTCGGTTTATTAAAAAATGGAGAAGACTTTAAGTTATCGTTTAAAATATTAGCACACCGCAATAGTAAATATTTTCACTTCGATTTTTTATACCATTGCTCTATCAGTCTATCTGGTAAAATAATAACAAGTTTATGTTTACATTAAATAACATGTAATTTAGAATATAAGGCACAAGAAATATATAGTGAGATTAAGTATTGTTTGAACTTAAATAGAACAAACCATGTCAGCTTGAGCTTGGTACTGCATCGTCACCATTCCAATAAAGACTTGATTACATTGCATCTCAAAACAACTGTCCGTGTCGGAAATATCAGATCCTGGACTATCATTATATAAAAGAGAATCTAAAATACATTTTAAAGTCATGGTCAAATATTTGCTGTGATAATATTAAACAGTAAAAACACTTTCTTGTAAATTCTATTCGTGTATAAAGTAGGTACCTGTACTATAGAATGGTCCTAATGCTGTCTTTAACTTTGGTTCTAAAACACTTCTTGTATCCCAATTAACCGAAGTAGGACTCCTATGCGATTGGTATAAGTGTCGACAGTCACTAGGCAGTTCTAAATATATTTCACTCAATTTGTTTGATACTCCTTTAGAAAGTGGTCTAAAAATATGGTTGTCGGGTATTAAGGACAAACATGTGAATATAAAAAAATGTTAATTTTATAATTGTATTACACGTTAATTTTTTTTAATTCTATATAGTAAAATATCTCGAACAGTCGAATTTTTTAAACTTATTTCTTTCTTTGGTTCGTTGATTATAGAAAATATTTTTTCTACACTGGCATTTCGGCCAAATATTGCGTGAAATTGAAAACATTTTAACAATTTAGAATGAAACTTAACGGTATTTATTTTACAATCCACGTGAGGAATAATGAAATCAGATTTTTATGATTTTCTAAACTGAATTATTTTTTTCAACGAAATATTTAAAAGAGACTTGTTAGCTACCCTAATAAAAATGAATGTTTATATTCACATGGAGGACATACCTTCTAGGATAAATTTATAATTGGTTTATTTTTTAATTATTATAAATATGCAGAAAAAAAACTGCTTTAAACATTTATATCTTCAACCGAAAAAAAACGGTATCAAACACTTTCCTACAATCTATTTTTAATTTCTTACTCACCTATAAGCAAATGCACTGCAATAAGCCGTCAAACTGCCTCGCTGATAGAAATCCAGTACTTTCTTTCTATCGGCCGAAGTGAGTGGACACAGATCGTACCCATCCCAATAGTCCACGCACGAATCCAGTACCAAGTCCGCCGTGCCTTGGGATAGGAGCTGCATAGATCCGCTCGACAATTCACGAACAACCACCGCGAACATGTGCGGGAAAGGGTGTTTTAGACGAGTCGTGAGAGAAAGAGATCGCGCGTATTTGTTGTGGTCGCGTCGGGCGAGATCGGGTTGCTGCAGATAAAGTGGAGAGGTATTTATAAAAATTGTAGCGGTACATTTAAATCGTTTATTTGCTTTCGGTATGTAGGTTTGTTTTGTTAAGATCTGCTGGCATTATTTGCGGGTATTTTAACATTTCTAAATTACCAAATGTCGAAACGTAGACAAATTCTGCTCCAATGAAAATATTTCCCTGGCCTTTTCAACGAAACCAATTTCTTTAGCCAATTCGCATAAGCATCGTCTATTTGTAACGGGAATTAAATTTTCGTTATACATCGCTTCGCACGTTATATGAGAGCAAAATTCAGTATACTGTCCCTGAAAACGAACAAAATATTTACAATTAATATAGCGACACTTAAAAATAAATTAATAAAATATACTTCATCACTTTTTTTTAAATCATCACTACGGTGTTAAATAATAGTATAGAATATCACTCAAAGCATTAAATAGCTAGATGCGCATTTCAAAGGCTATGCCCCCATCTTCAGTTGCACAAGATAAAAACTAAATAAAATACCTGTGTCACGAATCGTGATTGCTATACAATTAAATAACGAAGTCAACGTGACATTAGTATTTCAAAAATGGCATATAATATGACCTATAAATCTTTTAAATGATATAAATTAATAATTAACGAACTAACATGTAACAACAATAAAGATTAGTTTATCAAACCCCTAAAATAACATATAAATTAATTAAATAGACAAGATGAAATTGGGCCTGAATCTAAATTCATTAAATTTGATTTAGATTTATGCATGTATATAATTTCATAAGCATTTAACCCGGAATAATTCAAAACACTTTTAAGTAATTTAATTTAATTTTCATCACGTACTTGTGTTTCTATATTGCAAGTATTAAGTAGAATAGCTAATCCTAAAGGCTTTAAGGAATTCAAATATTTGTCCATCCATTTTGGATCGTCAAATTGAAGTTTGAAAGGATCTGTGTGATTATAAGTAACGTCCAAGACTTCAGCAGTAGCTGAACTTGAGTCCTCCTTATGTGTAGAATCTGAAGTAGTTCCCCCTTTAACACTATCTCCATCAGTGTGCAGTTCACCCAAGTTAGCAAGACTAAAAACAATAGTTTGCGATAGCTGACAATAAATTCGAAATGCTTTCAAGTTATATACCTTGATGATTCAGATAAATTGTCGCTATTATGTAGAAAAAACACCTTTTCTGCAGTTGGATTTGGCCACGATAATATTCCTTTTTTATCAATACAACATAAAGCCTGAAATCAACGCTTGCAAAACTAGCTAAACGGTATTGTTATATTATATTCTTAACGCGTTAAGCGCCGAAATGATGTTGAATTTTAATGGTTTATTTACCGTGACCGATCCTAGAACATGTAAAATATTAGCAGTTCGCGTTAACAAATATTCTTTTCCTCGAAAAATATCCAAAAAAATCGTCCACGTTTTGTGCCATTCATATTGAATTCTGGGGAAAACTTCCACTTTCATATCTCGGTCGTCAAATTGATCGTTATCTCTATAATCCACTCTTTTCGTATGTTCTAGTAAAATATTAAATCTAAAACCGAGGAGATAAAAATGCCCATTCAATATTAAGAATAACAACCGGTTACATATATTTTACATATATAAACTAATGTATGTTCACCTGCTCATTCCTAAATAATTTAATAAATTCCAAGCGATCGGAAAAACCACCGGTAATAATGGCAAAACCGTACAAACCGGTACTATAATAAACAAGTCCACAATCGACGTGTTCATAGCCGAATTGAAATAAATATACCTCAATATAGATATGAATATCGTAACAATAAACACGGCGGGCAGGAGGGCCCTTTCTATTACCCTCCTCAATAGCAAATGCCTTAATTGATTATGCTGAGTAACCGGACGATCTGAACTTTGTTCTAAAGCAATTCGCAAGTTGTTCAAGTACGGTGTTTCTAGCAACTTATATCTCTTCGTATTCAACGGTTTCCTCGCTTTAGGTACACTAAAAACCTCTTTGGCTTTTTGTAAAGCCGGCCCGCACACCTCTTTAGCATGTAATAACGGATATTCGGCGTTTTTATCCAAACACTCCGAATATCCAGGACAAATCTGTCCAGGCCTCATAAGTATCACATCTTCCTTGACAAGAAGTGCCCAGGGTAGATTAACAACTTTATTATCCCTGTATGTCCACTGTAACGTAATACAGGGTGAAAATGGTGTGCACAAATGCGGATAATGTTCCGGCAACCATTTTATTCGCGATATCTGACTTTGTAGCTTATCTAATAAGTGATGTACTCTCGTAGAAACTTCGTAATGCCTTAAGTAATTATTATGTAAGTCTGTCGCGATGTTTAATAGCAATAAAATGAAGATAATCAAAGATTCCAGCACGTAAATCGAATTATCTTCAGTGTAAAATGCAAAGATAAATAAAGTAATGGAAAATATGAGTAATAGTAGCCCCGAGATCCAGTTCATATTTGTGTGTTGGCTGCGGTGATGGAAAGTATCGCGAAGCCACAAACGCTTGCACTTTCTACAATTATTTACACAATTACCATTTATATTTTCCGCTATTTGGAAGCACTTATCGCATACCTTGCATTTTGTTCCAACATATTACTAATCTCTGAATGCAGTTTATTTAACGCTTCTTGTGTATTTAATCCTATAGTTTCTTTGTTGTTTTTATTATTATCCATTTTTACGCTTAAATTTAAAACACAATTTCTGTTTGTTTTGATTTTATTTGTTTATATCTGCAATGTTATTAAATAACCAGAGTATACTTATGTCAATGTCAGTACCAAGCGAACATAGGCCATCGCTTTATATGAATACTATATAGTTAGTTAGCTAATAGGAGGATAGTTAGTACTCATTGCTTAAATGTAATATATGTTTGAACAGTATTATTTTGTCTATGTTGATTATTTGAGGTTATGTCTTATATTAATAGAACGTCGGTTTTGTTGCAAAATTTAGGTGTTAATGCAGATGTTAATTCACGTGTTAATTCACGTTAAAATATTGTTTACTGTAAAGTTTTTATTGGTAAAGATTTTTAATTAATAGGGAAAAGGAGTGCCTATAATCATTGTATAATGGTAAGCCGAATTATTCGCCGCGAGGCAGAAGCCGCTCGGAGGACTATTATATCAATGCTACGAATGCATCAAATAATGGAAGATTCCCAAATAAGGTTATTATTATTTGAATTATTATTAATGTAACGTGTATGCCGTTTATTTTGACTATTGTGCATTTCCCTTCGATTAATGTATCCGCGAAATTATTGAAGATAATAGCTTGTAAGCGCAGCATGCGTCTACACGAACTTTTTTGTACAGACTTTTCAATATAGCATTTTAATGTTATAATAGATGTATTGTGGCGAAATGGCAACATTTCGAAAAGAAGATCAGTGGCATCAATCGCAGTTTAGCAATATTTTGCGAATATATCAAATACCAGGAGCACCTACTGCGGGTTGTGTGTAGTAAGGCTTCGCATAAACTGAGTGTGAAAGAAAAATTGGAGAAGCTCATCGTTAATGACATCAAGCAGTTATTGGACTTGTGTACCAATACACCCGCGTATCACGGTGAATTTGACACAATTATATTGAGGGTATCGTTTTGTCGCATGACCGGAGACTTTAACATGGGTACCAAAGCTGTGGATTCACTAATCAAGGTATAATATATACAATTTTGAATTGTGCATATATTTCTTGTAGTACAGTTTGTCCGCTATAAGTTTGCTTCGGGTCGCGCAGATAGCGAAGGGGTATTCTGCGTGAAGAGAAGGCGCTTCTTCTATTCAACTCTGTCGACCAGTGGCGTTCCCAATACACTTGTCGTTCTTACCATGTTCCTGATAAAAGATTTTTTTTTTGTGCTTTTAAACTTAAATCCTAAATCATGTACAATATGGTTTAAGGACGTTTTATGTCCTTCTCATCCTAAGTCACTGTATAGTTTTTCACGTAATGTTTTAAGCGTAACTCTTGTATTTTCGGTTTTATGAAAATCATATATTATATTTCGAAAGTCGCACTTTTCAAAATCTTCTAAATGTCGTATAGTCGTCTTTCGAATACGCTTCTTTTCTGGTGTAGAAATTTTAGGTTCACCTTCCTTTATAATTGTAGTTACCGTTCTTATGTACACTTTGGTTGCTGCAGACACTCTTTCCTTTACTTCCTTCGTTGACAAATTGCCATGAGATTTAAAGTATTTATACACATTGCAAATCAATTCCCTTGATTGGCTATGGATTACTTTACCATTTAAATGCGAACTAATTTTGATAGTAAGTTGGTACGCCACTGGTAGTACACAGACTGAAGGATAGTGCCAAGGAATGAATAATTGTAGGCGCGTCTTAAGCAATAGCAATTGCACCCGCACTATTTTTGAAAAAGTGCGCATCTCATGGCCAGGCAAATTAAATGCGAACAAACAGAATATCATTTATTGTTATGAATTTTTTTTTTTAGAACGTAATATGTACAATTGAAGTCAATAGTAATGCATCTGTATAGGTGTTCCGTACACTGTATGGCAATGGAAGTGTATCGAGCGCGTAAACTTTTGCTGGGCTTCACTATATTGACGCATTAATATTGACTTTCATTGTAGGATCAAACATTGTAGGACTCCTTTATGCCCCCAGTATTCCACCCAAATTATAGGAAAGAAAATTTAACCAAGTATTACACTTTATTGAAACATCGGTACCGGTTTCGAGAAAACGTAGTTTATCATCTCCAGCCGATAATAGTTTTTACAAATCAATATTATTACATCTTCGTTAATAATTAAATAAAAGCCATTTATTGCAACAAATTAGGAACTGTCATCGTTGGATGAAAACGTTATAAATTTTGGTTTAAATTATACGTGATCGAATTTACGAAAAATAGACGTAGCCGCCAATTGTATATCACAAGTGTAAAGATTTTTTATAAAAATACGTTGTAATATTAATAAAAATTAAAGTTATTAAAGTATATAAATAATTAAAGAAATTATTCCTACCATTTGGGTCGAATACTGGGGGCAGATCAAAGGAGTTCTACATTTATTCTATATTATACATTATTCCTCAGAACGAATTCCAATATTCCATTGGTAATATTGTTTATATTTGACTAGACACATCCGTTAAATCCGAAGACTTGGATTACAGCAGGGAAATGGTTCGTACACTTGGAGAAGCCTAATATTGGTATTCATGTTCTACAACAGGGTTTAAAAGCTTTTAATAACCCGATCAATACGGATATTTATGAGTATTTGCTTTCATTAGAAATTGAAAGTGGCTTAGGAAAGTAAGTTGTCTTATAGCTGATTATAGTGGGTATCTTAAATTTAATGGGCTTCAGGAGTATCTCATTTATTATAATATTTAAGAAATACTTTGACTTCAAAATAAGTGGATTTTTTCACGGTTGCAAGAGATTTTTATTTAGTTTTTCCCCGTAGACTTTGTAACTACACTAGTAGTCAGTTACCTTCATACCAAAAACGTTAATACTATATTTTTCTCTTTAACCGATATTCGTAAAAATAAGCCCGTTAGGGCACACTATTATAATCATTAGTAGTACTAATTAATTTTACAGTTCATATATGCTGCTGTAGTTCTTGCGATCCTTATTAGTAGTATATAGTCTTATATTTAGAAATTAAGGATGGTAAAAAGTAATTCAAAAAGACGTGAGTCATGCGCTAAAAATATTACATTATAATAATGCAGATATTGCTTTCATAAGCCTTTTACATTTCTCCCCTTGTTAGGCTCAAAATCCGCGCTTTCTTCCTTTGCTGTCTTGATATATGGCAGAATTTGCGATACACTACATCATTCCTTCTAAAACCGCGGGAATTAAATTTTCAGGTATACAAGCGAAACTTTGACCCTTCAACAACTTGAAGAGAGAAAACAACAGTTACTTGTAACTCTAAATATCTATATGGATGATTTTGCAGAACGAGTATGGCAAGATAGTAAGTTCATGATTCTTATACTTGATATGTTAGATGGGTATTCTTTCGCTAAACCCATACAACAGCGTCTTTGTAAAATGCTCTCAGAGAAGTTTGGTCACGTTGGTAAAATTTGGCAAATACTCGTTAAACGCGATTTGAAAGGTACGTCGATATATTTATCTTAATTCAATTTTCGAAAAAGGTCGTATTACGTTATATATAGTTAGTATTCATTAGTAATGGGTTTCACATTTTTGTCTATTCAGAATCTGATAAAGATGAAGCACGTGTTACAGCCAAGGAACGATATCAGACTGGTTTAAAGCAACTTACGGTAAATCCAGATGAATGTTGTTGGTTGTGGCGTCAATATTTGGACTTCCTCATTGATATCGTTGGTAAAACGCATTCAATATCAGAAGATGAAAACCAGATACTTTTCAGAAAATACCTTATAGAAGCTTTTACGGAAGCCGCTAATGATCGTAAGTTAAATTATCAGTTTAATAACTTATAATTGAATCTGATAATTACCTCTAAATGACTAGAGAATATATTATGAATGTATTATTTTATCTTAGAAATGTTGACGGACAAGTATTATGTAAAGTGGATGGAATATAATGTCAATAAAGAATGCGAAGAAACTATTCTAGAACGTGGCCTCAAGATATTTTCCAGTTCTGTCGATTTAAGGGTTGTCGCCTTAAACCAAGATTTATGGTCAGATTCACCAAACACCGAGAAGACTTTCATAGATGCAATAGCAGCATGTGGTGATAACGCTCTCTTAATATGGTAATATACTAATGCAACTCTACACAGGTGCATTTAATATTTTGATTTTGTTTGAAACATATGTACGGTAATAAAGTTGGTTAATTATTTTTTAAAATCGAATTGGCTGTAATAACGCAGAGTACCACAATCACCAGAGGAGAATATAGTTAACAATGAATATTTGCGTAGGACGACGAGGCTGCGATACATGTACGTCAAATGCACAATCGAAGAAATTCAGGACATGTATCGGAGGGGCATCGATTCTAACAAGGTACCGCCTGTTATCGTGGATAATCTAAAGCCGCGCTACATTGAATGGTTAGGACGCACTATATCCCCTGACAAAGCCCTGCAGGAATACGGCCTTATTTCTGAAGAAAAACCGTATTGTAAAAGATTACATAAGGTTGCCCTCTCACTTTTGGCATGTTGCAATTCTAAAAGTGAACTAGTACCACAGGTGAATTAATTTAATAGAGATACCATAGTCAGTAACATAGAAAATCTAAAACTTCTCTCGGAATTAATATTTCTAATCATCGCCGTTTTAATTCGTCAACCTCAATCTGTACCATATTGCTAAATATACAGTTGGGAATTTTAAGCGTTGTACACTACTAGCTCAATAATCAATTCTTTTTGAAATATATGCACTCTTAAACTTCATACGCGTCGATTTGAACGTTTTCTATTAGTAAAACAAAAGTTCTGAGAATTATATAAATCAACTTTTAGTTAGAGAATTATACATAGGTCAGACCTTTTTATTGGGTTTTAGGCAATGCAATTATTATTATTTTTAGATACATCGACGCCTCTGTAGTCAATTTCATAAGGATAGTGAAGTATTTTTCGATTTTATATGCTATTATCACCTGCTTGACATTAAGCCAATAGAAGAGAGACAAAAAGCTATGGATATAATATATGAAGAAGCTCGACAATCCCTAGATGAAAGTGCTTTTTCTGCACTTTCTATACAGTATTGTGATTTGAAGGACAAAGAAATGCTATACTTCCAATCGAATTTTGAATGATTATGTCATTTAGAAAATATTGAAATTAGATGCAGATGGAAGCCTGATACGATGCGATGATATCAGGGTCACAATTACATATGAAACGAAGGAACTACAGTCCACGTCCCAACGATCGGAAGATATCTCGAAACGAACACCGGATAAGTTACACATGTACGTTTAACTACCAATTTCTTTATTTAAATAAGTAAGTACCCAAATTTAATTATTACCTGACCTATTAAATCCTCCCAAGTTTGTGTTTGCAGTTGCAGAATATATACTATTTTAATGTATTTAAAGCAATCAAAGAATTGCAGCGGTAGCGAAAGATCTAGATATATTATTTATGTCAATGATCGAAAATATATTTTATGACCAATTTTTGATTTTGACATAATTTCAACAGCTCGTGTGATTGTTCCATTGTATACAATTATTTTGCTTTAATTAAAATATCGTATTTCGTAATAAAATTCGCGGTAATCACTTCAATAAAATTTTGATATCTGAGTTAATAAAACGGCTTCTTTTATCACGTTAATTAACCACCAATTACATCTTACAACAGTATTTTTTGCCGGTACGACTGTCGTGGATAATTTACTTAGGACGTTTACCCATTAAGTTCTATAAATGGAGTATTTATTGAACTAGTCATGCAATGAAATCGTACTTTCATCGATGTAAATTAAGTTTCTACCATAATATATGTCGCGAGGTCAGAAATTTTCCCAAATGAAATTACTCCCGAATTATTTCGCACTGGTTTATAATTAAAAAGTATATGATTGCGGTTACCGGGGAAATTTCTTAATGTCTGCTGATAATATAAATATGTCTCACGTGTCAACATTTTTTATTTCTCATGATGGTACTTGGCTGTAATGTACACAATGTATGTTGTCCATAGTATTCAATTTTGATTTGGCAATGAAGAAACCACAATGATCTTTAATATGCCAAAGCTTCAACAACTGATCAGATTCAGTAAATGTTTTAAATTTCTTACATTTTATGTTACAGATAAAAACTTAATTAACCGGATTGCTCTAATACACCTTGGTCTCCTGTTCTAATTCAATCAATTCGTTATCAGCATCATCCTCATATTCTTCATCGTGATCCTCATCATCATCCGTATCCTCATTTATGCCGAAATCGGATATTAGTTGATCGATAACAACATCCAAAGCTATTTCCTTACGTAGATACTCGTTCTCTACATCTTCCACTAAGCGATATCTTGCGGTCCATTCTTCCGAACTGAAATTCCTAAGGTAATTATCAGCCAAATTAATTACTTCTCCCAGTTCATACGTAACATAACTTTGAGACACGTGTTGCTTTAAAGATGTCCAAACCAATTCATTTGGATTTAGGTCGGGATGGTTAGGGGGAATACGCAACACATTATGACCTTTTTCTATAAACAGCTTGTCAATTTGAAATATTTTCAATTTGGGTTTGTATAGTTTAACCAGATTGTACAGCTCTACTTTGTACATATTTATATCACACATTACGTTTCTAGATTGCAGCCACTGAATCATAATTTCTTTCTTGGAACAATAATTTGGACATTCCTCTTCCAATTGTAAGCCATGATAGGGTGCATTTCCCATAACTACCACACTATTTGCCGGTAAGTTTGGTATAAACTTTTTCGTAAGCCATCGCTTGTAGTTTTCGTAATCCATATCGTTGTAGTAATCGCCACTCTTCGATTTACTTTGAAATATAAGACAAGCGTTTGGTATACATCCTGTATTACAGAATGCGTGCACAATAATTAAACGTTGGCCACTCCAAGACTTTTCGCTAGCTTGCTGGGGATGTAAATAAGCTTCGTCCATAAAGACAATCGGCCTACTTTGCTCTCTATACAATTTAATCGATCTTAAGTAATTGAGCCGCTGCAATTTTATATCTGCTCGTTCCATAAGTATCCTTCTCTGGCTCTTAACGGTACTTTTTGTTTTGCGCCAATAGAAGCCCATTTCGCCTAGGAGCCTGTATACGCTCGATTCGCTCCCAACATATCCAGTAGCCTCAACAAATTCTTTATGTATTTGCTTCACATAGGGAACTTTCTTATGCGTTAAGTAAAAGTTGAGCATGATTGTTCGTAATAATCGTCGTTCATCTTCGTTGATTCCAGTCTTTGGTTTCGCGTACGATCTGTTTTGTAAAGGCGGAATAAATCCGCTTTGAAGGCCCCTGTTAATGTCTTTGCGCTCTTTATCGATTCGTCGAATTGTTCGAATACTTAAACCTGTTGCCTCTACAATTCTCTGGCCTACTTTCGATAAACGGGTGGGTGGGACCGTTGATTCCTTCCTCATAAACTCTTCGACTCTTCCTATTAATTCGATAGATTGGTCGTTCAATTTTTCCTTCTTAATTTTCGATTTGAATTCCATACTAAAATTATTACAAATTTCGATTTTAATTTTGGCTTTTCTTATACCTCATAAACTTACTCTAGTTGTTCGTAATTCTACGATTGATATTTGTTTATAAAATAGTAGGACAAACACAAACGTTAGATAACTATTAAGACTTCTTTGACCAAACCAACAAAACGATTTCTACGGCCTAAGAATTGCTTTTGTAAAATAAAATACACATTTTTTAATGTGCCCAAAATTATTGAATGTTCGTCAAAAATTGCCCAAAAATCGAAAAATTTCAAAGGGCCCGTATTTTTCGATTGTTTATAATTTTACTTCTACACAATTATAAACAAGTAATCTTTCAAATAGTAACAAAATATTTCATATACCCCATTCAATGACGTGTTGTTGACTGGTGATGTGCGATTTTAATATGTCACGTGAAACGTCAGCAATTGTCTAAAATTACGTCAAAACAACAACACCGCGTAGTGATAATTTAAAAAATTAATAAGTATTGTTTTTACAATCTTAAATGCTTATTTTGTTTTTTACTTATTTTGAAATATTTCGGTTTATTAAATTATTATTTAGTTGCCAATTTTTATTCATGTTTTTTTTTATAGTATTTACATTTGAAATACATGGTTATTGAATCGATTTATTTGACCCGTATATTTATTAAATGTCTCGTGAAACGATTGTAATAATATTTTTTATCATTAATGTTTTATAATCCGTTGCATATTTATAATTGTGCATTGAAACTAATGCCGAAAAGGCAATATTTTGAGTTTACCGCGCAATATCTACATATATTAAAAACACGTAGTAGTATGCAAGAAACGAATGTTTCCGAGGTGCGTTGAAGTGTCATGTCCAAATGACGTTTGGCACTTTGTCTAACATCCAACAGCTTGAATTACGGAAAATATGTATATTTTTCTTTAAATAGTGTAATGATTGTAGAATATAATTTTACGAAGTTAGTTAAGACATAGCAACCAATGGAACTTACACAATGTTGTAGAAATGACGATCGGAATGGTGTCGTAATAAAAGTAACGATCTGCGAAACAAAAAAGGTTCGTCAGGCAAATAGAAAAACTAAAATTGCAGATTGTACGTATTAAATATAAATTTATTCAAGATTCATCAATATTATTTCATTTTGTCTTGTGCATCAATATTTCCGTCATAAAAATCTATCAAATCGCCAGACGTAAAGCCCCCAGCCACCAAAATGCGCAACAACCTGGCAACCGTAGCCGCAGGCGTCAAAATGGTGGCGTTCTCCTTTAAATTCGCAAATTGCGAGCGCACGCTCAGATCTTTCATGTTCGCGATCACCTCGGTCACCATATCTGTATCAACCGGTCCAGGAGAATAGTTCAAAACAACAATCGACGGATCTTCAACCGCCAGCACTTTAAACAACAAATTCCTAGCCGCTTTAGCGGATCCGTACATAGCCATATTACTAAATGGCACAGAACCGCAAAGAGACGTAACATTTACAACGAACGTCGGAATATCTGGCAGAGTTTTTAAGAAGACCGCGTTTAAGATAGCAGCGGAGAAGAGATTTAGGTCGTAGTATCGTTGCCATTTGTCTAATAAAAACAGCTCGCTGGTCTTGGCCAATGTTCCGATTTCACCGGCATTGTGAAAGATGATTTTTTGCTCGAAATCGTTCGAAACATTCGCGAATAATGCGGTAAAGTAGTCCACGTCTGGTTTGGACAAATCCGCGCGGAAGCTGGATACATGATTGCCAGTCGGTACTATTTGGGCGCTTACTTGCTCCAAACCAACGTCAGATCGGGCGAATAAAGCGAATGTGGAATGTTTGAGTAGTTTCGATAGCTCGAGCGCGATTGTAGCGCCGATGCCTTTACTAGCGCCAGTTACTACAACGTACGTCTTTTTCGCTACGTCAAAATGTTGCGCCATTATTCTTCCTCTACAATTTCTGTTTGATCTTCCTCCTCGGTGATTTTCAGCTGATCGTACTTAATTAACGCGACGAGTTCACCTTTGGTCAATGCCTGCTTTTCCGGGGCAATTGTTCGCAGCACGGACGATTCACCTATCGGTTCGTCCAATTCCCCGAAATCCGCGGACGTGTCGTTGGATGATAACAGCTGTTGCATGCAAGATTCCCTTTTCTCGATGAGTTGCTTCAGCAGATTCGGATTGAGGGTAATTTTCTCCAACTGTTTCGCTTGATAAATAGAAAGGGACGTGTTCGAAATATGTTCATAAATAGTTCAAAATACTTACTTAGTTTCGCCAGGTATTCTAACGAGTCTGGTAGCTTATCGAAGGGGTTTTGATTATTCTGATCGCCGAAATTGTCTTCGAACGCTTGTGGAACGCCGCTCAGATTGGTATGTGCGCTTGATATGAAAGTAATGGACGACCACGGATCCGTGAATATGTCCTCTTTTATCGCCATTGTTTTATAATGAGTGCGGAATTTACAGTGGGGGAAATAAAAACAAGGCAAGGTTTGACATTGACAATTTACTATCACTATTTAGTTATGATTCTGAAACGTGCCTCTAGAAATATTTAGTACATAATAGAATATGTGCTCAATAACAAATTTAATTATTCCTTTAAAATGATATTCTTTTTAAAGGAATGCTTTCATTCAATAATTTGAATCTCCCGCCACCCTCTAAAAGGCAATAGTAGCGACACTTGCAGCTCGATTTCGCACTACAATTAAATTGACATTTAGCCAATACATTGGCATTGATTTAGCTATCTCTATAGCAGTGATTCTCAACATTTTATTTCTCGCGGAACAATTTTACTGGTTTATAAATTTGCGGCACACCGAGCGTATAATAAAATTATACTTTTAATAAACCTACTCATATATATTATTATAATCACAATTTTATTAATAATGTGTATACATAATAGAAGGCATAAAACATTAAGGTTCGTAACTGATGAAGATACAGAAATAATTTTTATTAAATCAAAAAATTACAATTTTAATGCGACTCACAACATAGCATATGGTTGAGAAGACGTGCTCTAAGATCTAGTCTATCACGTGTTGAAGATTGGATAGGTGCAATATCGTAATTAAATTACAAGTTTCCCGGGAATGGATCAGCTCGGTTTTTTCGAAGAATAAATTGAATTTTTCTGTCCATATCTTCGTTGTAGTACGATTTGCAACGTTCGAAATTTACACGGCGTCGAAACTATCGATAAATCCATTAAATATATAAAAATTACGTTGAATATAAGCATGGCAATACCTGGCAAGGTTTTTCATAGTAACGCGTCCTTCTAAATTGATCCAAAATGCCTTCTCTACCTAATATTCGGTTCATTACTCTGCAAGCCGCTTCCACATCGTTATTCTGTACTAAAATTGTACGTGCTAAAAAAGCGGGATGCTTCATTTTATAAACACTTCTCGTACCAACGAAAATGGGATACTATTTTTTATACAGGTTTCTATTTCATGATAACATTAGCTAGGTTATGTCTATTTATTACTGAGTATATGCAACTTATGATGCGCACAGGACTATATTATATCGATTTTCTTAAAATTGCTATGTATTCTTCGTAAATTAGTTAAATTTCCCAGTTGGAAAATTGCAACTAACATACGGGCGATGTGGATAAAATAGTTTTATATTATAATATTTAATATTATAATTTTTCACTTTAAGAGTGAAGTTAGTTATGTCCTGCGTAATATCATGCGTCGTGACATCTATTATGAAGTTTGTCATACATAGGTTTATCGTTTGATCTTCCTCAAGCTATAACAAAATATAATGAAAATTATCGCAAATTGTAGATAAGTATATAAAATCCAGAATCGGATTTTGTCTTAGTAAACCATCCGGCATTAATTGCGCTATCAATAATGATGGACGCTAACCAAGTAACACGTGGTGAGATCTTACAGCTCATCTTCCGTCTGGGTATTGTGAGCGCGGTAACGTTCTTTAGTATAAAGTTCATAATGACTCAAATTGATCCGACGAATGCCAAGAAGAAGGAAGCTAAGAAAAAGGCGTTGGAGTTGATTGATAGGCAAGTTACATACACAACGATGTAAATTCGCAATCACTTATTATTTAAATCTCGTTATATAGATTAAAGAACAAAGGCATTCCCAACATTTCGTCGGGGAAACTATCCGACTATGAATTAATGATTGCGGCGCATTTGGTTCATCCCGATGACATTACGATATCTTGGCAAGATATTGCCGGATTGGAAAGTATCATTAAAGAAATTAAAGAAACGGTACAATATTTTTACAATATATTACAAATAAATGTTGCCATTGGGTTAAAATTGTGTATTATACATCATTGATATATCTAATTAGATGAATGAAATTAATTAATATCTCGGTACGATTCTGGCTGAGATTAGCCAGGTAGGGAATTGAAAATAAATATAGGCAACTGAAACTACACGATAAAAACCTGGAGTTGGCCAAAAAAATCTTTTTTTCAACTGATTTAAATATTCTAGCTACATAATTGATAAAATATTTAATTAATTAAAATTATAAAAGTATCCACATTCAAATTGCGTCTTAACACTAGGTATTAAAGACCTGACCTAAAATCCATAGATCAGCTTTTTGATGCATCGGCAACAAAATCTGTCAACTTTATTACCCCTTGATCGTAGGCAACTTCGTAAGCACATCTATATCGCGAACAACGCACCAAATTATTATCCCTATTCAGTTATTCTCAGCCAGAATCGTACCCATCATTCTCATATCCAATTAGATAATTGAAATCAATTTATCTTTACATCGGCAGGTTATTCTTCCGATATCGCGTCAGGATCTTTTCAGGGAGTCCCGTTTAACGCAACCGCCAAAAGGGGTTCTGCTTCACGGTCCTCCGGGCTGTGGGAAGACACTAATTGCCAAAGCCACCGCGAAAGAAGCCGGAACGAGATTCATTAACTTGGATGTGTCGATTCTAACAGATAAATGGTTAGAAATTTCTTGTCAAATGAATAGTATAAATATAAAATAACACAGGTGTCGAATGAATACGTGTGGCCAATAAATTTGATGTTTGTTTAGAATATTTTGTATGTTTTTAGGTATGGGGAAAGCCAAAAATTAGCTGCCGCCGTATTTTCGTTAGCCGTAAAAGTGCAGCCCTGTATCATTTTCATCGATGAAATCGATTCCTTTTTGCGCGTTAGAAATAGTACGGACCACGAAGCTACTGCTATGATGAAGGTAATAAATATATAGACAATTTTAATTGATTTTCATCATTTTTAATTTTAAAAATCTTCAACTTTTTTATTAAATTATTTAATTCTCGAAAAAATAATGCTATATTCGATATTGCAATAAAACCCTGCACTTTTTTAACAAAATCGCTTCTTTAATATAGTGTTTTGTTCTTTGACTTATATTGCACACAAAAGGCATATTTTTAATGTTGTCTACCAAAATTTGAGCTGGTGTGAAGAAATGTTCGTTAAAATTATCCCTTCCCCAGACGTATTTAAGAAGCGATTTTGTTTGAAAATACATTAGCATTTTCTAGGCGCAATTTATGTCATTTTGGGACGGCCTTGTCACAGACAACACGTGTACGGTATTAATAATGGGGGCGACGAATCGTCCTCAAGATCTAGATAAAGCCATATTACGTCGAATGCCCGCTACATTCTACGTGAGTATGCCCAATGCTTTGCAGAGGCGGCGCATTCTCGAGCTGATCTTACGTGAAGAAAGGACAGAGCCGACGGTGGACATTGAAATATTAGCTCGAAGAAGCGAAGGATTTTCAGGTATTGAAAAATATATAAATATATCGCATATGTATTTCTAAAGTGACGTAATTCCAAAAAATAAATTTTTGGGGGGAAAGACGAAATTTGTGAGCTTGGTAAAAATACTTGCGAAACAAGTGTTGTTTCCAAAAAAGTTGTATGGCACGAAAAAAACATTCAAATTGTCATTTTTGTCTATTTCGATTTTTAAGCCTTTAATACTAGATATACCAACCAGTCAAACTGACCGGCTTCATCATTTGCTTGTAGGATATTTACATTAAAGTTAATTTCAAGTTTTCTGATAACATAATGATAATTTTTATTTATATGTTTTTTGAGCTGTTTTACTTTAGAAATTATGTACTATAGTACATAATTATTACGATATTATGTAGTATAGTTTTCTAATGTATTAGGGTCTGATTTGCACGAAATGTGCCGAAACGCGGCTGTCTATCGCATTCGGGAGATCTCGTCCGAGGTAAATGAACTGCGACCAATCACGATGGCTGAATTGTGCGCGTCTCTAACGAAAATGAAGGAGGGCAAAGCGTTTTGCGATCCATCCATTCCTCACTTCATACGCGACAGCGGCTTAGATTAGCAATTAGAGGTTAGGACAATTGTCGTAGTTTTAAAGCGTGTTTATTCAATTGTGGTTTTTTTTAAGGCTCGTTATCATTTCGATGTTGACGCATTTTCCACGAAGGCGGCGCAGTTTTCTCAAAGTTTCGCCAAAATAATAATAAAAAAAAAGGGAAAACGAATAAATGCAGCACCAATTTTCCTATGAATACAACAGAATCTGTCGATTGATGGATTAGTGTCCACTTAGGTTAGGGTTTACTTTATTTTCGTGCGAATGTGATTGAATGGGGTTATGTTACATTGTCTACTTCGTATTTCTGACCGTACGTTCAAATCTTCGAAAGTACTGAATTGTATTTATCATATTATTTGCGTTCCTATTTATGATGTGATTTCTAAAGACGAAAAATACAATAAGACAAAAATCGTTTTAAATTCGTTTTAAATTCGTTTTAAATTCGTTTTATTTCACTGTATGAAGAAAAATTGCACGAGATTCTTAAAAAAAAATGGTTGTCGGATGTTAACGAAAGAAAGGAACAGTTGAAATTTTAATTGATAAACTTTGTTTTGTAAACTTTCTCAAAATACCTCGGATAGTGCAAATTTTGCTCACTGATTTAGAAAATATTTTATTCATTTAACATGAATCGAATTTTTTAAATTTATATATTACGATTTTTTCTACATTCAGTTATAAAATTTATAAAAAAAAATATTACATTATCCAAAATTATTTTTTAAGTGGCGTAAAATCGAAATTTCAATCCATTCTTTGCAATCATTTATTTAAAATTTGATTGGAAAAAATAATTTTTTACGCGTTTTGGTATTTCTGCGAGAATCGCAAAATTCAAAATGCACTCCAGAAAATTAATTAATAATTTTCTACCGAATGATTGACAGACAATATACTTCAAGAAATCAAACAAATATTTCATAGCAATTTCCCTCTCTAAAAATCGTAATTTCTTGGCACTTTGTATATATAAACAACAGATGTCGCGTACGCGTATTTACACATTTTATATTAGGCAACACACGGCTTCCGTTGGAAGCTAACAGCGTAGGACAGCGGAAGCACGGAAGGAAGCTGCGAGAGTTGGAGGGATAAGGGCCTTATTGCGCTGCCGTGCAGTATAGAACAAAATTCTATATATTCGTTTTTTTTTTGGACGTTTGATGAAAATTCAAACACTCCGTATATCATCCTCGAAGTGGCAAAATAATCTATACATAGTTTGTTGTTTCAAATATCTATTTCATCACAAAGAAGTATATAGGGTATATATGAAGAGGCCCGAGTGCGTTTGGCGTTTGCAAACTACTATTTTATATATAGGCAACACTCCATCCATTTCAAAACGCTGCGCGAAATTTCACAGTACAGTGAAGTAGCAGTTTTAAAACTCGCCGTGTTAACCTGCTGTTTAAACTGCAGCGCAGTCAAATAAAGCCCTAATGGCATGTGAAGAAGGTCAACAGTGCCACTGTCGGAGCGCTTTGGCAAGGATGGAAACTGTGGGGTTCGTTTCAGTTTCAGACTGAAAGCTTATTCAGCGAGGGCGATTGATCAAGCCGATCAGCACAATTGTCCTTCGCGCGTTAATAGAATTTTTGACAGCGTGCAATGGAACTTGTTTAGAACTTGTTTAGAATGTAGATAGTCGAAGGGGCAAATAGACAATTTAGTTTGGGTGGAAGTTTTAGTGACTTGCGGAGAGTAGATTTATTTATTTTGCAGAAATTCGTGATTAGAAGTTATTTACAATTTATACACATCGATAAAAAATTATAAATTGTGATTATTGTGAACAATGTGTAATATGTGCTTTGAAAATTAGAGAAAAAAAAATTAATAGTAAGTATACATTATACAAAATTTTAATCTTAATATTATTATATATTTTTCGAAAATATAGTTTCGTTTTTATTAGAACTATTTTGAATTAATTAAAATTTCGATGAATATTTTAAATTTAATTTTTGGATAAGAAATTGTTGATTACGTTTAAATTTCTGGTATTTAAATGCAATTAATATACCTTCAAATGGAGGTGGGAATCATCAGTTATTCCTTGAAAAGTTTCTTAAATTAATGGTAAGGGTTTAGCATTAGGAAGAGGATTAGAAGTTATTTATTGCCCCAGAGTTTGTGAATGAGTGAATAATTGTCAGCTTGAAGCTTTTTAGTTGATTACATTTGAAAGGAAATTCAAGACAAAGCAAAAATGGAAAATGATTAAATAAAGAAATTTTAAAGTACATTTTATAATTTTTTTAATACATCTTTAAATAATACTATTTAATAATACTTTTTTAAATGCATATTGAATAAATCCCCCCTTTACAACTTTTTAATGGCATTCGATTTTTTTTGAAAATTGTTTTATAAACAGAAAAAATATATAAAAAATATATATAAAATAAAATTATAAAAGAGTTTTAAAAATACATTTTGTAAATTTTTGTAAACGATTTTTGCATAGTATAGCCTTCAACTTTTTTTCGACGATTTCCGCGACTTTCCGATTGAACCTGAACTCTGTGAAAACGTTCCCTAGGACCATTTATAGTCGTTCTAGCCTGTTTTCGGAATTTTTAAATTCATCGCGAAAATCGACGATTTTTGCATAGTATAGTTGCCGAGACAACAGTATCAACTACTCCAAAAAAATATTAAAATAAAAATCACGAAAAATCGAAATATTTCATAGGTTTTTATTTACAGCCCTTTCACTTTTTTCGACGATTTTTTCAACTTTTTCTGTTTGAACCGGAAATCACTAAAATTGAGTTTTAAGGCGATTTATAGTAATTTTTCGTTGTTTCGCGCACTTTTTAAACTGACCAAAATCGACCAAAATTTTTCAAAGATATATATATACACCCGTTCTTCACTTTTTCGACGATTTTTTCAACTTTTCGATTTTGGTGAATAATTAAAAACTGAAAGAAATAGCCTAAAACGACTATAAATGGTCCTAGGGAACGTTTCTACTGATTTCCGGTTCAATCGGAAAAAGTTGAGAAATTCATCGAAAAAAATTCTATCGTTTTGTATGGAAAAAATGTCGATTTTGGTGAATAATTAAAAAATGAAAAAAATAGCCTAAAACGACTATAAATGGTCCTTGGGAACGTTTCTACTGATTTCCGGTTCAATCGGAAAAAGTTGAGAAATCCATCGAAAAAATTTCTATCGCTTTGTATGGAAAAAATGTCGATTTTGAAAAAATGAAAAAAATAGCCTAAAACGACTATAAATGGCCCTAGGAAACGTTTCTACTGATTTCCGGTTCAATCGAAAAAAGTTGAGAAATTCATCGGAAAAAATTCTATCGTTTTGTATGGAAAAAATGTCGATTTTGGTGAATAATTAAAAAATGAAAAAAATAGCCTAAAACAACTATAAATGGTCCTAGGGAATGTTTCTACTGATTTCCGGTTCAATCGGAAAAAGTTGAGAAATCCATCGAAAAAATTTCTATCGCTTTGTATGGAAAAAATATCGATTTTGGTCAATAATAAAAAAATGAAAAAAATAGCCTAAAACAACTATAAATGGTCCTAGGGAACGTTTCTACTGATTTCCGGTTCAATCGGAAAAAGTTGAGAAATCCATCGAAAAAAATTCTATCGCTTTGTATGGAAAAAATATCGATTTTGGTCAATAATTAAAAAATGAAAAAATAGCCTAAAACAACTATAAATGGTCCTAGGGAACGTTTCTACTGATTTCCGGTTCAATCGGAAAAAGTTGAGAAATCCATCGAAAAAATTTCTATCGTTTTGTATGGAAAAAATCTCGATTTTGGTGAATAATTAAAAAATGAAAAAAATAGCCTAAAACGACTATAAATGGTCCTAGGGAATGTTTCTACTGATTTCCGGTTCAATCGGAAAAAGTTGAGAAATCCATCGAAAAAAATTCTATCGCTTTGTATGGAAAAAATATCGATTTTGGTCAATAATTAAAAAATGAAAAAATAGCCTAAAACAACTATAAATGGTCCTAGGGAACGTTTCTACTGATTTCCGGTTCAATCGGAAAAAGTTGAGAAATCCATCGAAAAAAATTCTATCGTTTTGTATGGAAAAAATCTCGATTTTGGTGAATAATTAAAAAATGAAAAAAATAGCCTAAAACGACTATAAATGGTCCTAGGGAACGTTTCTACTGATTTCCGGTTCAATCGGAAAAAGTTGAGAAACCCACGAAAAAATTTTCATCGCTTTGTATGGAAAAATGTCGATTTTGGTCAATAATTAAAAAATGAAAAAAATAGCCTAAAACAACTATAAATGGTCCCAGGGAACGTTTCTACTGATTTCCGGTTCAATCGGAAAAAGTTGAGAAATCCATCGAAAAAATTTCTATCGTTTTTTATGGAAAAAATCTCGATTTTGGTGAATAATTAAAAAATGAAAAAAATAGCCTAAAACGACTATAAATGGTCCTAGGGAATGTTTCTACTGATTTCCGGTTCAATCGGAAAAAGTTGAGAAATCCATCGAAAAAAATTCTATCGCTTTGTATGGAAAAAATATCGATTTTGGTCAATAATTAAAAAATGAAAAAATAGCCTAAAACAACTATAAATGGTCCTAGGGAACGTTTCTACTGATTTCCGGTTCAATCGGAAAAAGTTGAGAAATCCATCGAAAAAAATTCTATCGTTTTGTATGGAAAAAATCTCGATTTTGGTGAATAATTAAAAAATGAAAAAAATAGCCTAAAACGACTATAAATGGTCCTAGGGAACGTTTCTACTGATTTCCGGTTCAATCGGAAAAAGTTGAGAAACCCACGAAAAAATTTTCATCGCTTTGTATGGAAAAATGTCGATTTTGGTCAATAATTAAAAAATGAAAAAAATAGCCTAAAACAACTATAAATGGTCCCAGGGAACGTTTCTACTGATTTCCGGTTCAATCGGAAAAAGTTGAGAAATCCATCGAAAAAATTTCTATCGCTTTGTATGGAAAAATGTCGATTTTGGTCAATAATAAAAAAATGAAAAAAATAGCCTAAAACAACTATAAATGGTCCTAGGAAACGTTTCTACTGATTTCCGGTTCAATCGGAAAAAGTTGAGAAATCCATCGAAAAAATTTCTATCGCTTTGTAAGGAAAAATGTCGATTTTGGTCAAAAATGAAAAAATGAAAAAAAGAGTCTAAAACGACTATAAATGGTCCTAGGGAACGTTTCTACTGATTTCCGGTTCAATCGGAAAAAGTTGAGAAATCCATCGAAAAAATTTCTATCGCTTTGTATGGAAAAATGTCGATTTTGGTCAATAATTAAAAAATGAAAAAAATAGCCTAAAACGACTATAAATGGTCCTAGGGAACGTTTCTACTGATTTCCGGTTCAATCGGAAAAAGTTGAGAAATCCATCGAAAAAATTTCTATCGCTTTGTATGGAAAAATGTCGATTTTGGTCAATAATTAAAAAATGAAAAAAATAGCCTAAAACGACTATAAATGGTCCTAGGGAACATTTCTACTGATTTCCGGTTCAATCGGAAAAAGTTGAGAAATCCATCGAAAAAATTTCTATCGCTTTGTATGGAAAAAATGTCGATTTTGGTCAATAATTAAAAAATGAAAAAAATAGCCTAAAACAACTATAAATGGTCCTAGGAAACGTTTCTACTGATTTCCGGTTCAATCGGAAAAAGTTGAGAAATCCATCGAAAAAATTTCTATCGCTTTGTATGGAAAAATGTCGATTTTGGTCAATAATAAAAAAATGAAAAAAATAGCCTAAAACAACTATAAATGGTCCTAGGAAACGTTTCTACTGATTTCCGGTTCAATCGGAAAAAGTTGAGAAATCCATCGAAAAAAATTCTATCGCTTTGTATGGAAAAAATGTCGATTTTGGTCAATAATTAAAAAATGAAAAAAATAGCCTAAAACGACTATAAATGGTCCTAGGGAACGTTTCTACTGATTTCCGGTTCAATCGGAAAAAGTTGAGAAATCCATCGAAAAAAATTCTATCGCTTTGTATGGAAAAATGTCGATTTTGGTCAATAATAAAAAAATGAAAAAAATAGCCTAAAACGACTATAAATGGTCCTAGGGAACGTTTCTACTGATTTCCGGTTCAATCGGAAAAAGTTGAGAAATCCATCGAAAAAATTTCTATCGCTTTGTATGGAAAAATGTCGATTTTGGTCAATAATTAAAAAATGAAAAAAATAGCCTAAAACGACTATAAATGGTCCTAGGGAACGTTTCTACTGATTTCCGGTTCAATCGGAAAAAGTTGAGAAATCCATCGAAAAAATTTCTATCGCTTTGTATGGAAAAATGTCGATTTTGGTCAATAATTAAAAAATGAAAAAAATAGCCTAAAACGACTATAAATGGTCCTAGGGAACATTTCTACTGATTTCCGGTTCAATCGGAAAAAGTTGAGAAATCCATCGAAAAAATTTCTATCGCTTTGTATGGAAAAAATGTCGATTTTGGTCAATAATTAAAAAATGAAAAAAATAGCCTAAAACAACTATAAATGGTCCTAGGAAACGTTTCTACTGATTTCCGGTTCAATCGGAAAAAGTTGAGAAATCCATCGAAAAAATTTCTATCGCTTTGTATGGAAAAATGTCGATTTTGGTCAATAATAAAAAAATGAAAAAAATAGCCTAAAACGACTATAAATGGTCCTAGGGAACGTTTCTACTGATTTCCGGTTCAATCGGAAAAAGTTGAGAAATCCATCGAAAAAATTTCTATCGCTTTGTATGGAAAAATGTCGATTTTGGTCAATAATTAAAAAATGAAAAAAATAGCCTAAAACAACTATAAATGGTCCTAGGGAACGTTTCTACTGATTTCCGGTTCAATCGGAAAAAGTTGAGAAATCCATCGAAAAAATTTCTATCGCTTTGTATGGAAAAAATGTCGATTTTGGTCAATAATTAAAAAATGAAAAAAATAGCCTAAAACAACTATAAATGGTCCTAGGAAACGTTTCTACTGATTTCCGGTTCAATCGGAAAAAGTTGAGAAATCCATCGAAAAAATTTCTATCGCTTTGTATGGAAAAATGTCGATTTTGGTCAATAATTAAAAAATGAAAAAAATAGCCTAAAACAACTATAAATGGTCCTAGGAAACGTTTCTACTGATTTCCGGTTCAATCGGAAAAAGTTGAGAAATCCATCGAAAAAAATTCTATCGCTTTGTATGGAAAAATGTCGATTTTGGTCAATAATTAAAAAATGAAAAAAATAGCCTAAAACGACTATAAATGGTCCTAGGGAACGTTTCTACTGATTTCCGGTTCAATCGGAAAAAGTTGAGAAATCCATCGAAAAAATTTCTATCGCTTTGTATGGAAAAATGTCGATTTTGGTCAATAATTAAAAAATGAAAAAATAGCCTAAAACGACTATAAATGGTCCTAGGGAACGTTTCTACTGATTTCCGGTTCAATCGGAAAAAGTTGAGAAATCCATCGAAAAAATTTCTATCGCTTTGTATGGAAAAATGTCGATTTTGGTCAATAATTAAAAAATGAAAAAAATAGCCTAAAACGACTATAAATGGTCCTAGGGAACATTTCTACTGATTTCCGGTTCAATCGGAAAAAGTTGAGAAATCCATCGAAAAAATTTCTATCGCTTTGTATGGAAAAAATGTCGATTTTGGTCAATAATTAAAAAATGAAAAAAATAGCCTAAAACAACTATAAATGGTCCTAGGAAACGTTTCTACTGATTTCCGGTTCAATCGGAAAAAGTTGAGAAATCCATCGAAAAAATTTCTATCGCTTTGTATGGAAAAATGTCGATTTTGGTCAATAATAAAAAAATGAAAAAAATAGCCTAAAACAACTATAAATGGTCCTAGGAAACGTTTCTACTGATTTCCGGTTCAATCGGAAAAAGTTGAGAAATCCATCGAAAAAAATTCTATCGCTTTGTATGGAAAAAATGTCGATTTTGGTCAATAATTAAAAAATGAAAAAAATAGCCTAAAACAACTATAAATGGTCCTAGGGAACGTTTCTACTGATTTCCGGTTCAATCGGAAAAAGTTGAGAAATCCATCGAAAAAATTTACGCTTTGTATGGAAAAAATGTCGATTTTGGTCAATAATTAAAAAATGAAAAAAATAGCCTAAAACAACTATAAATGGTCCTAGGGAACGTTTCTACTGATTTCCGGTTCAATCGGAAAAAGTTGAGAAATCCATCGAAAAAATTTCTATCGCTTTGTATGGAAAAAATATCGATTTTGGTCAATAATTAAAAAATGAAAAAAATAGCCTAAAACAACTATAAATGGTCCTAGGGAACGTTTCTACTGATTTCCGGTTCAATCGGAAAAAGTTGAGAAATCCATCGAAAAAATTTCTATCGCTTTGTATGGAAAAAATGTCGATTTTGGTCAATAATTAAAAAATGAAAAAAATAGCCTAAAACAACTATAAATGGTCCTAGGGAACGTTTCTACTGATTTCCGGTTCAATCGGAAAAAGTTGAGAAATCCATCGAAAAAATTTCTATCGCTTTGTATGGAAAAAATGTCGATTTTGGTCAATAATTAAAAAATGAAAAAAATAGCCTAAAACAACTATAAATGGTCCTAGGGAACGTTTCTACTGATTTCCGGTTCAATCGGAAAAAGTTGAGAAATCCATCGAAAAAATTTCTATCGCTTTGTATGGAAAAAATGTCGATTTTGGTCAATAATTAAAAAATGAAAAAAATAGCCTAAAACAACTATAAATGGTCCTAGGGAACGTTTCTACTGATTTCCGGTTCAATCGGAAAAAGTTGAGAAATCCATCGAAAAAATTTCTATCGCTTTGTATGGAAAAAATGTCGATTTTGGTCAATAATTAAAAAATGAAAAAAATAGCCTAAAACAACTATAAATGGTCCTAGGGAACGTTTCTACTGATTTCCGGTTCAATCGGAAAAAGTTGAGAAATCCATCGAAAAAATTTCTATCGCTTTGTATGGAAAAAATGTCGATTTTGGTCAATAATTAAAAAATGAAAAAAATAGCCTAAAACAACTATAAATGGTCCTAGGGAACGTTTCTACTGATTTCCGGTTCAATCGGAAAAAATTGAGAAATCCATCGAAAAAATTTCTATCGCTTTGTATGGAAAAAATGTCGATTTTGGTCAATAATTAAAAAATGAAAAAAATAGCCTAAAACAACTATAAATGGCCCTAGGGAACGTTTCTACTGATTTCCGGTTCAATCGGAAAAAGTTGAGAAATCCATCGAAAAAATTTCTATCGCTTTGTATGGAAAAAAATGTCGATTTTGGTCAATAATTAAAAAATGAAAAAAATAGCCTAAAACGACTATAAATGGTCCTAGGGAACGTTTCTACTGATTTCCGGTTCAATCGGAAAAAGTTGAGAAATCCATCGAAAAAATTTCTATCGCTTTGTATGGAAAAAATGTCGATTTTGGTCAATAATTAAAAAATGAAAAAAATAGCCTAAAACGACTATAAATGGTCCTAGGGAACGTTTCTACTGATTTCCGGTTCAATCGGAAAAAGTTGAGAAATCCATCGAAAAAATTTCTATCGCTTTGTATGGAAAAAATGTCGATTTTGGTCAATAATTAAAAAATGAAAAAAATAGCCTAAAACGACTATAAATGGTCCTAGGGAACGTTTCTACTGATTTCCGGTTGAATCGGAAAAAGTTGAGAAATCCATCGAAAAAATTTACGCTTTGTATGGAAAAAATGTCGATTTTGGTCAATAATTAAAAAATGCAAAAAAATAGCCTAAAACGACTATAAATGGTCCTAGGGAACGTTTCTACTGATTTCCGGTTCAATCGGAAAAAGTTGAGAAATCCATCGAAAAAATTTACGCTTTGTATGGAAAAAATGTCGATTTTGGTCAATAATTAAAAAATGAAAAAAATAGCCTAAAACGACTATAAATGGTCCTAGGGAACGTTTCTACTGATTTCCGGTTCAATCGGAAAAAGTTGAGAAATCCATCGAAAAAATTTACGCTTTGTATGGAAAAAATGTCGATTTTGGTCAATAATTAAAAAATGAAAAAAATAGCCTAAAACGACTATAAATGGTCCTAGGGAACGTTTCTACTGATTACCGGTTCAATCGGAAAAAGTTGAGAAATCCATCGAAAAAATTTACGCTTTGTATGGAAAAAATGTCGATTTTGGTCAATAATTAAAAAATGAAAAAAATAGCCTAAAACGACTATAAATGGTCCTAGGGAACGTTTCTACTGATTTCCGGTTCAATCGGAAAAAGTTGAGAAATCCATCGAAAAAATTTACGCTTTGTATGGAAAAAATGTCGATTTTGGTCAATATTTAAAAAATGAAAAAAATAGCCTAAAACGACTATAAATGGTCCTAGGGAACGTTTCTACTGATTTCCGGTTCAATCGGAAAAAGTTGAGAAATCCATCGAAAAAATTTACGCTTTGTATGGAAAAAATGTCGATTTTGGTCAATAATTAAAAAATGAAAAAAATAGCCTAAAACGACTATAAATGGTCCTAGGGAACGTTTCTACTGATTTCCGGTTCAATCGGAAAAAGTTGAGAAATCCATCGAAAAAATTTCTATCGCTTTGTATGGAAAAAAATGTCGATTTTGGTCAATAATTAAAAAATGAAAAAAATAGCCTAAAACGACTATAAATGGTCCTAGGGAACGTTTCTACTGATTTCCGGTTCAATCGGAAAAAGTTGAGAAATCCATCGAAAAAATTTACGCTTTGTATGGAAAAAATGTCGATTTTGGTCAATAATTAAAAAATGAAAAAAATAGCCTAAAACGACTATAAATCGTCCTAGGGAACGTTTCTACTGATTTCCGGTTCAATCGGAAAAAGTTGAGAAATCCATCGAAAAAATTTCTATCGCTTTGTATGGAAAAAATGTCGATTTTGGTCAATAATTAAAAAATGAAAAAAATAGCCTAAAACGACTATAAATGGTCCTAGGGAACGTTTCTACTGATTTCCGGTTCAATCGGAAAAAGTTGAGAAATCCATCGAAAAAATTTACGCTTTGTATGGAAAAAATGTCGATTTTGGTCAATAATTAAAAAATGAAAAAAATAGCCTAAAACGACTATAAATGGTCCTAGGGAACGTTTCTACTGATTTCCGGTTCAATCGGAAAAAGTTGAGAAATCCATCGAAAAAATTTCTATCGCTTTGTATGGAAAAAATGTCGATTTTGGTCAATAATTAAAAAATGAAAAAAATAGCCTAAAACGACTATAAATGGTCCTAGGGAACGTTTCTACTGATTTCCGGTTCAATCGGAAAAAGTTGAGAAATCCATCGAAAAAATTTACGCTTTGTATGGAAAAAATGTCGATTTTGGTCAATAATTAAAAAATGAAAAAAATAGCCTAAAACGACTATAAATGGTCCTAGGGAACGTTTCTACTGATTTCCGGTTCAATCGGAAAAAGTTGAGAAATCCATCGAAAAAATTTACGCTTTGTATGGAAAAAATGTCGATTTTGGTCAATAATTAAAAAATGAAAAAAATAGCCTAAAACGACTATAAATGGTCCTAGGGAACGTTTCTACTGATTTCCGGTTCAATCGGAAAAAGTTGAGAAATCCATCGAAAAAATTTCTATCGCTTTGTATGGAAAAAATGTCGATTTTGGTCAATAATTAAAAAATGAAAAAAATAGCCTAAAACGACTATAAATGGTCCTAGGGAACGTTTCTACTGATTTCCGGTTCAATCGGAAAAAGTTGAGAAATCCATCGAAAAAATTTACGCTTTGTATGGAAAAAATGTCGATTTTGGTCAATAATTAAAAAATGAAAAAAATAGCCTAAAACGACTATAAATGGTCCTAGGGAACGTTTCTACTGATTTCCGGTTCAATCGGAAAAAGTTGAGAAATCCATCGAAAAAATTTCTATCGCTTTGTATGGAAAAAAATGTCGATTTTGGTCAATAATTAAAAAATGAAAAAAATAGCCTAAAACGACTATAAATGGTCCTAGGGAACGTTTCTACTGATTTCCGGTTCAATCGGAAAAAGTTGAGAAATCCATCGAAAAAATTTCTATCGCTTTGTATGGAAAAAATGTCGATTTTGGTCAATAATTAAAAAATGAAAAAAATAGCCTAAAACGACTATAAATGGTCCTAGGGAACGTTTCTACTGATTTCCGGTTCAATCGGAAAAAGTTGAGAAATCCATCGAAAAAATTTCTATCGCTTTGTATGGAAAAAAATGTCGATTTTGGTCAATAATTAAAAAATGAAAAAAATAGCCTAAAACGACTATAAATGGTCCTAGGGAACGTTTCTACTGATTTCCGGTTCAATCGGAAAAAGTTGAGAAATCCATCGAAAAAATTTACGCTTTGTATGGAAAAAATGTCGATTTTGGTCAATAATTAAAAAATGAAAAAAATAGCCTAAAACGACTATAAATGGTCCTAGGGAACGTTTCTACTGATTTCCGGTTCAATCGGAAAAAGTTGAGAAATCCATCGAAAAAATTTCTATCGCTTTGTATAGAAAAAAATGTCGATTTTGGTCAATAATTAAAAAATGAAAAAAATAGCCTAAAACGACTATAAATGGTCCTAGGGAACGTTTCTACTGATTTCCGGTTCAATCGGAAAAAGTTGAGAAATCCATCGAAAAAATTTCTATCGCTTTGTATGGAAAAAAATGTCGATTTTGGTCAATAATTAAAAAATGAAAAAAATAGCCTAAAACGACTATAAATGGTCCTAGGGAACGTTTCTACTGATTTCCGGTTCAATCGGAAAAAGTTGAGAAATCCATCGAAAAAATTTACGCTTTGTATGGAAAAAATGTCGATTTTGGTCAATAATTAAAAAATGAAAAAAATAGCCTAAAACGACTATAAATGGTCCTAGGGAACGTTTCTACTGATTTCCGGTTCAATCGGAAAAAGTTGAGAAATCCATCGAAAAAATTTACGCTTTGTATGGAAAAAATGTCGATTTTGGTCAATAATTAAAAAATGAAAAAAATAGCCTAAAACGACTAGAAATGGTCCTAGGGAACGTTTCTACTGATTTCCGGTTCAATCGGAAGAAGTTGAGAAATCCATCGAAAAAATTTCTATCGCTTTGTATGGAAAAAAATGTCGATTTTGGTCAATAATTAAAAAATGAAAAAAATAGCCTAAAACGACTATAAATGGTCCTAGGGAACGTTTCTACTGATTTCCGGTTCAATCGGAAAAAGTTGAGAAATCCATCGAAAAAATTTCTATCGCTTTGTATGGAAAAAATGTCGATTTTGGTCAATAATTAAAAAATGAAAAAAATAGCCTAAAACGACTATAAATGGTCCTAGGGAACGTTTCTACTGATTTCCGGTTCAATCGGAAAAAGTTGAGAAATCCATCGAAAAAATTTACGCTTTGTATGGAAAAAATGTCGATTTTGGTCAATAATTAAAAAATGAAAAAAATAGCCTAAAACGACTATAAATGGTCCTAGGGAACGTTTCTACTGATTTCCGGTTCAATCGGAAAAAGTTGAGAAATCCATCGAAAAAATTTACGCTTTGTATGGAAAAAATGTCGATTTTGGTCAATAATTAAAAAAAGAAAAAAATAGCCTAAAACGACTATAAATGGTCCTAGGGAACGTTTCTACTGATTTCCGGTTCAATCGGAAAAAGTTGAGAAATCCATCGAAAAAATTTCTATCGCTTTGTATGGAAAAAAATGTCGATTTTGGTCAATAATTAAAAAATGAAAAAAATAGCCTAAAACGACTATAAATGGTCCTAGGGAACGTTTCTACTGATTTCCGGTTCAATCGGAAAAAGTTGAGAAATCCATCGAAAAAATTTCTATCGCTTTGTATGGAAAAAATGTCGATTTTGGTCAATAATTAAAAAATGAAAAAAATAGCCTAAAACGACTATAAATGGTCCTAGGGAACGTTTCTACTGATTTCCGGTTCAATCTGAAAAAATTGAGAAATCCATCGAAAAAATTTACGCTTTGTATGGAAAAAATGTCGATTTTGGTCAATAATTAAAAAATGAAAAAAATAGCCTAAAACGACTATAAATGGTCCTAGGGAACGTTTCTACTGATTTCCGGTTCAATCGGAAAAAGTTGAGAAATCCATCGAAAAAATTTACGCTTTGTATGGAAAAAATGTCGATTTTGGTCAATAATTAAAAAATGAAAAAAATAGCCTAAAACGACTATAAATGGTCCTAGGGAACGTTTCTACTGATTTCCGGTTCAATCGGAAAAAGTTGAGAAATCCATCGAAAAAATTTACGCTTTGTATGGAAAAAATGTCGATTTTGGTCAATAATTAAAAAATGAAAAAAATAGCCTAAAACGACTATAAATGGTCCTAGGGAACGTTTCTACTGATTTCCGGTTCAATCGGAAAAAGTTGAGAAATCCATTGAAAAAATTTCTATCGCTTTGTATGAAAAAAATGTCGATTTTGGTCAATAATTAAAAAATGAAAAAAATAGCCTAAAACGACTATAAATGGTCCTAGGGAACGTTTCTACTGATTTCCGGTTCAATCGGAAAAAGTTGAGAAATCCATCGAAAAAATTTCTATCGCTTTGTATGGAAAAAAATGTCGATTTTGGTCAATAATTAAAAAATGAAAAAAATAGCCTAAAACAATTATAAATGGTCCTAGGGAACGTTTCTACTGATTTCCGGTTCAATCGGAAAAAGTTGAGAAATTCATCGAAAAAATTTCTATCGCTTTGTATGGAAAAAATGTCGATTTTGGTCAATAATTAAAAAATGAAAAAAATAGCCTAAAACAACTATAAATGGCCCTAGGGAACGTTTCTACTGATTTCCGGTTCAATCGGAAAAAGTTGAGAAATCCATCGAACAAATTTACGCTTTGTATGGAAAAAATGTCGATTTTGGTCAATAATTAAAAAATGAAAAAAATAGCCTAAAACAACTATAAATGGCCCTAGGGAACGTTTCTACTGATTTCCGGTTCAATCGGAAAAAGTTGAGAAATCCATTGAAAAAATTTCTATCGCTTTGTATGAAAAAAATGTCGATTTTGGTCAATAATTAAAAAATGAAAAAAATAGCCTAAAACAAGTATAAATGGTCCTAGGGAACGTTTCTACTGATTTCCGGTTCAATCGGAAAAAGTTGAGAAATCCATCGAACAAATTTACGCTTTGTATGGAAAAAATGTCGATTTTGGTCAATAATTAAAAAATGAAAAAAATAGCCTAAAACGACTATAAATGGTCCTAGGGAACGTTTCTACTGATTTCCGGTTCAATCGGAAAAAGTTGAGAAATCCATCGAAAAAATTTACGCTTTGTATGGAAAAAATGTCGATTTTGGTCAATAATTAAAAAATGAAAAAAATAGCCTAAAACGACTGTAAATGGTCCTAGGGAACGTTTCTACTGATTTCCGGTTCAATCGGAAAAAGTTGAGAAATCCATCGAAAAAATTTACGCTTTGTATGGAAAAAATGTCGATTTTGGTCAATAATTAAAAAATGAAAAAAATAGCCTAAAACGACTATAAATGGTCCTAGGGAACGTTTCTACTGATTTCCGGTTCAATCGGAAAAAGTTGAGAAATCCATCGAAAAAATTTCTATCGCTTTGTATGGAAAAAATGTCGATTTTGGTCAATAATTAAAAAATGAAAAAAATAGCCTAAAACGACTATAAATGGTCCTAGGGAACGTTTCTACTGATTTCCGGTTCAATCGGAAAAAGTTGAGAAATCCATCGAAAAAATTTACGCTTTGTATGGAAAAAATGTCGATTTTGGTCAATAATTAAAAAATGAAAAAAATAGCCTAAAACGACTATAAATGGTCCTAGGGAACGTTTCTACTGATTTCCGGTTCAATCGGAAAAAGTTGAGAAATCCATCGAAAAAATTTACGCTTTGTATGGAAAAAATGTCGATTTTGGTCAATAATTAAAAAATGAAAAAAATAGCCTAAAACGACTATAAATGGTCCTAGGGAACGTTTCTACTGATTTCCGGTTCAATCTGAAAAAATTGAGAAATCCATCGAAAAAATTTACGCTTTGTATGGAAAAAATGTCGATTTTGGTCAATAATTAAAAAATGAAAAAAATAGCCTAAAACGACTATAAATGGTCCTAGGGAACGTTTCTACTGATTTCCGGTTCAATCGGAAAAAGTTGAGAAATCCATCGAAAAAATTTACGCTTTGTATGGAAAAAATGTCGATTTTGGTCAATAATTAAAAAATGAAAAAAATAGCCTAAAACGACTATAAATGGTCCTAGGGAACGTTTCTACTGATTTCCGGTTCAATCGGAAAAAGTTGAGAAATCCATTGAAAAAAATTCTATCGCTTTGTATGAAAAAAATGTCGATTTTCGTCAATAATTAAAAAATGAAAAAAATAGCCTAAAACGACTATAAATGGTCCTAGGGAACGTTTCTACTGATTTCCGGTTCAATCGGAAAAAGTTGAGAAATCCATCGAAAAAATTTCTATCGCTTTGTATGGAAAAAAATGTCGATTTTGGTCAATAATTAAAAAATGAAAAAAATAGCCTAAAACAATTATAAATGGTCCTAGGGAACGTTTCTACTGATTTCCGGTTCAATCGGAAAAAGTTGAGAAATTCATCGAAAAAATTTCTATCGCTTTGTATGGAAAAAATGTCGATTTTGGTCAATAATTAAAAAATGAAAAAAATAGCCTAAAACAACTATAAATGGCCCTAGGGAACGTTTCTACTGATTTCCGGTTCAATCGGAAAAAGTTGAGAAATCCATCGAAAAAATTTCTATCGCTTTGTATGGAAAAAATGTCGATTTTGGTCAATAATTAAAAAATGAAAAAAATAGCCTAAAACAACTATAAATGGTCCTAGGGAACGTTTCTACTGATTTCCGGTTCAATCGGAAAAAGTTGAGAAATCCATCGAAAAAATTTCTATCGCTTTGTATGGAAAAAATGTCGATTTTGGTCAATAATTAAAAAATGAAAAAAATAGCCTAAAACAACTATAAATGGTCCTAGGGAACGTTTCTACTGATTTCCGGTTCAATCGGAAAAAGTTGAGAAATCCATCGAAAAAATTTCTATCGCTTTGTATGGAAAAAATGTCGATTTTGGTCAATAATTAAAAAATGAAAAAAATAGCCTAAAACAACTATAAATGGCCCTAGGGAACGTTTCTACTGATTTCCGGTTCAATCTGAAAAAGTTGAGAAATTTACCGAAAAATTTTCAATCGCTTTGTATGGATAAATGTCGATTTTCGTGAATAATTAAAAAATTTAAAAAATTTCCTAAAATAACTTTATTATATGTTAATTATTTGTTTAAAATAAATAAAACCTAAGAAAGTTGTGATAAAAATTAAAACGAGTTTAGTAATAATTTTTCCCTTATATGTACCGTTGTTCTCAAGTTAAAAGATAAAAGGATTTTGAAAGAAGGAGAAATTTGATTGTTTATATTTTTACATAGAAAAATTAACTGAGGCACGAAAAAAAAAATACACACACAATTGTATATCAATCACGATTCGTGACAGGTTTTAATTTAATTTTATCTTGTGCACATTTTTATCTTGATGGGGGCACAGCCTTCGAAATGCGCATCCAGCAATTTAATGCTTTATGTTACGATATTTGTAATTAGTAAAAACTGATAATAATAATACAAAAAAATCGCAAAAAAATCAACGATTTAATAAATTTTAATATATATATAAAAAAAAACAGATGGATCTACTTAATTCTTCATCAATCCTCCTTCAATTGGCTACCACCACTGCGGTAGCAACCATCAATACCAGCGACATTACCTTCAACAAAAACAACAACAATACAACAACATTCCTCATTGGTTTTGGCATATTATTAGTCTTCGTCGTCTTCAGCGTTCTAGCAAGCGCATTTCTCTGTTTAACATTAAAAAAGGACGCTTATTTGTGGGAAGCTGAACAACAACAACAACAAGAGTCTGTGTCTGGTCAGCGCCAACAACAACAACAGCAGCAGCAGCAACAGCAAATGGTGACAGATGAAGAAGGGATAATGACGGAAGAAGTGATTGTTGGAGAGGAAGTCGCTGGGGGAGGTGGCGGGGATGTGCTGGCGGTGGGGATGAATGATGGTGGATGTGGGAAGGAAGAAATGGTAGATAATGTTGGTTAGGTCAGGTGAAAGAAGTGAAAAGAAGATATTTGGGAAATTAATTGTGTGGTGGTTTCGAGCTAAAAATAAATAAATTATGTTGTTAATTTAAGTAGGTAAGTGGAGGATGGTATAATATAAAGAGAAAATTAAAGGGAAAATTTTTTTGGAAGGGAGATTTGAGCGAACATAAAAAAATTGCAACACAAAATTCGAACTAAATCAGATTTTTTGAAATCATCTGAAAAAAAAGAAAATAAATAATTTTTTTTTTTTCATTTTTAAAGTTTAAAGAAAAGTCTGCTGAAAATATTTTGATTTTATGATGATGTTTGGGTAATAATAAATTTTAATATTTCCACTTTAAACTAGTTTGTCTTATTTTTTTAGAGAATATTTTAGCATTTGAGCACGAGTTCAAAACGCAATTTTTTTTAATTTTCTGCTAGACAAAAAAGTTTAAAATATAAAATTTATTACACAAAGATAATGTAAAATTAAAATCTGATTTAATATTGGGAATTGTATTAGTTTTTTAAATCCCTTTAATTGGAGCTCTTACGAGAAATTTTTTATAATTTTTTTATAAAAACTAAGGCATTTATAGGAAAAAATTTTTTTTTGAGAAATTTAAAATTTTATACCCCCATCTTCTAAGATAAATTTATTTTTTGCAGATATAAAATTACGTAAAATTTTTCATACATAAAAATTTGCCCGTCGTGCCGAAATGGCACGAATGTTCGTTGCAAGATTACTAAATTTTTAAAACTTTTAAACAGTTATGCAAAAAAAAATCGCACATTAAAAACGATTAAAAAAAAATTGTACATGATATATTTTTAACTATAAAAAATTTAAAAATTAAAAATGTAACTTTCTAAAAATCGATTGATACGTCACTGATTTGATTAATTTTGAAATATAAATACAAATCGATCAATTGCTTAACATCTCCAAATTTGTGTAGAAAAATCAAATTTTAGTAGATTTTTTTTTATGTACTTTCCACTCGAATTTTTTTTAATAATTTCTTGCGAAAACTTGCAAATTTCTACTTTCATTAAATTTTTAATCTCCACAAACTTAATTAATGCAATTTATCTGCACTATGCGACTTAAAATTCTTCTAAAATTAATTAAATTAAATCAATTAATTAAATTAAAACACGAAATTATATTTGTAAAGTGCTCGTAAAAGCGATTCAGAAACTACTTTTTGTTTACAAAAAAAAAAAAAATGTTTAAAAGAAAAATGTTTTATTTTTATTTTAACGCACCGAAAGCAAGAAGTTTTTTTTGTTATTTATAAATTTATTATTCAAACAAAACAAAAGCTCGAATCTCTTACAAGCTACCTTTGTTTTATCAACAAAACTTTTTTTTTGTTTTTGGTTTTTTCAACCAAAAACATGGGGCATATTAAAAGTGTAAAAAAAATAAAAATTGTTGTCTTCGTTAATATTTAAATATTTGTAATGATATTGTAAATAAAGAAAATTACCCTACCAAGAAACATTTTATTTTTAATTTAATTTTGATTAACTTTAAGTTTCAAAAATTCTTAATTAATTGCAGACTAACAATAATTTTGTGGTTTCACCGCCGGAAAATTAGTTTACGTATAATATTTTACATTTCATCCCTTAATCCCACATACAGGATGCTCAAATATAATTCAAAACAAACATCGAACGATTTTATCAAAAACAAATCTTTGATCGAACAAAAATAAAAATATTTCTCATCTAATATAACGAAATAAATATTATGTTAGATAACACGTGATATAACAAAAAAAAAAAAACATTGTATTTTTTGGACACCCTGTATGTATGTCGTCGCAAATTGAGGTCGGCGTGTAAATTGGATCGTTTTACCAGTTTCACGAATTTTAGACAAAATTATTTTCACGTGACAAATACGAGGGTAAGTACAATATACAGGATATAAAAAAATAATTTACGAATTTTGAAGTTACAATTCAAAAATTGATTTTGGAAATGTGCCAATTGTAATTTGAACTAATTTCGTGTTTGGCGGGTATTGGGAATGAAACACCCTGTATATTAACATTACGTCTACGGCTGAATTAAATGTAATTAGATTTCAACTCGTCTTGGTCGTGTTATTTACCACGTTCAAGACGAGGCGAGTAAATTACGTTTGCAATAAAATTCAATTTACAAGAACAAAAAAGCATCGCTCGCAGAAATGTTTGAGTATTAACTTTAATAAAAAAATACACACATGTGTGATCGTATCTCAAAGATGTATACATAAATTTGTATCTTATTACTAAAAAGAAATCGTAAATTTACGCTCTAAAGCCGACTGTACATGTTTTTTTTAAATAGAATGTCTTTCGATTGTTTTTTTTCTCTCTCTCTCTCTTGTGGCAAATAAGAATTTTTTTTTGTTGTTTACGAAAAAATAATCGGAGAACATTTTTGCTTGTTTTTTACATTAAATATGGGTTGGGGGGCTAATTAATTAGACTAACATTAAATCCGTTAACTTAATGGCTGCACCTAAACTTAAATAAAAACGATTTATAAATTTACGTCGCCTGGATATGAATTTTGCGGAGGCATAAAAAAAAAAGAAATTTTTGTATTTGGAAATTAACGCAATCGAAATTTCGGAACATAATCTAATAATTGCTAAAGAAACGAAACTGGTTATAAAACATACGGTGTGTTTTTTTTTTTTTTTTGTTAATATATATTACTTGTCTTCTAAGAGGGGTATATAGTTTTTGCGTTTTTCTACACTTTGTGCGGTTCGGCGATTTTATCCTCCAATTTATAGACCAGAGGGCCGACAACTTCGTTTAGGCCGCCCGCGATGCCGGAAAAGTCGAAACCGGGGAAAAATAACTCCAGACACTCCTGCAACTTGCCCGAGAAATTCTCGATCTCGTTCAGGACGCCGATATTATCCTACGTATAAATATATACAGTTATTTTCGAGATGCTATCTTTTTATACGCTACTAAAGTAAATGTCTGCAAATGTTGACTAGATCATTTTACAAAATAGTTTTTTTTTAAATCAAAATATTTTTTTTTTTGTTACTTTAGAACTGAATCTAATGTATTTTATATTCGTCGGTCATTTTTGTAGTTTTCAAAATAAATGAAAAATAAAACTGTTTAAAAAGCCGAATAAAAGTTTTTTTTTATAAAATCAAATATTTTTTAAAAAAATGTAAATTTTGTAAAATAAAGAAAAAAATATTTTATTTTGATCATTTAGAACTGAATCTAATGGTCCGTCTCTAATATTCGTCTCTAATTTTTGTAGTTTTCAAAATAAATGAAAGATAAAACTGTTTAAAAAGATGAATCAATTTTTTTTTTATAAAATCAATTTTTTTTTTTTGTAATGAATCTAATTTAGACTATCTAAATTTTGTAAAATGACTAAAAAAATATTTTATTGTGATCATTTAGAATCTGAATCGAATGAGCTACATTCGTGTCTAATTTTTGTAGTTTTCAAAATAAATGAAAAATAAAACTTTTTAAAAAGCTGAATAAAAGTTTTTTTTTGTAATGAATATAATTTAGACTATCTAAATTTTGTAAAATGATTAAAAAAATATTTTATTGTGATCATTTAGGACTGAATCTAATGAGTTACATTCGTTTCTAATTTTTGTCGTTTCCAAAATAAATGAAAAATAAATCGTTTAAAAAATTATAATTTTTTTGTAAAATGATCAAAAAAAAAAATTCTTAACTAAATTAAATGAGCTTTTTTTTACATTCGTCTCTACTTTTTGTAGTTTTCAAAATAAATGAAAAACAAAACGTTATCATATTTTAATTTCGCATTACACTTGATTTTGAAAAATGACTATTTTCTGTTTTAATTTTTATATTGTGAAATAAAATGTCAAGAGGCATTGTAAATTTCCCATTAAAAACGTGGTATATTTGAGTCAAGATTTTTTTTCATAAAAGTCGAGAGGATTAATATTTTACAACACGCATTGAAAAAAACGTTTAGATTCGTTTTAATAACAGATTTTATATAAAAAAAATTAAAAATTGAACCACATTTCGTTAATATACTTTCCATTTTTTTTTAGATTTGCTTGAATTTAGATTATTCGTCACGTACAAAAAACGTTCGCGTTAAAAATATTTATTTTCGAAAAAATGCATTTAGTCGTCGATACTTTTTTTTTGAAAAAAAAAATGTATATAAAAAAATTAAAACAAATCGAAATCGAAATAATGAAAACAGAAAATTGTCTATATTAACGCTAATAGTTTTTCCTCTTTTTGAAAACTATTATAAACAATTATAGAAGCTCATCGAATTTATCGCCAAAATATTTTCCATATAAAATTTCGCTGTAAAATAACGTGCCAATATTTGCATATGTTTATTTAACATCCATATAAACCGCGCCTATATTTCCAAAACAACGTAACACCCTGTACACACTTGTGTGTGTGTATGTGTACAGGGTGTGGGCGTGGAACAGGAAAAAAAAGGCGTGTAAGTATTAGGAAAAAAAAACAGAATTGGTACTTGAACATTTGATTACCTCGTAGTATATCGCTGCGGACACCACGATGCTCTTTATATCGCGAACGCATTCGTTCACGTAATAGTATTTCCTACTCTGTATCTTGTGCCAGACGTTGCCCAGCGTCTGCGGCAAGGACTGTTCGATAAAATCGTTCGACTAGAAAAAAATGTCAGGGAAAAACAAAATACAACCTCGTCAATATTTTGGGGAAGAGTCTTCATCAATAGCGATCGGATTGGATGCAAAGGAAATTTTGAAAATTACAGCGTAATGATTATACTTTTAGTATTACTGAAGATGGGGGGGGGGGGGGGGGCATAGCCTTCGAAATGCGCCTCTATCTATTATAAGAGTTAATCGTCCGTTGTATAGTAAAATTCATTCGAATCATATAAAACCTTAACGACAGCTGGCTCCAAATCGCTAATCCTCTTGGCCAGATCCTCCTGCTCCAGGATCTTAATCAGCCGCTCCAGTGTGCACACGGTGGCCGAGTACAGACCACCCTTCTCGTGCTCGTACAGCGCCTTTCTACAGCTCACCGTTTTATTCGGTTGTTGTTGGACGTGCTGGTGGCTCGGCACCATCATCACCACATCACTACCCTGATCGTTCAACGGCCCCAGCCGTCTGCTCCGGTACAACGAGTTACCGCTGCACTCGCCACCGCCACCGCCCACCACCACCCCACCCTGCACATATGCCGCGGACGTGGCAGCCATCTGGTGTTGATCGTAATGTCCCGATAGGTACGTGCCGAGGAAGTCCTTGTGCACGTCCAGCGGCGGTGCGGATTGATGCTGGTGATCGTGGCCGATGGTTTTTGGGACGCTACCCTGCTGGACGCGCTGCAGTAACGTGATCGGCTTCAAGGCGGACGAGTCGCCGCTTAGGAAGGAGCTTTCGTCCACGACGAACGCGTCTTTATCGAAGTTGCTTTGTTCCAGCCAGCGTTCGATGCCGGGATCGCCGCGCTGCTCCACGTTACTGTCCAACAGACTGTTGAACAGCTCCTGGCTAAAGAGGCTCGCGTTACTGTTGACCGGATTCGGACTCGTCAACGAATTCAGATTGATCAAGTTGCTGGACGCGCTGATGGCATTCCGCCAATCGTTCTCGTTTCGCACTGGCGGCGGCCTGCCAATGTTCATCGGCTGCTGCTGTTGATTGGACGTGGACGCGGAAGACTTCCTAAGGTGACCGGACACATTCTGCGCCGTCTCCAAAAATTCGTACGACCGCGAACTGTTATCGGACGAATTGTTCTTCTTCGGTATATTATAACTGCCCGGTTTCATGTACACGCGGCTCTCGTTGTCCGAATCTTCTTCGCGGGGCGTCGATGTTTCGGTACTCTCCGACAATAGGGCCTGCTCCGAGATGGGTGGTTCGATTGTGGCGTTGGCCATGAGCCTCGTGGCCGACGCCACTTTATTTAGCAGCAAGTCCGTTTGGCTATTCGGTGTCGGTTGTAAAATCACCAGATTATTGTTCGATTGCGATTGTACCAGTTGTTGCGGTTCGACATTTGGCGGATGCGCGGGCTTCTTGAACGGAATCAAATTCGGATTTGGGGAGCTCACGTTGTTATCCAAATTGGTGAAGACGCGCACCATGTGCTCGGCCAAGTCGCGCGTGTCCTTCTCCCACACGGCGTACGTTGCTTTGAATTCGGCGGTTAGTTCGCGATCGATGTTACCCAACGTACCGCTCTTGCTGTCCAGGTAACCTTTCAGCATATGCCAGCAATTGATCAGACGAACGAAAGCGTAAATGAAATCTTTGGTGGCCCACGGGATACCTTGCGAATGGATGTTGGAATATGTGGAGCTGGTTTTTAATATCTCGCCTCTAGTACGATTGCAGAGGTTTTGTATATTCTTGAAGCAAGGGCGATGCTGGTTTCTAATAGCAATTTTCTCCGCTTGAATTAATCCCTCTTCGAGGTATTTGGTGAAACTCTCAGCCTCCACAATTCCAGCTACAGCCGCCGCAGCAGCAGCAGCCGCAGCAGACACTTGCTCTTGCTGTTGCTGCTGCAGATGGTGACTAATCTCCGTCAATATATCGTCATCTCTGGCTGATGTAACAACCTCCACGTGACCAGCGTCGTCCAACATATTCCTCCGATCTCTAGGCGGTGGTCCAAAGTCAGCCAAAGTGACGGCGCTTTGTCCACACGTATTATTAGCAGAAGCCAGTTGCGCAGAGTGCGCAGCGGTTGCTAACGAACCACCATTCGATGCTGATGAAACGGCTGCGGCTGCCGCGGCGGCCGCAGCCGCCGCCGCAGCACCACCGTGCAAAGGAAAATTGTACGGATTCACGTTAAATTGCGTGTATTGATAGTGCTGTAAATACGGCCGTGGTAATTGATGTAATGGCAAAGACAAGACGGGCGGAGGTCGGTAGCTGTTATAATAAGGGTGGGCGCATGGGCAGAACATGTGCAAGTGCAGCTGGGGGTGGTTCGAACCTCCTCCACTGCCGCCGTTCGTTAGAGGCGAGTTGGACGGACCATTAGAAGCACCACTTACATTCGGCTCTTGCGACGACGATGAACGATTTTGAGGCTCGCTTGTTTGAGCGTACATATTTACGGGTGGGTTGTGAATGGGATGGTATGTGCGGTGGGTTTATTTAAAACGATGCTCAACAAACATTTCCACATATATGCGTCGCTTTTAATCTGCAGGAAAAACGTCAAATTTACTATAAAAAAAAAAAACAAATAGTAAGAATAGTACCAAGCAAATCGAAAATTATAAAGCGATTATAGAAATCAAAAATTCGGTCGCATCGCGTACCGTTGGTTAATAGAAGTTCTGCTGTATATCGCATTGGTTTCCGTTTAATCCAGGGGGGGAATTCAATTAATCTGTTGACTTTTGAGAAAAACGGCGCGCGCGAATTTCATTTCACGGGCGGTTGACATTTTAATTAAAGCGTACGTCATTCGGACGAAATTAACGCGCAATATTATGGGCAATTTTCGGTATTCGTGACGAATTAAAATTAGCCCGACGACGTTACCGGATCGAGGCTAGATAGAAAATAAATAATAATCAAACGCGTTTTTTGTTTGTTCGATATCGCAGATACGGCGAAAATGGTAAATTCGCGCAGAATGCGGCTATAAAATTCGCTTACCTAATCCAGAAGAAAGTAAAAATTGGCACACAAACGAACGAAAACGCCTTCGCAATTCGGCGCGATTGACAATAAAATAATGCGATCTGACAGTAATCCGTATGTTTCGATTCAACTTTTGTTTTATGGGTTTCCATGATTGTTGACGTTAATAAAGTGCGGAAGACTTGTCAGATCGCAAAACGACAAATCCAATATACGTTCATAATATAACTTTATTTAATTCCCAACATGAGAGACAATCATTAACTTGCACGGTAACGTGGGATTATGGCGTACAATCGACGATAATTATATCAACTAGAAAAAACAATTTATTTATATAAAGTAGCAACAGATCGGGTTTTGTTGTTGTTTATTTATACAGATATATTGGCAGTTTTTCCCTCCACGTGCTTAAAATTATTTACACCAAGCGACGAATTTACCTCGCGTTAAATCGCAATGTCATTGCTATATGTTTGATTAAATTCACTAATTAACGTTCATTTAGTAGCCTAACAATTAGCGCCCTAACAAATACGGCGGTGTGTAAATGTAATGTTCGTCTTAAAAAAATTATTAAGTATATTCTTGGATTTGTTTATACTCTAATAACTTTCGATATATAATAAATTTTTTTTTGTTCAATTTAATTATTACTAGCTTTTTAGTTGTAGATAATTTTCCAAATCTATTGTACATGCAAACTAGATGAGTGTATCCGAAAACGCTCCTAAAGAGGTTTTTTTTTTTTTAATATTTACTGAGTACGTTTATTTTTCGATGCAACAGCTATAAGAATTTTATATCCTAATATAGTCTTTACAAACTTAAAACGTAATTATTTTACGGTCTAAAAATTTATTAGTCGTATTTATTACTAACACGGACTTTTATTTTATTTTTAATAACAACAGGTGCTCAAGATAGCCCGCAGAATAAACAAAAAGACTTGATTTTTTTTTGTGATTACGATATACGCTTCTTATATCAACTAGGAAATTATAGAGACAAGACAATCATTTTTTTTAGTTTAGTTAGTTACTTCCCATCTCTTGATTTGTTTCCCATCTCTATCTATGGCGTATAGTATGTCCTAGGTCGTTTGGTGTTGACTTTTTTAACTCGGCCTCGTAATAAACGAGTTATATCATAATCTATTATGTCGTTTTACAAATATATTTCTTTGTATATACTATCAATAGAAATGATAATATACAGGATGGATAACTATTCAAATTTCTTCATTTATACAATGTTAGAATGTTTTTATCGCAATTTAATACGGTATTATTAAGATTAAGAAATATTTTTTATTTATTTTAATAAAACTGAGAATATAATGAGCTCCTTGTAAATGTTCTTGTAAAATATATTCAACATATTGAATTAAAATAAATAAATACGATATTTTTAATACATTTTTTAACTTCCACGGACATTCCAATCTAATAAAATATAAATTCGAATCTTGTCTATGCTGTATATTGCGATTGTAAGTCTGGACAGAACCGCACTTAATTTAATACGTTGTACAGAATGTTTGTTAAACTAAAAGAATGTATCAACAAAAAAAATTAAAAATTCCTGTACGAATATTCGTTTTCTTAAAATTAGTCAAATAATTGCAACTATGTAAAAGTATTTATTTGTCTTATATTTTAAAATACTCCTTAGTTCGTCGATAATACGCTAAAAAAAATTCACTAGGTACCGTTCTGATACAGTGCACAATTTATCGGTAATGCATGAAGGGTTGCATACTGTATCTATAGTGAGTTACTAGAAAAATCAAAACAAAAAAAAATACGACATACTATACAAAGAGATGAACGACTCCGTATGAAGGGTTGCATACTGTATATTCATCAATAGTGAGATACTAGAAAAATCTAAACCAAAAAGACTACGACATACTATACGGAGTACGAAGGGTTGCATACTGTATATTCATTTATAGTGTGATACTAAAAAAATCAAAACCAAACAGACTAGGACATACTATACGGAGAATGAAGGGTTGCATACTATATATTCATCTATAGTGAGATACTAAAAAAATCAAAATCAAACAGACTACGACATACTATACGGAGTATGAAGGGTTGCATACTGTATATTCATCTATAGTGAGATACTAAAAAATTCAAAACCAAACAGACTAGGACATTTCATTGAAAAGAACGAATACTCTATGGGACTACACCACAGACTGCGCTGTTCGAGTTCTCGAGTGTGTATAAATACGCGGCGGTCAGAAGCCAAGGTGTATAAGTTAAATTTGAGTTAAATACGTTTAGATAGAGCTAAAATTTAGTGGCCAAGGAGTATATCAAATGCTGACATGTAGTAGGAAGAAGCAACATTAGTCAAAAACAATATTTTGTGAAAAGTAAATAACTTCGAGCCTAAAATACTCGAAATATGATTTTGGTCGCGTGGCTTCTGACCTCCTCATATATAATGAACTGAGTGGGTGCTCATATACGCATGCGCGCGCGCCGACGCATTAGCGTAGTACCACTTTGGCAAGGGTGACTGTCAGCGTGACGGCGGCCGTGAGCGGTGACCACACACGCACAGCGGCATTGCAGGTGTCCGTTTGACATGCGCACACCTCCTGGCGGCCACCGAACCCGGAACGCTGATAGCACGTGTTCTTGTACGTTCTATCGTCCCAGCCGCAGGAGCGAATCACCCGCTTATCGGCCGGCACTGAAACGACACGATAAATATCACAAATATACGCCGAGTACGTGTCTACTCACGTCCGTTCACTTCGAAGTCTATCATCTGCTTGATTTTGCGACAGAGTGTGTACGGTTTGCCCTCCCTCGACTTTGTCGGACAATTCCGTTTGAACTCGTCGGGTAGGTCTTCCATGGCGCACCTCGTGTCGTTGTGACTGTTGCATTCGTAGCATTGCAGTCCATAACCTTCACAAAAAAAAAATTGGGCGTTAGAAAAGGGGCCGTTTTTTTTTGTTGCGCGCCCGTAATTTTTGTTGTCCTATGCTCACGCTCGATCGTTCTAAATGACTGTCGGCCGTTACTATACTACGTTTAATTCGGTAATTGAGAGGAAGTAGACACTTAACTTTAAACGCTGCGATAGATGATTTAGAACCGAGATCATCTAAGGTTTACGTGTGTGATAGTGAAAATGCAACATTGTTGCAACAATTGTTTAATTCGAAAGTAGAGGCATTAAAGAAAAGATAGATCAATTGAAAATTCTCGATCATTTGATGAAAGTAAAAAATTTCGATAACTAGTTCATATTGGAACGATTAATATATTAGGAAATTTATTCTACGTACGGGCATTTATTGATCTCAACGAAGACCTGCGCACATATTGGTGAAAGACTGAATATCTTTCGATGTTAAAAGCCATCACATTTAACCCGACTCTGATAAGGAATTTTTATAAATTTGCCACCGAACTATTTATAGAACCATATCGAATAATTTCTTTAGAAAAAATAGCGCAATAAAAATCAATCCGAGGCAAACAAAAAAATTGTAATACCGAAGAATATCGATCGGATCATATTGGCGCGATACTTTAGGGTGGTATATAATTACAAATCCTAATAGGGGTTGATATTACATAACAACTCACCAAAGTCGAAGCACAGGCAGAATACAACGATGACACCGATGCAGTAAGGCAAATAACCCATTTCTTTGGCAATTTCTCCAATACCTTAAACACCGTAATGCGCGATTGGGACAGTGTAATCGCGGTTTTTTTTTGTCGCCGAAGACTTTTGCTCGAGGACGATATATTTAGGAGACCACTTGCGCTCGAACGGTGTGTGCGCGCAATGTTCCATACATCGAGTTTGCGCTGCATTGGTGTCGTGTTAGTTAGTGTGAAGACATTGCGCTGGGGTGGGGGGAGAGCTGTGGTGTAGGTTGCGTGTTGATAAAAGCATCGATTTGTACGAGGTAGCGATAGCAAACTGTAGGCCAAAAATAAATAAATTGAAATATTACAATACTTATATTCAATTAGGAATGAGGAAGAAAACACAACAATGTTTATAATTTGTACAAAACATATATATAAGGAAATATTATTTCATTCCGTTCATCAACACACTTTATCACATAAATGCTAGTACTGCTATTGGTACTGTATATGTAATGTATACTATACTGCATCGTTTACGAGTCGTTGATGGTTTAGTACACGACGGGTTTACGAACTAGTACAAGTACATCGTGCACTATATAGTTCGTAGGTCCTAGTGACCTATAGGTCGTTGCAAAACATCGTCACAGTCATTTGATTGAACCGTTCAGAGTGAACGATTCAACGATTGAACTACACATCGCTAGTACGAGGGGAATGAAAGGACGGTGAATCCAATTTGGGCAATAGTTAACAATTTTTATTGTAAGGTTGAAGAGTTTTTTTGAAGTAAGAATTTGAATACTAACTAAAGGAAATTTTGTCAGTTTGGATGTTTGGATGATATCGTCAGTTTGGATGAGATTTGCAAAAGCCCATATCAATTTAGACCACATATTTCTTGGATAAACTATTTTAGAATGTTGATCAAGCTTTGAACTAGAAATTTGAAAAAGAAAGAAATGAAATTGAAAAAATCAAGAAATTTGATGATTTTTAATTTAGCTTTAAAAAAATATATATAAATATCAGAGGTGTGACGGGAGTATTATATAATTAGACACGTATTGTTAAATATTGTCAAAATCCACCAAAAGATGTTTTTCATTTTTGACTTTGCGACAGATGTCTCGTATTGTGTTTCCATTTTGAAAATTCGTTATAAAAAAAAAATCGATCATTTATTTGCATTTTATTATACAGTGAAATGCTGAAGAAGTCACGTGGAAATGAACCGTGAAAAATCACCTTTTCCGCCGATATTTATTTCCTTACCACAAGTGCCTTTGAACGACCACATTTTGCTGAAGCGTTATTGTGCGTCGCCACGACGAAGAAGAAGTGCACAATTATTTTGCTAAAGACTATTTTTCTGTACAATGTCAGTGACGGATGATGCTGCTTAGGAATGTCGCCAAATGGACGTTGATTATTTGTACGATTGCCTCAATTATGCAGCTTTGTGGTAAGGAAGGAACGAATGAAAGAATTCGTCGTTTCGAAAGAAGCGATTTAAATGATTTGGTGCGTTTCAGTTTCGATCAAATGTTACGAGTGCCGTTCTGATGTCAATTCGAGATGTTACGATCTTAAGGGAAGTGAATATTTGAAACGGTGCGATGGAAATGGTGACACGAAGTCAATATGTCGTACCGTCACGCAATTATGTATGAATATTTTGAACTACTGATTTTGAGAAAATCGGATATTGGAGGGATTTTGGTTTGCCGTTTTTTGAATTGTCGAATAATCAAAATTTGAATATTTTATCACGTCTTTTAGAGAAACTGAGGTAGATGAAATATCTGCCGAGCTTTCGGGATTTTAAAAGAAATATAACCTTTTTGCAAGAAGTCATCACTTGAGATTTATTAAATGTCGTGTTTAAGAAGTCTTCAGTTTTATTGAAAGATATTTTTGTAAAACAAACAATATTTGAAGAATTGGAATAACTGAGAAATCATTTGAAAGTTTAGGAGGATTTAATCGATTTAAAGAAAAGCTAAAAATTTTTAAAAGGCATCACTTTTAGATTTCGTAACTTTCGGATTAAAGAAAATAATTTTTATAATCCAAAGTTATTTTTATAATTCAAAGCAGGGTAAGGAACTCACAGAAAATAAGGAAAAAGCTAGAAGATGGAAGGAGTATCTTGAAGATTTATATAAAGGTAGGCAGGACATGGAGGAGCTAGAAAATGTGGAACAGATAGATGAGGATGACTTAGGTCCTAGCATACTTAGGTCAGAGTTTCATAGAGCATTAAATGATTTACGGAATAACAAAGCAGCGGGGATTGATATGATACCAGCCGAATTAATAAAACACGCAGGGGAAAAAATGCAGGAACGATTATACAGGCTAGTTTGTAAAATATATGAGAAGGGAGAAGTACCACAGGATTTTTAGCGTAGTAGAATAGTAACAATGCCGAAGAAAATAGGAGCTAATTTGTGTGAGAACTATAGGACCATTAGCCTACTATCACATGCATCGAAGATATTGTTAAAGATTATTTATAGGAGATTAGAAAATAAAGTAGAGGAAAGGCTAGGAGAAGATCAGTTTGGTTTTAGGAAAAACAGAGGGACGAGAGAGGCGATTCTAGCACTAAGAACGGTAGTAGAAAAAAGAAAGAGGGTAGGAAAGGTAACTTGCATAGCTTTTGTAGACTTAGAAAAGGCATTTGACAATGTAGATTGGGACATAATGTTTAGAATTTTAAAAGAAACGGGTATAGATTATAAGGATAGGAGAATAATTTTTAATTTATATAAACACCAAACTGCCTTAGTTAGAATTGAGGGGGAAGAAGAGGTAGCAAAAATAGGGAAGGGAGTTCGGCAGGGATGTACACTCTCACCGTTATTATTTAATCTATATATAGAAGATGCAATAAACAAAGTAAAAGAAGAGTATAGTGTAGGTGTGAATGTACAGGGAGAGAAAATATATATGCTGAGATTCGCCGACGATATAGCTATATTGGAAGAAAGCGAAAAGAATTTAGAAAGGGTATTGAATGGTATGCAGGCAGTATTGACTAGGGATTTTAACATGAAAATAAATATAGGTAAAACTAAAGTGATGAGGTGTAACAAAAAGGAATGCAGTAGAAAAATGAGGATCACAATAGGAGATAATAGAATCGAAGAAGTGTCAGATTTTTGTTATTTAGGCAGTAGAATCACAAAAGATAATCGAAGCAAGGTAGATATAAAGTGTAGGATAGCACAGGGTAGGAAGGCATTCGTAGAAAAAGAACAGATTTTAAGATCAAATATTGACTTGGGTATTAGAAAAAGATTACTGAAGGTATATGTTTGGAGTGTAGCACTGTACGGGTGTGAGGCGTGGACTATAGGAAAGGAAGAGAAGCGTAGATTAGAAGCACTTGAAATGTGGTGTTATAGGAGGATGATGAGGATTGGTTGGGAAGATAAAGTAACAAATGAAGCTGTACTAGAGTTAGTAGGGGAGAAGAGAAGTATCTGGAGAGTGTTACAGCGTAGGAGAGACAGATTAGTAGGGCATATTCTTAGGCATGGGGGGATTATGCAATTGATCATAGAAGGTAGAGTGGAGGGAAAGAGAGGGGTAGGTAGGCCTAGATTGGAGTATGTGAGTCAGATAGTTGAAGACGTTGAGATGAATAGCTATAGGGAGATGAAGGGATTAGTTCAGGATAGATCGGCATGGCGTGCTGTTTCCAACCAATCTTTAGGATTGCGGACTCTTTAACTAACTAAAGTTATTCTTAATAAATCAAAGAATAAAGCTGAATATTTGTTAAAAATCGATACTTAAAAGTTAAGACACCACCAAATTATTTAATATTTGGTGTTGTCATATTTAATTGATGCGCCATCTTTTGGTAGAATTGAAAATACTGAATTATCTGCTAGGGTTTATTTAATTGAAATAAATTTAATCTTTCCGAAAAAGTTTTATAAAAATTTGCCATTTAAGAGAGTAAATTTCTCCAAGAGATGTTTTGTAAAAATCAAAAGGAAAATTGAATGTTTTTTTGCATATCTGAATATTTCTGACAATCGATTTTTGAAGGTTAAGATATTTCGACAAATTGAATATTTTACACCATCTTTTCGAAAAATTAAAATTACTGAAGTATCTGCTGAAATTTCATTGTTTATTCATTTTAAAGAAAGGTAACCTTTCTGAAAAAAAAAACTTGAAGTTTCGGATTAAAAAAATTATTTCTATAATCGAGTAATTTTTAACAAATCAAAAGAAAAGTTCCAGTAAAGTTGAATATTTGTTACTTAAAAATATCGATACTTAGACAACTCCAAAAATTAATTATGACACGCCATCTTTTGGAAGAATTTCAAAGTACTGAACTATACGTGCCGAAATTTCAGGGTTTATTCAATTTAAAGAAAAAATCTTGAGTCATCACTTTGAGATTTCTTAAATTTCGCATTTAAGAAATTTTAGTTTCTTCAAAATATAATAATACCATTAAAAATCGCTACCAAAAAGTTAAGACAGCCCCATCTGTTAGAAAAATTGTGATCTATTTCCCAAAACTAATCAATAATTTTTTTGATTAAAAACACATTATAACTTGTCAATGTTCCCATAAAAAAAGCGACTATAAAAATGTTCAAGTGCCCATCTCGCCAATCTCTAAAAATCAATATTTTCATTTGTAATACCCTCCTCCCCATCTCTTGCAGTTTATCTAACCTCCAAATTGCATCGTTTCCGCGAATGCGTGTACAGAAACGGTTCCGTCGCTTTACTACAGACCCACTGGATCAAAAACGACCTTGTGAATCGGGAGGTGATTTTATGCGACCACGATGGCTGCAACGTTGCAACATCTACGCACAAGGCGTTACCTGTGTGGCTGCATCTCCTGCTAATGACACGGTACGTTTGGTTGCCGATCTTATTGCAGAACGCTTGAGCGTGTGTATGTGTGAATCGCGCTTTAGATATAATAGAGATGGGTGTTATGTTGCTATTATGAATTTTTTTTTATAAAAAATAATTACTAAACTAAAGCTGATGGTGGTGCTTAGATAAGTTGTGTAAATAATGTTTATATGTGTGTCTGTGTATTATGTTTTTTTTAAATTATGATTAATAAATAATAAAAGTATTGATTATGTGCAGGTAAATGGAAATAAATTTAGAATTAAATATAAAAATTGCGTTTTATTTGAATAACATTTTATACTATTCTGTGGTTTAGAAATTCGATTAATATAAAAAATATATTTTTATGGTAATTTGAGTATAAAGAAATTAAATCGAAAATAAGAGATATTTTGAAAACTGATAATAATTCTAAGATAAACTATTGATCTCTAGCAAAATATATATGTCATTAATATTGTTTTAATGGTTTAAAAAAAACTTGTTGATTTTGTATATAATTTATGATTCAAGTATGAACGCGTTCGACTTTAGCTGTATGATGGATTGCCTACTCAAAATTGTACAATTGTAAATTTTTAAACGAATAATGATAGTATGATTTTAAAAATAAGAGAATGAGTATATTTATTTAAAAAAATAAGAGATTAAATTTATAAATTATTAAAAAATGTATCAATTATTTTTTTTTATAAAAAACATCAGATATTAAGAACATAATTTGTTTTGTCTATATTTTGCGAATTTTTTTAATGCATTTTTTTCACGAACTAAAATCTTCGTTTTACCGACAACAAGAGTATTTTTTTATATTTTTTAATGACTGATAATTACACTAGTTTAAAAACAAAGTAATTAACATAATAAAAAAATAACAATTTTTTGTGTTAATATATTTTTACTGGCTTTTGTCGATAACCTGATTAGCATTTTTAAAATTAACAAGTAACATGAATTAACCATAAAAATTTAATTTCAGCAATACAGGGTAATGAGTAAGCTTCAAGTATGTGTGCAATAAATTGTTTGTGAATGATTTAAAATATTTTGTAAAATATTAAATGTTGAAATTAAAATCAATGTATTATTAAAAGAATAAAAAAATTGTGTATTGAAAAAATATTTTGATATAACTATCAAAAAGAAATGAAGTTATTTTTATATTGGTAATTAAATTGAAAATTTAAAAAATCGAAGTAATGATTTTAAAAAATAATTAGGATATTTAATTGGAAGTCATGTGGCGACCACGTCGCTATTTTATATTATTTTATATTTTATCACATTTTTTTGTAAATATTTTTTGTTATTTGCGTAGATTAGAAAATTATTTTATAAAATTTTATAAAACTTACTAACTGGAATAAATTATTCAGATATTACCCAACCAGGTCGGAAATATTTGGATATTTGAACAAAATCGACATTTTGGATCTTATTGTTAAATTTTAAGATCGCACGTAAAATGGGTATGTGATAATTTTTTTTTTAATGAAATTATTTTGTGAATAAATTTTTTATAGTAACGTGTTTAGTTGTTTGTAATATGTACGAAATGTTTAAAATAATTATTTAGATATGACCAACTATTGTTTGCTTAAAAATATATCGTTTTGACAAATATAAATTGAAAAAAAAATATTGTTGCAATTTTTTTTATTTAAAAATAAATGAAAAATAAATTTATATCAAAATTTTAATGTAAAAAAATGTTCGTGATTTTTTATTTGAAAATATTTTCAGAAATCTTATTTAAAATAAAATTTTTTTGCAAAAAATGTGGAATATTTAGTTAATTTAGGAATTTTTTAATACAAAAATATGTATGTTTATTACAGATATCGATAAAACAAAAAATTAGTAAAAAAAATTTTTGGCGTTTTTTAATTTGAAGATATTAAAAAAATTTTGATTTGAAAAAAAACTTGTTATAAAAATCTAAAATGTTATTTATTGAGTCATATAATTTTTTTTAAATACAAAAATAATATCGATAATAAAAAAAAAAAATTTGGGTTTTTAATTTGAAAATATTTTTAAAAACTTGACCAGAATAATATTTATTGCAAAATTAAAAAAACATATTTAGTTAATTATTTTTTTGCAGTACGAATTTATGAAAATATATACATGTATATTAAAAATAATATTAATGAAATAAAAATGAAAATATTGTATACTCTAAAAAAAATTGTTGATGCATTTTAATTGAGAGATGGGACAAATTTATTACAAAAAAAAATGAAGATGCAAAGAAAAAACCAAAATTAATTTTAAAAACAAAATATTTGAGATAAATCGTCACAAAAATGATGAAAATATTTACAACAATTACCCGAAGCCAATAACAAATGCAAATCGTCAAAAAGAAGCGATTGCTTAACATCGTTAAATGTTTATTGATATCTATCGACGTAGTGAATAAGAGCGTCCGCTAAAAACGATATTTTCTAAGCGAGAAAGCAGTTTATATTCGCTGATGAAACTCGGGCGTAAAAGAAAATCTGGATAATTCAAGTTCGAGCCAGTGTAGTACCGATACAGAACTAGTACCTCTATGCTATAGAGTTGCAGCAAATCGCGGAAACAGCAGAAACATACAAAACAAGTTGCTTGCTTAATCAATTCGATGAATATTGAATATTGAATTGTAAATGTAGTGTGTTTTTTTATGGAAATAAGGTAACCAACTGTCCTGGTTTTTTTTCAACATTTTAATGGGATTTATACAGAAAATGCGCAAATATTTCAGATGTTAGAAGTTTTTGACGACAAATATGTTTGGTTGCAAAAGGTAAGTAGGCGTTTTGCAATTTTTTTTTGATTTTATTTTATTTCAAATTTTAAAATGTTTTTTTGCCCAAAAAATAATATATATATATATTGACATAACGTTTTTATATATTTTTTATTTTTAAAATTTTTTAAATATATTTTTCAAGATTTTATTTTATTTCAAATTTTAAAATGTTTTTTCGCCAAAATTTTTTATATATAATGACATAATATTTTTACACATAATTTTATATTTAATTGCATATGTCAATAGTAAAATATTATTTTAATTTAAAATAACATATACGTAAAAATAAGATAGTACCAATACGGTACCTTGAGGTACTCTAAATGATTATAACAAATATAAAAAAACAGAATTATTTGTCAAATATAATAATGATTATGCAATTTTAAAATATTCCAATATTTCGAATGTATCTGAATTTTTTTTAATATAATTCAAAAAATATTAAAAGTCAAAATAATTGACAAAAAAAGCAATTTTTCGTAAAGGTAATTTTAATTGCATATTTCAATAGTAAAATATTATTTTAATTTAAAAGAACATATACGTAAAAATAAGATAGTACCATTACGGTACCTAGTGGTACTCTAAATGATTAAAACAAATATTTAAAAAACTGAATATTTGTCAAAAAGTGACGGCATTTTTTCCCATCTTTAAAATCGCTGCTGTATATTTTCAGGGCAATATCGAAATTAGCGATGGCAAACTATAGGTCAATTTGAGGACCTAGTCGTGGTTCATTTCAATGAACCGTTCACGAACTATAGATAGTGAACTACCACATCTTTTAAAAATGAACTAGTTCACGAACTATACGAAATACACGCACACACTGAAAATAATCTCTTTTTTTCTCAATATAAAAATATTGAATGGTAAAAAATAAATAAATTGAAATATTAGAATACTTATTTTGAATTAGGAATGAGGAAGAAAAGGCAACAATGTTTATAATTTATACAAAACATATATATAAATCTTCTCTAGGTACTCACGATTATTTATATGAAGTACTAAAATACTAATTGGCAGTCACTGATGAAAATGTTTACTACTTTACTAACAGTTGAAAATTAAATGTACAAACTATAATAAAATGAACTAGATAGAATCGTTTTGTTTGGCGTTGTAATTTATATTTTCTATTCCGAATCTTCTCTGGTCAAAATTCAAGGCTTTGATTTAATATTAAGTGATTGCATTGCACTCGGTATGAAATAGAAGAACTATAAGATTTAGACGTTCATTTTTACATTATTGCAAAAATTTGCCATGCCACGACATATTTAATCTTGCGAATATATTAATTATATTATTCCAAATGAAATCTGATACCAAACATTGCATCGAGTTCCCTATTTCGTTCCGTTCACCAACACACTTGATCACTAAATAAATGCTAGTACTGTATATGTACTGTATACTATACTGCATCGTTTACAAGTCGTTGACAGTTTAGTACACGACGGGTTCAGGGCCTAGTACAAGTACACCGTGCACCATGTAGTTGATAGTTCACGAACTAGGTCCTAGTGACCTATAGGTCGTTGCAAAACATCGTCACAGTCATTTGATTGAACCGTTCGCGAGTGAACGGTTCAACGAGTGAACTACGCATCGCTACACCAGATTGCAGAGAGTACCAAAATACTTGAGAAAACGATATTCTCGGTTCAGTTTGATTATATATTGCCAGCTGAGGGCAGGCAGTGATCAGTTGGCAGTTGTGGTACCCAAATACTAGTACTTAGTCGAGTTAGCTCGTGGTAAATGGCTTTGGTATGTTCGGTAATATATCGACCAATAAATAATTGATGGAAACGTTGAATGGCAGCAATTGGCCGTCGTGGAGTTAGTTTGTTGTTAATTTTAACTGTGTGTCGATCGGGTGGTACGCAAAGGGATCATTTGTGGTGGTACTGCTTCGTTAAATGAGAATTACGAGATTTTCATATATATATAGTCGGTTCAGCGGGATTTTTGGTTGATCGAATAATAGATTTGGCGAATTTTGGTGGTACTGAAACGTTTGTTTTTGTTGAGTTCATTTATATGGAATTTGTGCGCGTTTTTTTTTGCTGAAAATATTTTTTAATTTATAAAAATCGTATTAATATATTTTTTCTAATTTTATTTTGAATTGATATATTAATAAACAAATATATCAGTACATATTGATTTAGTATGTGAACTAAAACAACAAATTAAATTAATATGTTCTGCGTAATTATTATTTTTTTAAATGTTTTATAAAATAACAAAATTTGTTTTAGAAATGTCTCACTTTTTCTATTTTTTTTTTACTGAAAATATGTCAAAATTTCGTTGTGAAAAACTTTTTTTTTGTAATTTCACATCTCTAAGCGTAAAAATTGTTTTCACACAAAATGTAGACAAATTTAAACGAGAAAAAATTTTTTTGCTAAAAATATTTTTTTAACGATATTTTTTAATTTATAAAAATCATATTAACATATTTTTTCTAATTTAAAAAAAAATTAATGTAGTATTAATAAACGAATATATCAGTACATATTAATTTAGTACGTGAACTAAAACAACAAATTAAATTAATATGTTCTGCGTAATTATTATTTTTTTAAATCTTTTATAAAATAACAAAATTTGTTTTAGAAATGTCTCACTTTTTCTATTTTTTTTTTACTGAAAATATGTCCAAATTTCGTTGTGAAAAACTTTTTTTTTGTAATTTCACATCTCTAAGCGTAAAAATTGTTTTCACACAAAATGTAGACAAATTTAAACGAGAAAAAATTTTTTTGCTAAAAATATTTTTTAACGATATTTTTTGATTTATAAAAATCATATTAACATATTTTTTCTAATTTAAAAAAAAATTAATATAGTATTAATAAACAAATATATCAGTACATATTAATTTAGTACGTGAACTAAAACAACAAATTAAATTAATATGTTCTGCGTAATTATTATTTTTTTAAATCTTTTATAAAATAACAAAATTTGTTTTAGAAATGTCTCACTTTTTCTATTTTTTTTTTACTGAAAATATGTCAAAATTTCGTTGTGAAAAACTTTTTTTTTGTAATTTCACATCTCTAAGCGTAAAAATTGTTTTCACACAAAATGTAGACAAATTTAAACGAGAAAAAATTTTTTTGCTAAAAATATTTTTTTAACGATATTTTTTGATTTATAAAAATCATATTAACATATTTTTTCTAATTTCTTTAAAAATTAATATAGTATTAATAAACGAATATATCAGTACATATTAATTTAGTACGTGAACTAAAACAACAAATTAAATTAATATGTTATGCGTAATTAAAAAGATTAACAAAAAATTAATATGTTATGCGTAATTATTACTGTTTTTAATCTTTTATAAAATAACAAAGTTTGTTTTAGAAATGTCTCACTTTTTCTATATATTTTTTACTGAAAATATATCAAAATTTTGTTGTGAAAACCTTTTTTTTTGTAATTCACATCTCTAAGTCATAAAAATTGTTTTCACACAAAATGTGGACAAATTTAAACAAGAAAAAATTTTTTTTGCTACATTTTTTAATGAGACCCTTAAAGAACTTTATCTTAATTAGTGTCAATTAAAATTATTATTAAAAAATTAAATTTTGCTAACTTGTAAAAATTTGTCTAGCTTTAGTATTAAAATTGACGTGATATTAAAATTTTTATTAGTAAGAATTTTATTTATGATTTTCATTATTAATTTAAAATCGCTTTTCTTTTAATATCGAGCGCGAAACGGAATGAAAATATTTTAGTAAAAATTTGTAATAAAAGTAAAAAGTAGTAAAAAAAATTTTTACAACTGGGTTTATATTTTTGTAGTGTATTTAAAAAAATAATTTTCCATAAGAAGGGTGGTATATTTTCCGCGAAAAATTTTTTTTATAGAAAAGTCGTAAGGACGTAATGACAGTTATGACAGCTTCTGTATATAAGAGCTACGTTAGTTACTTTATTAAAAAATCTCATAATTGATCTGTTTTTTAATTTTTTCTTCTTTCGAAAAACTAACGCCTATGTTCAAATATTTGTATCAACTGAACGAACAAATTTACACTACTGGACTATGTTCAACAAAAAATTTCTTAACTCAAATTTTTTTTAAGTTAACAAAGACAAGTTATTTGACTATTTGACATAAATTCTAAAAAATATTTGATCATGGGTCGTTAGATAGAAATCGTACATTCATGATTGAGCTATTACAATACAGATGGCGCCATTAAAATTTCATGTATATGCCCCATTGGCAATCTACAGGGTAGCATAATTGAACTTTCATTATCACAATCAAAATCTTTTTTTACCGAGATATTTTTATTTCAAAAATTAATTGACGTATACGACTATTGATTTTAATCAGGCAATTAACTAAATACTAGGCACTTAATTACATAAGTTATAAAGTACGTAAAATCTGTTTCACTTACGTCAACAAACTAATTATATTTACAATCATTATGATTATTATCGCTATTATTTACACTTGCTTCATTTAATTATAAGCAATTTTGGAGATTTTTATTTTTAAATCATAAAAAAATTATTGCTACAAAATTAATTTTCATATATAAGCAATGTTGGATATTATATTAGTCAAGGTTGCATAAAGCAATTATTTAAGAATAAGGTTGCCACCTATTTTGAAAAAATTGATGTTTTATTCAAATACTCTTCATATTAAAATATTTAAAAAAAAATTAATTAACTGAAATTATTTTTAAATTAAATTTTTTTTTTTTATTGTTCGTTTTTGGTTGATAAATAGTGGGCACCCTTATAAAAAGCCGGAAAAATTATAGTAATAATGAAATTATAATTACCCGCAATTTGTATTTTTTTTGTTACAGATGAAAATATAATTTTTTCTGTAAAAATATTTTAAACTTTTATTTGTAGCCGCTAATTGTTAAGTTAATAAAAAAAGGTCGTTTAAAAAATTTTTTTTGAGATGAATGGTTATGAAATTTGAAAAAAAAATTTCAGGTGCATAAAAAAAATTCAATATAATAAAAATAAATCGAAAATTTACGTTTTCCAATTAAAAATGTTTTTTTTCTAAAAAAATTCTGTTTCATTTTTATCAATTTCATTGAAATTTCGATCAATTATTTTATCTAGCTATCGAAAGCTTTTTTTAATAATTCGATATTTTGCTATTAATAATATTATCAGTGTTTTTTTGAAAAAATATTTGTTTTATCGAAACGTGTTTAATGGAGATTAATTTGATGGACTCTGATTTTTATAAAATAAACGAAACGATAACTATTAGTTATTATGAAGTAGACAGAAATAAATGCAAAAATTTAAGTTTTTATTAAAAAAAAATTGTTCGTGAAATATTTTTTTATCCATAAAAAAATAAAAAAATAGTTTTTGGAAAATTTCGTAAGTTTTTAACTAATTTTTTTTAAATTTTATAATATATAAAAAAAAATTACATGTGTGCAACATTTTTGGCAATTTTATCACATATTAACAACGTTTATTGCTTCGAAAATTTCCATTGTATTCATAGTATTCTGAATATTATTTAAAAAATAAAACTGCTAATTAAAATTTTTAGTTGTGAATGAGTTATTTAAATATTTGTACACTTTACAGTGTGTTATATTATTAAATATTTGCTTAAACTATAAACTTAAATTATTAAAAAATTAAATATTTACTTGCCAAATGTTAATAACAGTTTCTCTTTTCTTTTCTAGAAAAAATGGATTTTTTACCAATTTGTTTGTTTATTCTCATTGCATATGTAACAACCGGTATGTATTTTTTTTTTTTCAATTAACTCCCTTGTAGACTAAGCGGGGCATCGAATTAATTCATCCAAATTAACTTTTAAAATAAAAATAAAAGAATTTTTTTTAATATCAAATTATTCAAAATATACAATTTTTTTAAAATTTTAATAGAACACATTTTTTTTTTCCATTTCCATTTATCTATGGACCGGTACTGCTTAAAATCAGTAGTACCACTAAAATAGGAGTATTTTATTTTAATGTTTATTATATACAGGATGCTACAAAATAAATATTTAATAAAATATCGTAATATGTATACTATAATGATTTTTCTAAAAGTTTCGCAAATTAGATACTTTTTTTTACTTTTTTTTTTATTAGTTCCTCTAGTTTTATTACAAGCATCATCTGATTTAAAAAAAAAATTTCTAATGGCCTCTAATATTAGTTTTTGTAATATTAGTAAAAAAATGTATATAAAACTTTCTAATATCGTACTTTGGGCGAACATTTCGTACACTCTGTATGAATATTTACGCGATAAAAAAACATATGATATACAAAATCTACCGTGCGTTCGATAAGTCACATTTACAAGTCGCTATTTTGTTTATCAAACTACAATTGACGTTTGAAAGTGAGTTCGGTATCTAATTACCTTGAACCAAATTTCAATGTAATAAACAAACTCTTTGTATTATAATGGGAAAAACGCGGTTATATAAGCGCACAATTTGATAGTAATAAATGCACGACGCATATAAAATACAGGGTCATGAATAAATTCAAATTAATCAAAAAAAACTATGCGTATTTTGAATAATAGAAGCTACTTAAAAAAATATAACAAAAAAACTGCAAAAAAACATTTGTTTCGCATACTTTATGCAGAAAAATCGCAACTCAGGAGCGTACACATACCAAATGTGTATTTCGGAAACTATTCTCTCATCTTCGGTAGCCGAATAATCAATACTCACAGAGATTTTGAATAAAAAAAAATTGTATGCCATCTTTTTTCAAATTAGCATTAATAAAAACATATAGCGAAGAAAATACGGGGTGGTGAATAAATTCAAGACACTCCAAAAAAAATTATACTTATTTTAAATCCTTCAAAAGCGTAAAATTAACAATTACAAAAAAGCAAATGGTTTTGATAATTTAATAAGAAAAATGAATAACAAAAATCGTAACTTGAAGCGTTTATATGCTGGATGCGCATTTCGATGTCTAAGCTGTCACCGTCAATACCAGTAAAATCAAACAAATGATACATTTGTTTGTCAGACAGAGATTTATAGAAATTTATTTTTTAAGGTTTTAATTCATTTTAATTAAATATTTTTTTACGGTTCTGTATCTTCCATAAATTGCCTGTAAATACCATGAGATATTAACGAAATTTTGATTCGCGTGACTAAAATGATTTGTTTTTTTATTACGAAGATTATTACATAAATTTAGAATTTCTGAGAAATTAGGAGGTGTCTTTCAATTGCACTCTTATTGCCATGCACTCTCGTAGCCGTGCACTCTCATCGTCTGCACCCCGATTTTTATGGTCGACGTGAAAATGTATATAGAAAATTAGGACCACAAAAATATTTTCAATTAATCTAATCGAGTGGAATTGAAGATTATTTCATTTATTTGCGAATTAATTCTCAGTAGAATTTAAATTTTAAGATATGTAAATTTTTTTTTTAAGCGACAAATTAGATGATTTTTTTTGGGATTTATTAATTTAATTTAACTGTGTGAAGAAATAATTAATTTGTTCATTTTTTCCAAGTACGAAATTAAAAATATTTTTTTTTAAATATTTATAAAAAAGTGTTCATTTTTTGACAGGTGAAGCGATTCACTGTTTTCAATGTTCTTTCAATGACTCTGGCTGTGAAGAGCTTAGATCGAATGACACGGACAGTCCATATTATCAAGAGTGCAAACCAAGTGCCCACGGAAGCCCTATTTTGTGCAGAAAAATCCGCGTCAAAAGTACGTATAAAAAAAGTTTTTTAAAGTAAAAATTTTTTTTTTAAGTTTAACAAAAAATTTAATTAATTAATCGATTTTTACACACCGTTTGGTTTTTTTTTTCAACATCTAAAGGCCCAGAAAAAAAATTTAGTGAATGATTTTTTAAACACATTTTTTTTTTTATAAACCGACTAAAAATCTGAAAAAATGAAAAATAAGATGAATTTCAAAAATTCATATTTTTATACTATACACATTTTATCAGGGATATATAAATAAACTAAAGGCTCACTTATACCTAAACCTATTTCGAACGAATCTATTTTTATTTCAATTTATTCAAAAAACAAAATGTTTATATAAAAAAATTGTCGCGTCTTTTATTTGTTCGTTTGATTTAGTTGTAAAGTTTAAATTGTATTTTAAATCGTTTAATCTTATAATTAAATTTCATAGTTTAAATTGTATTTATTTTTAATTTCATAATTTTATATTTTTATATTTTATAAGAGCAAAAGAATTTCTTGTTTAGTTTTTTCAAGATTTGTTTTTGTACAAGAATTTTTTATAGAAAAGAAAGAACAAAAAAAAACGGAACAAAAATGTTTAAAAAGTCAAATTAATTGATCGATTTTTAGCGAATTTTCATTATTTCAGCCACAAGCGTGAAGTTAAAATTTTCAGCTTGTTAAAAAAACTTTTGCCAATAAAATTTTGTATAGCACGCAATTACTATCCATTTCGTATAAAACGCGCTTCACCCGGAATATACTAAAGGCTCATTTATACCCAAACCCATTTCGAACGAATTTTCTTTTTCAATTTACTCAACAAAATCCGTAAAATTATTTGAAAAATATTTTTGATAGTTCTGGATCCGGACATTCCGTGGCGAATTTACCGCAGCTGCGGCTACATGACGAACCACGAAGAGGACAATTACTGTGTGGAGAGCGACTCTGATTTTAAAAAAGAGCGCAGCTGCGAATGCAGATCGGACGGCTGCAATTCGTCACCGCCCTGTATAAGCACCAATCTGCTCAGTATTGTGCTGCCAGCGGCCGCGGTGTTGGTTTTAGGAACTAACATATTCGAGCGGAACATAATATAAGGGTGTATATATAAAAGTAAAATTAAACGATACTTGGCCGATGTTTTTCAATTATTTTATACTAAGTTAACTAAAAAAATAATCAGCGGTTTATTTTTATTGAATATATTGATATGCGTATTTTTATTTAAAATGTTGCCAAAAAATGTTTTTTGTTATTTTATGATTTGTTTTGTTAAAAGTTTTGTTAAAAAGTTTCATTAAAAATATTTCTGTTTTTATTATAATTTTTAAATTTTGTAGATGATTTTTTATTACACTTTCTTTTTACTATTTTTTTGCTAGCATACTATGAAAGACGTAAAATGATTTTTTATTATTATAAAAAAAAATGAATTAGCCAAATTAGTAAGACTTTATTTATATAAAATAATGTAAAAAGCTTTGCAGCTTTAAAAGAGCAAAATTAAATATTAATTCTTTCAGTTTTCTTTGTTCAATTTTATAAACTGACTGGGTAAGAAAATATTATATTGTGATAATAAAAAAAATCATATTAATATATATTCTAATAATTGTAAATAAAATTAATACTGTACTGTATGTAATTAATTTAAAAATATCAAATCTATTGTATCAATAGAACCGTAATTAAAAATGGAATAAGAAAACAATAATAAAAAATATTTAAAAAATATTACCAACTATTTTTTGGCATTTTTTGATGAAATATCTCGTTAAATTCGTTGAAAAAATATTTTTAAACCCTGTATATAATTTATATAGTTGATATTACTATTCTCTGCATGTTTAGTTGCATACTTGAGGTTTAAGCTTTTAATAAAATATTAATTCATAAAAAAAAATTGCGACAAAAGTAAATTAAATATTATAAAATATTTTTTAATGGTTTATTTTGTTCTAAATTATTATTTATTTATTAATTATAATCTGTAGAAGACATTATAATCTTAATTTTATTAAAAAATATTTTGATATATTCTGTATTTACGATTATATACTAGATATTAATATTATAAGTATGTTTAGTTGCATACTTAAATGTTCCTCTTACTTAAAGTCAAACTTCTCATAAAATATACAAATAATTCTTGAATTTACAAAAAGAATAAACTGATGGATTAAAATATTATGTATTTGTTTTAAATCTTAATTTGTCATTCGTGATAGCAATAAATGAATTAATTTAAACAATTTTTTATGAAATATATTATCTCCAACTTTTTAACTAAATTATCAGAAACAATTAGTAATAAATCTAATTTTACTTTTATAAAAAAAAACATTATTTAAATTGCCCTGCACAAAATTTAATAAATACTAATATTCAACTGCATGTTTGGTTGCACACATTAAATTCTAATTTATTATTTATCTAAAAAAGTATAACTTTTATATCAAACAAAGAAAACAAACAATACTTCCGAAGATATGACATCGTTAATGTCTTATTCGCAATCCTTACGTCAAAATCTTAGGTCAAAAATAAACATGTGTCCACAATAAAAAACCGTAAAAAAATTGAAAAGCTTTATAAAAAAATAGATAATTTTATAACTGAATTATTAAAAAATATTTTTAAAAAATGGTGGGGATAACAATTGAAGAACTGTCAAATATAATTTTTTATAAAAATTTTAAAAAAAATCCTGAAATATAAATAAATATTACAATTTTTTTATTGCTCCCCAACGGAGTTTAAAAAATGACCACCCTGTATACCAGAGCATTTCTACAGTCAATTTTGCGCAGTGTCTATTTTTGAAGTGTCTTTTATTAATGGCAGACCGCTTTTAATAGGCATTTTATTAGCGTAAATGCGTCAAGAAAACTCGGACACATTATTTCGATGACAATCAATCATCTGACAGTGACAGGTGCCAAATTCCAAGTAGATAGGTTAGGTTATTTATACACACGTCGCGTGATTGTTAGTCAGGCGCGGATTTAGTTTGACAAATATTTTTAAATTATATTTTGCAGATAATACAAAAATTTGTGTTTAACAACATTTTTTTGACGATATTAATTTTTTTTGCAGAATTACGAATTATGAAAAAATAGTTATAATATGTGCAAAATATATTGTAAAAATAAATTTATTTTACAAAGTAAATTTAGCTGATAAAACAAATGGAAAGTCAACGAAACTTTTAATTTGTAAATGAGAAGGCTTGTTTATATGAAACTAAAAATTCGAACTGTTTGTATTATTTATTTATTTATGAATTAGTTGAATTTAAAAAAAAATTCTGAAAAAATCCTGGAGAATTTTTACTGTGTAAAATTTTATAAGAATAATTTTTTTATATCTTTTTTAGATCCATTAATAGCATAAAATTTGTTACTTAATTTTTATAAAAAAAATAACTAAAAAATGAGATATTCTTTAATTTCCAAAAGAAATACCTCAAAATAGAACAAGAAAAAATATTTTCAGCGCTTAGAGGATATTCTTTAGTTTAAAATAAAAGTACATGAAAATAAGATGCCAAACATTTTTTTAAGAGCGTCGATATTTTTCTTTAAGTTTCAAAAATACCTAAAATTTTAATTGCACTATATAAAATGGCAAGATAAATTTTTGAAAATTCTAGCAGAAAATATAAAAATTAGAAATTTTTTTTTTTACTTTTCAAGAAAATTTGCTTGAAAATATACCCATTTATTATCTAAAATTGTAATCTGCGATATATATTGAGATATTCTTTAATTTACAAAAAATAAAACCAAGAACTATAATTTAAAAGATATTTTAAGGCGCCTCCGACGTCTAAAATTACAATTTTTCTTTTTTGTTAAGAAGAAAAAATATTTTAGGGATCCATCAAATTTTTTTTATTCTGTAAGAATTTTTACATGTAAACGTGGGGGCAAAATTCCTTGATTTTCAAAAAAAAAATTTCATTACAATCTGATAAAAATATATATATTTTTAGGAGCCTGAAGATATTTTCTAATTTTCAAAAAATAAACGAAAAAATGTATTAAAAAAATTACCTGAAATTGCCTAAAAAGCAGATATAATTTAATTATTTTCAAAAAAAATCACGTAAGGATAAGAGTAGATTTTTTTTTTAAATGACCTGAAGTATACTTTAATTTAAAAAAAAACAAAAAATATGGATCAAATCCTTTATAACCTAAAATTAGTTAATTTGTTTTAAGATATGTTTTGAAAAAATAATTAGAATTTTTTTCAGCTGACGATATTCCTTGACGGAAAAAATCTAAGAAAAAAATATTTTCGTGCATTTTCAACTGTTTTCATTTTCAATTATCTAAAAAAAAATATTTTTTCAGACACCTCGAATATATTTTTTTAAATAAGAAGAATCCTTAAAATATAAAAAAAAGATTTATTCATTAAAAATTCCAATTTGCATTTAAAGAAAATACTTTTCACTGTCAAAAATGCTAATAAAATAAATAAATAAATAAATAAATAAATAATTAAATAAATAAATAAATAAAAATAAAATAAAAAAATGCTAAAAAGCTAACCTATTTTCCCTATAAAAAAAATCTTAAAAAAAAATTAATCCGAATAAAAAAAATAAACTGAAAATATAGAAATGTTAATAATGTCGCAGCATCGCCGTAGAACGACGTGGCGTGTATCAAAACCGACGCTAGTGTGTCGTGGTGGCGGCGTCGCGGCGCCAGAAAGACGCCGCCGTATTTTCTACAACAGTAGCTGGGCGTCTGACGCCGGTATCTATCTATCTATCCGTTCGCAGTGTTATACCTTCATTCTGCACAAGCAGCAGTGGTCAGATGAAGATAAGGCAGTGATAGTGTTAGGACAAGTCTTTGTTTGACTCGTTGGTGTTGTTAAATGATTAAAAAAGATAATAAAAATGAGTGGTTTCGTGCTTTAAATGAAGACAATTTGAGGATTTAAGATACGATTTGTAAATATTGTGAAGTGTTTTGAATATTTTTTGTGGTTATAATTTTTTGTTTATTTGAAAATATTTTTTTATAAATAAATTAATATGTTTTTTAAATAATTTTGTTATATTTAACGATTTTTATTGAAAATATTTATTTTTATCATCAAAAATCGGATTGAAGAAATTTTTTACAAAACGAAATTTAAGAGATTTTGTTAATTAAAGAATAATTTTTTTTAGTTGAATTCTAAAATATTTCAGTATTATTAAGAAAAATGATTTTAGCAGATTTTTTTTTTTATTTGAAAATATTTTAATATATAAATTAATATTTTAAAAATTAATTTTGTTAGATTTTTCAATGAAAATATTAATTTTTATCATCTTAAATCAAATTGAAGATTTTTTACAAACCTTTAAAGATTGTTCGAAATTAAAGAGATTTTCCTAATTAAAAAAATTTTTTTTTTGTTGAATTCAGCTTATTTTAAGTCAAAATAATGTTTAGCCGATTTTTACTGTAGAAGTACAAATAAAATAAAAACATTATTTGATGCAGAAAAATCTGATAATTCTTAACTTAATTTAAAATCGAATAAAAAAATATTGCAGATATTCAAAAAAGATTTAAAATTCTTAAAATGAAGAATTTTTTAATTTGAATTTTTTAACAAGTGTTGAACTTAACAGGTGTGTGCCAAATAAAAAAAAAATGGATATCGATTTTGTATGATTACAAGTGTTTTTTAAAAAAATAAATAAATTGGAAATATTTGACAGTTTAGAAGAGCGCTTCAAAGATGATTTGTAAAAGTCTCTTATTACTGGTAATAATTTGTCTAATTAAACAAGGTGAGTACTAAATTTTATCACAATGATAAATTTAAAAAAATATATTCTTCATATTACATAATTTATATTTTGAATTAATAAGATCGATTTAAATGAAAATTGTCCTAAAGAAATAACATTTTCAAAAAAATCTAAAAGTTAGAATAAAATAAAGTTTCTTAAAAAATTAAAAATTTCAAAATTATTTTTCTTGCCTTAAAAAAAAACATGTGGAATTAAAACGATGAATTTAAATGAAAATTTTACTTTTTTGAGGGATGACAGATGAACCTTAAGAATATTGAAAAAAATGTATAATTATCTAAAACAATAGGTAAAAAAATAAAAATTTCGAATTATTTTTTTTTACTTTTATAATAATATAATAAAATATTTACATTTGAAATTAATACATTTTTTTTTTGTAAGCTTTTTTTTTTAAACTTATAAATTATCAAAATTTACCCACATTGCAAAAACAAAATTTAAAAAATATTCCAAAAATTTACTCTCTATTTATATATATCTACTTAAGTCGACTTCAACATAACTTCTTATCTAATCTGACTTTAAATGATTAATGTTTCTTATCCTAAATTAAAGCGCTTTAACAATTGATAGAAAAATTAATCACCGATATAAAACTATTCAAAGACATTCATAATTTTCAAGGGGAATTACAAAAACAAATAAAAGGTCCAAAATCCATAAAATTGAAGATAAAAATCTCACTGGTTTTTATTAATTAATTTTTTATTTTATAAGTTTATAATTTATAAATGAAATATATATTTTTTTAAATTTACAAATGAATTATTACAATAAAATTCGTTAGGCAATTAAAAAATTTTTTTACGAAATCAAATTTTTATATACGAAGTTTCAATAAAATTTAAAAAGTTGTTCTACATGCAATAAAATTTTTAAAAAAATTAAAAATTATTATTAATTATAAAACACATGTCTAAATAATCACTAAAACAACTAAAAAGCATATGTCAAAAAAATCATTATTTCGCAAAAAAATCGAAATTTTTTGAAAAATTATCATCAAACGTTTTTAGATACATGTTCTATTCAATTTATTTTTAAAGTATGTCGCTGCAATAATTTAAATTTAGATTAAGGTACAACATCGAAAACGTGCAATTCTTTAAATATTTTAATCTGAGATTTACAACAAATAGGTCTATGATAAATTGATAAATATTTGATATATAATTGAAATATGATTAATGGTTTAAATAATTTAAAAAAAAAATCTCTTGTAATAATTGATATAATAAAATGAATGCACTGAATTAAATATTTGTTGTAATTTTAAATCGTTTGTAAAATGTACAATTGATTTTTTTTATTCAAATAAATGTAACTTTGCATAAATATTTTTTAGGTGTAATAAATTGTTATATCAAATTATTAAAATATAAAAATGTATGAAATAGAAATTAAAATATAAAATATTCTCAACGTGTATTTTTTTTTTAATAAAGCATGATTTTGCAAATATTATTTTATATGTGAGTTTTAATTTTTTTTTATTAATTAATTAAACCGAGTTTATTGTGCGGATTTTTAAGACCTATTAGATTTTTTTTTTCAAAAAATTGAATAAAAATGTGTGGACTCAGCTTTATAATTATTTTTATGAGGGTTTCAAAATTATTACAAATTATTTTTTTTATTTTATTTTTTTTTATTTTTGAACATTAATATAATTTTTTTTCAAAATTATTCAATTATTACAAAAAAAATTTCAATGCTGGTCGTCACTTTTAGTCATTCAATTTTAATTTGGGAATAGTTTTTATAAAATCGAAATATAATGTTTAGAAATTTTTTTTTTATACAACCACCCTTAGTTTTTTTTTAACGATAAATAGTTTTCGAAATTACATTTCACGTTTTCATTATTTTTTCTTCTGCGTTATTTTTTTAAAATTACGCCCATTAAAAAATGATTTTCAATTTTTTCAATTCATTTCCAAACAGATATTTAAATTTTTGTTTCAATATATGGAAAAAAATATATTTCAGAAATTTTTTTTGAATGCAACCGCCCTAGTTTTTTTTTAAGGATAAAATGTTTTCGAAATTACATTTCAATTTTTCATTATTTCTTCTTTTGCGTTATTTTTTTTTTTAAATTACGCCTATTAAAAAATGATTTTCAATTTTTTCATTTAATTTCCAAACAGATTTTTAAATTTTTGTTTCAATATATGGGAATATATATTTTTTTTATACAGTACTGGATCGAAAATTAATTAGTACTTCAAAAATCAGCCCCTAAAATTTTTCAAAAATTTTCTACATACGTTAAATAAATTTTCTGCAAATTGATTGAACTAGTCAAACTTTTAAGAAAATTCGTTGAATTAAAAAAAAATTTACCGCAGCGTACAAAAATCTTTTTTGCTTAGCTGCCTCAAAATTGTACTAAAACATTTTCAAAAAACCAAAAAAAAATTTTTTTAGGCATATATGAGCCAAAACGACAACACTAAATCAAAATTGCCCTAACGTGCCCAAAAAGAATTACATTCTCGAACTATTTTAAAAATAAATTTCGACGCAGGTTTACCAATCAAATGCTACAGCTGCATTACAACAGAGAATCCAGCGTGCGAGGATCCGTACTACTATGATATGGAACGGATTTCATGTGACTCCGGCACGTTAGCGGACACTAAACACTTCGCCGAAGCTTTGGGCGAGAGATTCGCTAAGCTCTATGAGCTGCAATTGCTGGAAGCTGCCATTCCTTTACACTGCGTCAAGCAGGTGACCAGAGGTAACAAAAGTTTGAAATGGAGATGGTAATTTTTTTATGAAAAAATTTTTTTTTTACAAAATATTTATTAGATATATATAAGAGAAAAAGATAATTATTTATTAGATAAAAAATAATTATTTAGATTTTTTTTTGATTTGACCAGAGGTAACAAAAATTTGAAATGGACAAAAAGCAATTTTTTTATGAAAAAAAATATATTTTACAACAAAATATATTATTTGGGATTTTTTTTTACCTGACCAGAGGTAACTAAAATTTGAAATAGTGAAGACAATTTATTTACAAAAACAAATTATTATTTATTTTTATTTTTTGACTGACCTGGCCACAAGTAACAAAAATTTGAATTAGTGAAGATATTTTTTTTACATAATATTCATTAAAAAAATGTTTGATGTGACCAAAGGTAACAAAAATTTGAAATAGTAAAAAAAACAAATAAGTGGTGTTTGTTATTTATCGAAACTTTTTGTTTTTTTCTGAAAAAATTCAATTCATATAACTTTTGGAAATTTTCTAATTAATTTGTCAACGTGGTAGTAAAAAAAATAGTCCTACTGACTTCTATAAATAAAAAAAAATTGCAATATTAATTTTAACCTAATCTAACCAGAGGTAACAAAAATTTGAAATAATGAACACAATTTTACTGCGTTTTATAAAGTGGTGTTTTTAATTATCGTATTTTTTCTAAAAAAAAATCATTCAATACAAATTGTGAAAATTTTTAAATTAATTTAACTACTTTATTTTATTATAATTATTTTAATTTTATTATTTATCAAATTTATCAAAAGTAGAAAAAATTGTATTATTTGATTTCTACAAAAAAAAAATTCCAACATTAATTTTTCAATTATTTTTCCAACAAAAACACAAATAAAATGTAATTTCGTAACAACTTAAGACCCGCCTCGACTTTTTATCACCTCGTTCCAGATTCAATAGACTTCTACGATTTCTAATTAAACAGACATGATTAATTAATTAACTAATTAAAGATAACTACAATTAATCACGCATTGCGCGATAATCGTTCTAATTAGCGTAAGTCCCGGACATCTACATCACTACGTTTGTCTGTGAGTCAACGTTAAAAAAAACAAAACGATACTCTATCCATGGTAAACCGTAGTTACAACTTAATCGCGATTGGGTTGAAAAAAATGAACAATCATAAGGGAATTTTAATTTATTTACGAATTAATTTTATTATTATTATTATTATTTTTTTTTTATGAAAAAAATGTTTCCTTCATAAAAAAAAAATCATGATTACATGAAAAAAATATTTTACAATATATACAAAAAAAAAACTTGGATTCTATTCGGAAAAAAAATTATTTTTATTTTTCAAGCTAAATATTTTTGATTAAAAAAAAAAATTTTTTTGTCATTTTTACAAGTCTATAGAAACTTCTATACAATTCATTTGTCTCACTGTTTATTTAATTCGGACATCATATGTTGTGTTTTTTACCATGGATCGAGTATAGGTGGTATAATAATTTGTTTTACTAATTAATTTGCAATATATTAGCAGGTATGTTGTTTCCCTAATGACTAATTAATTTAAATCTTTTATGGGCACGTTCGTTCATTTGCACTATATTACATTTGGGATAGGCTATAAAATCGACTAATGGCAAATTTTATGGACTATACAGGGTGCGACGGAAGTCTAATAAATTATAAATTCATCCACAATCTGCAACTAAAATCTTTTCTTCTGCGAAATTTTCTTCAACAAAAAAATATACATGGACAGTGTTGCAATTCTACATCGATTTGGTTTGTTATATATTTAAGGACGATGCGATGTGTTGTCGATTTTATTATTCGGTGATATATATATATATATATACCGTGTGATATTTCCGGCGCTCGCATAAAGGTCACTGTCTCTTTATATGTCATATGATGCGAATTAGTAAATTTGTTGCGGATTTTGAAATTTAATATCTGGAAAGTGATATGTTTTATGTATGCGATTATAAGAGCTGCAGCTGTTTTTTTAATTATTAGGGAATGTTATAAAAATAAAAAAGAACGATTGAAGTAATTTTTAAGATTTTGGATCATTCAATTTTTTTTGTAACTTGTATGTTTGAAAAATTAGCTGGATGATGTACGGAAAGTAATTTTTTTTTTTTAATATATGAGATTATAAAAATATATATAACACAAATATTAAACTTTAATTCTTTTCGAACATATTTTTTTTAGTTTCCAGCTAAAAAAAAAATTCACCCTGTAATAATTTAGCATTTTCGTACACATATAAAACAAATATAATTGAATTTTTCAAGAATAAAAATTTTTTTTTAAAAGATTTTTTTAACAGACTGATAGTAATAAATAAACAGGTTTTTTTTTTAAATAAGGGTTGAAGCTGCTTTTTTTTAATAGTGAATGTTACAAAAAAAAAAAGAATGAATGAAGCAATTTTTAAGAAGAATTTTGCAGCTTTTGGTATTTCATACAATTTTAGATCATTCAATATTTTTTTTTAAATTTGTATGTTTGAAAAAATAGCGTTGAACGATAAAACAGAAAGTAAAATTAAAAAAAAATTTTTTGTAAGATTATAAATAAATATTTTAACAGGAAACATATTTATAACAAAAACTACAATCTTTTATAAATTTTTTTTTAGTGTCCGGCTAAAAAAATACACCCTGTTATAATTTAGCATTTCCGTAGACAATCTAAAATGATAAATGAATTTTTCAGAATGAAAAAATTATTTAAAAAAAAATTTTTTAACAGACAATTAAAGTAATAAGTAAAGTCACGAGGAGACTAAAAATATATTTTTTTTAAAAAAATCTTAGTATTCTATATAAATATTTTATGTCATATGACAGCTTTAAAATAAATATATATTTTATTTATTTATTAATATTTAAGTTTGGAAAATGCAAAAATAATTTCAATTCCCTTAATTAAATCGCATTCTCAATTAATTTTATTGTGCTGATTTTCATTTCGTAGTAGAAAAAAAAAACGATTTGCACGTGCTACCACCTTAATTTTTAACTTCAAAAATATTTTGCAATTTTTTAATAAAAAAAATTTTTGTTGAACATAATCCAGTAGGGTGGAGTTGTCCGTTCAGTTTTCCAAATTGGGGAAAATTTTTTTGATGGTGGCGCGTTAGTTTTTTCTTCTTCAAAGTATATTTAAAAAAAAATTATAGTTACAATTACTACATTTTTAGAAACAATATCTATTATTATCAATCGGAATTAGATTTAATGCATGATAGAAACTAATCACTACAAATTATTATTTATTACAAACCCCCGAATATTTTATTAAATAAAATCAACAGGTAATTTAATTACTGGGGGATTATTTTAGATTTCCCAATATCCGTGTATTGTCTATTCCAATACATGTAGATAACAATTTTTTTCAAACTAGATTTTTAAAAATCAAAAAAAGTACAGAAAAAAAATTACGAACCATAGACATAATTTTTCGTCAATTTCCTTGAGGGGTATAAGCAAAGGTAATATAATCCTCAAAAGAACTTTCCTACAAATATCTTTTCCCATTTTTTTTTTTTCAATCCAAACACACTTCCTTTGCATCCTCCGCATTTGTCAATTTCATTTGTATTATGGCAACTTCCGATTTTTATTAATTTAAAGGAGCGGTTGGATGATAAGATAACTTTCTGCTCTGTTTAACAACATCAGATATAAGCGCCATCTGTATTTCAATTTGTCAATCATGAATTTACGATTAAAAGTATAAAATTCGAATTTTTAACTTCAAAAGAGATCTGTAACTTTTTAATCAAGAAATTTTTTGTTGAACATAGTCCAGTAGTGTAAATTTGTCCGTTCAGCTGTCCAAATACTCCATCGAAAAATTTGAGTCGAGTAATTTTTTGTTGAACATTTTCGTCAATTTCCTTGAAGGGTAATATATATAATCTTCAAAAGATTTTTTCTTATAAATATCTTCTCCCATTTTTTTCAATCCAAACACACTTCCTTTGCATCCTCCGCATTTGTTATTTTTATTTGTATTCTTGAAACTTCCGATTTTTATTTATTTAAAGAAGCGGTTGGATGATAAGATAACTTTCTGCTCTGTTTAACAACATCAGATATAAGCGCCATCTGTATTTCAATTTGTCAATCATGAATTTACGATTAAAAGTATAAAATTCGAATTTTTAACTTCAAAAGAGATCTGTAACTTTTTAATCAAGAAATTTTTTGTTGAACATAGTCCAGTAGTGTAAATTTGTCCGTTCAGCTGTCCAAATACTCCATCGAAAAATTTGAGTCGAGTAATTTTTTGTTGAACATTTTCGTCAATTTCCTTGAAGGGTAATATATATAATCTTCAAAAGATTTTTTCTTATAAATATCTTCTCCCATTTTTTTCAATCCAAACACACTTCCTTTGCATCCTCCGCATTTGTTATTTTTATTTGTATTCTTGAAACTTCCGATTTTTATTTATTTAAAGGAGCGGTTGGATGATAAGATAACTTTCTGCTCTGTTTAACAACATTAGATATAAGCGCCATCTGTATTTCAATTTCTCAATCATGAATTTACGATTAAAAGTATAAAATTCGAATTTTTAACTTCAAAAGAGATCTGTAACTTTTCAATCAAGAGATTTTTTGTTGAACATAGTCCAGTAGTGTAAGTTTGTACGTTCAGCTGTTCTAAATATTCCAGCATACATATTAAGACCTGGGCAAATTTTATGTTAGTTTTTGCAGAATCGCAAATTAGTAAAAAATTGACAAAAACGATGCCCAACTTTGCGATTTTTTAAAAAAGTAACTAAGATATCTAATACCGCCAGAATCTGTCATTGCTTAACTTATACATTTCTTAATGTGTGTTTAAAATATTACGTCCTTACGACTTTTCTGTAAAAAAATATCTTAACTCAAAAAATACTAGAAATTTTCTTATAGAAATTGACATAATTTTCTAAAACTCCTTTCAATATTTTCTAAAATATAAAATCATTTATAAACTGTATACACATTTCGAAAACGAAACCACCTCCGTCAGTAGACTATCGATGGAAGCTGAATCTTCGAAATGCGCATTTAGCTTATAAATAACTCATAATTCATTTTATTGTTGATTTGTCAATTCTTTTTGTCAGTGAGAGGACAAAAGGTGATCTTAAGAGGTTGCCAACTGCCCAAGGATTACCATCTGGACGTATGCAAGAAAGTCATGGCTGAGCCAAAGAACATAGATGGCGTTGAGGTGAAGCATTGCTCCTTATGTGAAACAGATGGCTGCAATGGAGGGGATGAAATTATGTTAAATAAATTTTTCTTAATTTTGTCTTTGTTCATTGGAAAGGTAATGACTTTAGTCAAAAATATGTAACAATTTTTATATTGTTTTTTATATTGTTTATATATTTTTATATTGTTTATATATTTTTATATTGGCGCTTATATTGTTTTTTTATTATTGGAATATCACATTGATAGTTTTAATTTATTTGTAAAAATATTTTTTTTGTAATTTCAAAATTTTGTACTAATTTTGTAAAAAAATATATAACCGTTGTATGAAAAAAAATCTAAAAATCGTTAAATTAGTACGAAATTTTTTAATTTTTTTTTAAATGTGCGGACAATGAATAAAAAAAAAACAAGAAAACGAGTTTGTAAATGTAATATTGAATTAATAAATTTAAGACGCATTAATTAGTATATTTTTAATTATTTTAGGAGTATGTAAAAAAAATGTGTGACCAAAGAAATTAAATTTTTTTTTGAATTAAATAATATTAAATATTTTAAGCGTAAATTTAATTGGAACAAAATAATAAAAATTAATGTATATTATAAAATAATTATAATTAATATTAAATAATGAACACGTACGATTTATATTATAATAATTTGGTGCAGTAATTTTTTTTTAAATCTTTTTTTAATTTTTTTATTTTTTATATGGGATTATTATAATTAAATTTTTTCAACTTATAACCCTTTTTATAGTTTGATTAAATACATTTATTTTTTCATTATTTACTTCAATAAAATTTACTGAAATAATTATTAAAATTTCCCATATTTTATCACATACTTGGCGAAAAAAATTTTTATTTTATAAAAAAAAATGCATTTCTATAAAATGCCTTTAATCTTCATTATAAAAAAAAATTTCAGTTACAAAATCTTTTTTTTTTTACAAATATAACTTGGAAATATCTTTAATAACGTATAAATTCTTTTTTTTTTTTTAATCTACACCCTTGCCTGGGTATATGACTTGTTAATATATTTTCCTTATCCTTCCTGAACTAAAAACAAAAGGACCTAATTTAGCCTCTTCTTACTGTTCTTTAAATGAGATTATTTGTATATTTTTATCTATTAGAAAATTAGCGCAAAAATTTTTTTTTTTTCGATTATATATTTGTATATCTTTTATTAAGATATTTATCTTAGCAATAGCGTATTATGAAGTTGATTAAAATATTATAATTAAAAAAGTTAAAAATTAAAATATTTTAATTTATATATAAGTCTAATTTGAAATGGGAAAATTAAATTAATTTTAAATTAATTGTTAGTTTAGTACTAAAAATATTTGTACGGTAAAGCTTTAAAATGTAGCATTTTTTGAAAAATAAATTAATAATTGTAAAATTTATAATAATAAATATCTATATGCAGTTTTATTAAAGATTTTTACAAAAAAAAATACATAAAAATTATAATTATATAAGACGTTTATTAAAACTATATTTTTTGAAGACAAAAAAATATCAAGGGCAGATATTAAAAATATTAAGTGCTATATAAAATTTTTTTTTGATTCAATTATGAAAAATACAAAAATTATTTAAACGCATTTCGAGTATTGAATATTGAAAATTTTAATTCGGACCATGCTCGAAGAAAATGCTCAAAACTAGTTTTGAGCAAGGAAAATTTGGAAAATATGAAATTTTTCATATTTTCATATAAATTTTTCAATTTCATATATTTTTCAAAATATCATTTTTCATATTTTTCATCAAAAAATTTTCATATTTCATAATTTTTCATTGAAAATTTCCATTTTTCATTTTTCTATATATATATATATATTATATATTATATTTATATTTATATTATATATATATATATATATTTATATTATATATATTATATATTATATTATTATATATTTATTAAGTAGTTTTAAAAATAAAAAGAAATAGAACTATAAAAGACATAATATAAAAATTCGAAAAGGGTTGTTAAAAAAAGTATTTTTTATGGACGGTCCAACTAAAAAAATATTGGGAACTTCTGATTTATAGAATAATATTAATATAAGCAATAAATTTTTTTTTTAAATCAATTATGAGGTTGAAATTTTTTTTTTTAAATTTATTAAATATTAAATATTTAGAATTCAAACTGAAAATTTTAATTCGAACAATGGGCGAAAAAAAACCTCAAAATTAATTTTGAGCATGCATGTTAATATAGTTTTTATTAAATAAATTTTAACAAAAAAAAAATCCTATATGCAAATAATAACTTAAAAAAAATATAAAAAAATCAAAGAGTGTAGATAAAAATAACATAAGCAGGCAATGCAAAAAAAAAAACTATTGAGGACTTCTGATTTATAATTTCTTGATTTAATAACGATATATAATATATTTTTTACTTTGAACGCGAAACCTTGCCAAAAAACCGAATTTTTTTTTTTTTAAAGAGAAATTATTTTCCAGAACAAAATCGGATGCGCATATTCCAGTAAACAGAATTAGTTTAACGAAGTAGAAGAAATAAATTAAGATGGCATATATTATGTCAAATATTTTGGTATTTTATATAAAATCCAAAAAACAACATTTCTCGAACATCACGCGCATTTAAAGAGCTACATAAAAACACAAAAAAAAAGTCGTTAGACAATATTTAAACAATGATATAATATAATCGACTCATGATGGTGCTGCCAATGATAACCGAAATATTAATAAAATCGATCCACTTTTTTTTTATTATCATAAAATTACTGTCATAACCCCAAAAAGTCCAGCAAAATCATTTTAAACATGTCTTATTTGCTTTGCAATTATCTATTTCAAAGTACGATATTTTTTTAATAAAAAAAATTTTTTTTTGGATCGCTAGTTTATTTATAAATATCATAATTTATATATTATTTTTTATTTTTTTTGTAAATTTAACGTTTATCAAAATTAAATATTTTTCTCTTACCATCAATTCATACAAAATTTAAACAAAAAAAAATTCTCTTCAATATATTATTAAATATATTTATCAATATTATAATTTATATATATATTTTTTTAAGTATAAAATTTTAATTTTTTTTTGTAATTTACCGTTTATAAAAATTTAATATTTTTCTCTTACAAAATTCAAACAAAAAAAATAATTCTATTCAATGTATTATTAAATTTATTTATAAATATTATAATTTATATAAGTATTTTTTTAAGTATGAATTTTTTTTTTTTGTAATTTAACGTTTATCAAAATTAAATATTTTTCTCTTACCATCAATTCATACAAAATTCAAACAAAAAAAAAATTCTCTTCAATATATTATTAAATATATTTATCAATATTATAATTTATATATATATTTTTTTAAGTATAAAATTTTAATTTTTTTTTGTAATTTACCGTTTATAAAAATTTTATATTTTTCTCTTACAAAATTCAAACAAAAAAAATAATTCTATTCAATGTATTATTAAATTTATTTATAAATATTATAATTTATATATGTATTTTTTTAAGTATAATTTTTTTTTTTTTGTAATTTAACGTTTATCAAAATTAAATATTTTTCTCTTACCATCAATTCATACAAAATTCAAACAAAAAAAAAATTCTCTTCAATATATTATTAAATATATTTATCAATATTATAATTTATATATATATATTTTTTTAAGTATAAAATTTTAATTTTTTTTTGTAATTTACCGTTTATAAAAATTTAATTTTTTTCTCTTACAAAATTCAAACAAAAAAAATAATTCTATTCAATATATTATTAAATTTATTTATAAATATTATAATTTATATATGTATTTTTTTAAGTATAAATTTTTTTTTTTTGTAATTTAACGTTTATCAAAATTAAATATTTTTCTCTTACCATCAATTCATACAAAATTCAAACAAAAAAAAATTCTCTTCAATATATTATTAAATATATTTATCAATATTATAATTTATATATATATTTTTTTAAGTATAAAATTTTAATTTTTTTTTGTAATTTACCGTTTATAAAAATTTAATATTTTTCTCTTACAAAATTCAAACAAAAAAAATAATTCTATTCAATGTATTATTAAATTTATTTATAAATATTATAATTTATATAAGTATTTTTTTAAGTATGAATTTTTTTTTTTTGTAATTTAACGTTTATCAAAATTAAATATTTTTCTCTTACCATCAATTCATACAAAATTCAAACAAAAAAAAAATTCTCTTCAATATATTATTAAATATATTTATCAATATTATAATTTATATATATATTTTTTTAAGTATAAAATTTTAATTTTTTTTTGTAATTTACCGTTTATAAAAATTTTATATTTTTCTCTTACAAAATTCAAACAAAAAAAATAATTCTATTCAATGTATTATTAAATTTATTTATAAATATTATAATTTATATATGTATTTTTTTAAGTATAATTTTTTTTTTTTTGTAATTTAACGTTTATCAAAATTAAATATTTTTCTCTTACCATCAATTCATACAAAATTCAAACAAAAAAAAAATTCTCTTCAATATATTATTAAATATATTTATCAATATTATAATTTATATATATATATTTTTTTAAGTATAAAATTTTAATTTTTTTTTGTAATTTACCGTTTATAAAAATTTAATTTTTTTCTCTTACAAAATTCAAACAAAAAAAATAATTCTATTCAATATATTATTAAATTTATTTATAAATATTATAATTTATATATGTATTTTTTTAAGTATAAATTTTTTTTTTTTGTAATTTAACGTTTATCAAAATTAAATATTTTTCTCTTACCATCAATTCATACAAAATTCAAACAAAAAAAAATTCTCTTCAATATATTATTAAATATATTTATCAATATTATAATTTATATATATATTTTTTTAAGTATAAAATTTTAATTTTTTTTTGTAATTTACCGTTTATAAAAATTTAATATTTTTCTCTTACAAAATTCAAACAAAAAAAATAATTCTATTCAATGTATTATTAAATTTATTTATAAATATTATAATTTATATAAGTATTTTTTTAAGTATGAATTTTTTTTTTTTGTAATTTAACGTTTATCAAAATTAAATATTTTAAAAATTCAAACAAAAAAAATAATTCTATTCAATATATTATTAAATTTATTTATAAATATTATAATTTATATATGTATTTTTTTAAGTATAATTTTTTTTTTTTTGTAATTTAACGTTTATCAAAATTAAATATTTTTCTCTTACCATCAATTCATACAAAATTTAAACAAAAAAAAATTCTCTTCAATATATTATTAAATATATTTATCAATATTATAATTTATATATATATTTTTTTAAGTATAAAATTTTAATTTTTTTTTGTAATTTACCGTTTATAAAAATTTAATATTTTTCTCTTACAAAATTCAAACAAAAAAAATAATTCTATTCAATGTATTATTAAATTTATTTATAAATATTATAATTTATATAAGTATTTTTTTAAGTATGAATTTTTTTTTTTGTAATTTAACGTTTATCAAAATTAAATATTTTTCTCTTACCATCAATTCATACAAAATTCAAACAAAAAAAAAATTCTCTTCAATATATTATTAAATATATTTATCAATATTATAATTTATATATATATATTTTTTTAAGTATAAAATTTTAATTTTTTTTTGTAATTTACCGTTTATAAAAATTTAATATTTTTCTCTTACAAAATTCAAACAAAAAAAATAATTCTATTCAATGTATTATTAAATTTATTTATAAATATTATAATTTATATAAGTATTTTTTTAAGTATGAATTTTTTTTTTTTGTAATTTAACGTTTATCAAAATTAAATATTTTTCTCTTACCATCAATTCATACAAAATTCAAACAAAAAAAAAATTCTCTTCAATATATTATTAAATATATTTATCAATATTATAATTTATATATATATATTTTTTTAAGTATAAAATTTTAATTTTTTTTTGTAATTTACCGTTTATAAAAATTTTATATTTTTCTCTTACAAAATTCAAACAAAAAAAATAATTCTATTCAATGTATTATTAAATTTATTTATAAATATTATAATTTATATAAGTATTTTTTTAAGTATGAATTTTTTTTTTTTGTAATTTAACGTTTATCAAAATTAAATATTTTTCTCTTACCATCAATTCATACAAAATTCAAACAAAAAAAAAATTCTCTTCAATATATTATTAAATATATTTATCAATATTATAATTTATATATATATATTTTTTTAAGTATAAAATTTTAATTTTTTTTTGTAATTTACCGTTTATAAAAATTTTATATTTTTCTCTTACAAAATTCAAACAAAAAAAATAATTCTATTCAATGTATTATTAAATTTATTTATAAATATTATAATTTATATAAGTATTTTTTTAAGTATGAATTTTTTTTTTTTGTAATTTAACGTTTATCAAAATTAAATATTTTTCTCTTACCATCAATTCATACAAAATTCAAACAAAAAAAAAATTCTCTTCAATATATTATTAAATATATTTATCAATATTATAATTTATATATATATATTTTTTTAAGTATAAAATTTTAATTTTTTTTTGTAATTTACCGTTTATAAAAATTTAATATTTTTCTCTTACAAAATTCAAACAAAAAAAATAATTCTATTCAATGTATTATTAAATTTATTTATAAATATTATAATTTATATAAGTATTTTTTTAAGTATGAATTTTTTTTTTTTGTAATTTAACGTTTATCAAAATTAAATATTTTTCTCTTACCATCAATTCATACAAAATTCAAACAAAAAAAAAATTCTCTTCAATATATTATTAAATATATTTATCAATATTATAATTTATATATATATATTTTTTTAAGTATAAAATTTTAATTTTTTTTTGTAATTTACCGTTTATAAAAATTTTATATTTTTCTCTTACAAAATTCAAACAAAAAAAATAATTCTATTCAATGTATTATTAAATTTATTTATAAATATTATAATTTATATAAGTATTTTTTTAAGTATGAATTTTTTTTTTTTGTAATTTAACGTTTATCAAAATTAAATATTTTTCTCTTACCATCAATTCATACAAAATTCAAACAAAAAAAAAATTCTCTTCAATATATTATTAAATATATTTATCAATATTATAATTTATATATATATATTTTTTTAAGTATAAAATTTTAATTTTTTTTTGTAATTTACCGTTTATAAAAATTTTATATTTTTCTCTTACAAAATTCAAACAAAAAAAATAATTCTATTCAATGTATTATTAAATTTATTTATAAATATTATAATTTATATATATATATTTTTTTAAGTATAAAATTTTAATTTTTTTTTGTAATTTACCGTTTATAAAAATTTTATATTTTTCTCTTACAAAATTCAAACAAAAAAAATAATTCTATTCAATGTATTATTAAATTTATTTATAAATATTATAATTTATATAAGTATTTTTTTAAGTATGAATTTTTTTTTTTTGTAATTTAACGTTTATCAAAATTAAATATTTTTCTCTTACCATCAATTCATACAAAATTCAAACAAAAAAAAAATTCTCTTCAATATATTATTAAATATATTTATCAATATTATAATTTATATATATATATTTTTTTAAGTATAAAATTTTAATTTTTTTTTGTAATTTACCGTTTATAAAAATTTTATATTTTTCTCTTACAAAATTCAAACAAAAAAAATAATTCTATTCAATGTATTATTAAATTTATTTATAAATATTATAATTTATATAAGTATTTTTTTAAGTATGAATTTTTTTTTTTTGTAATTTAACGTTTATCAAAATTAAATATTTTTCTCTTACCATCAATTCATACAAAATTCAAACAAAAAAAAAATTCTCTTCAATATATTATTAAATATATTTATCAATATTATAATTTATATATATATATTTTTTTAAGTATAAAATTTTAATTTTTTTTTGTAATTTACCGTTTATAAAAATTTTATATTTTTCTCTTACAAAATTCAAACAAAAAAAATAATTCTATTCAATGTATTATTAAATTTATTTATAAATATTATAATTTATATAAGTATTTTTTTAAGTATGAATTTTTTTTTTTTGTAATTTAACGTTTATCAAAATTAAATATTTTTCTCTTACCATCAATTCATACAAAATTCAAACAAAAAAAAAATTCTCTTCAATATATTATTAAATATATTTATCAATATTATAATTTATATATATATATTTCTTTAAGTATAAAATTTTAATTTTTTTTTGTAATTTACCGTTTATAAAAATTTAATATTTTTCTCTTACAAAATTCAAACAAAAAAAATAATTCTATTCAATGTATTATTAAATTTATTTATAAATATTATAATTTATATAAGTATTTTTTTAAGTATGAATTTTTTTTTTTTGTAATTTAACGTTTATCAAAATTAAATATTTTTCTCTTACCATCAATTCATACAAAATTTAAACAAAAAAAAATTCTCTTCAATATATTATTAAATATATTTATCAATATTATAATTTATATATATATTTTTTTAAGTATAAAATTTTAATTTTTTTTTGTAATTTACCGTTTATAAAAATTTAATATTTTTCTCTTACAAAATTCAAACAAAAAAAATAATTCTATTCAATATATTATTAAATTTATTTATAAATATTATAATTTATATATGTATTTTTTTAAGTATAAATTTTTTTTTTTTTGTAATTTAACGTTTATCAAAATTAAATATTTTTCTCTTACCATCAATTCATACAAAATTCAAACAAACAAAAAATTCTATTCAATATATTATTAAATATATTTATCAATATTATAATTTATATATATATTTTTTTAAGTATAAAATTTTAATATTTTTTTGTAATTTACCGTTTATAAAAATTTAATATTTTTCTGTTACAAAATTCAAACAAAAAAAATAATTCTATTCAATATATTATTAAATTTATTTATATATATTATATATATTATATATATTAAGTATATTTAAGTATAAAATTTTAATTTATTTTTTTTCGTGCATAATTCGATTAAAAAAAGATATATATTTCACTGGCGTGATTTTTAATAAATGTATTTTATAAATTTTTAAGTACAAAGTGCGTGGTTAAAAATGAATAAAACGTCAAAAACGTGCAATGTCTGAATCACCTGATTATAATTGCACAAGATGACTAATTGCACAATGATTAATTTGCGTCATCAACAACAAAGAACAATCTCCACTCGTGGAATTTCATTAGAAAAAATACTTAAACAGATTAATCTAATCAATTCATTATCTTTATTCATCCCCGTCGTTTTTATATACCGGATGTTTCAAAAATCACTGATGAAAAGTCGACTTTATTTATCGATGATTAAAATCGGCCATTGTAGTATTTTTTTAATAATCAAAATTTATTTAAAAAAAAATTGTTGGCTTTGGTAAAAAAAAAATTTTTTTTTAACTAATTTTTCCAATTGTTGCGATTTGAAAGCACAGGTATGGAATTGGCGATAAGATAACAAAGTTCCCATTTTGTATTTATAGTAGCGATATCTTCGAATAAACAGTTATTTCCATTTTGGTTTTCTTCCCTATTACTTGCTAAGTAAAAAAAAAAATTTTTTAAACCAATATGAAGGTAGTCGCTGTATTTGCCCTTGTAGCCCTCTTTGCGATCGGTGAGTACAATTTTTTTTTTTAATAATTAAATTTTACATTTATTTTTACGCCGTACTTCAAAGCAAAGACCCTTTTTAATCGAAGTAGATTTTTTAAATCTAAATTTTGAAATTAATTTCGCTCGAACATTTTTTTTTACATTCACTTTTTTTAATTAAATTACAATGAAGAAACCTAAAAAATTTTTTTTTGTTTTTCAAAAAAAAAATTGTATACTGGCTTCAAATATATATATAAAAAAAATTCACAAACCATGTTTTAAATTTTTTTTTAAATTTTAATAAATACATTACTACAAAAAATATTTAAAATTTTCGCCTATTTAAAATGTTTTTTCAATTTTTTATAATATCGATTTTATCGCTTTTTTTTCAAAGATTTGTGCGATTTTTTCAACGTTGTATTTCCTAAAAAAATATATTAAAACTCAAAATGTTAACGAATTCCAATATTTAAAAAAATACAAAAAAAAAATACTCGTTTTTCTGACAAAAACATTTCGAGCACTTTTATATCTCAAGTACACCAAAAAATAAAATCTAAAATAAATACAATGCGATCTGTTAATATCAATATTTTTTTTTGCATTGTTATCGGGACATTTGTAATAAATACTTGTTGCTATTGTGTGATTTTTTTTTTGATAACGTTTTTAATAAAAACCTTGGCTATATTAAGGGCATGTAAATTTTACGAGTCACGCATTAATATTATCTACAATTCCGAATATAATCGTTATAAATCTAATAAGGTCGTAATTGCATACAGGGCCCTTCATTAAATGTCGAAATATCGATAAGAGAAACAAATATTTGAATTAGTTGATATATTGGTACATGACAAATATATTATTTTAATATATATATTTTTTTTTTTTTCACCAATTTTTTTTTAAACATTTCCGTAAAATTTTTGTATTCATTTTTCAATTTTTTAATATAAAAAAAAATAATTGGTCTCACATATAGTCGTACCATTTTTTTTAAATTTTTGAAACATTCAAATTTAATTAATAATTATAAAAACGCAATAAGAAAAGATCATTTATAGATATTTTTATACGATTAATTAAAAAAATTTTTAAAAATAAATATGAAAATTCGTTATTTGTTATCTGAAGTATGGATATAGACTTTGATAGATAATTATATACTTAGATATTTAGAACAGATGAACGAACAAACACTCACTACTGGACTATGTTCAACAAAAAATTTCTTGATTATTAAAAAACTACAAAACTCTTTTAAAGTAAAAAATTCGAATTTTATACTTTTAATCGTAAATTCATGATTGACAAATTGAAATACAGATGGCGCTTATGTCTAATGTTGGTAAACAGAGCAGAAAAATATCTTATCATCCAACCGCTCCTTTAAATAAATAAAAATCGCAAGTTTCAATAATACAAATAAAAATAACAAATGCGGAGGATGCAAAGGAAGTGTGTTTGGATTGAAAAAAATGGGAGAAGATATTTATAAGAAAAAATCTTTTGAAGATTATATATATTACCCTTCAAGAAAATTGACGAAAATGTTCAACAAAAAATTACTCGACTCAAATTTTCAATTGGGGAGCATTTGGACAGCTGAACGGACAAATTTACACTACTGGACTATGTTCAACAAAAAATTATTCGACTCAAATTTTCAATTGGAGCATTTGGACAGCTGAACGGACAAATTTACACTACTGGACTATGTTCAACAAAAAATTACTCGACTCAAATTTTCAATTGGAGCATTTGGACAGCTGAACAGACAAATTTACACTACTGGACTATGTTCAACAAAAAATTACTCGACTCAAATTTTCAATTGGGGAGCATTTGGATAGCTGAACGGACAAATTTACACTACTGGACTATGTTCAACAAAAAATTACTCGACTCAAATTTTCAATTGGGGAGCATTTGGACAGTTGAACGGACAAATTTACACTACTGGACTATGTTCAACAAAAAATTACACGACTCAAATTTTTCGATGGAGTATTTGGACAGCTGAACGGACAAATTTACACCACTGGACTATGTTCAACAAAAAATTTCTTACGTCAGAAATTAAAATACACCTTTCAAGCTGAACGAATTTAATTTACACTACTGGACTATGTTCAACAAAAAAAAATTGACTCAGCGAATTTGTTGAAATATTTAGAACAGCTGAACGAACAAATTTACACTACTGGACTATGTTCAACAAAAAAATTCCTGAACGAACAAATTTACACTACTGGACTATGTTCAACAAAAAAATTTTTGACTCAAAAATTACAAAAACACGATCGAGGTTAAAAATTAAAAAATATATACTTTTGACACATATTAGATTAAATATTTGACTCTTGGAGTCGTTAATTCGAAATTATAAAAATTCATGATTGGCAAATCATGAAATATATTTTAGTAAAATACGCGCAAAAACATTTTACCAACAAGCGCCCCTTTAAAAATTAAAAAAAAAAGCGTTTTCACTCAATTTCAATTTAAATAAAAATAGTTCCGATAACTATTTGATTTTAAGAAAGCCTTATAAGGTCATTTTGAATATTTCAATATTTTTTTTTATAAAAATAGAAAAAGTATATTGAATATTTAAAAAAATTATAAATATTTCATTTCCAATATAGCTCAAGTCGTTCAATAATGATTTTAGTAAAATAATTTTACAATTTCACGTAAAATTAAATTTATTATTAAAAAAATATTTAAAAAAATTTTTTTTTTTCGACAAGCTGTTGTATATATTTCTTAGAAACAAAGCAGACAAGTCGTTATATATTTTCTAGACATTTAATATTTGGATAAAAAAAAAAATTTTAATTAAAAACGCGACATTAGTGATAATACAATATACAGGGTGTTTTTCGTGATTTTGTGAAATAACGTTGTATTTTTATTTCCGGTGCAGCTGTGACCGCCCGCAAATGCTACAAATGCGACGACACAACCGCGACAAAATGCGACGATTTGAAGACAGAAAATACAGGGGAATGTGGAAATGATGGAGACAAATGCTACAAACATGGCAAAAGTAAGTACGGCAAATAAGCCCTGTACAATTTCGGGTAAATATGGGTAAATTCGATGTTTTCTATGATGAGACTTTAAGATCAATTATTGCCTTGAAAATACGTACGGAATATTACACAAAGAACGTAAGTCAAATTATTTCCAAACTAGATGTGCATGTTGATTGCTAAGCTTTTATCGTTAGTAAAACAACAATAGGACGAAATAATACACTCATTATAGTGATGCCCTTTTTCATATGTCTTAAAAAGTAATAAAAAAATTTAATAAGAAAATTATTTTCTTAATATGAAAAGAATTTTGTTCATGCGCATTAGAGTGTAAATAAAAATTATATATAATTTCACAAGACATGAAGAAATAAAGAAAAGTTAATACGTTCAATTATGGATTGATCAGATTTTTGTTCAATCAGATAAAAAATAATTTAAAATTCTCAACTTTATTTATAACCTCTTTTTCTAGTGAACAATTTAAATAGTTTTGCCTGTTTATTGGACATTTACTTTAGAGTTTAGATCAAATACATTTTTTTATTATTAGAAAATTCTAAAAAAAAAAAAAAATTAACATCAAAAGTTAAAATTATTAATATATATAATTTTATGACACTTTAGATTATAAAAGATGAATGTCACCGAATATTGGGTGACATTCAACGCAATGAAAAAAACATTCTATTCCTACTTTTTATTATTTTTTTATTAAGCAAATTTAATATTCTTAGGTCAGGCAACTTGTATTACACTTGACCCAATGTAAATTTCCATATGATGCCATAAATGGCATTTAAATGTCTCGATATTGAGAAAAATTTAAAAAAAAATGTTTTTTTTGTCTATTATTTCTTTGAAAGTGTATTTTTTTAAATCTGCATATATATTTTTCTCAATAAAGATTATTATTATTATATATGCACGGTGCGCATGTGTCATATAGCAATGTCCCATCCACCGTTGCCATATCGAATCTAAATGTTGAAATTTAAAGAAATATAAGATTTTTCTAAATTTTTATGGTTACTAATTTTTATTTAATATGCGCCTTAATTGAAATACTTAATATTTTTAATATAAAAAATAATAATAAAAATATTTATATTTTGACTCAAGAAGAGGTTATTATGGCAACAGTGTCTAGAAAGACATTTCATTCAAATATTATAAAATATGAAACTTTAAAATATGAAAATGTAATGTAAAAATTTTTTTTACACCAATAAAGTATTCGATTTTTTTATGGCGTAATTTGAAATGGGTATTGTTCATTTGCATTTAGCTGACAAACGTAAGCACGGATGCACAAAGGACACTGAGGAAGTTTTCTGCAAAGATCTGGACGAGTGCTCCGTCTGTGACAACGAAGACAACTGCAACTCGTCCTCTAGCGTGATGGCCTCGGCGGCCCTCATCGCCGTCAGCGCCATCTTGCTCAAGATGCACAACTGAGCGTCGAGGGAGCACGCGCAAATGTCATTTTAACTTGTATATAGGTCAGTTATTTATACATACGCAATGTACTAATGTAATATACCGTTTAAGACAAGTTTGTCGTTTCTTTTCGAAATCAGATAATCCGTCAAATATACTGTACATTTCTCGTTATGTTACATTTTATTTACCCACCCGAATTACTGGATTTGGATATATTTTATATTGTGGCGCCATCTAATATGAAACAGTTCAATTATCATTCGGAAATTTTGTTACGTTAACGGTAGTTCTATATTTAAATCAACGCATATGCACAACGTTGCCACATATTGCAATAAATGGTAAAATGATTTTATAAAATGTTAAATCTTAATTTTCGTAAAGCTTGCTGCATTAATTTTTTAATATAGTTTTACTAAAGTCATAATATATTTCCCTGGCGAATATTATATTATTTTCTATTGACACAATTGTTGGGAATTGTGAAAATTTTATGGAAATATTTGTTTTTTCGAAAAGTTGCCTGGATCACATTTTAAATCCACTTATGTCGATTTTTTTTAATATAAAAAATTACGTTATTTATTAGGGTGTTATGAAATTAATGTTTAGAGTTTAAAATGTTTTAAAATTTTCGTAGTTCTTGATGAATGGTAACTCAGGAACATAATAGGACTGCACGCATCTGTATTTCAAACCGTGAATCATAAATTGACGAATTCTATTTTACCACTCATGAACAAATATTGTGCCAAAACAAATAAAATTTTCATTTTTAAAAGTCAAAATTGTTTTGCATTTTATTTTTTGGTAAAAAAAGATTATTGTGCTATTCCTTTGTGGAGTAAGCAACGTTAGCAAAATTCATCAAATAAACAAAAACAAAAAATTCGTTTTGTTAATTTTCATTTGAGTTAATGTAGGAATAGAAAAAATTTCCAAGCAAAATAATTTCTGAATTTTCGAAAACGCTTCATAAGTTGATTTTGAATACAAAAAAAAATACGAAATTTGACATTTCTAATATATTGAGTAATTTAATCGAAAATAATCCCAAATATATATTTTTTTCAAATTTCATGTATTTAGAAAATTCGTTCATTTTTCCACTAGTACAAAAATGTTAGTTAATAAAAATCAAAAATATAAAAATGTTAGTTATTCAATTCGCCACTGGTGGCAGCACCGGCCAATAGATAAATTTCGTATCTTCGATGTAATTTTCATGTATAAAAAACGCAAAAATTAATGCAGCAGTTCGCTTGAGAGTAATTCGGAAGAAAAAAATATTGTGTATTTCACTCGGACTAAAAGTGCTTTTCGCGACTTGTCCATCACATACATTAAAAAAAAAAAAATGTATTGTGTTTGATTAAAATTATTATTTTTAGAAATAGATAAAAATAAAACAAACCTACGAAATAATTGTTTCTTTCTAATGGACCAAAAAAAAATCCCTTGAGGGGTTAGCAACGGTTTTGTAACTTTCCAGAAACGAAAATAAATTTTCTCACTCAATAGAATTGCAAAAAAATCATCCCATTTACATCTGGGCCTACTTCCCTCTTCTCTACCTTCTATAACTACCCCCGTGTATAAGAATACGACCTACTAACCCTAACACGTCTTCATTTGTCTACTCAATCCTCCTCCACCTACCATAGCACCACATTTCAATTCCACGCTTAATTCTCTTCTTTACCTATAGTCCACGCCTCGCAGCCATAAAATGCTAAACCCCCCATAAATACCTTTAGTAAATTTTTTTTCTTCTACATCTTAAATCGATGTTAGATCTCAAAAAAACATTTAGTTTTTTTTTTTCTTATAATTCTTAAATCGATGTTAGATCTCAAAAATTTGGTAGTGTTGTAAAAAAATATGAATGCAAATTTCAAATTTTCCTGAAACAATTTTTTTATACCAGCGTTTATACAAAATTAAAAAACGACTAATAAACATTGTAATTTTAAATGATATTTTTACAAATGTATTTATTCATACACTGGCAAATAATTTTTAGTAATTAATTCAAATAAACTTTAAAAAATCGAATTTTGCATATACATACTTGGAAATTTTTATTATTGAAAATTATTGAAAAAAAAATTGTGTAGACTTGGCTTTAGTCCAGTGGTGTGCGGAAAACTTTTTTTTTGTGTACCAACAACTTTAAAAACAATATTTATCCAATTTTTGATTAAAAATTGTTCTTTCAAAATATTGTTGGGACAAATTAAAAAAAAATGAATTTTTACGAATTTCATAACGAAAGATATTCATAACAATTTGGAATTTTAATCAATTTTATGATGAAGAGTAAAAGCTGCACATTCTAAAATAAAAAAATTACATAATTTTGTGAACTAATTTCGCAAAAATTTTAATATCATAAACTGCAATTTAAATTTTAAACTAAAAATTATTCTAAAATCAAACTACAATATAGAACGGATCTCATGTGACATATTGACATAGATTGTTGTAATTTCAAACAGATTTTTTTGGATTCGATATTTTTTCAGTATAATTTGTTATATTATTTTTGAAATTATATTTCATAACATTCCCCAATTGGATTTTTTTTTCAATATATCAAATCAAAAAAATGTATACAAAGAATTCGATTAAAAATCGATTAATTGCATTTCTTATTAATCGTCAAAATCAAATTTCTATATTTTCGAAAAATTAGTCACTCCACATTCTCCAAATTGATTTTATACGACATTTCAGCAAATTAATTGAATTAAAAAAATCTTACATTTTTTGTAACTACCGGGTAGATTTTTATATAAGTAAAAATATTGTATTATAAATATTCACCGTGTGTTTAAAAAAAATATATAAAATTAGTAAATTTTTCGATATATTTAGTCATTAAAAGGCATTATATTTTTGCGTTTTTAAAGCTTTGTTGTTTTCGTGCAATTTCTTAAAAAACGATTGAAAGGTTTTTTTTAAATTGATTTTTAAAAAATATTGCACAAGTCATTATAAAATAATTCACAATTCTATCGACGATATCTTTTGTTTAAAATTACAAAATAAAAATGCATTTCTTCTACCATGCTAACCATAGATATATAAGCGCATAGATTGCTAATGTGCTAAGTATCAACAAATGTCATTTCTCAAAAAGAATTATTATTTTTTTAAATTATCACCGACATGCCAAATATAAACAAATCCTACCTTATTTTTCGAGTAGACTGAAAGATGAAACCATCTGCCACGTAGTCCCTTGTCGCGTAGCCACAAATATACAGGGCGTTCCATTTAAATCAGCACTAACGACACAAAAACCTCACAATATAAAAACGACTTTTTACATCGAGCACGGTTCCACGGGTGGGAACATACGGTATATCAAGCCGATTTTTGCCGCGAACACACTGTATATATTGGACGGAACGAGCGGTTTTTTTCGTTTCGCGAAGCGATCGGATTTTAAAGCGAATTTAGTGTCGATTTTATTTTCCATCGAAGAAGCTAAATTCTAAATGGAATTAAAATTTATTAAAATCTGGAGGCGCAAAGCGAAACCAAAGAAATCCCGAAGAGGCTGAAACTAAAAAAAGGGAAGAATATGCGATTAGTATTGCATTTGGAGAAGCGAACACTCTGTATGGTCTTTTTATTTGTTGATATTTTAAAAATAGCTTTAAAATTTATTGCTGACGCAAAATGATTGTAAAAATATATTTGTGATTAATGAAATATACAGAGTGTTCCATATTACCTGCTTAAGGTGTATCTAGAAATAATCTGGATTTAACCTGAAACAAAAGAAAATTACAATTAAAACGGGAAAAATCGAAATAAGTTATTTAATAAACTGTACTACACTTTAAAAAACATTTGTGAATGTTACGGCTGTGAGGCGTGGACAATAGCATTACGCGAAGCATTCAAAATGTGGTGCTATAGGAAGAGGATGAGGATTGGGTGGGCAAATAAAGTCGTACTACAAATTTTCAAGATTAAAATCATATAAAATTTCGAAATGAATCATCGTTTTTCTGCCAAAAAAAAAATTTTTTATCAATTCGACGAAACACTTATAGCACAATGACTATTCAACCACAGCAGCTTTTCTAGAAAACATTTCCACACCGAATTGACCGAACTTTGCCAGAAAACATTCTTTTTAAATCGGAAAAAAAATTTGAATCATACCAAAAAAAAACATACCGAACCAAATCGACCGAAGCATACAAAGGAACTACAAAATGTTTTCTAGTTTTCCACTATTTTGCGAAATTGCAAATTAATAAACAGCAACTAGCCGAAATCTAAATTTCAAATGTACCTATATTTCGCAATAATTCGCGAAATTGTTACCAAATTGCTACAATAAATACATAAAACGATTTCTAATCAATTGAATTTCCCGAAATAATAATAACATTTTGTGTAATTTTGAAGCCCATTATAATTTATAGAATGTACTAATATCAAATTAAAATTTCACATCGGAGTACACCAAAATGTTTTCATTTCATTTTCAGTTTGCACCAATAAATTTAAAACTTCCGAATTTTACAAATACAACTATTTTTTTTAACTAACTGCATATACCACCCCCATGTCTAAGAATACGACTTATACAATCGTGTATCTCTCCTTCGCTGCTATAACTTTGAATAAACACTTCTCCTATTATAGTACCCCATTTCTACGTTTAATTCGCTTCTTTCGAAGTTGATCTTGGCCTGAACGTCACGAAAAGTAAAACACGCTACGCGCATGCGCCGCACGTACTGTGCGTGTACGTAGCATAAGGCAACCAGTAGACGCTTGCGTATTTTATTATAACGCAGCTTAATCTTTTAGCTAACAATTTGTTTATCAAATTCGCGACGAGCAGCTTGACAGAATGTAAATTTTGTGTATGATGCACTAGTGGGTGCATTTCTATTTATCGATGGCTTCAGATTCATTTCGTTGATCTCTTACACCGCGTGTATCTTCACTATATTACACGAACACTGCTTAATCTTTTAGCTAACAATTTGTTTATCAAATTCGCGACGAGCAGCTTGAAAGAATGTAAATTTTGTGTATGATGCACTAGTGGGTGCATTTCTATTTATCGATGGCTTCAGATTCATTTCGTTGATCTCTTACACCGCGTGTATCTTCACTATATTACACGAACACTGCTTAATCTTTTAGCTAACAATTTGTTTATCAAATTCGCGACGAGCAGCTTGACAGAATGTAAATTTTGTGTATGATGCACTAGTGGGTGCATTTCTATTTATCGATGGCTTCAGATTCATTTCGTTGATCTCTTACACCGCGTGTATCTTCACTATATTACACGAACACTGCTTAATCTTTTAGCTAACAATTTGTTTATCAAATTCGCGACGAGCAGCTTGAAAGAATGTAAATTTTGTGTATGATGCACTAGTGGGTGCATTTCTATTTATCGATGGCTTCAGATTCATTTCGTTGATCTCTTACACCGCGTGTATCTTCACTATATTACACGAACACTGCTTAATCTTTTAGCTAACAATTTGTTTATCAAATTCGCGACGAGCAGCTTGACAGAATGTAAATTTTGTGTATGATGCACTAGTGGGTGCATTTCTATTTATCGATGGCTTCAGATTCATTTCGTTGATCTCTTACACCGCGTGTATCTTCACTATATTACACGAACACTGCTTAATCTTTTAGCTAACAATTTGTTTATCAAATTCGCGACGAGCAGCTTGAAAGAATGTAAATTTTGTGTATGATGCACTAGTGGGTGCATTTCTATTTATCGATGGCTTCAGATTCATTTCGTTGATCTCTTACACCGCGTGTATCTTCACTATATTACACGAACACTGCTTAATCTTTTAGCTAACAATTTGTTTATCAAATTCGCGACGAGCAGCTTGACAGAATGTAAATTTTGTGTATGATGCACTAGTGGGTGCATTTCTATTTATCGATGGCTTCAGATTCATTTCGTTGATCTCTTACACCGCGTGTATCTTCACTATATTACACGAACACTGCTTAATCTTTTAGCTAACAATTTGTTTATCAAATTCGCGACGAGCAGCTTGAAAGAATGTAAATTTTGTGTATGATGCACTAGTGGGTGCATTTCTATTTATCGATGGCTTCAGATTCATTTCGTTGATCTCTTACACCGCGTGTATCTTCACTATATTACACGAACACTGCTTAATCTTTTAGCTAACAATTTGTTTATCAAATTCGCGACGAGCAGCTTGACAGAATGTAAATTTTGTGTATGATGCACTAGTGGGTGCATTTCTATTTATCGATGGCTTCAGATTCATTTCGTTGATCTCTTACACCGCGTGTATCTTCACTATATTACACGAACACTGCTTAATCTTTTAGCTAACAATTTGTTTATCAAATTCGCGACGAGCAGCTTGAAAGAATGTAAATTTTGTGTATGATGCACTAGTGGGTGCATTTCTATTTATCGATGGCTTCAGATTCATTTCGTTGATCTCTTACACCGCGTGTATCTTCACTATATTACACGAACACTGCTTAATCTTTTAGCTAACAATTTGTTTATCAAATTCGCGACGAGCAGCTTGAAAGAATGTAAATTTTGTGTATGATGCACTAGTGGGTGCATTTCTATTTATCGATGGCTTCAGATTCATTTCGTTGATCTCTTACACCGCGTGTATCTTCACTATATTACACGAACACTGCTTAATCTTTTAGCTAACAATTTGTTTATCAAATTCGCGACGAGCAGCTTGAAAGAATGTAAATTTTGTGTATGATGCACTAGTGGGTGCATTTCTATTTATCGATGGCTTCAGATTCATTTCGTTGATCTCTTACACCGCGTGTATCTTCACTGTATTACACGAACACTGCTTAATCTTTTAGTTAACAATTTCCATTGTGCGAAAAGTGAAGATACAACACGCGGTGTGAGAGATCAACGAAATGAATCTGATACAGCTGAGCGAGCCATCGACAAATAGAAATGCACCCACTACTGCATCATACACAAGTTTCACTTCAGAGTGTCACGCATATTTTCTATGGGCCACGGCTCACAGCCGTACAATGCCACACATGTGCTTTTTTTTTGTAACACCTAGCCAGGGCAATATATTAGGCGATAAATTCGCACGAATCGTTCCTTCATTTCGCCGTTATATAAATACATATTTGACAACTTCGTGGAGTTTTTTTGATAGCGCCGCTAATCTTGATAATATATCGCATTAATCCGAACTCGATATATTTATGAAATACTGCAATATGTTGCCTAAACGTTCGGTGTAAATATGATTTTTTTTTAGGATAGTGGGGCATTTTTTTGGTGATAAGGTTGATAATAATAATATAACAGTTAATTTGGATTTGGATGATATTGCAGGAGCAGTGAAAGGTATATATATAATCTAGGTGAGAGGGGACCAAAGCACAATCAACAATATTTCGAACAGAAACAACGATTGTGTGTATTCTTAATTAGTATTCTTATATAATTAGTATTGTTAAATTGAAACGTTCGAAATGGTGCGCTGTGCTTTGATTTTATTAGCGGTGGTGCTTTTTGCTTCCACGCAAAATGGTGAGTTTATAAAAACATATTGATTAAATTAATTAATTTTTATTTAAAGCGTCATTTCGTTAATAGTCAATGAAATTAATATTTCGAATAGAATTTATTAATTTCATTAATGTAATTTTATTTAATAAGCAAACGCTTGGTATATTTTAAATTGATAAATTGTTTTTACGCGATTTTTATCATCCAAATTGCAGTATTTATCAATTTTTTTATCATATTTTGAGACAAGAATTTTTTTGTTGAACATAGTCCAGTAGTGTAAAGACGTAAAAGAATAATATTTTAATTTTTTTCATTTCAGATGTGTTTTGTAATTTTCAAGTCGAGAAATTTTTTGTTGAACATAGTCCAGTAGTGTAAAGACGTAAAAGAATAATATTTTAGTTTTTTTCATTTCAGATGTGTTTTGTAATTTTCAAGTCGAGAAATTTTTGTTGAACATAGTCCAGTAGTGTAAAGACGTAAAAGAATGATATTTTAATTTTTTTCATTTCAGATGTGTTTTGTAATTTTCAAGTCGAGAAATTTTTTGTTGAACATAGTCCAGTAGTGTGAATTTGTTCGTTTAACTATTCCACAAATTTCAACCTAGGTGTTAAATTTTTTTGATGGTATGTTAGTTTTTGACAGAGTCTCAAAAATTCAGAAAAATGTTTCTAATTTTGAAAAAATTTACAGCTCGATTTTGAGATTTAAAAAAAAAGTCACTAATGTATGTAAAAGTATCAAAATCTGTCATTACCTAATTTGATGTTCCTTAAACGGTTGTCAAAAAAAAATATTCCTACGCTAAAAGTGACATAAAAAAAATGGATGGCAAAAAATCGTTCGTTTAATATTTTTACCACAGCAATACTTAAATCCACTTTTGCTTATTACTTTTAAAACTAGGAAAAAATTTAAATTATCTAGGCAACTTATTACACACAAACTTGTTAAATTTTCGTCCCGACCGAATATAAAATTTATGAACTACAGTTTTTTATTTTCTACTTAAAAAATCAACGCTATATTTTTTTATCAACCGCAATTTAAAATAAATTTCATAACTGTCATCGTCAATATTTAAATTTATGTTTATAATTAGCTATAATCACATTTTTCACGTACTTTTACAGAAAATTTCACGAAATTTCAATATATGAAAATCATGTAGTAACCACATCCCCACTTTTATTTATTTCAAATATATTTTTTAACTACTTCACCGAAATCTCTTCAAAATACGTACTTCAAATAAACATTATCGATGGAAAAATGACAGTTGGGAAAATTAATTGCATAATTACGCCATGTAACAAGCACTAATTTTTTTTTTTTTTATAATTACCACGAATTGCGATTATTTACTTATTTGAAACTATTTTAAATCAATCGTTATAGTGTTGAACCACTCGAAAGATTAAATATTTTAAATGGTGATGAAATAATGGAGATTAAAATGCGCAAAGATTTACAAAATTTGTTCGTATTTTCACGTTATAATTAAAGGAGTCATTCAATCGTTTAGAATAAAAAAATGAAAGATTATATAAGCTAAATGCGCATTTCCAGGCCTAAACTCTCATCGCCAGTAGTACAACAACTAGAGACATAATTCTTGCGTTTCACAACGAAATAAATATGAATATATTATTGTAAAATCGATTGTTAAATATTATAATATGTTATATTTAAATTCATCAACAAAAAAAATATTTTTTAATTAGCGCGCTATAAATTATTATTTAATAATAAAACATCAACGTTGCTATAAGACTTTTCTCATTTCATGTATTTGCATTTAAGGGGATACCGCCACTTTTTAAATTTCGTGTATTAGTTTAAATTTTGTCGTGCCATCCAACGCCATCTATTGTTGATTGTATTCACTAACATAAAACACTTTCAGTATAGATATCTTCCTTAGTTAAACAGTCCGCAATCCTAAAGATTGGTTGGAAACAGCACGCCATGCCGATCTATCCTGAGCTAATCTCTTCATCTCCCTATAGCTATTCATCTCAACGTCTTCAGCTATCTGACTCACATACTCCAATCTAGGCCTACCTACCCCTCTCTTTCCCTCCACTCTACCTTCTATGATCAATTGCATAATCCCCCCATGCCTAAGAATATGCCCTACTAATCTGTCTCCCCTACGCTGTAACACTCTCCAGATACTTCTCTTCTCCCCTATTAACTCTAGTACAGCTTCATTTGTTACTTTATTTTCCCAACCAATCCTCATCATCCTCCTATAACACCACATTTCTAATGCTTGTAATCTACGCTTCTCTTCCATTCCTATAGTCCACGCCTCACACCCGTACAGTGCTACACTCCAAACATATACCTTCAGTAATCTTTTTCTAATACCCAAGTCAATATTTGATCTTAAAATCTGTTCTTTTTCTACGAATGCCTTCCTACCCTGTGCTATCCTACACTTTATATCTACTTTGCTTCGATTATCTTTTGTGATTCTACTGCCTAAATAACAAAAATCTGACACTTCTTCGATTCTATTATCTCCTATTGAGATCTTCATTTTTCTACTGCATTCCTTTTTGTCACACCTCATCACTTTAGTTTTACCTATATTTATTTTCATGTTAAAATCCCTAGTCAATACTGCCTGCATACCATTCAATACCCTTTCTAAATTCTTTTCGCTTTCTTCTAATATAGCTATATCGTCGGCGAATCTCAACATATATATTTTCTCTCCCTGTACATTCACACCTACACTATACTCTTCTTTTACTTTGTTTATTGCATCTTCTATATATAGATTAAATAATAACGGTGAAAGTGTACATCCCTGCCGAACTCCCTTCCCTATTTTTGCTACCTCTTCTTCCCCCTCAATTCTAACTAAGGCAGTTTGGTGTTTATATAAATTAAAAATTATTCTCCTATCCTTATAATCTATACCCGTTTCTTTTAAAATTCTAAACATTATGTCCCAATCTACATTATCAAATGCCTTTTCTAAATCTACAAAAGCTTATATATATATATATAGATATCTTCCTAATAGATGTATATCTTGTATAGATATCGCTGTACCAAATATCTGTAATATTAGTTACTGTTTCAATAAAAATCAAAAATTATTTCGGAAGTTACTGAAAAATGGAGGTAAATTCCGTTATATATGCATGTAAATCGATTATATATTATAATTATTTAAAATTAAAGCTAAAATAGAATGACTTTTACGTGCAAAACAGTATTTCGTTAGCATTGCCAGGAGAGGGACATATTATCCAAAAAAATGTGCGGTATCTTCTTAATTTAATTTGCCTGCAATTTTTCCCCGTATGTCATTTTTTGTCTGCAAATTTTAAGAAGGGGAACGTCAAGGTAGATGTATTAATATAAATTAATTTGTTTATAATATTGCAGCAAATGGTTTGAAGTGCTACGTTTGCTCGGATTGTGAGAACGTTGAGGGTAAAACCACGGAAGAGTGTTCTTCCAAAACTACCACAGAATCAACTACCTCAGCAGTTACCACAGCATCATCTTCCTCAGCAGTTACCACAGCATCATCTTCCTCAGCAGTTACTACAGAATCATCTTCCTCAGCACCTACCACAAAATCAACCACACAAGCAGAATCTTCTTCAGAATCTACCTCAGAATCTACTTCAGAATCTAGCTCAGTAACACCTTCCCTAATTCTTACCCCAGAACCTAATGTACCATCAGTGAAACTCTTCGCCAGATATAAGAGAGATGTTTTATATGACAATAGAGCAGAAGAATATGGCGGGTGCTTCAAGTACACGTCAGATGGTAAGTGGCGGTGTTGCCAAACGATCGAGCATCTAAACATTTGAGAAATTCTCAGCGACTGTCTCGAGATGGCAATTTCGTTCGAGAGACGTATAAAATGAAATCGCGCGCATGTCCAAGTTTTTCGATGCAAATTTTTGCGCGGGCTGTGTTAAAAAATAAGACACAAATGTATTGTTTAAAAAAAAAAATAGTTTCAATAAAATGGCGGCTCAATAGAGCCTTGGGGACCGTCGGAAGAAGCAATCAGATTTTTTTTGTAAATAATTTCGACGTAATTTTTCTTACAGATAAAATAAATCGCGGCTGCGTAAAGACGAACGACGTAACCAGTTACTGCAACAGCAAAACGGATTGTACAGTGTGTACAGATGGCGACGGTTGCAATTCGTCCGTTAGTGTCATGGCGTCCGCCATCTTGGCTGTCATCGGTGTGACAATCCTCAGGATTCTGCAATAGCAATAACAAAATGTGTGTGAATAGTTTTAAATTGTAGTATTATTTTCGAACATTTGCCGTAGAAATGTATTTTATTATTTTTGTTATATTTATGCTGTTGTTTAAATCTTAGTTGAATAAAAATAAGGGAAAAATGAGATCGATTTTATTTTTTGACACATTTCGAAAGTGCGAAGGTTGTTAGAAAATTATTTTGCGCGTTTTGGCGATTATTTGGGAAAATTGGCAAAAATAAAAATATATTCAATTGATTGTTGGCGAATATTATTTTTGGGAATACCTTTTCAGTTAAATTAATATTTGCTCTTGTAATTCCGGGACAAATTTATGTCGTACAGACCAGTGGCGTAGGCGGATATTCGATTGGTGGGAGATTTTGAAAAAATGCCCGCGATAATCTGAAAATAGAAAATATTTGATTTGAGATGTTTAGTTTAAAAAAATATATTTTATTAGGACTTTCGACAAAAAAAATTACGGTCCTTATATATATATATTTTTTAATTTAAGCAGACAATATGATTTAAAAATTACAATTATTACTTATATACATTTACTACAGCGCGAAAAGATTAAAAAAAATTCTTTTCATAAATATCGTTTAGTCTTTACGCATTTCTAACTTACACAATATTTTAAAAAATCTTCTGGCAAAATGTTTGTTTAAAAAGCGCGCGCATTAATGGCGTTATATTTGTAGGAAAAAAATAAACTGCTGCGCAAATTAAATAAATATTCTTCAGTATTAAAAACTCTTTTTTTTGGCATTTTCAAACTAACACACCGTTTAAAAAAATGTTCTTTTGATTCTTGCAAAATATTTTTTAAAAAGCGCGCTATTAGTGGCGCTATTTTTAGCAGGAAAAAATAAACTGCTGCGCAAATTAAATAAATATTCTTCAGTATTAAAAACATTTTTTTGGGGCATTTTCAAACTAACACACCGTTTAAAAAAATCTTCTTTTGATTCTTGCAAAATATTTTTTTAAAAAGCGCGCGTATTAGTGGCGCTATTTTTTGTAGGAAAAAAAAAAACTGCTGCGCAAATTAAATAAATATTCTTCAGTATTAAAAACTATATTTTTTTTTGCATTTGCAAACAAACACACCGTTTAAAAAATCTTCTTTTGATTCTTGCAAAATATTTTTAAAAAAAAGGCGCGCATTAGTGGCGCTATTTTTTGTAGGAAAAAAAAAAACTGCTGCGCAAATTAAATAAATAGTCTTCAGTTTTAAAAAACAATTTTTTTGGCATTTTCAAACTATCATACCGTTTAAAAAATCTTCTTTTGATTTTTGCAAAATACTTTTTTAAAAAGCGCGCGCATTAGTGGCGTTATTCTTGTGGCAAAAATACTAAACTGCTGCGCAGAGTGTCAAAAAATTACCAAATATTCGACATTGGACATTGCCCCCCCCCCCAAAATTACGAATGACCCAACATGACTACTATACCACTGTCAAACATAGATATCTAATTAGTTTTTATATAATAATGTGTAGAGATAACAGAAAATTATAAATAATATAAATGTACGCTCAGAAAAATGTACAGTATAGTTTAATATTTATACTGAACAAATCGTTCGTTAGATTTTCAGACAAACTCTGTTTTTTTTTAATTTAAAAATCGCTTATAACATGTTGGGGAAGAAAAATAAAAAGTGTTTCCGAAATAAGCGAACTGGAAAAATAATTTTATTTGTTTTCTGTTTATTTTTAATGATAGACTATGGTGAGTACAATTATTTAATTTTTGTTTTGCGCAAATTCGATCAAAAATTATCCATTTTTTACATTTTTACAATAGTAGTAGTAATATATTTTTATTTATTTATTTATTTATTTATTTAGTTAAATGTATTTTTGCGTTTTTATAATTAGAATTCGAATTTCAGAATATCATTTGTTGGGTCAATAAAAATTTATTGATTGCTTTAAAAATGGATGCGGATTTATGACGCATTTAAGCGCAATAACAATGTCATAAAAAAAGTCAAATAATATCTGAGTATCGTTATCTGCAATCATTATGATAACTTAATTTTTTCATCTGGATTTATCTATTTATTACATGTCAATAAATGTAACAATTAATTTTACTAGTACGAAGAATTTAGATAATTGGATGGATTAAAAACAATTTTTATTAAATCAGTTAATAAAAATCAAATTAATATATTCAATAAAAAAATTCAAACGTTTTTTCTATTTGCGTTTTATATTTTAATACATAGAAATAGACGATAAAGTAAATAAAGACAGAAAAAAAGCAATGAATAGATTAAACCAGGGATTCGCAATGAGGTCGATATGGACCCCATATGGGTCGATCGAATTTTGAGAGGGGTCAATGGAAGTGAAGAGGTCGATTGGAGTCGATGGACGAGTCAATCATTTGCTGTATTCTTTTTTAAAGTTTCAAGAGAAAAACAACAACAACGATCTTGTTAGATTTTTTTAAATTTTATGTTTCAGCTGATTGATTTTAAAATCATTTATAAAAACGTTTTTTAACTAAATCTAAGGCTTCCATTAAAAAAAGAAGATTTTTCAATCAGGGTCCATTTTTTTAATCCATTTTTTTTTTAAATGATTCTTAGGAGCATCTTTGAAATGTTACCAATGCAACCAATGTAACGATATATCTGGCAAGTCACCGAGAACTTGTTCTTCCGAAATAACAGAAGTAGCGAGTAGTTCCACAACATCAACCTCACAAATGACTGAATCAAGCTCCACTAACTCCTCTTCAACTGATTCGACATCAACAATAAATACAATCACCACAACAACAGAACAAGACACAACTTCTACAACTGATTCAACAACATCCTCAACATCAACAACAACTGAACAAGTAACAACTAGTTCAACTGACACAATAGTACCCTCAACAACAACAACTGAACAAGTAACAACTACTTCAACTGACACAATAGAGCCCTCAACATCAACAACAACTGAACAAGTAACAACAACAACTGGCACAATAGAGCCCTCAACATCAACAACAACTGAACAAGTAACAACTAGTTCAACTGACACAACAGAACCCTCAACAACAACAACAACAACAACTGAACAAGTACCAACTACTTCAACTGACACAATAGAGCCCTCAACATCAACAACAACTGAACAAGTAACAACAACAACTGGCACAATGGAACCCTCAACATCAACAACAACTGAACAAGTAACAACTACTTCAACTGACACAATAGAGCCCTCAACATCAACAACAACTGAACAAGTAACAACAACAACTGGCACAATAGAGCCCTCAACATCAACAACAACTGAACAAGTAACAACAACAACTGGCACAATGGAACCCTCAACATCAACAACAACTGAACAAGTAACAATTACTTCAACTGACACAATAGAGCCCTCCACATCTACAACAACTGAACAATTAGCAACTACTTCAACTGACACAACAGAACCCTCAACATCTACAACAACTGAACAAGGGACAATTACTCCAAATGACAGAAAAATAGCAACTCCGTTAACAACAATTCCATTGACTTCAGAACTACCATCAACTGCTACAAAAAATCAAAATAATTCGCCAACAGAAAGTGCTGCTGGTAGTTTTAAACATAATAAGTTAACGCATAGATCAAAAAGGTCTGTACTTGAAGATATAAATGGCAAAGAGGCGGAAGCAAATTTAAATTGCTATCGATATATAAAAGGTACTATCAATAAAGCGGTACTCAAACAAGTTTTATGAAAATATTTGGAAAATTTATGACATTTTCCTATCAAATGAACGTATTTTTTTTTTTTATATGTTCATCAATATTCAAACAAATTCATTGCCCGATTTATGGTTTTTTTAAAAAACATTTTCGACTAATTTTTTTCACTTTTCATAGATTTGGAAATATATAGAGGTTGCATAGATGACACCTATACGGCGGATCGGCTATGTAAAGAAGAACCAGATCGTTTGAACTGTCAAATTTGCTCAACTGACGGATGTAATGCTGGAAGTATCTTAATAAGTTTATATAGTCTAAATTTACTGCCAATAATTTTGGTATATAAATTTTCTTTATAAATGCATATTTTTAATGAAGTAAACGACATCGAACGGGAAACATATGAACGATTTATAAATTACTGTTCAAAATTTGATTGAATAAGTATTTAACCCCCGTAATCAGACCTGGTGTACTATTTCAATAACCAACTTAAAATATTAGTAATGTAACTGCAACCGTGTATACGACTGCTTTGAGCGAGCATATTCTTATAAAATATGTTGTATAGTGGCCCCATCTGCTGGATTCAATTTGAAATATATAAAAGTACTGGGTGGTGTAGCGAATGGTAGTTCGTTTGTTGATAAAGTCGAATGACATTGGAAAGGAGTTATGTATCGTTGTACACAGAATATCATATTTATTTCAATTTTAGTTTGTTAAATGTCATTGTTCATTTTTGTGGCGTTTCGTTCGCATCATTTGGGACAATATCTATGTTGTAATGTACAGCTCTGCAAAAGCCTGAAATAACGATATACATTTTTGTATTTCGTATAATTATGCTCCACATCTTCTCGTAACACCAAAAAATATTTTCTGCTTTCGAAAAAAAACCCGGTCTGAAGGGGTTTAGTTTAGTACTTTCTTTCTAGATAGCGCTGTGATCGTTAAATCAAATTAATATTTAAAAACATAAAGTTTGCATTTTTACAACATAATTCCTCGTTGAATTCATCTTAAACCATATTTTTGGAATGTTTATATATATTTTTTCAAGTATAGTGTAATAAAAATATATATAATATACAAAAATTGTATTTTTTAAATATTTCCAATTTTTTTTTTACCAAATTCCCAGCCGATTTTTAATTTAGAGTATCTTATCTGTATTAAATAATAACAAATAAGATTAGAAAATATCATAAATTTCACATTCTATCAGTGACAACATATACTGTTGTGAAGGAACCTTATAAGCACCTGAAAAGTTGTAAAAATGACTTTGAATTTAAAAAGTTTTATTATTTTGGCTTGCCTCGTTCAAGGTAAGTTATTAGTTAAATAGTCCTCAATCCGATGATTTGATTCGATCACTTTGAGCTGACCTGACCTAACCTGACCTGACCTTGAGCTGATTCCGTCACCCTCCAATCTAGGCCTACCTACCCCTTGCTTTCCCTCTACTCCACCTTCTATAACTAATTGCATAATGTCTAAGAATGAATCTATCTCTTCTACTAACGGCTTCATTTGTCACTCAATCTTCTTAACCAATCCCCACCCTGTAGCACCACATTTCAATCCTTCTATTCTTCATTTAATTCCCTTCCTTGTCTATAATCCACGCTATATATAAAATCAAAAATTACATTTGCAAACGCTCAAACGTGCATTTACGTGCATCTTTCAACTAAAACTAAATGATTCGTCTTTTCCCAAAGCCACATTCTGCCAACAACAGGACCCAATTTCCTCCAGGGCCGTCAACAGCGACCTAAAATGTTACGTCTGCCAACAATCGTCCACGCAAGGTTGTGGTGATCCAATTGACACAACGTACTTAACGTCACACGCCTGCAATACTTTGGACTATCACCATATGCCCCGTAACGATGGTACCAGAATGGTACCGGTTAATAATCCGCTGTTGGAGGAAGTGTTTGGTAATAGGGAACGATTCTCCAACAGGATTACTTTTGCGTACGAATGTATCAAGTTCGTGGAAAAGAATGGAGGTAATACGATAGTTGATTTTGTGTTTAATGTTGATTTAAAGTGGACGTGGTTTGTCGATTTGAATTTTGTTTACGTTATTTTAACTCGGAATTATTTTAATATAATCTTCCAGAGTCGTTTTGATGAATTTTTGTATAGACAATGAATGGGCGGTAAAAATGTATAAGAGAGAAATATTCATGCGCAACATCGTGCGCGCTGAAACAAGTGCGCATTTATGGGGCGTTCATTTATTTTTATTGTATTTTAAATCATAAAATTTATATAGAAAATGTTGGTTACAATTATTTCTTGCATAAAACGTGTCTTAAATTTTCTTATACAATTTTTTTTTTTATTCTTTTATAAAAATCTTTTAAATATCCATTAAATTAATTTTTTAATAAATTAAAAAATTATATTTATTATCTAATTATATAACATTTTTAATGAAAATTACAATTAAATTTTATAACATTGCGACAATTTAGTACATGATTGTACTAATTAACGTATTTCTAGAATTTTGGTATAATATAAAAAGTTCATTTGGTTCATCAACATTTCAAATTTCCATTGTTCGATCATCGATTTAGGAATTTTTCAAAAATCATTCAATAGTCGTTTAAAAATTGATAAGATAAATGAAAAGTAAAATTTTACTCGTCAGTTTCGTTATCATTATTGTAAATATCCTCAATGATTCATTAGGAAAATATAAATCGTATGATTAATAATTATCATAGATATTCTAAAAATATACTTTTTATAAATTTATGTGCCTACACAAATTATTATGTAAATTCAATTAAATTCAATTAAAAAAATTTCTCGTACGAAAAAGTCAACATTTTTAGTTTAAACAATATTTCTAGTCAATTCGTATTTCGCGCGCATTTGTTCAGCTGATACATGCGCAACATAGTGCGCAATAGAAACGGCGGCAATTCAAATATTTACAGAAATTTCTTTCTTAAAACTACATCAAAATCCCAACTATTTAGCACCTTTTAATTCGATAAATTTATTTATTGATTGTCATTTCGCAAAATTAAATAAATCTTATTTAAAAATAAAAATAAATAAAATAAATAAATAAAAACCAAAATCGTTATTTTTATTTGTTTGGTTTCAGTTGAAAGAAGTTGCATACCGAAAGCAGTTAATATAGAAAATATTTGCGATTATTTTAAAATGGAGAGACCGAGCTTGAAAAGTTGCATATCCTGTACTACTGACAATTGCAATGGTTCCATTAAATTTGGACATTCTGTATTTATGATTTTAACATTTATATTTGTTCTTTTTAAATTATTTTAGTATATATTATTTTTAATACATTAGATGTAATAATTTAAGACAAAAAACCGGTTTTTTTTATAAATTTTTTGAATACCGTTTTTATTATAAAATAAACAATTTTGTTGTTGATGAAGAATTAAATGCATTTTCTCTTTAATTTTATTTTATTTAAAAAAAAAAATTTTTAACTGAATATATTTATATAAAAAAGTAATAAGCATTTCAAAAAATAATTAGTGAAAAATTATTTTTATGCTTTGTCAATTTTTTAGTTTACATATTTATGGTAGATTAGATTAGAAAAATAGAACAAAGGTGACTATAAAAATATTTACAGTTATGAAACGATAATGTAATATTTGAACAATTAAAATAGTAAAGAAAGTAGAGTAGGATCAAAATAATGTAAAAAAATTTAACAACAAAAATTATATGCCAATATTTTAATTTAAATGATAATTTTCAATTTGCATAACATTTGACCCAATGTAAATGACGTGGGTAGTATTTAAATGTCTGGCGTGCATGTGACATAGAAACGTCGCTTACACCATTGCCATATCAAATTTAAATGTTGATATTAAAAAAAAAAATTTTTTTAATATTTCGTACATTTTTAGGAGTCTACAAAAAATATGTCAACATATTTTCGAAGATTTTTGAAATGTAGCAAAATTATAACAAAGAAATCTTCTTTATATTTTTAAACATCCCCAAATACGGTGATTTTGACACTGTTTCGTCAAATCTAAAAATTGAATCTTTCCAATATTATTTACTCGTTGACTCGAATCGATTTTGCATTTTTTTATCAGCAGTATAGATAATAAAATTTCAATATTAGCGCAATATAATATGTAGAGAATCACTTGGTGATAACAACTGGAACAGTCATTCCATTTATCATCCGAGGTACCTGAAACAGTACCTCAATTACCACCTAGGTACGGTGAGGTGACAATTGTCCACACCGCTGTGTTATGGAAATGGTAACAAATTGCGAAGAAAAATGCATAAAGGACACGTCATTTTCGCTGTAATTTTCGTACAAACCGCCTGTGAGTATTTAACGCGAGATTATTTAAAAGTGGGTCTCTGCAAGGCTCAGAACAAGGCCCGCTGTTATGTAAGATCTAGTTGAATTGTAACGTTGTATTGCCGAATTGTTTTCTGCAATTCGCTGACATAAATGTGCATATTAAGTATATAAAAAGCGAAGGTGATTTTAGTCAGAAATATTTTTGAGTGTCAAAAATTTTGTAGAGAATTTTTAAACCAATCAAGTTTTAAATTTAGTTCAAAGTGTAATTTGCAATAGTGAAAATAAAGGAAAAACGATTTTCTTGGAAATGTGATTATGAGTAACAGATAAGCTTTGATTTTTCCAAAACAAAATATAATTCACTGACAAGTAATCGAATTTGAAATATTTTACTGTATGCAATTTTTTCAAAAAGTAACTAGCCAATACACTTTTTTAGTTTAGTTTTGGACATTTTTTATTTTATTTTTTTAATGTATTTTTCTTTGAAGCTTTTTTTTTCTATAAATAGCTAAAACATTGGAAATTTCTCATCTTTGATTTGATTTATTTAATTTTTCAAGATTCTCCAAAATATATGCATAATATAAAGAATAATGAAGTTTGGAAAAATATTTTTAATGACATTTTTTAATTTTTCAGGCATAAATTTAGTTCTTTCGGAAAATAACCGAACGATATATAAAAATGAAGAGGTCGAGAAGGAAGGCGTATATATACAATGTGAGTTTTTGTTTAGAAAAATTTAAAAAAATATTATAAATTATTTAGATTTTTATAATTTTTATAATTTTTAATTTTATAATAATCAAGAAATGTATGATAAAATATAATTTCCTAAATTATATTTTATCATATATTTCTTAAGAGTATTCTTGTACCTTGGTACAAAAATGGCCAATGTCCAATATTATAATGCGTCGGAAAATGGAAAATGGATTTTTTTTTTATTTTAAACATTTTCGTAATGTTTTCGCATTTTCAAAAAATTATATAACAATTTTCATATATATAACAAAGTTTTTTAAATTTTTTTGATTTAATTATTCATGTTATTTGGTAATTTATTTTTTATTTGGTAATTTTTTTTTCATTATTTGGTAATTTATTTGGTAAATTTTTTTTTGGAATTCTCATGGACATTGGCTCCATATTTTGAACATTGGCCCTTTTTGTTCCAAGGTACATATATGTGTGTGTGTTTTAGAATTTTTTAATTAATGAAAATATAAAAGATAGAAGCTTATGCACCGAAGTGCGCATCTAACTTCAAGTTTTGCGATTTTTTTTTCTAACATTATTCTATTATTTAACGGTGGTGATAAATTTGTAATAAAATAAAATTGAAGGGGACTGTAGCGTCCTTTATTACCAAAATTGCACTTAAGGCGCCATCTGTATTTCAATTAGTCAACCATGAATATACGATTTCAATCTAACGACTCTTGGTCAAATATTTGATGTAATATTTGTTAAATAGTATAAAATTTTCCATTTTAGCTGCGAAAGTCTTTCGCAATTTCTGCGTCAAGAATTTCTTTGTTCAGTGTAAATTTTTTTCGTTCAGCTATTCGAAAATTTCAATCTAGGTATTAAGGTTTTTTTTTTAAGAGTCTCAAAAAAAAAAAATCCATTCTAATCTAAACCTTTCTTAATGTATATTAAAAATATTACGTCCTTACGACTTCTCTACAAAAAAAAATGTCTGAGCTCAAAATACGTTCTTAGGACGTTCCTGTAAAAAAAAATTCTTTATTCAAAATATATCTTGTTCCTTGCGAAGAATTAACAGGACAAACTGGAGCAGTTGAATTTTTGAAAGGAGCTTTCAAAAATGTCACATTAGCGAATTTATCATATCATTAAGAAAATCGATTGATTAAAATTCAATTTTTTTTTCCAATAATCATTAAAAACAATTTATCACGCTACTTTATCATTGTACACCTATAATAATATCTTATCAATTCATTTATTGCATTCAACTATTTCAGGTTTAGAATCCGAATTAGCACTTAAAAACATTTTATTTTAATTATCTACAAATCCTGAGCCAAAGCCACATTCTAAACGAGCAGTACTTTAAATTTTGATAATATTATATTTAATTGCATTTTCAAAATAATCAAATAAATAATTAGAAATTTAAAAAATAAATCATATAATGATGCGCACGATGTATTTGTTGGGTGTTCCGCAAGGAGGCATACTAGGCCCTTTGCTATTTACACTATACCAGTTTTTGCTGTATTTATTTAAAAGAAAGGTGATATATTTTGTTTAGTTAAAAAACGATAAAATAATAATCACTTTTCTAGCAATATTCCCTTTCTTCCTCTTCATTCATACATTGACCATACACTTCCTAAATCTCCATAAATTATATTTGCCCGAAACAAAAAAACCATTTCTAGTCACGAATAAGTAAAACTACAGAAAAAAAATCGTAATTTTCAGATGACTTCCACTGCTGCCAACAGCGTAGCCTACATCAATCGGCCATCAGTCATATGTCAGGTGTCAATGTCAGAAATGTTACCGACGTTACCATTGACAGCACATACACTCGCTATACAACTGACAGCAATCTACTGGCCGCCATCTTGATGACAAATGCCTTGGCCGTCATTCTGACTAAATTCTAGCTGTCACTTTGTTTCGATTAAATCTTTTGTTTCGTAAAAGGACATGCAATAATATTGTCTGTATTTAGATATAATACTAGAATATTGGATTATTTTTTTAATTTAATTTTTGAACGACACATAAATAAAATAGAGATGTGGATATACGAACAAATAATCGACGCAAGAAAAATGGTTTTGTCTAGTCTTATAAATTTAATTTAATTAATTTTAGCGATGTGACTGATGATGTTCCGTGACAGCAATGACAAGTGACACTGTGATATTTTATTTAACGCTTTGAATACTCCCTAAGTAATGTTTAATTCGTAATAACTGACACATTGATTGTCGTTTCAACATATTTATTGTAAAATAGTTTCTTTTGATAGAATAATTAAAATACAAATATACAATCAATGGATCCATAGATTTGGTGCTTTTATATTTTGTTCCTTCGCAAAATTTTAAGTAAAAATATCTTCTTTGACTGATCAATCGCACTAACAATCATTAGCAAAGGTTTTTTTTGTAACTTTTCTTTTGGGATTTTCCACTAAAAATGAAAGAATTTTTGCTATTTGTGTCTTCAAAAAATATGTACCATGTATATAAAAAAATATTTTACGATAGGCAACTTGTAAAACATTCTTTTTACTTTGATATTCGGACAAAATATAACAGACGGTAAGAAAAATTTGCCGAAACGTTTTAATACTTAAGTTGGAATACTTGGAACAACTGAACGAACATATTTGCCCTACTGGACTATGTTCAACAAAAAAGTTCTAGGCGCGCAAAAATTACAAAAACACATTTGAAGTTGAAAACGAAAGTTTTATACGTTTTTTTTTTCAAATATTTGACCAAGAGTCGTAAATTAATCGCCAGCGTGTTTAATTTACAAAAAAAAAAACACACAAAAAATTGCGTTGGAAATTAAAAAAAAGTTTATCCATTGAAAAATTGAGCAATATTCATACAACAAAATTTTACAAATATTTAGAACAGCTGAAGGAACCAACTTGCCTTACTGGACTATGTTCAACAAAAAAAAATTTGACTCAAAAATTACAAAACACGATCGAGGTTAAAAATGAAAAAAATTATACTTTTGACATATATTACATCAAATATTTGACCAAGAGTCGTTAATTCGAAATTATAAATTCATGATTGACAAATCATGAAATATATTTTAGCAAAATACGCGCAAAAATATTTTACCAACAAGCGGCCCTTTAAATTTTTTTAAAAAAAATCGTTTTAACTCAATTTTAATTTAAATAAAAATAGTTCCGATAACTATTTGATTTAACAAAGCCTTATAAGGGCATGCTGAATATAAAATTTTTTTTTTATAAAAATACAAAAAAAAACTTATAGTACATATATTGAATATAAAAAAAAAAATTACAAATTTACACTACTGGACTATGTTCAACAAAAAACTTTTGTTTTTAAAATTACCAAAAAAAATGCGAATTTTCCTATAACGACGTCGGTAGTATTGATGTCAAAGCAAAAGTCGCATCATCCACCGTTGCCAAATCAAATCTAAACGCTGATATTTAATAGAAATATATAAAAAAATACATTTACAAGTTATTTGACACATCTTTATGGTTAATTAATATTCGCCTTATTAAAAATACTCGATATTAATTTTTCTAAATATATTAACTTATTCCATAAATGTATATTTATTTTTTTAACATATGAAAAAGTTATTGTTGGCAACAGTGTCTAGAAATACCGCATAAGTCGCACAAATATATTAAAACTACCGTGAAAAATGATTTGTTCAAAATACTATAAAAACGACAAGATTTTTTTTTAATTAAAATATTTTTTTAAGAATATAACGAATATAAATATTTTCCTATCGGCAAAAAATAACAAAATTAATGATGTAGAAGATTCTGTCAGAAAAAAAAACGATCAAAGGCATATATGTACCGTACGGCTGTGAGGCGTGGACAATAATTAGACAAAGATGGTACCTTAAAAACAGGGAAACCCAAAAAATAGGCGCATCTGGTTTAAGCCAACTTTTGTTTGTGGAATTAACGTACGAAAATATAGATAAGCTCGAAAAAAGATAAGATAGTAACGAACGTCGAATACAAATTTCCACTTGAATCATAAATTGACGCTTCACCTTAAAATAATTTCAAATCGGCGACAGTTTATGGTCTAACATTCGAAGATTAAATATCGAAATATCCGATCAAAAATTAGCTAGCGAAATGGGTGCGAAAATTATTACCATTTTGCTAATTAGTTCGCTATGTTCAATAGGTACGTACATTTTTTTATTTTTTTTTTTACAATCGTGTACCACAATAACGTCGTATTTTTGTATAGATTACTATATATTTATTTTACGTCGATTTATTGTGCGTTCGAATTTAATTTCGAAAATCGAGCATCGACTTTTATCGTTATTGCAGCGTACACCTTGAAATGTTATCAATGCGAGATCGGTTTGGCGGTGACAGATCACGCCTGTTTGGATCCAACAAATGCCGACTTGGAGCCGAAGATCAAAGAGATGGAGTGCCGTAATGTGCAAGATGTATGCGCGACCGTTGTTTATCGTACGTGAAATGGTTTAAAGCAGTAAAATGGTGAAATGTTTAGAAAATGATTTTGCACGCGTGTTTTTTTATTAGGCGCCATCTGTAGTTGAAATAGCCAATTTACGACTAATGGTGGTCAGATATTTTTTCGATTGTTACTCGAAAATGTTTTGTAATTTTTTAATCGACAATTTTTTGTTGAACATAGTCCAGTATAATAATAATAATAGTTTTGATATATTTGTGCGACGTATTTCTAGACACTGTTGCCAACAACAAGTTTAAAAAAATATATATATACGAAATATATGAAATAAGTAAATATTTTTTAGAAAAATTAATATTAAGTATTTTCAATAAGGCGAATATTAATTCGAAACAATTAACCGTAAAGATGTGTCAAATAACTTGTAAATGTATTTTTTATATATTTCTTTGAAATATCAGCATTTAGATTTGATTTGGCAACGGTGGATGATGCGACTTTTGCTTTGACATCAATACTACCGACGTCATTATAGGAAAATTCGCATTATTCTTTTAATTTTTTGAATCAAGAGTTTTTTTGTTGAACATAGTCCAACGCAATTTTTCGTGTTCTTTTTTTTTTGTAAATTGAACACGGTGGCGATTATTTTTCGACTCTTGGTCAAATATTTGAAAAAAAAATTATAAAAGTTTTTTTTCAACTTCAAACGTGTTTTTGTAATTTTTAATCGAGAAATTTTTTGTTGAACATAGTCCAGTAGGGGGTTGTGCTCGTTCAACTGTTCCAAATATTACAACCTAGGGATTTTACGTTAAGTTGTGTTAAATTGTGTCAGAATCTCAAAAAAAATAAAAAATTACGATAGAGATTTTAAAAAAAATTAACCAAAACAGCTGAAACCATCAAAATTCTCATAACTCAAAATATACCATTTTTCATATGAAAAAATTATCATTTATCACCGATTTATTTTACCTATAAAACTGTATTATTATTTTTATTAAGACTATTTAAAAAAAATACATTTTTAATAACTAATAAAAAAAAAAGTCCAAATTTGACCAATATTCATAAAAAAAAACCTTACAAACGATATTTAGTCACGAATAGATTATTTTTGTAAAAATTTATTTAGTTTGAGAGAAAAATCAACAAACGATTCATAGATAAAGATAAAAACCTTTTCTTTTACTAACAAAGTCATTATTTATTTCATATCGAAATTTAAACACTATCTAATGTCAGAAAATTCCAAATAGCAAAAATCAAATTACCTTATTATTATTTTCGACTGATCATTTCGACAGTCTTGCATAAATATGGCAACTATGTACGTACTATGGTAATTATCTTACACTTGGCAATGCTGTAAACACGTTTTGTATTTACAGCATTGCCAAGTGTACGATAATTATAAATATACAAAATGGAATCAACCGCAATTGAAACAATATTTTTGTGATTCGTTTCAGCGCACAATATGAAGCGCGAATGCGGCGTTGCCATAACTGAAGGCCAGCCATATTGCAGCAGAGGCGAAGAAGCGCACGAGACGTGCACGACCTGTATTACAGATCTCTGTAATTCAGAGAAAACTGGTGGAGCGCAAATAATGGCCCTTTCTACCGCTCTTATAGTCACGTTGGTTGGATCCGTGCTCATCTTGCAATAAGATTTTTTTGCGCAAAAGATTTTTTTTACGTAATATTTAGACATGTACTTTTTAAGTAATATATGGACTTTTGATGTAACACTAAAAAAACTATGAATTTGTGAATTTCGTAATAAAAAAATTATTAAATAAATATATCATTTTGATTTAAATGAAAACATGTCTTTTGTTTTGTTTGATTTACTTGATTTAAAAGTGCTTTAAAATTGTATATTAAATTTTATAGAAAATTAATATCGAAATTTTATAATATCGATTTTTCAAGAAGCACATGCCTAAAAAACTTTTTAATAAGTTGGAAAAATGCATTTTGCATTTGAACTACTATTTGAAGCTATGCATGTTTGACAGTTAGTTCAAATTAGTTTTCCTTAAAATACATTCGAGGTCCATTTTTTTTTATACAGGGTAAATATATTTTTTTTTACACTCAAGTTATTTTAAACGACAAAACATTTACACTCAAGATTTTTTCTATTGCTTTGATTTTTCCATATCAAAAAAATATATGTTCATTTTATTGCAAAAAAAAAAAGACAACAAAACAATTTTATCTTTCCATGTTTAATCATACATCGGAAATATTCGATATATTTGCAATAAAAACCGCGAAGTAAATAAATGTCAGTACCTATAAAGATTATCTTTCTATATTTACGAGGTGACTAAATAAAATTTGAGGTTTTTTACCATAAATCTTAAGGCGTTGTCGAGGAATAAATACGTTCAACAAATCAGATATGCTCCATATATAAAAGGCGATTTTTGTACTTGTATATATTTAGTCAAAGCAAAAGGAACAATAGAAACAGTCGAAGCACATTCAAAATTTCTTTTGTTTTAAAAAAAAAATATAAAATGGATTACTTTTTAAAAATCTGTGTCCTTATATTAATAATTGGATCTAATATTGATAAAATTGGTAAGAATTTTTCTTTTTAAAAAATTGTGCCTAAAAATATTAATATATACTCTAATTCCGATATAAAATTTTATCAAAATATTTTTTAAATTTTTATATGAAACTTTATTTAAAAATTCATTTTTTTTTCTTCAATTTTTCAATGAATGAACTTTTTTATTTGAATTTTTGAATCGATATTTTTTTTGCTGTTTTGTGTTTTTGTAATTTTTGAGTACATTTTTTTTTTGCTGAACATAGTCCAGGAGTGAAGTTTTGTTCGTTCAGCTGTTCCAAATATACCAACCTATGTATTAGAAAATTCGCATTGTTTTTTTTTGTCATTTTTGAACGAAGAATTTTTTGCTGAACATAGTTCAATTTTTTTTTTCAATTTTTCAATTAATGACCCTTTTTTAATTTCTAAGACAATTTTTTGTATTCTTTTTTTTTGTAAATTGAAAACTGTTTGAAAAAATGTATAACATTTTCATTTTCCTCGAATGAAATGAAAAAGCCTGTTTATAAAATGGTTTTTGATTTTTTCACGCGTGTTTTTTAATAATTAAACTTATCTGTTGTTGAATTACTCAATTTACTAGTATTGGTCAAATATTTTTTCGATTTTAGAGTAATAGCTTTTTTGGAATAAATTTTTTTTTTTTCAATTTTTGAATCAAGATTTTTGTTGTTGAACATTTTTTTTTACAAAAGAGCCAAATTGAAAACTTCACAATTCTTAAAAACTGCGCGGTTTCAATTATAATTAAGTTTATTAATATTCTATTATAATTTTATAATTCACCAATCAAATTAACTTTCCGTTCATAGATAGCGCTTCGAAAGACAGAACATGTTATTATTGTATAGAGACCAAGAGAGGTCGCTGTAACGACATGAACGATATCGACACGGTTCGTTGTGACACGTTGCCATATTCCCGAATGTCAGTATTCAATGATAGCAACACTGAAGGATTTAGAAATGATGACAATGGTGAGGATTATGGTCAAATAGAGCCGAGAACGAATGGCCGACCACCCCCTCATGGGTCAGAATTTCAATGTGTCAAAGAAAGAAGGCGATGTAAGTTTTTAAAAATTACGAAGTAGTTCATATATAAGAAATGTTCAAAAGAACTACGGCAAAATTCTCACTTACAGAATTAATTCAAAAAAACTTTTGTTATTTTATTAGCATGGGTACAAAAATATATCTAATTTTTTTTTTTAAAAAACACTATTGATTTTCCAAACTTGCATTATAATTGTAAAAAAAAACCCTGATGACAAGTCACGCATAGACTATAAAAAAATGTTTACCTTCGTACATTTTAAATAAATATTTGCAAATCGATTTTGTGAGATATGAAATTTAACGAGCATTTTCGAAGAAAATAAGATGATGAGACAACAGTGTAATTTAAAATTATCTTGTTTAAATAATGTATTTAACGAATTGTTCATGCAGATTATTTTTTATATTGTAAATTTGCAATATTTTAAAAATTGCCGTGTGTATTATAATACATATACAGGAATTATCTAGAATTTTTGTATCTTATATAGGCAACACGTATATCGCTTCGACATCAAAAGATATCTATATAAATAAAAATTCATTGAATTAATTTCTGTAAAATCGAAAATATAAATTAAAATAGTTTTATTATTATTTAGATTTTATTGTTTTATGAAAATATTATAAAATAACTTGTAAAAATATAAACTAAAATTTTTTTATCTATCAATCTTCTTGTACATTAAAATTATTTTTGTTTATATTTTCCATTTTCGGCTGCTATCATTTTTTAATAAAAATATTCTTCATCAGTGATTAAAATATCATTTTAAATATATCTGTGTTAAATTAAATAATTATTGTATTTAATTCAAAACACTATATAAAGTGTCGACATCATTATTTTTATTTTGCATTATTTTGTGTCTTTCAATTGATTTTAGATCTAAGTGACGAAAAGAAAAACTTCCTGTTGCGGACATGCGTCCTTAACCAATTTGCTGACACATACTGTCAGGATATCAAAGACAACGGCCTGTCAAATATCTACCACAAGTACGATTTGACAGAATGTCATATTTGTGACAGTGACAACTGCAATTTTGGAAACTCAATGAAAATACCATTCGGACTTGTAATTATCGCATCAATTTCAATGATATTGAAAAGTTTTTAGCATTTGAAAAGAATGTGATTATCATTTTTGGAAATTTGTCAATTTGTTAATTTCATTGAACGAAGAGAATCTTTTATTCAACTGTTTATACGGAATAATATACTTATAATAAAAAAGAAATGAGTACTTAGGAAGAAAAAAACTAGATATTTTTAATCAAAATGATAAACAAAATTAATCAAAATATAACCTTAATAATTATTGATAATTTGAGATTTTTAATAATTTAATAAATATATATATTTTTATTATTACCGGCAATGTTTGCAAATGTCAAATTGTTTGCGAAAATTATTAAATATTTAAAAAAAACATTTTTTTTTCGTTAATGAGTCATTGTACTCGATTAATTGGAATTCATAGAAAGCGCAGTCATTTTAAATGCCCATAAAAAAAAAGTGTCATATACAGGTCAGTATTCAAATTTTTACAAAAAAATTTTTGGACAAAATCTTTCTGTATTAATTGTAAAATATAAGCTGATTTATATTAAAAAAATTCTTATTATTAGTTCATGAATATTATTAATAAATGGTAAGAAAAATATATATTCGAAAAATGTATATAACAAAAAAAATTTATAGCAACAATAAATTTTAAGTTAAAATATGTTGACTGGAATGTAATATAATTAATTTAACAAATAATAGAAATAAAATGAATATAAATCGAAAAAAATTTGCATTTTTTTTCATCCACAATAATTCCTATGACATCATCTTCATTTATATTACCAATAATTTTTTACACGTTTTTATATATTGAGGGCTGAGGACCAACCATATATAGGGCCATTTCGAAATTTCAAAATTCCTTTTTTTTTTTTAACAAATTTAAAAAAGTTGATTTATGTATCAATATTTGGAAAATTTGGTTTCATTTCGATGTTTCTTGGAAACAAAAAAAAATCATTCAGAGGAAATTGATATGTTGAGGTTCGCAGGCGATATGGCTATCTGGGAAGAAAGGGAGCAGAATTTAGAACCGGTATTAAATGGTGTGCAGGAAGTAATTCGGTAATACAAAAAGCTTACTGAAGAAATATACATATATCCACATGTAGTGTAGCATTGTATGGCTCTGAGGCGTGGACTATAGAAGCATTCGAAATTTAACAAAAAAATTTAAAAAATCAGAATATTTTTCTATAAAAATTAATGTGTTCGTTATGTTATTAAAATCGTAGTAACGTAAGTGTTACTTTTCTCAATTTTAATTGTTAACCTTTTTATAAAAAACCCCTCCTTCGTATGAATAATCGAATTCCAAGTGCCATTAAATAAAAAATCTGCGTTTCAAAAAAATTTTACATTTTCAACTCGATTTAATCGGCAATTTCTTCTTTAACGTTAATTTAAAAAAAATACAATTTTAATTTAAAAAAATACAATTTTTATTCAAAAAATTACATTCATCGCCCCAACCCCCCCCCCCCCCCCCCCCCCAAAGAATCAATACGAAATTTTGTAACCATCTCTTAATTTAAATTTAATTTTTACGATTGTAGATCTTGGAACCCTATATAATGTCTTCAGCAGTCCGTTGTAAGTCTGGTGCCAGTCTGTCTTGCATTTATTGACCGCCATGACATGGTGGTAAATGATGGTATCTACATTACCGACTATATATATATTCCTATAGCAGTTATCCTCCTTATCCTTCTCATGTCCCGTATGAGGGAGGATGAGGGACGAAGGACGTCCCTAGAAGGACGTGGGACAATCGCAGACAGGCGCCATTTGATAATAAACAAGATATACAGGGTGATGAAGAAGTTGGAATATATTTTTTAAAAAACGAAGATCGGAAATGTAGAAAAAATATACATTTTTTTAATGAGGTAGTAAAGTATAAAAAGAGATTCTGAAGAAATCGATTTTTTTAGAATAATCTATCGCATTAGAACATAAAAAATTTTCTTGGTTTTGCAATGGTTTTGATGTTAAACAAAATTAGGAAAAATAATTTTTTCTAGTTCAAAACAAATTTTTTAACAAATCGAAATTTAAACTTCATTATATAAAATTCGTATAAAAACAATTTATATTAAAAAATTTCGTACAAATAACGATATTTCGAGTTGAAAAAAAAAATTTTACAATCACAAAAAAAAACTGGGTGAAGCAACAATTTTAATTAATACCGAAAATATTTCAATAATTTGAAATAAAAATGATTTGGTTAATAAAATTCAATTTGGCGGCTAGAATTTATGTCGTGCTTATTTACAATGTTTGTTTGTGCCATTTAGACAACAAAGAATTGTTCGAGCTCACTGAAGGATGTAATCATGTGATATATTAATTTTTTGGGGAGTAAAAAAAGTTTTTGTTTGGATTGTCTTTTGTTCGAAAATGAATGTTATGATGAAGAATTAAAAAAAAAAATTTTCGTGGTGGTAAATTTCAATATACAAAATGGAAAAATTAACGTTTAATCTAATTTTTATTTATTAGTAATTTTAAAATCAAATAAAAACTGGTTTTGAAAAAAAAAATTTATAAATTGTAAAAAAAAATTTAGATAACAAAGCGATATTTCCAAGAATTATAGACGACTCAAAATATAATCTACTATTAGCTATATAATAAAAAATAGGATTATGAACGTGAGAATATGAGAGCGTGACGATACCTTACGCTCTCATATTACAAATAAAAATGGCAAAAAAAAATTCATGGGAAAATATATTATCGATGTGAACAAGAAGTTTTAGAAGATAATAACGCGTTGTAATAATTATTATTAATTAATTAAATCAAGTAGAATAAAAATATTTTATGTTGGGTCACTATTTAGTAAAATGCTCATATTTGTGAAAAACTATTTAATTGTATTTTGGGGAAGGATGTGTTTAATTAAAATATTTTTTTTATAATAAATAAATTATACCATTTTTTTTCAGAGAAGCGAAAATTGCAATAAAATTTTTCTTGTATAAATTTAAAAAATAATAATATGGAATATTTTTTATAATAAAAAATTTTAATTTCGAGCATGAAAAAATAAATAAACGTTGCTAAAAATTAATGTAAGGCTAATAAAAAAAAATATATAAAAATTTATAAAAAAATTTGATATTATTATTTTTTATTATAAATTATGATGATTAAATATAAGCAATGATACTATATATTTATCTATGGAAATTAATATTATATGAAACCTGAAATAAAATATTTAATGCAAATTTCGTTTTATTTTATAATAATATAAAGTTGCTTATATTAATTATATATATTTTTTCATTTCAGATAATTCTCTATTCATATAAGATGTAATATTACCCTACAACGATTTAACGAATTTTATATCCTAGGGTGCTCTCTTTACGCTGCTGCCAGATTTACAGCAAATATCTTTAACTTAAGGAAAATATTTTTTAATACAAAGTATATATTTGCAAAATATGTAATCTCACAAAAAACAATAAAACGCCGATTTTTTTCTTCAAATTAATTAAATTAAATTTATTTATTTAATTTAATTTGATTAATTAATTAATTTGAATTAAAATTTAATAAAAATAGCTACTTTTTCATTCCACTATATTATATCATTAAAAATATTAATTAAAAAAATTAATAAATTTTAATTAATTGAACGCCGAAAAATAGCAAATTTTAATAATTTATCGAAATAAGAGAAATTATAGATATACCTGTGAAAAGTAGAAACTATATATTATATATAATTAATTTAGAAATAAGCAATTTTTAAGGTAAAAATTTAAAGAAAATATAAATGATTAAAAAACCGAGTATTTTTTTTCAATGAAATTTAAGTATATTTATTATTTACTATTAGTTAATAATTTTTTTATCATTTATATAGTTTTTTATTGATACAATTTGCGTCCAACTAAAAAATTGGCATTCTTTCGCTAAAAAAATGTTTACTTTTATAAATTTCCAGGAAGGTAGCTAAAAAAAAAATTTTACTCCGCAAATAAATATTTATACAAAACAAATCTATCTACGCAATATATTTCTAAGTAGACTTGGCAACGCTGTATCGTACATACTACTCGCTAGTATATGGTTGGAAATGCAGTTGCATAGCAGCATTCATCTGTGCAACACGAGGTCATTAAAACCAACAATTCTATATCTTAAAACCGGTTGAAAATAGCGACAAATAAATTTCTATAAATAAACTAACATTGGAAAATCTTTGCGCGTGATTAAGCTCGAAAAATCTGGGCCTTTTTCGCTTGAAAAGCGAACGTAAATCGGAACAGGAAAGAAGCCATTTTGGCGTTCGCTATTGCGTAGTGTTGTAAACGCTGAAGAGGGATTTGTTGGAGTGAGCGGCGAAACAGGGCGGTGGTTTTTAAAAATGAATAAAATGCATATTTTTGGTGTTGTGATTGTCGGTGTGCTTAGTCTGCATTTAGGTAAGACATTTTTAAATATAAATTTAACATATATTTATTTTAATTCAATTAATTGTTTGTTTTTTTCGTAGTTAAAAATTAATTGTTTTTAATATACATACAGCGAAAACTTTAGTGTAAATAAAATATATCCTCTTAAAATGTAGTTTCTTGAAAACAAAATTTTGAACATTTAAATTAACTTGCGTTTTCACTTTCTGTGAATTGTTTGAATGGTGGTTTTTTTATTTATTTTTTATCTTCGGTGAGTTCAGAACTTAATTCGAGCCGCAATTATTTAAATTAGTTGTCGGTTTTGTTTTTAAACTTAATTTAATTTTGAAAGTCGCGTTAACATTTGTTTTAAAAATAGAAAATGTGGTTTAACTTTGCGACTGGAGGTGGTCATTAAAATGATTAATCGTTTGTTTGTATAATTTTTTTTATACGAAATAATGTAGGCCATCAAAATACTATCAAAAATACATGAATATATAATTCATAAATATTTTTGAATTTGAGGCAAAAGAACTTATGGAATTGGTAAAATATGAAGAAAATTGATATATTTTCAAAATGAAAATATGGTACACAAAATTTTATGTTTACAACAATTTTAAAGTTATCCGCCCCTCCGTACAAATATTCCGAGTGGGGTGGATAAGCGCAAATTTACATAATTGAACATTTTTGATGTTTTTGTATTTACTAAAAAACATTTCTGGTGTTTAATAAACACCAGATATTTCTCATCAAGCGGTGAAAAAATAAAATAAAAAATTAGATTATATATATAAGAAATATTGCAAAATGCTAATAAACTGAAATAAATATTGTAAATATTTTTTAAAATACAAAAAAAAATCAAAATTACTAGTAAATATTGAATATATACAAAAAATACCTGAATATTAAAAATGGAAACGCGCTGTATAATATTTTATTGCAGTTATCTACCCCTCATTTTGCATAATTCCTTTTATATATAGATTTACTTGTATTTACCGAAGTTTCTTGTATTTAATTATATTTTGTCAGATTTTAAATTTTTGTCGATTTCTCGTTTTTAAAACATTACCGATATTTTTCATATTTTCAGATATTTGCTGGTATTTTCAAGTTACCCACCCCTCAAAATATACTCTGTGATAGTAATATAATTGACGCGCATATTTTTACCATTAAAATTGAGCACGATTGGAATTTTTAGTCGGAACTTTGAAGTTTAAGAAAAAAATCGATTTATTTATACAGCAATTTTCCGCGAATTGTATTTTTAACAATGACGTTTTATTTGATGTTTATTTCGATATGATTTCCTCTTTAATGTAATTATTTACATTCCATAAAAAGAATCAACAATTTTGTATATTTTACAGGCAGACCATTTATTTAATATTTGCAAAATCGTATCAATAAAAATATCGTGAAAGAATTTGGAACTGTTAAATAATGAAGATATATCATTTAATAAAAATAGCTATTTTTTTCATCCACTATATTATATCAGTAAAAATATTAATTAAAAAAAAAAATTTCACGTTGCTTGAAAATATATTTTTATTTTATACGCTGTATCGTTCGAGTTTATATTGTGGATATTTTTTAGTCATGGCATTTTTTTTAGTAAAATGGCCTTTATATAGATTAATTTGAAATTTAATGTTTTTTTATGGAATTAATTTGTGACAAAAAAAAAACATACACAAAAACAAAAGACTGATTCTATAACTGGCGCAGTCGTTGGGATAATCATTTTATTGTAATGTAACAAAAAATTACAACAAAGAAAAACGTGAAATATATATATTTTTTGCTCGTCTTTCAAATAATAAATAAAATAATAATAAAAAATAAATTATTATTATAATTAAATTTTTTTATTAACAATATTTATTTTCGATTATCGTACAAGCAAATTATAAGCAATATCTTAGCAGAAAAAAAATTGTTTACCGTCTAAACTTTTTGTTTAAAAATTATTCTATTTTATACAGGGTATTTTTTTCAATATTTACAAACTGGAATAGGAAATTGCCTTGTGATAATTTCGTAAATATTATTGTCATACTTTCAATTGTTGATCATAAAATCATTAATAGTAGCATTTTATAAGGACACACTATATATATTAGTCTACTTATACTAAAACAGATGCTAGAAAAGGATAATTTTAGTGCAGTGAACCCTTAGCATTGATTATTTCAACAAAAAGAAGATAATGTAAAAGTACAATACCCGATGTGGGTGTGTTTAACGATTTTTTAACAATTCCGGCATATTTATATTCGAACAGCATACAGGGTTGGTCAAAAAGACTCGACGCATAAAATTCACGTCTCTTTAACGGATTACTTTTTAAGAAAACGCCGAAACGTGTAAATTGATTGGTGTTTTGGTAATATGTTTATTTATATTTGACTATCAGCTACCCTCACCCTGTATATACAAATAGCGAACCATGTCTTGTGACGCCTCGTTGAAAAGCACGTCAAAAACTAAATCCGACTATAATAGTAAATTATAATTTCGGTGTATTTTTTAAAATATTTAAAAAAATACTTTTGATAAATTTAGGTAAATAGTTAAATTTACTAGGAAAAAAATTTATGCACAAAATATACGAATTCACAAATTATTATATGGTCGATATATTTTGACATACCGAATATAGTAACAAAAAAAATTAATTTTAACTAAACCGATTAAAAAATATATTTTAAATATTTATTTTAAAATTATTAACGTTGATATAACGTTAATATTTGATATAATTTTTAGATTTTTTCAACTATTACAAACATCTATTCTACAATTATTAAATATTTGCAATTTTGTTCGAATATCGAAAATTTGATTAAAAAATTGCAAAAAATTTCAATTATTTTACTAACTATTGCCAATAAATTTTCGAAACTCATGATTCTATTTTATAATAGTTATTTTTAAACAATTATTAGCACCTTACAAAAAAAAAAAATGTATGCGCTGTTGTCATTTTTCATTTTGCGTTATAATCAACGATATAAAAAAATATGTCAACACAAAAATACCTTTTCGAAATGGGACAACAAAATATTGTCGAGTTTTATTACATCGGCAAAATTAATGTTAAAAAAACACGCAACATTATTAGTTTTGCTTAAATAATGGAATATTTCGCTTACAACACAAATGAGAATTAAAAAAATTACTCAATGGAAATAAACGATGCACGAATTCAATTAATTTAATTGCTTATATAAAAAAAAAATCCAGTGTAGTCACCACATAAGAGGATTTTTTTTTTATCCAAATAAATTCTCAAGCGCAAAAGTTATCAAAGTATTTTTTTCTTAAATAATTTTTTTTGTAAAACGTATTTTGTCATTAGAAAAATTATAATTTAAAAAGTATTCACGATTTTTTTTTAAATTATGAATTATCGTATATATATATGATGCGGAATTGTATTTTTTAAAATTAATTTAAATTGTATTTTTTTAAAATTATTTTAAATTAATTTTTTTTTAAAATGAATTGTAAATTGTATTTTTATTTTAGTATCGGCACTGAATTGTTATTCGTGCGATTCCAGCAAGGGAATAAATTGCAACTATGGCTTGTTGTCATTCTCCTATAGCACCGTCGAATGCAAGGCTAATACAGGCAGCTCGTTTTTGGACAGCGTTGCCAATATCATACCATCGAATTGCGTTAAATTGGTGGGAGTAGGTAAATATCATAAAATTTATAGCAAATGTAGGTATATTCGGATTAACAAAAAAAATGTTAATATTGAATAGCTAAATCAAATTTAAAAAAAAATCAATTTTGACGTACGTTATTATTTAGTAGCTATTTTTCAAAATTGCTTAAAAATTATGATGTGCAAAATGGATTAAAAATCAAATTAATTTGCGTTTATTTATTATTTTAAATCATATTAGTGAAATATTACGCCACATCCGTTAATATCGAGCACAAAATTATTATTTAGCAATTTAATAACAACAAAAATTACTGTAGAATTACGTCAGTCCTACTCATAGTTATTCGTGAAATGACGACAAATATATTTTGTAATTTATTAGAAAGATAATGAATGGAATTGTTCATTTAAACCTACGCTTTTTAGAGATTTTAATTTTTTGTTACGTATTAAAATTTTATGTCTTTTTAATGTATTTTTAATCAATTCACACACACACACACAATCATAAATTCGCACACATCTCTAATTACATTTCTCTACATAACCACACTCATTTCGCTATAACTCATTAATCCGTATATAACCGTCGCAGCGAAAGATGGCAGCACATATGTAGCGCGATCATGCGCGCCATCTACAGGTCTGATCAACACCTGCAACATCATGGCCAAGGCTATCCAATTCGCCGATCAAGAAGAGATCAATCAGTTAGATTGCTACACGTGCAACAGCGATAAATGCAACACTGGCAACAGTCGTGTGGCAACCGTGTCAGTTGTCGGATTCTTGTTAGCATGCGTAGCGTTTGTTTTGTAAATACACTGCGCGATGACATTTGTTTTGGCTGCGCATTTGTTTGTTTTTTATTGATGTATGGGTTCGAATGCGCATGACCAACAATGGAAAACTTTTTAGCGCGATTTTCGTACATTTTTAACGGAAATTAATTGGTCGAAATTAACAGCGGTGTATAAAAGAAAACGAATAGCGAGTTGAATATTGAAAAAGTTGGAAATATATTAAAATAATAGCCGTCTCAAATTAAATCAATTTTCAAAAAATCCACTCAATCTAATTAGGAACTTTTTTTTGTGCCACAAATATTATTTTGATATAATTCATATTTACGAAAAAGGAAGATTTAAAATTACTTAAAAAAGTAAGCGTTTAAAATATTTAAAAAAAAATGTTAGTGCTTTTAGGAATAATATTGAATGACAACATATTAATAATAATAACTTTTGATAAATTGCTCAGATTTTTGCAATATTTTGCGTGTTGCAAACGTAATCAAATATATTTTAAAAATAAATAATAAACAAGTTGTGATTTATTTTGATAATAAATTAGTTACCATGATTTATTCGTACTGAATTGAAAGTAATAAGATTTAAGTTTCACATTTTTTTAAAATATCGTTTTATTAAAATGTACTCTTTAGATTTAATTCATTAATCTGTATAAATATTACATTCATAAATAAAAAAAAATATTTTTTCATTCGAATAATTGCACTCCTTTTTTTAATATTCCTTCTAATTTTTAACGCTCAAATCTCTGCTTAATTTATAAAAAAAAAAATGCTTTTCTAGTTTCTAATTCATCCACATTCGTATTAAATTTTTAATATATTATTTTCATTTGCTATTATTAATAAATCACGAGCTTTTCATGTCACTATTTTCCCTTTTATTTGTTAAGAAAAATCTATCGCTTCTTTTGTCACTTCGAACCATAAATTTGTTTATAACTTTTTGTCGGAAATTACTAAAAAAAATCACGTATTGTATTTATCGAGAATTTTAAACAAAAATCGGATAAATTGTGAAATTTATTGATGGATATTTAGGAAAAACGAATCCAATAATTTTTGAATGTTGAACTAACTGGAAACAAGTCTTTAAAAAAGCTTAATGAATCAGCTGAAAAATAAAATCAAAAAAAGTCGAATATACAAATATACGTCGAATATTACAAATTTCAAAAATTAAAAAAAAAAATTAAATACAATGTTTTATATTGCAAATTAAAATATTGTACTTTTATTTCTCTTCTCTAATATTGAATCTCGCAACATAACAGCAAAATCTATAACATTTAAAAAACGGTATATATTTTTAATAATATATAATATAATCTTTCGCAGATCATGATGGTACTGAGTACATAGCCCGCTCCTGCGGCGTCAGTACCGGGCCAATTAATAATTGCGACATTCTGGCGAAGGCAGCGAATTTCGCGGAAGGCGTGCGCCTGGACAAGTTGGATTGTTACGTTTGCGATGGGGACAAATGCAATAGCGGCCAACGAGCCAGTGGCGCCGCTATTGTCGCGCTCGTTTTGGCATGCATCGCGTTTATGATGTAAAAGGGGGGGGGGGGGGGGGGGGGGGGCAGATGAATATTTAATTTGCTGAGAGTAGCGCGATAATTTAATTATTAATCAATTTGTTTTTATTAACGACAACGACGCTAGATCGGCAGTTTTTAACAAGTTTTTTTTATTGATATCTTATTTATAAAAAAAATTTGAAATGTAAAAAGTATATAAAAATAGTATTAATTTTGTTTGTAAATTTGATTAGAAATACATTTGCCTAATATTAACTAACAGTTTGCATACACGCGCCATCTGTTGTTGGTACTTGGAAATAAATATCCGAACTTTTTCTTTTTATTTATATATTTTGCGAATTATTTTTGCGCATCAAAGGATCTGCTATTATTTATATATTATGCAACTCTCAGTAAAAATAGTCGTAGGAATTGTAGAAATTAATATGTTTGTATGTAATTACATATTATATTAATGTAATGTTAAAAATGCGCTTCTATATTAATTGTAATAATAATATTAAGAATTTCTACTTAATCATATTTCGAATATACTTCTAGTTTGCATTAAAGCCATTGAATTTGTATATTATTCGTATTTTAATTTAAAAAAATAAATGGGGAACAAATAGGTATACATTCAAAATAGCTGTCACAACAAATAAAATTAGGAATTTTTAATTAACCACCAAAAACTATTTGTAAAAAATCGTCATTTCAAAATACATACACGAATAGAATTTTTTTTAATCCAACTAAATATATATCACGCACTTTTTGATAGCTTCAAAAAAAACGTTTATTTCTATCTGATTTTAACGATTTTCGTAAAAGAAAATTTTGATTCCACAATGTAATACAAATCGCAACGCAACACGACCGACATTGCATTTGAGTATTAACTTTAATACAAAAACACTTATTGTAAACATTAAATGCGTTTCAGATTACTTTTTTTTTAAACCAAGAATTGTGATTTAATTTTAGGTCTTTTTATTATTATTATTATTATTAACGTGTAGGAACTTTAATTCCACATTAAATCTGAATGATGTTTATTTTGCATATAAAATCTATATTTACGCAATATTAATGATAAAATTTGACGATGCGTATAGTCTATAAAATATATTATATATACCTAGTGTTTGTAAATGTGAAAATGTAACCGTTTAATTTAGAATTTATATTTCAAAAACATGCAAATAAAAGCAACACAAAAAATAGTAAAAGAAAAAATTGTATTGTTAACAAATTCTTACTGGACGTAGGTCTTCAAATTGCAATAACGCGTTCATTAAAAATATATACATTTTTATTTTGTCCAAATATATTTAAGCAACTTTTTAATTATAAATTCATTCAATGTTGTAATTCAACTGAAATGCTATAAAAATATATACGAAAAAAAAATTCCAATGTTTATGTGCTCGAAAATTATATGTGGCTTTTTTAAATAAACTATTTTGAAAAATATATATGAAACATTTCAAATATATATCGTTTCCTGTTTAAGAAATAATTTGTTTTTATAAGACTAGTTTTTTAGAGACCTTATAAGACAAGTTTTTAGAGTCTTTTTATAAGACTTATTCAATTAACACTGCTTTTATTTTTGGTATTTCTGCTTTCGGTATTCTTTATCGAAAACGTAATTTTTATTACATCGTATTATAAAATGCGAATGTAATATATATTTAGAATTAAGGATATCTACATGTGCTTGGTGCAGTGACTGTAATATAGATGGTGCTGGTGATTGGTTTGGTTTACAATGTCGGTAATGCAGTTAGCGATGGTGTCATTGGAGATATTGCAGGTGGTATCGCTGATAGTGTTGGTAATGGTGATGGAGATGGTGTGGCCAATGGAGATGGTGGAGGTGATGTGAATAATGGTGTTAAGAAGGAAGTTGGAGATGGTGTGGACTATGGAATGAGTGGAGATGGTGGAGGTGATGTTAATAATGGTGTTAGGAAGGAAGTATGACATGGTGTGGACGTTGGAAAGAGTGGAGACGTTGGAGGTGATGTGTTAGTTAGAATTTGGAGATGGTATGGACGATGGAAGGAGTGGAGATGGCGAAGGTGATGTGTTAGTAAGGATTTGGAGATGGTGTGGACGATGGAAGGAGTGGAGATGGTGGAGATGATGTGAATAATGGTGTTAGGAAGGAAGTATGAGATGGTGTGGACGTTGGAAAGAGTGGAGACGTTGGAGGTGATGTGTTAGTTAGAATTTGGAGATGGTATGGACGATGGAAGGAGTGGAGATGATAGAGGTGATGTGTTAGTAAGGATTTGGAGATGGTGTGGACGATGGAAGGAGTGGAGATGGTGGAGATGATGTGAATAATGGTGTTAGGAAGGAAGTATGAGATGGTGTGGACGTTGGAAAGAGTGGAGACGTTAGAGGTGATGTGTTAGTTAGAATTTGGAGATGGTATGGACGATGGAAGGAGTGGAGATGATAGAGGTGATGTGTTAGTAAGGATTTGGAGATGGTGTGGACGATGGAAGGAGTGGAGATGGTGGAGATGATGTGAATAATGGTGTTAGGAAGGAAGTATGAGATGGTGTGGACGTTGGAAAGAGTGGAGATCTCGTTGGAGGTGATGTGTTATTAAGAATTTGAAGATGGTATGGACGATGGAAGGAGTGGAGATGGTGGAGGTGATGTGTTAGTAAGGATTTGGAGATGGTGTGGACGATGGAAGGAGTGGAGATGGTGGAGATAGTGGAGGTGATGTGTTAGTAAGGATTTGGAGATGGTATGGACGATGAAAGGAGTGGAGATGTTGAAGGTGATGTGAATAATGGTGTTAGAAAGTAAGTTGGAGATGGTGTGGACGTTGGAAAGAGTGGAGATGTTGGAGATAATGTCCCTACTGGTATTGATAATAGAATCGAAGATAATTTTGGAGCTGGTGTTATCAGATTAGACAGTGACATTTAAAACTTTGAAAAATTATAAGTGTTTACCTTATATATGAATAAACCACAAAATAACATTCGCAGAATCCTTTTTATAGAAGACATTTCTCGCCTAAGTAGGCATATTGCCCTAGTAGGCCATATATGTTGTTGATAACGCATAAGAACTACTGACATGGCGATGTAAAGATTACATATCAGTGAGTTCTTTAACAAGAAATTAAAATATGAACTGATAATTAATAAAATTAATTTTGGTACTAATTCAAATTATGAAAAAATACAACTTCTAACTAAATAATTCAAATTTAAATATGTTCGACTGTAACATAATAAACCATAATTTCTATTATATTGTATTTAATCAAAAAAAGTTATCCTTTCAATGCAGAGTTAATAAGGTGATATTTAAAGAATGAAGACGTGAAAAAAAAATTAAATTATGTCACAGTATAAAAATAGAATTTACCAGTTGCCAAAAGTTTTCAGAAATAGAGCGGCGAGCGGTTGATTAATATAGTCCAGTGGTTTTTAAACATGTCAACTCGCGGACCTCTTATTTTTTTGGTGAAATCCCAGAATAATTGTCAAAATAAAATCATCGATGTGCGAAAAAATAACGGAAAATCATTATTGCATAATCGAATATGTTAAAAATGATTTTTTTGAAAATTGACTGTGACTGATGAAGAGATACGCGTAACACAGTTTGAGGACCACCCGAAAAATGAGTGGTCTCTCATAGGCAAGTAATATACCTGAATTTTTTTTGTATTTAAAAAGCTGTATAGTCAATTATAAATGTATTTGAAAATTTGTAATAAATTATTTCTAATATTTTTGCCCTTCTATTAAATTCACGTAAAAATAATCTTGCAGCAAAAAACATTTAATTCATTAATTATCTTCATATAAAAATAAAAGAACTATAAAAATATGAAATGAATATATTCAACTTTTAAATTTTAGAAAATCTTTGTTTTCTTTTTCAATTTTGACAGACTGGTGAAGAGATTACAGTTTGGGGACCACTGGAAAAACGAATGGTCTCGTAGGAAAGTAATATACCTGATTTTTTGTATTTAAAAAGCAGTATATCCAAGTACAAATGCATATAAAAATATATTTAAAAAAATCGTAGTAAATTATAATTTTTTATTTAATTTCGTAAAAATTGATGCAGTAAAATAGATAATTCTAAATACATTTATGCGCATAAATTCAAATCATTCGCTCTTAATTCACCACCCACTGCTTTTTTCCTGACCAAAAAAAAAATCATTCGTTCCCATTTCCACTACATCGCATCCATTTTAACCAAATCCATATACTGTGCTGCCGCCTAGCGGCCATAAAGCACACTAAAACACCTTCCGCAGGCAAACAAATCAAACAACTGCGCGCTTCAGTTCAACACTCACCATCATCATATAGCGTTTTTCGTGAGACAGAAGAAGTTCCTCGCAGTCACAGTGCCGCACAAGAGCGCAAAATACACGATCGCATTTTGTTATTTTACTAGTTAACGGCGAAAAACAGCAACAGCCATGGTTAAGTTTGTTCTTTTATTGGTCTGTTTGGTTACTATTAAATCAGGTGAGGTTTTTTTTTTTTTGGTAAATTGTTCAATGAGGCGTATTTAAATGTAGCGTGTGTCGTTACTATTATTTTTAGCGATTAACGAATCACTATTTATAGCAGCGATTTTTTTTTTCAGGCCCGTATTTCAATTAAAATACATTTTCTAGTGTCGCAATATTTTGTCTGTTTTTGTGCATTTGGTCTTTATATTTGCAAGAAATATTACAAAAAAAAATCGCAAAAATTGGTATTGGTCAAATTTTTTTTTATAAAAATATTAGTCGTCCATGGTATTAAATTGTTTGGAAAAATATTTTTTAATTGGTGTTTATTTTTGTATTAAAGTTTGCTATTGCATTAGACTCGTTACGAGTATTAAATCGAATTTAATTTCGGTGTATTATCGACGATTTAACTAATAGTCTTTAGAGTGGACTGGGTAGGTCGATTGTTGTGTTACGTCGACCTATTTTCTTAATTAGAAACGAAGATGGATGCATGTAAAATTACAATAATGGATTTTTAATATTCTGAAAAAAAGAAAAATAGTGCGCTGGTTTCACGTTAATCATATGTTATGTTTACGCTGTATGGAAAATACAAATAAATTGTCAAATGTATATTTAATTATTCGATTTAGATTCGTTACGTTTCCACGATAAAAACAAAATATAAAGACAATTTGTTGGATTGTTACAATTAGTTTAAATAAAAGAGGATATTTTGACGGGATCTTAAAATATGTTGAAAATTGGGTAGGTAGTTTATATAAAAATTTGCTAGTAGTGAAATTAAATTTACCATACAAAGAAATTGATAATTTAACTTTTTTTAGCTGCAATTAATTAAATATGCGGCATAAAATGGTCCGTAATTTAAAAATTACGCTTTAAATAAACAGATTATTAAATTTACGCAAAGTAGATCATTTCAATTTTCGCCTAATTTGATCAATTTATAGCAGATGTTTGTCTGGGACTTGTTTATTTGATGTATAAACTATTTTTACTTAAAAAGAAAATACACCTACATTTTTTATAATATAAAAAAAATGGTTATATCAATTTTTGTTCGTTATATTTAACAAATTAAATATTAAAAAGTGAATGCGAAATTTTTTTACCTGGCACTGTCGATAAAATAGTTTTCTGTATGTTTATACGTAGGTGCCATCTGTGTTTCGATTATTGAATCGTGAAATCACGATGTCTAATTTACGACTCTTCGTATAATATGTCAGAAATTGGTTTATAATGTCATATTCAGCTGTTCGATATTTCAACTTAACGGTATTTTTTTTTAAAATTTGAAAGTAGAAACAATTTGACAAAAAATATGACCAATTTTGAGATTTTTTTTCCAAAAAATAACTACCGTAGTCAATACCTCAAAAATCTGCCATTATCTAATCCGAACCTTTCTCAATGTATGTTTAAAAATATTACGTCCTTACGACTTTTTTATTAAAAAAAAAAAATTCGCTCAAAATATAGTCCCTTACACAAAAACATAAAAAAGTTAACATTACTTGTTCTAGAATGAGTTAATATTAAGTAAGAACACCATTTGCGATTGTAACAAATTCCTACGTGCACAGCATGTAATTGTCGAATTATTTAACACTGTTTAGAGTACTCTGAGGAATTTTAAACGGTCTTGGAGCAATTAGAATTAATATTAAGTCGCCTTGTAGAAAAAAAAAATCTTTATTATTATGATTCGCGAAGGCTCTTCTAACAATAAAACTAAGCCAAGCGTAATAAAATAACAAACCAATTCAACGAACAATAGTAAATTAATTTCCGCAATCATTTTTCCTCTATATATACATTTTTATAAATCAAAAATAATAAAGGACCTGGTATACTACCTTGAGGACCTTTTAAAAGAAGCTCTTAAATAAGGAAATATTTAAATCGATTGTAAAATCATTTTTACGAATATAAAAAATTAGTAAAAATGAGAAAAAATAAAGGGCGTGGATAGAACCTTGGGGGGTATAATAAAAAATACTCTCAAATAAAAAAGATATTGTTTAAATTTAAAAGAATTGAAAAAGTCTTGTTTGTCGATATACAAAATTTCTAAATATGATAAATAATAAAAGGCCAATATACCGCCTTGGGGGCCTAAAAAAAAACATGCAAAATCAGACTTGCCAATATGTAAAATTTGTAAAATTCATAAATAATAAAAGGCCAACTATACAACCTTGGGGGACTTACTAAAGATAATCTAAAAAAAAACACTAAATAAAATAATTGCAAAATCAGACTTGCCAATATAGAATATTTGTAAAAATGATAAATAATAGAGGGCCAACTATGCAACCTTGGGGGACTTATTAAAGATAATTTAAAAAAAAATACTGAATAAAATAATTGCAAAATCAGACTTGCCAATATAGAAAGTTTGCAAAAATGATAAATAATAAAGGGCCAACTATACAACCTTGGGGGACTTATTAAAGATAATCTTTAAAAAACACTAAATAAAATAATTGCAAAATCAGACTTGCCAATATATAAAATTTTAAAAAATGAGAAAAAATAAAGGATCTGTACAAAACCTTGGGGGGATTTATTGAAAAGATTCCAAAATAAATAAGACATTGTTTAAATAAATTGCAAAATCAGACTTGCCAATATAGAATACGAATACGTGAAAATAATAAATAATAAAGGGCCGAATATACAACCTTGGGGGACTTACTAAAGATAATCTAAAAAAAAAACACATAAAATAAAATAATTGCAAAATTAGACTTGCGATATGTAAAATTTGCAAAAAATCGTAAATAATAAAGGACGTGGTATACTACCTTGGGCGACTCCTGAAGGTAACTTAACGCAATCAATAAATCATTAACTGAGCATGGAATATTAAATACCCAAGCAATGGTATATTTTCGAGGTTAATGTATTCGCAATGACGTAATTGCAAAATTCGTCTAAAAAACAGGGTAATTAGATTCCATTAAAGGGTTGATTTTAGTTTGTACGGTTTGGATTAAATCAGGAAAAAAAATTCGATATTAAAAAATAATTATGTTTCAGAAATATTTCTTAGGCAAGTGTTCCATATTTCAACTTAACGGGAATTTTTTTTAAATTTCAAAGTAGAAAAAAAATCGACAAAAAAGATGATCAATTTCGAGAATTTTTTTTCCAAAAAGAACTAAATCGGATCCGCAAATGAAACCGCTCTTATTTGATTTTGTTCTGGTTATTAAATTTCCAATAATTTTATCATCAAATATATTTTTCAATACATTTTATAATTTCGTTCTTTGCACCGGCAATAAATTGTTATTCGAATTGATTTTTCCACAAGTTCGAGTTAAATTTGTTTAGCAGCGATATTTGTTGCTATTTACATTACGTAATTTATTTATAGTCTCATATACAACGTAACACGAAGGATACCGGCTTTTAATTGCGATTCCGCGAGCCAGTCATCGAATGATGTCATCCTGTGAATATTTTTGTCTTGTGCTAAGAAAATCATGTGCTAAGTTGAATAGTTTCAATAACTCCGAGCATCTGTTTATTATATTAAATAAAAAATATAGTTTCGGGATACCATAAAAAAAAAGCGAAATTGTATGTTGTTTTTTCGCCAAGTCATCGGGGGGGGGGGGGGGGGGGCACACCTATAATGTTGACTTAAAAAAATCAATTTATAAAGCAATTCAAATAAAAATATTATTGTATTAATTATACGTGGATTTTTTTCGGGGGGGGGGCACACAAGCGCCCCCTATAAATTTAATATTTGATGTTCTGTTCTGTTTAAATTTGCATTATGCTTGTTAATTTTTTCTGCCCCCCCCCCCCCATGTCATGTCAAAATAGTTATTTTTCAATTTTATCAAAATCCTATTATTATTATTATTATTTTCCATATTTTAAATGATTTTTTGTTACTACGCAAAACTTTTTTTTTATTAAACAAAGTTTTGCCCAGTATACGCTCAGCATATTCATCGACGTAAAATTTTTATAATTTTAACGTCCGCTAAACCATTTTCCGGAACATAAAATCGTTAAAAACGACAATTTTTGCAATTTAAATGACATTTCTCGCAATAAAATGAATCATTTCGTTTTCTTTACGAGCAGCGTTGGCGCTGGAATGTTACAATTGTTTCACGAGTCCGAATGACAAGAATTGCGACGACTTCGGTGACAAGAACAAGGTTCGGGTTGCCACCTGCGGCCGCACCACCACCAACTACAAGTCTGCGTGCCTAAAGAAAGTCATCCAAGGTAAACGTAATATAGATCTTGTGTTTTTTTTTTCGATTGCAATAGCATTAATTAGCAGTATCCAAAATAGACGCAGATTCATTAATATAGTATGATGATTAATAAAAAAATGTACAGTAGGTGCAAAAATTAGTGCATTTCTTTAAGTACCAAATTTATTTTTGTGGAAAAACTAAAATATTTCATTTTTAAATACATAAAATATTTGTACTAATTTTTAATTTTTTCAAAAATTATTTGCAAAAATTGAAAGCTTTCTCTAAATGTAGATTTTCAATATTTTTTCGCAATATTTTTTAATGCATAAAATATCTTCCATTAATTTTTGCTACGATTATATTTTATGCTATTTCAAATTTGACCATGTGGAAGATATTCGATTAAAAAATGAGGTAATAAAAAACAACAGTCGTGTCATTATTTTGATGCAATATGAATTTAATTAATCAAAATTGAACATTTAAAATAAACGCATCATCTCATAAGATAGTTATTTATATTTTCCACTTTTAAATCGACCGATTTCCTCAAAAAAACAACTTAACACCACCAAATTTCAATAAAATAAACGATACAAACAAGAAATCGCAACGCATTAAATGTCAAATCGAATTTTAACCTTCAAATATATGTTTCTGAACGCGTTCATTTAGATACGTCAACTTCGACAGTAAACACGACCCGTTCGTGCGTTTTGTTGAAGCCAGATGGCGCCACAGATGTCGAATGCAAACCGCCCAGTGATCGTTACACGGTGTTGTCTTGTGACGTGTGTATGGATGATTTGTGCAATGGGGCGCCCGCAATCAGTGTTGCCAATGTTAGCGCGATATTGTTTATTTCGACGATAATTACGAAGATGTTAATTTAAATGGGGAATTTTTTTTGAATACATAGAAAAATAAAGGAAATTGTTTGTCGATGTTTGTAGTAAATAAATTGATTGAGATTTTCGATGGAAAGTAAATTTATTTTTGTTGTATGTGTAGAATTATTGGATAAAAATGTAAAGAAGAATTTAAAAAAACGAAATTTTTGCGTGAAATATTTTTTATGCTTTATCGAAAAATGTTAAAAAATTGCAGAAAAAAAGTTTCGGCATAGCGGCAAATTAAGCATCAAAAATATCATAAAAATTGTCAAAAAAACACTTAAATAGTGTGAAATTGTTAAATTTGACAAGGTAGTGTTGATTTTTTAATATATTTATCTAATGTTGTGAGCGAGGATATTAATAATTTATTTTCAGTTATTTAGTTAAAAAATTTATTGTAAAGGTAGCTAATAGCATTTATACGTTTTTCCAACAATTAATTGTACTTGAATTTTTTTAAGTTTGCGAAATTATTGTATAGAATCATATTATATGTTAAATAAAACGGAATAAAAATATTTAAAAAGCAACAATATTATTTACTTCACAGACTAGAACACACGGTATAATAAACTATTGTATAAATTTAATAAAATAATATTTACTTCATTACTGTATTTTATATAATTTCCGAAGGCTATATTATGCAACTTCTAGTTTCCTCTGATGCATCAGTTGCATAGTATAAATACAAAATATTGATACAATGAAATATCCTAACAAAATTAGATAACCTAATCTTGTTTTTTTATAAAAACTTTTATAATTTAAAATTGCTATTTTCGATTTGAATAAACCAAGTGAATTTACAAAACACATTTTATCTTCATCGAATGACACCAGTTTGTTTTTGTTAATATTTATTGTAAACTAAAAATTTGAATAAATAATGAGTAACTCGTTGTACTTGATAGTTTGCCAAGCATGAAATATAATATTTTATAATGATATAAGTAGAAATTATTAGTAATTGCTGATTGTAAAGGTCAATACGAAGGTATTTAAAAAGTTATGTCAGAAATATTGCGAGAGTCATAAATGACGTACGTTTTAAAGCCTTAAGGTTGCAAATATATTATATTAAAAAAAAAATTGAATTGCAATAAATAAATAAAGTGTTTTTAATTTATTTTTTAAAGTATACAATATTATGGTTTAATAAAATATTAAAGGAATTCAAAATTTGTACTTTTAAAAGGATTTTTTCGCGTCTTTAAATTAAAATATAAATAGGCACACATTGACACTCAATTTTTGTAAAAATTAAAACACCGTTATTTAGATTTTTCTAATTAATGAACCGCCAATTAATTTAAAAAAAAATTGTATAAAAAACTCGATGATTTAACAAGACAATTTTTCACGCGAAAATTTTATGCTACCCTGTATATAAAAACACGCGTATGATTTTTAATTATGATCTAGTGTGTCAACTGAACATTTGCTTCCAAACTTTTAATGATGAAAAGGCAAGAGAATTTGAGACGATGACAATCTAAACATGGCCGCAATAACCAAGATGGCGACAATGAAAATGCACGTGCTATGGTTAGTAGCGTGTAATTGACAGGGCGGTGAAAATATTTGGTATATACTGCGCGTACTATTGCAGTGTTGCCAGATGATAGAAAAAATATTTGGTAGGAAAACTTGTTAGAAAGCAATATTAGGGTGAAATAAAAATTGTTTGTTTTTCAATTTTCAAACAATTTAGTTATAATAGAGTCGCTAATAAGCAATTTTTATATTTTCAACACTTTTTTTCAAAACATTATAATAATTGACATAAGCAATTGTTAGATTTTTAGGTTTTATCAAAACCTACACATGAACAGAATAAATTAAATTTGGAAAATTATTAATAAATTGTATTTATATAGTATATATTTTTAAGTTTTCGATTTGAATGGATTTTTTTTAGCAGGTAGTACTAAAATATTTGTGTAATGATATTTGTAGTATTTCTGGACACTGTTGCCATAATAATTTCCTCGTAAGTTAAAAAATAAATAAACATCAGATGCAGTTTCAAACATCAAATTAGGTACAAACTTCTACCAACAGATACCACTAGTGGTACATGACCATCTGGTCGATTGTACTGGTATTGTCTATCGTGTTTGTGCCATTGTTGCCAATACTTATAAATTCCATATAGATACTATGCTAATTTAGTTTCCGACACATATATATTTTTTTTTTGTGACCTGCATGATTATGTCAATTGCTTATCGTATAATTTAAGGCTGAGCAGTGTAAATATAATATCTTCTACTTCGAAACTATTTGATGAAAGTTATGATTTTTTTTCGACATGTTATTGACAATTTAAAAATATAGGAAATATGCCGTTCAAAAGGCCCATCTATAAGGAATATTTTCTAAAAATATTGTACAAAAATAATGCAAATTGGGGAAATACTAGGCACACTGCCGAACCACTGCTTTTCGTAGCAATGATGAAACGCTAGCCTTAAATAGTAAATACAATAACGAATCCCCTGTGCTTTTAAAAAAAAAAGTACTTTTTAGCTTTTTTGTACGTACTTATCTGCATAAAGCATTTTAACTATTATTTAATTGTCCGCTCGTTTAATTGAAGCGCAAACGGAGGCGGACGACCAATCGGAGGATCGGGTTAAATTTCTTGACCTTTTTCCTAGTTTATTGTTAGTTTACTAAAGTCTAATAGTAACTATTACTAATCCTGGTACACCTATAGACAGTACCAACTAGATTTTATAAAAAAAAAAATGAAACACGCCAAATACAATTTTTTTTTTTAATAAATATTAAATAATCGATAATATCGATAAAAAAAAATGTCTTGCAGATCTAAAAGAAATTATTACAATTATTTTAATTGGCGTTTTTTTTTAAATTTAATATGGTGGTCGGCGACCCCGATAAATTTTATCAGTGCGACCCTGATAAATTATTCTTGGTTATAAAGCAATAAATTTACGAATACGATTATAAAAATAAGATATATTAATGTACGTAAGGGCTATCTAAAATCCATTTAATTTTCAATTGGATTAAAATGATATCAAAATATGCTGGTAGGGCAATGAATAGACGATTCAAAAAAATATGGAGATTTTTTGTGGGATACAATACCTATTTAAATATGATATAACACAAAAAAAAAACGGGAACATTTCTACTGTTTAGTCAAATATTAAATATTTTTAAGATAGGCAACTTGTGTAACAAATAAACCACTGTAAAGGTTCTTATGATGAGAGTACGTGGTATTTACGTGTCTGATATGCATGGTACGCATGTGTCATATAGCAAAAGTCCCGTTCAACGTTGCCATATCGAATTTAAATTCGTATATTAAAAGAAACTTAAAAAAAAACTTTCATAAATTATTACAAACATATTTATGACTTGTAATTGTTAGTAAATATTATAATACTACTATTTAACACTCCAAAAAAAATTTACTGATTGTATACAGGATGTCTAGTTTTGGAACGGTCAATTTTTTTTACTAGCTTCCTCGATGATGAAACACATCAAACAAAAATCGTCTTTTTTTTTATGAAAGTTACGATTTTTTTTCGACATGTAATTCAAAATTTAAAAATATAAGAAATATGCCGGTCAAAAGCCCGATCCTTTGGGAACATAGTCTAAAAATATTGTACAGAAATAATTGAAATTGGGGAAATGCTAGACACGCTGCTGAACCCCTGCTTTTCATATGATAAGACGCTAGCCTTAATGAAAATATTTAATATTACGAATATTTGAAAAAAATATTACTAAAACTTATGAGGAAATTATTGGCAGAAGTCGCAAAAATAATTTAAAATTACGGCGAAAAGCATTTTGTTCAAATATTATGAAAGTAGAATTTTTTTTTGTTTACGTTACGGATATTTAAAAAGAAATATTGTTTTTATCGATGTGTTAAATTCCATTGTAGATAAGTCAAACATTTTTTTTTTCTGTAAAATATTACAAAAAAATATATATATAATTTTTTCTATCATCTAAGTTTTATACGTTTGGTTTCACTTTTGATATCGCGTAGAAATATCACAAGAGAAAGTGACAGCTTTGTATTTTCCTTTTTATATTCTACATCTTACAAGATGAATTGTTGCATTGTTTACAAACAAATCGCCAAATTAAAGTAAAAAATTTAACACACACAAATACGTAAAAAACAAACTCTTCGCTGCAACATCATTGTGCCAAATTAAAAATTAATTAGCATTGTCCTCGAGCAGAGAAAAATTAAAATTCTTATTGTATAAAATTATTTTTAAAAAATAATTGATCGACTTGGCCGTCATTTTGCGATTTTCCAAAATGAATTTAATTTTAAACTTCTTCATATCGAGTAAAACAAAATTTCTTCTAGAATACCCTTCACCTGCGCTGAATGCAGCAACAAAAAACATATCAGCGAATATAAATAAAGCGGGTACCTCGGTGGCCCCCGCCGGCCCCGCGCCGCGTAAAGAAACACAAGGTACCTTTGTACCATATATAGTGGTACCAATGGTACCCGAATACCGTGGAACGAGCACGAATTTCAACGAAACGAACACTAAACTCGCGAAACGAAATTTGTAGAATAATATATATTACTCAGCAAAATAATGTTACACAGGGTGTCGAGAATAATGTCATAAATATAATAAATATATGGAAATGGAAATTTTATTGGTTTTTTTGATAAATAAGTTTAATTGTTTGGCTAGATAACCAAAGGTTGTAACAATTTCGAAAAAAAAATAAAAATTTAAATTAGAATGGTATCTATTTGATGTCTCGAATATTGGAAATATAGTTAAAAATTTGATTTTCTAATAATCAACTTTTTACATAAATATTTTTTAAAGCTTTTCAAGTCTATCTTAATTTTTTAAATTAATAAAATCCACACAAAAAATTACAAATTTTGCAAGAACTGGAAAATAATCCTTCGTTTTGTTGATTTTTTTTATTTGAGACATGAGATCAAACTGATAATGAAAAAAAAAATTTTTTTGATAATAAAAAAATATATTTCATTCGTTTTTTAGATAAATAATTTTTTTTTCGGGCGAATAAAAAAATAAAAGGGGTTTACATTAATACGCGGCAAAATAAATTTTTGCTTAAATTTTTTTTATTTGCAAAATATCAATTTTGATTTGAAATATCTTTGGTTTGAAAAAAAAATTTTAAACAAAATAAATAAAATACATTGTAATCATTTAAAAAATAGGCTCGTACAAAATTTTTAATGTCAAGTGAAATTATAGTTTAAAATTACTCAAAAATTGTGCTACTGAAGATGGGGGCATAACCTTCGAAATGCGCATATAGCTATTAATTAAATGCTTTGTGTGACGGTATTTGGGCGATATTCTATACTAAAAAAAAAAATTAAGAACTGCTTATGGTGGCGCAAAAAATATTATACAAAATTATAAAAATTAGTTAAATCTAAAATATATTTTTCAAAAATATTTTTACGTACTTTTCGATAACGATTAGAATTAATTAGCTTTTGCAGTTATTACACGTACTTGTATAATATACAATTTAATTAAAATTAAACGGGGCAAAAAAATGGGAGATTAAAAATTACAACTTAAAAGAGTCCAATTATTATTTTTGGATTTTTTTGGAATGATAAAATTGTGTTTATAAAGCAGTGAGTGCAAAAATCTTTAATTATTTGGCTAAAAATTAATTCTACTCAAAATATTTTCAATTAGAATTTTCAATTTAAAAATATTTCATCTAAAAAAATTTTGATTGGCAATAAATTCTTTACAAACGACCTTTTCAAAGACCTTTGTAAATTTCTTCGTCAACCACCACAAGTATTTTTCACAAATATTGCAATTGTTTTCGATGTCTATTTTTCTAATCTGACCTCAACTTATAAACCGAACAAATCTACTCTTTTTCGCAAAATATTTTTCCCCGGTGTAGTTAAAAAACCCCCAGTATTTTAATCTACTACCATTTCCCCCAGCCCACCTTTACAGAAACCAAGCTGTGTTCAGTTGGTTGCTCAGATCAAGTTTTACTTGGCGATTGGCATTTGTTGGTGTCTGTTGCGTTTAGTTTGTGAACAGACTGTCACTGTTATTGCCACAGTGAAATAACACTGGACTGTTAAGTTCTACTGAAGAGTCACTTAGTTAGTGCTCGTAGCAATTTGGTGGTGTTTCGGTGAGAGCGAAGGGAGTTGTCTGCTGAAGTGACGACGTACGCGGTGGAATTTTACATTTCGCGCCAAAATGGGTGGTTTGAATGTCGCTTGCGCCCTCGTGGCGCTTTTCGCGGTAATTCAAGTCGGTGAGTTGATAAAGATTTTTTTTTGTTACTTGTTAATCTGTATATTGAGTTTACATATTGGAATATATGAAAAAATATATTTTTTCAATTTTATTTTATTTATTTAGAGGTATTTTATACAGTTTTTATATTGTGCTACTGAAGATGGGGGCATAACATTCGAGATGCGCATGTAGCTGTTTAATACTTTGAGGTATGATATTTGGGTGATATAAAAATTTCATTTTTACCTTCAAAAGTGTTTCCTACTTTTTTTTTTTTAAATGTGTTTTTGTAATTTTTGAGTACATTTTTTTTTTACTGAACATAGTCCAGTGGGGTCAATTTGTTCGTTCAGCCGTTCCAAATATTCCGACCTAGGTATTAAGGGGTTCGGCAAATTTTTTTCCAAGTCTCGAAAAATTGACAAAAAAGAAACTCAATTTCGAGATTTTTTTAAAAATATCTAAAACCGCCAAAATTTGTCATTATCTATTCTGAGCCGTTTTTAAAGTGTGTTAAAATTTTTACATCCTTACGATCTGTAAGTCTGTAAGAAATTTTCTTAATATCAAAATTCGTATGAAAATATAATATGCGTTTCATATCGAAATATTGCTTTATTTATATAACATTTTTTAATTTTGAAAAAAAAAACACTGCCAACAAATTAATCATGACGGCGAAAAATTTTTTTTTATTTAAACAAGTGCCCAGAGGTGTATTATTTGTTAGATTGTTGAGCTACTAAAGATGGAAGCCTATATTTCGAAGTGCGCATATATTTTCGATTTTATTTGAGATAGGATTCCAGAAAATACAAAACAAAACATAGAAAATATTTAAAAAAACTATGTTGTTGAAATATTGATTTGCAAAATTTGCTAATAGTTTTTGAAGAAAAAAGCGAAAATGGAAAAATATATACGTTACAACAAAATAATTATTATAATTTATTTGTCTCGTCCGCATTCATTTATTTTTATTTATTTTTTTACTGGATTGCAATTTTTTGTTGATATTTTTTCAAAAATTCATATACAGGCTGGCGCAAAATGATTTAAAATTCCATTATTGTGCCAAATTATAATTCCCCAAGTCTTCTTTACAACATACAAAAATAAAAATTAAATAAAAAATTAAATAAAAAAGTTATAAGGAATATTCAAACCACAATGTTCATTTTGCGCCACCCTGTAACTGTAATATTTAAAGAAATTTTCTGAAAAAATACGATTTTTTTTAATATCAAAAATACATACAGCCAAAATTGATATTCACGAGTGTAAGAAAATTTATAAAATATAATTTTTTTTCTAAATTTCGAACACTGTGAAATTAAAAACAAAATTAATCTGTCGTATTTAACTATAAAAATTATTGCACATTCAAAATCATTAGAACTGGAAATGCTCCAATTTTGCCTATTGCTCAGCCATTTCTAAGCAGTGTTCAAATAATGCTACATAGATTAGACCTTTTGTTGTAGTAGTTCATATGATGCTATATATCAGACCTTTTGTATTAGTAGTTCTAACGATGCTATATATTAGACATTTCTCAGCGGTAGTTCAAATAATGCTATATATTAGACATTTTGTTGTAGTAGTTCAAATGATGCTATATATCAGACCGCGCATGGCACATTACTATTGCCTTTGATTGTATGTTTTCTAATCATTTATGGTGCAACATGAAAATGACGATTTTTTTTTTTCTATAATGTTGTTTATATTTAAAAAATAGTTAGAAAAAAAATCCTAGTGAAAAAATAGCATTTTCATATTCAATAAGTCGGATTAAAAAATAAATAAATCAGATTCAATTTAAAAATGAATTTTTCTAGTTTTACAATGTTTAGTTTACATTTTTTTACTATACCCTGTGTACAAAATCATGCATTTTTGCGCTGTGAAATTATTAAATACATTTTAATCGCTCTAAATTGAAAACGAACTTGCAATTATTTGCAATGGATGTAATTTTATTCTTCAATGTCAGTGTGATTTTGTAAACAAAGAATTATATAATTTATTGTTAATTACGCCAGAACGGTGTGTAATAAGATTTATAATTACAATGAAATAATGAAAAGAATAGAGATAATAATAAGATAAAATATTGACAAGCGAAAAAGATTCATTCAAGATTTAATAATTTAATTTATTACAAATTTATACACAAAACTATTAAAAAATTAATGTAAATTTTAGATAGAAATATAAGTAACTATTTCTTTTTTTTTTCGATTTTTTTACTCCAACCTATTGGCTTTTGGTATATTGAAATATTTTTTTGCACTATATATATTTAAATTTCAACAGAAAAATATATACTGTTAATTTAAAATAAAATATTCTTAAGTTAGGCAATTTGCATAACTTTCGCTCAATGTAAATGTCCCTATGATGACGTACAATGTCAGATATGCACGGTGCGCATGTGTCATACAGCAAACGCCCCATCCACCGTTGCCATACCGAATCTAAATGCTCATTTTTAAAGAAATATTCTTTAAATTATTTTATAAGTTATTACACACTTATTTATTGTCGATAATTTTTATTTAATATTCCTTCTAATGAAAGTACATAATATTAATTTTACTCAAAAAAATTGCATTATTTTACAAACTCTGACGTATATATATATTTTTCTTATGAAGAAACTGTTGGCAACAGTGTCCAAAACTACCACATACGTCACACAAACTACAAAGCCAAAAATCATTCAAATATTATAAAATTGAAAACATTTTTCACAATATAAATATATTTTTTTAAATATAATTTAAATCTGACTGAATTTAATCTACTAAAAAAAAATGTTAAGATTGAAAATTGTAAATAAACTCGAAGATTATTACGCAATGACATATTTCGTCGTTTCTACCTGCAATAATATTCAAATGCAATAAAAAAAACATGATGTTATGTCAAACCGTTCAATGCATTTTATAAACAAACCAAAGTTGTTATAAAATACAAGAATATTTCAATATGGTTCATTATGCTACATTTTAGTGCGGTATTTTAGTCTTTAGTGGAATAATACGTTAGTATATTTAATTTTAGTAGTACCATTGGAGTACTAAAACAATTGCCACACCTATTTTAAGTTTAATATAAACCGTTCTAAACTGGTTTAAAAAAAAATTTACAATAAATATTTTTTAAAGTCGAAAATTAACGAGACACAAATTTAAGAATTTTTTTTTATTAAAAACTATATTTTATGTACTTTTAAATAATTATGTATATCTTATATTTTAATGAAAAAATTTCAACTGAATTTTTTTTGATAAAAGTAAATCAATAAATTTAAACGGTACAAAAAAATTACACTTGTGATTCATGTTTTGTTTTTTTTTTCTTAGTCATATCTATAAAAAAAATATTACAAAATTCATCAACTGCTGTTAAATATTCTAAACAAAACATTCTTGAAACATTTAAAATATCAAAATAAATTATTATAGTAACAAAAAATGACCATAACTAGTTTTGCACTATAAATTTTTTTTTATTATTAGTTGCCGATTTAAAATATACCGGTAATATTTTATTTTAAGAGAAAACTACAAAAAAGATGGAAAATGAATAAACTTAACACGGAATTGTTAGAAAATATCAATTATCGAGGTTTTTCTCAAGGCTGAAAAGTTTTCAGTTACAACAAAAAAACGTGAACAAATTTTCAACGCTAATTAAAATTAGAATACGAACCTAAAAAAGGTTCAAATTGCAATTTGTGCGAAATAAAAATTCATGGGGATTAATAAAATGATTTCATCAATATTTTTTATTATTCTCAATTGTTTTAAAACTTAATTATTAAGAATTAGATAAAAAGATATTTTTTAAGAGTACTTAAATGAACGTCGTGTGTTGACCACGCAATTATTTATTTTATTAGTCACGAGCAATAAATTTAAATAAATTTGTATTCTATTGGTAATTTAATTTTTATATATAAATTTACATTTTATCGTTTTAATGCTGCAGAAAATTCTAGGATTCATATTTTATTTTGTTTGTCGATCTATTTTCGAAAATTATATCAAAAGCGAATATATTTCCAAGTAATAATAATGAAATTGCGTGCAAATGCACAAAAAAATATTTGAAATATTTTTTTTACATTTTTTTCTTTTTTTCTTTAAATCGAATTCGTTAATTTTTTTTTGTTCCAATAACTAACTTCGTTCTTTTATTTTTTATCATTTCTTTTATTCTTTCAGTAAATTTTCGATTACTATTACTAGCTTTTTCGAAAAAAAAATTAGTCTATTGTAAATTTTTATTTTTTATTTCAAATAATTGAAAATGTAACCTGTAAAGAAGCAATTGATTAATTTATGGCTAGTAGTAACTGGAAATACTATTTTAAAATGAACAAACATTCGCAAACGCACTTAATTAAGTTTAGTAAAAATATCCCATTAAAATACTTAGAATAAAAAAAAATCTTCTTTTTCAAACATAGTTGTCTAATAAAAATATCTATGCGATCAAGAGTAAAATTAATATTTTAAAGTATTTTCACGAAAATGACTGTTAAAAAAAATATCAACCATATATATTTTGTATAATAACTTATAAAGATCTTTTTTTTAAACGTTTCTTTAAATATCCGCATTTAGATTCGATATGGCAACGGTGGATGGGACTTTTGCTGTATGACACTGCGTAAATATTCAAATACTACCAACGTGATCATAGGGATCTTTAGATTGGAACAAATGCTATGTAAATTGCCTACCTTAAACCTATCTTATTTCTTTTTAAATAAACGGTTCATATTTCTGATGAAATACGCAGCTAATATACATATTTTAATACATTTTAGATGTAAAAAAAAAATCATTTTTTCGCAAGCATTATTTTATGAAAAATTTTCACAAATAGAAAACAACCAAATAAATTAATCTACAGATTTAAAAACACACTCTTTCCATGGGTAACATACAAATATTACGTCAACCACGAAGAGGTACGAAACTTAACACCTTAGAAAGCCTCGAAATACAGAAAAATCTAAATAAAAATGACGATTGTTTGAACGTTCAAACAGAATTAGTTTACTATATACAAATTAATAGATGCTGCTGGGGTTAATAGTAGGCAACCGAATATACGAGCCAGCATTCTAGACACCTCAACACCATCACCCCAATATGATAGAACACGTTTTTCAATGTTTCATTGTTTTTAAAAGTTTATAAAATGTTTTTTAAACTGTTATTTTGTCCTGTAACGATTTTATCACAATGGAATAACCATCTTTTAACATGGGATCAGCCCATTTAGCTCCTGCTTACTGACAAGTGTGTATATTTACTATGATTTTGTAAACTCTGTTATTTTTCTGTTACATAGATGTTTATATTTTTATTTTTAAGACTCAATGTGTAACAGCCCATGTTTTCTTTGTAGTGTACCTGATGATATTCGACAGTACGAAACGGGTAGTACAACTCTAATAAAGAATTTACATTATATAGGAAGTACGCCAATAATTCAAAAACCCCAGAACCAAATCAATGCCATAAAATATTTTCAAACATAATACAATAGCCTGGTTAAAAAGCAACTTTTTTACAATCGTTTTTATAACTAGAAACACAAATAAGATTTTCTCATTATTACGTAATATGAGCAACGGTTATTGTTTTTAAGCGCAATTTTTCCACAAGGTCATCGTAGGTATAATAACCAACTGTTGCAAACCTCAATTTTACATTAATCACCACTTAAATATCACAGAAGTTGACTTAAATCCAAATTAAATACGCAACAAATGCCTAAAAGCAACGACAATGTTTTATAAAAACTGCAATAATGACATAACGTGACACATACATTGCCTATACTGTCAGTTAATTAATAGGTTATATTGCGTCTATTGACAACGTCAGTTTGACCAACTTTATTGGCATTCAAAACTGTCATGTTTTTTCATTATATTATTCATTAGTGAAACCGACGCTTCTATTAAATTTGGTTTTGCAAAAGCAATTATAAAATAACATTTCCGGTACATTATTAATCAAATAAATATATTAAAAATGACTCACTTTTTTGAAACTTCATCCAAATAGCCATCTGAAAAAAAACAAAACTAAAATTAGAACAGAACGTATATTTACAAATTTGACAGATGATATGGTTGAAGGAAAAATAACGAGCTTCTCATCTAATATTGTATAAACAACTCAGATTTTTGTGCAAAATATAATTCTTCGTGTGGTAAAATATCAACAAACACATGTTCTTGTTTTTTTGCGGCGTAAACATAATATTGACACGAAAGACAATGAACTGTCAGATGTATTAGATATATTTGACAACTAGATAAAAGTAACTGTCAATATATAAGTAAGCAGGAACTAGGGTGGGTTTAAATCAACAAATATAATTGATATTTGTCAATAATGGATTTGATACACAAATTATTTGTCTTTTCGCGTATATAAAAATTAAAATACAAAAAATTTGGAGCAAAAATTTTCTGTTGTACAAATAATTTAAATGACGTTTTAACCTAAAAATGACTAATGTCAAAATTTAAATATATTCTGTTATAATTAGTTGCTTAAATTAAACTATATTTGATTTGTACGTCTTCAATAATGCCATAATTTCTTTTTGTGGTTTTTTAACAGCTCGAACATTCGATTATTTTCAATGCTTGACTGGTTCATTACACAATTTGATTTGCAACTGATACCGCCATTGTTTGCGTAATTTATCTCGGCCTTTATTTTATGCGAAACTGACTCGGAATTTAGATATATAATTGTTCTCTTGAAAAAAAAACAGACGATGCGTATAATTATTTGCACTCATGTTTTCTGTCAACAACAAACAATATATTTCGACATGTGATAAAATAAAATATGAATAATTTGCTCGCTTGCAGTTTGTTTTAATGGCGATTTTAGGTTACATAATATTGTTTATGCATGTTTAAATAAAAAATTATAGTATTGATATTTTAAAAAGAAAAAACATTTTTTTTTGTCCAAAATGTTTTATTTTATAAAAGAAGTTTGGTAATCAAAAAAAATTTTTTTCGCAGAGTAGGCATTAAGATGATGGTCGTGTTATTTGTTTATTTTTTTAAGCAATTTGATTAAATATTTTGGTAATAAAAATTATTTTTTTTCGCAGGGGAAGCAATGAGATGTTGGTCATGCAGTTCGGATATGGACGCCCCGTGCGCGGATCATTTTAATATTACGAACTTCAATCAGTTCCATCGGTACGACCCGCGCGCCCAAACGCCCGAACTCATTGACTGCGATCAGCAGCAGAGCGCCTATCCCATTAACCAACGCCCAGTGTGTATGAAGAAAAAACAAACTAGTAAGCACTAAATCAAAAGCCCCATCCTGATTTTTATTTCATATACAATGAAAATTATAAAATTTGATAACTCGATAATTCGCAATTTTTAACCGAAAAAAATATTTTCAAATTTTACAAATATTTACGAAAAATCAAGTCCCGAAAAAATATTTTCAAATTTTTGTGAGGAAATTTTAATTTTTTTTATTGTATTCATGTAAAACGAAAAAAAAACGAAATTTGATGTCTCAATAATTCACAATTTTTCCCGAAGAAAATATTTTCAAATTTTTCAAATATTTCCCAAAAATCAAGTACCGAAAAAATATTTAATTTTTTTGTGAGGAAATTTACGTGTCGAAATTTTTGTGTCGAAATCGCTTGAGGCTATTAAATGCTTCGAGTTACTGTCTTTTGGGTGATATTCTATTAAACTTTTTTTTTTTAATTATAGCTTGTTAATTTTGTTAGAAATAATTTATTTTCGCGGCACATTTTTGTTATATCGCAAATTGCTCACTTCCTAGTAGTTAAATTTTCAATAAAAACATCCAAATTTGGAAAATAAACACCCTGTATAATTCTAAAACAGAATTTACGCCCTTTTACGTTAAAAAAACAATAATTATTTCGCGTGTATATTCGATTATAATTCTTTTTAGCTTATGGCAGAACGACGTACGTACGCCAATGCCGTTTCTTACACCCCGAGGAGCGGGTGGGCAGGTGTCCAACTGAGACGACAAGCAGCGCCACCACCATCGACTTTTGCGAATATTGCGAGCACGATGGCTGCAATGGGGCGGCGTTTACGGGCGCCAGTGTCATGTTGGCAACACTGGTGCCCGCGCTCGTACTAGCAGTTGTACTCAAGCAATAGAGAGGGCGCTGATGGGAACTTACTTTATTTTTGTTGATATTCCCGTTATGTATTTACATTTTATAAAAGCAATAGAGAAAATAACAGAATAGAAAATTTGTAATGTTGTGATTTCTGTCAACGTCAATGAATTTTTTTTGTCGAAGGATAAATTTTTGGCATCGATCAAAATTTCGAAATTTTAAGGGAAAACGTTGTTAAATTTATTACTTAATTAAATTGTTGTATTTTTTCGAAACTTTTTGTTTCTGTATAGAAATTTGTCAATATTGGTTTTGTTTCTGTCAAATTAATTAATACCTTCTTAATTAAATCTATACATAAAAATAAATACTTCTAAATTTCACTTTATTAAAAAATGAATTCATTTTAAGACTATTCTTAAGCAAATGTAAAAAAATTAAAAGCTTATTTTTTAATTAATATTTTAAGTTCACTTTAAATATAAATGTTCAAAAGTACATAAAAATTAGTTTTTATTAGTTGTAAATAAGGCAGTATCTTTTAAACATAAATTTAAACCATACAAATAATTGAGCGGCGTCCATTTAAATAACCAAACGTCAGTATTTTAAATTAAATAAATAAGTATATTTTGTTTATGGAATTTTATAACAAAAAAAATGAAAATTAATATTTATTTAGCGATAATTTAGATGTAAATAATAAATTTCTATTGCTTTACTTGACAGGTAATTTGTTTTTATAAAATTTGATGAAAATGAATATATGTGTTCATAAAATATATCAATGTTGTTTTTTCTTGTATATTATATTGAAATTTTAATAAAGATTTTAATACATATAAAAATGCTTTTAAGACTAATTTCTTTTTAAAACAACAATTTTGCAATTAATAATAAATTCGTCAACAATCAATAAATAAAACAAACCATTAATAATTTAACTAACGAGTCCTAAAACTTAATCAAGCCAAAATATTTGTATATTTAGATGATTTTTCCAATTTACAGCAATAAATCAAAAAAATCTCTAAAATTGAAGAGTTGCTTGTTAAATCTGGCAACACGGCCTGTCAACCATTTAGTTTTTAACTATAGAGTAATACTTACATCAAGTTGCGACATACGTTTTATTAAATCCAACGCACCTGCCTACAAAATGCTAAAAATTTAACTAACTTAAGGCAGAACGTTCGTTTTTTATTAACTCAGTTGGATCCTTCACGATTCTGATTTTATATTGTTGGTATTCGTAATAAGGGACACGCCTGCTTTTCTGTTTACTTTAGACCGACGCATTCATTCCGAATGTAGAAGAATTTTAACATTTCAAACAGAAAATAACAGAATCTTTTACGATGGTTTTGAATTACAAAATCATTTTTGGAGGCCTTGTTTTCGTTCTAGTTATGCTAGTGCAATATGGTAAGTGCAAATATGCAGTATTTTTCGTTTTATTGAAATATATCGCGACGTTTTTATACCCGAATTTATGAAAACAGATATTTTTCACGAAATATTAACTCTAAAAACTGGTTTTATTTGTTTAGAAATAGTTTCAACTGCGCGTTTTTTCGTAATAGCTAAAAATGCAATTTTCTAGGATACGGAATTAAATGTTGGGACTGCAGATCGGACGCGGATCCGAAATGTTCGGATCCATTCGATAACAAGACATTCGCTATTGCAGATTGCCGGCAACAGCATCTGGATTTTCTGCCGGATGCTAGAGCCACTATGTGCCGAAAAATTAGGCAAAAAGGTAACATGGCTTTTGTGTATAGGCAACTTGTAAAACGTCGCAATCGAGATGTCGTTTATTGATGAACATTCGTTTCCAAATAAAATCTTAATTTATTATTAGGAATATATATAAAATAAAAACTTCAGACGACATCTTAATGTCTTCTGAAGTTTTTATAAAACTATTTTTATAATTATTATAAATGAAGTGGTATAAATCGCGCGATTTATACAACAGTGTTTACATTACTGTTATATCAGTTGCATATATCATTAGTATTGACTAGTAAAGCCAAAATATGGCGAATCAGATATTAAATGTAGTTTAAACACAATTATTGAATATTTAAACGTAACTTTATATTTGATAACAATATTTTATTTGCATTTTTGTTAGTTTTCATGTTATACAATATGAGATGATGATTCTAAATTTAGGGAAATTTGAGATAATAATCAAATATTATAAGCAGAAATGCCCGAATCCAGTGAAAGATACTATTCAATTTAATGAGAAATTACATCGTGCACGCGATTTATTAATAATTACCAGACAATAAAATTATAAACAAACGAAACTCATAAATGTGTCAGAAATATATCCATTTGTTTGACTCGATTGTTTATGATAAATGGCCGCTTTGACAGTCTTTGATTAAGATACGCTAGATGACGCTACTGCATATTTATTTGGAATTTATAAATCCTACATATTTTGCCATAAATATTTGAAAAAAATAAAAATATAAGAAATTTATATATGTGCACATAAATTATAAGTATAAATTGAAAAATTGGCATTATTGGCATCCCTGTATTAGATAACTGGTAAATAAAGCTGTCGAAAAAAAACCCGCCACAATTTAAATATATTGATTATTAATTAAAAAGTGTCCAAAATATTATTTACTTTAAATATCACAATTTATTTTTCTTTGTAGAATAATCGATGTGTTAATAAATGTTTGAAGTGTGTCAATAAATATATGTTTTTTTATTTATGTTGAAGTTCACGGAGTTTGGCGCTATATAAGAGGATGCGCTTATTTGGGCGAACCGGGAATTCAGGGGGACGAGCGGTTCTGTCTAATGCGAACCGGAACGTACAACATATTCATGGAATACTGCACGTGTAATACGAAAGATGGCTGCAATGCCGGTGAGAGTAGTCTCGTTTCGAAGGGCGCTTTGGGGGTGTGTTTGTTTATACCGTGGATTGTTGTGAGAATTATGCGATGATTTAATAGAATCATTGGCTCGGTGGATTTCGTAAGATTATTGAAACGAGAAGATTTTTTTTGGTTCACCTGAAAATATGGTCTTTTTTTGTGTAAATTTCCAGGGCCAGAAAAATGAATTAATTAACAAATACATTTTGCGTGTAGTTTGATTATTTTAAACAATCACAGCGAACAATATATATTTTTAATTTTTGGTTCTGAAAAGACTGATAAATGTAAATCGACTTTACCAGAATATCGATGATCTGATTTTTATAAATTCTTCGAATAATTGTTAATTAAACAAAATCGACGAATACTGCAGAATCTTCAATAAATATTAATTAAGATTGAAATAATGTGTTTAAAAATATTTTTTAAGTGTAATGGGTGTTTTTTTTTATGGAAAAATATTTTTATATAAGTAAAGCGGAACAATAGTATATAATATAATATTTTTGAGGATGTGAAGTAGTTTTACCTTTGTACATAATTTTTTATATTTCGAGTAGGCAATTTTAGATTTTAGATTTTAGATTTTTTCAATCGTCAGATAGGATTGCAAGGGTTTACTAGCGTCAGCCCAACTATTAAACGAAAGCAAATTAAAGTACGCAATTTTTACTGGTTGTAGAGCAGATGTCTAGCTATGGAACATTCAAACTTTTTTCTAATTTTTCACTAGCTTCCTCGATAGAATAACGTGTGAAAAGTCGTCTTTTTTTTATGAAAGTTGTGATTTTTTTCCAGACATGTTAGTGAGATTTAAAAAATATAAGATCCTTCAAAAGCCCCATCCTTTAGGAACATTCTCTAAAAATATTGTACCAAAAATAATCAAAATTAGGGATACGCTACCGAACCCCTGCTTTTCGTATGATGAGACGCTAGCCTTAAATAACAAATGCATTCACGGATTACTGTAATAATTTTACATGCTAATTTAAGAATAGATATTAGTTCTTTTTACATTTAACCGTCGGTTTTAAAAATAGATTTTACTATATTTTTACTAGAATATTTTTTGGATGAAGAATGCCATTTTTATTCCATACATTTTACAATGACTTGATGTAATGTAATCAATTTAATCCGTCCATTTTGCGATTTTTGTATTCTATTGTTAATTTATATAAAAAAGGTAGATTTCGAAATGTAGTATTATTATGTTTTGTATTATAATTTGTTGCACAAATTGTTATAATTTTATTATTAAGTAACGGAAAGCTTTTAATCACGTAAGAAAATAAATTCGTAATTTTAATAATGATGAAAACTTTTTTTCTAACTAATTTTGTATTAATTTGTAGCTCTTGTACCTTGTATTTATTGTACCTTTAAAATAATTTGATACAAAATATCAACAAAAAAACGAGTGCTTTTAGTAGTTTCGAAAATTATCCAAATTTAATTAATTTGGTTTTTTTAATACGATATAAAATCGGGTTAATTTTGTTAAAATAAAGCTAAATTATAGTTATATATTTTTTTTGAAAAAAGCCAAATATCAAGTAAAATATATCTCTAAATTATAGCATTTTTTAAATAGAAATGTTAGAAATCAAGTGAAGTAAAGTTAATTTTTTGTATTTTTAAAAGGCCGAAACTCGGTAAGAAATGAAAACAGATATAGGTAACTAAAAATATACATTAAAAACTTGGGTTGCTCCAAAATTATTAAAATGAATTATTCTCTTATATTCATACATATAAGGAGATATAAGGAGGTATCAGATAGATTACATACTGGTTAAAGAGAGGTTTAGGAACCAGATTAAGAATTGTAAGAGTTACCCTGGAGCAGATATTGATAGTGACCATAATTTAGCAGTCCTGGACTCAGAGGTCAAATTCAAGAAATTACAGAAGTCTAAACAGGTCAGAGTAGATGTCGATAGGTTAAAATTAGCTAACGTATGTGAAAAGTACAAGCAGAAAGTAGAAATCATGGCTAATGGAACATCTAGGAACGACATAGATTGCGAATGGAGGGAAATCAGAAATGGGTTAACTACAGCAGCAAATGAAGTATTAGGCACAAAGAAAAGGGCAGGTAGGAGGGAATGGATCACGGAAGAAATAGTTGAAATGATAGAAGCAAGAAGGAAAATTAAAATTGGAAACACAGAAGCAGGACAGAAAAAATATAAGGAACTAAGGAACTTAATTAATAGGAAATGCAAGCTAGCGAAAGAAGAGTGGATAAAAGGAAATTGTGAGGATATTGAGGAGGATATGAGAAGAGGTAAAGTAGATTTGGGCTACAGGAAAATTAAGTCACATTTTTCTAAAGTAAAACCAAAGGGTAACATTATATGTGATAAGCAGGGTAAGGAACTCACAGAAAATAAGGAAAAAGCTAGAAGATGGAAGGAGTATCGTGAAGATTTATATAAAGGTAGGCAGGACATGGAGGAGCTAGAAAGTGTGGAACAGATAGATGAGGATGACTTAGGTCCTAGCATACTTAGGTCAGAGTTTCATAGAGCATTAAATGATTTACGGAATAACAAAGCAGCGGGGATTGATATGATACCAGCCGAATTAATAAAACACGCAGGGGAAAAAATGCAGGAGCGATTATACAGGTTAGTTTGTAAAATATATGAGAAGGGAGAAGTACCACAGGATTTTCAGCGTAGTAGAATAGTAACAATGCCGAAGAAAATAGGAGCTAATTTGTGTGAGAACTATAGGACCATTAGTCTACTATCACATGCATCGAAGATATTGCTAAAGATTATTTATAGGAGATTAGAAAATAAAGTAGAGGAAAGGCTAGGAGAAGATCAGTTTGGTTTTAGGAAAAACAGAGGGACGAGGGAGGCGATTTTAGCACTAAGAACAGTAGTAGAAAAAAGAATGAGGGTAGGAAAGGTAACTTGCATAGCTTTTGTAGATTTAGAAAAGGCATTTGATAATGTAGATTGGGACATAATGTTTAGAATTTTAAAAGTAACGGGTATAGATTATAAGGATAGGAGAATAATTTTTAATTTATATAAACACCAAACTGCCTTAGTTAGAATTGAGGGGGAAGAAGAGGTAGCAAAAATAGGGAAGGGAGTTCGGCAGGGATGTACACTTTCACCGTTATTATTTAATCTATATATAGAAGATGCAATAAACAAAGTAAAAGAAGAGTATAGTGTAGGTGTGAATGAACAGGGAGAGAAAATATATATGTTGAGATTCGCCGACGATATAGCTATATTGGAAGAAAGCGAAAAGAATTTAGAAAGGGTATTGAATGGTATGCAGGCAGTATTGACTAGGGATTTTAACATGAAAATAAATATAGGTAAAACTAAAGTGATGAGGTGTGACAAAAAGGAATGCAGTAGAAAAATGAGGATCACAATAGGAGATAATAGAATCGAAGAAGTGTCAGATTTTTGTTATTTAGGCAGTAGAATCACAAAAGATAATCGAAGTAAGGTAGATATAAAGTGTAGGGTAGCACAGGGTAGGAAGGCATTCGTAGAAAAGGAACAGATTTTAAGATCAAATATTGACTTGGGTATTAGAAAAAGATTACTGAAGGTATATGTTTGGAGTGTAGCACTGTACGGGTGTGAGGCGTGGACTATAGGAAAGGAAGAGAAGCGTAGATTACAAGCATTCGAAATGTGGTGTTATAGGAGGATGATGAGGATTGGTTGGGAAGATAAAGTAACAAATGAAGCTGTACTAGAGTTAGTAGGGGAGAAGAGAACTATTTGGAGTGTTACAGCGTAGGAGAGACAGATTAGTAGGGCATATCCTTAGGCATGGGGGGATTATGCAATTGATCATAGAAGGTAGAGTGGAGGGAAAGAGAGGGGTAGGTAGGCCTAGATTGGAGTATGTGAGTCAGATAGTTGAAGACGTTGAGATGAATAGCTATAGGGAGATGAAGGGATTAGCTCAGGATAGATCGGCATGGCGTGCTGTTTCCAACCAATCTTTAGGATTGCGGACTCTTTAACTAACTATTCATACAAATATATTCTCATATATTAAAATATTAAATTAATATATATTTTTTTAATATCCATGGGTTAGATCTTAATCGTCTCTAATGTATTGAAAATGTTTGAGTTTCATTTTTAAATTGGGGAAAAATAAAAAACATCGTATATGGCAGATATCACATTCATGTTACATTTCTTGTTTTGTGATAACTTACAATTTAGTTGGCCACCACCTTGAGGTTTTTTTGTTGTCAAAAAATTCCCAGGGTTATTGGTATTAAGATAAATCTATTTAATGATTGCAACTTATTTCCATGCTAAATAATTAACATTCTAACGAATGTTTTTATTTGGATTTTATTTGGAAATCTTTTCCATTTTTCATACGAATTTTCGCAAATAAACTTTTTACATCGTTATGTAATATATTTATATGTATTTATTTATATCTAATAAAGCTACATCTGCGGCTCGCAGGATTCTGATATTCATTTAGTGATTATATTTTTTTACTAAAATTAATTGCGAAATATTACATCCATATCTTTTTTACACTAATTGTTAGGTAAATTCCCCTCACCTCAACTATATATAGTAAAGAAAAGGTAAAAGTGATTATAATTTTTTCTACTAAAATTAATTGCGAAATATCACACTATATAATCTTCCTACACAAATTTATTGGTAAACTCCTCTCACCTCAACTATAAATAGTAAAGAAGAAAGGAAAGTTGTGAAAAATTTAGTACAAGAAAGAGGAAGTAGGTAAGTGTAAATATGTAATTTTGAAAATAGATAAACAATTTTATTGGTATAATTAGATGGGCCGATCCCGGCGGCACTGCAATGCCGGGCCAACCCGTGATGGAGAAGAAGCAAGCCTCATAACTCCATCTAGTTCCAAAAATCAGTTTAATATACTGGACCCACATAGGAGTCGTATCAGATATTAAGCTGATAAGAACAGATACTACACTTTGATCTTAGCCAAAAGGCCGAGAAGCGATACTTTCCAAAGTCAAAATGATCAATTCACACGAGAAAAAAAAATTTATAGCTTATAAGCGCTTATATATTGCGCCCTCTAACCGGGTGATAGAGTAACTATACAATAAATGTCAGTTTAAGATCATGCTCTTGAGAACGTTAATATTATATATATAAATATAATATTATCATTAAAAACAAATAATAATACTAGAATAATTACTACAATATTTATATATTATTTTCATACTAGTAATTGTTACTAATTCCCAAAAACATCTTCAATTTGATCATGGTACCCTCTTTGGGTGTACCCCCGTAACTATACAATAGGTATCGGTCAAATAGAAAGTATACCAATTGCATGTGATTTATATCTTACAAATTGCCCATAAAATGTTCTATTATTATATTTAAATAAATTCACTGATAAAATCCGAGATTTGAATGATTTACTCCCATTTAATTGGAACAATAAAATTTAAATGACCTCGAAGAGTCCATATATTTCTACGAATATAAACGTATATAACATATTCGATCGCAGCGTCGGCGGTAAAAAAGTCAAGCTAACTGGTCATATATACTATATATACGTATAGCGATCTCTATCGTCATTACATGACTATATCATTTTATTATATGACTATCTTTGTCAGTATTATATATCATAGGAGCATACCTGGAGCTTCAATGTTCCACCGTTGTCGCCACGATCGTAAGACATCTGAAGAACGTCATTGCTTATTGAACACACCAACTCAGTAAGAACGCGCAGTGCATCAACAAATATGGCGCCTTTTAAGAATCCAATGTTGGGACTCCATTGAAAGCAATATTTATCTTAGTGTAAATTGTGCTAGAAATAGAAAAAAAAAATGGAATACTCATTTGTAATAAAACTTGTTCTTTTAAGCAGTTATTTAATCGGATATGGTAGGTTTATTTTAAGGCTTTTTGATCGAAATTGTTTGTTTATTAGAAAATGTACAATTTTTGTTAGTACCTTAATATGTTTGAAAGATAATTAAAGAATATTATAAAAAAAAAATTGAAACGAATGTGAGATATGTTTTTCTTTGGATTGTATATTTTTTTGATTAATAATTAAATAATTTTGGAAATTGTATTCCTTTTAGTATTTATATTCATTGTGGGAGTGGCAATTTATATAATGACTAACTAACCTGGAAATTAATATATACAAATATATAATTTTAATGATTTTTAAATGATTGATGATTGAGCTAAATTTTATATTACTTTTTTTTTGTGATATTGGAAGATTTATTTATCGACATATTTCATCTAATTTTTTATATGAAAATAACTGCATTGTCTTTCTTAACATCTTCATTTTTAAGATTAATTTAAAAAAAAATTTTTAGGTGACTCAGTCAAGTGTTATCAATGTGCTTCCAGCAGCGATTTGAAAGGGGAAGACAATTGTGGTGCCTACAAATCATTTGATAAGGAAAAACATGTTTCCATCGAATGTAATAATGAAGAATCACATATGCCCGGGTCTTTCTGCATGAAATTGACCCAGCAAGGACCTAAAGGCTTCATATGTACGTATATTTTTTAAAAGAACGCGTCAAAGAAATGATTTAGTAACTAACAAAATGATTTATTCAAGTTTATAAAACAATTTTATGTTAAAAACCGATATTTAGTACACGATTTTTTTTAAGTGTGAAAAGAAATAAATTAAAAAGGTGTAAAATGGTAATTTTTCATATTTTAATAACCATACAAATTTAAAACTTCAAAATTTCGAAAAATAAATATCCAAAGATTTAAAAAATCGAATTTAATAAAATGTACTTGTTTAAATTGAATAGAAAAAATATATATTTATATATTAATGGCTATCTAGGGAATGCCAATTTAATATTTTACGAGTTATTACGAAAAAATATAATATAATATATAGTTTAGCAAATTAAAGTTACTAACGGATCAATTATAGAAACTTAAAAAACGTTATTAACATTTTATAAAGTCCCATTTGCTTTTATATTTTTAAATGGATTTTTATAGTATAGCGATTTCCTTAAATGCACGCCGTATGGTGTGTTGCCTATAGTAAACGTCGGTTGCTTTAAATTTCCGTTTTCGTACATTTTAATGAATAAATATGCACGTTTGATTTATCTAATCCTGAAAACACTTAGAATATTTGCAATCGACGTGTAAATGCATTAAAATGCAACTGTTTGCGCTATATTTTAATGTTAATCTTAATTGTAAAATACATCTTTGTGTAAGGTGATTTGTAAATTCCGATATTGACAAACAAATCAAAATCAAATTTCATACCGAATAGAAATAAATATATATCTTATCGTACAATGTAATGTCTTTATAAAAGTATTAGATTTGTTTGTAAAAAAAAAACTTGGCGAATGGCCGCCAACCATCGGGTGAATTTAAAAAATTACCTTAAAACAAAATTACGTACCGAACTTAATATCACGATACATCGAGAACACCGTTAAGCGTATAATTAATATCACGAATTGAAATTTACTTGAGACTAATTGTAATTAATTCAGCTGCAAATTTTTCGTACCACAATGGCGTCTTTAGCCTGAATTCTGTACTAGAAATGATGATTTTGGAACAATCGCGTCCGTCTTGCTCGCAGATTGACGTGAGTGACTGAGAGAGTTTCTTTATCGGCCCTATGATTTCTTAATATCTAAACAGGACAAAACCAAAATTGTAAAATGTGTGCTGTCGCTGCAGAAGCACCAATCAGCTATTAGGATTTGATTTTAGAGGGGAACGAAGTGACAGTGATTATTCTAAAATAGTTCAATTTGAATTATTCGTTGAAAATTTATTTTGACAATTAATTCAAATAAAATAAATCGCAGGGAATAAATAAAGGCGGATATCGATTAATAATTAGTTAAATAATTAAATTTTTTTTGTATAAATACAAAAAATGTATATTTTCTAAAGAAAATTGACGGCGGCAAATTTGGCTATTAACCAAATTCAATTATTATTTATTTCATTTTTAATAGTTACATTTTTTTAGCACTAAAATTACCTTTTCTAAAAATAATGTAAAAATAAAATAAGTCTATTTGTATTTATTTAAAATTCAATCGTTATTTAAATATGTTTTTAGTGCTGATTGTTGAATATTGATTTTTTTTTTGTTTTGTTAAAGGGGATGGTAGATGGCGGCAAGTGATCCGACGTTGCGCCAGTGTTGCTGAAACGGGGGTGACGGGCGTCTGTAATTGGGGCGTGCATGAAAATGGTGATTATTGGGAGGAATGTTATTGTTCTGAAGACGATTGCAACGCTGCCAAGAATATCCAATATTCTTTATACGGTACGTTATTAGCGATGACATTAGCTTGGCTTGTCATTTGAATAAAATGACAAGATTCTTTTTTTTATATTGTAAAAGAAAATGGTATATTCATTAGAATCTCGTGATTGGTCGGAAATAGCTAAATATATATTTATAAATGAATTTAAATAAAAAACCGACCATATCAGAAAAATATTATGAAGAAGTTAAAAATTAATGGGGAATATATTAAGGTTAGAATTGTATATAAATGTATTATATAGCCCGATCAAAAAAAAATTAATGAGCAAACAATTTTTATAAACACATTTTGACAGATAATAGAACAAAACTGTTTAAACATTTTATGTTAATTTTTGTGAATTTTGTATCAAAATAGTACTTATATTTCGTAATATTTGAGAATTATTTAACACCGCAATACGAATCTCGAAAAATCCGTATGTTTAATTTAATTTTTAAATTTTCGTACAAGTTTTTTATCTATTTCGAATTTTTCAAATATCAAATTTAAAAAAGTGATGTATGTCCGTTATAATGTAGATACGTGTATTTTATATGAAAAACTCCTTTATATTGATTTTAACAATAAGAAAAAAAATCAAAAAAGTTGATTTATTAAACAGTCCGTCCAGTTTTTCTGTATTTTTCTACCGAATTTTTAATAATTAAACCGAAATTGTATATTTAAAATTTTATACAAATTTATATATTATAAATAAACGCGAATTTTAAATAATCCGCCGAGATTTGACTTTATTATCCCAAGTCCATACCTGATATATTTATTTATTTTTCATCATTTCATTTTAAAATAATACCAATTTTTAATAAAAACATCTTATATATTTTACAAATATAGGTAACTGGTATAATATCCATACAGGGTGTTTATATATTAATTAATCGCGTTAACAATATTTAATTGCGATTTTGCAAAAAAAAAAACATTTTGAATTATTTTCCGAACATTTTCGACCATTGTTTGGCGCCGTTTTTAACGGATTTTATTTCTAAACAATAATTATTCTACAATTCACATATTTATTAAATTAACATTATCATTTTGGTTGTTGTATAATTGAATTTATAATATTTATTTATTTATTCATCATGTCCCTAAATATATTTCTTCTCTTTTGTATTACACTAATAATAATAACCTTCATTTAATCACATTTTCATTTGATTTACATTAATTAATATATTTTACAATTCATTTTACGGTAGCTTACAATTTTTCCTAAATTTCATATTGTCAACAGATTTCTAAAAAAGACTTAACAGAATAGATTTTATTTCCTTATTTGTATAATAGCTACTATTGATAATATTTCTAATTATATATATTTTTTATAAAAATATTCAGGAAAAAATCTGTTTTTAGCATTCAACAAGAGTACTATCCGTGCTTCCGGATTTCTGCATTTTTATTTAATTTTTTTGGAAGATTTAAAAAGCGTCCGACATGTTACATATTGAACCAATGACAATTTAGAAACATACAAATTTTCTACAAATACATTGTTTTTTAATTCCCTAAAATTGTAGACAATAAAAATAGTTGGCAGCCATGTCGGTGACTATGCTTAATAGTACGTGGTCACCTTATTTACGTGTGTTGAATGACATAACCTCAATACGTGGCAGACAACGATTAGTAAAACTCAAATTGTTACTTTTAAGTGGAAATAATTATTGTTGTGGTGTTGTCCGAAGTTATAAACATTTCGTAAGTATTTAAAATCATATTTAAATTAAATCTAATATCTAATACCGTTTTTCTCTCTAAAAATGTGATTGTAACATGCAAATTTACATGAACGTTATTTGGCTGCGAATGTTAATAAAATTTGTTCGTATATTTATTACAAAGATTTAATTATACGTGCTTCGAGTTGGATTATTTTGTATGTGTATAATGAAGCAGAAGATTGTATTATTTTGTTGTTTTTGTTGACTTATTCAAGTCTTTTCTACAAAAATCATGTCAAAGGAATGAAATAGAAATTTATGTAATCGCTCAAAACGTGAAAAAATAATTTTATAGAATATAACCTAAAATCGCAACAAGGTTTTTATATTATATGCATTTCGAAAAGTGAGCTCCCGTTTTCAATAGTATATGTCATTTTGCGGATTTATTTGGAATAGAAAATGACAATTAATGTTTTATTGTTGTCTTGTTGAAGATGGCGTTTTATTCTTCGAAAGGCGCATTTAGCTTAGAAATATATTGGGTGAACGTTTTTTGTTGTTGTTATACTAAACAAAATTTAAAACGAATATTTTGATATTGAGGGAAAAAGGTCCACTCTTTTTCCGAAATAAACTCTTGTTCAGCAAAATATTTGAACCGTTTTTAAATGGCAATAATAACTATATATGTTTTGCATTTGTGAAAACCTACGAATACTTAATTTATATTGGCTTATATATGTTTAAAGTTTAGTTTGGGTTACATTTTTTAATTTATACATTTAACAAGAAGTACAGACATATTTTTTTCCGGTTTGTCTTTAAGATTAAACAATAATAGAATTTGACATTGACATTTTTGTTTTATAGTAAGGAAACATCGAAGTATAGATACATACACGGAAGATTTTAAAAGATAGATAATTGTTTTTTTTTAAATATCGAAGTAGTTTTTAATGTAATCAGTCGATATTTGATGAAGTAAACATTTTTGATCTTTATTATTGACATTTTTATGCTTTTTACGAGAATGTTTCTAGTTTCGGCGTCAAATTAAAATCGTTTGTTATTTATTTCAAATGAAATACCCGGTAGCTAATGTTCTAAAATTTGACTTCGTAATAATTGTCTTTTTCTGTTAAATACGTCGAATTCGAAAATGTATCAAAAAATCAGTCAGCTATTTTTAATAATTGAACTTTTAGTAGTTATTTTTCTTCTATAAAAAAAACAGTTTGTTTGATTTTGAAAATTTGATTTTTTTTTTATAGAACCTACATTTTTTTTCACAAAAAGAAATTCCTGCTAGAGAATTTTTCTCAATATTACAATTACAAGTCTTCTACGCCTTTGATATTCAAGCAGCCGGCTTTGGAAATGGGGCTCTGAATTACGGGGGCATTTAAATTACTGAAATACCCCCCTGCCTTCGGCCTGACATGCCGATTATTAACCTCCATATGAACGATACGCATAAATTCAATTTGCGCCGCTAATTTTTGGATTTCCTCCTAAGAACAACAAAAATTTAACATTTCATCAAACTACTATTTAGTGTGCATAAATTGTTGCAGATGAATTTCCAAAAAAAACTCACTTTTAGCTCTTCATTTTCTTGAAACAAGTCGGGTGGTTCCTCGGGTACCAAACCGATACCATTTAATGAGAATGACGCTGTAACGCCCCTGGAGCGGGTCCTGTTATCCCACTGGTCACCTTGCCCCTTCAAAACGCGAATTACCTGTCAAATTAATTTCATTTACAATAGAAACCTTTCGCCTCTCAAATTAACAATTTAAAAATCGTACTTTTGGTCCAAATACCAAACCGATAGTCACTGACGTTGACAGCTGGGTCCGCACGAAACCCAGAAAATATTTAATATCAGGTCCGGCTTGCGGGAACAGAATTAAGCTAAAAAATGAAAATTATATAATACAACAAATCATTAACAAACACATCTTAATCTTTTAGCTAACAATTTCCATTGTGTGAAAAGTGTAAAAGACAAGTACAGACAGAGTGCGAGCCTTTAGAGAACGGAAGAAAGCGAATAAACCGCCAAGGAAAAGTGCCAACAAGTAACTTGGAAAGAAGTAGAGAGTATCGAGCCAGGCAAAGGGCGTTAAAGAAACACGGTGGACAACATAACCTTCCAACGACCTCAAATACACTGGATGAATCGACACCGTCGTTAAGTGAAGACACAGTGAGTGGTATAGAGAATTTGAATGCCACTGATTCAGGCGTGCCGTCTACACGTGAAGATACACGCGGTGTGAGAGATCAACGAAATGAATCTGATACAGCTGAGCGAGCCATCGACAAATAGAAATGCACCCACTAGTGCATCATTTACATTCTTTCAACCTGCTCATCGCGAATTTGATAAACATTTTTTTAATAATCCACTAGGTACAGTGTGTTCCATATGTGATCGAATATGGTTTAAGAACGATGTGAAACCTGTTGATCCTAAGCACGAGCAACTTTTACATACTGCGTTTCCAGCCATTATCATTGAAGATGTGATAGCGTGCAATTAATGCCGCAATGCTCTCACTCGGAATACCATTCCAATGTTATCGAAGTCAAATGGTTTTGTCTACCCAGAATTACCTGGTCATCTACCAAAATTAATGTTCCAATATCTGTGAATACGATGGTGAATCATTTGCCAAGAGACATTGATGATGGTCATTAATGTCCACATAAAAAGAAGAAAAATACTCAGATCGAGTTATTTAAATGGTTTGGTGAGAAAAAGAACTATAAAAATATGGCTACAATATTTAATCCAAACTCCTCTTTATAGACTGTATGACATTACAGTTAATAATGCTTTATTAGATGATCAGAGTGTCAATCAAAATCAATCAAAATCAAATCGTTAACAAATGGAAAGCAAAAAGCAAATGGAAAAAAATCAACTTTTCCCAGGAGCTAAGAAGTTTCACTTCTACCGCGCGAAAGTCTCACGCATGTTTTTGTTTTTGTTGTTGGAAATTCGCAAATTTGCGGATTTTAATTAGATATTTTTAGACTTACTGGAAAGCCACCATGGCGATATTAACGAGGGCGATGTTATAAATGGCGTAGCTAATTAATCTCGCCTCGTTGAATAATGATTCGGCATTTCTAACGTTGTAACAGACCCGAATTCCCCAGGCCAAAAATAGCACTTCGCCTGCAAAATAAGATTATCAAAAAAGGCACGTTGCAAATTTTATAAATTCTGCATAATAATGGACCAAAAAATTGAACCTGACGATTCAATAAAATATAACAATTGGCAAATTTTTGTGGTTGTTAATAAAATGAATAAAAATACTTAGTAGAGCACCTTGAGGAACTCCCTATACATAAAATTTTGAAGTATAGAAATATATCAGCTGTTATTCAGATTATGACTTTCTCTGTCATATTGTAGTATGAAATGTATGAAAGCGTTACTTGCCCTGGACAACTATATTTGATACATATACATTTTGACATATGAACTACTTAGCCACGAAGAAATCGCAAATAATATGATATATTCGACCGAAATTCACCTATAGCTAAGCTGTGATCCCACCAGTTAAATGAGCATTGTTTGAACTTGAGACCGTGTTTGTCTTTAATGGACTCCGCCACTGGAGTGGCAGATAGCGTCCAGGTACTCAGATAGATCAACATAACCATCAAGATCGGCACCATCCATTGGAGCAGTTGCTTGTCAGTCAATTTGACTTTATGCGCCGATTTGACTCGATAAGTCAACGATACTCTGCAAAAGTCATTTTTGAAATTACGATTGGAGTACAAATGTTATTGTGATAAAGTGTGAAGGGTCTGCGGTGGAGCCTTGGGCAAACTCCAAAGCTTCAAACTGAATTCTTCACATGTTAGAAGTTTTACAGGTTTTAGAAGTTTTAAAATTAACTTAGAGGAAGAATTGAAACAAAGAAGTTTTCTGTTTTGCACAAACTATGAAAATGGGCTTTTTATTATGAATAAACTCTTGATCTGCGAATGTTTTTGATGCGACTCGGATTGTTTGTTTAGAAAATCAAATTCACCTCCACGTTTTCATCAATAGCGCCGTATACGTGATACAAAATCCAAGATGTCTGGACCACTTCGTGGCGATGCAAGAATATTGATCTAGGACTGGAAATATGGCGGCCATCTTGAACATAGATAAAGGCACATTTATAACACCCACTCTGACGGAAGCTGGACCACTTTCAGATTGTAAACTAATTTTTATTCACCTCTAAGTACATAGTGGCACAGCCCAGTAATGTGATTGATAGAAATGTCGGCGAAGCCACTTTGAAAACTTTCAATTTTCGATTGTGAAACATGTACGTGATGAGGACGACCGTGAAGATGACGCACGTCACGCTGCACACTAGAAGTGTTATTCTGAAGACGCGAAATTACATATTATTCGGTATCGCATCGAAATTGCATCGTAAATACCTGAAAGGCCAATTGTATGTTGCCAAACATGGCGTGGGTCCTTTACAGGTGGCACAACCAGGTAGACATTGTTTGCACGTATAAATGGTGGTCCACAAATCGCTGACGTTTTCCAATTTTTCAATCCAAGCAGCTTTGGAAATTCAATATATTAATATATCATCAAAGTATAAGTAATTTTTTTTCAACTGGCGCACGTCCGCGGCTGCAAGGGTATGTGTACTCGTCTTACAGCTCTGGAGTAAGCACGGACGTTCGCCAGTTTGAAAAAAATTACTTGTACGTTGGTGAAGAGTACAAAAATGTATCAGGTCGAAATATATTTTAATAAACATATATTATCGCTCGCGCTGGTAAACTTTCGCGATCAAAAATATTAATAATTCCCGATTTTGGCGCTGCCATGTTTCAATTTTGCATCTTTATCCGATTGTGAAATATTTGCGATAAAAACCCAATTTTTGTTTTGGCATTTTATTTGTTTCTCGTTCTTTTTTGGACTCACTCTCAATATTTGTGCCATTAAAAACGCCATTATGGTATGGTGAATAAAATCCATTTTGGCATCTGCATTGGTAGCTACCTCTGTGCCAACCCAATACCGAGTGATCGGCTTTGTACAGACACTAAAAAAAAAAAAAACCATTCGTTAAAATGGATTTGATTTGCAAATTTAGTGCAAATTATTATAAGTTTTGTAAATGATTTTGAAAAAAAAAAAAACTATTACCTGTGTGGTGCGATTGTGGCATTTGTGAGCGCCGTGGAAATTTTTAATCTCGGTGGATTTGCTGTGAAGATTCCACTCGCATTGGTTTACCTCCAGATTTGTTACATCTATGTCCAAGCTTAGAAATCCTTTCATGCTGTTAAAGAAGTGAATGTACGTTTTTTTTTTAAGGTAATTCGTGAATAAATGGTTTTTGAAATCTATCAAGCAGTCGATTGAAATTTAAGTTTTGGAATGAAGTTAAATGGATTTTATGAAAAAATTTAAAAAAATTGATAATACTATTAAAAATTTGGCTCTACAGAAAAATTATTGGTTTTTTTTCTTCTAAATATGCTTTTATATAAAAATTTTGAAGTTTTTTTTTAAATCTAGACTCATATCATGCTCAGGTATAAAATTGAAAAAAGTCAATTTCTAAAGCTGACCATATACACAATGTGACATATACCATTTATACTATAAGCTCTAACATTAATCAAAAATCAAATTCTATCGAAGAGTTGATTGAAATGCTTACAAAATTTTGGAAAAATCAGTCCTTAAAAAAATACCTAGTGAAGATAAACAGATTTTATGAAAATATTAAAATAAAATTGATATTACTAAAAATTTGGCTCTACAGAAAAATTGTTCTGTTCTTCTTTTATTAAATATGCTTTTATATAAAAATTTCGAAGTTTTTTTTTAAATCTAGACTAAAATCGTGTTCAGGTATAAAATTTAAAAAAAAATCAATTTCTAAAGCTGACCACACAATATATATATATAATGTGGCAACACTATAGAAATCAAAACATCACAAAACCATTTAAAGTTTTAATAACACCAATCGAAAATTGAATTTGATTTTTATTTTATTTAAAAATTTAGACAAAAAAATCGACTTAAAATATACCCATGCCTGCCGGGTGATGGTATTGGCACACTGTAAGACAAGATCCATTTTCTAACAGAGCACGAATAATAGGGGTAGGTCCACCATCCCCTATATGACAAGTTCGCGGGGCTCTCCATGAACTTGGGCGAGCGCAGGGTCGGACTTGAATCGGCATCGTCAAACCTGAAATACATCATATTGAAAACATTTTTTTCATCGAATTTTTTGGTCATTTCAAATCTTCAAGATTCAAGAAAGTTTGTTTTTTTGGTAATTTTATCGAAGATAAAGATATTTTCTGACTAGAAATTTTTTTTTATACCATAATATTATTTTCTGCTTAATTAATTTGAACATTCAAAAAATGTACAACAAATTAGTGTCATTCACAATGAGGGTACCACAAGGTGCCGCTACATCATCTAAATTTAAAAAAAAAAAATCTTCAACGAATTAAATTTTATTAATTGAATTAATTAAAATCGGCAATGCTCGAATTACGAATTTATACATGCGGGTTTGTTTGACGTCCACATTTTGATGAAATTAATTAAATAAGAACAAAGCGTCTTTCAACGTGGCACTAGGCTATAGCTATCTCGCTCCAATATTACGCGTGCAATATACAGCCATCTCTATTCATCTCGAGCTATTTGTTTCGACGGGTAAATTATAATTATCTTTCGTAAGGGCTTTTAGAGAAATGTCGCGTATTTGGGATATAAGCGTCAGTGGCGTAGCAAGGAGTTTTTTTTGAGAGGTGTGTACCTTTTTATAGACAAAGAAAAGTATTTTTTTGTAGATAGTCTACGAAGTATTAGTTTTTATTCAACGATGGTGTGAATATTGAATTTTTATTTTTATTTTTTATTTTTATCGCTAATTTGCTTTTATATAATAAATTTAAATGGGCGAATATTGGAAATGATTATTTTTGTTACACGCCACTGGTGTTAAAATAAGTGCGAATACGTTTTTTAGTGAGGGTATATTTAAAATCATAAATTCATCACGATGGCGGAACATAAAGAGAAGGTAAACACAAACAGGTCCTAATATATTTAAATTTACATCGAAGAAGTTAAATAGATGGCAGTTCTTTGAATTTAATAAACAATTTGCGCTTCCCTTCATTTCTTAAGTTTACTTAAATTACACTGCGCCTCTTAATTAAAGACACATTAAACATTAATTATTTGGTGGTGTACCTTCGAAATTTCGAAAAATTCTAAATTCCCTTAAAAATCGAAATTTTCATTAGACAGATTTTTTTTAATAAAAAAAAATGATGAACATTTTAGTTTGATTTTTTTATGATTATTTTAGTTATTTTTTAATCTATTTTTTTAGATTTTATTATATTTATATTTTTAATAACCATAATTTATTTCAATTATAAAGTTGGCATTTCTGATTTTGAATTTTTAGCTTATCAGCTGTGAAAATATTTAATTTTTTGGGGATGTGTGAATTTTTGGAAATGGTATTGTTCATGAATTTTCCGAGGAAATTTAGAATTTTTGGGATGTTTTGAAGCTTTGGAATTTGCATTTTTCGTAATATTTCGCGATGTGTAAATTTTTATGGGAAATTTTGAATTTTTAGAATGTCGGAGGTTTTGAATTTAATTTTTCGATATTTTTGGGATGTGCGAACTTTGGGAAATTGGATTTTTCGATGTTCATCATCTTTGAGGAAATTAAAAAAATTTAGCATGTCTGAATTTTTGGAAATTGTATTGTTCATGAATTTTTCGAGGAAATTTTGAATTTTTTGAAGCTTTGAAATTTGTATTTTTCGTAATATTTGGGGATATTTTAGAGAAAATTCTGAATTTTGAGATTGTTTGAGGTTTTGCAATTTGTATAGTTCGAAATTTTTGGCATGTGCGAATTTTTGGAAGTGGACTTTTCGAAAATGTCATGTCTATGATTTTTTTTGAGGAAATTTTAATTGAAGTTTTGCAATTTGTATTTTTCGGAAATTGGATATTTGCAACTTTTTACGCTTATGATTTTTTAGAGGAAATTTTGAATTTTTATCATGTTTGAGGTTTTGCAATTTGTATAGTTCGAAATTTTTGTCATGTGCGAATTTTTGGAAGTTGAACTTTTCGAAAATGTAATGTCCATGATTTTTTTAAGGAAATTTTATTTGAAGTTTTGGAATTTATATTTTTCAGAAATTAGATATTTGCAACTTTTTACGCTTAAGACTTTTTAGGGAAATTTTTGGGATGTTTGAAGATTTGCAAATTGGATATTTGAAAAAATTTTAGGGAAATTTAGAATTTTTACAATATCTGAGGTTTGAATTTGTATTTTTCGATATTTTTGGGATGTGTGAATTTTTGGAAATTGTAACGTTCATGATTTTTGAGGAGATTTAAAATTTCCTCGAATGTTAGAAGATTTCGAAATTTTTGGGTATGTGTAAATTTTTACGCTTGTGATGTTTTCGAGGAAATTTAGAAAATCTGGGATGTTTTTGAGGTCGTTTTGGAAGTGTATTTTTCGAAATTTTTATGTTTTTCATTTTCTCAATGGAGCTTCAACTAAAATAATATTAAAAATCAACAATTCATCAAATTTTAATTCCAAATAACAAGGCAAAATAATAATTGAAGCCTCAAAGTCGCCCTTTTCTTTTCAAACAAACTGAAGATTTGAATTATTATATCAACCTCATCCAACCACATTGAACCATAGCTCAACCTCCACCAAAAACCGCTTCAATTTCGCAATTTAAAAAATACTCGCCACGGGTAATCCTTGCTGGGCCTCGTACCAATTTCTGGCACCCCATCGCCCACGAGCTTACGTGGCCCGCCCACCTCCAAACCTTGCCTCTGCCACCACACGGAGTTCACCACTTGGCCACTAGAGGCATTGATGGCCAACACACGAGCGGACATAATATTCTGGTCAGAGACGAGCAGATTTCGACTGACCGCATCCTGCAACCCTAAAAAAGGATGCGTTAAATTGATCAATTGATCATGTTAAATTTAGGAAATGAAAAATTGGATTGGTTGGGTGTGTTGGGTACCCTTTTTTTTTTTTTAGTCCTCATCATTTAGGGAAAAGTCCAAATTGTGACAATTTGTGGTTTTCGACTTGATAAAATAACCACAAATTACTAATTAATGGTAGAATTCAAATTTTTGTTTCTCAATTTTTTTTTTTTTATTAATTTTTCTATTTAATTTACTATAAGCAGTTTCGGTGAATATTTCGTGTTCTTTTAAGTGTCTAAATGTGGAATGAGAATTAACATTTCGAAAATGATGTTTTTGTTATGTTGAGGGAAGTTTTATTAATATTTTTATTATATAATATATTTTAAAATTAATCGAGAAATGTAAAATATATTAATAGACTACAGGAAAAAAGGGAGAAATTTAAAATTTTCCCCATAAAAAAATTGAACAAAAATATCTTTGAAAATTTTCAATTGAGTTTTCAATCTTCCAAATTTTCAACTTTTGAATTATAAGATAATTTTCTTTTATACAAATTATATCATTAACTTTTTATCACGTGAAATAAAAATTGAAAATTTGTAAAATATAAAAATGTTTTGCTGATTCAAAAAATTGTAACTTCCGAAATATTTATCTGCTATCAAAATCTCTTGCAAATTCTAAATTCTGAGATCAAATCGTTTTTGAATTCAAATTAGAAAATGCCGTAAACTCACTTTCGAAAATGAAAAATGTTTGCCAAAAAAAATTCAAAGGGGGCTGTACCCTTCTCATTTTTCATTTTTCAGTTTTTATGCCACACAAATTTTCTGGCAGATTTGGAATGCTGAGCTCATTTTCCATTAAAAAAATTGTTGTTTTCAATCAAAAAATTTCCTTTCCAATTTACTAGTACAATTCATATTTCTAAAAATAATTACCCCGACCTCGACTTCGTAAAAAAATGTTTACTGCTCGCCTTTTAATTTTTTTTTTAATTTTATTTTACAATTTTTTTACAATATCGTCGTGTAAATTAATTTCGCTGCCTCGCTTTATCTTGCGCATCGTTTTTTTTCTATAATTTTTTTTTGGCGCTCCTAATTTTGTCCCCTTTGATGTCCATTGAACTAGTAAATGCATTTAATAAAAAATTATCCAAAAATAATTCGAAAATTAAATTACAGTATACAACAAATCGTACACTTGTTCGTGTGTTTTTGGAATTTTCGAATTTTTGGAGATATCTAGACTCGAATATCTTGATTTAATGTACCTTTTTGTTGTAAAATGTTTAAAATAATTGCGCAATTTTAGTCGACGTGACATCAAATTTTTTTAGTAAAGTCACGAAGTACTGATTGATTTTATTTTTTATTTATGAGTTTATTCGTGTATAAATTTTTTTAAACAAATGTCTTAAATTTTAGAAAAACAAAAAATCATTTCATCTACGAATTGATGTTAAATAAAAAGCAATTCTGGCCGAAATGAGCGTAGAAAAGTACAAAAAAAAAATTATTAATCGTTGACAAAATGAAATGATTTAAAAAAAAAATGTAGACGCAGCTTTATAAAAATTAGCCAAATCATTTTAATGATGAATCGTATTCATGTTCATTAATCAATTGTGAATTCGGTAATTGTGTTTTGTTTACATAAAAAGGTAATTGTCTAATCAGAATGATTGTTTGAGCGCAGAAATCCATTACTAGCTTGTAGGTAAATTTTTTTTATTTGTACCGACAAAGGGTTTTGTCAAATCTACTGCAAGTTTCAGAAAAAAATTCATTGATAGTAGAAATAATTCATGACTAATAGGATACTTATTATAAGTCCACTGGAAATGGCTAAAATAATTTGCGATACTTTAGTTAAAAATGTTTTTCGATTTTTCTAAAAATTGTTTTAAAAAAAAACTTGCAATGTCATTGAAAAAGTACAATTTTTGCGATTTTAGCATTTGGCAACAATGTCTATATTTAGTTCATCTAAATGAATATTTTTTTGAATCATAAGTATTTTAAATCTTTAAAAAAAATCAGAAATACAAACTAAATCCAATTAACTTGATAATAAAATATTATAATTATCGAAAATTCTTCGTAAAAGTAAAATTTTTCCGATTTTATCATTTGGCAACATTTTAAATCTAAAAAAAAATTCAAAAATATAAACTAAATCCAATTAACTTAATAACAAATTTTATAATTATCGAAAAAGTACAATTCTTGCGATTTTATCATTTGGCAACAATGTCTATATTTAGTTCGTCTAAATTTATATATTTTTGAATCGTAAATCTTTTAAATCTTAAAACTAAATCGTATTAACTTAATAAACAAATTTTATAATTTTCGAAAAAGTATCATTCTTGCGATTTTATCATTTGGCAACAATGTTTCTATATATAGTTCATCTAAATATATATATTTTTGAATCATAAATCTTAAAAACAAATTCGGAAATATAAACGAAATCCCAAAGACCTAATAACAATTTTTTTATAATTTTCGAAAAAAAAAATTCAAGGCATTGTTTTTTTTTATATATAAAATCCACCTGTATATAATATTTTAATACGTCAAGATTAATTATACGAGTGCAGATGGCTTCTGTTATCTCGCATATCGAATCAAAAAAATATTTGTATTAAAAAATAGTACGCTAAAAAGCAGTAAGCTCAATAAAAGCACGTACAAATTTTTACAATAAAACAAATTGGACAAAATTCTGCATAAAATATATTTTGGATTTTTTTGTACATACATATAAAATTTACTTTAGAATATTATTAAATATATTTTTATTTTAACCGGCATTTTCTTTATTTTTTTTTTGAAGTAGTTGAGCATAAAAAAATGCAATTCTTAATTTCGATTTTTTAAACAAATAATTTTTTTTTTTTTTAATGTTTCAAAAAATATATTAATAAATAATCATTACCAATACTACTTACAGATGTCGCTGCTAGTATCGGTATACTCTAAGGGCCTTATTAGACTGCTCTGCAAGTTGTAAAAATCTGCAGACTTTTAAAACTGTTATTTATTGCAGTGTGAAATTTTGCCCAGCGTTAACCTTGCAATTTAAACTGCGAGGCAGTCAAATAAGGCCCTTAGAATCTACTAAAACAATCAGCGACATCTAATGGTAATTATAACGAATAAAACTGAAAACAGTTATGTATTATTTGCTGCTTTCTTTCCTTACGCAATCGAAAATAATATAGTCTCACTATCGGCTTATCAGTCGCTAATTTTATCATTATCTTTTTGTCTAAAATTACGTTTATCTGGCAACAGCTTCGCGAAGCATCGGTCTGATTTGAACACCCGAAATATATAATCAAGTGTCATTCTACATATGTTATATCAACGGCGATTTGTAAATTTTCTAACGACACTTTCACAATTTTCGGTTTCATTAAAATGAGATGTGATTAAAATATTTCTATTGTGCGTTGGAAATTTTTTTTTGGACTGTGATTTTTAATTTTTTATTCGTTTTAAAAGTGTGTTGATAAAAGTGAAGAGGGAAATTATCGATTGGACGAGAAAGAAGAGAGTTTTATTTTAAATTCTCTTCTGAAAGTTGAGAAGAAAACTGTTTTGTAACGAGATAAGTAAGTGCTTTATTTTTGTTACAAAAATGTAGAATTTTTTTTTTTTTAATTAATTTGTGGTATTTTGTGTACAATGTAAATATTTAATTATTTCTGCAAATATTATGCATGAAAATTAAATAAATCCTCCACTGAAAAATGTTCGGATTAAAACTGGTATGATTGAAAATAAATTTCGTTTTTTAAATAAATTTAAATAAAGTTAGAAAATATTAATTCGAAGTATTTTCCTATTTAATAAGAGATTTTTTAAACAATGTTTCAATCATTATTAATTTTTCTATCGGTATTTTAAAAATATATCTTTACAAGTACAGAAACAAATTTATTATTATTTTTTTTAAATCTTTTAATCAAAATTAATTTATAAAACAAAATCTTTTGTACTTATTTCATAAAATCAGAATGGAATCGGATTTATCATTTTTTTTTGCAATATGAAATTTTTTTTTTAAATTGATTTCGATTTTTAATTTGAAAATTAAAATATCAAATTATCTTTTCTTGATTTTCGAATAAAAAAAATACATTTTTTTAACGTAATTTGCAAACTACAAAGTAAAATGGAGATTAAAAATTCGAATGGATGAAAAATCAAATTTTTCTTATACATACGGTAAAATAATTTTATCACCTGTTCAAAAAAAAAATCAAAATATAATCGCAAAAATCCAGTAAAAATTTTATTGTTATTTCAAGACAAATTCATTTATGTTTTTTAGATTACAAAAATATTATCTAATGAATGACGATTTAATCTAAAGTATAAAAATCTTAATTGAAAATATTTGTACCTTAATAACCAAACATTTATTTTTTTGGTAACTTGGGGAAATTATTAAACATATACATTTGTCTAATTAAATTAAATATTTTTCATTGGATTATCGGCAACATATTAATTAATTTTAAAAAAAATTATTTAATATATATATCGCACAATAAGTCTATAGATATATTTTTTGGTTAATTAAAATTTTTTTTAGGAACAACTGCTGCAACCGAAAATGCAGTTTCTTTCTGTAAATGAAATGCATCAACTTCGATGTAAAAATTGCAATAATTTCTTATCGTGTGGTCCGATGTTGGTGTGGAGGGAAGGAACTACCCTATGCGGACGTTGCGCATCCCCTAAACATAAAGCTGCCCAAGCCCACACTTTCGAGCAGGTACAAATATTTTTTGATTCATTAAACAAATTGATAAAATCTACCATCATAAAAAAAATTATTTTCTCCTACAAGTATATTAAAATATTTACATTATTCTACCCTGTATTTTTGTATTAATACAAAAGCTAGTACTTGGCATTTATTTTTGCAAATCGTGCTTTTTTTTTCTCAAATTCCGCCGCAAATATTCTTCGTTTCATTGATTTTAAGTTTTCATTGAAATAAGTTTCATTGATTTTTTTTTTAATATTCCGAAAATTAATTTGCATTTTAGGTAATTAGGACAATTAGGGTACCATGCCGGTACTGGATTAGACACTGCAAAGAACTACTCTATCCTGATGAAGTACCGCTGCACGAACAAGTTTGTATTTACAAGAATCGTTGTGCAATGTTCTGTGGTGACGTATCAGCTGTTTTTAAGATGGAGAAATCTTTACCACACCACAAAGAACAACCAAGTGAGTAAAAGAATCAAATTTTCGCGAATTGTTTAATTAAATATGGACGGTTAATAAAAAAAAAAACATTAGTCACGCTTGAGGTATCTTTTAATTTTTATACGAATGAAATCTTCAATGAAAACAACTTTTTCTGCAGCTGCAAATATTTTCGTATGTAAAAAGAAAACAAATAATTTAAGGTAGGCAATTTGTATAACATTTGACTCAATGTAAATTTGCCTATGATGACGTTGGCGGTAATTAAACGTCTGAAATAAATGGTGCGCATGTGTCGTAGGTATAATCCGATCCACCGTTGCCATATCGAATTTATAAGTTAAAGTAAAAAAAAAAAACTTTTATAAGATATTTTGTAGTAAATAATTTTCATTTAAATTCGCCTTAATGAAAACGTTTGTTTTTTTATTTTAACATTTGCTTTTTCACTCGTGAAGAAGTTATTGTTGACAACAGTGTCCAGAAATACTACATACGTCACACATACATCTCAACACCAAAGATATTTGAAAAATTGACAACATTTTCTAAATAAATATATATTTTTTTAAATTAAAAATAAATACAGATTGATCTGTTTTTTTGATATTGAAAACTCCATTCCATTTTTTAAAGAAAACTTGAAAAATTCTCTTGCATATCTGTCGCATAAAAAAAAAATATATATATAAATTATATAAAATATATTAAAAAATATAAAAATATAAAAATAAAAATATAAAAGTATAAAGAATAATCATTTCAACATCCGGTTAGAACAGACCGAAAAAGATCATTGTTTTAACTTTGAAAATTAAATTTAAAAAAAATTATACAGCATTCAATAAAATTCGACAGTAATTTACGTAACGAATAATAACGCGGATATTTAGCGTTTTTTAAAATAATAAACATTAATAATCTGGATGTATTAAAGCGATATTATAGAAATCGTATCGAAATGTGATCAATTTTGGCGTCAATCATCCATTCAATAGATACGTGATGTCATATTACCTTAATATCAGCCAATCATAATTTCATAATAGCCAATTCTAATTTTATTATTAATCGTTCGAATATTTACGAGATAATAAATTATGAATCATATACTGTAAGATGAAACATATCGATTATTGAAATGTCACTCTGTTCTTGGATAAAAATTGGGTACCTATAAAAAAAATTTGGAATATATTGCATATAAAAAGTTTTGTAACTATTTAATAATTTTTTAACACATTTTTTAATTATGATAAAGTTATATGCGAAAGAAGGTTGATAATCTGTGAGCTAGAGTACAATTTGAAGATATTAAGCGACCTCTAACGTGCATAATATGAACTAACGTGCTGAATAACAGAAAACTGTAATTAACTACTCATGCTCATAATAATAATAAATCGGTAGTGGAGAAATTGAAGAAACTACAAGGAACTAAATTTAGTATTTAGGAAATAAATGAAATAGACAAAATGAAATTGGGCCAGAATCTAAATTCATTAATTTTGATTTAGATTTATGCATTATGTATATAAGCATTTAACTCAAGAACAATTCGAAGGACTTTTAAGGAATTTAAGTGAACTAATTTCACAATAGGATTTGACAATTTCACAATTTGACCTAAATGCTCAGAAGTATGCTTGGCTACAGCACTTTTATCCTTTCCATTTAATCTGAAATGAGTAAATGTTCCTTAATTGTAGTGTCCAACAGGCCTGCGTGTTTGTCCTCCTTGAATAACTCGAAGAAGTGATTTCGTAAATATAATTTTTTTTTTTTAATCATTAAATGTTTGGGAATTCCCAGAAAATTAGCAAGACCCTTCCTTCGAAATATTATATGGTACTTTTAATCAAAATTCTGTCCAAACCAAGATCAAAAGGTAGTTTAACAAGGTGAAAAGTCGCATCGTCACTTTATTCGAACCAAACTATTCATTTGGAAGTCACTTTTGATGAATAAAATATCAATTTTAACTCGAAATTGCATTTTTTGTGTTCAACAATTATGAATCTTTTTTTTTATAAAACCCGTCCTAAACATTTTCATCGATTGATGATATTTATCTAACCATATTTATCTACTTTCATCCAGACTTTAGATCATTAAACAATCAATTTTAACTCAAAATCGCATCAAACTCTTTCATGTTCATCATAAATCGCATTTTGCTTTGTAAAATCCCTAATAAACATTTTCATCACTCCCCAAACTAACTTCTTGCAGACTTTAGATCGTTAAATAATCAATTCCAACTCAAAATCGCATCAATGTCTTTTATGTCCAGCAATTATGAAACCAACCAAATTTTATGCCCAGCATTTTTTGTTGTAAAATCGTTAATAAACATTTCCATCGCTCCCCAAACTAACCATATGTATCTACCTTCTTGCAGAACTTCTGAACGTGCCACGACAAGCGTTGGAGTGGCTTCTCTGTGCCAAATGCAGTTTGTACCTATCAGCGCCGGGCACTTATGTAAACAATCAGGGAAGACCATTTTGCTTCCGCTGCATCACATCGCCAGCCCCATTAGAATACATCAGACACATCGATCTGGAGAAACTGTTGGGCTTCATGGTGTTCCCGTGCATCTTCCACATGAGGGGCTGCACGAGACGGTACCGCTTTGGTGACCCAGCTGGCCATAGCCACGAACAGGTGCGTTTATATTCGGAAGTAGAACATTTGATGCGGGTGGATGTTGCCTTGATAACTGGGATGTAATATGTTTCAATTTGGAGCAAGATGTTGAGCCTTCGATATATATTTTTTAGGAGTGCGCTTACGGTTTCGCAGCGCAACGCCCAATCTCCCAACTAAATGTGAACGGCAAGCAGAAAGGAGTGATTCCAACGCACACCGGTCACGTGTTCGCCACAATAACACCAAATACAATTCAACTGTTCGCCAATTCGGGTAATTGGAAAGATGGCCAAGAGAAGCTGATGAACAACCTCCACGAAAAGGTTGGAAATAAAGCGGGCACGGAGATTACGCGAGCCGAGGAGGCTTCGAACGGTCAAGTATTGGACGTGAGCAAATTGGACACGATTCAATTTCGGCCGAGGTTGGATGATGTGCGGAATAGCTTCAGGCAAAACGCTCCGCCTCCGTTAGTTTTGACAAAAGCGGCCGCGCGAAATGACGTGGACCAGATTGATAATTCCATCATGTATCGCCTGAAGGATAGTCCAAATCGGAAGGAGATGTTGTATAATTCGGAGAGTATTCCAATATCGCCTGTCTTCGTCCAGCAACCAAACTACTACAACTCGTTACCTCGTCACGATTCCGATATGAGCGCCCCATCGACACCCGCGAAAAAAATGAGCTTCGCCCACCAATCGCCCATCATAGAAAAACGACCGCAACGGCAAAATCAAACGTCCCCAAGCCATCACCGATACAGCGACATCCATCAACCCAATCTAAGGGGTGATAAACTACAAAACACTCCAATGCAATCGAGAGCAGTGTCCGGGCGGCCCGGCACGCCTCCACCAATGTCAATGGTACCTTCCGCCCCGAGGTTGATGTCCGATAGTGAAGAACCACAGTCCGATGAGTTTCAGGCGTACGGTTTGCCGTATGGCAACACGAATTTGACGCATGGCGTTCAGCCGAATGTTTACGGTAAAGAGGTGAGTCTTGAACGGGCACCCAGTGTGCTGCAGTATAAGAACATCTTGTCCGAATTGAAGATTAAGCAGAAGATCGTGGAACGCGATGCTGATGGGGAAGAGGAATAGGATATTTGAACGATTTGCTTTCCTAAGAAAAAAGACTTCCACTCTTAGGTACCCGTTGCTTACATATTGGAGTTAAAGATGGTTAAAAAAAAAATTTACTATTTGCTGGTGAAAAGTTGACATTGGTGAAAAAATGTTGCTTATATTTTTTGGATAGAAAAAAAAGATTATACTTGGCTTTATACCAATGACTGATTTGTTGAACGAAGTTTTGGGAATTAAAATTCCTCGATATACGCGCTGTAATATAAATATGAAAAAGTGCAAACTGAGGACATCCAGTATTTTTTACTAGTCCCCGATTTACGCGGACGTAAAATGTGGCCACGTTAAGCGGGGTATTAGATTCAATATCATTATTTTTAAATGTGCTACAATTTTTTTGTTTTTTTTTATTATTGTGAAGTATTTATAATCATTCGAGAAATTCATGTTTTATAAACTTACTCATGTATTCAATAATGATGATTTTTTTAAAAGATTATATCTTAAAATTATGTGAAAAAGATTATCGATTATAGGAATCATTTTATCGACATTTTCCATTAAGAAACTTCATCATCCATTGTCAATTTCTATAATAATTGGCATTATTACATTTGTCAAGTGCTAGTAATAATAAATATATTTAGATTTAGATAATGATGATAAAATAATAAATATTCTCAACGAACTTTGCGAATTTTTATTTTATCCTTCTGCTTAGTTAAGTAAAATTTTATGTTTTTGCTTTATTTTAATCTATTATGTGACATTTCCTTTATAATTATCTTAGAAATCAAAGAAATTGTCTATTTTTAATTTGCAATTCCTAATTAATATTTGCAATTAAAAAAAAATTAAGATTATCGACGTGTATGGTTTTTAGTGGATATATAATAATTATTTAATAAAAAAAAAACTGAGATATCTTTATGTCAAGATCTATTTTGTAAAATACTTTTTTATAAAAAAGAATATATATTGATTTTTTTGTTTAAGTTTATTTCCTTAAATATATAATTAAAATAAAAAGCCTTAGCAAATATCAATATTGTAAATAGTTTTAATTTATTTATTTTTGTAGATATATTATTGGTATAAAACTATGTTTAAAAATAAATTTTGAATACCTCGACGCAAATACTTTTTTTTTTTTCAAATATTAGTATGGCAAAATTTATTTTAATTTTGAAATACGTTATTTAAACCGCAATAAAAATGTATCTATATTCTTAAGAAATTTCCAAATATGTTTTTTTAAATAAAAATTAATACTTCCCCGTATTATATTCATCTAAATTTGTTCTGTGATTAAAAAATAGCAAATTCAAAATAATAATAACTTGCATTTTCTTTACCATTGTGGTGAGAATGCGCTAAGCCGAGGTCTAAGAGTAAAGTTGCTGCTAGATCGGCTTTCTGTCGGGCAGGTTCGAATCGGGTCGTGTCTATCGCTACTGATAGCGAGCGGTACTGTTCCGTTACGCACAAAGTGCCCAGGTTTCGTATAGAAACATCGTGAATTATCTGAAGACTGCCGTCGATACGGTCCTGTAAAATGCCAATAGTTGCGCGTTAAAGATTCTACAATAAAATTCGTTTTTAAACAATTTTTATATTGAACGAAAATGCTATTTTAACTGAAAAAAATTTGGAAGCTTTTATCGCAACCATTTTGCATAATCAATATATGCATAATCAAGTATGTATATATTTTTTAAATTTACAGTTACCTGTAATATTTTAATTCCGTTTACGTTTTCGCATAGCACGATTATTTTCACCAATACTTTCAACGTATGGAGAAAACGTTCCATTACGATGCTCCATCAGCTCTGAAAAAGAAATAAACATTTAGAAAAAAATTGTTTTTTTTTTTTAATATTAGGAATTATTTATTTATCTGTGTAAAAAGTTAAAATATACTTTTTTCTTTTTGCAGACGACCCTGTATATCACAGTTCGCTCAGAATACACGTTTAGGTAAGTACAAAAGTTTTACCTTAATTTTTTTGGTAAAAATATAAATAAATTATTAAATTATAGATTATCCACTAAATAGAAATTTTTTAAAAAATCATCTAATTTTTATTAATGATTACCGGCTATTATTAATACAAACTAAATAACAAGGTTAAAGTGATGATTTCTAAGATTTATAAAACAATGCCATCTACCATGAAAATGTTGAACTACTCGACCTGGAATGTCTTAAAAATTTAAAAATAGCAATATTAATTTTGATAGACAATATCTCCCTTATTTGTAGAGATACTGATTAGCTATAAGAAATTAACGACTTCGTGATTAATTACCAATCTCTCCCACTTGTTAAAATTTTATTTAAAAATGCATTTAAAAAAATATTTAATTTTTTTCGAAATACAGTAGTATTCTGATATTATTTCTGAAATATTACCATGTTAAATTTAAAGGATAATTTTTTCCTTATTTAAAAATAATAATAATAAATTTTAAAAAAATATTGATAAGCTACGAAAACGATCAATCTTATTGCTTTCAAATTAATAATAACTCAATACATATTTTTCAAAAAAATTTAAGACGTTTCTCTAAAAAAAAATTTGCGAAAAAAATTTTTTTTTGAAAGGTGTATTTTTCACAAAAATTTAAAAGTTTCTCTAAAAAATTTTTTTTTTGACAAGTGAGCGGTACAGTCCCTAGATACATATATATTAGCAATATAACTGCCAAATATGATTAAAAAATAAATATTATTAAAGTTGTTCTCTCAAAATAACCTCTAAAATTATTATGTACGTTTAGCGCAGACTTAAGATTTTATTATTATTATTATTATTTAATACAGATATATATTAGCGAAATGAAAAGAGGTTCAATTAAAAAAAAAAAAAACGTCCGCACTCGCGTTTGTTTTACAAAATCATAAAATGAGTATTTTTCTAATATAGACGAGTGCTCTTTCCCGCCGATGTTTTTCTCGTTCCGTGGTTAATCCCATCGAGTTGGTTAAATTAACTGTAAGAACGGTAATTGCATTGCCGCGCCAGTGTTGCAATTACCAATGCAAACACTCTTTCAAAGAAATACTTTTATTAAAGATGCGCAAAATGCGACCAATAATTAAAATAGCCAGAAATTTAAAGAAATCTCTAAAAATCGATCAAAAAAAATACAGAGATGTAAATAAATAACATTTATAAAAAGTCATGTTAAGAAAAATTAAAAAAAAAATTAATTTCATCGATATATCATTTTCTTTGTAAAAAAAACAACAACAAATATTTTATTTAAGTTTGTTGATTGATTTTTCTTTTTTGACCCACCCGAAAAAAAAGAACTTTCTTCCCTCATCACTTGGGCATATAGTACACGTTTTGTTCCCCTTCCTACCCACGCAAATGACTCGCACATCCCCCTAGAGGGGGTTGAACAACCCCCCCGACGAACATCCCCATCTATCGGCTTATCAGACGATGAGAATCATTTCGTATTCAATCTCGCTATTCGCGTGCGCTTCTGCAATGTTCACTCTTTGACAGCCAGAAGCCAATTGTGCAAGATATTGTATATATACAGGATGTTTCAATATAAACATATAACTAATTTCGTTTCTTAATATTTCTGATAATTTCTGGGGATTTGTAACTTTTGACTTGTGAAAAAACATTTTTTTTTTAGTTGTTAAAAATATTATCAACTGGAGAAAATATTAATAGCTTAAAAAAAAATTGAAACTTTTGTATTATCGCATTTTTGTTAAAAAATGTCGAAATTCATTTTCACCCTGTGTATGGTTCGGTGTGAAAACTGACTGACTTTATCTTTTATCTTCAATCTGACAGTTTATCTAATTATCTAGAAATTAAGATAATTGTTTTACGCTGCGGTAAATTTACCATGTTCTTCAACATTTCTAATTCTGAACGCTTTCAGCACTATAAGATTACGTCAATTACAAAAAAACTATTTTTTTATTTAAAATTTAATAATAACACACAAATAACAATTTGAATGATTTTTTTTGTACAGTGTTTTCCAGTTTGACATTATTGTAGCTTCTGTCATTTTGGACGTTTTTGATGTTACGTTGACATTTGCAAAGCATCACATTTTATCTTGATGTAAACAAAAATGTACATAGTTTTATCTAATATTAACGACGTAGCCGCGTAATTGCGAAATCCGCGCAGATTTGCATAAATCTTTCGTTATTTCAAATTTCCCCGCGATATTTTTGAAATAATAACTCAAACGAAGTTTATAAATAACCAAATCAATATTTTTAATCACAGGCATCGTTGATTCCTTCCTCGTCGCAGTTCCAAAGCGTCCTCACATATCGCATATCTTTGATTCTGTTATAAGCAATTTTCCAACCCGATTATTCTCATGTGGAAAATTTTCCAGCTGTTTCTAGAAAATTGTCACATAATTTCGGATCGTTTCCAACAATTTCGTATTATAAACAGTGGCGTATCCCAATCTACCGATTATAGAATCGATATTAAAAGCAGCGTCCTCCAAATTAGTCCTCCAGATACCAAAAAGTCATAGAAATATAACAGATATTTTAATTTTTCTATACTTTTTTTTTTTATTTATTTTTTAGTTCAATATGTTCATGACCATAGTTTATCTGGTCGATTGTACATGTATCGGATAACGTGTTCGTGCCGTTGTTACCAATTCTCTAAAAAATCCCGTATAATATGAAGTTTTAAATTTTTAGCAAGCGGTAAATTAAATAAATTACTTTTTCAAAATACAAACAGATATTTTAAATTTTCTATAGTTTTTTATATTTTTTAATAATCTTTTAGTTCAATATGTTCATGACCACAGTTTATCTGGTCGATTGTACATGTATTGTATAACGTGTTTGTGCCGTTGTTACCAATTCTCTAAAAAATCCCGTATAATATGAAATTTAAAATTTTTAGCAAGCGATAAATTAAATAAATTACTTTTTCAAATTATATGAAATAAATTACAATTAAATTAATAATATTTTATATACAACTCTATTATAAAGTCAGGTCAGGACTTGTCGAATAAAAATTTCATTTTAATCAACAATTTTCTTTTCTACAACTCTATTATCAGGTTAAGTCAGGTCAGGTTAGGACTTGTCGAAGAAAATTTTCATTTTAATTAATAATTTTCTTTTCTACAACTCTATTATCAGCTTAAGTCAGGTCAGGTCAGGACTTGTCGAAGAAATTTTTCATTTTAATTAACAATTTTCTTTTCTACAACTCTATTATCAGGTTAAGTCAGGTCAGGTCAGGACTTATCGAATAAAAATTTCATTTTAATTAATACATAATTATCTTGCTTGTATATCTTCTGTCAGTATCAGTATCGTCATTATAAATTAAGCCCATTCTAATTGTTCTTTTCCTTTCGAATATTAAAGCTTCAAATTACGCCCTATCTCTTCTGGTGTATAATTTTTATAAAAAAAAACAATTTTTGCGTGTAGCTTCGGAACGTGATATGGAGCAAATCTGATTGGACGTTATTGTTTGTTTTATCTTCTCATATCGGTTCAATAATTGGATATATTCGTCGTTTGTTTGTTTTTCTACCTACTTTCCATAAAAATGCCGAAGACTCGTAGATATATATAGAATGCTAAACAGTTTGGGTTCGTGGACTTACGAAACGTTTCGATTAATTCGTTATATAAATTTTTATATTTATAAAAATATTTATAAAATATTTTATATTTTTAAATTTTTTTATATAATTTATAAATTATACATATTTCTAATTTATAAAATATTTATAAGTTGCAAAAAAATCAACTAAATTCGATTATATATAGGATTCTGTTTATGTATGCTTAAAAATCCATTATATTTTGATTTATGATTTTTTTTTGAAAAAAATTCTATTTAATTGTATACGGAATATAGCGATTTAGTGTTATAATAATTTTGACAGATCTATCGAACGTAGCTTGAGAGTAAAACTGTACCTCGTTAACACTGCCAACCCATATTAGCCTAAAATGCACGGTATCCCCTTAATATTTTGAAAACACTTTACATTATACGTCAAGATTCCAAATATAGTTATTAATATTAAATTTTACGATTTTTTTCTTCTTTTATTTAATTACTTTTCTCCTAATTGTAAAAAAATATATTCATACATTTTTTTTTTAAAAAAAAAAAACGTTATACAATAAAAATATATATTTATTTTTATATTTTTATATTGTATATTTATTCTATATATATATTTTTATATTTATATTTTTATTTTTATATTTTTTTATACTCTTCTTATTTCCGAACTGATGTCATTATCCAAAAGTCCACTCTCGAGCAACATATTCGAAATAAATTCGAAAATACATTGGAAAAGAAACGAAAAAGATTTTTTTTTTTGTTCGGTGAAAGGATTTATGAATTTTGTGAAAAGATATTTTGTTATTTTTTGTTTATTAATTGATCGTATAAATTTAAACTTAATATTTTTTTAACGTTTATTGTTCATTACCAGATAATTAAGAAATTGTTAAAGGGGCAGTTGGTAGCACCAGTTAATAAAATGTATCTAGGCGCCATCTGTACTTCTATTACTCAATCATGAATTTACGATTTCTACTTCACGACTTTCGGTCAAATATTTGATGTACGAGTAATATATGTCGAAAGGTATAAAATTAGCATTTTTAACATCAAACGTATTTTTTAATTTCTAAACGAAGAAATTTTTTGTTGAACATAGTCCAGTCGTGTACATTTGTTTGTTCAGCTGTTCCAAATATTCCAACGAATTTCTCAGTAAGAAATTTTTTGTTGAACATAATCCAGTAGTGTAAATTTGTATGTTCAGCTGTTCCAAATATTCCAACAAAATTTTTGAGTCCAGTGATTTTTTGTTGAACATAGTCCAGTAGTGTAACTTTGTCCGTTCTGTTCCAAATATTCCAAACTAGGTATTAGAAATTGTTAAGGGGACGGTTGGTGGCACCAATATTAAAAAAAAAAATCTTAAACTTAGAAAAAAAAAAAAAAACGTTAGAAAATAAAAATCGTTTTCAAAATTGACAAAAAAATATATTTTTTCTAATGGTAACTTCATATCGAGTAAATTTCCATTGGACGAAGCGCAATTCAGGAATGATGGCGTGTTGAATGTTGCATAACTTTTAGTTCTTTTCACGAAGCGGTAAAAGTTCCGTTTCCGATCGTTGCTGGTTAAAATTAGGTCAGTGAAAACGTGCCGTGCTAGTTCTAGAAACCGCCAATAGAGTTTCGAGTTTAATCGCCGGGTTTAAAAAAAAACATGTATGGTTGCAACTTTTATGCGGGGTTTATTTCGAAATAGTACGCGAAATTAATTTTTCTTTTGCATTAGAAAATTAGAAGGTCAATTAGAATAGTCGATTTAAAAAAAAAACGGTTGAAATATTCACAAATAAAAAAGTTATGTTAAAAATAATTAGAGCACGCATATATAAATTTGAAGAATAGAATAAAATTAATTCGATCAAATTACAAGTTGAAATATTTTTTTATTAAAAAGAACAGTTTTTATCAAAAAAAAAAAATCCATTTGAAGAATAGAATATAATCAAATTTGACGCGTCATTTTAAGTCGATAAAACTAAATTTTTAAAAGAATAATTCACGCGATCGTTTTGTTTTTCAAATTACATTTAGTGAAAAATATTCTTCATTATTTTGTTGACCTGAAAACAAATGGCCGCCAAAACAAATGGCCTAACTTTAGATTGTCGCATGGTAGATTGTGAACAAGAATTTAAACGTATAATTACGGTTAAAAATGGCGTTAATTTCATGGGGCGAGTCGACAAAAGAATATAATTATTTCGCCCGTCTAAAGAGAGTATTTATTTCGAGGGTGAATGCGAAAGTGACCCTTGTTCGGATAAATTAAAATTAGTATTTATATGCGGGTGGATTTTTTAAAAAATCTCCACGTTTTCCGATTAATTTGTCTCGAAAAGCGAATGATGAAAAAATGAAGACGTTGAAGAAATGAAGAAATTTCTAATATACTATCATATTATAATAAATTTTATTACGTATGACCCTGTACATACACGTCGGTGTAATGAAAATATACGGGGTGATCAAAGAAAAATAATCGAGTTTTTTTACGATTTTTAGAAAAACATAATATTCATTTCATAAAAAAAGTCACAATTAAAAATGAAACAATTTAAATTTGAAATATTAGATAATTATACTAAACTTTTTTTCAAAAAGTGTTCTCATTTTCAGCTCTTGGACATTGAATTAAATGTTATTTTTATTCGAATTAGCGATTTTATGAATATTGACCAAATAGTGAAATAATTTAAATGGTTTAACTATTTTTTTTCTGATCACTCAGTAGTGGTTTTGTTGTTATATTTGATATAAAAAAAAAAATGTTATATATTATTTTTGGAATGCAAAAGAAGTAGCCAGTTTTAAAAAATGTTAGTAGTTGCTGGATAAAAAAAAATAACTAAAATTTTAAAAAAATATGACTGTCACATGTTCAAAATCTTCATAAAAAAAATTGAATTTATACACATTTAATTTTTAATTGGAAGATTTTTATTTACACTACTGGACTATGTTCAACAAAAAATACTCGACTCAAAATTTTCATTGGAATATTTTGAATAGCTGAACGTACAAATTTACACTACTGGACTATGTTCAACAAAAAATTACTCGACTAAAAAATCTTCATTGGAATATTTTGAACAGATGAACGAACAAATTACACTACTGGACTATGTTCAACAAAAAATGTCTTTATTGAGAAATTTCGTTGGAATATTTGGAACAGCTGAACAAACAAATTTACACTACTGGACTATGTTCAACAAAAAATCACTCGACTCAAAATTTTTATTGGAATATTTTGAATAGCTGAACGTACAAATTTACACTACTGGACTATGTTCAACAAAAAATTACTCGACTAAAAAATGTTCATTGGAATATTTTGAACAGATGAACGAACAAATTTACACTACTGGACTATGTTCAACAAAAAATGTCTTATTGAAAAATTTCGTTGGAATATTTGGAACAGCTGAACAAAGAAATTTACACTACTGGACTATGTTCAACAAAAAATCACTCGACTCAAAATTTTTATTGGAATATTTTGAATAGCTGAACGTACAAATTTACACTACTGGACTATGTTCAACAAAAAATTACTCGACTAAAAAATGTTCATTGGAATATTTTGAACAGATGAACGAACAAATTTACACTACTGGACTATGTTCAACAAAAAATGTCTTATTGAAAAATTTCGTTGGAATATTTGGAACAGCTGAACAAAGAAATTTACACTACTGGACTATGTTCAACAAAAAATCACTCGACTCAAAATTTTTATTGGAATATTTTGAATAGCTGAACGTAAAAATTTACACTACTGGACCATGTTCAACAAAAAATTACTCGACTAAAAAATTTTCATTGGAATATTTTGAACAGATGAACGAACAAATTTACACTACTGGACTATGTTCAACAAAAAATGTCTTTATTGAGAAATTTCGTTGGTATATTTGGAACAGCTGAACAAACAAATTTACACTACTGGACTATGTTCAACAAAAAATCACTCGACTCAAAATTTTCATTGGAATATTTTGAATAGCTGAACGTACAAATTTACACTACTGGACCATGTTCAACAAAAAATTACTCGACTAAAAAATTTTCATTGAATATTTTGAACAGATGAACGAACAAATTTACACTACTGGACTATGTTCAACAAAAAATGTCTTTATTGAGAAATTTCGGTGGAATATTTGGAACAGCTGAACAAACAAATTTACACTACTGGACTATGTTCAACAAAAAATCACTCGACTCAAAATTTTCATTGGAATATTTTGAATAGCTGAACGTACAAATTTACACTACTGGACTATGTTCAACAAAAAATTACTCTACTCAAAATTTTCATTGGAATATTTTAACCAGATGAACGAACAAATTTACACTACTGGACTATGTTCAACAAAAAATGTCTATATTGAAAAATTTCGTTGGAATATTTGGAACAGCTGAACAAAGAAATTTACACTATTGGACTATGTTCAACAAAAAATCACTCGACTCAAAATTTTTATTGGAATATTTTGAATAGCTGAACGTAGAAATTTACACTACTGGACTATGTTCAACAAAAAATTACTTAACTCAAAATTTTCATTGGAATATTTTAACCAGATGAACGAACAAATTTACACTACTGGACTATGTTCAACAAAAAATGTCTATATTGAGAAATTTCGGTGGAATATTTGGAACAGCTGAACAAACAAATTTACACTAGTGGACTATGTTCAACAAAAAATCACTCGACTCAAAATTTTCATTGGAATATTTTGAATAGCTGAACGTACAAATTTACACTACTGGACCATGTTCAACAAAAAATTACTCGACTAAAAAATTTTCATTGGAATATTTTGAACAGATGAACGAACAAATTTACACTACTGGACTATGTTCAACAAAAAATGTCTATTGAGAAATTTCGGTGGAATATTTGGAACAGCTGAACAAACAAATTTACACTACTGGACTATGTTCAACAAAAAATCACTCGACTCAAAATTTTCATTGGAATATTTTGAATAGCTGAACGTACAAATTTACACTACTGGACTATGTTCAACAAAAAATTACTCTACTCAAAATTTTCATTGGAATATTTTAACCAGATGAACGAACAAATTTACACTACTGGACTATGTTCAACAAAAAACGTTCTTACTGAGAAATTTCATTAGAATATTTTGAATGACTGAACGAACGAATTTACACTACCGGACTATGTGCAGCAAAAAATTTCTTAGTTCAGAAGTTACAAAACACTTTTCAAGCTGAACGGACAAATTTACACTACTGGACTATGTTCAACAAAAAATTTCGTCAAGTTAAATTTTTATATTTGTCGAGACGACATTTATTACAACAAATATTTGACTAATTGTCAAATATTTGACGATTGATGACTAATTGAAATACAGATGGCGCTTAGCTAAAATTATAGTAAAATACCAACAAACAAAATTTGCCAACCGCCCCTTTAATCAAGAATAATTTACCCTTAAATTTGGTGTTATATACAAAATCATCTTTTCTACAAAAACCATATTATTTGAACAAAACAAACTTTCTTCATCAATAAAAAAGCATCTATAAAAAATAACATCAACAATATATATACTTCAATATATACTTCAATACATACTTCAATATATATATACATCAACACCATCTGTTGGCGGTTCGTGCGAACTAATTTCTTCGAAGATTTCCCACCGGGGTAAATACGAATTCTTCAACCGACTAAACACGTCTGAATGGGCGAAAGCTGCGAGTTGATTTGCATTTTGTTTTTCGCCTGTGTCGACTTCTCTTTATTTCGTGCAATATTCATATGCTCTACAAAACTTTATGCAAACTCTTTGTGTCGTGTCGTATGAATGAAAAATGATTATGCAACGCTTCAGCGTGACTTTTGAATTTAATTAATTGTGCGGTCATTTGTATACAATTGATGCGAATGTGTTTATTAATCGATGAAAATTTCCATAAATATGATCATTAATTTTTTATTTTTTTTCTGCAGTACGTCAAACAATTAAATTTTGTAGTTCTGCACATAAACTTGCAAAATCAATGCAAAAAAAACATTTTATTCTGAAATACGGTCGCACTGTACATATTTATATGTGATATGTCACTTTGACATGTGTCATTAGACATTGTTTGATAGTTAAAATATTGATCACTAAAAGAGGAAAAATGTTTAAAATAAAAGTATTGAAATTATTTCGTTTAAAATAAAATAAAAAAATCTACATTTGCATCGAAAATTAATTAATTCATAAACATTCATCGAAAAAGGGCTGGATGATAATTTGTTTCCAATTATTCAAACTTTTACATTATAAAGTTAGGCAATTGACGGCATTTTCTGTAATCATATTTTTCTATTATTATTTCCCTTGCTCAATATATATCCACATTACATCCCCCCCCTTGTATTTTGGGATAACGTAGGGGGTTAATATTAGTGCTGGGAATAGTTCCGGTAAACCGGTGCACCGGTTTATTTTTTGTCGAAAACCGGCAACTAAGACAATCTCGGTTCACCGATTTTCGGTGAAAACCGGTTTTTCGGTGAAATATACCTGTCGATTTTCATCAAAATTATATAAAAATTATCGAAAAATTATCGAAAAAGAACAGAGATCGATTTTCATCAAAATTATCGAAAAATTGTCGAAAAATTATCGAAAAAATATCGAAAAATTATCGAAGAATTATCGAAATAGAATAAAGGTCGATTTTCATCAAAATTATAGAAAAATTATCGAAAAATTGGCGAAAAATTATCGAAAAAGAACAGAGGTTGATTTTCATCAAAATTATAGAAAAATTATCGAAAAATTATCGAAAAATTATCGAAAAAGAACAGAGGTCGATTTTCATCAAAATTATAGAAAAATTATCGAAAAATTGTCGAAAAATTGTCGAAAAATTATCGAAAAATTATCGAAAAATTATCGAAAAAGAACAGAGGTCGATTTTCATCAAAATTATAGAAAAATTGTCGAAAAATTATCGAAAAACTATCGAAAAATTATCGAAAAATTATCGAAAAAGAACAGAGATCGATTTTCATCAAAATTATAGAAAAATTATCGAAAAATTGTCGAAAAATTATCGAAAAAATATCGAAAAATTATCGAAGAATTATCGAAAAAGAACAAAGGTCGATTTTCATCAAAATTATAGAAAAATTATCGAAAAATTGTCGAAAAATTATCGAAAAATTATCGAAAAATTATCGAAAAATTATCGAAAAAGAACAGAGGTCGATTTTCATCAAAATTATAGAAAAATTATAGAAAAATTATCGAAAAATTATCGAAAAATTATCGAAAAATTATCGAAAAATTATCGAAAAAGAACAGAGGTCGATTTTCATCAAAATTATAGAAAAATTGTCGAAAAATTATCGAAAAACTATCGAAAAATTATCGAAAAATTATCGAAAAAGAACAGAGATCGATTTTCATCAAAATTATCGAAAAATTATCGAAAAATTGTCGAAAAATTATCGAAAAAATATCGAAAAATTATCGAAGAATTATCGAAAAAGAACAAAGGTCGATTTTCATCAAAATTATAGAAAAATTATCGAAAAATTATCGAAAAACTATCGAAAAATTATCGAAAAATTATCGAAAAATTATCGAAAAATTATCGAAAAATTATCGAAAAATTATCGAAAAATTATCGAAAAATTATCGAAAAATTATCGAAAAAGAACAGAGGTCGATTTTCATCAAAATTATAGAAAAATTGTCGAAAAATTATCGAAAAATTATCGAAAAAGAACAGAGGTCGATTTTCATCAAAATTATAGAAAAATTATCGAAAAATTGTCGAAAAATTGTCGAAAAATTATCGAAAAATTATCGAAAAATTATCGAAAAAGAACAGAGGTCGATTTTCATCAAAATTATAGAAAAATTGTCGAAAAATTATCGAAAAACTATCGAAAAATTATCGAAAAATTATCGAAAAAGAACAGAGATCGATTTTCATCAAAATTATAGAAAAATTATCGAAAAATTGTCGAAAAATTATCGAAAAAATATCGAAAAATTATCGAAGAATTATCGAAAAAGAACAAAGGTCGATTTTCATCAAAATTATAGAAAAATTATAGAAAAATTATCGAAAAATTATCGAAAAATTATCGAAAAATTATCGAAAAATTATCGAAAAAGAACAGAGGTCGATTTTCATCAAAATTATAGAAAAATTGTCGAAAAATTATCGAAAAACTATCGAAAAATTATCGAAAAAGAACAGAGATCGATTTTCATCAAAATTATCGAAAAATTATCGAAAAATTGTCGAAAAATTATCGAAAAAATATCGAAAAATTATCGAAGAATTATCGAAAAAGAACAAAGGTCGATTTTCATCAAAATTATAGAAAAATTATCGAAAAATTATCGAAAAACTATCGAAAAATTATCGAAAAATTATCGAAAAAGAACAGAGGTCGATTTTCATCAAAATTATAGAAAAATTATCGAAAAATTATCGAAAAATTATCGAAAAATTATCGAAAAATTATCGAAAAATTATCGAAAAATTATCGAAAAATTATCGAAAAATTATCGAAAAAGAACAGAGGTCGATTTTCATCAAAATTATAGAAAAATTGTCGAAAAATTATCGAAAAACTATCGAAAAATTATCGAAAAATTATCGAAAAAGAACAGAGATCGATTTTCATCAAAATTATCGAAAAATTATCGAAAAATTGTCGAAAAATTATCGAAAAAATATCGAAAAATTATCGAAGAATTATCGAAAAAGAACAAAGGTCGATTTTCATCAAAATTATAGAAAAATTATCGAAAAATTATCGAAAAACTATCGAAAAATTATCGAAAAATTATCGAAAAAGAACAGAGGTCGATTTTCATCAAAATTATAGAAAAATTATCGAAAAATTATCGAAAAATTATCGAAAAATTATCGAAAAATTATCGAAAAATTATCGAAAAATTATCGAAAAATTATCGAAAAAGAACAGAGGTCGATTTTCATCAAAATTATAGAAAAATTGTCGAAAAATTATCGAAAAACTATCGAAAAATTATCGAAAAATTATCGAAAAAGAACAGAGATCGATTTTCATCAAAATTATCGAAAAATTATCGAAAAATTATCGAAAAATTATCGAAAAATTATCGAAAAATTATCGAAAAAGAACAGAGGTCGATTTTCATCAAAATTATAGAAAAATTGTCGAAAAATTATCGAAAAACTATCGAAAAATTATCGAAAAATTATCGAAAAATTATCGAAAAATTATCGAAAAAGAACAGAGGTCGATTTTCATCAAAATTATAGAAAAATTGTCGAAAAATTATCGAAAAACTATCGAAAAATTATCGAAAAATTATCGAAAAAGAACAGAGATCGATTTTCATCAAAATTATCGAAAAATTATCGAAAAATTGTCGAAAAATTATCGAAAAAATATCGAAAAATTATCGAAGAATTATCGAAAAAGAACAAAGGTCGATTTTCATCAAAATTATAGAAAAATTATCGAAAAATTATCGAAAAACTATCGAAAAATTATCGAAAAATTATCGAAAAAGAACAGAGGTCGATTTTCATCAAAATTATAGAAAAATTATCGAAAAATTATCGAAAAATTATCGAAAAATTATCGAAAAATTATCGAAAAATTATCGAAAAATTATCGAAAAATTATCGAAAAATTATCGAAAAAGAACAGAGGTCGATTTTCATCAAAATTATAGAAAAATTGTCGAAAAATTATCGAAAAACTATCGAAAAATTATCGAAAAATTATCGAAAAAGAACAGAGATCGATTTTCATCAAAATTATCGAAAAATTATCGAAAAATTGTCGAAAAATTATCGAAAAAATATCGAAAAATTATCGAAGAATTATCGAAAAAGAACAAAGGTCGATTTTCATCAAAATTATAGAAAAATTATCGAAAAATTATCGAAAAACTATCGAAAAATTATCGAAAAATTATCGAAAAAGAACAGAGGTCGATTTTCATCAAAATTATAGAAAAATTATCGAAAAATTATCGAAAAATTATCGAAAAATTATCGAAAAATTATCGAAAAATTATCGAAAAATTATCGAAAAATTATCGAAAAAGAACAGAGGTCGATTTTCATCAAAATTATAGAAAAATTGTCGAAAAATTATCGAAAAACTATCGAAAAATTATCGAAAAATTATCGAAAAAGAACAGAGATCGATTTTCATCAAAATTATCGAAAAATTATCGAAAAATTACAGAGATCGATTTTCATCAAAATTATCGAAAAATTGTCGAAAAATTATCGAAAAAATATCGAAAAATTATCGAAGAATTATCGAAAAAGAACAAAGGTCGATTTTCATCAAAATTATAGAAAAATTATCGAAAAATTATCGAAAAATTATCGAAAAAGAACAGAGGTCGATTTTCATCAAAATTATAGAAAAATTATAGAAAAATTATCGAAAAATTATCGAAAAACTATCGAAAAATTATCGAAAAATTATCGAAAAAGAACAGAGGTCGATTTTCATCAAAATTATAGAAAAATTATCGAAAAAGAACAGAGGTATAATTTCAACTTTTTCCGTTTAAACCGGAAATCAGTAAAATAGAGTTTTAAGACGATTATGTCTCTATATTTGCCCATTTTGTTCAAAATTTAAGTATATTTGCTAAATTGGTTAGAAATTGAAAAATAAGAATTACTATTTTCGTTTACATTCATTAGACTTGTATATATTAGTCAAAGGCTTAGCGGCCATGTACAATCGAGTCAAAGAAATAGTCAATAATTGTGACTTAAAATTATTCTAGGCGAGACCTGGCGATGCTATATATATATATATATATATATAATTTATTTTTACAAACATTTCTTATATTTAAATTTTTTAAATATTTTATATTGATTTTTGTCAAATATTTGATAGCAAATTATGTTGGATTTATAAATTACAAAATAAATACAGAATAGCGTCATCAAACAATCGGTCAATAATTGTATTTTCTTTTTTTAGTTTTTAAACTATGCATTTATGTCTGATTTGCCATATTCTTGGCAGTAGGTGTACTAGTGTATAGATAAAATTCGGATAATAAAATCGCGTTTCTTGATAACGAATACTCCACTAGAGCGAGAACGTTCTCAGAAAACGGCGAAAGTCTCGCTTCAACCAACGCAATCAACTTTTTCGAGTTTATATTCTTCACTTCAACTTATCGTTCAGGGTGCCATTGAAACTGCCCATATAAAATAGCATGCGCAAAGATGGGATTGCATTCACGTAACCATGTAGTTAGAGTTGAATTTCTCGCCGCGTTCGTCGAGAATAAATAGTGTGTTATCTGTGTGTGTGTTTATCGTCGTTGTCGCACACACATCTGATATTAAAATATGTAGATGGCGATACCAACACGATTAGTAACTGTAAATTAATACGCGATGTTAATTGCCTGTTCAATTTCAAAGGCAGCATTTAGAAACATTTTTATATGGACTGTCCGCGCTAAGATTATAAATTTGTATTAAACGTGAAAAAATTATTGAATGGTACATTTTCTAATGGGAAATGATAAATTTTGATGAAAATCGACAGGTACTTTTTCGATAATTTTGATAAAAATCGACCTTCTTTGTAAATAATAAAAAAATTTCGACAGGTATATATATACCATCTTTGTAAATAATTAAAATAAATAATAAAAGCGGTTTTTACCGAAAATTTGTGAAAACGGTTAGTCGGTGAACCGGTGAAAAATCACTTGCACCGGTTTCCGGTTTGATTGGCAAATATTCCCAGCACTAGTTAATATACAGTCGGCCCTGAAGAACCTTGAATGTTCGAAACGCGTGCTGCAATTTATTACGAATATTTTGTTATGTAGCCAGGTTATATAGCCTGACGAAAACACGTAACTAAAAAGATTTGGGTAAATTTATAAAAAATTAGGTTCGTTTTCAAGAATTTGTTTTTTGTTTAAATAATTAAATCGTATTATTCCTTTTTCTAAAATTTTTTTTCATACTTTTTTGTAAAATAATTAAAATTACGTTCGCCATATAAAAGTTTTTTTAATCATTTATTTAAAAATTTTAATTTTCTGTAATTTTTTAATTTTTCGTGAATGGAGCTTAATGTAGGTATTTAAAAACAATTTCCAAAAAAAAATTGTCAATAAATTAATTTTTTTTCTTCAAATTGGCTCAGGTTTTTTTTCTTTTCTTTATATTTTATGTATTTATAATTATTTTAGCTGTGTGCATTTTACAAATTTTAAAGAAATCGTGTCTAATTTATTTATTATTAAAAAAAAAACAGTTTTTACGATGTAAACAGAAAGAACGCTTCTATTTTTTGATTTACGCGGTATCATCAGGTACATTCCGAAACGTTTTATACATTTCGATTGATATTCAGTTGTATCCAAATCACGAATAAAATAAGTCAATTCGCCATCGATTCGAACCCATTTTTACGATATTATTAATAATACTGTTTTCAAACATTACAACCATAAAAATAAGCACTTTTATGCTAATATTTTGCAATGTTTTACCCAAATTTTTTTTCAACAATAAAAAATGTAGAGAAATATCGTTATAGCCGTATTTAATTTTTGACAAGCTTTTCAACGAGCCGTCACAAGATATACTTCGGTTACTATTTTTTAAAAGGGTGGGGGTTTCAAAGAAATCTCGTACAAAATTCATATTTCCTTAATGGATTAGTTTTGATCAAAACGTTGAAACATGTAAATTATTTTGGATTTTTAGCAATTTTTTGGTGATATATTTAGATATTTACCACCCTGTGAACCCCCACCCTGTATATTAAAATAGCCACCCATGTCTTGTAACGGCTCATTGAAAAGCTTGTCAAAAACTGAATCCGACTACAATAGTAAAAAAAATTTTTAGGTCCATCAGTGTTGAATTTTGAAGATTTTTTTTTAGAAATTCGTAACGTAAAATATATTTGTTAAATTTGATTCTATTTCCTCAATTCATTCGTGTACAGAAAATTAATATTTTGGAGTTTATAAAAAAAAATCATCATCATAGACAGGTAATATCTTACCACCCTCTTAACCTGTAACATCAAACACCAAAAATATCCATCAATAATTTCTTCTAGCGAAATAATCGCTTGATCTTCAAATTTTATCTCTTTTTATAACACCCCCATCGAATAATGAATCGCCTTGTGTGCTCTCCACCCTAAACACCTCTTCACCCCTAACACCTTAACCCTTAACACCCTCGGTTTATCTTTGGACAGAATATATATGCGACTCTGTTAATTATAGCCCATATATTCCGTGTTCGTTCTCGTTACCGCAAAGCTTTCAAGTTTAGACAGTGGAAAAGCTTTAATGCGCGAATGACGATGAAAGCGCCCATCGGGCGGTGTAATAACTAGGCCACCTGCTGCCGCTGCGCCATCTGTTGGTACTAACTGTACCGACAGATATTCCGATTGCTCAGTGTTGTTTTACTAAAACTATAGCGGCTTTGATGTATAGGCAAATGATCAGACACGAACGTTGTATTGATAGATGAAAATGAGGTTTGGGACGTTCTACAACGTCGCTGTATTTATATTATATACCCGGTGATTTATTGGGAGATTTACAAAAAACAAAACGATGGTTCATTTTAGATTTTGGTTTGTTCAAGTTTTAGTAGCGCCATCTAAATAGTTTATAGCGAAATGCTGATTAGAAAAGATTCGCAGATTCTTTAAGTTTAGTAATTTTCCAAAAAAATGAAAAATTGCTTCGCCAGAATTAAATGATATTAAAAAAAATACTTTAGCTGCAGAAAAACAAAATATTATAATTTAATAATTGTCAATATTTGACGAATGTTATTTTGACACTGTCATTTTGACAGTTGTTTGAAGGTCTGGTTATTTTGTTCCAAAAATATTTGCAGATTATAGTTCTTGCATTTTCGATGCAAGCGTAAAAAATATATATTTTGTATCAGATGATAATTTCGAAATTTTTGAAATTTTTGCAAATTACAGAATTTTTTATATATAAATAAAAAATCACAGAATTTATTAGAAACTTTTTTAATTTTGCAGATTATAGTAAAGTTCTTTAAATTATAGTTGATGAATTTGTTAAATTCAAATTTAAAATCTGCGATTTTTATATTTCGCATTTCTTCGAAAAAATAACGAAGTAACAAAATAAAAATAAAAAAATAATAAAATAACAAAAAATATTTGAACATGTGTATAAACAAATTAATTTTAGATTAATTTGTGCAAAAAACAGTTCAAATTTAAATTTGCAGTTTTTTTGATTTATCATAATATTTTGATTTGCGTCTTAAGATAGAAAAAATATAATAATTACGTTGATGAAGATCTTCCGTTTAAAAACGTCGAAATTTTCTTATTTTCTTAAAAATATTTTTATGAAAAGTAAGGAAAAATTCAACGATAAAAAAATTATTGTTTATATTTTTATTATAATCATGTATACAAATACAATTTTTATTTATCAATAAATTTTTAGATTTAAAAATTTTTAACTAATTTTTAAATTTTCAATAAAATACAGCAGTGCCGAAGAATTCTTTACATTCGTAAAAATCTATCGCAGCTTTAATTATTTCTGACCTTTCATAAATTGAATGTTTCCTGCTGGGAATAAAGTTCGTTTCACTGGAATTTTAATTATTCAACGTCATGCTCAGCTTTATGATTTTGTAAAAAAAAATATCTCAAAAAAAAATACAAATAGCCCCCTACAAACAAATAATTTATTATAAAGCGTATTTGAGCTGGTTCTAGTTTTTTTTTTTTTTTAATCTAAATTTATGTGATTTTTTTACTTTTATTAATTGTACAAAAAAAATATTTTTGGATTGGTTTTAATTTTTTATCAAGGCAACATAAAATAAACTTAATTTGTGTATTTTTCTTTATTAAATCGAAAAATATTCCAACAAAAAAAAAAATTTTAATTAAAATTTTCTTGCGTAATTTTTATGTTGCAAAAATAATGATAAAATACAATTTATTATTGAAAGTGTAAAAAGTAAAAAATGCAACAGTAAAAATGGAATAGAAATTTTTTTCACTGTAATAAAAATGTGACTTGAATTTCATGTTTGTAATTTCCGAGAATTTTAATTGGAATTCTTTAGATTTTTTTAAACACCTTTAAAATATTTTGTTTTAATATTTCATGAATCAAAAATTTTCCATTTTCATATATTCATATTTCATTTCCTACTGCGTCAAATTTTTTTGTCAAATGCGAAAATTATTGAAAAGAATATTTTCGAATTTGGTGGTGAAAGAAACTTAATTTTTGCTTTAAAAAAAAAACTCGAAAATTCTCAAATATATATACAGGTTGCGTCAAACGTAATAATTGGATAGGCTATCGAAGAAACACAAAGGTTTGGCTCACTCTGTATATATATATTAATTTATATATAAAAAAAAAAAAATTGTATATAACGGTATAAATAATTTAATAATATTTTTTTTTAAATTACATTTTTTTTATTAAAATTGCTACAAGCATTTAGTTTCTGTATATTTCATATATCTGGAATAGTTTAAAAACAATTTTTTATTGCCTTTTTAAATTTTTCCAAAATTTTGTACAATAAAAAAATGCTAAATATTGATTTTGAATAATCGTTACTATTAACTAACGTTGAATCAGTTTCTTGGAAAATCCTGTTGCAATTTCAGAAGAAAATTCTGACCCAATTTTATACGGGGTGTTTCTTGTTTCAATAACAATCGCGAGCGAATTTATTTTAGAAATTTATTTCTTTTATCTAAAAGTCGAATTATAAAAGCGCGTCCACATTAAAAAAATGTGTAAAAATATATTAGCACCTTGTATATTATATACCTGCTGTTGTCCTCTTATAGTTTTTCATAAATATAAGAAATATCAAACCAAAAAATATATACAAAATAATTTCTCGGAAACATTTATTTTGCTTTTCTTAACAATTTTATGACATATATATATATTTTTTTAATTTTGCACATTTGAATTTCTCTACTAAATAAATTTACACTAATTTACAGTTAAGGAGAAGATTTTTTTTATTAAAAATCAATGAAACATTTTTTGGTTGAAACAAAATAGTTGGTTTTTTATTCATAAAATATGTTTTCGAAAAAATTGGCGAAAGCTATTTTTTCATTTGTTTTTCACCCTGTATATAATAATCTTATATCGGCAATTTATTGAACTATTCTGTTCATTTTTTTTCTTTATAAAAAACTGTGATTTTTTTAAGAATTAAACAAATATTAAAGAATATATGTACATAATTATATTGATAGTAAATATTTGTATAATTATAATTTGAAATTGATTTTAATTATCAAAAGCTGCATATTAGAAAATTTCTATATAATTGAAAATAATGTAAACACTTCACAATATAGCTGACGTAGTAAAATAATTTACGAAAATACCGCAGGAGGATTTTTATAGAAAAAAATAGTTGAAAAATTAAAATCTAAAAATGCCCCCCCCTGTATAATATATATGAATGTACATATCTCAAATTTTGAGAAATATTTTGTTTTGCTGATTAGTAATTTTAGTTTTGGAGCTTACCAACAGATGGAGCTAAATTATTGATAAACTGAAAAAATTTCATAATAGAAATTTTATCGACATTTTTTCGTATATCTATTTGCAGAAAAAATTATTTCATATATTTAAATTAATTTATATTTCATTTTTTATTGAATTTTTCAATCAATTATTATTTTTAACTTACTTAATCATAATATTTTTTTTTATATTATTAAATTTTATTAAAAAATATTAAATTATTTAAAAAATAGTGTATATAAGTTATAATTTAAATACAATCCAACAAAAAATTTCTAATCCTCGATGGTGAAACTGAAGATTACAACAAAAAAACTTACCTAAATAAAAACCATTACCTCAAAATATATTACATCTTGTAGGATTTTGCAAGAAAATTTGATTGTACCCAAACAAATTCTTAAATAAATATTAATCCATCACTGATAAAAATGTTTTTTTTTAATATTTCAAAGTCGTTTTAATTATTAAAAAAAAATACAAATTTAAACGAGCACCCAAATTTATCGAATGCCTTTTCTTTTTAAGTGTCACCCTGGACTACGTGTGTTATTCAACAGTTGCACGACCCACACTCGCACGTCCACCCCAAAGAGATTAGCCCGGAGGAATCGAGCTGTCCGTCCACCACCGGTCCGGCCCCGTAGCTCTTCCGCACAGTACGTACCGTCACGCACTAACCAGCCTTCGGTGTCCTGTCCGCTATCTCCTGGCCGTCCTGGCCGTCCGATATTATCCTGGACGATGTCGAGGACGACCTGTTGTGTGTGTGTGGGATAGCTGCTGCTCGTGATATGGCAGCCGGCTCTGGTGCAGTGTTGCCGATGATGGTAAGTGTATATGGTATATATGCGTGGTGTGCATTGTTGCCGTGTTGTGGCGAATCGTGGAGATTTTGACGTGGATGGATTCGATTTTGTTTCTATTGATTTATTTTCATTTTTAACTTAGAATTTTTTCATTTTAAAAGACACAAAATACACCTCAAATATTTTGAATTTATATTTAGAAAATGAGAAAAAAACGTAAAATTTTCTATATCAATATATATTTTAAAAAAATTGACGGATGGTGTTTTTTAAACAATTTTATTCTGCAATTCAATGTGTCAAAATTAAAAGTAATTGATTGCACTTGTTATTAAAATCTTTTTGGTGCGTATTTAACCATAGCGCCATCTATATTTCGGTTAGTCAATCACGAATTTACGATTTCTATTTTATCGTCTTGGTCAAATATTTTATGTAGTGTATGTTAGTTTTTGCAGAATCGCAAATTAGAAAAAAAAAATGACAAAAAAGATGCCCAACTTTGAGATTTTTTAAGAAAGTAACTAACATAGATTATACCGTCAGAATCTGTCATTACTTAATTTATACATTTCTTAATGTATTTTTATAATATTACGTCCTTACGAATTTTCTTTAAAAAAATATCTTAACTCAAAAAATACTAGAAAATTCTGTCATAAATTTACGATTAAAAGTATAAAATTCTAATTTTTAACTCTAAAAGAGTTTTGTAATCTTTTAATCAAGAAATTTTTTGTTGAACATAGTCCAGTAGGCTAATTAGTTCGTTCATCTGTTCCGAGTATTCCAATCTACGTGTTAAGACCTCGGCAAATTTTTTTATGGTGTTTTAGTTTTTTTTGGCAGATTTTAAGTAGAAAAATTTTGGACGAAAAAGGCATCATTTTGACTATTTTAAAAAAGTATCGAACATTGTCCGAATTTGTCATTATCTAATCTAATGTGTATTTAAAATATTACGTCCTTACGACTATGCTGTGAAAAAAAAATTCACTAAAAATATACCATGGAAAATTGAAAATTCACATCGTAAACTGCCTTATAAAAATACTTCCAAATTTTTTGGTTTTGTTTCTTCTAATTCTATTTTTTGGAATTTTGCAATTTTTATTTACCAGATTCCTGAATTTAATATTTTCTAAAAACAATCTTCCTAAAAATTATTAACTTCAGCATTAATTAAAATTCCGAAAAATTTGAAAATTTTCAAAATAATAGAATTTAAGAATACATATAAAAATTTTGAGAGAAAAATGCAGTTAGGGATTATTAATTTTTTATCAAGATTTCTTAAGATTTGTATTACATTGTCAATTTCTGTTATACTTTAAAACACGGGTTTCAAAAATATGCCCACCGAACTAATTAATTAAAAAATTAGACATTTTATAAATTTAATAAAATTAAAAATACTTAAATAAAAATAATTATCATCATTACTGAATGATGTAAATCATTTATTTACATAAAATCATCCAAAAAATGCAAATCTGATATTTAGCAAAGTTGATATTCTAAAATAATTGTTTGATAATTGAAAAATGATATTATAGAAGGCATGTTTATTATTAATAATTTCTACATTAATGACAGCAAATAATTAATACTTGCAAAAACATATTACCCAATATATTTTTTTAGTACTTGAATTTATTAAAATTGCCAATACCCAACATATAGTATAAAATTAAAATAAGTAGGTATTTATAGTATTTATAGATTCATTATCATCGCTTTTACAGTATTTCCTTGTTCTAATATAGGCAACTTTACATGCCCCGCTACAATTCTACACCCCAACGTTAATTTGAATTGAATTGAATTGAATTCTTCATTTATCCACGACATCCAACTTCATATTTAATCAAAAAATATAAGAGCAATATACTTTGTGGCGACCCCTAAATATTTTTTTGTAAAATCATTTAGAAATGATAAAAAAATTTAAATAAATATCGATAGTATTTCTATTTAAATTCTCATGGCCTTTACAGTATAACTTTGTTAATACAGGCAACTTTACATCCATCGCTACATTTCTACAACCCAACGTAATACCCTGACATTTTCTTTATCTATCCAAAAAGCTTTATATATTGTTATTTCTTACTCTTTATATTTAGTATTAAATTTTGGAAATATGGTGATAAAGAAATAACATACAAAGATAATTGATATATTTATTTTACATTTTCTTACAGGAACAATTTAAATAATTGTTCACTCTTCTTTCGCTAGATAGAAATTATTACAACAAAGGATTAAAATTGTACCTTACGGCACCCGCTCAATATTGTTTGTTGAATCATTTACAAATAAAAAAAAAACCTAAAAAACCGGCGAGATCATTTTCTCGCCCTTCAATCCATTGATAATATTCTGCGACGTCAACGTTGCCATATCACCTCTAGTTTTGTACGTTGCACTGGCAATATGCGGCAACAAAACGCAATTACGCAACGTCAATAATTCGTGATCGGTTGGCAGCGGTTCGGGTGTCATTACGTCCAAACCAGCTGCGAATATAACGCCATCTTTTAGCGCTCGAATCAAATCCTCTTGTTTGACAATTTGGCCGCGGCTGACGTTGACAAATACGCTCGTCGGCTTCATCTTGTTGAATGCGGCCATGTTGAACATGTCGGTGGTTTCGTTGGTCAGAGGAACGCACGCAAAGATAAAATCGCTTCGGGCGAGAAGATCGTCGAAAGAGACGAACGTGGCGTTGTGTTTCTTTGCTTCGGGTTTCTCCCGATGGCCCGTGTATAGGATTTGTGAGATTTTGAAAGATTTGAGGATGCTGGCGATTGTTTGCCCAATTCCGCCGTAACCGACGATTCCGATTGTCGAGCCGCGAATTTCTTGGCCGAGCTGCCATCGTGGACCAAAAGTCCACGTGCCGCTAAAACGAATTGATAAATTTGATTTTTCGCAATGTCAATATAATTATACGTTTTAAAATCATACAAAAAGAAGTTTTTGTTGTAAACTTTCATGTTCTAAACTCACAATCCTTGGAAATGATTTTATATATTTTTTTCGATTTATCTTCAGTATAAAATGTTAAATAACTTTTATTTTATCTTCATTTTAATTACGCTGAAGAATAATGAATTGGATTCAATTATTGAAAAATGTTGAGAAAATGAAAGAAATCGACAATAAAAAAAATATTTAAATTCGAAAGAATGGTAGATTCAATTAGTTTTACTTTTCAATCGATTTTCGTCCTTCCACAATTCTTTTTGCAGCTGCTAAAGCCAACAAAACGGCAACTTCTGCCACAGCGTCATTTAGAACATTCGGTGTATTGCCCAATTTGATATTTCTTAATTTTAACAACTCCAAATCGATGTTATTAATTCCAGCAGACATTGTACCCACTACTTTTAAACTTGGACCTACAAGTTATCAATAATTATCATTTATTATGATGTAAAATGTACTAATGTACTAATTTTTTTTCTTAAGTGAATATTTTTTCAACAAAAAGCGAAAAAAAATTGGTTGAAAACGTTTTTTTCAGCAAAATCTTCTAAAAAAATTATACGTTCTAAACTCACATAAAAGGAATTTTTTTACGACGTATTAAAAAAAAATATATATTTTTTTTTAAATTAAAAATCGATGTCGCTTATAAAAAATATGAAGTCATTTGAACTGGTTCATTTTTCAAATTTAGATTAAAATTTTCTTTGGTTACGTTTTTTTTGAAAAAATAAAATTAGTTTTTCATTGAACCATTGAATATTTCCAAAAAAGTAATGGTACAATTAATTAATATAAATAATCTGCCATTTTAACAAATTGTTAGAAAAACGTCAATTTTTTAAAATCCAATTTTCTTGTATCTTAAAAAAATATTGTATGCAACACGTTTTACACAAACTTTAAGTCACCTAACCCGGCCTACGCAAAAAAAAATACAATTCGATAATTTGTTGAAAAAATATTTATTAAATTCTTCTTTACCTGCGACATCTATAATTTGTTTGTCCAAATAATGTTTGGATGTCCAAAAAATAGCGTCCACGCCTCTGGCTTTTGCTGCAATTTGCTCAACACTTGGATAAGGCTTTTCTTCATTTATAATTAGTTCATAGCTGAAATAATTTCTTTATTTATTATTAAATTTCTACTTGAATTAATTGTATAATTTAATTGACAAGTTGGGTCGTTAAAATTATTTTAAATATTTCAAAAAGTGGTAATTTTTTTTTATCAGGTAGTGAAAACGTTTTTTGATCAATATATCTGCGTGATATATAAATGTACTATTTAAATTAAAAAAAAAAACATTACTTCTTTATTTTTTTAATTATGCAACAATGGCGTAACATGGGAGTTGTTTAAGGGGGAAATCCACTTGGTAAATAAAATTTTCTTTAAATATTATATATATTTTTTAAGAGATAAAGCAAACAATTTGCAAAATTTTGTTAAAATATACAATTTAAAATTATTTGATTGTCGCAGATTTTATGTTAAATTGCGGGCTCTTAAATTTTTTTTGCAAAAAAAATGCTGAAATTAATCGATGATCATAAATTAAGGTGGATAAACGAAATATTGATTTTTTAATAATAATTTAAAAAACAATAATAGCTAAATTGTTCTTTTAGATTTTTTTCCAAAAAAAATTAGAATTTCTGTGGTAAACCAAAGCCAATATTTCAAAATAGAAATAACCAATTTTTAAATATTTTGCAATAAATTAAAAATATATACATATATTCACAAAAAACTATACCTATTAATAAAGCAGGAATAATTTTTGAACTACCTAAAAATTCCAATGCTTTATTTCAAAAAATATATAATTTTTTTAATAAACTTACTGATTTTGTCTTAATAAATCGATGGCTTCTTGTGGCACGTCATAATGTGTCACCAAAATTTTTGAACTCATTTTGCAATAATTTTCGTAACAAATAACGCTACTTGATTTAATAACACGCAAATTCCTTGACAATTTATTAACAATTTTTTTTGTCGGAACACGCTTATATATACTACTAATACAAAATTCGTTGGCCACATAATATTTTCCACTTCATTCTTATCCACAATTGTCAATAATAGAAATATTATTACATATTTATGTTATTTTTAATGGAAGTGCGGTGTATAATCTAAACTTTAGGTTGTCAATCTCTATCCAATTTTTTGCAATAAATTTTTTTTAACTTGAATTGATCACTACAATTTATTTTTGACACATTAATTTAGCGTTATTAAATTTTTATTTCAATAATACAATTATATAATTAAAGAATAGTACTCTGTTGTAGGTTCAGTTGCCTATATCCAATCTTATGAAGAATAAAAATTTTTAAGCTTTAAAATTTTTTTTAACATAATTTAAAATGGATACGAGTTTACTATATTATTAATAAATATATCTTATTTAAATTATACAGCAGAAAATAATTATTCTACAGCATTTTATTAATAATAAACATTCGTTTATTTATATTGAATGCTTTTTGTTTGCATTTTTATTATACAGTATTGTATATTATTTTATTTTCGTCTTAAATTTAATATTGCTCCATTTTTACTTCAATAAATAATGTGTTTATTAATTAAAGAATAAACATGTATGTTCTATTGCCTATATTCACATGTACATGGAATAGAAGCTTTTTGATTTTTAAACAGATTCGTGTTAGAAATAACATTGATCGTATAAAAGAATTTGAAAACTATTATTAATAGTTTGTAATACTTTTTTAAAGAATCAATAAAAAAATTCACGTAAAAGTTCAGTACCGGATCTAGATCTAACCTAATCGAATAGCAGCGCAAGATATCAAATAAACAATTTTATACAGAAAAAAATCGAATTCTAAACATTTACGCGAAAAAGTACATTTTTTAAATGTTTACCCTAGGGACCAAACATTTTTTTGGTCACCTTTATAAATTTGTATCCCTTGAAATTTTTAAAAACAAAAATTTTGCATTGATATTTGATTGAATGAGTATTTTCGAAAAATTCCACCTCTTTATTGAAGCGAATTTTCTTCATAAAAAAATATTTTTAAAATCCAACCCGAAAAAAACGGATCTTCTAATTCACAGGCGCGAGCATTTCATCCCCATTCAGCCCCGCAATAATATTCTCCGCTGCCAAAAGGGCTGTATCAAACCTCGACCTGTACGTTGCGCTCCCCAAATGGGGCAACAGCACCACATTATCCAACTCCAACAAGGCATGTCCCTTGGGCAAAGGTTCCGGTGTCATCACGTCCAAACCGGCCCCAAATATCGTTCGATTCTTCAACGCATCCACTAAATCTTGTTGCTCAACAATCGCCCCGCGACTCACGTTGATAAAGATGGCTGTCTTCTTCATCTTATCAAACACGGACTTGTTGAACATACCTCTCGTTTCTTCTGTCAGCGGGATGCATGGGAAGATATAGTCGCTTCGGGTTATTAGGTGGTCGAATGATACGAATTCGGCGTTACATTTCTTTGCTTGTGGTTTCGCTCGATGGCCTGTATAGAAGATCTTCTTCACTTTAAATGCGTGTAGGTATTCGGCTAGTTTTTCGCCGATACCACCTAAACCAACGATTCCAATCGTTGAGCCACGCAGTTCTTGTCCCAACATCCATTGAGGGCCAAAACACCAACTACCACTAAAATGGCATCGACTATTATCGACATCATTCGATTTTGCATAATTACTTTTCTATAATGCGGCGCGCTTCATTTGCTCTTTTGGCGACACCTAAAGCTAGGTAAATGGCAACCTCAACAGCGGCTGTTATAAATACTTTAGGGGCATGTCCCAACTTAATATTACGCTTGGTTAGTTCCTCGACATCCACGTAATCGTATCCAGCCGACATCACAGCCACGCACTTTAATTGGGGCCCTAAAAATGAATTCGTTCTTTGTTTGCGCACGAACGATTGAAAATTCAAAACCATTGTTGCCTCACCAGCTTTTTCGATGACTTCAACATCCAAATTGTATTTGGAAGACCAAAAAACTGCATCCACTCCAGAAATGTTTGCTAAAATGTCAGTTTTTGCTGGATCTTCTTCCTCTACTATAATTACCCTAAAACTATACACCTTATAAACATTTATAGAAACAATAAACTGATTATTTTAACTTACTGTTCTTTTAATAAATCAATAGCAGGTTGAGGAACGTTTGGATGGGTTACCAAAACAGTTTGGCTCATCGTGAATTCTCAACTCATAATTTACAATTTCATTATCATCAAGTAATTATCTGAAATATTTTCATACCGGCTTGTATTTGGTGCACAATCCAGTTTCTTTTTCTTGGAATCCATTTATTGTTTCGAAAATGCATTACGGCTCGTCTAAATCACTTTAAAATGATTCCAAATCGAAAAATTCTTTTACGGTAATTGTCGGTATAATTTGTTTCGTAGTAAAAATTGACGTAAAAATAAGATTTATTTGTGCTTCGCTTAATTTTATTTTAATTATTTCTAAGTGTGTGAGTTTATAACTTCGTGTGGAATGTTAAAGTTAAGTTCAATTACCTAAATGAACTCAAATTAAATTCATTTTCTTGGACGATTTAAAAGCGTTTTGTAGATTTTAAAACATTTTTATCATCAGTTTTTTTGCAAATTTCAATTACTATTAGATCGATGTTTATTATTATTATTATTTTCGATATTTCCATATTCAATCAAATCAAATCTTTTTTCAACAATTTAATATAATAGTAATCATATCACGAACATCTAGTTACAAGAACAAATAGTAATTTACAAACGATTAATAAATAATATATATACTATTGTAATAATAGTAATTTATAGTGGCGCCACCTGGCGACTCTCTTGAGAAATATATCTAATCCGACGATATAATGTGACATCTAGTAGAATTTTAATGCAATCTTCTTTTCGTCCGTTTTTTTTACAAACTCTAAACAAATCATGTTACTATTTTGTAAATTTTTATGCAAAACTGTTTTTTCAACGAATTGTAAGAAAGTTGACTTGGTCGCAGATCAAAATTTCGAAAACGTACTTAAAGAAAAGGTAGCTTATGTTGAATTTTTCTTGTGTATTTGTCTTCTGTTAAATATATCGAGTGACAACGACGGCAGATGGTTAAAGATCGTTCTAAATGATGTCAAACGTTTAAGATGGCAATCAATCGTTCTATTAAAGAAAGATTTTGTTTTATTATTGGAACTTTGCAGTTTTTTAAATTTGATTTTGCTTCATTTGATGTGAGGCTTCCTTTGAGGGAAGGTCTGACAATCAAACTTAAAAAGCACTGCTTCAAATCGTGAAATTAGTTCCATGAACATCCAAATTTTATCCACTCACGAAACCTTAAACAGTTTTTGCGCAATTCAAAATTTGTACGCAAACGCATTTCAAAATGGCATCCAGCTTAGTGCGGTATTCAATTTTTCGTTGGTTTTTATGTCGAAATTAATTGTTGAATAGAAGATGCTTCTGATTTTTGTATTGATATAACAGTTTTTATGGAAATTCTTTCGAATTTTGACGTTAGGCTTTCACGAAACATTGTTTAAACACTTCCCAAAAACGCAATTATTTCTTCTTCCTTTTCTAGCTAACTAGTTTACAGCTCTTCTGTTCTTACAACAAAACTCTTACTCCACTCGCCACATCCAACAAAAAACAAGTTCATATTACAAAGCCTTAACAAATCGTCTTCTAACAAAGAACTTGGATCATCCAACTCTACACCGACCATCTTTTACTAGAGCGGATCCCATTATACAGGTGTCCGTTGCAATGCAACAGTCGCAGGTTTACGATCTGCATGATTGGACGCATGCAGAAGATGACACCACGCGACGACCTGATGGCTTCGGGCCACTGGGCCACGTAAAACCCATTACGGCGCTGCTATCATCATCATCATCATCTTATCTTGACTGCTTATGCCGTTGCCGTGCCATCCGGTTATTGTAAATGAGAACAGATGTGCTCCTGCTAAAGATATCTTAACGATGACGAATAATTACCAACTCAGAAATTGATAATGGTTAGGAAGATTGTCAAATTTGATGATGAATATTTGACTACTCGTGGCAAAATAAAGGATCGTATCGAAAGAAGAGATGTTATCTAGAAGCATATCAATTCTTTTCTTATATCTCCTTTTTGTATATTCGAATTGAAGACTGAACTGCAGATGAATGGACAGCGATGATCACATTGAAATTTAATAACCATGACAAGCTGACCATCAAAAAGGCCCACATCTAATTAAAAACAGAACAAACGTACGTCTGAGCAATTATTTAGGCACATCTTGACGAAGGCACCTTGCCGGATGCCTGCTGTTCGGCAACTGTTGGTTCAAAACGTTTTGGCAAGCCATTTAGATCACCTACCACGAAGACGCGCTATGGAATCGTTGTCTTAGGTATGTAGGAAGTAGTGCCAAAGCAAAGAGATAAAAAAAACCGTTTAATAACGCGCATTTCGTAAGCTTAGGAGGAAACACCTTTCCACCAAATTGCTCCCCCGAATTGTACCATGATATAATATCAATGGTAAGTAGAAGAGATGGTATGATGTAGTGCGGTCGGCACAACTTCTTCCTTCCTCATGTAAACAGGTGCTGAGTCCATGTGAGTGATGTAGACTCAAAACGATAACTATATTCGAAAATTTGAACGAAATATTGTGAGATTGTTTTAGCCCTCTTTTTATTCCCAGAAGTATTTACTTGTTGAAAAAAGAAATCGTCTGATCTCGTCAATTTTCGATATTATGGAAGGTGGAGTCAAATCAGCTCAGGTCAGATTGAAAGATGTCCACAAGTCAGTTAAAAACATATTTTATCATTTCAATCGACTATCATTTAGAAAAGTTATGATGAGATTAAGACAGGGCAAATGATCGCTTATGGCGAGTCAAGTCAGGTCGGGTCGTACAAATTGTACAATCACCTCCAATGCATTTCCACTCAATCAATCTGCCAACTTCTACATCATTTCACAATTGAGCGTCACAACATTTCCAATTCATCACACTTCACGTGCCCGAGTCTCGTCTCGGTCTCTTCCGTTTCGACTAGCTGCCTGTTGGCGAAGATACTCTTCTTCCTGGCAATGAACAGGTGCGTATTCACCTTGTGCTCCACAATGCGATGTGCGTGACACGACGAAGACACGCAACGCGAACAAAAGCACGGGGGTAATTCTTTATGTCTTTGTTCTCCGTATTGGTGATTACAGAACAAACGATTATGTGCCTAAATATATGAATGTTACGTATAATTCGGGTGCAGATGGACGACAGGTCGCAGTCTGCAACTGAAGAAGGAGGTTTCTGTTGGAGGCCTCGGGGTGAATAGTAGCGATTGGTAATGTTGTATGCGTAAATGATCGTAATTAATTCTTAGGAGGATCGGAATTGATGTTTGAAATGCTCGAGGTTGTATATCAGAAGAGGTATTTTGTAGTATTCGGATGGTACGAGCAACTTCCAAAACTTAAATTGATGTAAATTGATCAATTTAATGTTGTAGTTTCGAAAGATGGATCGTTTTGGAAATAGGTCACCTGGAATAAGTCATCTGTGGGGTACCTTAACAATTTTTATCATCCTTGATGGTACAGAAGAACTTTTTCAGTCCCAAAAAATCATCCTGTTTATTAAGATTTTTCTATCTTCCGAGGTACCCTCAAATATACAGTTCTTATTGCCGTATTGATTCCTCAATCACATTGTTCATCATTGGTAAATATGAAGATCGACCAGACCAAGTAACATTTCGTTTTTGATCAAAATGAACGTTAGCTCAAATACACAGACCAAGAATAAAATTGGCAAACATACATTTCGTTAGAAAGAACCTTCATCTGCTGCGCGGTACTTCTTTCGTTCCGCACGTCGCTATTTGTAAGGTACCATCTGGCGCCAGGCAGGCGCGGACTTATATATGTATGTTCGAACTCGAGGTACATACCATCGAAGCACGAAGAAATCTCCAGCACGATTCTCCCACGACCAGAGAATCGATGTACATATATGGCTACGGTGAAGAAGCACTTGCTGCCACTCTTGATCTTGAGAGCTAGATCTTGATCTGCCTGTAATGAATCGGGGCTTTATATTTTTAGCGCGAGGTACTTCTTGGAAAACGCTTTGTTTCTTCGGATGGCTACTATGCTGCCTTGTCGATGATTATGCAAATTGAATGCCACTCTCAGGGAAGTGTAAAAGATTTCATCGAATTTTTTTGGTGGGAAGAACAAATTTTCAATAGTGACGTTTCGAACATGGTACCACAATGTTTTTGAAGATTTTTAAATGATTTTGGAAGATTTTTCTGAAAGTTGGATTTTAACATCTTAAGAAATCAATTATTTCCCCATTGTTTTGACGCCTGATGACTTTCTTCATCAAATCACACCGCGGTTTATCAAAATTCGCACAGGTCGAAGCATTTAATTTTTTTTTTCTGCAACCGAAGACGAATACTTCGCCTTTGTGTTTTTCTAGTAAATAAGAAATCTAGTCAGGTAGGTCGATGGAGGAATTTTCTACAGGTGCTAACTTGAAATGAGGCATTGTGCGATCCCCTTCGAGGAATACCTTTTCTTTTAATGGCCGACGAAGGCAAATCACTGCGCTCTCGATATTTGGTAGGTGTGTACAGGTGGATGGACGTGGAACAAAAGAATCTAGCCGATGATGATAGGGTAGGCAAGGCCGTAATCGACAGATGGCAAATATTTGCTAAAATATTTTCTGAGAAACAAAAAAATATATATAAAGAAAGAAGGCTTCAAATAAAAGTGTGGATGTTTAAAAACTTACATCGAAATTCGGTTTTGCTTTTCGAATAATCTTTTGAAGCATAAGAGTACAAGTGACTTACAATAAAGTATTTAGCAATTTCTATTTTGACATGTCCGGACAGATGCGTTTTGATTTTTTTGGATATTAAAGACAGAGATACTAAAGGAGATTAAGTTTAAATTTAGGCAGGCAAGAATTCGAAGTAATTGACTTGAACGTCAAAAATGTCATGAGTGACAGAAATGTCAAAAAGTGACAGAAATGTCATAAAAGTTGCAAAAATGTCAAAAATGTTACTGAAATGTCAAACAATTTACAGAAATGTCAAACAATTTACAGAAATGTCAAACAAGTTACAGAGATGTCAAACCAGTTACAGAAATGATGTCAGAAAGGTGACAGAAATGTCAAATAAAGTGATAGAATTGTCAAAAAATGGCTTTAAAAAAAATTGAACTAATTGATTTGGACGTGAAAAGGATCAAAAAGTGACAGAAATGTCATAAAAGTTGCAAAAATGTCAAAAAAGTTACTGAAATGTCAAACAATTTACAGAAATGTCAAACAATTTACAGAAATGTCAAACAATTTACAGAAATGTCAAACAAGTTACAGAGATGTCAAACCAGTTACAGAAATGATGTCAGAAAGGTGACAGAAATGTCAAAGAAAGTGTTAGAATTGTCAAGAAATGGCTTTTAAAAAAAAATGAACTAATTGAGTTGGACGTCAAAAGGATCAAAAACTGACAGAAATGACATAAAAGTTGCAGAAATGTCAAAAAATGTTATTGAAACGTCAAACAAGTTACAGAAATGTCAAATAAGTTGCAGATATGTCAGAACGGTGATAGAAATGTTAAAAAAGTGATGGAATGGTCAAAAAATGGCTTTTTAAATATTTGAACTAATTGACTTGGACGTTAAAAATATCAAAAAGTGACAGAAATGTCATAAAAGTTGCAAAAATGTCAAACAAGTTACAGAAATGTCAAACAAGTTACAGAAATGTCAAACAAGTTACAGAAATGTCAAACAAGTTACAGAAATGTCAGAAAGGTGACAGAAATGTCAAAAAAACTTTTAGAATAGTCAAAAATGGCTTTTTTTTTAAATTTGAACAATTGATATTGACGTCAAAAATATCAAAAAAGGATACACAAATGTCACAAATCGATAGAAGTGTCAAAAAAGTTACAAAAAGTCAAAAAATGGATTTATTATTATTTTTGAACTAATCACGAATGAATATTGTGCGTTGGCAACAGATAATTTTGTTTTTGGTACAATTGGAAAATCCTGATTTATCTAGTTTAGTTTGCATGTTGTATACATGCCTATTAGACAACGTACGGTCGCTGAGTTGAAGCTAATTTTCCAGGTAAAACGTATAAAATGCGAAGTGTCGCAAAGCACTGGCGCCAGTGCGCTAAATGACTCACCAAACCAAACCTACCGATATATCTTTTTGCGATTTGTATGTTATATGCAAGAAGCATTGCAGAATTCCAATGAGGAGCTGCGGTAAAAATCGCCCGCTCCAAGAATTTTATTAAACAATGGCGAATAGTATGTTCCGGTACTTTTGGTTTTGACGTGTGTATGTTGATTAGTACGTAATAATTGATGAGTTAAAGCATTAAGTAGCTAGATGTACATTTCGAAGGCTATGCCCCCATCTTCAGTAGCACAATCCAAAAACTAAATAAATAAAATACCTCGGTCACGAATCGTGATTGATATACTATTATTTAATATTTTTTAAATTTCGATGTACATTTCAACAAATAATTTAATAAAATATTCATTTGAATCTTGTCTATCCTGTATATGTCGATTATAAGTCTGGACAGGTGCGTATTTTATTTAATACGTTGAAAAAAATCAAAATTTAAGAACGAATATTATTTTTTTTTAATGGCAACTATGTAAAATTTCCGAAATCACCCTGTATTAATTTTAAAATATTTATTTGTCTTAAATTTTACAATACTTCATATAATTTAAAAATATTTAACGATTCAATACTTTTTAAATTAAAAATATATATCGCAAATATCACCAGTATACAAATTTACCTAACGGCAATGTATGTTGGGTTACATATATTATGCATTGATTAATTAGCGAGGTACTAAAAAGTCCAAACCAAAAAGACTAGGACATACTATAATACTTGTCATTTTTCTTTCGTTTTTGTAACCGGATTTTATTAATTGCAACACTGCTTTCTATAGTTAATACAGTAAATGTCGAGGTGCTAATAAATTAATAAGAATTTAACCAAAAAATCATAATAAATATATAAATAGAAATACAAACTTATTTGATAGCTTTTTAAATTATAATTTTAAAAATAAGAAAAAGATTTTCTGGTAATTAAAACCATCCAGTAGGATTTTATTAAAAAAATAATTAATACTTTTAAATTACCTAAACATTGAGATGATATTTTTGTGGCATCTTAAACAATTTTTTTTTGTTTTTCAGCGAAAATTATATTTATCAAGTATTATTTCAAATTAAATTTATACTTACCCATTAATTAATTGACACAATTTTTAATAAAATATTTTTTTGTACTTGTATAAAAACTTGAAGAATAAAATTTGCGTCTTGGAACGTTTATAGCAACTTAGGGTACATATACAGCTACATACATTTTAAACAAAGTTTTAGTACAGTTTTATATACAGAATTTTTTATTTATATATTTTTAACTACAAATGCATTCTTCTTTTATTCATTAAATATAAAAATTGTAGAATAATAAATTTTGGGATTCTATCGAGTTTAAAAAACTTGAAGTATTCGAAATATTCGACAAAACTGAGATTTATTGTTTTAAAATAAAATTATATCGATGCATAGATTTATTTAAAAAATATAATACGTACAAGCTAACCGTATTTTTTTAACTTGATATTTAAAAAATTGTAACAAAACATTAAATAATAAAATATTTTAAAATTTTTCTAAACCATTTTCAATACGAATCAATACAAATTTTAAACAAGTCTAACTACCAACTAAAAATTTTTTTTAAACTCTTCGCCTTTTTAAGCTCACGGGAAAAATTTGAAGCCAAAATCACAGAATTTTTCTCACTCTGTGTGTTTTTAATTTCACCTTTCAACAAAAAATTTGAAAAGATTGCACAAAGAAATTATTTTTTGACTTTTTTGAATAATACTACTCAAAAATATATTTTTTTACTTTTAATTAACGCTTTTTTTTGTTACACTCATCCACTATTTAGCAACTTTACATATTTTGAAAAGCACAGATTTTCCATTAGTAAACTGCAATGTTTATTCAACACCATTCATATACTGTTCTGGAAATGCACCCTAAGAACGTATATAGCATATATATTGTACAGATATAGCTCTGAGTTTGCGAGTGTTAGTAATGTCGGTGCGAGCAGATGTGGTTGGTACACCTGTCCAGCCGGTCCAGCATCCAACACCTGGTCACCTGCCCAGTTGCATGCGCACTATATAGTCTTAGCTGCCGTATTCCATTGCACTACATTCTATATTAACTACCAATCATATACTGTGTATATAAATATGCAATATACGTTTATTTCATCTAAAATGCAATTTTTGGGGCAAATTCAATTTAAAAAATATTTTTATAACGTCATTTACTTAACAATTTCAAATGTTTATGCAAGCTACATTTTTTTTTTGGCGAATTAATTTTTTAAAATTTTTTTTGTCGAATTTCTTTTAAAAGATTAAAGCTACGCAAAAAAATTTTTTTACTTGGGCAAATGCAATTTAAAAAATCGCTTTTTTTAGCGATTTGCAGGTTTTTTTTATAGATTTTTTTAATTAAAAAATGAATATTGCGCGGATAAACACTTTTTTTGGTGAATAATTTATTAAAAAGATTAAAACTACGCAAAAAAAAATTATTTCTATTTTTAAAATTGAAATTTTCAAGATTCCCCGTAAACTTAAAAATTATATTAAAAAAAGATTTTTTTACAATTTTTGAGATTTTTTTTAAATTTCTACATTGACAATATACGTATATTTCATCTAAATATACATTTTTTTTTGCAATTGCCGAAGAATGCATTTTTTTTGGCAAATTCAATTTAAAAAATCGCATTTTTTTAGCGATTTGCAATTTTTTTTTATAAATTTTAATTAAGCGATTTTTTATTTAAAAAGTGAATATTGCGCGGATAAAGACTATTTCGGCGAATTATTATTTTTAATAAAATTAATAAAAATTAATAATTTTTTAAAAAATTAATAAGAATTACTAAAAATTAATAAAAACAAAATTTTAAAGATTAGAACTTAGATTTAGAATTTAGAAGATTAGAATAAAAATTTTCAAGACCTAAAAATTATTTTTAAAAAAATGATTTTTTTACAATTTTTGAAATTTTTTTAATTTTCTACATTGACGGGACATAAACATGGATATCAGCATTTTAAATTTATGGCAGCGACCTATAAAATATATAATGTGCTAATTACACGGTTCGTACGCTGCAATGAGTTGCTTTAGAACAGTGACGTACTTAGGAAAAGTTTGCGAAAAAGTAACACACCGCCAAAAAAATTTGCCGTGGCCTTAATACCTTGATTGGAATATTTGGAACGGCTGAACGAACAAATCTATACTACTGGACGATGTTCAACAAAAAATTTTTTTTGATTCTAAATTTCCTATCGAAGTTATAAATGAAAATTTTAATATAAAATATTTTTTTCTTACGAAATACCATAAAGAAATATTTAAAAACCCCTCTTTTATGAAAATTTCGGCTACGCCACAGTGTTAGTACGTGCAAATGTGAGAATTCTAATTCTTACAGAATGTAATGTATATTATAATGCATAATACATCTGCTAAAGCTAAACTATGTCGCTAGTTATGGCCAAGCGTAAAAGAAGCAAAATGCCATCTGGCTCAATCAAACGGCTTACCTGGTTTCATTTGTAAATTGATCGTAAGTTTCAATCTCTGTATAATTTTATCCAGATTTATTTTAAATTGTCTTTTTCTTTTCAACCGTCCAATTTATTTAATCGCGCGATTAAAAACGTTGTTTTTACTTTTTTCACAATTGATTTTAAAGCATCAACAAATGCCCTAAGTTGATTTTTCAATGTTCGATTCGTGTGACATTTCTTCACGTTTATTCACGCGTTATTAATTAATTAATTAGTAACTTTTTCGGTAACGAATTTCCGAAAAAAATCATTGAAATGAATTGTTGAATTCGACAATTGTTTAAAGTGACATAAATTTCAAGTAAGAAACGTCTAATCACCTCAAAAGTGACAGGTACGTCAAAAATTACACAGACATCAAAACTGACTGAAGCATCAAAATTGACAGGAATGTCAAAAACAGTCAAAAGTGGCTGAATTTTTTTTTTTTTAAACAAGTTTCACAAAAAATCAGATTTGGGTATTATTCATTAACTCATTGAATATTCAATAATAAATATTTGTAATTTTTTTAATTATTTCAAATACATTTTATATTTACTCTGTAATATTCTATTTTAGATATATTCACTTTTTATTCGATTTTATTTATTTATTTTGTGAGTTTTGTTCAATATTAAAACCAGATGTCTTTGAATTTTACATTCGGTACTTTTATGCACCTGATCCCGAATTAACCAGGTAAAGTCATTTGATAGTTTCATTTTAATATAGGTAGAGCGTGTTTCCTGCAAATTATATGTTAAACTACTTTTGAGATCATTAAAAGCAAGCTGCGCATCTCTATGATTAAAGATATAACAAAAAAAATAAAAAATTTATATGTTGGTGAAAAGAATTTTTTTTCCTATTTAAAAAGATCATAAATGTGGGGATCAGAATGTTAATTAGTTAGTTAAAGAGTCCGCAATCCTAAAGATTGGTTGGAAACAGCACGCCATGCCGATCTATCCTGAGCTAATCCCTTCATCTCCCTATAGCTATTCATCTCAACGTCTTCAACTATCTGACTCACATACTCCAATCTAGGCCTACCTACCCCTCTCTTTCCCTCCACTCTACCTTCTATGATCAATTGCATAATCCCCCCATGCCTAAGAATATGCCCTACTAATCTGTCTCTCCTACGCTGTAACACTCTCCAAATACTTCTCTTCTCCCCTACTAACTCTAGTACAGCTTCATTTGTTACTTTATCTTCCCAACCAATCCTCATCATCCTCCTATAACACCACATTTCAAATGCTTCTAATCTACGCTTCTCTTCCTTTCCTATAGTCCACGCCTCACACCCGTACAGTGCTACACTCCAAACATATACCTTCAGTAATCTTTTTCTAATACCCAAGTCAATATTTGATCTTAAAATCTGTTCTTTTTCTACGAATGCCTTCCTACCCTGTGCTATCCTACACTTTATATCTACCTTGCTTCGATTATCTTTTGTGATTCTACTGCCTAAATAACAAAAATCTGACACTTCTTCGATTCTATTATCTCCTATTGTGATCCTCATTTTTCTACTGCATTCCTTTTTGTCACACCTCATCACTTTAGTTTTACCTATATTTATTTTCATGTTAAAATCCCTAGTCAATACTGTCTGCATACCATTCAATACCCTTTCTAATTTCTTTTCGCTTTCTTCCAATATAGCTATATCGTCGGCGAATCTCAGCATATATATTTTCTCTCCCTGTACATTCACACCTACACTATACTCTTCTTTTACTTTGTTTATTGCATCTTCTATATATAGATTAAATAATAACGGTGAGAGTGTACATCCCTGCCGAACTCCCTTCCCTATTTTTGCTACCTCTTCTTCCCCCTCAATTCTAACTAAGGCAGTTTGGTGTTTATATAAATTAAAAATTATTCTCCTATCCTTATAATCTATACCCGTTTCTTTTAAAATTCTAAACATTATGTCCCAATCTACATTGTCAAATGCCTTTTCTAAGTCTACAAAAGCTATGCAAGTTACCTTTCCTACCCTATTTCTTTTTTCTACTACCGTTCTTAGTGCTAGAATCGCCTCCCTCGTCCCTCTGTTTTTCCTAAAACCAAACTGATCTTCTCCTAGCCTTTCCTCTACTTTATTTTCTAATCTCCTATAAATAATCTTTAACAATATCTTCGATGCATGTGATAGTAGGCTAATGGTCCTATAGTTCTCACACAATTTAGCTCCTATTTTCTTCGGCATTGTTACTATTCTACTACGCTGAAAATCCTGTGGTACTTCTCCCTTCTCATATATTTTACAAACTAACCTGTATAATCGCTCCTGCATTTTTTCCCCTGCGTGTTTTATTAATTCGGCTGGTATCATATCAATCCCCGCTGCTTTGTTATTCCGTAAATCATTTAATGCTCTATGAAACTCTGACCTAAGTATGCTAGGACCTAAGTCATTCTCATCTATCTGTTCCACACTTTCTAGCTCCTCCATGTCCTGCCTGCCTTTATATAAATCTTCAAGATACTCCTTCCATCTTCTAGCTTTTTCCTTATTTTCTGTGAGTTCCTTACCCTGCTTATCACATATAATGTTACCCTTTGGTTTTACTTTAGAAAAATGTGACTTAATTTTCCTGTAGCCCAAATCTACTTTACCTCTTCTCATATCCTCCTCAATATCCTCACAATTTCCTTTTATCCACTCTTCTTTCGCTAGCTTGCATTTCCTATTAATTAAGTTCCTTAGTTCCTTATATTTTTTCTGTCCTGCTTCTGTGTTTCCAATTTTAATTTTCCTTCTTGCTTCTATCATTTTAACTATTTCTTCCGTGATCCATTCCCTCCTACCTGCCCTTTTCTTTGTGCCTAATACTTCATTTGCTGCTGTAGTTAACCCATTTCTGATTTCCCTCCATTCGCAATCTATCTCGTTCCTAAATGTTAATTAAACAAGTTAAATTTGCTGAAATTGTGAAAATTTAAATAAGTGAAATACATTATTTTTCTCGTTTTTGATGCACATATTTTTTACAAAAAAATAATCCCTTAAAAATTATCCAAAAAAGTCAATTCCTCTAAACGAAAACTTTTTCATCAATTTTTTTTCTATTTTAGATTGCCAAAAATGAACACGCCATCAAAAAAAATTGCCGCGGCCTTAATACTTTGATTGCAATATTTTTAACAGCTGAACGGACACAGTCACCCTACTGGACTATGTTCAACAAAAAATTCCTTACCTCAGAAATTACTATACACCTTTCAAACAGAACGAACAAATTTACACTACTGAATTATGTTCAACAAAAAATCTTTTGACAATAAATTCTAATTTTTCTTTTCTAAATTTTATAAATTTCGAAATTTTTTTGGCTCTAAAAAAATGCTATACATTTTGACATATTTCATCAAATATTTGACAAACAGTCATTAGATAGAAATACGTTTATGATTGACTAATTGAAATACAGATGGCGCTTAGGTAAATGTCCCATTAACTGAATTTTTTTTTCTTAAAAAGTGTCACAAAAATTCGTAAAGAAAAACTGGTTTTTCTCAAAACTCAACGTTCTATTTCCAGACTCAGTTTTCATAAAGGAGCCGAAATAAAATATAACATAATTATCTAGTAACATGTCTGTTTTGTATGTGACATTTAATTGACAGGACCAGCTGAATAATTACGCGAGTAAATATTCCCATATTAGTTACCTAATTAGAGTTTATGAAGCATTTAGTAACAGACGATGGAAAAAATGCAGGAAATGTGCTTATAATCTGGTGTCGTGAACAAACACAGATGTTCACATGACAGCTACATAAAAGAATTCTTTCTTCCAATTTTATATTACGTTTAAAACGCAGTAACACAAACAAAATATAGAAACGAATACTTAATTTAACATAAAAAACACGGTTTATTTCGAATCGAGATTTCTTTTCACGGAGAAGTCGTAAGGATGTAATATTTTTAGCGCTTATCAAAAAAGGTGTACATTAAGTAATGACAAATTTTGGCGATATTAGCTACATTAGTTACATTTTAAAAAAAACATCAAAGCTGCACTTTATTTTTGTCAATACTTTGAAACTCTGTAAAAAGTTAGCGTATTGCCGTTGCCTTAATAAAACGAACAAATTAACACTACTGGACTATGTTCAACAAAAAGTAGCAATATGCAGAAATTACTAAACACTTTTGAAGTTATGATTCTTCTTGACATATATTAGACTAAAAGTCGAAAAGTAGATTCGTAAATTCATCTATTGATATACAGATGGCGCCTGGTGAAGAAATCTTTTAAAAATATTTTTAATTCAAACGCAGTTATTTATAGATTTAAATTTAAAAAATTAAAGAAGTTCTTGCAGAAAAACAATTGAATATGTCTTAATTAGTTCTTGAACAAAATAAAATTATTGACGTAAATACCCAAAGAGGCGTCCATTAAAAAGTGACAGTTACAAGATAATTGTCAAAATCCTTGACACGCTTTGTTGTATGAAAAAAAAATCTCCAAAATAACATAATTATATACATTTTTTAATTTTTTATGTATTCTTTAAATTATTAACATCTGTATTTTCGACATTTCCGAACTGCCATTTGCATTCTGACAGCTACAAATAACCTAACTAAGTATTTATTTTACCATACATTTCTATTTTGGATGCTGTAAGATTTTACGATTTTTCTGTGCGTTATAAAAGGCTCATTCATAAAAATAGGGCCCATAACAAATACAGATGTGCTTTGAACTAAATGATAATAAAAATTATATAGCAACAAGCACACATGTTCGACTTGTACTGATAGAGGGCGTCGTAAAATTTGGGGTCACATTTCTGGGAAGTTAGAAAAATTGATTCCCAAAAATTATTTTAGGAATTAAAAAAAAATAATTGAAAAAAAAATTAAATAAAACTATTTAAATAACGAATAAAAATTATAAATAATATTTTTGAAAATTAATTCTTTATAAGATCTGTTAACCAATTTTTTTTTGAAAGATCAATTGAATTAATTTCGGCTGGCACTTATTTAAATTATTGAAAATTATCTTATGTTTTATATAATTTTATATAATTCTATTTTATATAATAATATATAATTATAATTTTATATAATTTTATATAATTCGTGAAATAAAAAAAATTAAGAACTAAAACAGAAAATGTATATTGTCATATATAAAAATATTGTCATTTTTTAAATGATTGAAATTACCCTTGATTAATTTCTGTCAATTATTTTTTTATATTTTTCAGATTTCTAATTATTTTTAATATTTCTTATTTTTTTTATTTTTCGATATTTTTGGAATTTCCGAAGTATTTTTCACTTTACATTGGATTGACTAGAATAATTTTTGAAAAAATCAATATTTTTTTAACAAAAAACAGTTTTTTGCCAAAAAATTATGATTCTTGAACAAAAATCGTTTTTTTTTTTCTTAAAACCTAAATTCTCAATCTGATTTTTTTTTACTAAAATCAACATTTGGTCAAAAATTCTTTTAATTTTTTTGTAATATAAAAAACATAAGTCGAGTAATATTTATTTTATATTATTTGTTTAATTGCTTAGCCACTGACAACAAAAGATTTACTCTCGAAATGCGCATTCACCTTATAATTATTATATTTTCATTATGATGATTATTGGTGATATTTTATACAATACTTATTTAAAATATAAAAAAAAAATTTAATTTAAAATATCTAACCACTCGGTATATTGCTTTTTCAAAAAAATGGTAATAACATTTTACAACCACTTCTTCATACAATAGAAGACCTAAAATTCATTGTACTACACTTCCAAATCCGAAACTGCACTTGTCATTCTTTTTCTCTTCACGGTACTTAATACATATGTACAGGACCGTGTATAGATATTTTTGTAATTTTGTAAAAACTTCTGGAGAAATTTTGAAAAATTCTGTTATTTACCGTGGAGGAAGAATAGCAGAAAAAATAATACATATATACAGGGTCGACTCGAATTTTTTTTGGAATTTTGTAAGAACAAATGGAGAAATTGTGGGGAAAATGCAATTAGAGAAAGAATAGGAGAAATAAATGATGCATACGTACAGAACCGAATAAAGAATTTTTTAATTTTTCAAAAAAATTGGAGAAATTTTGAAAAATGCAATTTTATACTTCGGAAACAGAATGGGAGAAATTTGGACGAGAATAAAAAGTCCGATTTTTTGTACGTTATCGTAGATTTGTTCGATTTTAATATACGAAACGCAAGGGCCGTCCCTGTATTTACAATCGACTTGTTCGATGGTAAATTTCGATGGTAAATTTGCCGACATTGCCGACATCTTTTGCCGACATTGCAGCCAAAAAGCCATCGGAAGTTGTCGATCCAATTCATGTACCGAAGAGCATCGTAAATACGATACTGTTTTGGTGTATGGACTATAGTTAGGGCGGCATCCGGTTCTTCTGCAGAGTCTTCTCAACATTGTAGAGAAAAGGCGATTAGAACCAGTGGCGTATTCGGGGGTTCGAAGAGCAATTATTTTATCGCGAAATGAATTTATAAAATTCAACATTCGGCGCAGTTTAAATTAAATAGAAATTATTTTGAATCACCCTCTATATTTTATCTCGCGGAATATTTCAATTGCTGTTTTGTAAAAAAAAACTGTAATAAAAAAACAACGAAATAACTCAAATCGGAGCTTTTGCAACAATTGTCGTTTTTTAATAAATTCTGGACTATTTTTTTTTGCTTATTCCTACGCTGAGGATTTTTGGGGAGTTTGAATTTTTTATACCTCCTCTTACGAGAACATTTATTTCTATGCAAAATAAAAAAAAATACACTTCCTTGAATTATTTTATATAATCACTGTTCCGCCAAAAATTTGCCTGCGGCGTAGGAAAATTATTAAATGTTTCTACTTCAAATAGTTGTGCTCGAAAAATCGCCTGCGGCGCATAATAAAAACGACCATTTCAAGGTATTATAACGAAAAGTTCGCCTGCGGCGCATACTACAATTGATTTTATTAAAATGTCATGTAAAAAAAATCGCGCGTAATTCAAATACATCAAAGTGTTATGTTCAAAAAATCTCCTGCGCCGCAAATTAAAAAAATATTTATATTTTTCGTAGTTAACTTATAACTTTTAATTTTTAATATCCCCTATTTACAAAAATCATGTGTACGCCACTGATTGTATCAACCAGATGATTTAAACGTTCACAAAGAGGAATTTCTTAGTATAGGAAACATGGCATCAATGCATTTGCTTGCTAAAAATATTGCGAGAATTCGAGTAATAATTTTTGATACTTTCCAAAATTTGCTTAAAATTCCCCATTTTTTTCGTTTTTCGATTTATTTTTAACTATTAAATACTCTTATTTCAGCTATGCTCTGCGCCATTGTCTTTTTTCTTACTTACCATTTTTTATTATAAATAGAAAATGCTATGAGAAATTAAAAAACTAGTTTTTAAAATTTCAAATATTTTAATATCTCAAAAAAATTTTTAAATTTTATTTATTACATGAAAAATTAGCACCAACAAATTACAGTTTTAAACAATTTTGTTTATGACACATACATAAAATAATTAATAAAAAACATTTTTATCTTGGCAGGGATTCGAACCCTCAACCTATATATTACAAAAAAACATCAAAATAAAAAAATATCATTTTTATATTATAGAATACCTTTTTTATAAATTGTTTTTTATTTTACAACAATTTTTTTTTCATTTCAATTTGCTTAGTGCCTCATTATATTCACTAATGAGTCATCATATGCGGCTCTTCGCTGCACACTTCACCGGCCTCTTCCTTATATATTTTACCATCGAAAGAGCCAGATGTTTACTGTTACAGATGTGTACACACTTGACAGCAGATTCCTCACGTCTTTCGCGCACACCATTGCCATCAATGACGCCATAACAACCAGGACCGGCTCCAAAATTTTTCAAAATATAAAACGATCTCCCAATCGAAAAATCAACGATTAATAAAGCAGATATTAAAATGCATTCTAAGAATTTTAATTAAAATCTTACACAATTGTTTTCGTAATTGACATAATTTTTTTTTATTAAAAAAAAATTATTATAAGATAGAAAAAAAACATTGTCAGAAGATATTAAATTTTTTATTTTATTCTTTTAATATTCTAAAAATTCAGGGGAACAATTTAGTTCAGTCCGGCCTGATGAAGATTAATTCTTCGTATGTACTTGAACCATACCACGTGGTATGGCCTTCTTTGGTTCTCTTTGCTACTTGTTGATGTGAAGAACGATATTCACATCTGGTGCGGAAATATCTTCATAAATACCCCGAAAATTAAAAAGTTGAGCAAAACAAAATGCATTTTTAATGAATAATTTTAGTGTAAAATTCCTCTTCCAAAAATTTGAAAAAAAAATTGTAACCAATATTAAGATCGATTTTGTATTTAAAAAATTCTCCTTACTCTGAATCAATAAAATTTGTGTGTAGATCTCGAAACATTAGTCCAGCGGTGTATTTTATTATTATTTTTTATTTTTTAAAATTTTTTAAATAATCAAAATTATTTATCTAAAATATTCCGCGTGAAAATGAAGGAAAAAATATTACAATATATCTTTTGTATCGCAGCATTGCATCATCAATGACATATCTGGTTGAAACGTGGCGCCATCTGTATTTCAATAGGTCAATCATAATTATTAATATAATATACGCCGCAGTCGGTTTTTTTTAGCATACTATTTGTTAGACCTCAGGACCATTTTTACATCGTTCTTCTTCGTATAAGAGGAATATTTTTCCGACACTCTTAACCACTAGAATCTTCGGCACAAACAATCATGTCAAGAAGTCCAAATGGCAACAATCAACAGTAGTGTACTGTCGTCAATACTGTGGTTATATCTTCAGCGGCTTTCAGATGATTAATGTTCTGGTAATTAATAAGATCGGGCAGACAGCAACTCCGCAAGAAGTATTATTAGCAGATGGGCGGCTTGTAATTGAAAAGAGCAGGCAAGATGCATGAAAAGAAAGTCCTCGTGATGGTAAATGGATTGATTAATAATGTATGGAAATATTCTCCTTATAGCAGGGAAAATTGATTACGCTACAATGCGGTCCTGTTATTTATATCATTTTAATTTGTTGACGAATGTTCGAATTAAAAAAAATTGACTCTTGATCATATATTTAATGTAATATATATCAAAAAGTTAAAAAAATAATTTTTTGCTTTTGTAATTGTTGACAAGGATTTTTTGTTGAACATAGTCCAGTAGTGTGAAGTTGTACGTTCAACTGTCCATATATTCCAACGAAATTTTTAGTCGAGTAATTTTTGTTGAACATAGTCCAGTAGTGTAAATTTGTTCGTTCAGCTGTTCAAAATATTCTAACGAAGATTTTTTGTTGAACATAGTCCAGTAGTGTAAATTTGTACGTGCAGCTGTCCAAATGTTCCAACGGAATTTTTGATTCGAGTGATTTTTTGTTGAACATAGTCCAGTAGTGTAAATTGTACGTTCAGCTGTCCCAAATATTCCAACGAAGATTTTTTGTTGAACATAGTCCATTAGTGTAAATTTGTACGTGCAGCTGTCCAAATGTTCCAACGAAAATTTTGATTCGAGTGATTTTTTGTTGAACATAGTCCAGTAGTGTAAATTGTACGTTCAGCTGTCCCAAATATTCCAACGAAGATTTTTTGTTGAACATAGTCCATTAGTGTAAATTTGTACGTTCACCTGTCCGAATATTCCAACGAAAAATTTGAGTTGAGTAATTTTTTGTTGAACATAGTCCAGTAGTGCGACTATGTCCGTTCCAAATATTGCAATCTAGGTATTAAGGGTGTTCGGAATTTTTTTCTGATTGTATGTTCGTTTTTGGCCGATTTTCAAAATGGTAAAAGTTTTCGACAATATGGTATGTGAATTTAAAGATAAAAAAAAATGAACTAACTTAGCTAATACCGTCAAAATCTGTCACGTGTGTGACAATTTCTGTTTTTGTAAAAAAATTCCTCACTTCAAAATTTATTATGTTTTTTTTTTGGAAATGTAACTGACAAACTTAACAAAAAATATTTATTATTCGCTTTTTTTTTCATTTTTGTCGAATTTCAAAAATTTTGATAGATAAATCCGAAGTAGAATCTCAAAACTAAAAATAATTTCGACCCCAAGCTCAAATCTCCTTATTGTTTCGTCTCGAGACTTAATAGACTTAATAGTTAGCATTGTAGTCCCCATTTAACCTGACTTATTGTCCAGACAGACCAAAACACCTGCTGAAGCATACCAGATATACGCCATTTCAAAATCTACCATCTCTAATCTTTCAAGCAAAATTTTAAAAAATTTGAATTTTCAACGAACAATAACTTTTTTTTCATTCATTTGAAAAAATTGTAAATTATTTATTACTCTTCTCTCATTTTCTCTTTGTTGAATTATTCAATTAAATACTTAGGAACATTATATAATAGTAAATGACAACGAAAAATATGACAATATTAATAAAAATAAAAATATATTAAATATTATTAATTATATTTATATATTTATATGACGTATTTTTGAACATAACTTTTCGCAACTCGAAAAATAAATAAACATCGTATGCATTAGTTTATATACTAAATAAAATTGTTCATATTGAATATTTTTAGTAAGAAGAATATTAAATTATTATTACCAACCATAAAAATGTGCGTAATAACTAACGAAAGTGATTTTTTTTAAATTTCTTTAAACTACAGCATTTAGATTCGATATGGCAACGGTGGATGCGACTGTTGCTGTATGACACGTGCACTGGACATGCGTACCAGACATTTAAATACTACCAACGTCATCATAAAGAAACTTATGTAAATTTGGCAAATATTCTTGCTGGATAAAAAATCTTTTGCAAAATTATTGATAAGTTTTAACAAGATATCTTATTAGTTATCCTAATTTAATGAAACTTTATCCACAAGCTCAAAATTATCATCTTGACCAAAAAAAAAAAAAACAGTTCCCGAACCTTTCTTTACCACAGACGTTCAAACAGCTCGCCTCAATTTTGCAGCTAAAATATCCAACGAAAATACAACACATGTTCCTGTTTACGTGAGCGGGAACGTAATATGTGGTCTCATTGTCTCCGGGTAGGACGCGATGTGTTTCTATTTCGGTCAACCAGGAACAATACGGCACTATTTCGGCCAGCGACTTTCCGTCGTTCTTTATTATTACGTCCAACAATACACCAGACAAGCTGTTGTATAAACTCTTCTCCACGGGTCTTTTGATGAGTCTTGATACATCCAGAAATGTATCAAGATGTATCCAGAAAAACCAGTCATTAACGCCAAAGAAAAACCAACTTATTTGTATCAACTTTATCAAAAAATTTGCTCAGCAATAACTTAGCAGCGTGATTCTTTGCAAACGAATTATTTTTGTTTGGATTCTTGGTGGAGAATTGAACTCCGAAATGACTTAACATCAATCCCCCCCCCCCTCATTTCCTCAAGCTTGTAAAACGCGGCTCATTAGTCATCGGGCTGAGGTGGGCTTCTTTGGACGCTTGCCTAATTTTTTAATTTGCTTTGACACGTCGAGAGTTTAGCTCATTAATTTTACATGTAATTGTGATAGAGTTTTTCCAAAAGAATAATTATATGACATAGCTCAAATTTCTTGACACACGTTCGAAAATATGCTCCAACTTTGGATTTTGAAGATTTGAATATTTTGGAGATTTTGAGATAATTTAATTTTTTTAGAAGGTAACTGTTTTCAGTATCGTTGGTTGGATTTTTAAATTTTAAATTACCTTGCCTTTGGGGTACGTTTTAAGAGAAATTCTAGGCTTCCTAAAAATGTCTTCACGAAACCAGAAGTCCAAACGACTTGTAAATGCTTCCTTCTGATCGAATTCGACCAAAAAAAAAAAGTTATCAATTTCAATAATCTTGTTCACTTCCATTTCTTACACCCTATCTCCCAAAACTCCCAGTGCCTTAGGATATGACTCGTTTCGAAAAATATTTCAATTTAACTGTTGGATTTCAAGTCTTGGACGCCTCGAAATGTTTATTTCGATCAAGAGACGTGAAAGAATTAAATAAATCATCGTTTGTTCTTAACGTTAGAGTTAAAAAAATGGTTTCCAGGAGTTGATTTCTTTAATGATTTTATGAAATAAAACCAATAATTAAAATCATAGATACTTTAAACAGCCGCATCGCAAAATCTCTTCTTGGTATCTTTGAGTATCTTTCAAAATTCTCACAATCCTTTAAAATTCCACTTATCCAAACAATTATTATCCATTCAATCGCTTCTAATTTACACAAATCTTTTCATCCGTTTCTTTCGAGTGTCTCTGACCACTCAACAGTGACTCAGGTGTTTCGTCTACCTGCCACCTCTTCAGGTATACTTCATAACACCTACAGGGGAATTGAAATTGAGCATTGACCGTACTTTACCTTACCTTTTGTCTTCTTTCAAAGCAACAAAACTAGATATCATAATAAATAATAGAGGTGATTTCCAGAATCGTACCTGCAAACAATTACTAGATGGTGAGAAGATATTTCTTCTTCGGATAAGTTGTTGATTTGATCGCGGATGATTTTTCTGTGGAATGTAAATATTTCGAATTGCATAATTCGTTGCAATTTGCTTGTTTAACCTTGTAAATTGAAAACCAACTATCAAAGAGGTCAAGAGTAATACTTATTAGGAGGTAATTAACATTAACATTTTCGTTGACGGAATAATATTTTGTTGTTTACGTTCGTACAATTATAATGAGCGTGTAGTTTGCCAATGGACGGACGTATTTAAATTTCGAATGGTGAGTTGCACTTGGAATGTTACTAATCAAAACAAATTTGTTTCTCCGATGTGTTATCTTTTGTTTTTCAAGCCATCTGGACCGTCGTCTGTACAAACATACGTAACAAACAAACGGAGATATGAAACCTGCAGCTATAATGGATTGTTATTTTAATGTTGGTAACAAACAGTAGCGTACAAGATCTTCAATCTTCAAAAATAAGAAATCTACTTATCTACAAGCAACTTGAAGAAAATTCTGCCGATTTCCACGTGCAGAAAGAACATCGACCAGTCATTCTATTTTCAGGTAACCAATACACGTGGGCAGATAAAAATTGAACCCCCAACTTAGTTTAATCTTGAATTAATGTTGGAAGAATTTGGAACAAATCGTTTTGACTTGATTCGAATTATGAGAAACATTGCTCAGGTCATTTTTGTCGTTACTGGGTCAAGTTTTTTTTTAGATCTTCTGGATTACATTGGAAAGTTTGTGTCGTAATTTAATTGAAATATTCGAAACATCAACATTTACACTTATCATCAATGAATCTTCACCCACGCATTTCGCTTTTAATGAAGTCACGAGTCCATCAACTTCACCGTGGACTTTTTCAGTCGTCAAATTAGCAAATTCCCAACGAACTAGCTCACAAATTCTGGCAACGTACTCATGTTTTGCCCATCTTGATACACATTGAACATGATTTACATTTTTGTTGAGATTATCGTAAGACGCCGACGCGAACGGTAGAACACGGGACGACGTCCAACTCCCACATATCCGTACTTCCTGTCACTGTGGACGCCCGCAAAGATTTAATGATTTCTCAAAGTGGCTACTTATAATTACGATACTGGAGAAAATTTTCAATGTTGGACGATTACCTTAGAGTTTATATTTAAATTGTGAGCTGGCTCGTAGTTGAGGTTTTTTAAATGAAAACATCACATCCACATTTTCTGGGTTCCCTTGGACCAACATATAAAAAAAAAACTTCCCTTGTTTATAACCTGGCTTTCGTTTAAACGTTCAAAATATACAATCTTAATAATTCTGACTTTTGAAGGGTTTAGTTGAGCAAGTTGAGCCACAAGAGGAGGAGTCCAAATACAAAAATCCTTTACCAAAATGGACTTCTTCGCCGAATTGGCAACGAGGCATTTGTATTCCTCAAAAAGTGCCCAGATCAAATTACGCTGTACATTTGTGGTAAGTGAAAATTTGTTTTGCTTTTATGTTCTGGAAATCAAAACCTGACAAATTAAAAGAATTTTCAGTTTTGGGTGAGAACTTTACATGGCAAAGGAAGAGTGTGAACGATATGGACTTTAAAGAGCTCGATCGAAAATATGACCACTTTGAGACCTCCCAGATAATGTAACGTGCGCCGCTGGCGTATGAAGGAGCGTGACCAGCCGGCGCCAGCTTAAAACCATAAATAATGCCGGCCGCGTGGGCACGCACTAGGCTTGGGCAACCCAAATATGAATCTTTCAATTTGAACTATTCATCAAAGTGAACGATTCGTATACCGTATGTTAAATAGCAGTATAGAATATCACCCAAATGTTTTATTTCGTTTTTATCTTGTGCTACTGAAGAGGGGGGCATAGCCTTCGAAATGCGCATCTGGCTACTTAATTCTTTGAGTTATATATTCTGTATTCACTGATTTATTCTCAAACGAATTCACTTATTCAACTATTCACTCATGTGAATAACTGAATAATTCACCTAAATGAACGACATTTGCCCAAGCCTTGTCAAGCAGCGGCGTACTTACCGCCACCGCCACCGCCGCCGCCTCCATCACCGTTGCCCAACAACATTCTAGCCTGTTCTTAGTCCAACCCACCAAATGCTCCCATACAATCATCTCCTCGAGATCAAATTGATGCGAGACAGAGTAGAAAAAGGCACGTCGGGATTGTTGTCTTAGCAGTGATATGCGAGTTGTAACGCGTACTCTCGTATTGCGATATAGGGTGATTGATTGTAAATACGAAATTGGAGCGACGGTACCTCTTCCTGGAAGCCGAAGTTTTTCTCGAGCTTCTTTTATTTCGAACACAACATTGGAAATTGCAATTTCAACGGCGACCTCGTGTTCGAATTTCCGCTCAATAATGTCCTGTCGTTGTGCGTGGTTGGGTTTCTCCTGTGGTTGAAGCCTCTCAAGCCGCTGGCTTCCTTCTTCGTTGTTGTCCTTCTCGATTCTTCGGTCCAAATAATTATCTGCCGCATTTTTTGTCGAATTGAATTTATCAAACACCCGGTTTATACGATTGCAGTTAACATGTACACATCACTCGGGAGCTCTTATACATTGCTGGAACGCAGAGGAATCGTGGCCAGATGGTCGTCTTCTTTGCTTATGGCCATCCGGATATACACAGTGATTCTACTCATCACAAAATCTCTTTTAAAAATCTGTTTTAGCATTTTTTTTTCTTAATAAAGCTCGTGCTCCCATTAAATTGATGCTTCTAAGAATATTGTAACTCGTCTTCGTAACGTTGATTTGCTTTTAAAAGTCAAAGAGCAACGTAATTTTTTCGTAATCATTTTAATGATGCTTTCGAAACTGGTGGCCGACTTTGATTTTCCTCCTCTGTATATCTTCGGATCGAAGCAGACACGGATAACGCAACTGAAGACACAAGGATGCGCGCAATCACACATCTGGCCTCGGTGCCCAGATGCACATACCGATGTTGTTTCATGTATACTCGTCCGAGGAGACAACGGACGAGATCCACTTGCAGAAGCAAGATGGTGGTCGGATGGCGGCAACCGGCAGCCTCGCGTTAATTATTAGTTGATGGTCGATGCGATGTGCTAACTGCTCACTTGTCTCGATGCCGTGCCACTGAAGAACGGGCCAAAACCTCAGCCTCAGCGTGACTGTCCTTCGTTGCGGTTTCTGAGATTGTTTGCTGTACTCACCGTGGTAATATGAGAAGATGAAGAAATTAAACAAGATGAAGTGATAAACCGATTTCTAGGAAGAACAAAATGGGAATAGAAGCCGATTTGGGAACGCTCGTGAATATTTGGAACATTATAAGCATTTGAAGATCTGTACAATTTATTTTTATTTCAACTGTCCCCAAGGAAAGAACGCTTCACCCGAAAACCTTAACACTCTTAATTATTAACATCATTAAATTTCGACAAACTTCCGCATCTAGTAACCAATTAATTTATCTTTGGCACGTTTCACACAATAAAGATGATATATCGAATTCACATTGTTCGGAGGCGAGGTTTAATAATTCGTTTGGCGCCAGTCTCTTCGGTGGTATATAACCGGCTGAGAACGAAGTCAAAAAAGGGCCCCTGAAATGGGCTTTTCGTTCGGGTTTCTTTTATCGAACGCGAGAAGATCTGTGGCGCATAAAGTACCTCTTCTTCGGTGCGTACGACAAGACACAAGAGCGGTATAATGAGATTGAATAGCGGCGATTGTATGGGAGAGAAGCCTGTTTAAGAATCAGTACCTTTAGTCGTTGATCTCTGGGCTCTTCTAACTCGCTAACAATAGCATTCCCGCTGTCTGGTCGAGACTCAACTATAGAATATTTATATATTAATTGCTTAATATCTATAGAAGTTGGGACGTAAAATATAATGGCCGTTACTTAAGATAAAAACGTCACAATACGAATGGGTCAAAAGATGATTTTTAAATTGCCTCCTCTGGCGTCGCGTACTCTCTTTTTCCCTTATAACTTTAACGATGTTACCAATCTAGTCATCCTATCATAAATCATAAAGTCATGTATAATAAATATCGATTCAATTTTGAACACGCAATTAATTAGGTAATTTTGATTTACTATCGTATTTATTTGCTTGTTAATTAGCTAATAAATTCAATAGGCGACGTCGAAATGAGTTAAATATGTATAAAAACCCACTGAGGATTTTCCCAACATCCACGTCATCAGTTTTAATCTTCTAAATTTCATTGCCAATTCCGATTCGAAAGGACCAACAAATTGCGTTAACAAATCTTTCCCGAAAATCATATTTCTTTTTTGGAAGCATTGGACTATTTTAGACGATTTTTTAATAAAACAACAGATTTGATCCTAAAAAAAAAAAAGACCACTTGTGTTAAGATTTAGTACGCCCTTTTGTATCATGAACCATGTTACTTCGAACTTCAATTTCGTTGCCCATGAATTGGAAATCAGCATAGAAGACGAACGTCATCAGACTTACATCATTCTGGGCTTTAAAGCCATAAGATGAAGAGATGAATAATCAGATTTAAGGAAGGATGGCCAACAATCATGTTTGAATTCTTATGATATCAATCTAAAACTTTTGAAAAAATTCTGAGCCAACATAATTTTAACCGAGATAATACCTTTGATGATTTTCACGTAGAACAATTGCTATGTCTTTTATTACCACCAATCGGAGATTTGGATAGCCCTCATCAAAACTACACTACTTCTTCACAAAACCAAACGATATGCTCTCGGATTATAGACTTTTTGCCTCCACAATGAACGAAGAACTTGACGCAGCGTGGTATTATCTCTTGGGCCAACACCTGTATGTGTCCATCACACGTGAGAAGCCAGCAAGTTCTTTGATTTACCATAAACGTCCACCTATCGACAGCTAAAAGTTCAAACGCCAAACATTGAGAAATGCATTTTTGATCAGCTAGTTAAAACATGGGTTTGTAAATATTTGTATGTTACGTTTCGGTTTTTTTTTTATGAGGATTTATTTTTTGTAGTTTTTCTTGAAATTTCGTACAGATCTTTTAAAATAACAATGACGTTTTCACGTTGATAAATTCAATTCTATGGATTGCAAAATTTGATTTTTCTACGAGATTTGATTAAAGTTAAATATAGTTTGGACCATTGCTAAAGATGTGATTACCCTCCCAGTGGATGTCCAAAAGTGTCCAATTCTTCAGCGACACCTAGAAAACTTTTGGGCACATTTTAGCGTTACCACAGGTGATATTTTATTAAAATGTTTGTTAAGACCTTCAAATCGTTAAAAAAAAACGAGAAAATCTTGTTTGAAATTAATTGTGCCACCAAATGACAAGTTTAATAAAAGAAAACTGGTACAAATTTGTTCGGCTGGAGTTCGGCAATTTTGCTAACGACGTGAATGTCCAAAAGTGTCCCAACTCTTCCGCGACACCTGTAAAACTTTTGGGCGCATTTTAGCGTTACCACAAGTGATATTTTATTAAAATGTTTGTTAAGACCTTCAAAACGTTAGAAAAAAAAGGAGAAAATCTTGTTTGAAATTAATTGTGCCACCAAATGACAAGTTTAATAAAAGAAAACTGGTACAAATTTGTAGTTGCTGGTGTTCTCGCAATTTTGCTAACGACGTGAATGTCCTAAAGTGTCCCAACTCTTCCGCGACACCTGTAAAACTTTTGGGCTCATTTTAGCGTTACCACAAGTGATATTTTATTAAAATGTTTGTTAAGACTTTCAAAACGTTAGAAAAAAAGGAGAAAATCTTGCTTGAAATTAATTGTGCCACCAAATGACAAGTTTAATAAAATAAAACTGGTGCAAATTTGTTCGGCTGGAGTTCTCGCAATTTTGCTAACAACGTGAATGTCCAAAAGTGTCCAACTCTTCAGCGACACCTGGAAAACTTTTGGGCTCAATTTATCGTTACCACAGATGGTATTTTTGTCATTTTAGACACTCGGTAGCTCTTGCGGAGATGTAGTTTGAATTGGTAAAGACCGATGACTTGCGACTAGAGTCTTAAGTCTTGTGGATCGGTTGGTCCGCCGCATTGGCATTCCTACACAATACAATGGAGCTCCATTGCTGGTGGCTGCTTGTTGTGGATAGCCGTCACTTCTCACACCAGACTGGCGCCGGTCAGACTCGGCGCCACTTGCTACAGTATGTGTCCGTGTGTCCATCACTTATGAGCGGGGCACCGCACACACATACTGCGATCTGACCATGTGGACGGTGGACCTCTCAGTGTGCACTCATACCAGGTGTTCCAAAACAGGGCTGGATTCAGTATGAGATCTTTAATGAAATCCAATTCTTCCGCAGCTGAAGAAATGATGTGTTTTTTTTAAACTCGTGAGGGGCGCTTGAAGAATCAACAGAATTTTTTTTTGATGAAGTGTTTTGTTTTGAATTCTGCAGATTTTTGATGAAATCTACAAATAATTGTAGTTTAATTTGAATTTCGTAGTTTATTTGTAAATCTGTTCTATAAATCTCTTTGTCAATTTTTCAAATTGGAAGTAGTTGAGGTAGTTGTCCAAAACTATTAAATCAGTTCAATGTCGTAAGGGTAAGTGGTGAATTCTTTCCGAGATTGTTTTTAATTTTCTTGACCAATTCTGCGAATACGAAACCTTTGAGGCAATTGATAAATTTGTCGAAAATATGAATAAAAATGCAATGCCTGCAATTTTTATGGTAGACAGCTTTTATGAGGAGGAAATTGAAAGAATTAAATGAGCTTGTTCTTGAAGTGTTTGCTTCAAAATTAAATATTTAATGTTGTATAATTGTGCAGATTTAACGACGATTGAAATATTGGTTTTTATAGTTCCTTCGCGAATTCTGAAATTATTAAAATCGCAATAATTTGTGAGGTACTTTTGGAATTTGCCGAAATTGTTAAAAAAAAAACGATTTCCGCAATTTTTATAGTTGTCGTGTTCCGGGGAAATTGATGGAGATAAGAGAATTTATTTAAAAAATGAAGTAGTGTTTAATTGTACAGATCTAAGGTCAATAAAATTATTATACGAAATACGAAATTTTTGGAAGTTTACCGAGTTTTTTTAAATGGCAAAAAATTCCTCAATTTCTTTATAAATAAAAGTCTTGAGGAGAAACTCAAAGAATTCGTATTTGCAATGTTTACCTCAATGTTTGTAGAAACTTTTGAAGTTTATAGAGTTTGTCGAAATGGTAAAAAAAATGCAATTCCCTCAATTTCATTGTAAAAAAAAGTCTTGAGGAGAAATTCAAAAAGTTCGTAATTGCAATCTTTGCCTCAAAATTAAAAGTATGTGCAGATTTTGAATTGCTTTTTCAAATTTCTTTGCAATTTTGTAAACGAATACGAAACTGGTCAAACAGTTGTCGAAAAGTAACGAACGAAATTTTCTTCAATATTTACGATTGCAAATTATAATCCTGTAAAATAAATTGATAAATAACTGATTGACATCCAGTACAACACGAGCGGACAACTACTACCGCTATCATCAAAAACAATTTACATAAACAATAAAATACTGTCTGGCTTGTCACTAAACCGCAAACAGTCGTGCCGTGGTCAAACATCTGACAGACAACCAACGTTTAGCTTTAGCGTATAAGAAATTGGAGATTATCTCGAGCTATCGGTTAACCAAAACCAGAACCGAAGCTACGTCTGACCATGGCGATATGGTAACTTCAAATTGGCTCGACCATATTGTCAGAATGCTATTATATATCGTGGTATCGGAATATTATGGTCAACTCTGTTATATTGACGAAAAGAACTGACAATTATATTTTACAAGGTTCCAGGAATAAGGGGCTAGATGTACATTTCAAGCGCTATGCCCCCATCTTCAGTAGCACAAGATAAAAACTCTGTCACGAATCGTGATTGATATACTATCAATGTTTATAATTTATACAAAACATATATATATAAGGAAATGTAATTTCGTTCCGTTCACCAACACACTTTATCACATAAATGCTAGTATTGCTATTGGTACTGTATATGTAATGTATAATATACTGCATCGTTTACGATCCGTTGTACGGTTTAGTAGTACACGACGGGTTCAGGAACTAGTACAAGTACATCAATACGTACACCGTTCTTCATATTGTATTGTTTATTATTCAAATATTGTTGTACATTCAAATAGTCATCGACTATTTGATGTCTACATAAGTTGTGAACATTTAAATGTTCGTAAAAAGTTTATTATAATATTTCAAATTAAAATATATCAATTATAGTAAAAAAAGAAAGAACTGTGCTTCGGTTAGAAAAAAAGTGATTTATATATCCGATTTTTTTGTTGGTTTAGTTTATCTAAATCTAATAATTAATAAGTTCACGGATAATTTATTGGTTCTTTGTCACAATGCATTATTGGAATCTCTTTGATTTTTGAATTATGATTATAAATACAGTCTTTCGACGCAACATTTTGAAAGAAAAACCGGTGATAAATTTGGTACACTTTTTCTGTTGCTAGTTGAATTTTTTTTTTTAACAGCAAAGAACACTCAGTAGATTCCCATACATCTGGTATTATGTTTGTGTGGTGTCCCAATATAGAAGAACACTATGACTGTGACCACACTCGTCACAGTGGCGTATCAAAAAAATGGACAGGAAATTGTACTAATAATAAAAATATATTTTTATTTTAATCGAATGTGCGTAATTAAAAAAAAAATACTATCGTTTCGATTTTAATTTAAGTAAATATCCAGACAAAATTGTCTTTAATTGCGCCGCAGGCAATTTTTTTTCCACTTAATTTAACGCAGTAAATTACAAAAATCAAATTGTTTTTCTGTTTTTACCCGAAAATTTCGTTTTTTTTTTATTGCCGGACAAAGTTGAACTGCGCTTAAGATTCTCTTAAGATACGCCATTGTCTGGCCATATGCACTTGTTTCCCCTAAGCTTATTTGGAAACAAGAAACCGCTGTTCGGTTCACTTGCTTACGCACACATGCCAATGTCAGGCGGCGGAGGACAATTCTTGGGAAAGAGGAAGTGAGACAAGGAGGATTTTACTATCCTCATATATATATTTTTTTTACGATAACATATGATCAGAATTGGACTATATACAAGCGTCTGCATTTGTTATGTAATTTGAATAGAAGGAATTGAAGAATAACGTTGCGCCGTTTCGGCACCCTCCTCTATATCATGGCCTACAGACACCATAAGATTTTATTTGAGGGACACAAGTGTACACTTGTGCTCGGACCCCGAAATTTATTAAAAAACATTTTGTTTGGGCGTGCACCAAGTTTTTGTACAAAAAATCTAGAGTCTCTTTTTCGTGGTCAAGTCAGGTCATTTTGAGAATTTTTATACTATCGACATCGTGGACGATTCAGGTTTGGTTAGGTCCCAAATAGGTCATTTATTATAGCTTCAAACTTGTTGTCAGGTCATTTGGTGCATCTTTATACTATCAATCTTGTTGGGCATGTTAAGTTAGATCAGATCAGATCATTGTATTTTGATATTATTAGTGTCGTGGTCAAGTGTATCTTCATACTATTGGTCTTCTAAGCTGGTGTATCTTCATTGCATGATCTTTTGGCCAAATCAGGTTCATTAATGTATTTGTATATAATCCTTTCCATTGCGAAGTCAGGTCAGTTTGAATCAAAGTTGTAAATTAATTTCGTTGAGGTTAAATAATTGTATGTGGAATATTGCGCTTTTATTTATATCCCTTAAGGTTTATGAAACTGGGACTAGTTCTTCAGAAAGAAGTGCTTCTTAAATACAAGTTAGATATTTCATTTCAAAAATTCAGTAGGTCAATTTTGAAGTTTTTCGCTGGATTGCGTGGCAATACTAGTCCAAAAAATGTAGCATTAAATCTGAACAATTGTTCAAACGTTTTAAATTGTCGAATTTTGGAGGTGGAGTGACAAAAATCTTTCGAAACATTTACTAAAGTTAAAACTCATTTTACTGCACTACTCAAACGAGATCCTTAACAAATTCAAAAGCAGAGAAAAGGGCCAATTCCTCAGCAGCAGAACTTCCTCAAGCTCCCCACCCGTACGCCCGTGGCAGATGGTGCATCTGCGGAGGACCGTTCGATGAGTGTTTAGCCCATAATTCGGGGCAACCGAAATGTCTTCGTGGTGCTGTATATATATACACGTATCAGCAACAAATTCCCTATGGTGCTGGTGTGCTCCACCAACCGATTAATGCCATAACACAGACGTTATTCAAGACGTAACTGTCGCCCGGTGCACTTGTCGCCGCTCTACCACGCCAGCCAACTAGATCAAGTGCCTCGGCAGCAATTTTTCTCTTGCTTAAAATCAATGTAAATGTTAAAGTTCCACAATAGATTAGCCACCTGACTTAGCAGCGAACAATGCCAACACGTGTGCGCTAATTTCTCGGTAAATTGGTGATAAGCCTGAAACGTAATATCCACCGTTGTTTGTGTTATAAACTAGTTCCAGTCGGTTGCTGTACGCGGAATTTGATCACCCATTCTTCGGGTGTTGCAGTTGCCATTTAGTTCGCCGCTTGTTTTCGCATTTTGTTTTTGTCTCGCGGTGTGCGATTGTTTTCGCGGTGTATGTGTGTGTGGTATGCCAATGGCGAGTGGCATCACCAGCAACCATTCGGATTCTGCGGCAAGCCGCGCGAACAGTTGAACGAACATCTGTAGTTGGCGCCAGAGGGTCCGGCGTATCGGCGCCACACCGCGCCATCGAGCAGCAATGTTGATCTGTTCAAACGCCAAAACAGCAGGCAGTCTTCTATCTCGCGCTCGCGATTATAGTCGCACAAGTGCATTTCAACATCTCGTTTACTACGGATCGTATCGTGGCCAGGTGGCGACGTGATTATTTACCACTGGCGACGTCTCGTTGACGAAAAACTCGCGCGAAAAACTTTTTTCGAAATATTTCAATTGTGCCTCACCATTTAATCATACACTGTGCTTTTTCAAAACGGTCCAAACTTAAGTCCAAAACCAATAAAAAAAAAATGTTCCTGGCAGTCAACACTGACGTCTTCATCGACTAAAGATTCACGCGCGCGGGCTTTTATCGAAATATTTCGATAGTGCCTCACCTTTAATTCTACACTGTGCTTTTCCAAAACTGTCGAAACTTAAGTCCAAGACCATTTAAAACAAAAAATGTTCCTGACCGTCATTGCTAACGTCTTCATCAATTAAAGACTCACGCGCGCGGGCTTTTATCGAGAAATTTTGATTGTGCCTCACCATTTAATCCTACACTGTGCTTTTCCAAAACGGTCGAAACTTAAGTTCAAAACCAATAAAAAAAAAATGTTCCTACAGTCATCATCGACTAAAAACTCGCGCCGGCTTTTATCGATAAATTTCGATAGTGCCTCACCATAAATCTTACACTGCGCTTTTCCAAAACGGTCGAAACTTAAGTTTAAACCACCAATCAAAAGAAATGTTCTTGACAGTCATCAGCGACTAAAGACTCGCGCGGACTTTTATCGATAAATTTCGATAGTGCCTCACCATTTAATCATACACTGTGCTTTTCCAAAACTGTCAAAACTCAAGTCCAAGACCAATTAAAAACAAAATGTCCCATGAAGATTCGAAGTGATAGTTTCCAGTTCCTATTCAACAAAACCGTTTATTTTTGGAAGACTGGAAGATTGAAGATTGGAAGATTGAACGTTCTTAAAGACCTCTACTCCGTGACAGGTGTTTTCTTTCTACACTCGTTCGTAGTCCATAAACTTTACCAAATTTTTTACAAAAACCTTGGTGTTACTAAAAATTTCAAGATTCGAAGTGATAGTTTCCAGTTCCTATTGAACAAAACCGTTTATTTTTTTTGGAAAACTGGAAGATTGAACGTTCTTAAAGACCTCTACTCCGTGACAGGTGTTTTCTTTCTACACTCGTTCGTGGTCCATAAACTTTACCAATTTTTCTAACAAAAACCTTGGTGTTACTAAAAAAAATAATCAAATCTCGATGACGAAACAATTTCGACGCGCTTCTTCATAAGGAAGTTGAGACGTTATTTGACCGCAGCTATGTACTTGTACGGTTAAGCTGGTATTGTGTTCGAATTGGATTTTGTAGTCAAAACAACGACGATATAGTTACTTGTAATTCGCCATAAATCCCATCAACGAGGATTATTGGCGCCTCCACCACATTTCCCGTTGCTTACGTTGTTACACTCTGGACCGGATTATGACGAATGGAAATACGAGATCTCTTTTAATCAAAGGTTTGTTTATATCGAAGAAATATTCCCGTTTTTTTAAAATCGTATCAATGTCCAAAATTATCAAAATCCCAAGATCTTTCTAGTTTTCGTAATTTTAAACGTTCACCGGCAAATCTTCACATGTATTGTTCATATAAAAATATTTACAAATCTTCATATACAAAATAGATAATAAATTTCGTTTCACATTTATTATTATTATTATTATCACTATCTTTAACACTATAGTGATAATGAGCCACTAATTATTTACCAAAACTTGAAGATCCGTTTGAAGAAAAAAACATAATTTTAAAACAGATTCGCTCAACTAATAATTTATTCCAATTTTTTGTTACCCGGCACGAATATAAATATACCAAGTGGTTGATGCAAACCGAGGCTTTGTAAATATTATTAAAATGTGGCGAGAAAGTTTTGAAAATTGTGTATTTTGCGGTTGTCGTCCAATGATCAAATTGATGAGAGTTAGTCATAACAATTTTATGGACTGCATCATAATTATATAGATTTGTTTTATGAAATTAAATTAGATAGTTGTTTAAATAAATAAGAGTGATTAATTAATACTATTGGTGGCTAGTGTGCTGTTTGGAATTATCCATAAATTATCAATCTACAAATGATTTGAATATGTTAGTTGCACGAGAAAATGACAATTGAAATGGGATGTTCACTAAAAAATATTTCCGACCGCTCATTTCAAAAATTTGTATATAAATTTGATCACCCATTCTTCGGGTGTTGCAGTTGCCATAAGTGGTTTTTGAAATTTTGAGAAATCACTTGCAGATTTAATGTAAATTTAAATTTCAAATTTTACAAGTGGAACGTTCAGTTAAAAATATTTCGAACTGCAATTTACAAGATTTCTAAACCATTTGCAGATTCCAAATCTCCACAAATTCGAAAATACCTGCGAAGAAAATTATAATTATTGCTCAAAATAACCGATTTGTTTTGCTAAAACAACAAAATGTGAGAAACTTCTTATCTCATTAGAAATTTAATCATATATTTATTAATAAACCTTAATTAATTATGATTATGAAACTACAAAAATTCACAATCGAAATCTTCACACCTAATGAATTTATCTCCATCTTATAGAATTGTTATTGTAATTGATATTAAACATTATTATCTTCTGCAATATTAATATATGTAAGTTCACGTTTCTTCTGCTTTCGTTAAATCGTACCAGGAATGCCAATAAAAAAACAATTCTCGCTTTGCTTCATTATAATTGCTCACTTGTAAGATACATCTACTAATTAACCATTCACTTATTAACAGGAATATATTCGCTTCCTTCGTAATCATAATCTCTTTCTCTCAACATCTTTACCAGGATTATTCAAATTTGCTCTATCTAGTCCAAAGTCCAGGATGTCCAATTTGCTCTAGTCCAATTTAAACTTAAAACAATTTATCTCTTCGATTCGATGTATTGAACAATTGCGTTTTGCAGAATCTGGTATGGGACCATCGACGACACCACCGTACTACATCGTGGATGACGACTTCCAATCGCCCACAGACAGCAGCGAAGACAGCATCGACGTGGTGCGAATTCCAAGATCGCCCATCCGCATTACCCCATCCAGTTCAACAGGTGCCAAGAGGAAGTACCCAGAGGAGCGGCCCACCACGAATCACGATACCATCAAATCGGGCCCACTTAAGAAGCGCTTGTGCGCCCGAACTATTGAACAGCAAACGCCGTTTCGACCGTGGAACGATGCGCCGAAGAAGAGTGCGCCATCGTCGACCGTCCAAAGGGTCGTTTCGACGACGTGCCCGAGGATCGTACCCGCCCAATATCCGAGCGATGTTCCGCTATCGTTGGTGACGAGAGAATGTTCAATTTCCGTGTCGCCTGATTGTAGCAGTTCCTCCAGGTCTTCCTCCCCACTGAACTTGTCCGTAACAGCACCGACACCGTTAATATCACCGATACCTCTGCACAGATTAGCGCCGTATTTATCTCCCGGTCCTTATTTGCCAATTCCTCTGGTGGTACCACCGAAAGCGGCCTATTTCCGACCACCATCTCCTATTGCTCAGCCCGTAGCTTTGATTAAGAAGGCGGCAGTTACTCCAACGGACCCACTGAGAGTACCACCTCATCCCTCGCCGAATATCAAGTGGGAAGAGACCGATGCGATCCTAGCGCAAAGCGAAAAGCAATTTCCCCATTTGATTCAATCACGATCTCATTCAGATGACATCAAAATCGAAGATGGCGAGGCCAAATTCAAACCACCCGCCACTTCGAAATCGGCCACGTCCAATGGCAATAAAAAGGAACAACAGCGGAACTACAAGACCATGACGCGTGAGCGTAGAATAGAAGCGAATGCTCGGGAAAGAACTAGAGTCCACACCATCAGTGCTGCGTTCGAAGCCCTACGGCAGGCTGTACCCGCTTATTCCGACAGTCAAAAGCTGTCGAAATTGGCTGTTCTGCGGATAGCTTGCGGATATATTACGACCCTGTCGAATTTGTTGGAGGATTCGCCGAATCTGGCGGAGAGTGTCGAAGCCATGACACGGATGTTGGAGAAAGAGGGGAATGTTAAAAGAAAGAAGGACGTGGATATTGATGAAGATTGGTAGAAGACGTGTCACGTTCATTTTGATAGAAACGAATTGGTCAATTGTTGCGGCGACAATAACTAATGAGTAGTTAAGAACAAGAACAAAAATTTGTCATGTTGAAAAATGAGGAATCTGCCGATTATCGATTGAAAAAAACAGATTGTATGCCCAAATGAAGGAATATTAATATTTTCGTTCCTAATACCTTTTTTTACAACACCCAAATCCCCAACACCTAAATTATCCCTCCCCATTCTTCATGCTCGGCATTTTGAACCCTTAATATCCCAATCGTCTTCAAAAGTCTCAATTTTATATCACAATTACTCATTTCTAATCAACCTATTCCACCACAATCCAAAAAGTATCCATTTAACTTCCATACAATAAAGTAGGTAATAAAATATTATAAATAAAGTTGTATACATTTTTATTTTGACAAAATGTTATATCTTAGATGTACTATAAATGAAAACTCGTCACGCTTATGATATATAATAATAAAGTCATTAGAGTAAAATTCAATGTGCCAATGTGAGCAATAACATGTCGAAGCAAGATGGATTTATATTGTTCAGAAATTTGTGCCTTTAAAAGACATTTTATTTGCATTGAGATTGAGTAATAGAATGAGGTCGTGGAAACCTGTAAGTCTTTTTTAAATTTGTGATATTTATGTTAGATAAATGCATAGAAATGCGATTGTACGAGAATTTGATTTTGTGTGCGAAATGTTTGAAATTTGCATATTTGACATGTGTACTTATACTGTTTAAATTGTAAGTTTTCTTCAAATTGTTTAGTATTCTCGAGATAAACTGGTTTAATTTTACTGAGATTGCGTTTTATTATTTTAATATGACGGTGAGTAGTGTGTTAAATTGGCTTTAGGAAAGATGCAATTCTTATGGAATTTACGGAGTGAATCTTGATGATAAAAATTAAATAAATTGAAACATGAATTGGATTGAATAATTATTTTCGCCCTAAAATAAATGTAATCATTGGAGATAGTATTTTTGTAATTTTTCGACGATTTTTTCAACTTTCACTTTTTTCGACGATAATTTCAACTTTTTTCGTTTGAACAGGAAATCAGTAAAATAGAGTTTTAAGACGATTTATAGTCATTTTGCATTGTTTTGGCCAGCATTTGTTAAACTTTGACCAAAATCGGCAAAAAAATCGGAATATTTCAAAGGTATATATACACGACTTTTTCACATTTTTCGACGATAATTTCAACTTTTTTCGTTTGAACAGGAAATCAGTAAAATAGAGTTTTAAGACGATTTATAGTCATTTTGCATTGTTTTGGCCAGCATTTGTTAAACTTTGACCAAAATCGGCAAAAAAATCGGAATATTTCAAAGGTATATATACACGACTTTTTCACTTTTTTCGACGATAATTTCCACTTTTTCCGTTTGAACCGGAATTCAGTAAAATAGAGTTTTAAGACGATTTATAGTCATTTTGCATTGTTTTGGGCAGCATTTGTTAAACTTTGACCAAAATCGGCAAAAAAATCGGAATATTTCAAAGCTATATATACACGACTTTTTCACTTTTTTCGACGATAATTTCAACTTTTTTCGTTTGAACAGGAAATCAGTAAAATAGAGTTTTAAGACGATTTATAGTCATTTTGCATTGTTTTGGGCAGCATTTGTTAAACTTTGACCAAAATCGGCAAAAAAATCGGAATATTTCAAAGGTATATATACACGACTTTTTCACTTTTTTCGACGATAATTTCAACTTTTTCCGTTTGAACCGGAAATCAGTAAAATAGAGTTTTAAGACGATTTATAGTCATTTTGCATTGTTTTGGCCAGCATTTGTTAAACTTTGACCAAAATCGGCAAAAAAATCGGAATATTTCAAAGCTATATATACACGACTTTTTCACTTTTTTCGACGATAATTTCAACTTTTTCCGTTTGAACCGGAAATCAGTAAAATAGAGTTTTAAGACGATTTATAGTCATTTTGCATTGTTTTGGGCAGCATTTGTTAAACTTTGACCAAAATCGGCAAAAAAATCGGAATATTTCAAAGGTATATATACACGACTTTTTCACTTTTTTCGACGATAATTTCAACTTTTTCCGTTTGAACCGGAAATCAGTAAAATAGAGTTTTAAGACGATTTATAGTCATTTTGCATTGTTTTGGCCAGCATTTGTTAAACTTTGACCAAAATCGGCAAAAAAATCGGAATATTTCAAAGCTATATATACACGACTTTTTCACTTTTTTCGACGATAATTTCAACTTTTTCCGTTTGAACCGGAAATCAGTAAAATAGAGTTTTAAGACGATTTATAGTCATTTTGCATTGTTTTGGGCAGCATTTGTTAAACTTTGACCAAAATCGGCAAAAAAATCGGAATATTTCAAAGGTATATATACACGACTTTTTCACTTTTTTCGACGATAATTTCAACTTTTTCCGTTTGAACCGGAAATCAGTAAAATAGAGTTTTAAGACGATTTATAGTCATTTTGCATTGTTTTGGCCAGCATTTGTTAAACTTTGACCAAAATCGGCAAAAAAATCGGAATATTTCAAAGCTATATATACACGACTTTTTCACTTTTTTCGACGATAATTTCAACTTTTTCCGTTTGAACCGGAAATCAGTAAAATAGAGTTTTAAGACGATTTATAGTCATTTTGCATTGTTTTGGGCAGCATTTGTTAAACTTTGACCAAAATCGGCAAAAAAATCGGAATATTTCAAAGGTATATATACACGACTTTTTCACTTTTTTCGACGATAATTTCAACTTTTTCCGTTTGAACCGGAATTCAGTAAAATAGAGTTTTAAGACGATTTATAGTCATTTTGCATTGTTTTGGGCAGCATTTGTTAAACTTTGACCAAAATCGGCAAAAAAATCGGAATATTTCAAAGGTATATATACACGACTTTTTCACTTTTTTCGACGATAATTTCAACTTTTTCCGTTTGAACCGGAAATCAGTGAAATAGAGTTTTAAGACGATTTATAGTCATTTTGCATTGTTTTGGGCAGCATTTGTTAAACTTTGACCAAAATCGGCAAAAAAATCGGAATATTTCAAAGGTATATATACACGACTTTTTCACTTTTTTCGACGATAATTTCAACTTTTTCCGTTTGAACCGGAAATCAGTAAAATAGAGTTTTAAGACGATTTATAGTCATTTTGCATTGTTTTGGCCAGCATTTGTTAAACTTTGACCAAAATCGGCAAAAAAATCGGAATATTTCAAAGGTATATATACACGACTTTTTCACTTTTTTCGACGATAATTTCAACTTTTTCCGTTTGAACCGGAAATCAGTAAAATAGAGTTTTAAGACGATTTATAGTCATTTTGCATTGTTTTGGGCAGCATTTGTTAAACTTTGACCAAAATCGGCAAAAAAATCGGAATATTTCAAAGGTATATATACACGACTTTTTCACTTTTTTCGACGATAATTTCAACTTTTTCCGTTTGAACCGGAATTCAGTAAAATAGAGTTTTAAGACGATTTATAGTCATTTTGCATTGTTTTGGGCAGCATTTGTTAAACTTTGACCAAAATCGGCAAAAAAATCGGAATATTTCAAAGGTATATATACACGACTTTTTCACTTTTTTCGACGATAATTTCAACTTTTTCCGTTTGAACCGGAAATCAGTAAAATAGAGTTTTAAGACGATTTATAGTCATTTTGCATTGTTTTGGCCAGCATTTGTTAAACTTTGACCAAAATCGGCAAAAAAATCGGAATATTTCAAAGGTATATATAGACGACTTTTTCACTTTTTTCGACGATAATTTCCACTTTTTCCGTTTGAACCGGAATTCAGTAAAATAGAGTTTTAAGACGATTTATAGTCATTTTGCATTGTTTTGGGCAGCATTTGTTAAACTTTGACCAAAATCGGCAAAAAAATCGGAATATTTCAAAGGTATATATACACGACTTTTTCACTTTTTTCGACGATAATTTCCACTTTTTCCGTTTGAACCGGAAATCAGTAAAATAGAGTTTTAAGACGATTTATAGTCATTTTGCATTGTTTTGGGCACTTGTGAAACTTTGACCAAAATCGCCAAAAAATCGAAATATTTCAAAGGTATATATACACCGTTTTTTCACTTTTTCGACGATAATTCAACTTTTTCCGTTTGAACCGGAAATCAGTAAAATAGAGTATTAAGACGATTTATAGTCATTTTGCATTGTTTTGGGCACTTGTGAAACTTTGACCAAAATCGCCAAAAAATCGAAATATTTCAAAGGTATATATACACCGTTTTTTCACTTTTTCGACGATAATTCTACTTTTTCCGTTTGAACCGGAAATCAGTAAAATAGAGTTTTAAGACGATTTATAGTCATTTTGCATTGTTTTGGGCAGCATTTGTTAAACTTTGACCAAAATCGGCAAAAAAATCGGAATATTTCAAAGGTATATATACACGAATTTTTCACTTTTTTCGACGATAATTTCCACTTTTTCCGTTTGAACCGGAAATCAGTAAAATAGAGTTTTAAGACGATTTATAGTCATTTTGCATTGTTTTGGGCACTTTTGTGAAACTTTGACCAAAATCGCCAAAAAATCGAAATATTTCAAAGGTATATATACACCGTTTTTTCACTTTTTCGACGATAATTCAACTTTTTCCGTTTGAACCGGAAATCAGTAAAATAGAGTTTTAAGACGATTTATAGTCGTTTTGCATTGTTTTGGGCACTTGTGAAACTTTGACCAAAATCGCCAAAAAATCGAAATATTTCAAAGGTATATATACACCGTTTTTTCACTTTTTCGACGATAATTCAACTTTTTCCGTTTGAACCGGAAATCAGTAAAATAGAGTTTTAAGACGTTTTACAGTCATTTTGCATTGTTTTGGGCACTTGTGAAACTTTGACCAAAATCGCCAAAAAAATCGGAATATTTCAAAGGTATATATACACCACTTTTTCACTTTTTTCGACGATAATTTCCACTTTTTCCGTTTGAACCGGAATTCAGTAAAATAGAGTTTTAAGACGATTATAGTCATTTTGCATTGTTTTGGGCAGCATTTGTTAAACTTTGACCAAAATCGGCAAAAAAATCGGAATATTTCAAAGGTATATATACACGACTTTTTCACTTTTTTCGACGATAATTTCCACTTTTTCCGTTTGAACCGGAATTCAGTAAAATAGAGTTTTAAGACGATTTATAGTCATTTTGCATTGTTTTGGGCAGCATTTGTTAAACTTTGACCAAAATCGGCAAAAAAATCGGAATATTTCAAAGCTATATATACACGACTTTTTCACTTTTTTCGACGATAATTTCAACTTTTTTCGTTTGAACAGGAAATCAGTAAAATAGAGTTTTAAGACGATTTATAGTCATTTTGCATTGTTTTGGGCACTTGTGAAACTTTGACCAAAATCGCCAAAAAATCGAAATATTTCAAAGGTATATATACACCGTTTTTTCACTTTTTCGACGATAATTCAACTTTTTCCGTTTGAACCGGAAATCAGTAAAATAGAGTTTTAAGAAGATTTATAGTCATTTTGCATTGTTTTGGGCACTTGTGAAACTTTGACCAAAATCGCCAAAAAATCGAAATATTTCAAAGGTATATATACACCGTTTTTTCACTTTTTCGACGATAATTCAACTTTTTCCGTTTGAACCGGAAATCAGTAAAATAGAGTTTTAAGACGATTTATAGTCATTTTGCATTGTTTTGGGCACTTTTGTGAAACTTTGACCAAAATCGCCAAAAAATCGAAATATTTCAAAGGAATATATACACCGTTTTTTCACTTTTTCGACGATAATTCAACTTTTTCCGTTTGAACCGGAAATCAGTAAAATAGAGTTTTAAGACGATTTATAGTCATTTTGCATTGTTTTGGGCACTTGTTAAACTTTGACCAAAATCGCCAAAAAATCGAAATATTTCAAAGGTATATATACACCGTTTTTTCACTTTTTCGACGATAATTCACCTTTTTCCGTTTGAACCGGAAATCAGTAAAATAGAGTTTTAAGACGATTTATAGTCATTTTGCATTGTTTTGGGCACTTGTGAAACTTTGACCAAAATCGCCAAAAAATCGAAATATTTCAAAGGTATATATACACCGTTTTTTCACTTTTTCGACGATAATTCAACTTTTTCCGTTTGAACCGGAAATCAGTAAAATAGAGTTTTAAGACGATTTATAGTCATTTTGCTTTGTTTTGGGCACTTGTGAAACTTTGACCAAAATCGCCAAAAAATCGAAATATTTCAAAGGTATATATACACCGTTTTTTCACTTTTTCGACGATAATTCAACTTTTTCCGTTTGAACCGGAAATCAGTAAAATAGAGTTTTAAGACGATTTGTAGTCATTTTGCATTGTTTTGGGCACTTGTGAAACTTTGACCAAAATCGCCAAAAATTCGAAATATTTCAAAGGTACATATACACCGTTTTTTCACTTTCTGGACGATAATTCAACTTTTTCCGTTTGAACCGGAAATCAGTAAAATAGAGTTTTAAGACGATTTATAGTCATTTTGCATTGTTTTGGGCACTTGTGAAACTTTGACCAAAATCGCCAAAAATTCGAAATATTTCAAAGGTACATATACACCGTTTTTTCACTTTTTCGACGATAATTCAACTTTTTCCGTTTGAACCGGAAATCAGTAAAATAGAGTTTTAAGACGATTTATAGTCATTTTGCATTGTTTTGGGCACTTTTGTGAAACTTTGACCAAAATCGCCAAAAAATCGAAATATTTCAAAGGAATATATACACCGTTTTTTCACTTTTTCGACGATAATTCAACTTTTTCCGTTTGAACCGGAAATCAGTAAAATAGAGTTTTAAGACGATTTATAGTCATTTTGCATTGTTTTGGGCACTTGTTAAACTTTGACCAAAATCGCCAAAAAATCGAAATATTTCAAAGGTATATATACACCGTTTTTTCACTTTTTCGACGATAATTCACCTTTTTCCGTTTGAACCGGAAATCAGTAAAATAGAGTTTTAAGACGATTTATAGTCATTTTGCATTGTTTTGGGCACTTGTGAAACTTTGACCAAAATCGCCAAAAAATCGAAATATTTCAAAGGTATATATACACCGTTTTTTCACTTTTTCGACGATAATTCAACTTTTTCCGTTTGAACCGGAAATCAGTAAAATAGAGTTTTAAGACGATTTATAGTCATTTTGCTTTGTTTTGGGCACTTGTGAAACTTTGACCAAAATCGCCAAAAAATCGAAATATTTCAAAGGTATATATACACCGTTTTTTCACTTTTTCGACGATAATTCACCTTTTTCCGTTTGAACCGGAAATCAGTAAAATAGAGTTTTAAGACGATTTATAGTCATTTTGCTTTGTTTTGGGCACTTGTGAAACTTTGACCAAAATCGCCAAAAAATCGAAATATTTCAAAGGTATATATACACCGTTTTTTCACTTTCTGGACCATAATTCAACTTTTTCCGTTTGAACCGGAAATCAGTAAAATAGAGTTTTAAGACGATTTATAGTCATTTTGCATTGTTTTGGGCACTTGTGAAACTTTGACCAAAATCGCCAAAAAAATCGGAATATTTCAAAGGTATATATACACCACTTTTTCACTTTTTTCGACGATAATTTCCACTTTTTCCGTTTGAACCGGAATTCAGTAAAATAGAGTTTTAAGACGATTTATAGTCATTTTGCATTGTTTTGGGCACTTTTGTGAAACTTTGACCAAAATCGCCAAAAAATCGAAATATTTCAAAGGTATATATACACCGTTTTTTCACTTTTTCGACGATAATTCAACTTTTTCCGTTTGAACCGGAAATCAGTAAAATAGAGTTTTAAGACGATTTATAGTCGTTTTGCATTGTTTTGGGCACTTGTGAAACTTTGACCAAAATCGCCAAAAAATCGAAATATTTCAAAGGTATATATACACCGTTTTTTCACTTTTTCGACGATAATTCAACTTTTTCCGTTTGAACCGGAAATCAGTAAAATAGAGTTTTAAGACGTTTTACAGTCATTTTGCATTGTTTTGGGCACTTGTGAAACTTTGACCAAAATCGCCAAAAAATCGAAATATTACAAAGGTATATATACACCGTTTTTTCACTTTTTCGACGATAATTCAACTTTTTCCGTTTGAACCGGAAATCAGTAAAATAGAGTTTTAAGACGATTTATAGTCATTTTGCATTGTTTTGGGCACTTGTGAAACTTTGACCAAAATCGGCAAAAAATCGAAATATTTCAAAGGTATATATACACCGTTTTTTCACTTTTTCGACGATAATTCAACTTTTTCCGTTTGAACCGGAAATCAGTAAAATAGAGTTTTAAGACGATTTATAGTCATTTTGCATTGTTTTGGGCACTTGTGAAACTTTGACCAAAATCGCCAAAAAATCGAAATATTTCAAAGGTATATATACACCGTTTTTTCACTTTTTCGACGATAATTCAACTTTTTCCGTTTGAACCGGAAATCAGTAAAATAGAGTTTTAAGACGATTTATAGTCATTTTGCATTGTTTTGGGCACTTGTGAAACTTTGACCAAAATCGCCAAAAAATCGAAATATTTCAAAGGTATATATACACCGTTTTTTCACTTTTTCGACGATAATTCAACTTTTTCCGTTTGAACCGGAAATCAGTAAAATAGAGTTTTAAGACGATTTATAGTCATTTTGCATTGTTTTGGGCACTTGTTAAACTTTGACCAAAATCGCCAAAAAATCGAAATATTTCAAAGGTATATATACACCGTTTTTTCACTTTTTCGACGATAATTCACCTTTTTCCGTTTGAACCGGAAATCAGTAAAATAGAGTTTTAAGACGATTTATAGTCATTTTGCATTGTTTTGGGCACTTGTGAAACTTTGACCAAAATCGCCAAAAAATCGAAATATTTCAAAGGTATATATACACCGTTTTTTCACTTTTTCGACGATAATTCAACTTTTTCCGTTTGAACCGGAAATCAGTAAAATAGAGTTTTAAGACGATTTATAGTCATTTTGCTTTGTTTTGGGCACTTGTGAAACTTTGACCAAAATCGCCAAAAAATCGAAATATTTCAAAGGTATATATACACCGTTTTTTCACTTTTTCGACGATAATTCAACTTTTTCCGTTTGAACCGGAAATCAGTAAAATAGAGTTTTAAGACGATTTATAGTCATTTTGCATTGTTTTGGGCACTTGTGAAACTTTGACCAAAATCGCCAAAAATTCGAAATATTTCAAAGGTACATATACACCGTTTTTTCACTTTTTCGACGATAATTCAACTTTTTCCGTTTGAACCGGAAATCAGTAAAATAGAGTTTTAAGACGATTTATAGTCATTTTGCATTGTTTTGGGCACTTTTGTGAAACTTTGACCAAAATCGCCAAAAAATCGAAATATTTCAAAGGAATATATACACCGTTTTTTCACTTTTTCGACGATAATTCAACTTTTTCCGTTTGAACCGGAAATCAGTAAAATAGAGTTTTAAGACGATTTATAGTCATTTTGCATTGTTTTGGGCACTTGTTAAACTTTGACCAAAATCGCCAAAAAATCGAAATATTTCAAAGGTATATATACACCGTTTTTTCACTTTTTCGACGATAATTCACCTTTTTCCGTTTGAACCGGAAATCAGTAAAATAGAGTTTTAAGACGATTTATAGTCATTTTGCATTGTTTTGGGCACTTGTGAAACTTTGACCAAAATCGCCAAAAAATCGAAATATTTCAAAGGTATATATACACCGTTTTTTCACTTTTTCGACGATAATTCAACTTTTTCCGTTTGAACCGGAAATCAGTAAAATAGAGTTTTAAGACGATTTATAGTCATTTTGCTTTGTTTTGGGCACTTGTGAAACTTTGACCAAAATCGCCAAAAAATCGAAATATTTCAAAGGTATATATACACCGTTTTTTCACTTTTTCGACGATAATTCAACTTTTTCCGTTTGAACCGGAAATCAGTAAAATAGAGTTTTAAGACGATTTATAGTCATTTTGCATTGTTTTGGGCACTTGTTAAACTTTGACCAAAATCGCCAAAAAATCGAAATATTTCAAAGGTATATATACACCGTTTTTTCACTTTCTGGACCATAATTCAACTTTTTCCGTTTGAACCGGAAATCAGTAAAATAGAGTTTTAAGACGATTTATAGTCATTTTGCATTGTTTTGGGCACTTGTGAAACTTTGACCAAAATCGCCAAAAAATCGAAATATTTCAAAGGTATATATACACCGTTTTTTCACTTTTTCGACGATAATTTCCACTTTTTCCGTTTGAACCGGAATTCAGTAAAATAGAGTTTTAAGACGTTTTACAGTCATTTTGCATTGTTTTGGGCACTTGTGAAACTTTGACCAAAATCGCCAAAAAATCGAAATATTACAAAGGTATATATACACCGTTTTTTCACTTTTTCGACGATAATTCAACTTTTTCCGTTTGAACCGGAAATCAGTAAAATAGAGTTTTAAGACGATTTATAGTCATTTTGCTTTGTTTTGGGCACTTGTGAAACTTTGACCAAAATCGCCAAAAAATCGAAATATTTCAAAGGTATATATACACCGTTTTTTCACTTTTTCGACGATAATTCAACTTTTTCCGTTTGAACCGGAAATCAGTAAAATAGAGTTTTAAGACGATTTAGAGTCATTTTGCATTGTTTTGGGCACTTGTGAAACTTTGACCAAAATCGCCAAAAAATCGAAATATTTCAAAGGTATATATACACCGTTTTTTCACTTTTTCGACGATAATTCAACTTTTTCCGTTTGAACCGGAAATCAGTAAAATAGAGTTTTAAGACGATTTATAGTCATTTTGCATTGTTTTGGGCACTTGTGAAACTTTGACCAAAATCGCCAAAAATTCGAAATATTTCAAAGGTACATATACACCGTTTTTTCACTTTCTGGACGATAATTTAACTTTTTCCGTTTGAACCGGAAATCAGTAAAATAGAGTTTTAAGACGATTTATAGTCATTTTGCATTGTTTTGGGCACTTGTGAAACTTTGACCAAAATCGCCAAAAATTCGAAATATTTCAAAGGTACATATACACCGTTTTTTCACTTTTTCGACGATAATTCAACTTTTTCCGTTTGAACCGGAAATCAGTAAAATAGAGTTTTAAGACGATTTATAGTCATTTTGCATTGTTTTGGGCACTTTTGTGAAACTTTGACCAAAATCGCCAAAAAATCGAAATATTTCAAAGGAATATATACACCGTTTTTTCACTTTTTCGACGATAATTCAACTTTTTCCGTTTGAACCGGAAATCAGTAAAATAGAGTTTTAAGACGATTTATAGTCATTTTGCATTGTTTTGGGCACTTGTTAAACTTTGACCAAAATCGCCAAAAAATCGAAATATTTCAAAGGTATATATACACCGTTTTTTCACTTTTTGACGATAATTCACCTTTTTCCGTTTGAACCGGAAATCAGTAAAATAGAGTTTTAAGACGATTTATAGTCATTTTGCATTGTTTTGGGCACTTGTGAAACTTTGACCAAAATCGCCAAAAAATCGAAATATTTCAAAGGTATATATACACCGTTTTTTCACTTTTTCGACGATAATTCAACTTTTTCCGTTTGAACCGGAAATCAGTAAAATAGAGTTTTAAGACGATTTATAGTCATTTTGCTTTGTTTTGGGCACTTGTGAAACTTTGACCAAAATCGCCAAAAATTCGAAATATTTCAAAGGTACATATACACCGTTTTTTCACTTTCTGGACGATAATTCAACTTTTTCCGTTTGAACCGGAAATCAGTAAAATAGAGTTTTAAGACGATTTATAGTCATTTTGCATTGTTTTGGGCACTTGTGAAACTTTGACCAAAATCGCCAAAAATTCGAAATATTTCAAAGGTACATATACACCGTTTTTTCACTTTCTGGACGATAATTCAACTTTTTCCGTTTGAACCGGAAATCAGTAAAATAGAGTTTTAAGACGATTTATAGTCATTTTGCATTGTTTTGGGCACTTGTGAAACTTTGACCAAAATCGCCAAAAAATCGAAATATTTCAAAGGTATATACACCGTTTTTTCACTTTCTGGACGATAATTCAACTTTTTCCGTTTGAACCGGAAATCAGTAAAATAGAGTTTTAAGACGATTTATAGTCATTTTGCATTGTTTTGGGCACTTGTGAAACTTTGACCAAAATCGCCAAAAATTCGAAATATTTCAAAGGTATATATACACCGTTTTTTCACTTTTTCGACGATAATTCAACTTTTTCCGTTTGAACCGGAAATCAGTAAAATAGAGTTTTAAGACGATTTATAGTCATTTTGCATTGTTTTGGGCACTTGTGAAACTTTGACCAAAATCGCCAAAAATTCGAAATATTTCAAAGGTATATATACACCGTTTTTTCACTTTTTCGACGATAATTCAACTTTTTCCGTTTGAACCGGAAATCAGTAAAATAGAGTTTTAAGACGATTTATAGTCATTTTGCATTGTTTTGGGCACTTGTGAAACTTTGACCAAAATCGCCAAAAATTCGAAATATTTCAAAGGTACATATACACCGTTTTTTCACTTTTTCGACGATAATTCAACTTTTTCCGTTTGAACCGGAAATCAGTAAAATAGAGTTTTAAGACGATTTATAGTCATTTTGCATTGTTTTGGGCACTTGTGAAACTTTGACCAAAATCGCCAAAAAATCGAAATATTTCAAAGGTATATATACACCGTTTTTTCACTTTTTCGACGATAATTCAACTTTTTCCGTTTGAACTGGAAATCAGTAAAATAGAGTTTTAAGACGATTTATAGTCATTTTGCATTGTTTTGGGCACTTGTGAAACTTTGACCAAAATCGCCAAAAATTCGAAATATTTCAAAGGTATATATACACCGTTTTTTCACTTTTTCGACGATAATTCAACTTTTTCCGTTTGAACCGGAAATCAGTAAAATAGAGTTTTACGACGATTTATAGTCATTTTGCATTGTTTTGGGCACTTGTGAAACTTTGACCAAAATCGCCAAAAATTCGAAATATTTCAAAGGTATATATACACCGTTTTTTCACTTTTTCGACGATAATTCAACTTTTTCCGTTTGAACCGGAAATCAGTAAAATAGAGTTTTAAGACGATTTATAGTCATTTTGCATTATTTTGGGCACTTGTGAAACTTTGACCAAAATCGCCAAAAAATCGAAATATTTCAAAGGTATATATACACCGTTTTTTCACTTTTTCGACGATAATTCAACTTTTTCCGTTTGAACCGGAAATCAGTAAAATAGAGTTTTAAGACGATTTATAGTCATTTTGCATTGTTTTGGGCACTTGTGAAACTTTGACCAAAATCGCCAAAAATTCGAAATATTTCAAAGGTATATATACACCGTTTTTTCACTTTTTCGACGATAATTCAACTTTTTCCGTTTGAACCGGAAATCAGTAAAATAGAGTTTTAAGACGATTTATAGTCATTTTGCATTGTTTTGGGCACTTGTGAAACTTTGACCAAAATCGCCAAAAATTCGAAATATTTCAAAGGTATATATACACCGTTTTTTCACTTTTTCGACGATAATTCAACTTTTTCCGTTTGAACCGGAAATCAGTAAAATAGAGTTTTAAGACGATTTATAGTCATTTTGCATTGTTTTGGGCACTTGTGAAACTTTGACCAAAATCGCCAAAAAATCGAAATATTTCAAAGGTATATATACACCGTTTTTTCACTTTTTCGACGATAATTCAACTTTTTCCGTTTGAACCGGAAATCAGTAAAATAGAGTTTTAAGACGATTTATAGTCATTTTGCATTGTTTTGGGCACTTGTGAAACTTTGACCAAAATCGCCAAAAATTCGAAATATTTCAAAGGTATATATACACCGTTTTTTCACTTTTTCGACGATAATTCAACTTTTTCCGTTTGAACCGGAAATCAGTAAAATAGAGTTTTAAGACGATTTAGAGTCATTTTGCATTGTTTTGGGCACTTGTGAAACTTTGACCAAAATCGCCAAAAATTCGAAATATTTCAAAGGTATATATACACCGTTTTTTCACTTTTTCGACGATAATTCAACTTTTTCCGTTTGAACCGGAAATCAGTAAAATAGAGTTTTAAGACGATTTATAGTCATTTTGCATTGTTTTGGGCACTTGTGAAACTTTGACCAAAATCGCCAAAAAATCGAAATATTTCAAAGGTATATATACACCGTTTTTTCACTTTTTCGACGATAATTCAACTTTTTCCGTTTGAACCGGAAATCAGTAAAATAGAGTTTTAAGACGATTTATAGTCATTTTGCATTGTTTTGGGCACTTGTGAAACTTTGACCAAAATCGCCAAAAATTCGAAATATTTCAAAGGTATATATACACCGTTTTTTCACTTTTTCGACGATAATTCAACTTTTTCCGTTTGAACCGGAAATCAGTAAAATAGAGTTTTAAGACGATTTAGAGTCATTTTGCATTGTTTTGGGCACTTGTGAAACTTTGACCAAAATCGCCAAAAAATCGAAATATTTCAAAGGTATATATACACCGTTTTTTCACTTTTTCGACGATAATTCAACTTTTTCCGTTTGAACCGGAAATCAGTAAAATAGAGTTTTAAGACGATTTATAGTCATTTTGCATTGTTTTGGGCACTTGTGAAACTTTGACCAAAATCGCCAAAAATTCGAAATATTTCAAAGGTATATATACACCGTTTTTTCACTTTTTCGACGATAATTCAACTTTTTCCGTTTGAACCGGAAATCAGTAAAATAGAGTTTTAAGACGATTTATAGTCATTTTGCATTGTTTTGGGCACTTGTGAAACTTTGACCAAAATCGCCAAAAATTCGAAATATTTCAAAGGTATATATACACCGTTTTTTCACTTTTTCGACGATAATTCAACTTTTTCCGTTTGAACCGGAAATCAGTAAAATAGAGTTTTAAGACGATTTATAGTCATTTTGCATTGTTTTGGGCACTTGTGAAACTTTGACCAAAATCGCCAAAAAATCGAAATATTTCAAAGGTATATATACACCGTTTTTTCACTTTTTCGACGATAATTCAACTTTTTCCGTTTGAACCGGAAATCAGTAAAATAGAGTTTTAAGACGATTTATAGTCATTTTGCATTGTTTTGGGCACTTGTGAAACTTTGACCAAAATCGCCAAAAATTCGAAATATTTCAAAGGTATATATACACCGTTTTTTCACTTTTTCGACGATAATTCAACTTTTTCCGTTTGAACCGGAAATCAGTAAAATAGAGTTTTAAGACGATTTAGAGTCATTTTGCATTGTTTTGGGCACTTGTGAAACTTTGACCAAAATCGCCAAAAATTCGAAATATTTCAAAGGTATATATACACCGTTTTTTCACTTTTTCGACGATAATTCAACTTTTTCCGTTTGAACCGGAAATCAGTAAAATAGAGTTTTAAGACGATTTATAGTCATTTTGCATTGTTTTGGGCACTTGTGAAACTTTGACCAAAATCGCCAAAAAATCGAAATATTTCAAAGGTATATATACACCGTTTTTTCACTTTTTCGACGATAATTCAACTTTTTCCGTTTGAACCGGAAATCAGTAAAATAGAGTTTTAAGACGATTTATAGTCATTTTGCATTGTTTTGGGCACTTGTGAAACTTTGACCAAAATCGCCAAAAATTCGAAATATTTCAAAGGTATATATACACCGTTTTTTCACTTTTTCGACGATAATTCAACTTTTTCCGTTTGAACCGGAAATCAGTAAAATAGAGTTTTAAGACGATTTAGAGTCATTTTGCATTGTTTTGGGCACTTGTGAAACTTTGACCAAAATCGCCAAAAAATCGAAATATTTCAAAGGTATATATACACCGTTTTTTCACTTTTTCGACGATAATTCAACTTTTTCCGTTTGAACCGGAAATCAGTAAAATAGAGTTTTAAGACGATTTATAGTCATTTTGCATTGTTTTGGGCACTTGTGAAACTTTGACCAAAATCGCCAAAAAATCGAAATATTTCAAAGGTATATATACACCGTTTTTTCACTTTTTCGACGATAATTCAACTTTTTCCGTTTGAACTGGAAATCAGTAAAATAGAGTTTTAAGACGATTTATAGTCATTTTGCATTGTTTTGGGCACTTGTGAAACTTTGACCAAAATCGCCAAAAAATCGAAATATTTCAAAGGTATATATACACCGTTTTTTCACTTTTTCGACGATAATTCAACTTTTTCCGTTTGAACCGGAAATCAGTAAAATAGAGTTTTAAGACGATTTATAGTCATTTTGCATTGTTTTGGGCACTTGTGAAACTTTGACCAAAATCGCCAAAAAATCGAAATATTTCAAAGGTATATATACACCGTTTTTTCACTTTTTCGACGATAATTCAACTTTTTCCGTTTGAACCGGAAATCAGTAAAATAGAGTTTTAAGACGATTTATAGTCATTTTGCATTGTTTTGGGCACTTGTGAAACTTTGACCAAAATCGCCAAAAAATCGAAATATTTCAAAGGTATATATACACCGTTTTTTCACTTTTTCGACGATAATTCAACTTTTTCCGTTTGAACCGGAAATCAGTAAAATAGAGTTTTAAGACGATTTATAGTCATTTTGCATTGTTTTGGGCACTTGTTAAACTTTGACCAAAATCGCCAAAAAATCGAAATATTTCAAAGGTATTTGAAGGTATACACCGTTTTTTCACTTTTTCGACGATAATTCAACTTTTTCCGTTTGAACCGGAAATCAGTAAAATAGAGTTTTAAGACGATTTATAGTCATTTTGCATTATTTTGGGCACTTGTGAAACTTTGACCAAAATCGCCAAAAAATCGAAATATTTCAAAGGTATATATACACCGTTTTTTCACTTTCTGGACCATAATTCAACTTTTTCCGTTTGAACCGGAAATCAGTAAAATAGAGTTTTAAGACGATTTATAGTCATTTTGCATTGTTTTGGGCACTTGTGAAACTTTGACCAAAATCGCCAAAAATTCGAAATATTTCAAAGGTATATATACACCGTTTTTTCACTTTTTCGACGATAATTCAACTTTTTCCGTTTGAACCGGAAATCAGTAAAATAGAGTTTTAAGACGATTTAGAGTCATTTTGCATTGTTTTGGGCACTTGTGAAACTTTGACCAAAATCGCCAAAAATTCGAAATATTTCAAAGGTATATATACACCGTTTTTTCACTTTTTCGACGATAATTCAACTTTTTCCGTTTGAACCGGAAATCAGTAAAATAGAGTTTTAAGACGATTTATAGTCATTTTGCATTGTTTTGGGCACTTGTGAAACTTTGACCAAAATCGCCAAAAATTCGAAATATTTCAAAGGTACATATACACCGTTTTTTCACTTTCTGGACGATAATTCAACTTTTTCCGTTTGAACCGGAAATCAGTAAAATAGAGTTTTAAGACGATTTATAGTCATTTTGCTTTGTTTTGGGCACTTGTGAAACTTTGACCAAAATCGCCAAAAAATCGAAATATTTCAAAGGTATATATACACCGTTTTTTCACTTTCTGGACGATAATTCAACTTTTTCCGTTTGAACCGGAAATCAGTAAAATAGAGTTTTAAGACGATTTATAGTCATTTTGCATTGTTTTGGGCACTTGTGAAACTTTGACCAAAATCGCCAAAAATTCGAAATATTTCAAAGGTACATATACACCGTTTTTTCACTTTCTGGACGATAATTCAACTTTTTCCGTTTGAACCGGAAATCAGTAAAATAGAGTTTTAAGACGATTTATAGTCATTTTGCATTGTTTTGGGCACTTGTGAAACTTTGACCAAAATCGCCAAAAATTCGAAATATTTCAAAGGTATATATACACCGTTTTTTCACTTTTTCGACGATAATTCAACTTTTCCGTTTGAACCGGAAATCAGTAAAATAGAGTTTTAAGACGATTTATAGTCATTTTGCATTATTTTGGGCACTTGTTCAACTTTGACCAAAATCGCCAAAAAATCGAAATATTTCAAAGGTATATATACACCGTTTTTTCACTTTTTCGACGATAATTCAACTTTTCCGTTTGAACCGGAAATCAGTAAAATAGAGTTTTAAGACGATTTATAGTCATTTTGCATTATTTTGGGCACTTGTTCAACTTTGACCAAAATCGCCAAAAAATCGAAATATTTCAAAGGTATATATACACCGTTTTTTCACTTTTTCGACGATAATTCAACTTTTTCCGTTTGAACCGGAAATCAGTAAAATAGAGTTTTAAGACGATTTATAGTCATTTTGCATTGTTTTGGGCACTTGTGAAACTTTGACCAAAATCGCCAAAAAATCGAAATATTTCAAAGGTATATATACACCGTTTTTTCACTTTTTCGACGATAATTCAACTTTTTCCGTTTGAACCGGAAATCAGTAAAATAGAGTTTTAAGACGATTTATAGTCATTTTGCATTGTTTTGGGCACTTGTTAAGCTTTGACCAAAATCGCCAAAAAATCGAAATATTTCAAAGGTATATATACACCGTTTTTTCACTTTTTCGACGATAATTCAACTTTTTCCGTTTGAACCGGAAATCAGTAAAATAGAGTTTTAAGACGATTTATAGTCATTTTGCATTGTTTTGGGCACTTGTGAAACTTTGACCAAAATCGCCAAAAATTCGAAATATTTCAAAGGTATATATACACCGTTTTTTCACTTTTTCGACGATAATTCAACTTTTCCGTTTGAACCGGAAATCAGTAAAATAGAGTTTTAAGACGATTTATAGTCATTTTGCATTATTTTGGGCACTTGTTCAACTTTGACCAAAATCGCCAAAAAATCGAAATATTTCAAAGGTATATATACACCGTTTTTTGACTTTTTCGACGATAATTCAACTTTTTCCGTTTGAACCGGAAATCAGTAAAATAGAGTTTTAAGACGATTTATAGTCATTTTGCATTGTTTTGGGCACTTGTGAAACTTTGACCAAAATCGCCAAAAATTCGAAATATTTCAAAGGTATATATACACCGTTTTTTCACTTTTTCGACGATAATTCAACTTTTCCGTTTGAACCGGAAATCAGTAAAATAGAGTTTTAAGACGATTTATAGTCATTTTGCATTATTTTGGGCACTTGTTCAACTTTGACCAAAATCGCCAAAAAATCGAAATATTTCAAAGGTATATATACACCGTTTTTTCACTTTTTCGACGATAATTCAACTTTTCCGTTTGAACCGGAAATCAGTAAAATAGAGTTTTAAGACGATTTATAGTCATTTTGCATTATTTTGGGCACTTGTTCAACTTTGACCAAAATCGCCAAAAAATCGAAATATTTCAAAGGTATATATACACCGTTTTTTCACTTTTTCGACGATAATTCAACTTTTTCCGTTTGAACCGGAAATCAGTAAAATAGAGTTTTAAGACGATTTATAGTCATTTTGCATTGTTTTGGGCACTTGTGAAACTTTGACCAAAATCGCCAAAAAATCGAAATATTTCAAAGGTATATATACACCGTTTTTTCACTTTTTCGACGATAATTCAACTTTTTCCGTTTGAACCGGAAATCAGTAAAATAGAGTTTTAAGACGATTTATAGTCATTTTGCATTGTTTTGGGCACTTGTTAAACTTTGACCAAAATCGCCAAAAATTCGAAATATTTCAAAGGTATATATACACCGTTTTTTCACTTTTTCGACGATAATTCAACTTTTTCCGTTTGAACCGGAAATCAGTAAAATAGAGTTTTAAGACGATTTATAGTCATTTTGCATTATTTTGGGCACTTGTTAAACTTTGACCAAAATCGCCAAAAAATCGAAATATTTCAAAGGTATATATACACCGTTTTTTCACTTTTTCGACGATAATTCACCTTTTTCCGTTTGAACCGGAAATCAGTAAAATAGAGTTTTAAGACGATTTATAGTCATTTTGCATTGTTTTGGGCACTTGTGAAACTTTGACCAAAATCGCCAAAAAATCGAAATATTTCAAAGGTATATATACACCGTTTTTTCACTTTTTCGACGATAATTCAACTTTTTCCGTTTGAACCGGAAATCAGTAAAATAGAGTTTTAAGACGATTTATAGTCATTTTGCATTGTTTTGGGCACTTGTTAAACTTTGACCAAAATCGCCAAAAATTCGAAATATTTCAAAGGTATATATACACCGTTTTTTCACTTTTTCGACGATAATTCAACTTTTTCCGTTTGAACCGGAAATCAGTAAAATAGAGTTTTAAGACGATTTATAGTCATTTTGCATTATTTTGGGCACTTGTTCAACTTTGACCAAAATCGCCAAAAAATCGAAATATTTCAAAGGTATATATACACCGTTTTTTCACTTTTTCGACGATAATTCAACTTTTCCGTTTGAACCGGAAATCAGTAAAATAGAGTTTTAAGACGATTTATAGTCATTTTGCATTATTTTGGGCACTTGTTCAACTTTGACCAAAATCGCCAAAAAATCGAAATATTTCAAAGGTATATATACACCGTTTTTTCACTTTTTCGACGATAATTCAACTTTTTCCGTTTGAACCGGAAATCAGTAAAATAGAGTTTTAAGACGATTTATAGTCATTTTGCATTGTTTTGGGCACTTGTGAAACTTTGACCAAAATCGCCAAAAAATCGAAATATTTCAAAGGTATATATACACCGTTTTTTCACTTTTTCGACGATAATTCAACTTTTTCCGTTTGAACCGGAAATCAGTAAAATAGAGTTTTAAGACGATTTATAGTCATTTTGCATTGTTTTGGGCACTTGTTAAACTTTGACCAAAATCGCCAAAAATTCGAAATATTTCAAAGGTATATATACACCGTTTTTTCACTTTTTCGACGATAATTCAACTTTTTCCGTTTGAACCGGAAATCAGTAAAATAGAGTTTTAAGACGATTTATAGTCATTTTGCATTATTTTGGGCACTTGTTAAACTTTGACCAAAATCGCCAAAAAATCGAAATATTTCAAAGGTATATATACACCGTTTTTTCACTTTTTCGACGATAATTCACCTTTTTCCGTTTGAACCGGAAATCAGTAAAATAGAGTTTTAAGACGATTTATAGTCATTTTGCATTGTTTTGGGCACTTGTGAAACTTTGACCAAAATCGCCAAAAAATCGAAATATTTCAAAGGTATATATACACCGTTTTTTCACTTTTTCGACGATAATTCAACTTTTTCCGTTTGAACCGGAAATCAGTAAAATAGAGTTTTAAGACGATTTATAGTCATTTTGCATTGTTTTGGGCACTTGTGAAACTTTGACCAAAATCGCCAAAAATTCGAAATATTTCAAAGGTATATATACACCGTTTTTTCACTTTTTCGACGATAATTCAACTTTTTCCGTTTGAACCGGAAATCAGTAAAATAGAGTTTTAAGACGATTTATAGTCATTTTGCATTGTTTTGGGCACTTGTGAAACTTTGACCAAAATCGCCAAAAATTCGAAATATTTCAAAGGTATATATACACCGTTTTTTCACTTTTTCGACGATAATTCAACTTTTCCGTTTGAACCGGAAATCAGTAAAATAGAGTTTTAAGACGATTTATAGTCATTTTGCATTATTTTGGGCACTTGTTCAACTTTGACCAAAATCGCCAAAAAATCGAAATATTTCAAAGGTATATATACACCGTTTTTTCACTTTTTCGACGATAATTCAACTTTTCCGTTTGAACCGGAAATCAGTAAAATAGAGTTTTAAGACGATTTATAGTCATTTTGCATTATTTTGGGCACTTGTTCAACTTTGACCAAAATCGCCAAAAAATCGAAATATTTCAAAGGTATATATACACCGTTTTTTCACTTTTTCGACGATAATTCAACTTTTTCCGTTTGAACCGGAAATCAGTAAAATAGAGTTTTAAGACGATTTATAGTCATTTTGCATTGTTTTGGGCACTTGTGAAACTTTGACCAAAATCGCCAAAAAATCGAAATATTTCAAAGGTATATATACACCGTTTTTTCACTTTTTCGACGATAATTCAACTTTTTCCGTTTGAACCGGAAATCAGTAAAATAGAGTTTTAAGACGATTTATAGTCATTTTGCATTGTTTTGGGCACTTGTTAAACTTTGACCAAAATCGCCAAAAATTCGAAATATTTCAAAGGTATATATACACCGTTTTTTCACTTTTTCGACGATAATTCAACTTTTTCCGTTTGAACCGGAAATCAGTAAAATAGAGTTTTAAGACGATTTATAGTCATTTTGCATTATTTTGGGCACTTGTTAAACTTTGACCAAAATCGCCAAAAAATCGAAATATTTCAAAGGTATATATACACCGTTTTTTCACTTTTTCGACGATAATTCACCTTTTTCCGTTTGAACCGGAAATCAGTAAAATAGAGTTTTAAGACGATTTATAGTCATTTTGCATTGTTTTGGGCACTTGTGAAACTTTGACCAAAATCGCCAAAAAATCGAAATATTTCAAAGGTATATATACACCGTTTTTTCACTTTTTCGACGATAATTCAACTTTTTCCGTTTGAACCGGAAATCAGTAAAATAGAGTTTTAAGACGATTTATAGTCATTTTGCATTGTTTTGGGCACTTGTTAAACTTTGACCAAAATCGCCAAAAATTCGAAATATTTCAAAGGTATATATACACCGTTTTTTCACTTTTTCGACGATAATTCAACTTTTTCCGTTTGAACCGGAAATCAGTAAAATAGAGTTTTAAGACGATTTATAGTCATTTTGCATTATTTTGGGCACTTGTTCAACTTTGACCAAAATCGCCAAAAAATCGAAATATTTCAAAGGTATATATACACCGTTTTTTCACTTTTTCGACGATAATTCAACTTTTCCGTTTGAACCGGAAATCAGTAAAATAGAGTTTTAAGACGATTTATAGTCATTTTGCATTATTTTGGGCACTTGTTCAACTTTGACCAAAATCGCCAAAAAATCGAAATATTTCAAAGGTATATATACACCGTTTTTTCACTTTTTCGACGATAATTCAACTTTTTCCGTTTGAACCGGAAATCAGTAAAATAGAGTTTTAAGACGATTTATAGTCATTTTGCATTGTTTTGGGCACTTGTGAAACTTTGACCAAAATCGCCAAAAAATCGAAATATTTCAAAGGTATATATACACCGTTTTTTCACTTTTTCGACGATAATTCAACTTTTTCCGTTTGAACCGGAAATCAGTAAAATAGAGTTTTAAGACGATTTATAGTCATTTTGCATTGTTTTGGGCACTTGTTAAACTTTGACCAAAATCGCCAAAAATTCGAAATATTTCAAAGGTATATATACACCGTTTTTTCACTTTTTCGACGATAATTCAACTTTTTCCGTTTGAACCGGAAATCAGTAAAATAGAGTTTTAAGACGATTTATAGTCATTTTGCATTATTTTGGGCACTTGTTAAACTTTGACCAAAATCGCCAAAAAATCGAAATATTTCAAAGGTATATATACACCGTTTTTTCACTTTTTCGACGATAATTCACCTTTTTCCGTTTGAACCGGAAATCAGTAAAATAGAGTTTTAAGACGATTTATAGTCATTTTGCATTGTTTTGGGCACTTGTGAAACTTTGACCAAAATCGCCAAAAAATCGAAATATTTCAAAGGTATATATACACCGTTTTTTCACTTTTTCGACGATAATTCAACTTTTTCCGTTTGAACCGGAAATCAGTAAAATAGAGTTTTAAGACGATTTATAGTCATTTTGCATTGTTTTGGGCACTTGTGAAACTTTGACCAAAATCGCCAAAAATTCGAAATATTTCAAAGGTATATATACACCGTTTTTTCACTTTTTCGACGATAATTCAACTTTTTCCGTTTGAACCGGAAATCAGTAAAATAGAGTTTTAAGACGATTTATAGTCATTTTGCATTATTTTGGGCACTTGTTAAACTTTGACCAAAATCGCCAAAAAATCGAAATATTTCAAAGGTATATATACACCGTTTTTTCACTTTTTCGACGATAATTCACCTTTTTCCGTTTGAACCGGAAATCAGTAAAATAGAGTTTTAAGACGATTTATAGTCATTTTGCATTGTTTTGGGCACTTGTGAAACTTTGACCAAAATCGCCAAAAAATCGAAATATTTCAAAGGTATATATACACCGTTTTTTCACTTTTTCGACGATAATTCAACTTTTTCCGTTTGAACCGGAAATCAGTAAAATAGAGTTTTAAGACGATTTATAGTCATTTTGCATTGTTTTGGGCACTTGTTAAACTTTGACCAAAATCGCCAAAAAATCGAAATATTTCAAAGGTATTTGAAGGTATACACCGTTTTTTCACTTTTTCGACGATAATTCAACTTTTTCCGTTTGAACCGGAAATCAGTAAAATAGAGTTTTAAGACGATTTATAGTCATTTTGCATTATTTTGGGCACTTGTGAAACTTTGACCAAAATCGCCAAAAAATCGAAATATTTCAAAGGTATATATACACCGTTTTTTCACTTTTTCGACGATAATTCACCTTTTTCCGTTTGAACCGGAAATCAGTAAAATAGAGTTTTAAGACGATTTATAGTCATTTTGCATTGTTTTGGGCACTTGTGAAACTGACCAAAATCGCCAAAAAATCGAAATATTTCAAAGGTATATATACACCGTTTTTTCACTTTTTCGACGATAATTCAACTTTTTCCGTTTGAACCGGAAATCAGTAAAATAGAGTTTTAAGACGATTTATAGTCATTTTGCATTGTTTTGCGCACTTGTTAAACTTTGACCAAAATCGGCAAAAAAATCGGAATATTTCAAAGGTATATATACACGACTTTTTCACTTTTTTCGACGATAATTTCAACTTTTTCCGTTTGAACCGGAATTCAGTAAAATAGAGTTTTAAGACGATTTATAGTCATTTTGCATTGTTTTGGGCAGCATTTGTTAAACTTTGACCAAAATCGGCAAAAAAATCGGAATATGTCAAAGGTATATATACACCGTTTTTTCACTTTTTCGACGATAATTCAACTTTTTCCGTTTGAACCGGAAATCAGTAAAATAGAGTTTTAAGACGATTTATAGTCATTTTGCATTGTTTTGGGCACTTGTGAAACTTTGACCAAAATCGGCAAAAAAATCGGAATATTTCAAAGGTATATATACACGACTTTTTCACTTTTTCGACGATAATTCAACTTTTTCCGTTTGAACCGGAAATCAGTAAAATAGAGTTTTAAGACGATTTATAGTCATTTTGCATTGTTTTGCGCACTTGTTAAACTTTGACCAAAATCGGCAAAAAAATCGGAATATTTCAAAGGTATATATACACGACTTTTTCACTTTTTTCGACGATAATTTCCACTTTTTCCGGTTGAACCGGAAATCAGTAAAATAGAGTTTTAAGACGATTTATAGTCATTTTGCATTGTTTTGCGCACTTGTTAAACTTTGACCAAAATCGGCAAAAAAATCGGAATATGTCAAAGGTATATATACACCGTTTTTTCACTTTTTCGACGATAATTCAACTTTTTCCGTTTGAACCGGAAATCAGTAAAATAGAGTTTTAAGACGATTTATAGTCATTTTGCATTGTTTTGGGCACTTGTGAAACTTTGACCAAAATCGGCAAAAAAATCGGAATATTTCAAAGGTATATATACACGACTTTTTCACTTTTTCGACGATAATTCAACTTTTTCCGTTTGAACCGGAAATCAGTAAAATAGAGTTTTAAGACGATTTATAGTCATTTTGCATTGTTTTGCGCACTTGTTAAACTTTGACCAAAATCGGCAAAAAAATCGGAATATGTCAAAGGTATATATACACGACTTTTTCACTTTTTTCGACGATAATTTCAACTTTTTCCGTTTAAACCGGAATTCAGTAAAATAGAGTTTTAAGACGATTTATAGTCATTTTGCATTGTTTTGGGCAGCATTTGTTAAACTTTGACCAAAATCGGCAAAAAAATCGGAATATGTCAAAGGTATATATACACCGTTTTTTCACTTTTTCGACGATAATTCAACTTTTTCCGTTTGAACCGGAAATCAGTAAAATAGAGTTTTAAGACGATTTATAGTCATTTTGCATTGTTTTGGGCACTTGTGAAACTTTGACCAAAATCGCCAAAAAATCGAAATATTTCAAAGGTATATATACACCGTTTTTTCACTTTTTCGACGATAATTCAACTTTTTCCGTTTGAACCGGAAATCAGTAAAATAGAGTTTTAAGACGATTTATAGTCATTTTGCATTGTTTTGGGCACTTGTGAAACTTTGACCAAAATCGCCAAAAAATCGAAATATTTCAATGACTATAAATGACTATAAATTGTCTTAAAACTCTATTTTACCGATTTCCGGTTCAAACGGAAAAAGTTGAAATTATCGTCGAAAAAAGTGAAAAAGTCGTGTATATATACCTTTGAAATATTCTGATTTTTTTGCCGATTTTGGTCAAAGTTTAACAAATGCTGCCCAAAACAATGCAAAATGACTATAAATCGTCTTAAAACTCTATTTTACCGATTTCCGGTTCAAACGGAAAAAGTTGAAATTATCGTCGAAAAAAGTGAAAAAGTCGTGTATATATACCTTTGAAATATTCCGATTTTTTTGCCGATTTTGGTCAAAGTTTAACAAATGCTGCCCAAAACAATGCAAAATGACTATAAATCGTCTTAAAACTCTATTTCACTGATTTCCGGTTCAAACGGAAAAAGTTGAAATTATCGTCGAAAAAAGTGACAAAGTCGTGTATATATACCTTTGAAATATTCCGATTTTTTTGCCGATTTTGGTCAAAGTTTAACAAATGCTGCCCAAAACAATGCAAAATGACTATAAATCGTCTTAAAACTCTATTTTACTGATTTCCGGTTCAAACGGAAAAAGTTGAAATTATCGTCGAAAAAAGTGAAAAAGTCGTGTATATATACCTTTGAAATATTCCGATTTTTTTGCCGATTTTGGTCAAAGTTTAACAAATGCTGCCCAAAACAATGCAAAATGACTATAAATCGTCTTAAAACTCTATTTTACTGATTTCCGGTTCAAACGGAAAAAGTTGAAATTATCGTCGAAAAAAGTGAAAAAGTCGTGTATATATACCTTTGAAATATTCCGATTTTTTTGCCGATTTTGGTCAAAGTTTAACAAATGCTGCCCAAAACAATGCAAAATGACTATAAATCGTCTTAAAACTCTATTTCACTGATTTCCGGTTCAAACGGAAAAAGTTGAAATTATCGTCGAAAAAAGTGAAAAAGTCGTGTATATATACCTTTGAAATATTCCGATTTTTTTGCCGATTTTGGTCAAAGTTTAACAAATGCTGCCCAAAACAATGCAAAATGACTATAAATCGTCTTAAAACTCTATTTCACTGATTTCCGGTTCAAACGGAAAAAGTTGAAATTATCGTCGAAAAAAGTGAAAAAGTCGTGTATATATACCTTTGAAATATTCCGATTTTTTTGCCGATTTTGGTCAAAGTTTAACAAATGCTGCCCAAAACAATGCAAAATGACTATAAATCGTCTTAAAACTCTATTTTACTGATTTCCGGTTCAAACGGAAAAAGTTGAAATTATCGTCGAAAAAAGTGAAAAAGTCGTGTATATATACCTTTGAAATATTCCGATTTTTTTGCCGATTTTGGTCAAAGTTTAACAAATGCTGCCCAAAACAATGCAAAATCGACCAAAAATTTTTTTTTTTTCTAAGGGAACCCCCTATGCACCTTTTTGACGAATTTTTCAAGTTTAACTTCCAAAAAAGATTTCCAGGGCCATTTATAACCATTTTACGTTGTTTTTAACTTTTTTGGCAGTCGAGTACTCAGCCTGCAAGGTCAAATGTAAGAAAATTATTATTCTGAGTTTTGTAAAAACAATTTTATAGTTTTGAAAATAATTTTACAATTTATTTTATAATAACAGCCTGTAGGCTGTACAGAAATAATCAAATTTTATTTTATTTTCGATAATATTAGCCATCTATTTTATGAATGTACAATATTTTTCTATTTTTAATTTACAACATTTTGTTAAAAACTAAAACTGTTATGTCAAAATAATCAATTTTGCAAAGGGCTTTGTAAAAAAGTGTATGTTTCATTTTTTTATAAATAATTCGATTATAAAAATGGTACGACCATATTTTGACAAAAGAAAAAGAAAAATCAAAACCCAAATATAATATTGCCTTATTTATATTTAATTGACAAAATGAATTATTTAATTAAAATATAATTAAGATTTGTTTATACACTTTCTATTTTATTTTTATTCTTAGTTCCACAGCCCCTTGTTTTATTCTAGTACTAAATTCACGAACTATACCTTATAAGAAGGCGCCATTTTTAATGGCGCCTTATTATAATTTATTAATATTTAGTAACGATTTTGGGAATTTCTAAAAATAAAACTAGCTGAAAACGTAAAAGAAGACCAAAAACTAAGTTTAGATGTACGTAAAATTAAAGAAAAATTCAAATAAAAAAAGCAATGATAATTTTTACGTGCGCTTTTTATATACTTCTTATTTACACTAAATTAAAATTACGATAATTCGGTTTGAGGCAGTTTTAATGTTGCACAATTTAATTTAATAATTTTAAGAACATAGCAAAGTATTTTCTAATATTATATTATATTGTTTTATTAAAATATACTTCCGTTTTTTTTTTTAGTACGAAAATTTGTGTACACAATTATTTTAACGTTAAAAAAACGTAATATATACATCATAGCACTGTTCATTTGAATCATTTTTATATTTATTCTAAATCTAGGTAAAAATTATTTCATCGTCAATACTTTCACTAATTGTTTCTGCAATAAACCATCTATATTTTTGCCAATTATCGATTGATTATCAACACAGAATCATGCCTAATTTAATCTATCGCTGGATGTCGATAGATCAAGTGGGATTACATCTGCACACGCAACAAGACGGGAACAGGAACCAATCCATGAAGATACCTTTACAGTCGTTGTCTGGATCGTAGGCGAGCAGACGGTGCCATTTGTACTTCTGTTCGCATCCGCAGTCGCCCGAACAACGATTAGTCCGCGATTTTCTATAAACGAATACATTTTATTGTTGTTAATAATACGTTTAGTTTGCGAGACCGCAGCCCGAGCACCAAATCACTCACGCGCACACTTCTTGATGTATCGCTTGCTCGAAATGCTGCGTGTTCACTATCGCCCGTATTTTGCCCGCCGAATTTGACGCCCAGTATGGGGTGACTATTTCGATTTTGCTTTCGCAAGCGTCCACCCTGGAAAAATTTACAAAATATCGCGAAAATTTCGTTATTGCAACGTTTAATTCTTTTTGGTTGAAAATGTTAGGTATTTAGAGATATTAGGAATTTTTTATGTTTGGCTGAGAGTTTTTATTTAAGGGCGGAGGGGGGGGGGGACTTGAGAAAAGTAGGTTTTCTATATTGAAATTTTTATTTTATTTTTGTATTATTTATAGCCATCGTGCATTATTTTGAATTGAAAATTTTGAATAAAAAAAAAGCAATGACAATTTTTTACGTGCGCTTTTTGTACAATATTTATACTTCTTAAATAAAAAGTGTAAATACACTTATTTAAAATTTGGTTTGAGGCAGTGCTTGTGCAATTTAATTTAACAATTTTAAGAAGAAAAGAAAGTATTTTCTAATAATATATTATATTGTCTTATTAAAATATACTTCCGTTTTTTTTTTTTATTATTTAGAACAAAAATTTGCGGACACAATTATTTTAACGATAAAAACTGTACTTCTGAAGTATTATTATATTTATCTTTATTTAATATTTGTATTTATATTTTATTTATTATTTATTTTTATATTTAATCAAGGCTAAAATTATTTCATCAGGTGATATTTTCACTAATTATTTACGCAAATTGTTGTTGCAATAAACATGTTTATTTTAGCCAATTTTGTTCAATTTATTGTGTTTAATTAATCGTTCGAATCGAAATGATTAATTCTTTCGTTAATTTAATTTTTCAACACTAGCAAACATAATTAAAATTAATTCATTAATAAAATCGTTAATAAAAATTTCAATCGTGGCGTTCGCACTATGCAACTTATCGTACTGGGCCGTATAACAAGTTGCCTACCGTCCACTCTCAGAGCTTTGATTATTCTTAAAACTCTGCCGCGTTCCGCGAAGATTGCCAAATATGCTTTCGGCTTCCGGTTCGCCGTGCAGATCCGGTACGCCGGGCTTCGTCCTGCTACCACCGCCGCCAGGATCATTGTCTGATCCTGCGGCGCGTTTCTGCTTCCTGGCGGTCTGCGTGGCCAGTCCAGGCCCGTATTCAGGCCCCATAATGAACTCGCCGTACATTCGCTTCATCAAGGCTTTGTTCTCGTCGATAAATAGTTCTATTCTATCTCTAATGAAAGATTTATTATAATATTAACAGAGAAGCTTTTTTTGTAATAAAGAATTGTTGAAAAATTGCGAAAAAGATTTGTTTGTTTTAATAAACGAAAAAACAATGTCCTCTGAAAACGATATTTTAATGATTTTAAAGGGACAATAAAATATTAATAAATAATATCATATATCATAGAATAAAATTATTTTTTTATCTAATTTTTATTATAAAAAAAAATGAATGTTTAAAAAAACTTACATAGGATACGTGCTACCGGCAGTAGGACAAAATAATTGTTGGTAGCGTTTTATACAGGGTACCCCTCGAATATATTCTCCCTTTAATTCTAAACCTAAGGCCACGGACAGGGCTGTCCAAAGTATCTGAAAAATATTTAAAAAAATTAAAAATCAAGCGCATTTTTCGATTTTTTTTTTTTTTATAAGCTAGACATTTCTTTCAGTGGACATGATTTATTATATTTAATTTATGCAAATATAATCGTGGGAGAATTATTTTCGATTAATATTTATACGTTACTAACGATATAATTAAAAAAAACAATTTATCGAAGTTATGGTAAATGTAACAAGTGGCTAATTTATAGCGACAGAATTGAAATGGTAATTACAGGTAAGAGGTGAGGCAATTAGCAATAAAAAAAAATTTAATAATCCATTCCGTTCAGAAAATATGAGATTATGTGAAAAAATATTGTGAAATGTATAATATATTTCCCATAGTAGTAAAGTTGGTAAATAATTATGGGAATTAATTGTACAGCGACTAAAATGACTTTGACAGTTGTTATATTACCTTAACAATTAAAGGTGAATGTCAAGTAAGAAATAATATCGAAGATAAATAAATAAGAAACGGAGGAATACATTTATTTATGCAAAAAAAATGCAAGTTATAGATGAATATATTTCTGGATTAATGTTATAATTAAATTTATAAAAAGGAGTAAATAAGATTGCGTGCGCAGATTATGGTTGGAATATATACAGGGTAGTCCTTTTAAATTTTAAAATAAAAAATTGAGAATTGAAAAGAATAAAAAATTTGAAAGATATTACACTTTGATATGTACGAAAACGAATGATATACAATTCTATTAAAAAAATATACTGGGTGTTATATTGAAAATTATCCATTTTTTATAATAGAAATTGTCGAAATTAGTTAAAGCGTTTAAGTAAAAAAAAAAATGTTAGCGAAATAAATAAAAATATTATTCCATTTTTATTAAAATAAAAAAGTTGAACTAAGCATATACAAAAATGGAACACCCTGTAAGGGTGATAATATTTTTACGACCAGGGATTTTAAGGTTTGTATATGAATATAAATTTTCAGCTCTGTATCTTTATTAGTTTTTCAAAGAAAATGAAGAAATCATACATTATAATTTTAATATTTTATTGAAGAATAGAAAAAAATTGTTTATTGTATTTTTTGTTAATAATTTATGAGCGAACAGCGAAATATAAACAAAAACGTTGTACAAATTTAGTTTTTAAAATTTTATAATTTTATTTAAAAAAAAAACAGGTAAATTCTTAATATATCAATTCTTTCGCACAGTAATTTTTTTTTACAAAAATAAGACCTTAATTTTTATTGACATTTTCATCTAGCTTCCTACATTGATATATATGACTTCGTTGTGCCATAAAAATGGTTTGTAATTAATACAAAATCTCGATAAAATCATATCTTACCAATGCGTAAGTACAATTAAAGAGATATATGTTAATTGCGATGGCAGCTGAGACAGATACAGATAGAAAGGTGAAGGCCTTGCAGACACATTCGCTTTCATCCACCTTCGCTGTGGTAAAATGCACGGCGAAGGTGTGATACTGCGATTAGGGCAAGTCACAATAAGTCCGCTTGGAAATGGGCGATATTTACGGCGACGTAAAATTGATACAGCGATAAATGTTTGTTAGTAAACCAAGCGATCGTTTATAGAATTCTTTTGGAAATAATTTTGATTGATTATTTTATTTTTGAATTCGCAAAGAAGGAAATTTATTTATACCAATGATTTGCGTTGGTGGTTAATTAGAGAGAAATTGAGATTGTTAGAAACTAATTGAAATTGTGTGAAAGGGATATGTTGTGCACGGGCTTTGTGAAATATTTGCCATTTGGTGTAAGTAATCGATTGGAGATTGTTATTAATGATAGCAAATTGTGTAATTTTTCTATTGATTGAAAATGAACGTTGGATAAAATTGTGCAATTGAATATTTCATGTAAATTAAAAGAAACGTACTAAAAATTGTAGAAATGAAATATTTTCATGAATAGTCAATTTAAAAAAAATTAAATGAATAAAAACAATTTAAAAAAATTTTTTTTACATTGACGATCACACACAAATTTAAAACTTTGCTTTTTTTTTTTTTAATTGTTACAACTTAAGGGGAAAAAATTTTTACTTAAAAAAATGGTTCCCCATTTGTTTTGCATATTTTTCATAAAAAAAAATTATCAAGAAAGTTATTTTGAAACAAAAAAATGTAATGAGATTTTTTTTTTTATAAAAATAAAAAATATTTAAAATATATTTTTTAATATGTACTATAAAAATTAAGTTCAAATTTTTCAAAGTTAAAACAAATTTCAAATATTTCAAACAAAAATTATTAACATTTTTGTTCAACAAAACAATAATCATTTAAAATCTCTTATTAAAACATGAAAAAAATTCTGTAACATCAAATAAGGTCGCATAAAAATTAAAACAGCTCTGGACGAAAAAAATATGTACGTCGATTATTTAAAAAATGCGGATACAAATTTTTAAACAATAAAACATATTGCACAGGCTTATTAAACACCTCATTATGCATGTAGATTAAATATAAAGTAATAAATAAGTAGATAATTCAATCAAGCGTACAACGCGAACAATCAATTCGTTTTAATGATGGATTTATTACCTGAATTAAATCGAATCATTGAATCATTAAAATAAGGATATTAATATAGGCCGCTACTGCTGCACCCAACATTAGCGACATCTAGTCAACCGTGCGGGTATTAATGCGGCTTCAAATGACGAGCCTTGTAATTTCGAATGTACTATTAGTTGCATACGCTGTATTTAATTCCTTATTTATGCTCAAATATTAAAACCTCAATGAAATCAAAATTTGGTTGTTTCGTTTATAAATTATTCATTTTAAATTTTTATTGCATAGAAATATTTGATAAATAATTTTATTAGTATAATAAAAAAAGAACTGTTTAAACAAGATTTCAACAAATTTTTTTTTTTTAAATACCAAGTAAGAGATGGTCTAAAACCAAAAATTTCAAAAAAAATATGTTTAAAAATTTCAAATAATCGTAGAATTTGCAGTAGATTTTTACATATTTTTGTCATTTTTTAAAAAAATTTTAAATTGTAGAAATCTGCAAATTTATTGAATAAATTTCTCACTTATTTTTTACTTAAATTTTGATTTTAGGAAAAAGCTTTAGTTAGTTTATAAATTGGTTTCGAAAAAAAAAAAATGTATTGCATAAAAAAATAAGTTTAATTTAAAAAAATAATTATTTAAATTATTCAAAAAAAATTTTTTCATAGAATTTTAAATAATCTGTAAGACATCTTTAAGATATGAAAAACTTGAACAATAAAATATTTTATAATTCCATTTTTATTAAAAAAAAAACTTATGATTGTGATTTTTTAAATTAATTTAATTAAATCATTTTTGCAATTTTTTTTTATCTACTAGTCTCTGTATTAAATCGGTCGATAGTACCGTACTAGATTTATTCTAAATTAATTAAAATTTTCTTTATCATCAACGACGCTATTTTTTTGCCAAATCATGTTTGTAAAAAATTAAAAAAAATTTCATATTGCATATTTCTTACCATATTCATTTTCAAATCGCGAAAGAAATTTTCTCATTTTTCTCAACTTTGCTCATTTCACCAAATAAATAAATATATATATATTTTGTCACTCAAAACTTTTTGCATCACTTTTGTATTAAACAGCAATATCAATTCGCAAGAAAACTTTTACAAAACCGAACAAGACGATGTTAATAAACATTAGAATTAATTTTCTTGGCATTTTCTTTCGATTGGTACATTCGCTAATGCGATTGATTTTTTTTTTCAATTTTAAAATTAATAATCGTGCGATCTCGACGCGATTCAAGAATATTATGGCATCATTACATCTTTGCGAAACGAAACGAATAGTTTCGTCGCATATATTCGCGGTTGGTTTGTTTGTTCAAAAAACAGTTTTATGTTGAAAGGACGAGCGCACAATATGAATATTATCGTCGAAAATAGACGGAAATACAGCATGTGCTCGATCAACGCTATAAATAATGCAATTTAGATGTTCGCGGCACTTTTTAGTTTTTTTAAATAAATTTGAATAGTCTATTCATGTAGCGTGAAAGTTGCAAAGTTGATATATCGATGTACTAATTAATTAATTTGAAAAATATTTTTTATCATACATAATCAGAATTTAAAATACAGCTTCCTTAAAAAAAAAAACATTTTTATTTTTCCACGTATTTTATTATTATTTACCCCACGCGCCATCTGTGTTTGAATTACCCAATCAGGATTCCTATCGAACGACTTTTGTTCAAATATTTGATGTAGAAAGCATTTTTTTGGTGAACACAGTCTAGTAAAATTTTGTATTAAATATAATGCCAATTTTATAATAAAGGATTGTGGAAAAATTTCATAAAAGAAAGTTATTTTTTACGTTGAGGGGTCCGTTCATATTTTATCAACAAAAAATTTAGACACACAATTTATTTTACTTATCCTAGGCGCCATCTGTGTTTGAATTACGCAACCATGATTTCTATCTAATTTGTTCAAATATTTGAAGTGATATATGTCGAAAAGTATAAATATTTCATTTTTTGGTGAACATAGTCCAGTCGTATTTTGTATTAAATATAATCAAAAATATATTATAAAGGAAGGTGTTAAAATTTCATTAAAAAAACGTTTTTTAGTCGGTTGACATTTTATCAACAAAAAAGTGACCAAGACATTTCTGTTTTTCCACGTATTTTATTATTATTTACAGCAGGCGCCATCTGTGTTTGAATTACCCAATCAGGATTGCTATCGAACGACTCTTGTTCAAATATTTAAAATAATAAAGTGATAAAGTGATATTTAAAGTGATTTTGGTGAATATATTTCAGTAGTAAATTTGTTCGTTCAGTTCTTATTTCTGTCATAAGTATTTTTAATTAAATTGAATTGAATTGAGTTGAATAATAATAATAGTTTTTTTATAAAATTCCAATTCTTACATTTTACAACAAAATAATAAATTATTTATTCAGAAGCATTGGAAAATATTTATTTAAAATATAGTAAATTAAACGATCAATAAATATCAACAAAACCAAACGTTTATATACAGGGTGTATCAAGAATTATAAAAATCGTTTTAACTATTCGATGTTGATCAATATTTTTTTCATTTGCACGTGACCCTGTATATGGTAGCGTGCTTTAGTTTAAACAATTATCATTAGATGTGCATCTAAAAATAAATTGAAATGATTTCACACCGTGAGAATTGCGATACAGATCCGTAACGAGAACAATAGCTCACCGGGATTTTCCGAAGCAACAAAATTTTTGTCGCGTTGATATATACAGGGTGTTGGAATAAATAAATGTAAATGTAGATTAAAGATGGCTAAAAGTCGATGGTAAAAATTTAAGTAAATATGGAAGATTTTAATTTAAGATTGAAAATGGAAAATTAAAATTTTCGAAATTGCAAAATTAATTTAAAAAATAACAAAAAATATGTTATAACGGTCGAAGTTGTAAATAATATTTAAAAATATGTAAAAATTTAATTAAATTTCTTTTTATGAAATTTTAATGTTTAAAAAAAAGGCAAGAATAAATTTAAAAAACCAAAAAAGTACAATTGAAAAAAATTTTAAATTTTGGATATTCGTAGAAAATACGAATATTCGTTAAAATGATTCTAATAAAATTTTTGATGGACCGTACTTGCAACATGTATCATAAATTACACGTCAAAAGTGATTTAACGTTTTCAATATATTCAAGACATTATTTACACAAGAATATATTATGCACGTTATAGTAAATAAATCATTATTCTCTTATATCAATCTATTCATATTTACGGCATTTAGAATTTTATGGGTATAAAAAAAAATTGAATTGTAAAATTGTTTAATATAAATAATCTAATAAATAAATTATAATATATATCTGTCTTGTAAAATTATTTAAGAAATATATTATTAAATTTTTTAAAAAATGTATAAACATATACGGCTTTTTAGGTTAATAATTGAGTATTTATGTATTGATTAATGATAAATTTAATACTAAACTAAATAGCGGTATATATAAAATATTGGATTTAAAAAAAAAATGTTTTATACAAAATTTGATATTTTTTGAAAAAAAAAATTTTTTGCGTTAGTTAAAGAGTCCGCAATCCTAAAGATTGGTTGGAAACAGCACGCCATGCCGATCTATCCTGAGCTAATCCCTTCATCTCCCTATAGCTATTCATCTCAACGTCTTCAACTATCTGACTCACATACTCCAATCTAGGCCTACCTACCCCTCTCTTTCCCTCCACTCTACCTTCTATGATCAATTGCATAATCCCCCCATGCCTAAGAATATGCCCTACTAATCTGTCTCTCCTACGCTGTAACACTCTCCAAATACTTCTCTTCTCCCCTACTAACTCTAGTACAGCTTCATTTGTTACTTTATCTTCCCAACCAATCCTCATCATCCTCCTATAACACCACATTTCAAGTGCTTCTAATCTACGCTTCTCTTCCTTTCCTATAGTCCACGCCTCACACCCGTACAGTGCTACACTCCAAACATATACCTTCAGTAATATTTTTCTAATACCCAAGTCAATATTTGATCTTAAAATCTGTTCTTTTTCTACGAATGCCTTCCTACCCTGTGCTATCCTACACTTTATATCTACCTTGCTTCGATTATCTTTTGTGATTCTACTGCCTAATAACAAAAATCTGACACTTCTTCGATTCTATTATCTCCTATTGTGATCCTCATTTTTCTACTGCATTCCTTTTTGTCACACCTCATCACTTTAGTTTTACCTATATTTATTTTCATGTTAAAATCCCTAGTCAATACTGCCTGCATACCATTCAATACCCTTTCTAAATTCTTTTCGCTTTCTTCCAATATAGCTATATCGTCGGCGAATCTCAGCATATATATTTTCTCTCCCTGTACATTCACACCTACACTATACTCTTCTTTTACTTTGTTTATTGCGTCTTCTATATATAGATTAAATAATAACGGTGAGAGTGTACATCCCTGCCGAACTCCCTTCCCTATTTTTGCTACCTCTTCTTCCCCCTCAATTCTAACTAAGGCAGTTTGGTGTTTATATAAATTAAAAATTATTCTCCTATCCTTATAATCTATACCCGTTTCTTTTAAAATTCTAAACATTATGTCCCAATCTACATTGTCAAATGCCTTTTCTAAGTCTACAAAAGCTATGCAAGTTACCTTTCCTACCCTATTTCTTTTTTCTACTACCGTTCTTAGTGCTAGAATCGCCTCTCTCGTCCCTCTGTTTTTCCTAAAACCAAACTGATCTTCTCCTAGCCTTTCCTCTACTTTATTTTCTAATCTCCTATAAATAATCTTTAACAATATCTTCGATGCATGTGATAGTAGGCTAATGGTCCTATAGTTCTCACACAAATTAGCTCCTATTTTCTTCGGCATTGTTACTATTCTACTACGCTGAAAATCCTGTGGTACTTCTCCCTTCTTTTTTGCGTAAAAAATAATAATAAATTATGCGAATTTCAACAAAATTGACAGTGATACGATTTAAAAAAATATATATATTTATCGTTTTCGAAAAAAAAATTTTTTTCATATACAATATGATTTATTATTACCTGTCAATCAGTTTTCAATTATTATAATTTAATGCAATTTACAAAATGTTAATTGCGCATTAATCTAATTTACATTGCGAACGAATCGCATTCTCAGCATTGCCATAAAAGACATATTTAATGATAATTGTTTTATTAACGAGCGCGATAGTTATTTGCCAGGTCACAAGTGACCTGATTTACCAGCGCAGGCCTAGGCCTAGGCGCAGACAATCAGATCAATTGTCGGCGCATATTTTTCTCAGAAATGTGCATTCGATCGAAACCCTTTCATATTTTGCTCAACGCTCATAAAACTAATGGTATGTCTACAAGAATGTTACATAAAGGAATAATGAAGGTTGGGCACGATTCAGGGGAGGGGGGGGGGATTCTCCATGGTGAAGAATTTTTTTTTTAAAACGAAGAAAGTTTTTCGTAACATAAAAAAAGTTATAATAATAATAATAATAATAATAATAATGATGATAATGATAATAATTTTGATAATAATGATAATGATGATGATAGTAAATAATAATAATGATAATAAAAGAAATTATTTTGAACAAATAAAGTAAAATAATATAATTTTCTTTTTGCTGTTTCATTTGTGTGGATTCACCTTTACATTTGCAATTGAAGTTAATAAATTAAATTTACACAACAAAAGTATGGCAAACAAGATTTATTTTTATTTAAATAAAATTTATGGTTTATTTTACGATATTAAATCATATTTAATGGTTAATTTATGCGCATTTCGCAATTTCTTGTTGAATTAAGTATTTTTTTATGTTTTTTTTTTATGCAAAATTTACACGGTTATGAAATTTTTTTTATTACGTTTAAAATTATTTAATATTAAACAAAAAATTTTTTTTAACCCTGTTAAATATGATATTTAGATCGATATTTAAATGATATTTAGATTTATAAATTCTTCAAATTATTATTGTACAATATATTTTTAAATATGCGGTAAAAAAATAATAAAGAAACATTTTTACAAGTGGCAACGCTGTTATATTTGGAGAATTGAACTATATTGACTTTGTTGGTAATCGAGTGACAGTGAGCGTCATAAATGACAGTTGGACTAGTTGTGTTTAGATATAACCCTACAAAAGTAAGTTTTTCGAGTTTTATTGTTAAAAAAACACAACAAAATTTAAAAATACTTTCCATACAAATTTATTCAGCTCAAAATTATTTTATTTTTGAAGCAAACGTACGTTTTTACAACAACAAAAAACGTTGTAATTTTCTCTTCTTAAAGAAATATCGTTAATTTTAGACATTCCATTTGACAACTGTCAAAATACATAACCAAACAAAAAATGTTCAGAAGTCACTCTTTTTTTTAATTATGTTTCTAAAATAATATTACATAATTTACTGAAGTATTTCCTGTACTTTAACCATGAGATTTCACAATAAAAAAAGAGATGAGCGAATAGAACCGCACGTAGTTTTATTTTTATATTTTAATCTATTTTTAGTTTTTGCGGCACATTTAATTGCTTGCATGAATCGACATGGAATTTCACGATGTGTTTTTGTGTTTATAAACATTGACAGATGACGTTCTTTTTTTATGACCTACAGTAGGTGCAATATCCGCATCCATGTAATACCGTTTTGTTACATATTTTGTGCCGTTTTTATTATTTGTTTGCATCGATGTAAAAATTAGTTCTTTTTTTTTGTACACTCGTTTATATTTAATTATTTTTGTGAGAAACACCGAAATTTAATTGAAAAATTAAACGTAAATAACGAATCAGTATTGCTACGTTAATTAATTAATTAAAAAATAAATAAAGGCAACTTACATTTAAATTAGAGATATTTTAGTGCCGGTCGAATATCGAATAAAATCGAAGTTTCAATGTGACAAGTACATGTTGATGTGTCATTGGAAATCGAGTGAATATAAATTCTTTAAATCAATATAAATACATGAATAAAAAAAAGTACTAAGCATGATTGTAGTAAAGCAGTTCATCAATAATCAATTGGAAATATATTTTGTACGAAAATGATTTATAATTAATATATATTTATCTAAAATAGAATCGTGTCAATTAGACAAACAATTCCTGACAAATTAATTTGACAGTAATTGTCAAATTAGTGACCTGACCAGACCTGACCTGACCTAACCTGACAAATTAATTTGACAGTAAATGTCAAATTTATTTATTATATTAATAAGCCGAAAATAAAGTGCGTTGAAACTGAACGCTGCTTTATTTCTTAAAATCATTGCGCATCATTAAATTCTTTTTGCATTAATAAATGGCAATCCATCTTCGTTCGTGTAAATGGAAACCGCAGAGCAGAATCTTTTATTTGTTTCGAATGATCTGGTCGTGGATGTGAATTACAATTCTTGTGACGAAATATGGAAAATGTAAAAAACGCGCGCTGGTATAATAAAGGCATTTGTATGCTACTTATGGAAAATGTAGAATTGTAGAGATGAGGTCAGGTTACGTCATCGATGAAGTGATTCATACAATTTTATGGCAAGTCAAATGGAACTGGGAAAATGAATATGTTCGCGTTTAATAATAAGTTTGCGGAAAATGACGTGACGTAAGTGAGAAAAGTCAAAAGTGACATACAAGTCAAACGTGACATATAAGTCAAGAGTTACATATAAGTCAAAAGTGATATGACATATGTCAAAAATGTCAAAAATGTCAAATACGTTGAAAAAGTCAAAAGTGACATACAAGTCAAACGCGACATATAAGTGAAGAGTGACATATAAGTCCAAAGTGATATGACATATGTCAAAAATGTCAAATACGTTGAAAAAGTCAAAAGTGACATACAAGTCAAACGCGACATATAAGTCAAGAGTGACATATAAGTCCAAAGTGATATGACATATGTCAAAAATGTCAAATACGTTGAAAAAGTCCAAAGTGACATACAAGTCAAACGCGACATATAAGTCAAGAGTGACATATAAGTCCAAAGTGATGACATATGTCAAAAATCTCAAAACTGTCAAATACGTTGAAAAAGTCAAAAGTGACATACAAGTCAAACGTGACATATAAGTCAAGAGTGACATATAAGTCAATAGTGATATGACATGTCAAAAATGTCAAAACTGTCAAATACGTTGAAAAAGTCAAAAGTGACAAATACGCCAATAGTAACAGAAACGTCAGAACTGACAGGAATATCGAAAATAAGAAAAGCGATAATTGCATGCTAAAAAATGTCAAAAAAAAATTCTTTGGGCTGCCCATGGATGAGAGTTGTGTGGTCTTCAGATCAATTATATATATTTGTTCGTTGTACATTTGCAATGATATGTCAAAAAAGTTAAAAAATAGAAAATGTCGAAAAAGTCACAGTGATGGGTCAGTCTTTAGTAACATATACGTCAAATATGACGAAAACGTCAAAAGTGACAGAAATATACAAGAAAATGACATAAACGGTAAAGTCATAAGAGACATGTCAAAAAATAGATTTAAAAAAAATATATATATATCAAATAAAAAATAAAAATAATAAAAAAATAAAACGATCATGAATAGGAGTTCCAATATTTTTCGGTATACATTTTCGGTATTCCAAAAATCGATTAAAATGTTAAAAATGTGCTTAACGTTAAAAGTGACGTGTAAGTCATATGTAAGAGATACGTCAAAACTGACAAAAACGTCAAAAGTGACAGGTCATTAGTAAACAGATACGTCAAAAATCCAAAGAAACCGTCAAAAGTGACAGATATATTAAAAAATAATTTTAGAACAGAAAAGATCAAAAAAATATAATTTCTTGCACTTGCCCGAAGGATATGGATATAAAATGGACAGCGGTTTTTTTTTTGTTATACATTTGCATGGGATTTTCTAACGGCGAAAGTATTTAATATACGCCATGTTGTCGCAAAATTAAGTTGTTAGATAATGCTATTTAAATATCTCCATAAAAACAACTCGCTTTTTTAGTGAAAGTAGTAAAGTTCAAACGATGCGCGTTTATATCAGTTTATTGTAGTTTCTTCACAAAAAAAGTCAAAAAATAATAATCTTATCCCGAAGAAAAAATCTATTCATTATTTCGTATCTAGATGTGTTTATTTAATCGTCAAATTTGATTTATTGAAAAAAAATTATCCAGGCCCGTAATTTAATCTGTATATTTTTTACATGTGGTTGTTTATTTGCAGAGGATATATAATTGATATTTCAAATGTCAAACGGATGATAAAAGAGACAAGCATGGACGACTGTAAATCGCGAGTCGAACATTCGCGTCGTTATTATATAGCTGATCTTAATTGAAACAGTTTGTTTGTTTAATAAATGTTACTGGAGCCGTGACATTAGGCGAGTGACAATATTGCGGTTGGATTGTCGTTCAATTTGAGCGTTTCTGCAATGCAAATGGTAAAGCGACAAATGGAGGCCAAGCGACGAAACTAAAGAGAAGATTGTTTGACTTTGAATGCACGTTTTGCTCGATAAAAAAATTATTAGTTAAATTTTGTTCAAAAAATCAAAGTAATTGTTCAATTTTTATCAATCCAAAAATTTTTTTTTTTATATTTGACCCTAAGATTATTATTTTTCATTATTATTTAAAGTAGGGATTTTTTTATTTATTTTTGTCCTTGATTGTATGTACAATCCAAGACAATAGTAATGTGACCCCAATATAATAGTAGTAATGTCTTTGAGTATACTGACGGCAATATCCATAATATCCATGGGATATTCTATTGAAAAAAAAATGGAAAAAAATAATGTAATAATATATGAATAAATTAGTTTAAAAAATAAATAAATTTATTGAAATTTGAAATATATATAAAATTAAAATTACAGATAATTTAGGAAGATGTGAAAAATATCAGTATATTACAAGGAAATGGGAAAAAAGAAACAAAATTTTTACAAAATTTACGATTTGGTCCAAAATTTGATGTAAATTATGCGAAAAGCATAAATTTTTCATTTTTAACTTCTAAAGTATTTTGAAATTTCTGAGCCAAGAAATTTTTTGTTGAACATAGTCCAGTAGTGTAAATTTATTCGTTCAGCTGTTCCAAAAATTCTAATTTATGTTTTAAGGCCTCGGCACATTTTTTTCTGATGGTATGTTCATTTTTGGCAAAGTTTCGAAAATTAACAAAAAAGAAGCTGAATCTTAATTTTTTTTAAGTAACCAATCTCTCATTGCCTAATCTATTTTTTTTTAATGTGTGCTAATTTTTGTAATAAAAAACTTTGCTAACAAAATTTTAAATATATCTGATATCTAAAGCAATTTATTTTTATTAGTCAAATCGGTTCTTTAACAACCGAAAGGTAAAAAAAAAAGCGCATAGTGATTTTTTAGTATTTTTTTTAGTGATTTTTTTAGGCAATTTAGTGATTTTTTTTTTTTTTAAATCGGATTTACAAATCACCAAAGCGTATCTATAAGGGGATATCTTAAAATTTATATAACTCGTAAAAAAAAAAAACAATGGAATTTAAGAAAAATTTTGAGAAAGCAACTTTAAAATTAAATTAAAAATTATTTTAATGTTTATTATAAAATTAAAACTACTTTATACTTAAAAATGTTACATAACGCGAGATAATTTTAAATGAAAGTTGGCTTATTTCATCCTTTCGTCGAATCTATCAAAGCATTTTGTTTATTTTAAACGACGCATAAATAAATTATCGTGTTTTCACAACGGCCGATAATTTGCAAATAAATACACGTCCATTACTTTTAAAATGTCAGCAAAATCCATAAAAATAATGCAATTTTAAGAGCTCAATAACTGCAATAATATCTTTTTTACGACTGCGTGCCGTAAAAAGAAAAGCACCTCAACCGAAATCAACCGTATTCTCAGCTAATGCATTTTTTTTTAAGACAGCCTTAATTTTTTTCATAAACATTATATAAAAATAAACTTTTCTCTTAAAGGTTTTTTTTTTGCGAAAAATGTTTGGAGATACTTAATTTAGTTAGTAGAAAAGTTATTTAAGAAGTTTTTTTTCAAAAGTATTAAATCAATTTTTATTGAAAAAGTCGACGATATTTTTTTAAATTTTTGATTATGTGAACATATATTAAAATGTAGGAAAAATCGAGGGGTGATTGACTAGGAAACTTTTTTGGTTTATTTTATTTTATTTTTGTCTTTGATTGTATGTACAATCAAAGACAATAGTAATGTGCCTTAAAAACAAATATATTTTTAATTTTTTGAATATGTGAATATATATTAAAATGTAGGAAAAATCGAGGGGTGATTGACTAGGAAACTTTTTTGGTTTATTTTATTTTATTTTTGTCTTTGATTGTATGTACAATCAAAGACAATAGTAATGTGCCTTAAAAACAAATATATTTTTAAATTTTTGAATATGTGAATATATATTAAAATGTAGGAAAAATCGAGGGGTGATTGACTAGGAAACTTTTTTGGTTTATTTTATTTTATGTTTGTCTTTGATTGTATGTACAATCAAAGACAATAGTAATGTGCCTTAAAAACAAATATATTTTTAAATTTTTGAATATGTGAATATATATTAAAATGTAGGAAAAATCGAGGGGTGATTGACTAGGAAACTTTTTTGGTTTATTTTATTTTATTTTTGTCTTTGATTGTATGTACAATCAAAGACAATAGTAATGTGCCTTAAAAACAAATATATTTTTAAATTTTTTGAATATGTGAATATATATTAAAATGTAGGAAAAATCGAGGGGTGATTGACTAGGAAACTTTTTTGGTTTATTTTATTTTATTTTTGTCTTTGATTGTATGTACAATCAAAGACAATAGTAATGTGCCTTAAAAACAAATATATTTTGAAATTTTTGAATATGTGAATATATATTAAAATGTAGGAAAAATCGAGGGGTGATTGACTAGGAAACTTTTTTGGTTTATTTTATTTTATTTTTGTCTTTGATTGTATGTACAATAAAGACAATAGTAATGTGCCTTAAAAACAAATATATTTTTAAATTTTTGAATATGTGAATATATATTAAAATGTAGGAAAAATCGAGGGGTGATTGACTAGGAAACTTTTTTGGTTTATTTTATTTTATTTTTGTCTTTGATTGTATGTACAATCAAAGACAATAGTAATGTGCCTTAAAAACAAATATATTTTTAAATTTTTTGAATATGTGAATATATATTAAAATGTAGGAAAAATCGAGGGGTGATTGACTAGGAAACTTTTTTGGTTTATTTTATTTTATTTTTGTCTTTGATTGTATGTACAATCAAAGACAATAGTAATGTGCCTTAAAAACAAATATATTTTGAAATTTTTGAATATGTGAATATATATTAAAATGTAGGAAAAATCGAGGGGTGATTAACTAGGAAATTTTTAGGTTTATTTTATTTTAGTTTTGTCTTTGATTGTATGTACAATGTATGTACTAAACCAAGTGCAATTATAGGTCCAAATGGTATTATACAAAAATTAATAAAAATATACATTGTTTGTTTACATTAGGACTCACCGGTATCTGCACGAAGCTTCCATTATTCAACTGCGGATACGAATACAGGGGCACGACCGGAACCGACCCATTCTTCAGCAAAATCGGGCCCTGTATGGGTGTAACAGGCGTCCGGTTCGCATGCGCCGGTCGCGCAATACTACCCCCACTCCCAACCACCGCACCATCGTCCTCTTCATCATAATAATCCGCATCGTAATCGATCACCGCGTGCACTCGCGTCTTTGCGCTCGCGCTGTTACCACTTGCCACACTCACGCGGGTATAGTGCGGGGTCGCAGGCGGGGCCGGGTCCTGCTCCACCTGTTGCTGATGGTGGTGGTGGTGGTGCACCTGTTGACGCACATGTTGATGCTGGTCCTCCCTCGTGAAGGGACTCTGTGGGTGCGGGTAGCGGTAGGGGGTGCGCGGGTCGGTACTTAGGTTCGGTGCAGCGGGTTGATGTTGGAAGGGGAGCGGTGGCGGTGGATGGGTCGCGTAGGAGTCGGGTGGCTGGTGGGGGGCGTAGCTCAGCGGATTGGGGACGGAGTGGTGGAATGGTGTGGAGTAGTTCAGTAGTTCAGCCATGGTGGGTCGTGTTGTATTGTTGGTTGCGTTCGGTGGCGTGAGGTGGTCGCATTATTGGATGCGGTGGGATTAACGGTGGTGGATTAGGTTGGGTTTTTGTATGATGGTCGTGCCTAGAAATGGATTTCTTTTTGTTAGTCTTAAAGAGAATTACAAAATCATTGGCAAGGTACTGTTTGGCAGATGACCTTCTTTCAAATTTAACCATACTTTCATCGACTGATTGTTCTTTTGTTGGATCGTAATTAATAATGCTGAAATTTACTTCTTAAACTTGTGGTGACCCCTTTAATATCTTGCCAGAACTAAAAATATCGTCTATTAGTTAAATAATCCACAATCCTAAGGATTGGTTGGAAACAACACGCCATCTGTCGTCGATCCACCCTGAGCTAATTAACTACCCTTTCCTTTCCCTCTAGGCCACCTTCTATAACTAATTGCATAATACCCTCACGCCTAAGAATATGACCTACTAGTCTATCTCTTTTGCGCTGTAATACTCTCCAAGTATAAAAGTTTCATTTTTTTGTCATTTTTAGTCCAATTTTTAGTCATATTCCAAATATTCGAAATATTCCAACGAAATCTTTTAGGGAAGTAATTTTTTGTTGAACATAGTCCAGTAGTGTAAATTTGTACGTTCAACTGTCCAAATATTCCAACAAAAATTTTGGGTCGAGTAATTTTTTGTTGAACATAGTCCAGTAGTGTAAATTTGTAAATTCAATAAAACTCCACATAATTTTACCCGATTAAAAAATCACCAATCTCAGCATTACAACAATAATAACATACTCTAGTTAATAATCATAAATTAATATCCTCATTTCACTAATTAATATAGCGCTGTACTTGCACCATGTTGACATTGAAACAAGTCAACAACAGAACTGTCATCTTTAACATCTTGCCAGACCAGCGCAAGAACGAGGAAGTGACGAAAATTCCGCAGCATTAAATCGCGATAAGAACAACTCAAGTCGTTGTTGTATCAACTTGTCGGCAAACAATTTTTTTGTAACTTAAACTTGAGTCTTTGTTTCGTATTTCTTCGGAAGTGTGGATAAAGGTGTTACGGTAAATATGCGCTAATTAAGCGCCAGTTATCGGATAATTAAATCGCCGCCGTAAATTATTTAAATCTTAAGTTATGGCCGAATGAAGACCTCGAATGTGTCGATGAGATAGCGAATAATTTAAATAATTTAAATGCTTTTCTGCGTATGTTACCATAACTGGCGCCATCTATATTACAATTAGTCAATTAGTCAAATACGATTTCTATTTTGTATGTACCAAAAAGTATTTCAACTTCAAAATTCTTTTGTAATTTATGAATTTGGTATTTTTTTGCTGAACATAGTCCAGTAGGGTGTGTTTGTTCGTTCACTTCGTATTTCTTCGGAAGTTGGATAAACGTGTTAAGGTAAATAAGCGCTAATTAAGCGCCAGTTATCAGATAATTAAATCGCCGCCGTAAATTATTTAAATCCTAAGTTATGGCCGAATGGAAACCTCAAATGTATCGATGAGATGGCGAATAATTTAAATCATTTAAATGCTTTTGTGCGTATGTTACCATAACTGGCGCCATCTATATTACAATTAGTCAATTAGTCAAATACGATTTCTATTTTGTATGTACCAAAAAGTATTTCAACTTCAAAATTCTTTTGTAATTTATGAATTTGGTATTTTTTTGCTGAACATAGTCCAGTAGGGTGTGTTTGTTCGTTCACTTCGTATTTCTTCGGAAGTTGGATAAACGTGTTAAGGTAAATAAGCGCTAATTAAGCGCCAGTTATCAGATAATTAAATCGCCGCCGTAAATTATTTAAATCCTAAGTTATGGCCGAATGGAAACCTCAAATGTATCGATGAGATAGCGAATAATTTAAATCATTTAAATGCTTTTGTGCGTATGTTACCATAACTGGCGCCATCTATATTACAATTAGTCAATTAGTCAAATACGATTTCTATTTTGTATGTACCAAAAAGTATTTCAACTTCAAAATTCTTTTGTAATTTATGAATTTGGTATTTTTTTGCTGAACATAGTCCAGTAGGGTGTGTTTGTTCGTTCACTTCGTATTTCTTCGGAAGTTGGATAAACGTGTTACGGTAAATATGCGCTAATTAAGCGCCAGCTATCGGATAATTAAATCGCCGCCGTAAATTATTTAAATCTTAAGTTATGGCCGAATGAAGACCTCGAATGTGTCGATGAGATAGCGAATAATTTAAATAATTTAAATGCTTTTGTGCGTATTTTACCATAACTGGCGCCATCTATATTACAATTAGTCAATTAGTCAAATACGATTTCTATTTTGTATGTACCAAAAAGTATTTCAACTTCAAAATTCTTTTGTAATTTATGAATTTAGTATTTTTTTGCTGAACATAGTCCAGTAGGGTGTGTTTGTTCGTTCACTTCGTATTTCTTCGGAAGTTGGATAAACGTGTTACGGTAAATATGCGCTAATTAAGCGCCAGTTATCGGATAATTAAATCGCCGCCGTAAATTATTTAAATCCTAAGTTATGGCCGAATGAAGACCTCGAATGTGTCGATGAGATAGCGAATAATTTAAATCATTTAAATGCTTTTGTGCGTATTTTACCATAACTGGTGCCATCTATATTACAATTAGTCAATTAGTCAAATACGATTTCTATTTTATATGTACCAAAAAGTATTTCAACTTCAAAATTATTTTGTAATTTATGATTTTGATATTTTTTTGCTGAACATAGTCCAGTAGGGCGTGTTTGTTCGTTCACTTCGTATTTCTTCGGAAGTTGGATAAACGTGTTAAGGTAAATAAGCGCTAATTAAGCGCCAGTTATCAGATAATTAAATCGCCGCCGTAAATTATTTAAATCCTAAGTTATGGCCGAATGAAGACCTCGAATGTGTCGATGAGATAGCGAATAATTTAAATCATTTAAATGCTTTTGTGCGTATGTTACCATAACTGGCGCCATCTATATTACAATTAGTCAATTAGTCAAATACGATTTCTATTTTATATGTACGAAAAAGTATTTCAACTTCAATATTCTTTGTAATTTATGAATTTAGTATTTTTTTGCTGAACATAGTCCAGTAGGGTGTGTTTGTTCGTTCACTTCTTCCAAATATTCCACCGTAAGTATTCAGGGGGTTCTGTCAATTTTTTTAATAGTATGTAGTTTTTGGTAGCGTGTCAAAATATAAAAACAATCGACGATTAAGAAGCTCAATTTATTTGAAAATTGAAAAAAATATCTAACGTAGCTAAAATCTGTCAAAAAAATTCTTTAAGTCAAACTTTACCATATTTCTTATGGAAAATTAACATGGGAAGAAAAAAAATTAATTGTATATAGTTTTTTCAATAATGTTAGTTTTTTTTTATAATTTCAACGCACATTTTTCAAATTATATTTTTCAATAAAACTTTATTCATCATTGCAAAAACTTATACTACAACTAAAAAAGTCATTATCAAAAATTTCAAAAAAAAAATCTATAAATACAACGTTTTAAGAACATATCTAAATTACACTGAAACAATCATTTTTTAAAGCAGCCATTTCAGATCCTTATCACATGTTAAATTCTACGTGATGACAATGTGTGTATTCCTCGAAATGCGCATCTAACTAGTAAATACTTCGGCATACGTTTTTTGTTTTATTTTTTTGTGTATAAAAATATTTGCCATATTTATAGTATTATATTATTCCGTGACTAAATCTTTGTTGGCCAACTTTCATTGAACGTGCTATTACTTGACCCATACTATATCGTACAAAGAATGTCATTGAATGTCTTTGTACAGTTTACTTTGCTACCGATATCTCGACTCGATATCATATAAATTATTAAACACAATAATGTATTATTATTGTATATACAATTCAGGAAAAATTGTATTATTTATATAGAAGTCTGCACGACGGAATTAATAATAACATTATTAATTGTGAAAGTTTCACCTTCAATTTTAGATCGGCATTTGATATGTATATATATGATGGCAACGCCCACCTTTAATAAAAAAAAGCTAGTTTTAGTTAGAGCTGCTGAGTGACTATCTAGAAACAGGCCTGGCCAAACATTAAATACCAATCATTCAAAAATAATGTTGAAATCGATGAAAAAGGAATTTTTCTACCGAAATTTGTTACGTATTTATTATCTAGATATGCAATCTAAAAAAAAAAATTTTGTATCATTTTTGTTGCGACGGGATGTTAATAATCAATCGATTGATTTATTCATTTTAGAACGATTCGATCAAATTGAAAAAGTGGAAAAAGTTTGAATTAACGAGTTTCGTATTTTTGTCTAGTTTTTTTATTAATGTTTGTGGGAATATACAAGGTGGGCCAAAAAAATTTTTTTAACTAAAGCGATGTTCAATCAACACTCGAATAAGAAATCTTACGATTTATTTATTTTTTCGTAACCAATAAACGATTTTTTTTTATAATAAACTGTTTTTATTTTTTTACAAAATACAGCAAAAATTTATTCAAAAAAAAATCCTCATTTCGATCATTTAAACAAAAAATGGCACTCATCGAAGATCAAGAAAATTTGTTAAAAAAAAATTGCATCAAGAAAAAAAAATTTTTTAATATTTGTCAAAAAAAATTTATCTCGATAAAATTGAAATGGTTTATCAAAAGTTCAGAGTGATTTCTAGAAATTTAAAAAATTTATATATATATTATTTTTCAATGCGGTATTATATATTGTATATTACGATGGAGTTTTGATGGACTGTTTCGTTATGATACGTTCATTTTTGGTACACGCTGTATATTAGTTAGCCGCGACAATTTTAGAACGATTCGATCAAACTAGATTAGTTAAATTGAAAAAGTTTGAATTAACAACGAGTTTCGTATTTTTATCTAGTTTTTTTTATTGATGTTTGTGGGAATATACAAGCTGGGCCAAAAAAATTGTAATAACTTTATTTTAACGAAAGCAATGTTCAATCAACACTCGGATAAGAAATCTTACGATTTATTTATTTTTTCGTAAACAATAAACGATTTTTTTTTTAATAATAAACTGTTTTTATTTTTTTTACAAAATACAGCAAAAATTTATTAAAAAAAAAATCCTCATTTCGATCATTTAAACAAAAATTGCACTCATCGAAGATCAAGAAAATTTGTTAAAAAACAATTGCATCAAGAAATTTTCTTTTTGATTTCTAGAAATGATTTCTAAAAAGTGATTTCTAGAAAATAAAAAAATAAAAATATTTTTTATCAATGCAGTACTATATATTGTATACTACGATGGAGTTTTGATGGACTGTTTCGTTATGATACGTTCATTTTTGGTACACGCTGTATATTAGTTAGCCGTGACAAAACAAAAGTCTACTAAAAGAAACTATATTACAATACAAGTCTATAGATAATGCAGCATATATTAATCTATTATTAAATAATAATATTAATAAACAACTGGTTGAGGTGAGGTGGAGGAATGCCAATTAAAATGTGGCTCAATTTTTTTTTTTTTGTTCTTTTAATATTGTAGTTACAATTATAATTATATATATTCTGTATAATAAAAAAAAAAATTTCTAAAATTTGATTACAAAGGCTTGATATAATTTATGTTAATAAAGAATTTTTTATATAAAAAATACAAATTTCAACGCTTCTTTTTTCTTCTTCAAAAACACACATTTTGGTACACCCTGTATATTCGTGTATAATTAAGTATGTTTTTTGATTTTTTTAAAAAGATTGATTATAATATATAAATGAAAGTATATTTAAATAAATACCTGAATTTGTGCAAGAAAATATCGATGAAGAAACATTATTAAGGGGATACCATACATTTTTAAATCATATATATTAAATACGCTAGACCTGTCAAAATTTTACCTTACCTGTCATTCTATTCCACATATAACTACAAAAAGATCTTTATTTATTAAAAGAAGTCTCAATAAATTAATACATAATCAATACAGAATTTACTTAAAATTGAATTTTAAAGTCGGAAAATTTTTTTTTTACTGAAATACAATATATAGGTTGGAGCGGTTCAACAAATTTCAAACGAATGAAAAATGCGAAATTCATTAAAAGTGTGGTATCCCCTTAATATATAAAATCAACATTTTATCGCAAATTTCTCAAGTACAAAAAGACCTGACCTGACCTTACCTGTTATTCTATTCCACATATAACTACAAAAAGATTTTTATTTATTAAAAATATTCTCAATAAATTAATACATAATCTATTTATTTATTACTTAATCTTTTATAAATATATAAAAAAAGAATTTACTTAAAATTTAATTTTAAAGTGTGAAATTTGAATAAAAATTTTTTTTTACTGAAATACAATATATAGGGTGGAGCGGTTCAACAAATTTCAAACGAATGAAAAATGCGAAATTCAACAAAAGTGTGGTATCCCCTTAATATATAAAATCAACATTTTATCGCAAATTTCTCATGTACAAAAAGACCTGACCTGACCTGACCTGTTATTCTATTCCACATATAACTACAAAAAGATTTTTATTTATTAAAAATATTCTCAATAAATTAATACATAATCAATTTATTTATTACTTTACCTTTTAAATAAAAAAAAAAAACAGAATTTACTTTAAAATTTAATTTAAAGTCGGAAAATTTGAATAAAATATTTTTTTTTTACTGAAATACAATATATAGGGTGGAGCGGTTCAACAAATATCAAACGATTGAAAAATGCGAAATTCAACAAAAGTGTGGTATCCCCTTAATATATTATATAAAATCAACATTTTATCGCAAATTTCTCAACAACAAAAAAATTTCGCTTCGCTACAACGACCAGAAAACTAATTTATAACAAACAAAAAAACAAAGCACGTTGCAGTGAGTAATTTAGATTTTATAGTTATTTTGTGATGATATTTTAATCGACAAATAATCATTTTATCAAGTATTAAAGTCGGTGGTATATAGTGTATTGAAGCATTAAATTTAAACTCCAAATTGATATAAATAAACGAACGAACGTAAAGAACAATATCGTTGTTTTTTTTATCAAATTGAATCACTGCATTTATTACCAACGCTGTAATAGTGATTAGGCAACTCAATATACAACAACAAACAAAACGTGGTTTTACCCAATTAAGTACCACCTACCAAATCGGTATATTCAAATGAAAGTACCACAAGATGTGGTACAAATCTTCAATTTTCAAATTTTCAATTAAACTGACCTTTTGATGGTACTCAAACTGAGGGTACCTTCTAAGACCGTGGCGCCGCTACATCGCCAAATCAAACATGTTGGCTTGGGGTACCTTTCCTACGAATTCGCTGAAGATTTTCAATTTCGCACCACCAAAATCTCACCATCAGCTACACTTGGTAAAATAGTACCGCACGAGATCTCGAACAAACTAGCTCATTGATTGGAATTGGTGTACCAAATGAAGCGCGATCTTCAATTGAAGAAGAGGTGAGAGTGTTGGGTAGGTACCGTCAACAGTCGCGGCTCACCATCAGCAGCGAACTGTTTGACGGTTGATTGGGTGAGTATCTTCTTCTTCTATTGCTCGCACGCACTTACCAGCTCAGCTGGCGGTACTAGAATGGTAGGTGGTGGTACCACCGGTGGTAATGTGTCTTAGCGTGCTAGCTAAGACTAGGTAAATGTAACTGGAGTAATCGGGTCGCGTGGTACCCGTGAAGTATTGCTCGCGGTACGTGGATGAAGGGAAAAAATGTTTGTTCTTCCAGGTGTGGGTTTGTTTTTCTTTCTTGGAGCCGAAGCAAGAGTTTTTGTCCAGTTTGGTGGTACCATTTTTGTAATTTAAGATGTCTTGTGATATGAATTTTTGAAAAAAAAAATTTTGACTTTCATTTGATAAAAAATATTCTTGAAGGTTTTAATTTTTTTTTTCGAAGCCATTTTTTTTATTTCGAAATGAGTGGGAGGAGGTACCATAATGGGCTAACAATACATGTTTATTTATCCATTTGTTTTTTTAATTAAAAATTGTGTGAAAAGTTATAGTTTAGTTTTTTAGGCTTATTTTTTTAGATATAAAAAAAAAATAAACATAAAAAATTATCTTAAAGCTAAAAATATATTTTATCATTTCTGGTAATTAAAGTTAATTGAATCAATATTTTTACATATTAATATTAAAAATAAATAATAAATGAATAAAATTTTTTGTCTAATTAAATTTTATTTTTCGGATTTTAAAGAGGAAATTTTTTTTTGTAGAAAATATTTATCTACTTATATTAAAGTACATATACATACATATATTAAAAAATAATCATTAATAATTTTTTTATTAACAATAATTTTTTATACGAAAAAATTAATGCTGAAGCTGAAAATAACTTTTTTACTGCTTTCGTTTTAATGCGTTAAAATTAATAAAAATGAGTTTAATAAAAAATAAAATAAATGAGAATAAAAAAATGACAAGAATTTACGATGAATTATGAATTTTTACGCGAATAAAAAAAAAATCGTTCGTAAAATCTAAAATCCTAAAAATTTATCATAAAACCGAATTTAGAAAATTGTAGTTTATTTTTTTAGGCTTATTTTTTCTAATTATTTTTTAGATTAAAAAAAATAATAATAATAATAAAATTTGATAGAAATCTATTTGTCTACTTGTCTATTTATAATTATAATTTTTAAATTAAATTTTTGAATTAATTTTTTTTTAAATATATTCTCCTTTGCACTTTTTCGACATTTTTTTCAACTTTTTCTGATTGAAATGCAAATCTCTAAAAATTATTTCTAGAACGATTTATTGTAATTTTACGTTTTTCTGGAAATTTAAAAAAATTTCATCAAAATAGACGAAAGATTGAAATTTTTCGACTTTGCCCTTTTTCGACAAATTTTTCAACTTTTTCTAAAGGAACTGCAAATCTCTAAAAATTATTTCTAGGACGATTTATAATCATTTTACGTTGTTTTGAAAATTAAAAAAATTTTGATCAAAATCGACAAAAAAGAATTAAATTTTTGGGTGATATTCGATATTAATATTAATAAAATATTTTAACAAATTGTATTATAAATAAAAATCCTACGATGACCAGGCCGTCATTTATTTTGTACGAATTAATTAATTCTGTCATAAAATGACCTGCACAGGTAAATTATCGTTTGCGAAACTAATTACAAAATTCCTATTATTGTAAAAAAAAAAAAATGTTTCTTTATTAATTTCCCACTATCAAAAATAATGAACGAGCACTTCAATTAGATGACAATGTACTAAATGCGGTGCGCTTCGAAGTATCTAGTATTTATTTTTGTACTTGACTTGTTAAAAATTTAGAGCGAGCATACCTTTTATTTAATTTAAAATTATTTCGTGTTTTTTTTTTCATTTTCAAAAGCATTTTGTTGATTTTAAAATGTGGGTCAATTTTGTCGAACGAATTACTGCTGAAGTGTTTATTTGTATACACTTGAAGTTGAAGAAATATATATTTTTTAATATTTTTAAAAACGATCTTATTTAGGATATTAATTAAATTTATTATTAGCTTCAACAATTTATTTATTTTTATTTCGGTTTATACATACTTCCATAAATTTACAAAACAATACATTTAGCTACCCTGTAGATTAAAAAATTTATAAAAAAAAAAAATGTATGTATGTATTTTATGTCGTACATAGGAGGGTATTATGCGATTGGTTAAAGAAGGTAGCGCACAGGGAAAGTATAGGGTAGAGCAGGCCTTGTACTAAAGACAGTGGAGGTAAAACCAAATTACATTATCTATTTGATATAATCAAGTGAAAGTACCTTGCAATCTCATTATTGATAGTATTAGCCTCTATTTTATTGAATCGTTCACTCTGAACGGTTCAATCAAATGACAGGCGTGCTGTGACGATGTTTTGCAACAACCTACACGTCACTATGACCTAGTTCGTGAACTCTCAACTAGATGGCGCACGGTGTACGTATTGATGTACTTGTACTAGGTCCTGAACCTAGGTCAGCGACTTGTAAACGATGCAGTATAGTATACATTACATATACAGTACTAGCAGTTATTTAGTGATAAAGTGTGTTGGTGAACGGAACGAAATTATATTTCCTTATATATATGTTTTGTATAAATTATAAACATTGTTGTCTTTTCTTCCTCATTCCTAATTCAAAATAAGTATTGTAATAATTCGATTTATTTATTTTTTACCATTTAGTATTTTTATATTGAGAAAAGAAGAGATTATTTTCTGTATGTGCATGTATTTGGTCATATAGGTCGTGAACTAGTTCATTTTTTAAAGATGTGGTAGTTCACGACCTATAGTTCGTGAACGGTACATTTAAATGAAAAAAAATCGATTTGATATAATCAAGTGACAGTACCTTGCAATCTCATTATTGATAGTATTAGCCTCTATTTTATTGAATCGTTCACTCTGAACGGTTCAATCAAATGACAGGCGTGCTGTGGCGATGTTTTGCAACGACCTACACGTCACTATGACCTAGTTCGTGAACTCTCAACTAGATGGCGCACGGTGTACGTATTGATGTACTTGTACTAGGTCCTGAACCTAGGTCAACGACTTGTAAACGATGCAGTATAGTATACATTACATATACAGTACTAGCAGTTATTTAGTGATAAAGTGTGTTGGTGAACGGAACGAAATTATATTTCCTTATATATATGTTTTGTATAAATTATAAACATTGTTGTCTTTTCTTCCTCATTCCTAATTCAAAATAAGTATTGTAATAATTCGATTTATTTATTTTTTACCATTTAGTATTTTTATATTGAGAAAAGAAGAGATTATTTTCTGTATGTGCATGTATTTGGTCATATAGGTCGTGAACTAGTTCATTTTTTAAAGATGTGGTAGTTCACGACCTATAGTTCGTGAACGGTACATTTAAATGAAAAAAAATCGATTTGATATAATCAAGTGAAAGTACCTTGCAATGTCATTATTGATAGTATTAGCCTCTATTTTATTGAATCGTTCACTCTGAACGGTTCAATCAAATGACAGGCGTGCTGTGACGATGTTTTGCAACGACCTACACGTCACTATGACCTAGTTCGTGAACTATCAACTAGATGGCGCACGGTGTACGTATTGATGTACTTGTACTAGGTCCTGAACCTAGGTCAACGACTTGTAAACGACGCAGTATAGTATACATTACATATACAGTACTAGCAGTTATTTAGTGATAAAGTGTGTTGGTGAACGGAACGAAATTATATTTCCTTATATATATGTTTTGTATAAATTATAAACATTGTTGTCTTTTCTTCCTCATTCCTAATTTAAAATAAGTATTGTAATAATTCGATTTATTTATTTTTTACCATTTAGTATTTTTATATTGAGAAAAGAAGAGATTATTTTCTGTATGTGCATGTATTTGGTCATATAGGTCGTGAACTAGTTCATTTTTTAAAGATGCGGTAGTTCACGACCTATAGTTCGTGAACGGTACATTTAAATGAACTACGGACTAGGTCCTCAAAGTGACTTGCAGTTTGCCATCGCTAATCAACACAATCTTGTTAATTACAAAAATTGATTGCGCTCGAGTATCGTAAAAAAATATTTCGCATTGTTATCATTAGTTATGCGATGATTGTTGCATATAAGTTAGAATGAACAATTCATTGGGGGAACAGATTTGTGTGAAATCGATATATAGCGGTGTATAAGTGATTTTTTTATTGATTTGAAATTAATTTGTGTCGAAAAAAAAAATTTTTTTTTGCGTTTAATATTATTTTATAATATTTTTTAAGTGGTTTGTTGAATTATTGAAATGATCGACAAAATACGAAAATCGCGTTTTCTTCAGTATTATGCAGCGATTGCAGGTAGGTAAATGAGAGGGACGATTTTTTTGTTATTAAAAAATTTCGTAATTAGTATAATTTTAAATTAATTACTGTGCAATATAATATTGTTATTAGTGAAGTTAGGAGGAAAGATCAAGTAGATACGTGGTCAGGAGAATATAGATTAATAACCACAGCATCAGATAATGGGCATACCGGTGTAGGTTTTATAATGAATAGAAAGTTGGGATGTAGAATAAAGAGTTATTGCCAAGTTAGTGATAGAATTATAACTATTAGATTAGACACGAAGCCAACGGACACAGTTATAGTGCAAGTATATATGCCAACTTCAAGTCACGATGATGAGGAGGTAGAATCCATTTATGAGGAGATTGAATCTAGGTTAGCAAACGTTAAAGGACAGGATAATCTAATTGTAACCGGAGATTGGAATGCCGTAGTAGGTAAGGGAAAGGAAGGTTCAATAGTAGGAGAATATGGAATAGGAACACGTAATGATAGAGGGGATAGATTGGTAGAGTTTTGTATTAGGAATAAGCTAGTGGTAGCAAACACGCTTTTTCAGAATCACAAGCGCAGGATATATACGTGGAAAATGCCAGGAGATATAGGGAGGTATCAGATAGATTACATACTGGTTAAAGAGAGGTTTAGGAACCAGATTAAGAATTGTAAGAGTTACCCTGGAGCAGATATTGATAGTGACCATAATTTAGTAGTCCTGGACTCAGAGGTCAAATTCAAGAAATTACAGAAGTTTAAACAGGTCAGAGTAGATGTCGGTAGGTTAAAATTAGCTGATGTATGTGAAAAGTACAAGCAGAAAGTAGAAATCATGGCTAATGGAACATCTAGGAGCGACATAGATTGCGAATGGAGGGAAATCAGAAATGGGTTAACTACAGCAGCAAATGAAGTATTAGGCACAAAGAAAAGGGCAGGTAGGAGAGAATGGATCACGGAAGAAATAGTTGAAATGATAGAAGCAAGAAGGAAAATTAAAATAGGAAACACAGAAGCAGGACAGAAAAAATATAAGGAACTAAGGAACTTAATTAATAGGAAATGCAAGCTAGCGAAAGAAGAGTGGATAAAAGGAAACTGTGAGGATATTGAGGAGGATATGAGAAGAGGTAAAGTAGATTTGGGCTACAGGAAAATTAAGTCACATTTTTCTAAAGTAAAACCAAACGGTAACATTATATGTGATAAGCAGGGTAAGGAACTCACAGAAAATAAGGAAAAAGCTAGAAGATGGAAGGAGTATCTTGAAGATTTATATAAAGGTAGGCAGGACATGGAGGAGCTAGAAAGTGTGGAACAGATAGATGAGGATGACTTAGGTCCTAGCATACTTAGGTCAGAGTTTCATAGAGCATTAAATGATTTACGGAATAACAAAGCAGCGGGGATTGATATGATACCAGCCGAATTAATAAAACACGCAGGGGAAAAAATGCAGGAGCGATTATACAGGTTAGTTTGTAAAATATATGAGAAGGGAGAAGTACCACAGGATTTTCAGCGTAGTAGAATAGTAACAATGCCGAAGAAAATAGGAGCTAATTTGTGTGAGAACTATAGGACCATTAGCCTACTATCACATGCATCGAAGATATTGTTAAAGATTATTTATAGGAGATTAGAAAATAAAGTAGAGGAAAGGCTAGGAGAAGATCAGTTTGGTTTTAGGAAAAACAGAGGGACGAGAGAGGCGATTCTAGCACTAAGAACGGTAGTAGAAAAAAGAAAGAGGGTAGGAAAGGTAACTTGCATAGCTTTTGTAGATTTAGAAAAGGCATTTGATAATGTAGATTGGGACATAATGTTTAGAATTTTAAAAGAAACGGGTATAGATTATAAGGATAGGAGAATAATTTTTAATTTATATAAACACCAAACTGCCTTAGTTAGAATTGAGGGGGAAGAAGAGGTAGCAAAAATAGGGAAGGGAGTTCGGCAGGGATGTACACTCTCACCGTTATTATTTAATCTATATATAGAAGATGCAATAAACAAAGTAAAAGAAGAGTATAGTGTAGGTGTGAATGTACAGGGAGAGAAAATATATATGCTAAGATTCGCCGACGATATAGCTATATTGGAAGAAAGCGAAAAGAATTTAGAAAGGGTATTGAATGGTATGCAGGCAGTATTGACTAGGGATTTTAACATGAAAATAAATATAGGTAAAACTAAAGTGATGAGGTGTGACAAAAAGGAATGCAGTAGAAAAATGAGGATCACAATAGGAGATAATAGAATCGAAGAAGTGTCAGATTTTTGTTATTTAGGCAGTAGAATCACAAAAGATAATCGAAGCAAGGTAGATATAAAGTGTAGGATAGCACAGGGTAGGAAGGCATTCGTAGAAAAAGAACAGATTTTAAGATCAAATATTGACTTGGGTATTAGAAAAAGATTACTGAAGGTATATGTTTGGAGTGTAGCACTGTACGGGTGTGAGGCGTGGACTATAGGAAAGGAAGAGAAGCGTAGATTAGAAGCACTTGAAATGTGGTGTTATAGGAGGATGATGAGGATTGGTTGGGAAGATAAAGTAACAAATGAAGCTGTACTAGAGTTAGTAGGGGAGAAGAGAAGTATCTGGAGAGTGTTACAGCGTAGGAGAGACAGATTAGTAGGGCATATTCTTAGGCATGGGGGGATTATGCAATTGATCATAGAAGGTAGAGTGGAGGGAAAGAGAGGGGTAGGTAGGCCTAGATTGGAGTATGTGAGTCAGATAGTTGAAGACGTTGAGATGAATAGCTATAGGGAGATGAAGGGATTAGCTCAGGATAGATCGGCATGGCGTGCTGTTTCCAACCAATCTTTAGGATTGCGGACTCTTTAACTAACTATAATTTTATTTAATCGTGGCGAATGCAGAAAAAAAACTAATTAGATAAAAAAAAAAACGATAAAATGTTTATTTAATTTTTTTCACTTTTATTTGAGTAACAATGAAATTTTTTGAATTTCAAATTAGCAATAAACTTTGCAAATTTGTTAATGAATATCGTAAAAAATAACGTAATTTTTTTTGAAATAAACTAAATTTAAAATTTAAGTATTAAAGTATTAAAAACAAAGTTTAATAAAAAAAAATTTTTTTTGATTCGTTGTAAAAATTTTGTTTTCGAAAATTTACATTCTATTAAATTTTCAGCCACAACCGCAACTAGTTCATCGACAAAAAAAATAACGTCATTTCTTTTTAATAAACAAAATTTAAAATTTAAGTAGTAAAGTATTAAAAAAAAAAGTTAAATAAAAAAAACATTTTTTTTGATTGGATGTAAAATTTTTGTTTTCGAAAATTGACATTCTATTAATTTTTTAGCCACAACCGCAATTACTGGTTCATCGACATATCTCTCGTGGTCTTCACCCACCCTACCAAAACTCTCTTCAGGCGATTCCCCAATTGGGGTGACAATAAATAAGGTACGAACGAATTCAAAAAACACACCCCTATAATGTGTACAAGTATAATATAACTTTTAAATCGCGCGAAAAGTTACTTCTATTTTTTTTTGGTTCATTCGAAGGTGTTATAAATTTTTGGGGAACAACCAAAAATTTCACCAATAAAAAAATTGTAATCTACAGGGTAACGCAAGTGTGATTGTTTTATGAAATTGTAAACCACAATAAAAATTAATAATTAACAAAAAATTAATTACAGTATAAAATATCACCCACACTTAAAGCTAGATGCGCATTTCGAAGGCTATGCCCCCATCTTCACTAGCACAAGATAAAAACGAAATAAAATACCTCTGTGATTGATATACGATTAAATATATTTAAAAAAATCAACATGACAAAAATATTTCAAAATATAGTATAATATGACAAATATTTGAAATACTTCTGTCATGTTGACTTTTTTAAAAATTTAATTGTTTAGCAGTCGCGATTTGACAGTGACAGGTATTTTATTTTGGTTTTTTATCCTGTGCTACTGAAGATGAGGGCATAGCCTTCGAAATGTACATCTAGCTACTTAATAGTTTAAGTTACGGTAAAAATTTTACGGTAAAACCCCCGCATAAAAAGTTTTATTTACCGCAAAAAAAAGAAGATTTTTAAACACAAAATGGGAAAATGACACTAAGATACTAAGTATACTAAGATAGCCTTTTTTAAATATAAAAAAATATTTTTTTTTTCATTTTCAAGTATATATAAACAAACACTTCAGCAATCAAAAACTAAATGACAGCCTGGTCATCGTACGATTTTAATTTTTATTACAATTTGTTAAAATTTTTGATTAATCATCAATTTATATATTTCCTTAGAAAATAAACATTATGCGCTTTATAAGTCTACTTACCCCGCTTCCTTTCCCTCCTTACACTACCTTCTATAACTAATCGCACACTACCCCCGTGTCTAAGAATACGATCCACTCTCCTCCGCTATAATACCATCCAATTGGTTCTTCATCTGTGACTTGAACTGCCTACCCAATCTTCATCATCCACCAGAAGCACCACATTTCAAATCGAGATTTTCCCATAATTTGATATGTACATATTTATTTTCGAAAATTTGACTGCGCCCCCCATCGGAATTCTTAAGGAGGAAGGATCATGGGTTAGTTCGATCGCGTTGCTGTTTTCGTTGCCGGGTAGTATAATGTCCGCGTACGTTCTGCAGAAATTTGGCAGACGAGGGACGTTGATACTAGCGTTCTTCCCCATGTTTTTGCCGTGGTTCGCCATCATGTTCGCGAATTCGTTGTGGATGCTGTTGCTCTTCAGAGCTATCGGTGGTATATCGATTGGTCTTGTCACATCGGTGAGTAAATGAAGAGATCCCCAATATGTCCATTTTAAAAACAAAAATACGCACTTTTGATTGAATTATATATAATAAAACACGCTTTTCTCTGTACCTATCTAACACTTCCGAATTAATAATAATAAATCACTTTATTTAGTCACTTATATCAAAAAAGGAAGTGAAATACAATTACAAAAATAATTGCATTGTATTGTGTAATATTGCATAATTCTAATAGTAATATAATATGTTAAACATATTATTCTCATATTAAAAATAAATAAGTCAACATAGTCTTAATGCGTAGGATAATCGACGTTTAGAATAAATGACGAATAGCATACTTGACTCTTAGGAGCAATGGTGGTAGGATGAATGACGAGTAGGAGGAATGGTCGGTAGGATAAATGATGTGCTCCTTATATGCAGTTTGCATTGGCAGGTTATAGCGACATCTAGGGGGTAATGTAAAAACTTATAAATCCACTGCAGTAGAGAAAACTGTATACTGCGTAACCATTAAAATTTCTACTATTTTCAACATTACGGCGTATGGAATTTTTATTCTTAGTAAATCAACGTTTTAGAACCGTGGCCCATATTTGTACTACTTTTTCCCGTTTTTTAATGTCCATTTTAAAGGAGTAAAACTTGTTCTGGTGTATAATGGTAAACATAACCATAAAGCCACTATCTTAGTAGATTTTGTTAGTTTTTATGCGATAAAAATGCCCACAGTGGGCGCTGGACGCTGCAAGCATACGGAATGTAAAAAGAAATCTCATTTTATGTGCGAAGTGCACAAACAAACACAATTGTTTCTTTAAATATCACACCCGCTTGTAATATTTGATGAATTTTGTTTTTACAACATATTTTTCTAATTTTATGTTAAGATTACAAATACATTTGTGGTTTTTTTTCTAATAAACTTCAACTAATATAACATAATATCAAAAAGTAGTTTTCAAAAATATATTCAACCGTATGCTAATGGCGTCCATAATGGTGGATATATATATTTTTTTTTAATTGGCATTCGTACAGCCTAGAAAATTATTGAAAAAATTCTTATATGCACTGTGCGTAAAATTGGAATTTTATCTCTAAAGGGCAAAAAATTGAGAGTGAAAGGGTTAAATCTATTAATTTATGCAACATACCAACAACAGTTTTGAATTATTTGAATTCTTCTAGAATCTGCATTAGTAATACAGGAACCATATACGTGTGCCGCTCTGGCGGATTTCAGCGTTTTTATAATCACCTCAATTTTTCTCGGCAATCAAAATTGGTACCATCCGGTCGCTATTAAAAAAATATGGTAGCGATTTTCAGGACGGTCGGTGTAAAATACGCGAAGTAAAGGCGCCTCGTTTTTTATTTGAATCATATTTACGATTTAAGAACATTTAACAAAAACTGCGCTCGCATTTCTCCACCCTCAACTTTCGCTCATATACGTTCCTTCTCCCATTCAAGGGTTGCGCGATTTACAACGGCGAAATTGCAGATTCCGACGTGCGAGGAAAGATCTCTTCAATCTTCAATCTTATGAAGCTTGTTGGGGACTTGGTAGTACTCACCTCAGGTTCCTATGTACCGTACAAGGCTCTCTGCGGTATCTGTGCTGGTTTAGCCGTTTTGTTCTTGTCACTGTTCTTTTGGATGCCCGAATCTCCGTATCATTACGTCGAGAAAGGAAGATTGGAAGATGCTAGGGCAGCCTTGGTGAGGTTTAATAGTGGCGATATTGACAGTGGCATAATTGATAAGAAACTGGAAGAGATCAAGTTGACGGTAGAAGCGACTAAAAATCAAAGTACAAGTGTAAGATGGTAAAATGACAAATTGTTGATTGTTTTAGTTTGAAATTTTTCAGTTGTAATTAAATATGTGAAATTTTGATCAACCTTCATGCAAATAAACTGAACACTTCTTTTTCTAAAGAAGAAGCACGTTAACATTTCATTCTAAAAATCGACAAACCAATTATTTTTAAACTTTTCAAGCAGAAGAATTTTTCTTGATCTTGATCTGCTTGATTCGAATTTTTTTAGGTATGGGAATTCTTAAGCAATCCCGCATATCGACGTATCATCTTCATCATATGGGGTATTAAAACTCTTCAGATGGCCAGTGGTACGTTGGCTATGGACAGTTATTTGCAGACAATCGTCCAAAGCTCAGGCAGTAGCATATCACCAGAAATGTCCAGTATTATTTTTGGTGTTGTGCAGCTACCTGCTGCTTTTGTGGCCATGTATTTGGTGGACAAAGCTGGACGTAAGCCATTGCTTATGACGTCAGCAACAGTAGCGGGCATTGCTTTGATCGCTGAGGGGGCGTACTTCTTTTTACAGGTAAGCATGTTTGAAAATGTTTCGGAAGATGATTTAAAACATTGAACTCAGCTGTTTTGGACAGCTTTCTCTTTACACCAAGGTGCCCCCCTTTTTAAATTTAGCCCCCCCCCCCCATCCCGCCAAATGATAAAAAATCACTGTAGCTTTAAGGTACAGTGTTTTTTCGATTTGTAATTTCGAAATGTTCTCAATAATTTACGAAAATCTTTTCAAACAATGTATTTTTAGGATTACCTCGAAGCTGACGTCAGTGCCATTAGCTGGCTGCCCACAACGGCCTTAGTATTATACATAATCATGAAGCCGTTGGGTATTCAGTCCTTACCGTACGTCCTCCTTGGCGAAGTATTCCCGAACAACATCAAAGGCATTGCGGTATCTGTAGCGACGTTTTATGGCGCTTTATTGGGTTTCCTCACCATGAAGTTCTTCGAGCCGGTATCGGATTCGCTGGGACGCTTTACGGTGCTGTGGTTCTTCGCCGTCATGTGCATCTTAGGGACGATCTTCGTCGCGATCTTCTTACCGGAAACAAAAGGGAAAACGTTCGATGAGATACAAGATGAAATCAACAGACGGAAGAAATAGGTTCTCTTGGACGATTTGGGAAATTATGTTGTGGTTTTAAAAAATGCGGTTTGTTAGGAAGATTTTGAACCGTTTTTAATTCGAGGGTACAAATTTGTTATGGATTTATCGACTTAAATTTAAATCAATCAATTTTATTTTATAAATCAATTTAAATCATCAAAATAAAATAATGATTTAAACCAACCACGAAGATGTTTGTATTTATTCATGACGAAAATCAAATTAATTCATTATTGCAATGCCGAAGATTTTTTTTGTTGGAATTTTCCAGTTTCAGAAGTTTATTCGTACTTCTGCATTTTATTTATTTTTATTCATATTGAATAATTTTTACTTTATATGAACAAAAATAATTATGTATGTAATATAAAACATATTAAATAATTTTTTAAAAATTAAGTTACTGTTTTGGTTATTTTTATACATTAATTAAAATTTTTGGAAATAGAAAAATGCACAACATTTTATTAATTTTTAAAACAATCACTTTTTTAAATATTTTTAGACTATATACGCGCTTCCAAAATATATATTTTGGGAAAATGCCTAAAATATCAAAGTTCGATCAATTATACAAAATTTATAAATTACCGAGTTTTATATATGAAAAAAAAATTGTAAATAACCTACAAATTTAATATTATTATTATATAAACAAATTTTTGTGTTTTGATTATATTAAGACCTGTAAAAGAATAATTTAAAAAATTCTTTCGATGTAATATGTAAAATATTTTATCTAAAAATATTCTCAAATATAAAAAAATAGTAAAATGTAAAATTAAAATTAAAATGTAAAACATTTTAATATACATAGATTCAGGGGTTTCCAAAGTAAATATTCAAAAATAACAAAGTTCAACGAAATGAGCAAAAATATATGTAAAAATTACTTACAATTTTGTTTGATACAACAACAAAATTTAATAGTTCATTTATTTATTTATTATTACAAATGTTAATACTGTTTTGTCTTTCCTTATTATTTCAGACACTTAAAAACAATTATATTAATTTAATATAAATAATTTTTTTTATTCTACATTCGATTATATATATTTTTAGTTATTTATTAATCGGTATAAGAGACAGGGGTGTCCATACCACTTGAAGAATTCGCTATACTTTCACAAGCTTCTAAGAACAGGTCCGGATTCACCATTTCCATCACCCGCCATGCTAAAGTTTTCCCTAAAAATACGCAAACTTTTAAAAAATCCTTTTTTTTAATACCTTTTGCGTGTGTGTTTTTTTTGCAAATAATTTTCGCAGATTCTTACCAATAGCTACGCTCCCTTTAATTGTTTCTGAATCTTCGCAATATTGAAGGGCAGCCCGTTTTAAAGACGGGCAACCGCATTGGTCAGCTAATAGTAAAATATTGCCAACAGATGTCGGTGTTATCGATTCTAAAAGATGTCTTTCGCAAAGAGCTTGCAAACTAAAAAAAAAAAAACCTCTAAAATTGACAATAAATCTAATTTATCGATTGTATTTTGACTGTTATTCAAGTTTTTTTCTTAAGTTCTTTTTAAACTACTAACCCGATCATGCAGAATCGCCCAGCCAGAGGTAGTAATTTTGCGGAATGAATATCGGAATTATCGACTTTGTCCGTGTAGATATATCGAAATAATTCTTTTACCAATGAATACGAAAATTCTCGCAAATCCAGTTTGTATTTAATATTCTGCAAAAAAAAATGTTAACATTAAATCTTTCTCCACATACTAGAAAACCGCGATAAAAATTAACTAAACAATTATAATTAAAACTTCGTTTATCGTTAATATAAATCATGCGTTATTTAACCTTTTTTTTTGATAAAACATTTCTAGTTTTAAAAAGTCCAGTTTTTAATTTTTTTTATTGCCATTGCTCTGGCATTAGCAATAATATGAATGGATTATTTATTTTATGATGGCGTGCTGTTTCTAACCAATCCTTAGGATTGAGGACTATTTAACTAAGCAAAGACCTTTTTACAACACGTCATCGAACGTAAATCGAATGCATTTCTGATAACGCTCTTCTGTATCGCAAATATATAAAAAAAAATTTCAACTTCTTCGCCTAACCTTATTCTCATCGGACCGACACTCCCTCATCATCGCCCCCAGGACCATACTGCGCGCCTTCACCATAAAACTGTGCGCATGTACCACCTTGCACTTGCCCCAACAATCGCCAGTACTCTCCGGTACACTGCCGGTGCTGCCGACGCCACTGCTACTCCCCCTGCTCACCAGGTCCTCTTCCGTGCCACTGTCGCGGCGCTCTGGTACCACTTCCGGTGCGGCGCAGATCACCCACGTGTCCACCACCTCACCGGCATCGCGACTGTACATGCGCGCCAGGTCCTGGCCGAGGGAATGGCGAGACTCGTCCGATTGAATGATTTGCAGCTTCACCATTATGATCACGTCTTTCGCTGAGGAAGTTTAAGGAAAATAAAGTTGTTTTTTTTTTGGGAGGAGAATTCGATTTTTGGGAAGATTAATTAGTTAGTATTCAATTTTCAATATAGTACTCAAACTTGAAAATAGTCACGTCTTTCGCTGACGAAATTTAATTAAAACAAAGATTTTTTTGACGCGAGAATTTGAGATTTTCAATTTGAAATTGGACGGTTGATTTTGATTTTTGGGAAGATTGGTTAGTCTTCAATAGTACTAAAGCTCGAAAATAGTCTCACAGTTTTCGCTGAGGAAGTTTAATAATAATAATAATAAAATTGGGGGGGAATTGGAGATATTGAATTCGAAATTTGGAAAATTAGACGATTGATTACGATTTTTGGAAAGATTGGTTAGTCTTCAATAGTACTAAAGCTTGAAAATAGTCTCACCGTTTTCGCTGAGGAAGTTTAATAATAATAATAATAAAATTGGGGGGGAATTGGAGATATTGAATTCGAAATTTGGAAAATTAGACGATTGATTACGATTTTTGGAAAGATTGGTTAGTCTTCAATAGTACTAAAGCTTGAAAATAGTCTCACGGTTTTCGCTGAGGAAGTTTAATAATAATAATAATAAAATTGGGGGGGAATTGGAGATATTGAATTCGAAATTTGGAATATTAGACGATTGATTACGATTTTTGGAAAGATTGGTTAGTCTTCAATAGTACTAAAGCTTGAAAATAGTCTCACCGTTTTCGCTGAGGAAGTTTAATAATAATAATAATAAAATTGGGGGGGAATTGGAGATATTGAATTCGAAATTTGGAAAATTAGACGATTGATTACGATTTTTGGAAAGATTGGTTAGTCTTCAATAGTACTAAAGCTTGAAAATAGTCTCACGGTTTTCGCTGAGGAAGTTTAATGATAACAATAATAAAAATTGGGGGGAATTGGAGATATTGAATTTGAAATTTGGTAGATTGGATGATTGAATTGGATTTTTGGATACATACGATAGTAGGCTAATGCTCCTATAGTTCTCACATGAATTAGCTACCACTTTCTTCTATACCGCACTAAAAATCACGTGGTACTTCTACATCGTCATATATTTTACAAACTAGCCTGTATAATGAATCCTGCAACATTTCCCCTGCCTATTTCATTAATTCTGCTCATTTCTTCATTCGGAAACGTAAAAAAGTCAAAAACTTGTCAAAATCTTACCAATATCTATGTGTCTGTCCAATATTCGCAAGCTTCTGTAACCGACCGACAGCAGCTCTTGCGTATTATTCAAATTGAAGACAACATCGGAAATAGGACAACATTCCCAATGTCTTATGCTGGCGTCCCAAACACCAAATTGGAATCGCACCCGAGCTTGGCCCATTTCTTCCGTCTCACAGCCAGTGAGATTCAAGCAGGTTACCACAGGGTTCGTTACTTTCTTACCATTTGGACCTTCGACAATTAAATCGAAGAGGTGAACGTTTCGAAGATTCTTTGAAGAGGTGAACGTTTCGAAAAAATTTTCGGCAATTAAACAATTTGAAAAAAGTTTACCAAATATGCTCAGAACTAAACGTTTTTGGTGTTTAAAAAAAAAATGTTTTGTCTCACCTGTCCAAAATCGAATGGACACGTTCCAATACGTCGCTAATCCGTTTACAGAACATCGAAAGATCGGACTATCAGCGAAGTCTCTTCTGGCGATAGTCCGATCGAATTTGCGTATTGTCCAAGACTGTCTGAAGACAACTTCGGACGCAGTGGGTACCTCCAGGTCCGTATCTACGGACCCAACGACCGTGGATTCTTGCCCATCCTTGCTCTTGTGACATTTCGACTTAAGGCGAGTTGGCAATTGCGTATCTGTCCAAAAAACATTCGATCTCAAGAGCATAGAATCTTATAAACCAAAAAAAAATTGCATCATTCGGCAAAAATTCGACCTTAGATTTCATTAATAATTTATAATTTTGCAATGCTAGTTAGTTTTTTTTATTGTCATAAAATTGAATATTAAAAAACTTGAATTTGTTCAAACTTGCAGAAATTATCATTTTTTTTTAAATAAATTTTATATATTTTTTATCAAATAGTAATATTTTTAATATCAAAAAAATTGTACTTACGAATTTTAAAAACGCTATTTTTCAGCGACTGCATATTCATTTTATTATTCCCAAAATAACGAAAATATTTCACTAACGTTAAAATTTTTCACAAATTTCAAAAAACTTTCAACACTTTATTTGAATTAAAATTAATATCTCTTACACATATATAAAATTAACTAAAAAATCACTTTATTTCGAAAAAAAAAATTAATTTAAAAATTAATTTTTTTTTTTTTAATTCGAAAAACAATCATGTACTGAGCGTCCGAATTTTCTGTAACAACTAACTAAACTAAACTAGACAATTGTCTACGATCGGCGGATCCAAAAATTGCGAATGCGACGTTGCAATTTATTTAATTGAATATGTATTAAAAAAAAAATTAACTCGCCACCGATAAACCGAAAATTGTTTTTTTGTAACGCTCGACTTTATTTGTAGCTGTGCTCGAGCCAAAAGTCAAAATACGTCTACGCACGTGTCCATATACATGGTGATTAAATATATATCTACAGAGCGCTAAGTAGAATGTACAGTTCGTCATACTTTGAGTGGATTCTGCGATTTTTGTGGAATTCTCCGCCAAAGTAGGCATTTTGAACAAGTAGTTCACAGTACATATGAACTACAGATTTAATTAATATATAGTATGCATATTGCGCGGGTAGTTCATATGCTGTTGATAGTACATATGAACTACTGATGTAATTAATGTAGAGTATACATATTGCGCGAGTAGTTCATATGTTATTGATAGTATATATGAACTACTCATTTAATTAATATAGCACGAATAGCTCATATGTTTTTGATGATGTGTATGATATACTAAGTTGACAAACGCCGCGATTGTTTATAAATCAGCTATTGCTTATAAGTTAAAATGCCTACTTTGGCGACATTTTTAAAACTAAGTGTGGAATAGAAATAAAAACATGGTACGTTTTATCGATGAACAAAATACAATTTATAAACTGAACAAAAACATTATAATAATTAACAAAATTTCATGAAATCTTTAATATTTTTAGTAAAAATTGCTGATATAAAATAAAAAATATATATTTTTTTTAATGTATAAAAATTGCAGTTAAAATTTTGCTGTTGAGCCAATAAAAATTTTATGAAGTATACTAATTCGATTATGTATTTAAGTAATTACGATGAAAAAATAAATACTGACCAATTCAATTTGATTTGCTTATTTAATTTGTTTTTAAAAGCGCCTTAGCTACAGCTAGAAAAAATTCAAGTAAAAATTATCCAATTTTGGAAAATACCTCCAATAGAACAGGATCATAAATTTAAAAAAATTCTAAAAATCAATTTTTAAAGACATTTAAAAAATCCAAAATAATGAATTTTTGAAATAAAACAGACGTTTTTGTATATATTTTTAAATCATTATTTTTGAGATGGTATATTATGTGTAAATGTAATTTAGAAAAAAAATATTTTTCAGGTGTGTGTATTTAAAAAAAAATAGAAAATAATTAGTTTTTGAAATTAATTTTTTTATATATATTTATATACACAAACGATTATTTTTGAGATTGTATACGACCTAAAAATAGTCTAAAAAAAATTATATATTTTTTCTATTCTTTTTATTTATTTTTTTATAAATTTTAAATGATAAAAATATTAAATTTTTTATCCCTGAATTATATAGTTGACAAAAGATGGATATTAGTTTTCGGAAAAATTCGAAAATATTTTTTAGCAAAGCTAAAATAGGATGTAAAAAATTTTTTTTTTTAAAAATTATTTTTAAGTGCATAAAAAATACGCTAAACTATAATGGGTTCATTATTCTAAGTGTTCTAATTATTATTCTAATTATTCATTATTCTTTCAATTGTTTCGATAAAAAAAGATTTCAAATGATTTGTAATTTAATAGACTAATTATAATTACGAAATTTTCATAATTATTTTTATCGAAAATGTAGTCTAGTTGTCTAACAGAATCGAATAATATTTAATTATTTTATTTTTTAGTCGGTAGATTATTTAAGGATGGCCAAAAAAAATTTTTTTTAGTAAAATTAATTAAATTAAATATTTTCATTAAGGAAAATATTATATAGAAATTATCTAAATAAATGTGATTTTTGAAAATTTTCTTTAAAAATACGAATTTTGATTCGATATGGCAACGTTTGATATATGGGGCGTTTGCTGTATGACACATGCGCACCGCGCATGTCACATATTTAAATACTACCTACCTCATCATAGGGACATTTACATTAGTTCAAATGTTATGCGAGGTTGCCAACCTTAAAAATATTAAATTCTTTTAAAAATTAAAAATAAACGGTACATATTTCTCTGATGACATAAATGACAAATATTAATATTTTAATATATTCTAGCTTAGAAGAAAAATTTTTTTTTATGGAAAACCGCATTACTAAATTATATTTACAGAAATTAATGGCAATTTAATTTTTCCAAATAAGAAATTTTCAATTTACTTTTCCAAGAAACGTAAATGTTGAATCAGGGAAATTTTTATATTCTAAGTACCAGCTATATTCTGAATTTTCTTCTAAAAATAAGAATGTAAAGTTCGCAACAAAATTCCAAATAGAATTTAGTGCAAAAATCTTGGAACGTTCTCAAAAATTTCTCTTCAATTTTCGCCAAAAATTTTCCGACCAAACGTAACAAGCCCAAAATTTATGTTATTTTAAATCATCGTCATCATTTTAAATGCAGCAAAAAAATTTCTCAGCCCTTAAAAAATATTATTATACATATATAATTAATATTCGCAAATATATCGTGTGTTCAATTTAAAAAATATTTTTATGTTTTTTATCTATTGTAGATTTTTTTAAAGTTGCTATTTTGTACGTTTTGTCAACGAATTGTTTAAAAAATATTAAAAAAAAAAAATTCTATTAACGTATTTTAGTGCGATTTTGGGGAATTGTTTTGAAATTTAAATTCGCTGCATTTAAAGTATTTTTTATTTTATTATATTGCGCGCGATTTGTTTTGAATTATATGTAAGTAAACAGATGATAATTAGATACGATTGTTTTATAAAAAAAAATAAAAAATATATATAGTTATTTGTCTATTATCTGGATTATAGTTAATACACAAAAAAAACAATGAATTGTCGTAATTGTTCATTTTATTTTGAAAACAAATTAAAAGTAAACACGACTTTCGCATGGATAGATAATGAAATGAATTTTTTTTTTATTGAAAGATATCACGACTATTTTCTGTTTGTTCATTTTATCACGTGAATTATTATTATTTTTTAATTTGTATATTTTCAAATATTAATTTCCCATCATTAGAAAATATCATAAACTCACGTTCGAAAATGTGAAAATTTTGCCAAAAAAATTATTTTATTTGTTCAAATAAATTTTAGTCATTTCGTGCCATTTTCGTTACTAAAGCAATAAAATATATTTTTGTAAATCGCTGATCATTTCCCATAAGAAAATCTGCCATTCGACTATTTTTTCACGTGAAAACAAAATAAAAAATCAACTCGAAAAAATATTTAAGTAATTGCCGATACAAAAAAAAATCCTAACATTCGATTTCGCATAATATTAATTCCAAATTTTCCAACAACAAAAAAAGCATTGCTAAAATTAACACCGTGGTTAATGTAATTTTAAAAAAATCCATACTTCGAGTGATATTACGTTTTTAAACGTTAGCTTAAAATTTTCAATTTGAACACCATTTGTGCGACAATAAAATTGAATACAAAAAAAAAAGCATTTAGCACATTCGAGACGATAGCAATAAGATTATTGATTAAACAAATCATAAGTGATAATTAATTTACACGAGTCACATGTACTTTGCATTTAAAATTAGCACAAAAAAACTTGAGGAATACTGCGAAATTATTTTTGAAAAAAATCTATCTATTTTCGAAATAAAAACAAGTAATATTTTTTCTAAATTACAAAAATTCGAACCATTATCATAATCGATTTTGTTCAAATTTCACGTTTTTTTTCAATTGTTATTTTAACGTAAATAAACGGTAATTTATTCATTGTTTCTTAACTAGCTATATTAGTTAAACAGTCCGCAATCCTAAAGATTGGTTGGAAACAGCACGCCATGCCGATCTATCCTGAGCTAATCCCTTCATCTCTCTATAGCTATTCATCTCAACGTCTTCAGCTATCTGAATCACATACTCCAATCTAGGCCTACCTACCCCTCTCTTTCCCTCCACTCTACCTTCTATGATCAATTGCATAATCCCCCCATGCCTAAGAATATGCCCTACTAATCTGTCTCTCCTACGCTGTAACACTCTCCAAATACTTCTCTTCTCCCCTACTAACTCTAGTACAGCTTCATTTGTTACTTTATCTTCCCAACCAATCCTCATCATCCTCCTATAACATCACATTTCTAATGCTTGTAATCTACGCTTCTCTTCCTTTCCTATAGTCCACGCCTCACACCCGTACAGTGCTACACTCCAAACATATACCTTCAGTAATCTTTTTCTAATACCCAAGTCAATATTTGATCTTAAAATCTGTTCTTTTTCTACGAATGCCTTCCTACCCTGTGCTATCCTACACTTTATATCTACTTTGCTTCGATTATCTTTTGTGATTCTACTGCCTAAATAACAAAAATCTGACACTTCTTCGATTCTATTATCTCCTATTGAGATCTTCATTTTTCTACTGCATTCCTTTTTGTCACACCTCATCACTTTAGTTTTACCTATATTTATTTTCATGTTAAAATCCCTAGTCAATACTGCCTGCATACCATTCAATACCCTTTCTAAATTCTTTTCGCTTTCTTCCAATATAGCTATATCGTCGGCGAATCTCAACATATATATTTTCTCTCCCTGTACATTCACACCTACACTATACTCTTCTTTTACTTTGTTTATTGCATCTTCTATATATAGATTAAATAATAACGGTGAGAGTGTACATCCCTGCCGAACTCCCTTCCCTATTTTTGCTACCTCTTCTTCCCCCTCAATTCTAACTAAGGCAGTTTGGTGTTTATATAAATTAAAAATTATTCTCCTATCCTTATAATCTATACCCGTTTCTTTTAAAATTCTAAACATTATGTCCCAATCTACATTATCAAATGCCTTTTCTAAATCTACAAAAGCTATGCAAGTTACCTTTCCTACCCTATTTCTTTTTTCTACTACCGTTCTTAGTGCTAGAATATAGAAAATAAATATAGGCAACTAACACTACACGATAAATATACCGAAAGGCCAAAATTACTTTTGCAATTATTCGCATAATAATCGTGTGCTCATAAAAGTGATTACAATTGTTTTAAACAAGTGTTTATCTGATGAGCTAAGTAAACAAGCCCATTGAGCATTGTTTAGTTCTTCCAAAAAAAATATTTATAGTTTTTCTTTGGAAATTAAATCAATAATATAAAAATAATATAGAACAGTAATTCACCTTTAATTTTAGATGTTTTTTTTTAACTCACCGTCCGCAATGTTTGAAAACAAAGCGCTATAAATAAACATTTGGAATGTTTAATAATATAGAAACACTAAACTATCACAATAACTATTAATGATTTTAAGCCATTTGAGTTTCTTGCAAAAAAGAAATAATTTTACTCAGTCATTGTTTTTAATAACCAGTGACAGTGACATTGTAACATAACCCTAAAATTAGTTCTTCACATGGATACTTTCCTACTGCCATAGATATATATAGTTAATAAATCATATGTCAATCATTTATTAGTATTATTATCTATTATATATATTAATAGGTAAAATGTGCTTCAAAAAATTGATTCTTCGTCGTTCACATACAATTAATTCTCTATTCACCATCACTTAAAGTAATTAATATGAACTAGGCGAGACCTGGCGATGCTATATATAATTCATATTTACAGAATTTTCTTATATTTTGTTTTTCTTAATATTTTATTTTGATTTTTCAAATATTTTGTAGCAAAATATATAGGATATATAAAATACAAATTAAATATCATCATGCTAACGTATGTTAATCAAAGACTTAGTGGACATTTATTGCCTGTTTAATTTGAAAAGTTACAGATTTTCAAAGTCAGTATTTAGAAACATTTTTATATGGGAGTACTTATGCTAAAATATTAATTTTTACGTGAAAAAAATGATTGAATGAATTTAAAAAAATCAATTAATAATCGCATTTGGTAGCTACGTTTATTTGAATAACGATATCAAGGCACAAATAATATTAATAGGGCAATTTTGTATCATTTATAAAAAGTTTGTGTAAATGTGATAAAACGGAATAAATAATGTGATGTTCCAGCTGTATAAAATTATTTTTATTCGATTCAGCTTGCAATAATATTTTTGATTAAAAACCATTAATTTAAAAATATATATCTACGAAAAAATCTACACTGAAGAATAGATGGTACGATTCTGACTGAGAATAGTTGGATAGGGAAAGGAAAATAAATATAGGCAACTAACACTACACGATAAAAACCTAGGGTTGCCCTTAAAGTTTGCAACTGATTTAAATATTCTAGCTAAATAATTGATAAAACATTAAATTAAGTAAAATCGGAAAATAGCCATATGTTAAAGTAAGTCTTAATAGAAGGTATTAAAGACCTGACCTAGATGCTTGCTTCAACGAAAATCTGGCAACATTAATATCCCTCGAGAGTAGGCAACTTCGTAAACACATCTGTATCGCGGAACTAAATAATTGATGAAATTTTAAATTAAATTAAATTTAAAAAATATCCATATATCGAAGTAATTAGTCTTAATAGTAGGTATTAAAGACCTGACTAGGATCTAAAGGTAACCTGCTTGATTCATCAAAATTCTGGCAACCTTAATATCCCTTGAGAGTAGGCAACTTCGTAAACACATGTGTATCGCGGAACTAAATAATTGATAAAATTCTTAATTAAATTAAATTGAAAAAATATTCATATGTTACAGTAAGTCTATATAGTAGGTATTAAAGACCTGACCTAGGATCCATAGGTCAGCTGTTTGCCGTACCGAAAATCTGGCAAGCTTAATATCCCTTTCGATTAGGCAACTTCGTATACACAACTGTATCACGCGGAACATACACTAAGTCATTATCCCTATTCTCAGCAAGACTGGTTGTAAACAATGTCCGAATACGACAATGTACGTAGCGGAAAGCTAGTTTTAAAAGGGGACAAGAAAAAGTAAGTACCAATTCTACAGCAAACGCGCGCGAATATCATCTAACATCACCTGTTCACAGAGGCAAAAAGCGCAAACACAAGCACTCATCCTCCACATGCGGCACCCCGAAGACATCCCAACCGAAAATCGACACGGACGCAATCGCACACGGCGGTTGGTATCGCATCGCGAAGACCGAACACATCTCTGGCCCTGTGGCGATTTCCTTTAGTACCCGCGCCTATATCCGTGCCCTGGACAATGGTATGTTCACATTGGGCGCTCCGCACGACGAGGGCGCTCCACCTGCGCCCGAGGAGATCCTAACGGCCGTCCTGATTAACGATAAGAAGATCGCGTTGAAGTCCGGGTACGGGAAGTTTCTTCGCGTGGAGAATAGGGACGGGGTGGTGACGGGGCGATCGGACGCTATCGGGGCGATGGAACAGTGGGAGCCTGTCTTTCAAGACGGTAAAATGGCCCTGTTGGGGGCGAACGAGTGCTTCATGTCGGTGGATAAGGAGGATGATACAGTTGTTGCCTCTAGCAAAAGGGCTGGTGAGTCTGGGAGATTTCGAGTGGGGGGGTACATTGCGCTTGCGCGTCGACTGTTCAATTAACTGTTTGCATCTGAATAGAACGATATTAAAAAAAAATACGTCTTTATTCTATAAAAATCTGGTTATAGTTGTCCTAGTTAGTTAAAGAGTCCGCAATCCTAAAGATTGGTTGGAAACAGCACGCCATGCCGATCTATCCTGAGCTAATCCCTTCATCTCCCTATAGCTATTCATCTCAACGTCTTCAACTATCTGACTCACATACTCCAATCTAGACCTACCTACCCCTCTCTTTCCCTCCACCCTACCTTCTATGATCAATTGCATAATCCCCCCATGCCTAAGAATATGTCCTACTAATCTGTCTCTCCTACGCTGTAACACTCTCCAGATACTTCTCTTCTCCCCTACTAACTCTAGTACAGCTTCATTTGTTACTTTATCTTCCCAACCAATCCTCATCATCCTCCTATAACACCACATTTCAAGTGCTTCTAATCTACGCTTCTCTTCCTTTCCTATAGTCCACGCCTCACACCCGTACAGTGCTACACTCCAAACATATACCTTCAGTAATCTTTTTCTAATACTCAAGTCAATATTTGATCTTAAAATCTGTTCTTTTTCTACGAATGCCTTCCTACCCTGTGCTATCCTACACTTTATATCTACCTTGCTTCGATTATCTTTTGTGATTCTACTGCCTAAATAACAAAAATCTGACACTTCTTCGATTCTATTATCTCCTATTGTGATCCTCATTTTTCTACTGCATTCCTTTTTGTCACACCTCATCACTTTAGTTTTACCTATATTTATTTTCATGTTAAAATCCCTAGTCAATACTGCCTGCATACCATTCAATACCCTTTCTAAATTCTTTTCGCTTTCTTCCAATATAGCTATATCGTCGGCGAATCTCAACATATATATTTTCTCTCCCTGTACATTCACACCTACACTATACTCTTCTTTTACTTTGTTTATTGCATCTTCTATATATAGATTAAATAATAACGGTGAGAGTGTACATCCCTGCCGAACTCCCTTCCCTATTTTTGCTACCTCTTCTTCCCCCTCAATTCTAACTAAGGCAGTTTGGTGTTTATATAAATTAAAAATTATTCTCCTATCCTTATAATCTATACCCGTTTCTTTTAAAATTCTAAACATTATGTCCCAATCTACATTATCAAATGCCTTTTCTAAATCTACAAAAGCTATGCAAGTTACCTTTCCTACCCTCTTTCTTTTTTCTACTACCATTCTTAGTGCTAGAATCGTATAAATTCTATAAATACCTTAGTTGTCCTAACTAAGGTATATATAGAAAACAAACACATAGACCAACTGAAACTAGACTTAAAGAACATTTAGCTCATTTCAGATTGAATAGAAAAGATAAAAGTGCTGTAGCCGAGCATATACATTTTGATCAATCAGGTCATCCTATTGAAATTAGTTCACTAAAATGTTTTTTGAATAACTCCGAGTTGAATGCTTATGAAAGTATATACATGTATAGATGAAAATCAAAGTGAATGAATTTAGATTCAGGCCCAATTTCATCCATTATCTTTTGTCACGTTGATTTATTTAATTGTATAGCAATCACGATTAGTGACAGAGGTATTTTCTTTATTTTTTGCTGACGATAGGGGGCATAAACTTCGAAATTCGCATAGCATTGAGTTACGGTATTTGGATGCTTAAGCAATACAATTAAACGATAATAAATTATGAACACAGTTAACTATGTGGGGTTTTCAGGCGAGGATCAAATTTGCACAGTACGTTGTCAGACGATAAAAGTAGATACAGAGCAGGGTGGTTCGGGTAGAGGAGAAAAGCCGGCGGAAGAGCAAGGGTCTCTAACGCAAGTTGAGATCAATTATGTGTACGTTATCGTCCGTGTAAAAACGAATTTCATTGGACTGTATATTGTATTTTTTTAGAAAGAAGTTCCAGAAATTTCAAGACAAGAAATTGCGGATAAGTTCCGAGGACAAAGGGGCTTTGAAGAAGGCGAAAATTGACGGCATTATTCACGAAGCTATGTTAGATAGACGGAGTAAAATGAAGGCGGATAGATATTGTAAATAATTTTTTAAATTAATTGTTGTGTAACGATGAAATTGTATCGAAACTACCAATAAATGTTTAATTATAAATAATATCAATTTGTTAAATACCCTACTCCAAACAAAACTGTATACAAATCATAGAAATAAGAAGAAAAAAAGTTGTTTCCTGATAACACATCAACTTTTAATGCGATTTTCTGAACATGCGCAATAAACCTAAGAATCAGTTTGACATAATTGTCATTTTTCGAATTTTTGTAATATACGAGGTATTACATATTTGTAATATATCGTCACATCGCTGACGATATACAATAAAACTTTTTCTATAAACAAAAATCACGCGAGTGTCCAAAGGAACTGTAAATAGCCTTCCGCAAGGTTCTAGAAATTTTCTTTCTTAATCCGTTAAATAATCGCACAAGCTCGTCACCATTCACATTATTTGCCAAAAAAAAATGCACCAACGTCACTAGAAGTGTATAAATGAAATTAGCGTGCCTTTTTTTTTTACTATGTTGTATTTAATTCACCTGTAGGTACATCGATTTCTTACCACTATCTTGATAATATTACGACAATACATTCATATTGTACAAACTTACTAACTAGAACATCTATTTAGCAAAAATAAATAATAAGTGGAATAATTCTTCTGCGCTAATACACGAAACCTAGCATTTATATCGACCGATATGATATTTATGTGCTTCGCAGTCTACAATTTACGTTATAAAGTTACTTGTGATCTTTTTTATATAAATTTTGATTTAATTGGTGAAAATATACTTAACCAAACCGTAAAAATGTAATTAATAAATAAATCTATTGAAAATTGTATAATTTAATCGCTAAAATTTAAAAAAAAAAAATTTTTTTTTAAAAGAAATATAAATCAATTTCATAAACTCGACAAATACACCGGCTAATGCGTATTTATTATAATGTGAAATAAATCAGAATTATATTAATTATGTGCTAATACTAACCTGCAACTTGCACTACTATTTACAATACTTTATTAACTAAATTATAATTCTTATAAACTCATCAAATACCGCGTGTCATATTGATTGTAAATTATTCGTGCTTTAATTATTTCGAAAACATATCATAATTATTTCAAAACAATAAATGTAAATATTTTTATTTTAATGATTAAGTAATAAAATGGAGGAAAATACACAGATATATCATCACTATGAAAAATTTACTAATAAAAAAACTAGTTTTAAAAGTTTACAAAAACACGCGAATGAATCATTATACAGGATGTTCTAAAATCATTCCAAACAGCGGATATTTTCAATAAATTTGACGTTTCATTTAACGCGATTTGAACCATATTTCCGACACAAAAAAATAGTAAATTTTTATTAAAACTCTTCATAGTAACAATATTTATACAAAAACGAATCACTCTTTTTTTAAACTCTCGTAGAAATAATCAAAAGCGTCGCCTTCGTTCATTGATATCATAATATTTAGCTTCTTTGACACAATCACAATATATTTAATGTAAATATGAGAGTTTTGAGTCAATGTAAAATAGAGATAACATCCCGTAGAATAAGAGATTGAACTGCTGAAAGTTAGTCAACAGATGGCGGCTGCGGTGGCGGAGGCGTGCCAGATACTGTTTTCACGTTCTTTTGTTTTCGCGCAGACTGTGGCGCATGGTTGGGATGCATATACGGACCTCGGGCAACTGTCATTGAGCTGTCATTGTTAAACCAAACGTAGAAAATAAAGGGACGGGTGTTGAGTTTATTAGATGTTCGGTTAATTAATGAGTGTTGGCTTGCAGATATTTAAATATAGTAAAGAAATAGAATTCGCCGTAACCGCAAAACGTTTTTACAAAAGAAAGAAATTTGTTGAAAAAATATATCTACAATACGTTGATGTAAAAGAAATATATACAGTTCGTGGTAAATTTTAAATAAACAAAAAATATTAAAACAAACTATAAAAATCAATCCATCTATTGCTAAGAGTAAGAAGCGATTTAAAAAATAGCACACATATATATTACAACAAATAATTGCGCAATGCAACTAAAATCGATTTGACTTACGTTTTATTTTTGAGTAGTAGACATATATCGTAAGTTTCGAAAAATTAGTGTTTGCGCGAATGCCTGCAAAGATATATCAAAAAAAAAAAACAGGACTTGAATTTTAGAAATCGACAAGAAAATGTAATTATTCATTCGATGATTCATATTGTGATTATTTCGTTGAAAATGAAAATTTTGTCATGCGAATTCGAAAATGCATACAAAATGAGCACAATTATCCGACAAATGCGATAATGTAATTTTTTTTAAATCGTGCTTCCTTTTACTTCATCTAAAACATACAAATAATTTAAGAAAACAAGCGTGTAAACATTTCACTTAGGCAAGTGACAAAAATATGCCATTTCGACTTGCTCATTTTGTTTGCACAGATTCTTTAATTCATTTCCAGAATCCAAACTGGTTGGTGGGGGGGGGGGGGGGGGGTAATCGTTAGTTCATTGACGCGAGATCACGCAATGGGGAATTATGTGTCCGTACCTGGTGTGGGGGGAGGTCGTAATAGCGGTGGAAACGTTGGCATTGGTGGGGGATAGGGTGGCCGTCAACGGGGATGACCGAATACTGCGCCGAGGTGATACGACACCGTGACTACCATGACCGTGACTACCGTGACTGTGACTATGGCGGTTCGCACGACGGCTACTGTGCGACGTGATATGGCCATTCATAGCAACAACATGCGATAACATTGTATTGTACAGAAACAAAAAGAACAATATCTAATGAACGTACGGACATAATACAGGTGCGAATATGTAATTGTTACAACGCCACGTGATATACATAGTACAAAACGATGAAATAGTCCTTAATATTCGAGTTTTACTATTCGTGGTTTGGTACGAAAAGGTCTATTTCACCGTTTGATAAGAAAACAGAAATTTGTTTTAACGACGAGAAAAAAAGAGTATGCATACATTATAAGGATACATTAATGGAAAAACGTTGCAAGCGACATTTTTTTTATATTACAGGTATTGAAAAAAAAAAATTTCTTACCTCTAAGCAATATATTATGACGATTTTATTTTATTAAGCTGTTTTATCAGTTGTGACACAGGATACACGCTGTATATACGTCGCCCATTTTCACAACACAAGTAACGTTTTTTTTCCACAATCCGCCTATTTTGGTCACCCATAATTCCTATATTTAGTTATTTTAAAGCCCGAGAGAGTGAGCTCTTCAACATATAAGACTATATGCAACATTTTTACACCAAAATATCACGTTTGAAAAACAATGTAGCTCACAACGTTTTTCCAGGGAGCCATTCAAATATATATTTAAAAATGAACCAGGTAAAGTTATATAGAATAAAGTTAGTTTAGAGGGTGTTATACAAATAAGTCTTACGAAATATTATTTCTGGAATTTTAAAGAAATTGCATCGAGAATATATGCGTTTGAAATAAATGTGTGTTTTTTTTTTGGAATCAATCCAAGTCAAGTCTCCGAAATTCGTCATACAGGAAATTGTGAATGAGCCAAAAAAAAATTAGCAGCGCGTAATTTACATAACTACAGAAATAAAATTTATGTATGAATTTTCGACCATTCAAGAAAATGTGTATTGGAACAAATATAATATTATAATGATGAAAAATTGCTGTTAATTGATGTTTAAAATTTTCAAAATGAAGTCGTGATAACTTATTTAACTCTTTTTTCAGTGTACAGATTATGACGGTTTAAAATTACGATCATTTTTGAAATTAGGTCAATAATGCAATAAAAGTCTAATATATCGGACATTGAAAATTCGTTCAATATTTCATAAAACAATATAACATTTGTTGAGGGATTTTTAAATCATTAAAAAATAATTTTAATGCGCTAAAAATAATGACTAATAAAGTTTAAAAATAAAAATGTCTACGAAATTCGAAGTAAACCAACTAAATGTGAAGAATTACATTAACAAAAGTTGGACATTTTTGGAAAAAATAATCATTTATCAACAAAATAACATGACAAACATGTTTGTAAAAAATAACATATCCCCCAAAAAAAATGACGACAGTGGTGCACATTTCTGTTTAATAAAAAATATATCTACCAAAAAAATATATGATAAAAGTATTCTGGTAAAAAAAAAACATCTACCACAAAAATAAATGACAAACGATGACAAAAGGCACATTTTTGGTAAAAAAAAAATTATGACAAAAGATGCACATTTCTGGTAAAAAAAAAATTTCGTTATTCACTAACCTTGGTCCAGCTGTGATGGCTAGCGGAGCACCAGCAGCGGCACTGCCAGTTCCCGAATAACTGTGCCTGTTTCGATTATGCAACCGATTCGGTGCCTGGACGGTCCGAGCCTTGTCCTCCCATTCGCGATTAAAATCCTCCGCATCGTCCTCATCTAAATTGATAAAATCCTCACGTTCCTCGCGGTCGCCATTATGCAAATTCTGTTCGCGCTCGATTATATGCGCTCGATCGCCGATATGATGGCCGATGGCCATTTTCTTGGTGCCAGTGCGCGAGTCCTGCACGGTACTCTGGGTCTCTTTGATACCGCCAGGTGCGCAATGGGTGCTCGACGTTGCCTTGTACACCTAAGGGCAACGTGGACACGCGTATTTACAATTTATTCGTCGGTTCATATCGACATCAACGCAAAATGATCAAATCGTGATTTAATTGTTGAATGTCCATAATACAAGGTATTTTATAGGAGAATTTATGGTTCTATAAATAGTACTTCCTTATTTTCGTAAGTGGTTTTAGATTTTACAATATTAATAATATTATTACATTTTATATATTATATGTAAGATATACAATCCGAATTAATTAGATGTAGGATTAATACTTGTCAACAACAGACCTGTTTAAGGCAATAAATCTATCTAATGTTGAATATGAATAATTGATTTATATTTTCGACATGTTTCGTTAAATTAATTTAACATCTTCAGGAGAAAATTGTTAGTAAACGTAAGAAGATAACAAATTTTGCATAATAGATTAAGTTATTTACAGTACTTCTTTTTGTTATATGGTTATTTTCAACAACAAAAATATATATATATATATATCACAGTTACCAAAATAATAATTAAATGTAAAAAAAAAAAACATGAAGGAACATGCGAAATTTGTTATCTTCTTACCGTTTACTGACAAATTTCTCTTGAAGATGTTAAATTAACTTAACGAAACATGTCAAGAATATAAATCAATTAGTCAACATTACAGTTCATCTATATTTATAAAGCAATTACATATTTATGGAAAATGTCTCAATTTCTCAACGGCATAGATGTTCATAGCCACTGCAAAAGAAGTAATAATCTAATTCGATTTACCAAACCAAACTATACAATTTTCATTAAATCACCAATATATTCACGTGTCCGATTATGCAACCATCTGATTTCAAAGCCGTTAACAATTTTAGGCATTTTGAAAACAAATTGAGAATGCAAAACAAATAGAAGAACTGTTTTTATTCAATAGACGAGTATTTATGTACCTTAAACAATAGCTCATTGAAACATTACCATATGTATTGTACTTTAATTGTTTGTATTATAACTATCATAAGTTTTGCTATGACTGTTTTCAAAGTAAATACATTCTCTTAACGTAATGTATCTATTTGAAGACTGTCTGTACAAGCAATTGTATGTTTTTAAGAGGAAATAAAAATATCTACAGCAAGTACTATTTGTACAACGATACATTCTCCTAAATCATCGTTTTTTTTGTTACCTGCGGTCTTCCATCCGGCCCATTTGTCATACTAATCACCGTGGACGAACTATGGAACGAACCGGCACCAGCGTGATGAGCATCACCCAATGAATCCAGCGAGCCACTGATTAGCCGGTTGAAGTTTTGCTGCGGGAATCCCCCGAAGGGCATCAGGGACATCCCACCCAGGGGATTCATGGGGAAATGGCTGAGAGCGGGCTGGTGGTGATGGTGGTGATGGGACATCATGCCCATAGCACCGAAAGGGTCGGCGAATAGGGAATTCATCATGCTGTTCATTTGGCGCATGGTGCGCATGTGCGAACTGTGGGCGACAAAAAGAGAACATATTACGGATAATAATGGAACTAAAGCGGATAAAACATGTACAGTTGTTGCGCATGGTTAGTGACGAAGAGTGATTTTAATATACCAATAATTGTCGGGATTTAGATGCGAAAACAATAAAAATCGGTAAGATTTTGTTATAAATATACAAAAATAATAATGTAATGGTATTCTTCGAAGTGACACATTCAACGTGCAAACAATAATGAATTGTACAATGAATCAGATTTTAGACTATGCAGTTCTATTTAAAAATTGAATAATATTCTATTAAATATTTGAATAATTTTTGATATATTAAGCTGAGCACATGGGTCGGCATTTGAACAAATATTAACCAAACCGCGGACGTTTGTATCTTGACCTAAGACCCTCGCCTTATGAATAAAATAGCATCTATCTTTGCACAATATTGCGATATATACAATAACGGTAGCTGGCAAACGTGTTCCAATAACTAGCAAAATAACTTTCCCCTTTCACCAAGATGTTTACGTTATCGCCAATTACAGATACGTTATTAATTACGCACTGCTCGATACCGAAATAATCGCCGTAATGGAAAAACTGGGAATTGAAATTGCAATAGGAACGTTTACATGAAAATCGCCGAGACTTACCCAAAGAATGGATCGTCCTCCATATCCCCAGCTCCCAATAATGAACCAAATAGGGACATGAACAACACTCTAGATTTACGATATCGATTCGTATTATTAATTCACCGTGGATTATTAAGGAGCGATTTATTAACGGCCTGTTGTTTCTACACTGTTCTGGAAAAGTGGAGAACAATCACAAAGCGCGCAGCCGTCTCAAACAGTGATTGTCAACTGGTTGACATATGGGAAGGTAGACATCACAGCTACGTTGCCGTATCTTTTGTCGTTTAAAAATTAACAATATTAGTTTTGTGGTAAATACTAATTATAATTAATCAAATTTGGAATGCGTTTTTAGTTAATTATGTATGTAATGTTTTAACTAGAACAATCACACAGCGTACTATCATCTCATACAGTGATTGACATGGGAAGGTAGACTTCACAGCTACGTTGCCGTATCTTTTGTCGTTTAAAAATTAACAATATTAGTTTTGTGGTAAATATTAATTATAATTAATCAAATTTGGAATGCATTTTTAGTTAATTATGTATGTAATGTTTTAACTAGAACAATCACACAGCGTACTATCATCTCATACAATGATTGACATGGGAAGGTAGACTTCACAGCTACGTTGCCGTATCTTTTGTCGTTTAAAAATTAACAATATTAGTTTTGTGGTAAATACTAATTATAATTAATCAAATTTGGAATGCATTTTTAGTTAATTATGTATGTAATGTTTTAACTAGAACAATCACACAGCGTACTATCATCTCATACAATGATTGACATGGGAAGGTAGACTTCACAGCTACGTTGCCGTATCTTTTGTCGTTTAAAAATTAACAATATTAGTTTTGTGGTAAATACTAATTATAATTAATCAAATTTGGAATGCATTTTTAGTTAATTATGTATGTAATGTTTTAACTAGAACAATCACACAGCAAACAAAGTAAAAGAAGAGTATAGTGTAGGTGTGAATGTACAGGGAGAGAAAATATATATGCTGAGATTCGCCGACGATATAGCTATATTGGAAGAAAGCGAAAAGAAATTAGAAAGGGTATTGCATGGTATGCAGGCAGTATTGACTAGGGATTTTAACATGAAAATAAATATAGGTAAAACTAAAGTGATGAGGTGTGACAAAAAGGAATGCAGTAGAAAAATGAGGATCACAATAGGAGATAATAGAATCGAAGAAGTGTCAGATTTTTGTTATTTAGGCAGTAGAATCACAAAAGATAATCGAAGCAAGGTAGATATAAAGTGTAGGATAGCACAGGGTAGGAAGGCATTCGTAGAAAAAGAACAGATTTTAAGATCAAATATTGACTTGGGTATTAGAAAAAGATTACTGAAGGTATATGTTTGGAGTGTAGCACTGTACGGGTGTGAGGCGTGGACTATAGGAAAGGAAGAGAAGCGTAGATTAGAAGCACTTGAAATGTGGTGTTATAGGAGGATGATGAGGATTGGTTGGGAAGATAAAGTAACAAATGAAGCTGTACTAGAGTTAGTAGGGGAGAAGAGAAGTATTTGGAGAGTGTTACAACGTAGGAGAGACAGATTAGTAGGGCATATTCTTAGGCATGGGGGGATTATGCAATTGATCATAGAAGGTAGAGTGGAGGGAAAGAGAGGGGTAGGTAGGCCTAGATTGGAGTATGTGAGTCAGATAGTTGAAGACGTTGAGATGAATAGCTATAGGGAGATGAAGGGATTAGCTCAGGATAGATCGGCATGGCGTGCTGTTTCCAACCAATCTTTAGGATTGCGGACTCTCTAACTAACTAATCACACAGCGTACTATCATCTCATACAGTGATTGACATGGGAAGGTAGACTTCACAGCTACGTTGCCGTATCTTTTGTCGTTTAAAAATTATCAATATTAGTTTTGTGGTAAATACTAATTATAATTAATCAAATTTGGAATGCGTTTTTAGTTAATTATGTATGTAATGTTTTAACTAGAACAATCACACAGCGTACTGTCATCTCATACAGTGATTGACATGGGAAGGTAGACTTCACAGCTACGTTGCCGTATCTTTTGTCGTTTAAAAATTAACAATATTAGTTTTGTGGTAAATACTAATTATAATTAATCAAATTTGGAATGCGTTTTTAGTTAATTATGTATGTAATGTTTTAACTGGAACAATCACACAGCGTACTATCATCTCATACAGTGATTGACATATGGGAAGGTAGACATCACAGCTACGTTGCCGTATCTTTTGTCGTTTAAAAATTAACAATATTAGTTTTGTGGTAAATACTAATTATAATTAATCAAATTTGGAATGCATTTTTAGTTAATTATGTATGTAATGTTTTAACTAGAACAATCACACAGCGTACTATCATCTCATACAGTGATTGACATGGGAAGGTAGACTTCACAGCTACGTTGCCGTATCTTTTGTCGTTTAAAAATTAACAATATTAGTTTTGTGGTAAATACTAATTATAATTAATCAAATTTGGAATGCATTTTTAGTTAATTATGTATGTAATGTTTTAACTAGAACAATCACACAGCGTACTATCATCTCATACAGTGATTGACATGGGAAGGTAGACTTCACAGCTACGTTGCCGTATCTTTTGTCGTTTAAAAATTAACAATATTAGTTTTGTGGTAAATACTAATTATAATTAATCAAATTTGGAATGCGTTTTTAGTTAATTATGTATGTAATGTTTTAACTGGAACAATCACACAGCGTACTATCATCTCATACAGTGATTGACATATGGGAAGGTAGACATCACAGCTACGTTGCCGTATCTTTTGTCGTTTAAAAATTAACAATATTAGTTTTGTGGTAAATACTAATTATAATTAATCAAATTTGGAATGCGTTTTTAGTTAATTATGTATGTAATGTTTTAACTAGAACAATCACACAGCGTACTATCATCTCATACAGTGATTGACATGGGAAGGTAGACTTCATAGCTACGTTGCCGTATCTTTTGTCGTTTAAAAATGAACAATACTAGTTTTGTGGTAAATATTAATTATAATTAATCAAATTTGGAATGCATTTTTAGTTAATTATGTATGTAATGTTTTAACTAGAACAATCACACAGCGTACTATCATCTCATACAGTGATTGACATAGGAAGGTAGACTTCACAGCTACGTTGCCGTATCTTTTGTCGTTTAAAAATTAACAATATTAGTTTTGTGGTAAATACTAATTATAATTAATCAAATTTGGAATGCGTTTTTAGTTAATTATGTATGTAATGTTTTAACTAGAACAATCACACAGCGTACTGTCATCTCATACAGTGATTGACATGGGAAGGTAGACTTCACAGCCACGTTGCCGTATCATTTGTTATTTAAAATTATAAATAAAACGTTTGTAGTAATTACTAATAATTATAATGAATCAAATTTCGAATAATTTTAATATAAATTATTAGTTAAGTGTGTATGTAATGTTTTAAATCATATTCTACTGCAATTTATTGGAAATGACAGATACTGACGGCGCGATCGCAGCGCTACGTTTGTTGTCCATGGGCACCAATGTGACAAACGTCAAGATTTTGAAAGAAATTCCTAAAATTCTTTTGCAACACTTGCCCATTCACTAATTGCAAATATGATAATATTACGGCGTTATTAGCAGTACTATTGTCGCGGATAATAAATAGCGTGTGATCTATCGCTTATATTATCCAAACAAACACGGTGCGCAATGAACTCGGCAAACAGCGCCGCCGCTAAACTCATCGAGGACGAAGACGGCCCCGAAACGAATGGGGTATTCAAACAGTCCGCTCGGTCGGTGTCCTCGAACTCCGGCTTAATGAAACTAAGTAGCTATTTGTCCGCTTTGAGGCCGTGGTCGCTCAGTGCCAGCTTAATGCCAACGTTATTAGGGTCTACGATAGCGTACAAGTATCCCAGTGCTACTGCCGATTTTAATTACATTACGCTGCTGCTCACCGCGTTTACGGTCGTGTCGGTGCACGGGGCCGGCAATGTTGTGAATACGTATTACGATTATATCAAAGGGATCGATAATCGAAAGTCGGACGATAGGACGTTGGTGGATCATATCGTATCGAAGGATGAATTGGTGACACTCGGGGCCGCTCTGTATTTTGCTGGATGTGTAGGATTTATATTGCTGGCGGGTAAGTGCGACTTGCAAGGAAATGGTACGATTCTGGCTAAGAATAATAGAATTGGGATAATGATTTTGTGCTTGTTATCGGTGATACAGTTACGTTTACGAAGTTGCCTACTTGCAAGAGGGTATTAAGGTTGCCAGATTTTCGATGCAACAAGCAGAGCTGACCCATGGGTCTTAGGTCAGGTCTTTAATACCTACTATGGACTTAATACCTACAATACTTACTTTGGACATATGGATACTTTTTAAATTTAATTTTAATATTTTATCAATTATTTAGTTCCGCGATATAGATGTGTTTACGAAGTTGCCTACTCTCAATGAGCCACATTTTCGATGAATCATGAAAATTTAATTTAGTATTTAATTAATTATTTAGCTAGAATATTTAAATCAATTGCAATTTTTTTAGGGCAAGGGAGACATAGGTTTTTATCGTGTAGTGTTAGTTGCCTATATTTATTTTCCTTTCCCTATCCAGCTATTCTCAGCTAGAATCGTACCAAGAAATTTATTTATTGAGCAAAAAAATGGATTTTTAAAATTAATTAATTAATTATACTATAATGTACAAGAGTGACATCATTAATTCTCTGTATTAATTTTGGTCGTGCTTTCTACATAGAGGCATACCTAATTTGTATTGATTAATCAGCGTACTTTTTTTAATTTTATGATTTATGAATTTGTGATGATTAGATACGTTTCGGTTCTAAAAATATAATAACTGCCAAATATTTGCTTTATTCGACAGCTTGCTTAAACAATTCCAGTAAAAACGCTTATTCGTGCGATAAATGTAGTAAATATATATAGAAGCTAAAAATAATAAAACGATTTTACTTCGAAATAACCTTTCTAGAAATTAAAAATAATATGTAAATGTTTATATAGTTAGTTAGAGAGTCCGCAATCCTAAAGATTGGTTGGAAACAGCACGCCATGCCGATCTATCCTGAGCTAATCCCTTCATCTCCCTATAGCTATTCATCTCAACGTCTTCAACTATCTGACTCACATACTCCAATCTAGGCCTACCTACCCCTCTCTTTCCCTCCACTCTACCTTCTATGATCAATTGCATAATCCCCCCATGCCTAAGAATATGCCCTACTAATCTGTCTCTCCTACGTTGTAACACTCTCCAAATACTTCTCTTCTCCCCTACTAACTCTAGTACAGCTTCATTTGTTACTTTATCTTCCCAACCAATCCTCATCATCCTCCTATAACACCACATTTCAAGTGCTTCTAATCTACGCTTCTCTTCCTTTCCTATAGTCCACGCCTCACACCCGTACAGTGCTACACTCCAAACATATACCTTCAGTAATCTTTTTCTAATACCCAAGTCAATATTTGATCTTAAAATCTGTTCTTTTTCTACGAATGCCTTCCTACCCTGTGCTATCCTACACTTTATATCTACCTTGCTTCGATTATCTTTTGTGATTCTACTGCCTAAATAACAAAAATCTGACACTTCTTCGATTCTATTATCTCCTATTGTGATCCTCATTTTTCTACTGCATTCCTTTTTGTCACACCTCTTCACTTTAGTTTTACCTATATTTATTTTCATGTTAAAATCCCTAGTCAATACTGCCTGCATACCATTCAATACCCTTTCTAATTTCTTTTCGCTTTCTTCCAATATAGCTATATCGTCGGCGAATCTCAGCATATATATTTTCTCTCCCTGTACATTCACACCTACACTATACTCTTCTTTTACTTTGTTTATTGCATCTTCTATATATAGATTAAATAATAACGGTGAGAGTGTACATCCCTGCCGAACTCCCTTCCCTATTTTTGCTACCTCTTCTTCCCCCTCAATTCTAACTAAGGCAGTTTGGTGTTTATATAGTAAAATACAAAAAATTAGCATGACGTTTTCATCGATTGAAAATAGTCATAATTTCAATTATCACTTATAATTAAATTTATTATTAATAATAAAAATATATTTATTTAATTAAATGTTTTTATTGCATAGCTGCGTGCACTTTTGTTAGTAATTATATATTGCCTAATTAAAATAAGCTATTTGCTTGAAATATGTTTTCATACTAGTATAGAATATCAACCAAATACCGTAACTCAAAGCATTAAGTAGCTAGATGCGCATTTCGAAGGCTATGCTCCCATCTTCAGTAGCACAAGATAAAAACGAAATAAAATACCTTTGTATTATAATTTTATTATATTATACTAAAAATATACCAACTGTATAGCAATCACGCTTCGTGACAGAGGTATTTTATTTCGTTTTTATCTTGTGCTACTGAAGATGGGGGGAATAGCCTTCGAAATGCGCATCTAACTTTGACTTAATGCTTTGAGTTACGGTATTTGGGGGTGATAATTTTAAAAATGTTTTTATATGTTATAATTATTAAATACATTAAATAATTTGTATGCTTCCCTTTTTTAGTTTAAAATTGAAATATTGTTTACAATGCTAATGCGGCAGATTTTATTTAATCATTACTCTGACTTTTTTCGTCCTCTTTTATAAAAGAGGATATTTGTTTTGCCCAATGTGTGAAAGTAAATAAATCAACAAATGAATCAAGTTATTATATTGCAATTGCTATTTAAATTGCTGAACAGAACCATAGTTTCGGCAATATTAATTCGTTGCCACGTACGTTTTTTTTAATTCCAGGTCTGTCTCCGGCGAAGATGGAACACCTCGCCCTCGTCTATTTCGGTGGTTTGAGCTCTAGCTTTCTCTATACGGGCGGAATTGGGCTCAAATACATCGCCCTGGGCGACGTGCTTATTCTCATCATATTCGGCCCGATTTCCGTGCTATTTGCGTTCATGTCGCAGACTGGGCGGGTGGAATGGGCGACAATCTACTACGCCATACCACTGGCATTAAACACCGAAAGCATATTGCACAGCAATAACACCAGGGATGTCGAATCGGACAAAAAGGCTGGTATTGTCACTTTGGCCATACTTATAGGTGATTATTAAACAGGATGTTGCTCTAGAAAGACATATAGCATTTGAATCTCTTCTAGGCCACACATTTTCGCACGTTCTTTACGCCTTTCTCTTATTCACGCCGTATATAATGTTTATGGTCGGCACGCTGAAGTACTCGATCTGGTTTATGTTGCCCATTGTCACGTTGCCCAGCGCGTTCAAGCTGGAGAAACAATTCCGTTCGCAGGACATCCAGAATATACCGAAGAGGACCGCCAATCTGAATCTGTTCTTCGGCGTTCTGTACGTGCTAGCGTGCAGCTTTGCGCCGGCGTTGCCGTTCATTTCGAAGCGATAGTAGCTGGCCGACGTTATGATATGGGCGCTGGGGAAAGGTTAATTTAGTACTCGATTTGGCAACGATGTCTCAGTGTTGAATGTTCTTGTTGGTAGGGTGAGGTGCATTTAGTGTTGGTGCGACAAAAAGGTGTCGGTTTCTTCGAGATTACGGGCTTTATTTTCAATTGGAACGTGTAAATTTTAACAAATTCTTTAGAGAAAAAAAATGCCCCCACGGCGTTAAATAATGTACGGAATATCGTTTAGAAAATGTAACTGAAAAGTAGATGGGCATTTCGAAGCAAATGAAAATGTATAGTAATTATTTGTGCGATTGTTGTGCAATTGAAAATAAAGGCTTAGTCTTCGAAATGTGCATCTACCATATCGCGCATGTATTTCTAAAGTGACAACTCAAAAATCGGTATTTTTTCGTAAAAATTCCTCTACTAATCGTCAAAAGGCTTAAGAACCGAAATTGACAATTTGAACGTTTTTTTTTTCGCGTGGCGTCATTTTTTTTGGAAACACTACTTGTTTTGTAAGTATTATTCACAAAAAATACAGTTTTTCGCCTTTCCCAAAAATTATTTTTTTCGAGTTGTCACATTTGAAATACATGTGCGTTATATAGATGTGTCGTGGTTTTTTTGGCGAGGAGTAAAACTAAACGATTCTTTTCTATTAAAAATTTCAGAGTCATTTTATTAATTAGTAAAATGAAGCTCGTATTTGACTTAATATCTTAATGTCGCTCCAAAAATTTAATGGAATTTCACGAACTATTTTAGCTTGTAGATGATGTTTAGCTCAGATTCCTATTCTAGCTCAAATGTACTTCGTAAATGCGAGTCTGTTATACAAAACCGCCGCTTGGAGAATTGAACTGATGTAGAGTAACTTTTAATTCTAATCTGGTTCTATTTAGGCGAATAAATTGTACACGAATATAACACATCGCACGTAACTAAATAGTTTCTTCTTGTTTCGGTATTATACAGTTTAGTTTTTATATCAGATTCGACTAGCGGTATTTAAATTACGACCGAGCGAAAGACTAATTATTTTATACATTTATTACAGCAATCGGTGAATAATATTTTTCTCGTCATTATGTAGTTTATTGGATAATTTAGAAAATATATTGTCGTGTGAAGATTAGATCGTATTTGTCTACGATATATTTATTTTAATTTATAATAATTTCTTGCGGACATGTACAAATCACTTTTTAGTTATAATTTGCAGACATTTTCATTTTTACCGCGTAAGTTAATAGCGGATGTTCAAGAACGTTCGAATTTTGCAGATTCATCATTTAAATCATTATTTACGAATCGGAATAATCTTACTTATTAAAAAAAAATAGAATAAATTTCGCGTTTTAATAATTGAAATTCGTTTTAAATTACTTTCCTTACCTCAAGGACAGCTGTTTTGTTTATCATTAAAATTTGAGCATTTTCGAAATTTTTTAAAATAAAATATTGAACTAGAATCAAGTCGATTATTCGCCGCATAATTGTGCTTTCACTGTTACTATAATACAGATCTTTCAATCGAATCGAATTAAAAAAAAAAATACTGGAAGCATTTACAACATATCGTCAGTGATGTGACAATATCTGCTCTGAACTTTTAATAAGTTGGGAGATGTTCTGAACACGCGCAATAAACCTAAGAATCTGTTTGGAAAAATAATTCATTTTCTGAAATTTTTTAAGATATGAGGTATTGTCACATCGCTGACGATATATAATACAACACACACACAATAGATTCGGATTTGTAAAAAAAAAAATTTTTAAACACATTTTTACAAAGAAACCAATCTTCCATTAGCGTTAAGAAAGTTATTTATAAATAAAATTTATCACCAATATCAAAAAAAAAAAAACAAGAACACGTTTCTATCAATTTTAGATGCGTAATCAATTATTAAATTATATATGATATAAGGGAAAAAAAACAATTTGTAAATTTCGTAAATTAAAATCTAGCGTTACGAAAATATTTTATAGAACTGTTACGGACAATAAAAATATTTGTACTTGTTTAGTACGAAGTGTAGTACTTAAAGTAATTTAGTGGTATCACTCTTTAAAATAGTATCATTTGAATCTAGTATACCATAAAAAAGACAATACCACTTACATTGAGGGCTATCTGATTTTTTTTTAAATTATATAAACTCAATTAGCGAGATTTTTTGAATTTATCAAAAGCTGTTGTGTGATTTTTGAGACCTCCCAAAATAAACAAAAATATTTGTATAGTCCAATAATCTTGCAAGGATACTTAAAACAATCAAATAAATTCGATCTGATCATACAACGTACTTTCTATTACTGTTATTGTGTATAATGACGTATATGGTATTTATCAATTCGACGATTATAAGAGATACGACTAAATTTCAATAAATTACAATTAATCTCTTATAAAAAGCATGTCCCCCATCACATTGAACGTGAACAAGAGCTTTAATTGTGTGAAAAAAAAATAAACAACTTCGTCGTGCATTAAAAAATTCCCAGCGGCGTTTTTTTTTAATAACCCCCATTTTATTAAAATTATTTACGAATCGAGGTAAGTGATGAATCAATTTGTCGAGTTTCAATTTTTATTTCCACTTAACATCTACAAGTACAAAAGTTTTATATTTTCATTTTTTTTTCACATCGCTTTCGATAGATTAATTTTACAAAGACATAATATGTCGGTAAATTGCTATATATTCATTTATAATTTTCCTACAACTAAATTTAAACTTTGATGAAAATAATAAATCTAGAGAAATAATTGCGTTTAATTGCCCTAACAGTTTGTACCGTATAAACAATAAAATCGATGTGACGTCTATGAGAGAAATCGTTACGTTTGTGATAATAATAAATAATGTCCGTTTTTTTATAGGTCCCTTACTATAAAAAATCGGATAAATATGTGGCAGTTTTTTCATTTATTTTTCAAATATTCATGATCTACTGTTAGTTCTTCAGCAATTCTATCTATTTCTACAAAAGAGATCTAAATATAGATAAAAACAGCAGTGTAGTATATTTTTGAACAATTTCAATTCGTATTTGCTTAAATCAAAATTTAAAAAAAAAACTTTAGCAAGGTCAGTTAAGTTGATTGTTATCGTATATTTAGTTAAAAAAATTAAAATCTGGGACGTCTAAGTAGTTATTTGTAACAATGGCGATTATTTTTCATTGTCCTGGTATTTGGGGCCGATTTTCATTTGTTTATACAATTTATTATAATTCTTAATTAGATCTGTACAAGCGTATATATTTTTAAATTATTGTTGTTGCTTTTTAATTCGAGGGTCGTGTTCTAGACAATTTCCAGTCTTTTATTCGCTCTTTCAAATCACTTGCTGAAATAACATTTCTTGATAAATAAACCTTTTTCTCATTGCGCCGCACAAAAAATTACAAAAATCTTACCAGGTACGAGCATATCTTCGGTAAGATGCTGCCTGTTGAACGGGTCAGTGCTGGAGTTGAGCAGATGTCTCATAATAACGGCGCGGTCCATCACCAAACCGCTCGGTAATAAAACCGGGTCATTCATTACCGTCATCATTAACGGGTCCTTGAACTCGTCCGGAGCATCCGCCATCCAATCGTCCGCCCGTTGGTTGTCTTCTAATACTTCCTGAGCTATAATAGTCAGCGAACGACGATAAATGACGATAGAGGAAGACGACAGAGGAAATAATTTATAGTAAAAAAAAAATAATTAAAGAAAATCTTATACAATTTTTTTTTTATGATATCGAAGTTTTATGAAAATATTGTATTGTCATCGGAACTACGTATTTGTACCAAGTTTCAAGTCGATCAAATGTGTAGAAGTGGGTCAAAATTAGTTTAAAAGATTTCGTTCTAACTATCACGTGAAGTTCAATAAAAGCTTATAAAAATGCACTAATTTATGAAAATTTACGACTTGTGTTTATTTTACCTTTGGCCGCTAAAGCGCGGAATTGTTCTATTTCTGCAGGTATTTTTAGCATCTTGTTTTCCATGCGAGACGCTGCATCTTCGAACAATTCTTTCTTAAACGAACGCTGTAAGAAACGAAAATAAAACACCAAATATTTCACACAAAAACAAAAAATAACTCTCCAAGATATATATATATATATATATATATATATATATATATATTCGTAATCTTTGCGTTCACTAAAAATGTCTTTTACGAAATTGCGTTTCGTTTTCAATTACCTCATCTCCAGCTAGTGCAGCTGCAAATTTATCACAATTTAAATGGAGGTAAATGTCCACGAGGTGGGTGAGAAGCCACCGAGGCTCCCAACCGTACTTATCCGGATTTTGGACCTTCAAGTTCTTACATTTGGCGCCGGAAATTTGTTGCAGATTAAAATTCAACATGGACGCCAAACGGTCTACCAATTCTGGACGCATAAATGGATCCTAAAATATTTTTTGCATCAATAACGCACTTATCAAATGTCTTTTATATCCATTTATCATCGATAAATACAATTAAACACAAACAGTCAAACGTTTTTCTATTGGAAATTTGATTTATCAATTCCATCGCGCGTTTACCTTAATTTCCATAGTCAAATAATAGAACATATCCACCGTTTCCCTGGCCAACGTTAGATAGCTTTTACATTGTCTTTCGTCCGCGTTTAACTGTCTCATCCGATTCTGTTGGTGTTCGGCGGGCATTTTAGCCCACCCTTCGCTATCTTTGATCAATTCCTGAATCTCGTGGATACGCTTCAACGATTCCAGAGATTCGTCGAGTAAAAATGTCGTGTCATTCATCAACATATTTACAAATTTAACGAACTGTTTGCCCGAACTCGATTCTTTTACTAACGCTTGACGATGCAACGGCGAGTTCCACATACCTTCGAAATTTACGAATGTGTATAGAATATCACGCAAATACCGTAACTTTTTTTTAAAAATTACGAATGTGTGTATATATTTTATGTAGGCAAAACTGGAAATTGCGCGTTACGATGGAAAATACGCTTTTACAACGAATAAAAGCGACGAACCAGTTACGAGGTATTATAAGACTGAAGGAAAATGAAATAAATGAATCAGAGACAATATTTAAGTAGGCAGATATGAAGTAAACTAATCAAAGTACATGAAACTTGTGAGGAAATGAATTTCGTTGTTCTTCGTCCATTTTTTTGAGTTGTAAGTCTTGTAATCATTAAAAAAATGGTATAACTATGGATGTAAATTAAATACCTTTAATGATCAAACTGATATGATAACGTATCGTGAACTTGTCGTAGAATTCTGAGCTGCTGCCAGTCGTTTCTACATCCGTATAGAACTTCATCAGAGCACTAGGCAGTAACGTGTGAGATAACGTATGGGTCATGAAGCGATCGTGTAAGGTCTCGGTGCGATTTGGAAGTAGAGGATTTATAATAAATACAACCTCCACTATTTTAGCCACCAAGTACGGATTTTTTATGCACGAAGCTGAACAAATCGTCACTAATAGCCAGGTTATTAATGATTCGTCCATGTTGTCTATTACAACCTCTGGACAAAATCTGAAAAAGAACAAGTTATTTTTAAATAATTATTAAAAAGCAACAACTTCAAGCAAAAAAATTCATGACGACATGATGTGATCGAATAATAAAAACGGTTAAACTATAAGTTCTAACAAAAACTCACTGGAGTGTAAACAGTAGGAATTCGGCGATGTCCTCCACGTACCATTCGGGCAATGCGGAGAATAATTCCGGTACATCAAATGGCAATGGTAACGTAATAGGAGTACCGGCTGGATTTCCAGTCAGAACACTAAGCAAATATTCCGATACGGACGTGTAGAAACTCAAACAACGTTGCAAAAGTTGACGGTCTAATAGACCGGCATCTGCGCAAGCTTTAGACCTACAAAAATACCTCAACTGTACCTGGAAAAGCTTTTAAAAACACCGATTTGTTCGCGGAATTAATTGTAATGGCTGGTAAATAATTGTTTATAATAAAATCAAAGTGTTTTTTTTTTAAGTCACATGCGTTTTTTAGAGGGTCAACTCTACTGAAAAAGCGAGCTTAACGTTCAAAATAATTTCAGTAGCAGTTTTTTTGATTTTTCTTCTTCGTACTTATTATATTTTCTAAGTTGGTGTCTCCACGTTTTAATATATTGTCTATTTCTGTAATCGTACGAAGTGTGGCGCCACTGCGCTTCCGCGGACACCGTTTCGTCCAAAAGCTTCTGCAATTCCCGCATCATTCTCAAACGACGTTGGTAACGTTGCAACGCTGGAATGACGGCGATATGGTGACATTGCAACGTCAAAAACCAACACTGCGTTTGGAACTTTTCTTCGCCCCAATCGTGCGTTTTTCCTGCACAAATTTCACCAATCTCTTACTCCTCTTTTCGAAACAATAAAATACTAAAATTTTCATCTATTAGACCTTCTATTTTTTATTGCAACGCTAATACCAACGTAAAACTTCATTTTTTTTTGTGCAAGAGTTGACCTTTCACATACTCGATTATTTAAGTATTTTTACTACCTAGTTCCATGAGCCATTCTTGCGTTTCGCTCGAAGTAAATCTGAGCTTAGTATCGCCGCTAACGTCAATAAAGCCGTTAGGATGGAACGGATAAATGTAATTAACGCGATCCATTTTGATCTTAACGCTGAGCATTTGCAAAACACTCAACAAGTTCAGCATGAAACCATCGCCGGCTAACGTTTCCTCTTCGGACTGCAATTGAGTGCGTTTTTCATTTCGCTTCAGCAGCGTAGAAAGATACGAAAGCATATTATCTCTAAAAACAAAAAATCAAAATAATTTAAAAAATATTAAGCATACTTTTACGTAGTGTTAAGTGGAAGAGCAGTTTCCTTTATAATGTATTTATAATTGAGTATTATTTTATTTGAGTTTTGTAACTGAACTTCGCCCAATAAAGACAATTATTATTATTATTAATAGATATCTCATTACTAACGACTTTGGAAAATAAATATAAGTGTAATAAATATTATAATTACGGTATTTGGGTGATATTCTATACCATCTCTTAACCACCATTTCATTTATCAACTTATACCCCGGATAGAATTTCATTATATTAAGTGTTTGTTATTTAAGAAGTAAAATTATAATCGGTATATATATATATAAAAACGATACCTCGATGCAGGATTGGCAAGCATATCATGAACGACACGGTGCAGACATCTGCGCACGCCATCCAGTTCCTGCTGGAGCGCGTGCGTGAACGATTTGTCCGCAGAACTGCCGTGGCCGGAGAAGAACTTCTCCGCCACGCGCGAATCATCCTCGGCGAACACGGACACGCGCAGAAACGGGCCAAAGTAGCTGGTGTGCGCCAGTTCGCGGCCGGCCGATGAACTTTGCGGGGCGCTTTGTTTGACGCAACCGCCCGCAGTGGGCGCGACACTCGTGGGTGTGGTAGATGGTGTGGCGTTCGCGGAAGATGTGCCCGAAGTGGATGCTAAGTGTAACAATAATGTTGCAAATCCTGAATTTTCAACGCAATTATCTGTGCTATTGGAGGGTTGTGTTTCGAAATGCACATCTATGTTATTGACACTTAGAATTACGATTTAATGAACCGGCGGTAACTCTAAATGAAAATAGTTTGGTCCTAAGCTTGAGTAACTCATTATTTAAATATTACTTAAAAAAAAATGGAAATCTCAATCAAACGAAAACAAAATTCACCGTTTTAAAGATTCCAAACAAACATTAAATTATTGTAATTGCATAGAGATTACTTAAAAGATCTAAAATGAAATATCTCGGTACTATAATAGATTAAAATGCGACGAACATATAATTTGCTTAAATAATAAACTAAGAAAATCTATATACGTATTCAAAATTTTGAAAAGTTTTCTCGATATTAATTTGCTAAAGTCTGTTCAATCAATATTATCTTATAACATATGTACTTGTGGAGGAGCATCAGAAAATATCATATCAATATTAGAAGTTACACAAAACCATATTATAAAAAAAAAAATGCTAGGAAAAACTAAAAGATATAAGATCGAATTATTATTTACTGAGTATAAAATTGCTAGTGTTAATAATTTATATATACAAGCATTAATGTTGCAATTTTTTGATATTTACAACTACAGGAGAGACGAATATCGAATCATATAGTCATATTACCAAGCAGTTACACAAAATAACTTTAAAATTTCAAGAGTCTCAAAAACTGTTGTGGTATTTAGTATCGATCTAGGTCCCAGATTATACAATCTACTTCCTTAAAGAATCCGAGAAACAAGAAATAAACATAAATTTAAATATGAAGTGCGATTCTTGGTTAATTCACAAAACTGTTACGAAATTGTATATCTTTTTAATATATTATAGATTTATCGTTATTTACGTTTGTATTTCCATATGCTGTTATATTTATATAGTTTTGTAGGTAAATATTTTCTGAATTAAAAAAAGAAAAATTATTTTAAGTCTATATCTATATAATTAAGATTACTATAAATAAAAAGTTACACGCAACCTTTTGGATTTGTGACATTAATACAGCATGTGTAAAAATTGGAAATAAATTTGAAAAACCAAAAATTGAACACTATTCGGTTAATGTATACATAAAAGTGGGTAGGCTTGTAGTAATTACCTCCTCTAGCAACTCTGCGCCCTCTCGAACTGCTCGCTGCGCCACCTTTCGGCAGGCTCAATACCGACGACGGGCAGAAATACGACATCCGCGTGACCAGCGTACAGATCGGTCTGGTACCGCATCGAATTTCCGCCAGGTCAGCGAGCACTTGCAGCGGGGTGAGTGGGTGATGGTGCGGAGCGCCGTGTATGTTGCTGTGATGGTGGTGGTGGTGGTTGTGGTGGAAACCACCACCAAGCGAGGCGGCGGCGTGGCCCGAGGAGGCCGGTGGCGTGATGAGAGAGTGCGATTGCATATGTAGGTAGAGAGACTGGAAATATTCAGTAGACTGGTGTAAGCGATGTGGAGAGGGAGAAGAAATGAACACTTACATCCAACAATGGAATGAACAGCTCGGCGAAATGGTCGGTGTTGCCGCACGTGCGCTGTATTAATTCGGACATATAGCCGCGTGGTAGCGTCTGCTGGATCAGCGGCCCTAATAAAATCGCCGCCCCTCCATGGATCGGCTCACCTTTCGTGATATCTGAAACCACCGATACATTTTTGTCTATTTCTTATGGTTTTTGATGATTAATAAAGGAATTTTTAAGAAACTCCTACATGTTGATAACTCAAAAATACCGATTTTTGAGTTGTGTCACAAAAAAAGTTTTGCCAGCATATAGACCTCAACGTGTATTGTTTACTGGAGTAAAAATCCGAAAATGACACGACGTATCATCTTTCGCCATCTTACCACAGATATAATACAACAAACAAACGTTACCTTTTCCACCCGTCGGTAGTATCATTTCGCCGCAACCGATCCGGCCCTCCATAACCAGCACACTGTACTGAATCGTCTGCGCGCGCAACGCTGCTAGACAGTCACTGAACGGCGGTACGCTGCTCTTCTTCGGATGGTTGCGTTCTTCCATGGCCACACGGCCGTAACATTCCAGCAGGTAATACAGAGAGGTGACGCGCGGTGTGGCATCTGGTGGCGGCGCTTGTGTCGTTATAATAGCCGCCGTGCCGGCTGTGCCAATGGTAGTGGACGTGCCAAATGGCAACACAGGGATTGGACAACTGTAATTGCGGTTTATTATTTTTAATTGATAATAATCAGTTAAACAGCCAGTTAGTTAAACTTTGTTTAATTTTGAACTCCAGTTTAAGCGCAAACTGGATTGTGTATAAATTTGTATTATTTTCATTGTGATAATTTCATAAAATCTTTTCTAAAAGTAGTGAATGAATTTTGAATATTAGCAAAAAATTTACATCACTTTAGAATTAAAAAAAAAAATTCAAATTCAAAAAACATTTTTCTATAATTGACTTAATATAGGATTAAATGAAATATTATCTGAAATAGTAATCTAAAATCCTTCAGATTTCAATATTAGTTTAAGTTTTTTTCTTTCTTTTCGCTCAACACAAGCCAAGAAAATGTCAATCAGACTTCAACTAAGTGATATTTAATAAAATAAATTTATTCATACAAACAATTGTGTGGTTTTGATGTAAGAAAATGGAATTGATAAATATATGTACTAGCTATAATTGCAATTGCAACAGTGTCTTATTGACATTATACGTAATTCGAAAATTATATTCTAACACAATAGAAACTCGCCTATTTTGCGGGCTGCTGCTGCCCCACAACTCCCCACCGCCACTGACGGCCCCCGCGCCCACGCCCACACACATCAGTTCATCCTCGGCGCGGCGTAACACCTCGAACGGATCGGTGCCCTTCGCCCCGATCAAATCGAGCATCTCGCATATACTCTGCGAGATCGTGTCGGCAAACGAGAACGATGCCGGCGCGTGGTCACCATGCGCAATAGTGTCGTGTGCGCTCATCAAGTGCGCCGCCGTGTCGGGGAGATAAACGAGGGCGTGAGTGGTATTAGTGGTGCCGACTGTTGAGTGGGAGGAGGGATCATCGATGGGGCCGGTGTATGTGCAGATAAGGACGCGCTGAATGGCGGATTGTAGTTGTTCGGGGGACATGGTGAGAGAGGGTGTGGAATGGCTGGCTGATGGCGAGGGGCAGGGGGATGAGAGTGTTGGTGTGGCGCTGAAAGTAGTTTCGTTTCGTAAAAATTGAAATGATCGAAACAAAAATTGTTTAAACAAAATATGCGCATCTAGCTATTAAATACTTTGATTTAAGGTATTGTATACAATTAATTAACACCGTCGTAGAAAAAGTGCGTTACCAATTACCTAATATCCTTGCTACCGCCACTCTTCCCCACACTCTTGCCGCCATCTCCAACCGCCCCGTGGTTACCCTTAACCAATTCCTTGCCCGAGATACGCATCAGCGGAATATGCGGTTGATTATGTTCGGGCGGTGTCATCGTCATAGGAATAGAAGTTGTCGCTTGCGAGTTGCCGTTGTTGGTTTGTAGCGCACCCTGTATATTCGTTGCTGCTGCTGTTGTTGACTGTGCGGGCGGTGGTGAAGTGCAGAACGAGACGGGAGGAGGGTGCACTGCTCCTCCGCCACCCACAGATGCTGCCTCGTCCACTTCCATGTTCTCAATGCCGGAGTCGATGTCCGTGTTTCCATTGTTGCCTTTATTGATGGGTACGGCAAGTACGGTACGTAATATAATCGATAATTATCGTTAATTATAAATTTATTTTATTTTAATTTGTATTTTTTTAACTAATGAGTATTGAATTAAATTTAGAAGGTATTACAGCTTAGGAGAGATAGATTTGTAGGTATTCTCAGTTATGTGGTTGTATTATGCAAACAGTTATAGAAGGTAAAGTAGAAGGACAAAAGATGTGGGCACTTATGGCGTAATATAGTCTATTTCTCGGAATTTACGAGTAACTAAACAATAAAGATAATACAATAAATATTTCAATCGAAGCAAATAGTTTTACGACTTCTAGTTTAATTTAAACAGAGCATGAAGAATGCTTATCATGTTGGAATCATTTTACACTATTTAGTTTCAATACGAGCGAAACATCATCACTAATTTGAAATTTATCACTACGGTGTTAAATTATAGTATAGAATATAATTATATTATAGCCCTTGAAATATACATCTAGTTACTTAATGCTTGTTAAGGTATTTGGGTGAAATTTTATACTATCATCACTAATAATTAAACTATTAAATAAATCCATAGAAATATTTTTATAATCATTTAAACCGTTTTCAATGCGGTATAAAAAGGAAAAACGAATAAATTTGAATTCTATTTACAGGAAGGGAAGCAACAGGGTAATTAATAAATCAAATTTCATTGCTGAAATACTTTTTTCTTAACAGTCGGTATTAAAAATTGAAATTACATTCGTAGATTTTTTATTGTTTCATTATTTGTTCGACCGTAATGTTTCGTCTACAATTATTTGGTTTGTTGGCACGATATATTGCTTTGTATTTTGTATCAAGATAACAAACGATAAAATACAAATACAATGCTTGGAAAATACGCTTACATTTTTAAGAAAAAAATCAAATAATTAATACGTTCGCTTTATTTCTAAAATAAAATTGTGAATCATGGTAAATTTATCAAACGCGATAAGTTCATTAATGAATGAATAGTTTTCTTCGCAAATTTCTTCGAAATTAACAGAAACCGTACAATTGTATAAAAAAAAAACACGGTACGATTCTGGCTGAGAATAGCTGGATAGGGAATGGAAAATTAATATAGGCAACACGATAAAAACCTCGGGTTGCCATAAAAAAAAGCAAAATTTAAAAAATATCCACATGTCAAAGTAAGTTTTAATAGTAGGTATTAAAGACCTGACCTAGGATCCATAGTTCTTGATGCATCGAAAGTCAGGTAAACCTCAATACCCCTTGAGACTAGGCAACTTTATAAACACAACTGTATCGAGGAATGCGTACTTTTAATAACTATTCAGTTATTCTCAGCCAGAATCGTACCGAAAAAAAAACGCACCTTTATCCGTAGCGCCGGTATTTTCATCGGTCTCCATATGCACCGAACTAGTCTCCGAATCCGATCGTTGCATCGAAGCCCTAGTTCTCATCTTGGAGCTGCCCGGTACGTTAATATCGATCGGTTTACTGGCTGGCACCTGGAACGTGTGACCCTGCTCCATCGGCTGTTGGTCCTTGGCAGATTGGGGCCCAACAGTGACCGCTTTCATACAAACGTCACCTTCCGCGCCCGTGGCGTCGTTATTCAATAAGCTGTTGTTTATTGGTGTTTCCGGTGGTGAGACAGACGACGCTCCGACCGCGGGTGCTGCGGAAGCGCCGCCCAGTCTCGCGAGACGTCTTCGACGTATCTGTTCGCGGACAGGTTCGATGTGGTAGCGAATGAAAAACACATTGAAACAATGGGTGGATCGTAGCCGAGTATATTTCGTTCGATTTTAACGCGGCAATTGCTTACCTCCTCTGGTGTTAATTCGCTCATTGCGCCGTGGTCTTCCGTTTATTGGTATCTTTGTTGATTCGGTGGTGTTTCAAATTGCACAGGTCCGATTGATCGCAAATAAAAAAAATACGCGAGAAATGCACACGGGTTCTCGCTACTATGGACAAATGTCAGCGCACAATGTCAGATTAGAACGGTGTAATCAAATGTAAATGTCATTCACAGCTGACATCGCCCGGACTAATAAACACAATTAGCATTTAAATGCGCCGTTAAAAAATGTTTTCGCAAAATTCTTTTCGGACCTGCGACGAATCTTTCGTGGATCTTCTTCGCATTAAACGCATTGTAAACGGCCCGTTACTTTTGTTGGCGGTTCGTGCACTTTCGAAAAAGGTTCTTACACGTTGCCGCAACGTTCGCACGGTTTTCGTTATTTCGCATGACTGTGGACAAATGGATTTGGGGTGTACGCTGTTTTTTTTTTTGCGCGTTTAATGGTTCTGTCTAGTCATTATTTGCGGTGTGGAATGGGAATGCACGCTGTCGAATCACGTCTCAATTCTTTGTTTGAATTGTCGCAAATGTAACGAATATTTCGAACTTAATCTATTTTTAACTTTCCTTGAATTTAAGAACGTCTGCTTTGCGTTTATTTTCAAAAATTCGAATACACACGACTTATACCAAGTCGCAAACGGAATGTATTTGTAAAATAATAACCGTGCGAATTTTATATGAACTGATGTAAATGCACGACCGCACGTGTTTTTTTTTTATAGAATCCAAACAATTTTATTATAAATACAAATCGATTTCGATTCGAACAATTATATTGCTTTTCACGAATAATTCTCGTAATTCTAAAAATTTATATACGTTCATTTATGCGTACATAAACTTAATAGCGAATCAAACTACAAATTATTATTTTTTAAATTCTCTACTTTTAAATTGAAAAACCGTTTTAAAACGTCGCATGCGCAGCTTATTCGAACATCTGTTCATTGTCAGTCTGACTGATAACAAACGTCAAGGCCACAGCCCTAACCTCACATTGCCAACAAATTGCTATATCCGATCCAAAAAAACAACTCACAAATAATGTAACAAACCGGAACCTAAAAAGACCACTCCAGCAAATGGCAGGTGTAATAGACAGTCCCGGTAACGAACGCACGGTGAAAGAAATCGACTTCAGTTCCATCGAGCTAATCGAGGTGAATCAAATGTTGCCATCCATTAATCCCACTTTAATCCCGTTATATCGCAGGTTGTTGGCGAAGGTAGCTTCGGTGTGGTATATAAAGGACTGTGGGACGGGAAATACGTGGCCGTGAAGCAGATTAGCAATCCGAAGAAAGATACAATTGCCGTGGAGGTGAGACAGTTGTCTCGCATCGATCATGAGAATATTGTTAAGCTACACGGAGCCTGTACGGCGGGCCATAATATATGCCTCGTTATGGAGTACGCGGAGGGCGGATCACTGTTCAATGTACTCCACAGCTCGAGATATGTGCACTATAAGCTGGGGCATGCGTTGTCTTGGCTCTATCAGTGCGCCAAGGTTAGATTACAACGCCATTTTCATGTGTTAAAATAGCCCTCGGTCCTATAGATTGGTTGGAAACTGCACGCCATCTGTCGATCTATCCTCAGCTAATTCGTTCATCTCCCTGTGGAGCATCCCACACGTCCTCCACTATCTGACACACATACCCCAATCTAGGCTTACCTTCCCCTTGCTTTCCCTCTACGCTACCTTCTATAACTAATTCACATAATACCTCCATGTCTAAGAATGTGACCTACTAGTCTATCTTCTGCGCTGTTATACTCTCTAAATAATTCTCTTCTCCAATACTAACTCTAGTAGGGCTTCATTTGTTACTTTATCTTCCCAACCAATCCTCATCATATTCTATAGTACCACATTTCGAATGCTTCTATTCTAACTTTCATATAGTTCACGCCTAACACCCGTATAATGCGACACACCACATACCTTCAGTAATCTTTTTCTAATACTCTCCAAATACTTCTCTTCTCCCCTACTAACTCTAGTAGGGCTTCATTTGTTACTTTATTTTCCCAACCAATCTTCATCATCCTCCTTGTAGCAACACATTTCGAATACTTCTATCCTACGTTTCTATTCTTTTTTACCTATAATCCACGCCTCACACCCGTATAACTACACTCCACAGATACGCCTTCATTAATCTTTGTCTAATACTCAAGTCAATATTTGATCTTAAAATCTGGTCCGCCTTGCTACGAATGCCTTCCTACCCTGTGCTATCCTACATTTTATATCAATCTTACTTCTATTATCCTTTATGATTCCAACGAAAAGTCGGACACTTCTTCTATTCTATCATCTCCTATACATATCCTCATTTTTCGCTTGCGTTCCTTGTTTTCTTATTCATTAATTTCGCACGGATTTTCAAGAAATGTGAAACTACATCATATTTCACTTTCTCGTACCGCCTAAATTAATCTTCTAGACAATTGGCAGGGTGTAGAGTATCTACATAGTATGCAACCAAAACCGCTGATCCACCGAGACCTCAAGCCGCCGAATTTGTTGCTTATCGATGGGGGCACGTGGCTGAAGATCTGCGATTTTGGCACCGCCGCGGATAAGAGCACGTACATGACGAACAACAAGGGCAGTGCCGCCTGGATGGCCCCGGAAGTGTTTAGTACGAACAAATATACCGAAAAGTGCGATATATTTAGTTGGGGCGTGATTCTGTGGGAGGTGCTCAGCCGCAGGAGGCCGTTTTATAGCGTGGGCGGATCGGCCTTTAGTATATTGTGGCAGGTGAGGGATTATGTACATATTTTTGATGAATTCAATAGATTTTGAATTTAATTTTTATGCAATTTTTGATTAAAAAAATGGTTTTATACTGATTATTATTTTATAATTTAATTTTAGGTTTACAGGGGAATAAGGCCGCCTTTAGTAAGAGGTTGCCCTGCGATTTTAGAGAAAATTATGACAAAATGCTGGGATAATAATCCAGCAAATAGACCAGATATGTCTCAGGTTCGTATAAATTAGAGGATTTTAAAAATAATATTTCGAAATCTAATTTGATTGCTTGTCATTTTTTTTTAAATAATTTGTTGATATTCAAAAAGAAAAGGGACGTAAATTATTTAATAAAAAACATAATACAAGTTTGTGTAAAATATTTTGCTGTACGTTAAGGAGGCGATTTGTAATTTAATTTTTTTCCTAAGCAACCTTGTATATTTCGAGTAAAGAATTTTTTTACAGAAGGGTACGGACGTAATATTTTAAACATACATTAAGAAAGGTTTAGATTCGACAATGACAGATTTTGAAGATTCTAGCTGCGTTAAAAAAAAGAGCTTTTTGTAATATTTTTTTCTTTGACACTGCCAAAGACTGCCCTTCATATCTAGGTTGGAATGTTTGCAACAGCTGAACGAATAAATTTACACTACTGGACTATGTTGAACAAAATATTTCTTAATTCCGAAATTTTCAAACACTTTTCAAGCCAAAGATATTTTTCACGCACATTAAGAAAAGTTTTAGACATTTTTCCGCATATAAGTAATCAAAAATAATTATTAATTAAATAATTCTATTATTGCACGTGGTTTGGATAGCATTTTAAATAAATATGATTTTAAATTAACATATAATATTCTTGCGCTAATTTTGTAGGAAATCCTAAAGATTTTATTGATTTCAATAAAAAATCTTGTATTTATGAAATATCTTGTTCTAGTTGTCCTAATTGTCCTAAGCTATATATAGAAGACAAACACGTAGACCAATTGAAACTAGATTTAATGAGCATTTCAGATTAAATAGAAAGGATAAAGGGGCTGTAGCCGATCATATACATTTTGATTACTCAGGTCATCCTTTTGAAATTAGTTCATTTAAATTGCTTAAATGTATTTTGACAGCTTGTGCGCGTAATGGCGAAACTGTGCACTCTTGTACCGGATGGTCGCGAGCCAGTGGCGGAAATGGACGGCATCGATTGGCACGACGAGGTCGATATGGAGGAGGAGGTGGACCGTGACAGTGACGATACCGGCGCTGATTTAGGGCAGAGCCTCAGCTCGCAGTCCCGGACGAGGACGCCTCTTCGACAGCGATTAGGTGCGGTTGTATAAGAAAAGGAATTTTACTGTTTTTTCTTAGTATTACTGGAAGTAGATTTTTTTTGTTTCGTTTGTTAAAATATTGTTTACAATTTCTTTTTAGGTACGTCTGAAGGTTCGACTAGAACAGGCATGGAGACGAATAGAAGTGAACGGGTTAAAACGTTACCGCAGCCCGTTGGTGATTTAGGAAAACCTTTACTGATCGGCATTGATCCGGTAAGAAGAAGAAAATATGTATAAATATTTCACAATTCACAGTATTTTTTGGGGTGTTATTTACGGTTATTCAGCTATTTTTTTTTGTATTAAATGTAATAACCAAATAAACTTGTTGTAAACATCTGAAAATAAGTGATAAAGATAAATATTACCGAAGACAAATAAAAGTACAATTTTTTATATCGCGGTTAAAAACGAGCATTTATTCGACTATAGTTTCGCTTATTAAGCATCAAGAAAATAGCGAATAATAATTATATTATACTTAATAAGCGAAACTATAGTCGAATAAAATCCCCGTTTTTAACTGTGATATAAAACATTGTACTTTTATTTCTCTTCACTAATATGGAACTATCGCAACATAACGTCAAAATCTACAACCTATTTAAAGATAAGTATTCTAGCATTTTTTCTTGAAGGGATTTTTTAGCGAATACCCGAATCATGTGAAATGTAATCAATCGCTTGAATATCTTGTAAAAATGCATACAATGCGAAGTATGCATTTTATATACCGGATGTTGCGCCGACAAATGCAACATAGCAATTTCCATGTTCATTTCGATTTGTTCAATTATTGGCTTCCTTATTAAGGTTACAATAAAGTATTAAATACTAGAAATTTGTAGATTTTTTATGTGAATTAAAAAATCGTTGTTCCATTTCTATGACTTTTATAGTTTTCAAAATAATTGAAAAATAGTATGGTCAAAATATAATTAAAACTGAAGAATAAACAGTCTTAGTTTAATTAATAATTTCTAATATTTGTTAGTGTATATGCAAATATTTTCTCTCGCTATTTTGTTTAATAATAAACGTAAATACAAATATTTAGTTATTTTATAAAACTAATCACGATTTTAGGAGTAAAAATGATATTACTAGATACTAGAATTGTGTGTGTTTATTTTATATAAAAAAATAGCCGAAGAAAACAACTGTCAAAGTGACAGGTATTAATAATTATTTATTTATGTGTTATCGCTTAATTTTTTTTGCCAAACTATTTTTCGGTTATCTTGAAAATAACTGAAGCTATAAAAATGAAATAACGATATTTAAATTGAAATCGGTAAATTTTGCCTGTCCAATTGAATATTTGAATAAAACTAAATATTTGCTAAATTGCAATTGCCGACGCAACACTCGGTATATAATCGCGCGCTTTTGAAAATAGTTTATTTATTACATAAATTAATTTGTCACCATTCTTGCGATTTTTACACGTACACTATTTAATATTTACACGTTCAAAGAACAAAATAGCGTTAAATTTCGTAACATTTCATATTGCCTCGATGAATCATGAAATTTAAGTTAAATTATGTCATTATTTAGTAGAATCCGGAGCAGCCCACATGTTGCACATAAAAATCTAATATTTAAAGAGACATATATGCTCGGATCAAATTTTTATTATTATAATAGTTTTTTTTTTTATAACAGACCAAAGCAATTGTCAGAGTCATTAGTCAGCCGGAGTGCCGTAAATTAAATAGAAACTATCGTTAATTTTGATGTGTTTAATTTCATTTTTTAAATAGTATTTCCATAGACTGATATTTCATTTACTGTTTTGATATTTTTGATGTTTTTAAAAGGGATTTTTCATTGTGGAATGCCAGCTTTGGATTAAATGAATAAATATTATCGTGGTTGGTGTGATTTTTATTTCATTTGTGTTTGTTTGCAAATAGAATGCTTGGGAACTGCCTGGGTCTGATTATAATACCGGCATGGAGTTGCAAACGATGGCTGGATTCGATAGAATGGTACCCAAAAATGGTAAGTACTAACCATAAAAAAATGTAACAACAGACTATGTACTTATTGGTGAAATTCGGTATTTAAAACTCTTATTTTTGTGATTATTTACAATACTTTATAAATTGGGGAAATGTTAGACATTTACTTTCGTTTCGGTGTACTAGCGTTAGCCCAACTATTAAACGAAAGCAAATTAAAGTACGCATTTTCACGGATTGTAGAGAAAGTTGTGATTTTTTTTCGAGTACATTTCAATAATTTTCATTTGGATGATATTTTGATTGTGATTTGTTCCTAAAGTACCTGTTTGATTTTTTTAAATTCTATTAGCAAAAAAAAATACTTAAAAAGGCGATTTCACAAGCACATTTCTTCTCGAAACTAACGATTATTTGAAAAACTATTAAGCAAATTGTACAACATATCAACAAACACCTATTATTCCCAATTTAATCATTTCGTATCCATTATTTTCCCAACAGAATATAATCATTCCCCGCCTAGTATTCACACGAAGCTATTTCCAGCGCAAGCGTTCCACACTTCCGCGACAGTTGTAATTGTCAGCGTGTCATATATACACAGACGAAAGATCGAATATAGCCATTTAATAGCCAGCTTAAAGTCGATGGAGACAAACTGGGACTTTAAATCCTCCAAATCTATCGCTCGCAGTGTCGAAAGCGATGCAACAACTAGTCTGTATTTATAGCCATGTACAGGGTGCTCGATTAACTGTCAACGGCAATATCATTCCGTTAAATAAATAATCATTTTAAAGAATTTTTCGCAAAATGTTTAAATTGAATTTATTTCCTCTTTTTTTGCGAATGACGTTGATTTTATATTATGCGATTGAACTTGTAGTAAAATAGATTAAAAAATCATCACCCTGTATGTATTTTGTAAGTATATGAATACAGATTGGATTTTGGGAGCGTTGTGCCTTTGTATTCGATGAGTCATTCCTCTGACAGATACGGAATCAGAAGTCCTAAATCTACAAACGGACTTTTTTTAATATAATTGACAAATTTAATCAAAAAATCATCATTGGCTAATATATACAACAATTTTTTATAACAAAAAACTTGATTCAATACATATATTTCAAAACAACCATTAAAAAACCCATATAAAATACCCCTCCTCCTCCTTCGATTTTATCAAAAAATTTATGATAGTTCTAAACGCTCATTCGAAATATACCTCTAAAATTTGATTTAAATCGAACTTAAAAGTCCAAAACTACAGCCTTAAATGTTGGGAGCACCGCAAGGTACTGTTCTTGCCCTAACCTATTTTATATGTAGACTAAAATCGATAAATTATATATATTCCAAATATTACCTTCTGAATTGGCTCACTATATAAGAATTTTCTATCTGATTTTCTATAATTTTCTATCTATATGATTTTAGGTTACGATTGAAATTTTTCCAAACACGACAGACGGAAAATGACGAATTATTTGTACGAATATTGTTGTGTTTTTCGCTCGTTCTTTTCTAAAAATACGTTTATTTCGTAAATCATTTTGAAGGACTAAATAAATGATATAGCTACAATAGTATTTTACGATTGATCGAGAATAACAAAAATGTTTATATTTCAATCGGCCGAAATCATTCAGTATATATGTTTTATTATCACAATAAACATCTGTGTTTTTTTTAATTATATCATATTATTTAATTTTTTATTAAGTTTATTCAACGATTAAAATATTTTTAACTATTCAGCAAAAATAATACGTAACTTTGACAATTAATTTTTTTGAAATTAATATTTTTCTTCTGTTTTACAGCTTAAAAAATGGAACAACCAAAATTTTTAGATGAAACCCACAATTGAATTGAAAATGAAAATTTTCTAGTACCACTTAAACCTTGCACTGAATTCTCTCGTAAGATGTCGCTTTAATCACGTTGCAAACTTTTCCGCATCTATTAGTCATGTTCGTCGGTTGCAAAAAGACGATGTGTAACGTTTTCTCCTAAATTGCCGACGTGTACAACATGCAATCTCACTCGCTCACGTTTCATTCAAGCGCTTTCCTCTCTTTCCGATCTTTTTTCCTTCTAGCCAGAGCTATGTACCAAAGGGCTGTTTTTAGATACTCATACTAAATAAAATTTTGCGTTATATACCATACGCTACAAACTTTAAAATGCATTAATCGTACGAAAAAAAATCGTTTTTGTTAAAAATAGTTGAATTTAGGCAACTTGCGATGCAATCTAAGCATTCCTCCTGATCTGCGTCGTTGTTAGGTGCGCAGATAGTGTACATCGGTTTGCTTCCGATGATAGCCGAAGCTTATTTAACATCTAGAAAAACAAATTACGATTGTAGAAGTTTTCGAAAGATTAAAATCAATAGTTCTTGTGTATTGCACGCATAAACACCCTGTATATGTACTGAGTGTTCGTATATACTGTGTGCATGCATGGGCCATTGCCGTGAGTCATCTCAAGATCTAAATTTAAGCATTTAGGTTTGTTTAGCTTGCGGCAATGTATATAGTATGTTTTTTGATCTTTCTCTAGCGTTATAAAGGCAATGGTCCGTACTCTAGGTATTACGAAAGTGCCGCTTTTTGATTGCCACTAAAACTATTTTTATTATAATTACCCATCAAATATTATAATAATATCTGGGACTATAATAATATCTTATATATCTATAATAATATCTTAACTAGAAAAGTAACTTGTAGAAAATTTTTTTTTTTTCATTTGAGCCGATTTTTATTAATATAATTATTTTTTATTGTGTCTTAAAAATGCTTACAAAAATTCCCCCCCAAAAAAAATCCTAGCTCTCGAAAGATCATACTTTAATTATATTTTTTGAAAATTTAAAAACATTTTTAACGATACCTCTCTGATTTCCAATAATGAGAAATAAATTAATAACAGCTCGCTTTCGGACGGCGGTATTCGATTTATTTTTAATATTTTCCAAGTTTATTATTCCTTGAAAACGTTCTCGGCTGAACGAACGAAAAAGAAAAAAATTGGCCCTATTCTTCCATTTTTAACTCTCTCATTTTGCCGTGAAGAATTTGTAAATCTGTTACAAATCGCTTTCGATATATAAGAATTGTGAACTGGTAAAGTTCCATAAATTAATTTTAAACTGTGAATATTGATAGACCTTGAAAAGTACTCGAAATACGAAAAAAAAAATTAAATCGAGGTTTTCAATGAAAAATCATTTGGTTTTAAATAATTTATTTATTGTTAACTTTAAAAACGCATTTTGTTAAATAATTGAGGTCATTTTAAAGTATACAAACTATACTTTACTTTGTACGCTGTATACACTACATAAAATTTGTTGCGCCTTGTTAAATTTGTATTTAACCAAATTGGAACAAATCTTATGATTTTTTTTGGTTGTTTTATCTTTCGATTGACGCGGCAGAAAATATCAATTTTTGCGAAATAAAAATCGCGCGTAGATTTATTAATAGTGTACGCAGATTGTTGTTTAAGTATAATTTTAAAGCGTTGTGCGATTGTACCACGTGTTGTAAATTTTATTAGAAATAACAGTCGAGTCCTCGGGATCCGTAGCTTCAACATCTACGCCGCCTGAAGACTTCTGAAGATCTTTCCGTTAGTTTCACGAGCTATCGCGAATCGGTCGCATTGCAAAACGAAATATAAATGATCTTTCTTTAATAAAATAACACGAAAAAAAGTATATAAATATATTTTTTTAAATACATGAAAATTAACTAACAGGAAATTTGTAAAAAAAAGTTTTTGATTTGTATTTTTATTAAAAATAAGTCGTGTAAAAAATTCCATTCTGTGCCATTTGTTGACATACCAATTTTTGCGTAAGGTTCGCAGAGTTTTTTTTTTTTCATTTTATAGCAGTTACTAAAACCACGCGAAATTTATTTCGAAAATGTGCAATTGCCCGTCTACGAATAATGTTTTTCGCCAGGGCTCATCGCAAACCACTTGGCTGATTTTTAACGAAATAAAGACCAACATTACTGGTAATTTTTTTTTGCCTGCCTAGCGAATTGAATTGTTTGTAAACTTTCGCTAATTTTAACTGTTTTATACGTTCTACAAACTCCTCAATTTTGGCATAATTTTTCAGAAGAAATTAATTTAAAAAAAAATTTTTTTTCATCATTAATATTTTTAAACCTATTTTCTAACAATATCACGTCATTTCAATTTTCATCCTTAATTTCGATCTTATTATCGCTTTGTTCTTTTTCTTCATTTTATTTGCAAAAATTCCTTTTGGAATTTTTTTTTGCTTCAAACAGACCAACGCTATGTTTTACCCCCCTCCCAAAAAAAAATAGAACACAATAAATTTAATAGTGTAGTCATTCTAAACGACTCATGTCAAGATCATGCCAATAATTTTTTTTGTACGCGAAAAAAACCGACAGTAATTTATATTAAAACTTTTTTGAGTATGTACCAACTGCTATAAATCAATATAAAAATAAATCGTACGTTTTGTCAGATTTTGAATAATTTATAATCGAAATATATATGTTTTTACTAAATAATGTTGTTAATATTTTTTTTTACGATTTTTTTACATTAAAATATCTATATGGGGATTCCCAGAAAGTTGCAGAACTGTCGTAATTTAAAAAAAAAATCGCATACGTTTAATAATAAAATATTTAATAAAATGTTTTATTATTAAATTTCTGTGACTGAATTTTTATACAATAATACCTTTTCGTTGTATATTCCAAAAAAAAAATTAGATAATTTTACGATATTTTTTCTTCAATGGAAAGTACAACTTTACGATTTTTTTTTTTCAATAGAAAGTACCATTTACCGTCCACCGGATCATCCAGATGGCATGACGGGCGATCCAGACAATGACCCGGATCTGGACAACTTCTATATGCTCCTAGATCCACACCTGCGGCCAGCCAGTCCGGACCTGAACGACCCGAATTCTGTCGCCCTTTTTAACGAGCACAAACATTTAGCACAAGAATATCTCAAGGTAAAAAAAAATGATTCTTTATTTGACATCCTAATTTTACCTTTTATATGGGCTCAAAAAAATTGCAAATAATTAAAATTGAAAAAAAAGTCATAAATGAAGGGGTACAATTGTTTTCTTACTGAAAATTTTTTTTTTTTCAATACAATTTTGAATCGATAATGATTACAAGTTTGAATCGATTGAAAAATTGGTCTATAAATTCTTTAATATATCTCTGTAGGTTCAGACGGAAATAGCTTTACTCTCCCAGAAGAAAGACAAACTGTTGGCAGTTCAAACGGTTGAACAACAGAAGACCCACGACAATATCAAGAGACTGCAGAACGAAAAGGAGCAACTGCTGTTGTTTAAAGAGACGCTGATGAAGCAGCAAGAAATATTGCAAGGCAGAAATGGCCATGACGAATGGGTTATATTGCCCAGGTGAAAATAAAAATATTTCGTGTAAATAAATAATTAGCGGTATATTTTATTATCCTCATTGTCATATTGATTTTGGAGATTTTGCCTTAAGGAATATCGTTATACGAAAAATTAACAAAATTGTAATTGTAATTAATTATTACAGCAGTAAAAAAATATAATTTTAAATATTGCTCAATTATAAATTTACAATTTTTTTTCGGTAATTTCTCTAAAGCTAATTGTAGAACTTTACGTCCGAATTTATTTCCTATATTTCTAATATTGACATTTTTTAACTTAGTATTAAACAGATTTGTGATAAAACTTTTTAATTTGTAAGCGAATATTTGATTTTTGAAGATATGTACTTTGCTTATGTTCTATAATATTTTATATTAGTTAAGACTATGAAAATAATAGGTATCCTATACAGCGTGTTCCAATTCGTAGCTCGTAAGTTTTATAATTTTAAAATATATATATTATAATATAAAGTAAAATGGTAAATTTCTTTTCATTAACCCTCTCCAGGCTATTGATTCCATTTGACTTAATATTTTAATAAAATAAACATTTTTACGCGTTATTTCGTTGTAAATTCTCCAAAATATTTTTTAAACGCCATAATAAAAAGTTTACATTTTTTTCGCTAATAAAAACAAAAGATGCTAGATTTTTTAACAAAGTGCAATTGAATTAATTTTTCTTTTTAGGATTTAATTTAATTAGGATTGGAAGGATTATGTGAGAAAGAATAAACAATCATATCGCATCTAACTTTTATTTTCAAGCGTTTGCATTTTTAACACAATCCAAAAATTAATATAAACGTGAAGCATTTCGCAAAAACTATTATATTTTTTATTAGATAATGCCAAATACCATAGCATATTTTAATAACCCGTCACCTACACGAAACAAACTAAAATCCCATTTGAAGAAACTAAATTAAACTACTAACTCGTGTTTTACAATTATAATATGTTTTTAAACTTCCTATACTATTGAATATAAATTCGTACAAGTGAAGACTTCTATGTGACTTTCAATATTAAATGAAAAAAGTAAAAATGAATAGCCAGAATTTTTAACATAAAACTATTTCATTAGAATATTTTTAAATGTAAATTTGAGTTGCGATAAATTTAAAACGTCAAATTTTATATTCGTGAGATTAAAACATTGCTTACATTTCAACCTTAAAGTCGTTGAGCAACTCTTCAATTAATCCCGCTAAATAAACTAAAACCGATACAACTTTATTCCAAATCATATTAAATCCAGGAAAGTAACTCAACTGACGAGATGTTGGCAACAGCGCATTTCCCCCACCGTTGCGTAGATGACACGCGCAAGTCGCACGAACAACTGTCTTCGATGTCACACACGACAGTTTCCGATGATGACTCGCACTTGATTTGACGATATCGATGTGCGCAGCATCTGAGGCCGTGGCCTTATGCTAGACCTCCGTCATTAAATTAATGCAATTGTTGATATCGAGCATCTGCTGGATGTACGACCTGTCATACAGTACAGTCGCCAGTGTTGCCAAAGTGTGCAGCAGCTCACCCTGGGCGAGATTCAACTGCTCGTTGCAGTCGCTGATTATTTTCAACACGCCCTCACTTAACTGAACAAAAATTAAATTTAGAACGATTCTTGCGTTTCCAGTTCTCGATTTTGTGATTACAAATATTAATATTGTACGAAATTTGTAGATAAATCATGATAGTACATTGACAGAAGCGGTAGTTCAAATATTGGCTTGAATGAAAATGTCGTTACTTCGAATATTGATTTATTTTATTAGAATAAATAAAGAGAAGTCGTTCGATTCTTATCATTTATTATTACTCTCCTCCATATATTTAGCTGTAGTGATAATTTTTAAAAGTCGTTTTATTATTATTAACTTTTAATCTTTTGAAATATAATAATTCGCTTCTGTCAAACTTTACCAACCGCCGTTACAACTAACCTACAAAAATAACTCACCCGCTCTAATTGTTTGAACATGCCGAAGCTCCACTTTACACGTTGTTTCATGCCAGTTTGATCCCGATAGAATATCGTAAACTCATCCCAATTTCCGGCCATTTTCACTTTGAAGTAGACGCCAGCTAGGACATGTCCCTTCGCGTCCCTACTAAGTAAACTGCGGAAATTGTAGACGAGATTCCGACGCTCCGTTACATCAACGGCCGTCAGATACGGCCGCTGGACATAAATGAGACTGTGAATCTCCTCGGTCTTGCCGGTGGATGCTCTCGTGTTCCGTTCGGTCCATTCGATGAAGTCCGCATTGTACGGGGATATGGCGTAAGTGTACGTTTTGGTCGAAGCGGATTCCTGCGCTTGGATGAATGTCCTGCGGAATAATTACAAGAAAAATAATGCCCGGTAAGCAAATTATGTTTCAATTTATTTCACCCAAACACCGTATTATATAGCCAGGTGCGCAATTCGAAAGCCACACCACCATATTCAGTCGCACAAGATAAAAACGAAATACCCGTCTGTCACGAATCGTGATTGCTTATTTATTTAACATTTATCGAATCGTTTTTTTTTTATATAAATATTCTGGATACACTGCGTTTGATTTTATAAGAAAAAGTATGTCAGAAGTTCATATGTTAAACGGGCTATCGATTTTAGAGCCCTATTTTAAGTTTGCTGCTACTTAATGCATATTAAATGATAGCGTGCGCGAAATATAACGGATATAGATAAGAGTTGGAATGATTACTGATATTATAAAGGTGTTTTCGCTGAATTTTAAAAACGTTGCCGTTCGTTTATCGGGCAATTTAGATCTAAAGAATGTTCGTACGACAAAAAAAAAACCACCCAGATTAAGATGCCTTCAGAATCCACAATGTTCATAAAAATCCACGCAATCCAGTTTCAATTTCGCACGTACCCTGTATGGGGATGGTACCCATCCATCATCACTGTCACCACCCGTCCCACATGGTACCCTGGGTCACACAGCATAATTCCACGCCTGCCCGAATCCTCCAATTCGAACCGGCACGCTAACAGAACATGTTCCTTTTCCACCACGTCCGCTGTATCGTCCACGGCCTCGAACAGGGCGCAGTACTCGCTAAATTCGCCGATGCTTTCTTCGCAGGAGACGAGGTACAGGTAATCTCCCAGGGTTCGGTGGATGTTGGATAATACAGGTGCATTGTTGTTGTTCGGTGACCTGAATGAGGCTGAGGTGATGTGGTGGAGTTTGTGCCAGAGTTCGATGGCGAGACCGACACAGGTGTGGTGGTCGGGGGTGATTGGTGGTGAGTAACTGAAAAATTGATTAATCAACGTTTCTTTGTTGGTTTTGTTAGAAATATGAAATATTAACGATAATAGTTGATATATGCGGCTAATAAATAATTTTTGTAACAATTTGAGCGAATCTAATTACCACATTACAACTTTTTTTTTATTAAACAACTTTTTCGATTATCTAACGAATTTGCCGCCTTCCGATTTGAATTTCGCGCGTCATCGGAGTGGTTACGAAAATGCACGAGCATTAGTGACGCTACGAAATCGTGGCTAAATTGTTAAAAGAATCATTTAGTTTGGTTAGAGCAAGGAAAATAAGAAATAAATGCAAATGTCTGCAGTGATATTAATTAAAAAAACTAGATTTGTTGCAAGTACGACGTAAATTAAAAGTAGTTACAACAATAGTGCAGTTGTGCCCTAACGAAGCAGTAAAAAGCGGAAACGAATGTTGGAATGGACGAATTAAGCGTGGGTAATGGCATTGTACAACCAAATTGTAAGTAGTTTTATTAATAACCGGTTAATCTTACCAATAAGAATAAATGTCGGAAAACAAGTGCAATTTAAAGACTTGTTAAAGAAACAATATGAACAACAATCGAGTATAATTATAACCGTGTTTGAATGGGTGTAATAAATTGACGCCATGTCGAAATAATGGCGGATGGAATGACACTGGCGTTTATTACATTCGAATGCTTCGAAAAGTGAATTTATAAAACATATCAAATAACCATGTTATAATATGAATGTACAATTATATTTTTTGATGGGGTTATCCATCTCTCGATTTATTCGCATTTATAAGTGCTTGAGCGCCGAGTGGCTTTTGCGGGTTGAACATATATAACCAAAGTTAAGCAGCGTCCCGTTAGAGGTCGGTGCTTGGATAGGTGACCGTAGCTCAGCGCCACCTATCCTCTATACTGGGTACCATTCTTAATTGGGATACAATTTACTAATATTTTGGTGATTCCTTACGGAAAATAAAGTAAGCCGCACAATTATAGTGTATAATATAACATTTATATAAAAATGTGCAACATTGTTATTGTCGTCGACAATATTTACGTCCGTTTAGATATATTCTGTCGTAGGAATCTTTTTATTTAAATAACATTGACGTTGCACTCGATAATGAGTTTGTAACCCGAAACTAGTCGGGTTGAAAATATTATATTATATTATATTATATTATATTATATTATATAATATTATATTATACATAATTGTGCGCCTTACCTTATTTTACAATTAACTAAAGTTTTAGCGGAATAGTGAACCGCTTTAGTAACCATATGTTCCCAAGATCTCAGATATGCTCTTTCATTGGCTTGGAGCATCTGATCGCATAACATAAGCATAACGTACCTTTGAAAGAATTCCGCTAAGTTGGCGCATCCGCTGTGCTGATAATGGTCGTAGAGTTCGATGAGGTTGCCCACGGTGTTGTAGTTGTGTTGTTCGAGGAGACGTTGGACATGAGCTTCTATTTCATGCACCAGGTCTTCGTAGTCGGCCAGGCCGACCAACGGCAACACTGGCCGACCCTCGCAATGCCACGCGGGCAACGGGAGCGGATGCTCGACCGGCCATATCCCTTCGACCTGAAATACGAAAAATGATGTTGCAATTAATACTGGCAAAGTTCGATGGTTTTTTGAATTCCGTACCTGAGATGACACTAAGCTATGTGAATGGTCATCTATGGTTGCGTTACTCGTCAGCTCCTTGTTGGTGATTATGTTGTTGTTGTTGTTGTTGCTGCTTGATTGTCGATATACTGGTGTATTAGATGCGGTGACGGCGGCAACGTGGTGCTGATGATGATCTACGACGGCCGAAACGCCGTCGTCTTCGCTGCCCCCTACGCGAAATAAACACTCTACAATTGTATTAAGAAATCTTGAAACCTCCATTTTTATTCGACGAATTAATTTCGCTAGTTGAATATTAACAAAGAAAATATCAGTAGCGTTCACACTTTGAGTAAAATACAATCTTCCGCTGATACCTGCGCGCGGAAGAGTGGCAGGCAATTAATGTAAATGTAGCGCAGTAGTGATTACCTAGAGGGGGTTTGTCTGGTCCGCACAGTGTTCCATGTGCGAGTCAACTCGGCCATTCGCAGCCCCACCTGCCCACGGAAGGGACGAAGGCCAGCTCGGTGGCTGTGATGCAGGCTGCGAGGCCATATGGGCCATGGTTGCTGTTGGTGGTGTTGGCGGCCAGGCCACTGCCCAGGGCCGCGGCCAGGACGCTGCCAGGTCCCGTGCCAGCGGCAACCGCCATGCTGCCGTTACTACAGCTGTACTTGCCATCGTCGGCCAACGAGTGGTGGCCAACGGCCGCACAACGCAATAACGTTGATGACGGTTGTATTAACGACGGTTTCTCACGCTCTGCACATGTAAAAAAAAAATAATTGGTTATTGAAAAGTTTCGATTATTAGCGGGGAAAAAGGGTTTTTCGATTTTTTATAAATTATTTTAATAGTCTGGTGATAATTCTTACAATTTTTATGTACAACGAATCATAAACCATAAAATATGACAAGCATAGATAAAAATTGATTCGATATGGCAACAGTGGATGGGACTTTTACTACGACACATGCGCACGATGCATATCACATTTTTAAGTACCACCCTACGTCATCATACGGTCAAATGTTACGCATATTGCCTACGTTAACAATATTTTTTGTTTTTTTGACAAATAAACGGTATAAAATTCTTTGCTGCACTTCGTGGCAAATAACTTTACAAAAAAGTTTCACTTTTTTTCGTCGATTCATTATACATTGCTTATAAAAAAAAAATCAAATAGCAATTTATAGCGAATTTTCACAACTACAAATGGATTCTTCAAAAATAACTTCTTAATTTAACGAATCTACTTCCTTTTTCAATTCATTTAGTATTCCGAAATACGCATTTTTTTTGTCATTATCAATATGAACAATTAATCGCGCAATTTGCATGAGGTAATATATACCATCAAACAACAAGAAGCAATAATTTTATATATTTTTTTCTCGTCAAGATCACGTACACCACGAAGAAATATAGTTATACCACGCTTATATTTAGCAAATGACGGTTTCCAAAATCAATATTTATCCGTTTGCACTCGTCATATTCGTCGAGAATATTCGATACAAATAACGTGTTGGACAAGTTCGTTGGAGAAAATAATTAGAAGACAAGCTGCAACAGTTTAAACGACCGTGTGGTCTCTGAACTCTTTGAGGATTAAAAAAATTATCGAGTGAAATTTGTGTCTAATTTATTTTTAATTTAAAAAAAGTGTCCACTTTGATATTATCCAAGAAAAAATACAAGAAACAAAATACAAAAAAGTGAATACTTTTTGAAATTACAGTCTGCCTGTTAAAACTGGTAAGTACACCGTTTTATTTTTATATTATATTTTCAATTGGAAAATCATTAAAGAAAAAAGTGTGCATCTGTTTACTATACAGGGTTATCAAAAAAAATCAATAGATTATTTTTTAACAAAACGCTAATTTGATATGGATGTTTAGCCATTTTTTGGTAATATATTTACCTTGAACCCCCTAACCCTGTATTTTCAAATAACAACCATATCTTGTGACGGCTCATTGAAAAGCACGTCAAAAACTAAATCAGACTATAATAGTAAATTATAATTTAAAAAATATAAAATTATAAAAATACATCGATAAATGTTACGCCTCGATCGAACTACAATTTAATTATTTATTATAGGCTTCATTAAATGCATTCTAAACGTAATTACATAATGAGGTTGAGCAAGAAAACTGACGTTGTAATAAATTCCAGCTGTTAATCAGCTGTACTAACTAAGGCGACAATTTATTTATTTCGTAATTGCTCGTAACGTTCCCACACAATTTCATTGCCGATTTTAATAATTTCAAATATAATTACGCAGATATTAAATAAATTATCTATTTTCATAAATAATTAGCAGTGTTGCAATGTTCTTGGCAAATAATAAACATATACATGAAAATGGAAATAGAAATTAAATATAGTTTGTTTTTTTGTTAATGTCATCCATCTTTTATTTTGGCATACATTTGGTGCAATTTTAAAATAATATAAATGCAGATAATAAATTTTTTGGACGTCATACAGATGGAATGAATTCGAAACTGTTGTTTCAAACATTTTCTAATAGTTGTTTTATATAAAAATTTATTTTTACATTCGCATTGTTTATATCGAACGAAAGAACGTAATTTTGAAAAGATTTTTTTTTTTAACAATTAACAAAAATCATTTAACATCATTTAACAAAAAAATATATTTAAAAAAATCCGATTTTTTTTAAATTAATTTATAGCCTATGCGCATGTTTTGACAATTTGTTATTGACAATTTTTTGGCGATAATTTGATAAAATTGATAAGATAACGGTAGATAACGCGAAATATAGCGATACAGATGAGTTTATGTATTGCTTTTAGTTTGAAAAGAATTTATTTGGACATTTCATGTAAGTTTATTTCTTAATTTTAATAATATTTTGTAATATTATTCAGAGAAATGTTATTAGAAATGTATTATTCAAACAAAAATTCGAAAAACAATTTTTATATTCAAAATACTTTAGAGCGTACAGATATTTTTGGTTAGAAATAATATTACGTCGACGATTAAAAAATTAGAGAAAACAAAATTGATTTGAAATATTTTCTGCGCACGATGATTGTTTTTTTTTTCTTAATTTAATACATTTTTTATTATCAAATAACTTAAAAAAATATTTGGAAATAACTGTTGTAAAAGATGGGAATTTTTTTAAATTTTTCGAATATACCGTTTAGAAAAATATTCTTTTACTAGAAACCGCAGAAAAAAAATTCAATTTTTAATAAAAAAAAAATCATTTGTAGGAATAAAATATGCGAAAGAGATATATACGGCAAATAAAAATAATTTTAAATTTTAGATAAAAACCGAAATTAAAATGGGCGAAGAAAAATGCACGGAACTAAAAACAGCTCCTGTAGATCCACGTTTTCCCGGTCAAAATCAGACAAGATATTGCTTCAGCAGTTACATGGATTACTACAGATGCCAAAAGGTAAAAAAAAAAATATATTTTTGAAAAATACCATTTCTTATACATTTTTGTTATATAAATCGATTTTAGATACGTGGAGAATCTTACGAACCGTGTCAATACTACAAAAATGTTTTCACCAAAATCTGCCCGACATTCTGGATTGAAAAATGGGACGAACAAAGGGCCGAAGGAGTTTTTGCAGGAAACATTTAAACGTTCCTTCAAATGAAATTAGATCCAATGCGTTTTGTACTTCGGATTGTTTGTGATTTGAGCATTTAAATAAAAAGGCATTTAATGTAGTTAATAAAAAATAATCAAATTAAGTAGAATAAAATTCCATTTTGACAAATTATAAAATGGAAACAACAGCGCATGTCTATTTTACGCGCATGCGTGGTGTGCTAATTCGTTGCGTATTAAAACGAGATGGAAAATACTGGAAATATATAAAACATATAAAGAGAAAAGTAGCTGTTTTTTTTTTTTGGGAAATCGCGAGAAATAATGTTTATTCGTAATAAAATAAACAAACGGGATGTTTCGTCTACTGGTTCTTATCTGTCCCACGTTGCTCTTTTTTCAATTTCGTAATTGGCATTAATGTAAAAAAAGTTTAAATTTCATTTCGATAAAATCGCATCATGTCAAAGTGCAAGATAAATATATTTCTGCTTGCTTGCAGATCAAATTTCTATTACATTAGCGAATCTAAAAATATTCGATGCTATTAAAAATATTCGCTGATATTAAAGCAATGAAAAAAAAAATTGTTTTATAAAATACATCCAATCTACGAATTATATATTGATTTTTTAAAACTACTTTTGTTTTTTTTATTATCATATATTAACCAACCGTATTTTTTATAGAGCAAACAAATAATTTATTACAATTTGTGCGTTGCTCAAACGAAAATAATTTATTTCAATTTCCAAATCGAACCTGCGTTTTTATTTCATCCCGAAGTGGTACGAAAATATTGTACCACAAACCTTTCGATACGGAATAAAGAATTTAAATTTCCGTTGTGAGTAAACAAAGAGTTCTAGTGCTACTTTTGTTATTACAACGCACGCTATAGACATAATTTACCTAAAACACACACGAAATCGACCTTGTGATAAACAAATTAGGCTCGCGAACTAAAAATTATAGAAAATGACCGTTCCACGTAAAAAGTACGTTTAATAAAAAATTACGCAAGAGCCGAATAATTTTTTAATGGCCTTGCAAAGTAGTTTTTTCAAAATACGCCAATTATTTTCATTGCAAAATTACATTTTTCTAACATGTGGAGGTTTAGTTTTCATTGTACAAAAATTATAGCAATTTTTCAAGTTTCAATTTTTCAAGTTTTTAACTAAGGCTTAGCAACAATAGTTTTTTTTATTTTTATTTTAACTTATCGCTTATCAAAATTCTTTTTACTCAGCTATAAAATTAAATACAGTTAATAGTACTTATATACAGGGTGGCAAATTTTTAAATCGAACATAGTTATCAATAATTCCAACGTCACTTGAACGTTTTTTTTTTAAAATTTAAATCGAAGAATATGTGTTTATATTTAATAATAAATTTAACGATTAAAAAATTAATATTTGCAGACAAAATATATAGAAAAATTCAGTCCGCCGCACTATTAGTTAAAAAACAGCGAAATAAAACATTTTTTATACATATGTAGCCTTATTGAGTTTTAAAAGTTGTCACACGATATGTAACCACTTGTTAATCACACATATATAGTGTGATATGTCCATTATCGTGATTCTACAAAAAAAAAAACCATTATAGATGGACATTAGTAATGCATTTGTAGAAACGTTTATTGACGTCATTATATTATGACTTCGATTGTTAATAAATTATATCTACTATAGAAATTTGTAAATATATTTATCTACGTATTTGCTAAATGACTTATCAACGCATTCTTACTGTTAAAATAGTTGAATAACATTTTTTTCGCTTTAAAAAGTATTTAAAAATTTCGTTGTACGAAAAGAATTAGATAAAAAAAAAAAAAAAATTGCATATAAAATTTTGCGCTCTAGAAAACTGGCGATAAAACAAAACGGTTATCGTAACACGTCTACATTGGATGTACTTACCCATACAATAGGGGCCCCAATAAAAGGAAACAAACAAAACCGAAGACTGCGGGCGAAAAGTGTCTTCCGGTGGAGCGGCTGGGCGGAAAAAAAACTCTTTTTAACTGCGGTGGGGGAGGGGAAACTGCCGATGTGCTGTGCTCAGCTCACGCAATGTCGAACTGCTGGGGAAAGTCAGAATAATGGCAGTGAGTAATATACCGAGCCACTGGAATGTAAATACATATATATGCGCGTCAACGAGTACGGTGTAATGATATTACGCCGTCCCCCCCATTAGAGAGCACGTTATTTTGTCGCGGTATAGTGTGGCCACCCGAATGTGGGGAAAACACACAATCGGTACTCGTCATTGAACGTTCTAGTGCGGGGACTAGAATAAAAACGATTAAAACGTGCCGCCGGTTTTGTTTGGTTTTAAAGTCGCGGCAAAATATTTATAGCCACACTATATATATGTACAAGTCATTTAACCTTCTAGATCGAAATATAAAAACGTGCCGGTTTTGTTTGGTTTTAAAGTCGCGGCAAAATATTTATAGCCACACTATATATATATATATGTACAAGTCATTTAACGTTCTAGTGCGGGGACTAGAATAAAAACGATAAAAACGTGCCGCCGGTTTTGTTTGGTTTTAAAGTCGCGGCAAAATATTTATAGCCACACTATATATATATATATATGTACAAGTCATTTAACCTTCTAGATCGAAATATAAAAACGTGCCGGTTTTGTTTGGTTTTAAAGTCGCGGCAAAATATTTATAGCCACACTATATATATATATATATATGTACAAGTCATTTAACGTTCTAGTGCGGGGACTAGAATAAAAACGATAAAAACGTGCCGCCGGTTTTGTTTGGTTTTAAAGTCGCGGCAAAATATTTATAGCCACACTATATATATGTACAAGTCATTTAACGTTCTAGTGCGGGGACTAGAATAAAAACGATAAAAACGTGCCGCCGGTTTTGTTGGGTTTTAAAGTAGCGGCAAAATATTTATAGCCAGACTATATATATGTACTCGTCATTTACCGTTCTAGTACGGGGACCGAAATATAAAAACGTGCCGGTTTTGTTTGGTTTTACAGTAGCGGCAAAATATTTATAGCCACACTATATATATGTACAAGTGATTTAACCTTCTAGACCGAAATATAAAAACGTGCCGGTTTTGTTTGGTTTTAAGATCGCGGCGAATATTTATAGCCACACTATATATATATATATATATATATATATACATGTACAATTTTTCTAGGATATATTACTTTTTGTGAATCGTCCGGGTATTTGGATACCCAACTTAACCTCAACATTTTCTGCCAAAGTAGGCATTTTGACGCATTGGCTGACATTTATAAAACAGCCGATTCGTCTGAGTAAAAACGTGATATTTGATACGTTTTACACCATTGTGCATTTTTTTGATAAAGCTGTATTTTTTTTCATGATATAATACTTTAAATTAGTTCAAATGTTATTTCGGTGCAAATTTCTCAGTGAATCAGTTGCTATTTTAATTGTTTCTTAAAGAAATGCACTGATATGTGCGATTTGCATTAGTAGTTTGAATGCGACTTGTGTAATATGCCTATTTCATGTGATGGGCAATACGCCTACTTTGGCGAAAAATCTCACAACGCAGAAGGATGCCATTGAAATCACTTAATATATACTTTGTCCATTGTTTTGACCATTTTTTTACATCTATTTACAATAAAGCAAGAATGGACCATAAAGATAGTCGATTTTTTTTAATATATTTAAAAAAAAAAAAATTTTAAACTTTTTTAACATCCCCCTATATTTTTGTCTGTATTTTGTAACAGTAATGTTAATTATAACAATTATCAGTGGAGATAATTGTTTAAAAAGTCGGATTGTCGCCGCACTGTAATATTCTACAGGGTATACGTACCAATGCAATTATATAGAAATACGCAAGACAAAGGTTACTATTTTGCGAGTTCGCGTGGCGAGATTTGTGACGTGCTTTCTGGCACATTATCGTAGGAACTATATACTACGTTGTGAAATCTATGGCAATGTTAAACAATATATAATAGGGGTGCCCAATTACAATTAAGAGTTTTACACAATTTTAAAGGACTTCTTTTTTCGACGTCTGATGAAATAAATTGACACGTTTTCAATTTTTTTTCGTCATTTTAAGATTTTTTTTAGTACAATTTCTGACTGTTAAAAAAAGAACTTACAGAAACCAATTAAAAATTAAATAAATTACGTTAATAATAAAAAAAATAATAAATAAATAAATTACGGTCATAAATAAAAAATATATATATTTTTTATAAGAAAAACTGATATGAAATATCAATTTTAGCAGCGGATATTATAATAAAATATATATTTTTTTATCAAATAATTGTATATGCTTTGATCCATCAAAAGTTTGTAATCTAAACGGGATTCGAACCGGCGATCTTCCGATTTCATTAAAAACTACATATTTATATAAGTTGATGAATTTTTTCAAATTCCACAGAAATTGTAATACAACTTACAATTCCCATTGTCTATTTATGAGAAATTGTACAAACCTGTACAAAAGTCCAACCCTGCTTTTTAAAACAATTAAAACTGCTGACAGCTGCCGGCACTTCAAATAAAATCGGTGCGGTTCGAAAGTTACTTTTTTTTTTTTGGTCAGCGAAACTCTCGCGGCAGCGATTAATTTAACACTCAGTCCTAGACCAATGATACTGACACTGACACTGACACTGACACAATGGATTTAGCACTAATGACACCCTCTTCGGGTGCGTCGAATGTTTCGAACGAACACTGGCGCTGTACGTGCAAATTCTGAACTGATTAGAAGCGTTCATTTTGTTTGCGTGTGCGAGATGCTGAAGGTGCTGCTCCGGCAAAACGCACTGTATATTCTGTTCGCGAATGTCCGATGAGGATTCTCTGCACACTTATCTGTGGTCATTAAAAAAATATCATAAAAGAGATTTTGCAATTTTTTTTTGCAATTTTATGGCACAGCTGTGAATGGACCTTAATGATATTATGTATTATATACAGGGTGATATGCTGTAACTGGAAATAACATGGAATTTTGAAAGAGCGGGAAAAAAAAAATTATTTAATAAAAATTTTAATAATTCCGCTTTAAGACTACAAAACACATTTTTATAGAAAATTTTAAACGCAAATAACTATTTGGCAATCACTTTAAAAATAACATTGTAACCTCTTTTGGCTAATACGTTCAAAATATTGTAATAAAATTTTTATTAATCGTATTTTTTGTTATTTTATTGGCCCGTGATTTATTTTTGCAAAAAAATATTTTCTAAATTTAGCAGAATTTATAGGGCTGTCCAAAACTTACATTATTAAATAATTAAAATGAATTGTGATGATGATTTTATTTTTCTATTATTATTATTAATTTTTTTAATAAAGAAACTGAACAGAAAATAATGATAAATGTTTATAATAAATAGCGAACAATAATATTTCGATATTCGCTATAGAAAAGTTTTCAGAAAAAAATAAAAAAAACAATTTTGATTGGAGAAACGTTAATTAAAATTGACCTTTATAAATTATTGAACTTAATAATTTTTTGAAAATCTGTTTCCATAAATAAAACAACGAAGCTGTTTATTTTGCGATTTTTCGAAAAATTTGCGTCAAATATCGTTTTGAGATAAAATGTTATAAATATTTGTTAGTTACTTATTGACCGCGCAATTTTATTTCAATAAATTAAGATTCTTTTGATAATAATTCGTTTTTATAAAAATTAGTTTTATCTTAAAAAAAAATTGTGTGTGTTTTTTTTATTACAGGAATTTTAATTTGAGTTCGAAATATTTTTTAAAAAATCCCCCGCCGTCTGGTTTAATTTTACAAAATTAGTTGCTATATTTCTAATTATTTTTTATATTATTGCAAAATTAAAAAAAAAAATTAATACTCAAAATACATGGAATAGCTTCCAAAGTATAAATCACAAATATTATAGAAAATATTATGGAACAGATAGATGAGGATGACTTAGGTCCTAGCATACTTAGGTCAGAGTTTCATAGAGCATTAAATGATTTACGGAATAACAAAGCAGCGGGGATTGATATGATACCAGCCGAATTAATAAAACACGCAGGGGAAAAAATGCAGGAGCGATTATACAGGTTAGTTTGTAAAATATATGAGAAGGGAGAAGTACCACAGGATTTTCAGCGTAGTAGAATAGTAACAATGCCGAAGAAAATAGGAGCTAATTTGTGTGAGAACTATAGGACCATTAGTCTACTATCACATGCATCGAAGATATTGCTAAAGATTATTTATAGGAGATTAGAAAATAAAGTAGAGGAAAGGCTAGGAGAAGATCAGTTTGGTTTTAGGAAAAACAGAGGGACGAGAGAGGCGATTCTAGCACTAAGAACGGTAGTAGAAAAAAGAAAGAGGGTAGGAAAGGTAACTTGCATAGCTTTTGTAGATTTAGAAAAGGCATTTGACAATGTAGATTGGGACATAATGTTTAGAATTTTAAAAGAAACGGGTATAGATTATAAGGATAGGAGAATAATTTTTAATTTATATAAACACCAAACTGCCTTAGTTAGAATTGAGGGGGAAGAAGAGGTAGCAAAAATAGGGAAGGGAGTTCGGCAGGGATGTACACTTTCACCGTTATTATTTAATCTATATATAGAAGATGCAATAAACAAAGTAAAAGAAGAGTATAGTGTAGGTGTGAATGTACAGGGAGAGAAAATATATATGCTGAGATTCGCCGACGATATAGCTATATTGGAAGAAAGCGAAAAGAATTTAGAAAGGGTATTGAATGGTATGCAGGCAGTATTGACTAGGGATTTTAACATGAAAATAAATATAGGTAAAACTAAAGTGATGAGGTGTGACAAAAAGGAATGCACTAGAAAAATGAGGATCACAATAGGAGATAATAGAATCGAAGAAGTGTCAGATTTTTGTTATTTAGGCAGTAGAATCACAAAAGATAATCGAAGCAAGGTAGATATAAAGTGTAGGATAGCACAGGGTAGGAAGGCATTCGTAGAAAAAGAACAGATTTTAAGATCAAATATTGACTTGGGTATTAGAAAAAGATTACTGAAGGTATATGTTTGGAGTGTAGCACTGTACGGGTGTGAGGCGTGGACTATAGGAAAGGAAGAGAAGCGTAGATTAGAAGCACTTGAAATGTGGTGTTATAGGAGGATGATGAGGATTGGTTGGGAAGATAAAGTAACAAATGAAGCTGTACTAGAGTTAGTAGGGGAGAAGAGAAGTATTTGGAGAGTGTTACAGCGTAGGAGAGACAGATTAGTAGGGCATATTCTTAGGCATGGGGGGATTATGCAATTGATCATAGAAGGTAGAGTGGAGGGAAAGAGAGGGGTAGGTAGGCCTAGATTGGAGTATGTGAGTCAGATAGTTGAAGACGTTGAGATGAATAGCTATAGGGAGATGAAGGGATTAGCTCAGGATAGATCGGCATGGCGTGCTGTTTCCAACCAATCTTTAGGATTGCGGACTCTTTAACTAACTATTATTGCAAAATAAAAATAAAAAATTAATACTCAAAATACATGGAATAGCTTCCAAAGTATAAATCACAAATATTATAGAAAATGTCGTAAACAGATATTCGAATAGTTTTGCGAAAAAAAATCAAATTTATTTAGAAGCCCCAGAATTTATTTAGGCAACTATTTTCCAACTGGGCATAAATATCTATAAATGATCCTAGTAAGGTTACATTATTCATTGTGTTTTTTCTTTCACCTTCTCATTTTCAGTTTTTTCACGATATCTTCCAAACTATTAGCGAAAATTCTTGCGGATGATTAAACATCTAGAAAACAATTTCGCTTATCTCCTTTTTCATTTCCATTATCCTTCGTTGTTTTAAAATTACAAGCAATCTTATCGCCAAACTTCCCACACTGACTTACAAAAACACTCAATGTAAAATCTCAATAACATTATCCAAAGCACATTTTTTTACAGCGAAATCTGTTACGACATATTTCACAAAAACCATGCAATAAACCCCACTCATTCCTTTGACCCCGAAACAGCTGATTGTGCACACTTTCTACAAAATTACTACAACACAACCAACTTACACGAACTTAATCTAATTGCAAAACTTACAAAAATATATACAACTCACCTTTCAAACACAGAATACCTTCAGTCACCTTCGTGCACCATACACGCTCTTGTTTTCACTGAAATCCATTCTGTCTTGTGCTATATACCAACTGAAGAGAACAGAGGACACAAAGCTCTTCCCCCTTTTGCTGACCGTTTCACTTCTGCGCTTAACAAACGCATCCAACAATTGTACAGTCAATGTTTTTCTTCGGGAACTTGAAAAATTAATTTGGACTTACTATTTTTTATCGTTCAATTAATTTGGAAAAGTCTTTGTACCATTTTCATCTATCTAAAGTGCTTTTGTACCGACGTGATTTTTTTTGTGTTAAAAAAATGGATTTTTCATTTTATTTTTCATTGTTTTTTAGTAGCTAGTCCTTTCATACTTTTTCTACTATATTTGCATTTTGGTTCGACGCTCGGATAATATGACGTCTTCGATGGACGTCGATGCGTCGGGATCGATAAAACGACGCCGGCGTCCTGAAAATCCCTCCGACATAAAACAAGAAACGTACTAACAGTTTCTAAAATGTATACATAGGGTACCAAATCCAACAGAAAGTCAGTTTGTACAAAATCTAAATTTTATACATTTCCAAAATTATTTTTCTTATATTTCTAATAATTAAACAAATAGACGCTGAAGTCACTAAATAAACATTTATAGCTTGAATTTACAAAAGGTTGGATTGTTTAGAATTTTTTTGCCCATCTCTATTTGTTGTAACTTAATGCAGGACCGTACGAGGAGTAAATTGCTTGCGGTATGACGTAGATGGGAAGGTCAAGAATAACAAAATTGGGTCAACATTTTTTTTTTAATAAAACATACTCTCGTCTTGTAAAAAATATAATTTAATTCACAGCGTTTTTTTTTGTTTTTTTTTAAAGCAAATTCATTAAAAAACGAATCATCGTTTTCGTTTATATTGTATGAACAATATACATTTTCGTTGCAATATTTATTTTTAGTACACTCCTGCAGCATTGTATATACAGGATGTTCCATTTGTGTCTTGATATTTGTAAATAAAATCTTTTTGTATTGTTACAGGCAATTGCGACAAGGTAACGATGGCCAATAAAGATTTTTTAACGAAATTTGTGTGTCCAAGGATCTTCTCAAAAGGTAGGAAAAATTAAAAAAAAAAAAACATTGCTACATTTATTTAAAAATAAAATTTATAACGTGCTATTTTTCTTTTTAAACTTAAAATTTATTTAAATGTCTAATTCATATCGTATTCTTAAAAAATCGGCTGTATAAAAATGATTACAAAAAAAAATTATTGCCAATTTCTAAACGACAATTCACTTTTTTTTTTCGATTTTGTAGAAATTTTATAATACGGCACATTTTCAAATTATATAAATTCAAAATTAATCGTTAAAAATATTTCCTTGAATATTTTTTCAACAATATCCCTAAATCTTATACAAGGTGGCTCACAATTTTTTTTTTTTTATATATAAAATCTCGATTTTCTTCTTTCTCCATTTGTCTACAGAAGTTATTATCATCCTTATGTACACTCCAAGACAACAGGACCTCCTATTTTGGGGGCACATTACTATTGTCTATGAGTGTACATACAAATGACTCCGAAATGTTGTTAATTATTAGAAATACACAAATCAGGTTTTATAGACATTCTGATTAGTACTTTTGCGGTACAGCAATTTAAAAACGGACTTAACAATAAATAATTTCCACATCTTATTATTGTTTAAACAGTTTTTCTTATGCAGAAAACGTTACGAAACTTATGTAACAAGCAATAACTGAATAACGAATATGTTATTTCATATTCCATAAAATCTAGCAGTAAAAAGAGCGCTCTACTCAAATCAAAATGGAAAATTTATGTGACAAAAAAACATTATTATTCATCAAATGACATGCATTAATAATTAATATCAATAACATCGGAGGCGTATTGTAATTTGATTCAATTTGTTTTGCCGGGGATATTTTTAGTGTTTGATACTCTTCGGTTTTGTATAACAGTTTAAAAACTTTAGTGCGCGACGGTTTGTAAAAAGAAAATATTTTTTTTGCGCAAACTAAACAGTATAATGGATCAGAATTTTCTAACTGTGTGTACAAAACGAAATAAACGAGTAAAAAATTATTATAAACCCAGTAAATATTATTCGCAGAAAACCAGGATGCAGAATTGGAATAATTTTGTGTTGTGGAAGGTAGGCTATATTTATTTAGAAAATTCAAATGATTCATTTCTGATTTATTACAAAAATCCTAAATGAATTGGATAGGTATATGTTATATCAACAAAAGTATAAATTAAAATTACCTTTGACAATTGGCTCTTCGTGTTCTTCAATGTACTCGTAATCTGTTTAGTATTTCCATTTTTTTTGTAATTTTTGTTGTACCAACTAAATAAATTCGTCTGACCAAACGTACACTAATATAAATCGTGAATATTCAGTTTAAATTCGCACGTCTTGTTTATATTCTACACTAGGCAGCTATTCATACACGTTATGCCACTGGCTTATATGTGCGTATTGCGCAGGTTTTGTCCGTTGCACTTGGTAATATTCCGCGTCGTGCCTCTGCGCGGTAAATTTAAATGTTCTAATAGGTTCCAAGTCTTTTTATAACACGTAATCACATCACAAACGATCTATATATTGTATATAGGTCACTTGTGATGTGATTACGTATATCGTATTACGTATGGCAATTAGAAATCAACATTTCGTTATCAGTAACAACAGTAATTTTTTACAATAACAAAAAAATATTGTAAAATCTTCACTACGGCGTTAAGTATTTCCATTTTTTTTGTAATTTTTGTTGTACCAACTAAATAAATTCGTCTGACCAAACGTACACTAATATAAATCGTGAATATTCAGTTTAAATTCGCACGTCTTGTTTATATTCAACACTAGGCAGCTATTCATACACGTTATGCCACTGGCTTATATGTGCGTATTGTGCAGGTTTTGTCCGTTGCACTTCGTAATATTCCGCGTCGTGCCTCTGCGCGGTAAATTTAAATGTTCCAATAGGTTCCAAGTCTTTTTTTAACACGTAATCACATCACAAACGATCTATATATTGTATATAGGTCACTTGTGATGTGATTACGTATATCGTATTACGTATGGCAATTAGAAATCAACATTTCGTTATCAGTAACAACAGTAATTTTTTACAATAACAAAAAAATATTGTAAAATCTTCACTACGGCGTTAAGTATTTCCATTTTTTTTGTAATTTTTGTTGTACCAACTAAATAAATTCGTCTGACCAAACGTACACTAATATAAATCGTGAATATTCAGTTTAAATTCGCACGTCTTGTTTATATTCTACACTAGGCAGCTATTCATACACGTTATGCCACTGGCTTATATGTACGTATTGCGCAGGTTTTGTCCGTTGCACTTGGTAATATTCCGCGTCGTGCCTCTGCGCGGTAAATTTAAATGTTCCAATAGGTTCCAAGTCTTTTTATAACACGTAATCACATCACAAACGATCTATATATTGTATATAGGTCACTTGTGATGTGATTACGTATATCGTATTACGTATGGCAATTAGAAATCAACATTTTGTTAACAGTAACAACAGTAATTTTTTACAATAACAAAAAAATATTGTAAAATCTTCACTACGGCGTTAAGTATTTCCATTTTTTTTGTAATTTTTGTTGTACCAACAAAATAAATTCGTCTGACCAAACGTACACTAATATAAATCGTGAATATTCAGTTTAAATTCGCACGTCTTGTTTATATTCTACACTAGGCAGCTATTCATACACGTTATGCCACTGGCTTATATGTGCGTATTGCGCAGGTTTTGTCCGTTGCACTTGGTAATATTCCGCGTCGTGCCTCTGCGCGGTAAATTTAAATGTTCTAATAGGTTCCAAGTCTTTTTATAACACGTAATCACATCACAAACGATCTATATATTGTATATAGGTCACTTGTGATGTGATTACGTATATCGTATTACGTATGGCAATTAGAAATCAACATTTCGTTATCAGTAACAACAGTAATTTTTTACAATAACAAAAAAATATTGTAAAATCTTCACTACGGCGTTAAGTATTTCCATTTTTTTTGTAATTTTTGTTGTACCAACTAAATAAATTCGTCTGACCAAACGTACACTAATATAAATCGTGAATATTCAGTTTAAATTCGCACGTCTTGTTTATATTCTACACTAGGCAGCTATTCATACACGTTATGCCACTGGCTTATATGTGCGTATTGCGCAGGTTTTGTCCGTTGCACTTTGTAATATTCCGCGTCGTGCCTCTGCGCGGTAAATTTAAATGTTCCAATAGGTTCCAAGTCTTTTTTTAACACGTAATCACATCACAAACGATCTATATATTGTATATAGGTCGCTTGTGATGTGATTACGTATATTGTATACAATATGGCAATTAGAAATCAACATTTTGTTAACAGTAACAACAGTAATTTTTTACAATAACAAAAAAATATTGTAAAATCTTCACTACGGCGTTAAATAATCGTATAAAATGTTTTATACAAAGAAAAAACTCTTATGGTGAACCATGTATATGTTTTTGCGGTCCATTACATCTGTAATGAAATTACGATTCAATTCGCCTTATAGGAAGGCATGGACATTGTCTAAAAGACAACAATACTAAACACATCTATTTGGTAGGTTCGATTCATTGCGGTTACGTAATTCAAATAGATACAGACTCATGTTGGCCCCCACGCTCAGTTTATTTATATATAAGCATACATGATCCACGTCGAAATCACTGTAGCGAAAACATTCATTCGAGAACATTACCAATCGCGGGCGCCAGGTGCAGTGGATACCTCTCCACTACCGGCTCTGTATTTCGTTAAAAATATTGAATTCGTCGCGAATCGTCGCGAATCCGCTTCAACACATTCATCGCTCACATCAGTTGTACCGCTCACAATCGTCTGTACACAATACCGCTCCAGACACGCGACCTACCGTTATTTCGCCTCATTGTTAGCGTTAGCAAAGTGTCATCGAATTTGTTAAATAAACTGTCAGATCCCGTGACGTGCAGCACCGATATAATCGGTATTTACGCCATGGTTCGTACAGCAATTGGCATCGACTTGGGTACCACGTATTCGTGCGTGGGTGTGTTCCAACAAGGAAAAGTGGAGATAATCGCGAACGATCAAGGTAATCGCACGACACCTAGCTATGTCGCATTCACGGACAGCGAGCGACTGATCGGCGATGCCGCTAAAAATCAGGTGGCGATGAATCCGGCGAATACGGTGTTCGATGCGAAACGGCTGATCGGCCGCAAATATGACGATCCGAAGATTTTAGATGACAAGAAGCACTGGCCGTTTAAGGTGATCAATGATGGCGGCAAGCCTAAGATTGAAGTCGAATTCAAAGGGGAGCGGAAGAAGTTCACGCCCGAGGAGATTAGCTCGATGGTACTTACGAAAATGAAGGACACCGCCGAGGCGTATTTAGGTGGTGCTATTAAAGATGCCGTTATTACCGTACCGGCGTATTTTAACGATTCTCAAAGGCAAGCTACTAAAGATGCTGGTGCTATTGCCGGCTTAAATGTGTTAAGGATTATAAACGAGCCAACAGCGGCTGCTTTGGCGTACGGCCTGGACAAGAACCTCAAAGGAGAACGTAATGTTTTGATTTTCGACCTGGGCGGCGGCACATTCGACGTGTCTATTCTTACAATCGACGAAGGTTCGTTGTTCGAAGTTAAGGCTACTGCCGGCGATACGCACCTGGGCGGCGAAGACTTTGACAACCGCCTAGTGAACTTTTTCGCCGATGAGTTCAAGCGCAAGTACCATAAGGATCTGAGGGACAATCCACGGGCTTTGCGTCGACTACGAACAGCAGCTGAACGCGCGAAGAGGACTCTCTCATCGAGTACCGAAGCTACTCTGGAGATTGACGCTTTATACGAAGGAATCGATTACTATACGAAAATATCCAGAGCTAGATTCGAAGAGATGAATTCGGACTTGTTTCGGGGTACGTTGCAACCTGTTGAGAAGGCTTTGAATGACGCCAAAATGTCCAAAAGTAATATAAACGATGTGGTTTTGGTTGGTGGATCAACTCGCATTCCCAAGATACAAAATCTGCTGCAGAACTATTTCAATGGGAAAGCCTTGAATTTGTCTATAAATCCAGATGAGGCGGTTGCGTACGGTGCTGCTGTGCAAGCCGCCATATTGAGTGGCGACCAAAGTTCGAAAATACAAGATGTTTTACTGGTGGATGTAACCCCCCTGTCCTTGGGCATTGAAACAGCCGGTGGTGTAATGTCAAAAATCATCGATAGGAACGCCCGAATCCCGTGCAAACAAACCCAAACCTTCACAACATACGCTGACAATCAATCTGGCGTCACCATACAAGTCTTCGAGGGCGAGCGAGCCATGACGAAAGACAACAACCTCTTAGGCAACTTCGACTTGATGGGAATACCTCCAGCACCGCGCGGTGTCCCCCAAATCGACGTAACATTCGACATCGACGCCAACGGTATTCTAACAGTCTCCGCCAAGGAAAATAGCACCGGCAAATCCAAGAACATCACCATCCGCAACGATAAAGGCCGTCTATCGAAACAGGACATTGAGAAGATGCTGCGCGATGCCGTGGATTACAAGGAAGCGGATGACGCTCAGCGTAACCGAGTCGCCTCCAAGAACAAGTTGGAAAGTTATGTCTTCAGTGTTAAGCAAGCGCTACAAGATGCCGGATCGAAGGTGCCGGACAATGACAAACGGCGAGCCGAACAGGAGTGTACCGCCGTGATTAATTGGTTGGATGGAAACCAAACCGCCGAGCAAGATGAATTTGAGTACAAGTACAAAGAGTTGGATCGGGTTTGTAGACCGATTATGACGAAATTACATGGAGGTGCGTGGACGGGTGGAAAAGAAGATGGCCCTACGATTCAGGAGGTTGATTAGTGGACGTGAAGGTGGTGAAGTGTGCGTGAAATTTGCATTCCAATAGTGATGCGCATTGTAATCGTGACGTTGTAGCAAGCTAAATTGAAAATGTATTAGAAATCGGCACGTCGATGTAGCTGCTTAATATATTGCATATATTAAATGTGAAATAAAAATATGTTCATTTTTTCAATATTTCAATTTTTTGTGTAATCATTTTCTTTTCTTTTATAACAGTCTGTCTCTGATTGAAAACTGATATGAAATGGTTCGTGCTTATTTACACATCATATTTCGTGATAGTCAAACTTGAAATATATACCGGGTGTCCGAAATCCAAATTACAGGTGCAATTTGTTTCTGCATCTCATGATTCTTTTACAATTCCTTACCTTTTCTGCAGTTTAGAGGAAATTCAGTACATTTTTTGATAAGAATTATTTAAAACTAACACGTCATCATAATTCTGATTGTTTTTTTTTCTTGTTACTGCCTTCCTATACAGAAAGATTAATAATCACATCATCTATGTACCAAAAAAATTGTACACCAGGTATATAGCAGTTTTCCTAACATAGCCCAACATATTTCCATCGAAGATTGCATGGAAATTTTCTGTTAGAAGATTATGCATCAAATCGCGTATGGCACGCGAGCAATTTTGCAAAATGGGTCAATTGTTACCGTCCTACCAACAATACTAAAGATTTCACCGAAACGTTATCAAGGAAACCTCTTCGTACAAGCTGATATTTGCCTTGGCGTGATTACATTTGCCTTGTGAAATCTGATCGATATTATGGCAATTTGATAAATGCGAACGAGCTCATTTAATTTATTCCCAACGTGGAAATATACCAATCAAAATGTTCAACCGATGTGTGTTTTTGGGAAAACTGAAGATTTATAACGTCCCATCACATTAGGTAAATGATGGATGGTTAGAGGTAATCGTAATTTGAATTCTTGATGATAATGAAAAGGGGACATTTTGCTGATAAGAAATTCTACCATTTTTTTAAGGAACATTAATAATAATAATGATGATGATCAAAAAGGGAAGTTTTGAAAATAAGAAATTCCACGATTTTTTGAAGGAACTTATTTTTTTAAATAATATTTAAAAAAAACTAAATAATATTTCTTTCTAAACTTGCTAAGCAATGTAGACTGCTGGAAACAATCAACTTTCTTGAGATTTGATGAAATAAAAAATGTCGCCAATATATGAAAGAAGTTCAAACGTTTTTATATTGTTAAAACGGCAACTGACTGACAAGAAAAACTACTTTTTCAGTAGATCAGCCAAATTTTGCAAAATACACCAAGCTTAAAATAAGCTTAAAATAAAAACTACGAGTATGGTATATTTTATTATCTACGACTGATCAATATGGGTTGCATATAATAACGGCTTACTGCCTCGTGGTCATTATTCTACAACGCCATCGGTCTATAATCGTTCGCGTACGTTCGTAACAGTTCGCGCGAACTGGATGAAATTCAAATGGCCGTACGGCGATGTGATTGGGCGCAGATTTTAAATGGATTACCGGTTCTTGCGTGGTGTGCCCGAGGCATCGTGGTGCGTGATTTAATCTACCATGCAATCACGCGTATAAAATCGGGGGAGGCATTTCTACAATCCACGCAACAAAGCCAATGCAACGTGCGGTCAATTATTGAAAACTGACCGGTTGCGGTTGTAGTGGAACGAGTCCTTGAGAAATGCATCTGTATCGTAATGGTACTGGTTTAGTCTGTTGCAGCGCAAGAAGGAATCGAATTATCGCACCGAGAGACTGTGAAATTAAATGGTATTACAGTTCTTCGCGCCGTTTCAACCACATGAAATTGTTGAGAAAAAAAACCATTTCGAGTATGCTGTTTCAAAGTTTGATTTTGTTCGAAATGTCTCGTCTTCAAAATCGTTTTATTGCACTTACGAAACATCTTGATTAATTTACCAAAATATCAATGATGGTTAAGTAAGCGAAATATGTATTTTCCAAGTAGCAAAAAAAATCAATAGTGGCCAATTAAGCGAAATTTGTATCTTTTGCGTAAACTTTCGAGAATGGAAGAGATTCGTTTGTCATTGGCTGGGATGTCATGTTTGCTTCTAAATGCCATTAATTTCTGTATTTAGGGGAGTGTAGTGTGACTCTGCAAGACCTCATATCCGTTCCTTCAGCATCAACCATTGGCGCAACCAATTTGGAAAATTCTATTCTACTAATCAAATTAGCATTCGGTTTCAACTTTTTGCAATTCTTAGACAAACCAAGACTGTGGAAATTTTCTATTTCATCAAAAAGTCAAACCAAAATCTATACCACCAAATATTTTTTGGAGATTTTTAACTAGTCCGCCATTGCTTAAGCTCCTCGATGCCCAATGCAACAACAAAGGCAAGGTTTCTTGTTTCTTGAGTCACATCCACAGCAGCAGCAAGCTGAAGATTAGATTTCAATTCTTAGACAAACAAAGACTGTGGAAATTTTCTATTTCATCAAAAAGTCCAACCAAAATCTATACCACCAAATATTTCTTGGAGATTTTTAACTAGTCGGCCATTGCTTAAGCTCCTCGATGCCCAATGCAACAACAAAAGCAGGGTTTCTTGTTTCTTGAATCACATCCACAGCAGCAGCAAGCTGAAGATTAGATTTCAATTCTTAGACAAACAAAGACTGTGGAAATTTTCTATTTCATCAAAAAGTCGAACAAAAATCTATATCACCAAATATTTTTTGCAAATTTTTAAAAACTTTTAAACTAGTCCTCCATTGCTTAAGCTCTTCGATGCCCAATGCAACAACAAAAGCAGGGTTTCTTGTTTCTTGAGTCACATCCACAGCAGCAGCAAACTGAAGATTAGATTTCAATTCTTAGACAAACAAAGACTGTGGAAATTTTCTATTTCATCAGAAAGTCCAACCAAAATCTATACCACCAAATATTTTTTGGAGATTTTTAACTAGTCCGCCATTGCTTAAGCTACTCGATGCCCAATGCAACAACAACAAAAGCGGGTTTCTTGTTTCTTGAGTCACATCCACAGCAGCCGCAACACACGTCTTCAGCAGCAGCAGCAGCAGCGACCTGAAGACATGTTCGCAGTCGGCCTGTGGACAAGGCACTTTGTCGTTGTTTGCAGCGCGCATTTGTATACCTCTTCGATGATTTGTTAACCACTACCGAAGACCGAAATCTTCGCTATCCGATCGGTAGTTTACCTATTTGAAATCCGCGAGTTAGCTCTGCGGTCTATATCGTATCGAAACATTCTCAGCACGAACAACTCGTCGTGTTTGTTTTGTGCTAGCGCAACTAGTTTCAGTTAGTTTCGTGACTTGGTGTGGTGGAGTTCGGCTTCGGCATCGTCTGCAGCGGCATCGCTCTCCGTTCTTCGGCCAAAGCAGCGGAAATGAATAGGAGACAAGCTCAACGTCCTACGGAGCCGTTTTTAATTTAATTAAGGCACCCCTCGAGATAGAACGAGTGTGTAAATATCGTGCGCATTTTGTACAACAACAAGTGCGTGCGTGAAGAGTGTTTATCAACTTTTACCGTCTACCTTTTCGTCTACCGCACCTGGTGTAATCTCACCCCTTAATCGTACCTTCAGCGGTGTGATATCCCTTCGAACTGGACGTGGTCAAGTGTAACGTTGTGTTATAGAGGAATTCTACAAAAGTTGGTTTTATTTTGTACACAATTTGCGTGTTGGGCAGCTTTGGGGCTCTTCTATCGTATAATCCCAGTTACGTGCCGTGTAGGGTTTGTTCTCTTCACTCGTTATCGGCCAGTCGGATCACCAATGGAGCGAATATTGTAGGTATGCAGATGTAGAACGCGTTTTAAATTCTGCGCAAGTTCCAATACAAAAAGATTTCGACTAACCACCGCAAAATCTCTCTATAGACCATCATCTGCAACATCTCCCAAAAAAAAGCCAATGAAATTTTGCAATTCGCTTTAAAACTGGTAAACTTTAAACAATCAAAAAACTCCCTCAACGTCGCGTTCCTCCATCGATTTTGAATTGTTAACGGCAATCGGCCTGCAGATTTTGAAACATGTCATCTACGTACGTACGCTAACGAAGGGCCAAAAAAAAAATGCAGACTCCGATGGCGAGTGAAACTCAGTATGCGGTGAGCGGTGCTCCCGTAGGATAGGATAATCACCTCGCCACCAAACAATTGCCCAATGTGACAATAGTGACAACAGTGTCTAAAAGTTGCTTCTCCATTTGGAGTACCTGGCCGATAATCTCGTTACCGGCCGGCGAGAGGAACTAGAAAAAGAAATCATGGAAGCTCTGGTTAATAATAACATGGTCGTCTCGGCTTCCAACTCTGGCTTACCAGAGGTAAGTACTGTCCGAGCAAGAACTTGTCAAAGAATGTAGATGAAGATATGTATTTTGTAGTTTGTGGTGTTCGCGTGCGGATGGTAATATAAAAGATTGTTGTTTTATGTGAAGAACAATCTGCCATGAATGTTATCTTCAGTATTGCTTATTATTTTTATTGAAAAAAATGTGTTGGTAGTTCAATTTGTTTGTAATTAATATTTGGGGTCGTTTAATATCATCGCAAGGAATAATATTTGTTAGGCACGATTAAGTAGTTTTTTGATGAGTTAATACAAAATTGTGGTTTAAATATTCGACTTGGCTGTTTGTTACTTTTCCAATCTTTAAAAAATGGTCGAAACAAAACACCATCTAAATCTCTCCTGAGCTAACTCCTTCATTTCCTTATGATTGTGCAGCCTAACATCTGATGGATCTACCTCTGCGCTACCTTCTACAACCCTAAATCTGTGCCTCAATTTAAAATTTGATATTTTGTCAAAAATACCTTTTCATCTTGTTCCATGGTTTTCTAAATCACCTAATATCGATAATTTTATAATATTATCGATAACGAGAAATGTTCATTCGTGCCTTGAAAATTTAGTAGTTTTTTCAAAACTTCGATATTAGTTTCCAAAGTGATTTGGTAATTTTAAATTGTACCAGCTACTTCTTCATTTCGTAATTCCAAGAAACTTCGTTAGCAAAAGACCAGTTCCACGAAAAAGATGCTAATGCAATATCTTAAATCACTTCACAATTCCAATATATTCATACAGGTATAGTATATCCTAGTCGATTTGGTTTTGACTTTCAAAGCACCTTCTCAGTATATACGGCAACCAATTATACATTGCCGTTAAATTGTACGTGTCGTGAGCAGAGTGGTATTTAAAAATACAAGACAAATAAATGTTTTTCTAGTAATTACTCAAATTTTACATAGTTGCAATTATTTGATTATTTTTAAGAAAATTCTTAATTTTGATTTTTTTTAGTACTTTAGTAAATTTTCTGTCGACGTATAAAATTAAGTACAGACCTGTCCAGACTAACAATACAGGATAGAATACAAGATTCGAATTTATATTTTATTGAATTTAGTATGGAAATTAAATAAATTATTAAATATATCGTATTCTTAGGGGATTGTAATTTAAAATATTAAATGTATTTTGTAATTAATTGCTTGATACAAATTTCTATCAAATAAAAAGAAAATTATTAGAAGGGATCCTTTGAATTCTTAGTTTCTTTAAAATACCTACTTACTCTTTCTAATAATACACTTTATTTTTATTTAAATAATTAAACATAAGAAAAAGTTGAATATTACCCACCCTGTATATTTCTAATTGCAACGATACCATATGTACAGTATAGCCAAATTAATTTAATTTTTTTGAGGCGTCTAAACGTCAAAACCACAAACATGCCGGACATACTATACCATAACACCATCCAAATTCTAAATCTCTCTACCTATGTTCGATTGTTTTTTGTTTTGTTTTTTTGTTTGTTTCTTTGTTTGTTTGTTTTTTTTTCTTGTGAGTGTCGCAAAGTTTTCGCGTGCAAACGATTAAATGGGCCATAACGCTAAAAATACCGCCGAAAATTCGCGCCAAATAAAACACACCAAGTTCAACGTATTTCAGTTTGCAGACACAATATATTATGTGGTACGTTTATTTTAGCGAAATGCACGTAGAGTAAATTAAATGTTGATTTGTGCTTTTATACGTGGGTGTGTAATTTGCCTCTTGCTGTTAATAAACGTTGAAGAAAAAGCGAGTACAATAAATGTTTTTCCTTTCTTCGGTAATGTATCATTTTCAATTTAAGTCCCATGCATATTATAACTAAACAACAGCAGCAGCATGTGAAGTGTTTCGTTGACAGTCGTATTAAAAATATACAGGGCCTCAAATTCCGCGAAAAACTTGCTTAATAAATGATACCATTCTTCGCATTTTTTGCAGTTTATTTTGCCACTAAATGTTTTTTTTTTCATCTTTAATAATGAAATTTTTAATTTCTGTTCATTTTCGATACACTTTAACGAAAAACATTCTAATTTCTCGACTGAATATTATGTACGATTTTGAAATTGTTTTTTTTTTTAATTCACAATTGAATTTTATACGCCGGGTCTACTAAAATAAATTCGTTTATGTAAATCCGAAGATATAAACTTCGGTTCGCCGATTATCATATTTAAAGTCCCCCCAAAAAAAACCGGTTTACCGTGATTTTGTTTTTATTTCTTATATAGAACTATATTTTGTTCGAGTTTTGTTAATTTGTTTGTAACTCGTTGCACGTTTTTTTTTTTTGGCAATATTCAAATTTGCTAATGAACCTGATTTAACTACCAACTGATTTTCTTCAATAATTATTTCAGTCGTGGTATTGTGAAGTCTTTATTGGAATTAATGTTAACAACATCTTGGCCCAGATTCTTTAACAAAATCAGTTAGGATGATTTCGAAAATAATGTGGACGTTGTCTTGAATGTTGTTTGGCAATTAGTCACGGTGAAGAAATAAAAAGCGAAATCCGGAACGGAATTCTTTCAAATCGTTTGGAAAATCCACAACCATGGAAATTGGTTAAATCAAAAATTTGGTCCAAAATATTTAGCAATTTTCCACGCAATTTTTTTTTGTATAATAATAATAATAATTTTTTTAAATTTAGAAGAAATAATGCCATTTTACTTTTGATGTAACTTCCTGCAACTATGGTCAAAATTTTTCTATAGCCCAACCTCATCTAAAAATATCAAAATGATAAAATGAAAAATTTTGCAAATCTTGTAAATTAAAATCGAAAAGATTTGGTAATTTTGAGCTTTCACTTTGTCCCAGAAGACTTCTTTTGAACAAGATAATGTCCTCTTATTTTGCATATTTTTTGATGTATTAAAAATATGAATCTCTTCAAATTGTGGTCCAAATCGTTCAATAGTCCAACTTCGATCTAAAAGTTTTTTGTGATTTTCTTCTTTATTTTTAATTCTCAAACTTCCTCAAACTATGCCCAAAAATATTTGACCATTTTAAACTTCCAAAAAAAAGCAAAATTTGAAGTAGCTAACTGAGTACTTATTATCTTACTTTTCAAATTTTTTTTGTACGTTAATAATTTAATCTTCTGCAAACTAGTGTCCAAAATATTGGCGGTTCATAAAAATTTTGACAAGATTTCATAAATTCACCACACCTTCAAAAATGTACGCGCATATTTTTTTGGCACTTGATTTAGTTAAAATTTCTTTGTTCAAATCGCCAATAATTGCAATTAGCAATGATCAAAAAGCTATATGTCTCCACAAGAAAAGAGAAAGGCGTGATATTTCGCAATGAGTGCCAAAGTGCACATTGTGTAGTGTTTACTCATTTATTATTCGTGAATAATAAATGCTAATGAAGTGCATGTAAATGAATTTTATTCCCGCTGGGTAATTGAATTTGTATTTGTCATTATATATACCTCGAGGAAAAAAAATTGTCGATTATGTACAAAGCTTATAACTTTGCATTCTGATTTCCTAAATATTGCAGCTTACAAAAAAAAATCGTTGAACTGATTTGTTTATTCTTTTAACAAGGCACGCTACAATTTTTTTATTACGGACGCTAATTGATATTTCTAATTGTTTTATGGCATGTTTGGCCACACATGGAACAAACAAATCTTTACGACATGCGCATATTAAAATACCAACTCGTTAAAATATGAAAATGTCAACTTTAGGTAAACCACTCCGAATTAACGACAGAAATGTGTCCAAACTGGATTTTTTAACAATGCCTCGAAGCTATCGCCAAGTCAAATTTTTCGTTTATCACTTACTCACTTATATTTTACATCGAACAACTCGAAATTACAAATGTAACTTTTACGACTGATTATTCATTTCTTTATCGCTTTCTATTATTACCGTGTACACTCAAAGACAATAGTAATGTGTCCGTATAGTAGCGATGGCAAACTTTAGGTCACTTTGAAGACGTAGTTCGTAGTTCATTTCAATGTACCGTTCATGAACTATACGTCGTGAACTACTACATCTTTTAAAAATGAACTAGTACATGAACTACATGCACATACTGAAAATAATCTCTTTTTTTCCTCGATATAAAAATATTAAATGGTAAAAAATAAATAAATTCAATATTACAATACTTATTTTGATTTAGGAATGAGGAAGAAAAGACAACAATGTTTATAATTTATACAAAACATATATATATAAGGAAATATAATCTTCTCTAGGTACTCGCGATTATTTATACGAAGTTCTAAAATACTTATTGATAGTTACTGATGAAAATGTTTACTACACTTGAAAATTAAATGTACAAACTATAATAAAATGAAGTAGATAGAATCGTTTTGTTTGGCGTTATAATTTATATTTTCTATTCCGAATCTTCTCTGTTCAAACTACAAAGCTTTGATTTGATATTAAGCGATTGCATTGCACTCAGTATGAAATAGAAGAACTATAAGATTTAGATGTTTTTTTTTGCATTATTTCAAAATTTTGCTATGGCACGACATATTTAGTCTTGCGAATATATTAATTATATTATTCCAAATGAAATCTGATACCAACATATAAATTGTGACTCAGCTCGGCAATATTGCATCGAGTCTCCTGTTTCGTTCCGTTCACCAACACACTTTATCACTAAATAAATGTTAGTACTGTATATGTAATGTATACTATACTGCATCGTTTACGAGTCGCTGTGATTCATAAACTTTAGTACACGACGGGTTCAGGACCTAGTACAAGTAGTTCCGTGTGCAGCGTACGTCAATGGTAGCTGTGGCATATCGAGTGCGTTTGAACTACTGTTGCATTTCTCTGGATTGACGCCATTACTATTGTCTGTGCGTGTAATTAAAAATGGACATTTCTATAAATTCGTTATAATCATCTGCGTCTTCGACAAATTCTCGTAATTTATAGAAAGGAAAACGCCGTTTTTGTCTTGACAATGATCGTTTCTTATGATAATAGAAAGTTACAACCAACTAAATTATCGACGGCGATGGAATATAAATAATTCCGTGCGATGATGATTATTATTATTAACAAGACAATCACGTGTTTGTTTGGAGTTAATTGAAATCTCCAGTTGTAATTTTTTTTTACCACATTAATTTAGCACAAGTGTAACGTGTTTTTGCCTTACCTTGTTTTTTTTTTTGCCTATAGCTTTTGGATTCGATTTTTCGATGCTGATTAAAACCTAACAATAATCTCCTCTCACTATTAATTTTACGCTTCTTACTATCTCCTATATCAATAAATATTTTTTCTTCTGCAATCTTCAATAAACATCCTCTGAGATCTGCAATAAATCTACAATATCAACGTCCCAATATTGATCAGCTATATCTTTCTGATATTTACTTGGTGTTTATATTTAGCAATGTAAACAATAAATATCACACCAGCAGATAAATGCTTTTTAATGTTTATAAACGAAAAGCTTCAAATTGTTGTTTATTTATTCAAGACGGTAAAATTTTTAATCGGTATCAGTTTAAGGCAAAAATCATTCATTTTCTACTTTAACCTTTCACCACAATCTTTTATCAAAGCACTATATTAAAAAAAATCTAACCTCTTCTTAGATTAGACCCTTTTCAATCTTCCTCCCTCCCCAAATAAACACACTTTATCACTAAATACATGTTAGCACTGTATATGTAATGTATACTATACTGCAAGTATATATATAGTACAATTACATCTATACGTACACCGTGCACCATCTAGTTGAGAGTTCACGAACTAGGTCCCAGTGACCTATAGGTCGTTGCAAAACATCGTCACAGTACATTTAAAAAAAAAATTTTAATCGGTATCAGTTTTAACAAATCATTTATTTTCTACTTTAAACTTTCACCTCAATCTTTTATCAAAGCACTATATAAAAAAAATCTACCCTCTTCTTAGATTAGACCCTTTTGAATCTCCCCCCCCCCAAATAATTCTTCTGCCTGGAATGGTTCTTTATCTGTACAGATAATCATGACTAATATTAACTGAAATCTCCGATTCCCATTTATCTCCATTAGTGAGGAGTTTCTCCTTATTCACCAACAATTCTTCCCTCGACCATGTAGCATATTCAAAATTTGGACCTTCGACAATTGCGTCAACTGGACACGCTTCCTGGCAGTATCCGCAAAAGATACATTTAGACAAATCAATGTCATACCTAACGATAAAGATGCTTCACTCGCAATTTCCTCGTGCTTTATTTTTGTTTACCTCGTTGTTTTTCTGGACCCGTCCAGTCTTTCTTGCGCTTCGATCGTAATTGCTTGGGCTGGACAAACGGCCTCGCAAAGTTTGCACGCGATGCACCGTTCCTCACCACTCGGGTACCTCCTCAAGCAATGCTCACCGCGAAATCTAGGACTTAAAGGCCCTTTTTCGAATGGGTAGTTAATTGTTGCTGGCTCCTTGAAAATGTGACCTAAATATATAAGTACCTTTTGGGGATATGGCTGTTTAGTTTGACCCGAGTTAAATTTAGAAAATACAGATGCAAATAAACTATCCTCTGATTAAAAAAATGAATTATTTCGATGTTTGGTTCGACCCCAAAAAAAATGCCTGAAGATGCCAATTCGAGAACCCTTTCAGGCACCTCGTACCTAAAGTTACGGCGAATCCTCTGACCAATTCTGTCCAAAACATTGTTGTAGCAGCTCTGCTCGTAATCGATACCCAGTCCATCGATGGCTCCTTAGCGTTGACGTAAATATATTTCGTCTGCACTTTTCCCTTCTTCGCAAAAGAGCGAACCTGGATTTGTTCGGTATGTTGCCTTAATAAGGGTTTTGCAAAATGTTGCATCAATCGCGAAAAGGCCATGATTCACAAATTATCTGTCAGATTTATTTCAACTGAAGGTTGTGTCATCAAATTTTGGACGTGTGCTATTATCATATTTTGAACGTCCCTTTTCTACTTCGTTCAAAAAATCTCAAAATGTAATCGAATCGTTTTGGCGATAAGTCAATAGATATTAAAATTGCATCAAAATCAGATCCAATAGGATAAATATAATTGCATTGAAGATTTTTCGAATGTCCAAACTTAACGAATCCGGGAATGTTCCTAATCTGGACGTTCGATGATCTTCCTCATCAAAAAAAATGAGACATTCAAGGAACATTTGATAAATTCTTTTCTTTGTTCAGACCATATTTTTCAATTGAGGCAGCGCATATATCAATGATTTTTATGGCGGTTCTGATAACGCTTTTACTTTTACTATTGAGGCATATAACTCTGGAGAATTTGTTCTACATTCGCTACTAACATATTTTAATTGCACGCCAACTGCAAAATACAGTTAGATTATTATCATAACGAAAGTAAATGTTAAAACTCGTTTTGTATCGACAACGGAAGCCGTAATTACTATTATTAATTTGTTGTGTTAACAAACGTATGTTATGATTTAATGATGGGATTAGCATGACGTTGGTCCAACAATTGGTCTCCCAAGACATCTAACAAACATTTCGCTTCTTCAAACACCTTTCCTGCGGAGTATCCAAAGATTTTATATAAAAAAAACACCTCTTAAACAATCTAATTCTAAAAATAACTAATTTCCGGATTATACAATTTCGAATCGATGATATATCCAATTACAAATTCTTCGTTTCCAAATTTATTACGGCGATTTGAGTTGGCGAGTGCGTAGCTTCTTATTTAATTAATTTAGCCATTGAAGCGTTGCTTAATCGACTACAACTTATTAGTTCGGGTCTGGTAATTATACCTGCTCCATTACAAGAACGAATATAATCTATTCTGAATATTTTAATGGCAACAAAAAGAAAACGATCTGCGTTCGTTTCGATTCTGTACCACGGCGATATTAATGCGTTTTACCAAGGTAGTTCTGACAAGTTATTTATCGCTATTGGTAGTAGCGATGTGTAGTTCACTCGCGAACCGTTCATTCTGAACGGTTCAATCAAATGTACTGTGACGATGTTTTGCAACGACCTATAGCTCACTGGGACCTAGTTCGTGAACTATCAACTAGATGGTGCACGGTATACGTATTGATGTACTTGTACTATATAGATACTTGCAGTATAGTATACATTACATATACAGTGCTAACATTTATTTAGTGATAAAGTGTGTTTATTTGGGGAGGGAGGAAGATTGAAAAGGGTCTAATCTAAGAAGAGGGTATATATTTTTTAATATAGTGCTTTGATAAAAGATTATGGTGAAAGTTTAAAGTAGAAAATAAATGATTTTTGCGTTAAACTGATACCGATTAAAAATTTTACCGTCTTGAATAAATAAATAACAATTTGAAGCTTTTCGTTTATAAACATTAAAAAGCATTTATCTGCTGGTGTGATATTTATTGTTTATATTGCTAAATATAAACACCAAGTAAATATCGGAAAGATATAGCTGATCAATATTGGGACGTTGATATTGTAGATTTATTGCAGATCTCAGAGGAAGTTTATTGAAGATTGCAGAAGAAAAAGTATTTATTGATATAGGAGATAGTAAGAAGCGTAAAATTAATAGTGAGAGGAGATTATTGTTAGGTTTTAATCAGCATCGAAAAATCGAATCCAAAAGCTATAGGCAAAAAAAAAACAAGGTAAGGCAAAAACACGTTACACTTGTGCTAAATTAATGTGGTAAAAAAAAATTACAACTGGAGATTTCAATTAACTCCAAACAAACACGTGATTGTCTTGTTAATAATAATAATAATCATCATCGCACGGAATTATTTATATTCCATCGCCGTCGATAATTTAGTTGGTTGTAACTTTCTTTTATCATAAGAAACGATCATTGTCAAGACAAAAACGGCGTTTTCCTTTCTATAAATGACGAGAATTTGTTGAAGACGCAGATGATTATAACGAATTTATACAATAGAAATGTCCATTTTTAATTACACGCACAGACAATAGTAATGGCGTCTATCCAGAGAAATGCAACAGTAGTTCAAACGCACTCGATATGCCACAGCTACCATTGACGTACGCTGCACACGGAACCACTTGTACTAGGTCCTGAACCCGTCGTGTACTAAAGTTTATGAATCACAGCGACTCGTAAACGATGCAGTATAGTATACATTACATATACAGTACTAACATTTATTTCGTGATCAAGTGTGTTGGTGAACGGAACGAAATAGGAAACTCGATGCAATATTGCCGAGCTGAGTTACAATTTATATGTTGGTGTCACATTTCATTTGGAATAATATAATTAATATATTCGCAAGATTATATATGTCGTGCCATAGCAAAATTTTGCAATAATGCAAAAATAAACATCTAAATCTTATAGTTCTTCTATTTCATACTGAGTGCAATGCAATCGCTTAATATCAAATCAAAGCTTTGTAGTTTGACCAGAGAAGATTCGGAATAGAAAATATAAATTATAACGCCAAACAAAACGATTCTATCTAGTTCATTTTATTATAGTTTGTACATTTAATTTTCAAGTGTAGTAAACATTTTCATCAGTAACTATCAATAAGTATTTTAGAACTTCGTATAAATAATCGCGAGTACCTAGAGAAGATTATATTTCCTTATATATATGTTTTGTATAAATTATAAACATTGTTGCCTTTTCTTCCTCATTCCTAATGCAAAATAAGTATTGTAATATTCAATTTATTTATTTTTTACCATTTAGTATTTTTATATTGAGAAAAAAGAGATTATTTTCAGTATTTCATATAGGTCGTGAACTAGTTCATTTTAATAAGATTGTAGTAGTTCACGACCTATAGTTCATGAACGGTACATTGGAAATGAACTACGAACTAGGTCCTCAAACTGACCTACAGTTTACCATCATCGCTAATTGGTAGGACATGGAATATTCAAATGCCTTTTTAATAATTAGGAAATTAATAATATAAAAAAAAACTTTTTGCGTTTTCTGAAGAACAAAAACGTTAATTTTGAAAAGTCTCTGCAACACCTCGCGCCTATTTTGAATTAACATTCCATGTCTGGGTCTTGTTATTAAATGTATATCGAACAACACACCTGAATCTTTATTATGGCCTGTTGAAGTTCACCTCAAGATCGTAGCCGTGCATTCTAACGAGGTGTTAAGTATCAGTTTATACTATTGGCTTTATTACCAAACAGATAAGCAAACATTCTGTGCAATAAACTGGAAAATGCAAGCAGTTTCAATTTTTGTATTCGCCAGTATTTTAGTTGGTTTTTTTTGAATGGCAATAAAGTATTTGATTTTTAAATGGATTGAATTAAAATTTATTTGCTGAAACAAAAAAATCGTTACACGAAATATAGTTTTGCTGTCAATGAATAAGTAAGGAGTTTGAAAGGAACTTGAAGAATGGTATAGAGGACGAAGTTATGTAGAGTCGCAGAATTTATTTAGGAAATTATTCTCCAACTTGGCATAAATGATCCTGGTAAGGTTTCATTATTCATTGCGAGGTTAGGCAAATTTTTTCCATTTTTTGTAAGTTCACCCAACAGTCAAATTGCTTTTGAAAAGGTATCTTCCGAACTATGTGTGAATAGACCTGGATTTACAATATTCGAAAATTTTACAAAAAAAAATTCGAAGAGGATACCTTCAAATTTTTTCCACTTTTAGTTTATTTTTGCGATTCTGAAAAATTGTTTGTTTCATAACAAAACTACTTGTAAATTTAGAATCCTAAGATCATTAAAAGGTGAATTAAAACTCATTCATTTATCACCTGAATTTAAATATTAAAAAATTTAACATGGGACATCCATATAAAAATATTTCTAACTGCACATTTCAAAAATTAGTTTCTTTTGATATATTTATCTCTCATCAAAATCACTCGCAGATTCGAAATGCTGACATCAAATCTAATGTAAAAATCACTTTAAAAAATGTGCAATTTTGCAAAAAAAAACTTCAAAGGTGTGACGTGACCCTTCTCATTTTTCAGTTTTTTGACGATATCTTCTAAACTGTTTATGCCACAGCAAAAGTTCTTGCAGATTTGGATCCTGTGATCATTTCTCATCACGCGAAATAAAAATTGAAAATTTTTACACGCTACGTCCTTAGAAAAACATTTCCAATTTCACATTTCAAAAATTTGTATTTTTGGAAATATTCATCTCCAGTCATAGTTTGCACATTCTAAATCTTTGAATTAAATCTTATTAGAAAATACCAAAAACAGACATTCAAAAATCGTAACGAAAAGAAAATTCAATAGGGCTACCCTCCTCTTTTTCAATTTGTAACTTTCTTGCGATATCTCCCAAACAATTCATCCTACAGCAAAACCACTAGCAGATATAAAATTCCGATTTCAATTAAATCAGCAAATTAGCATAAATACATTTTAAAAATTATCAAAAATAACCAAAAATAAATTAAAAAATAGTTTTTATTAAATAAATAAATTAGACAAGCTGAAGAAATTGGGCCTGAATTAACTAAAATCAGAAATGGGTTAACTACAGCAGCAAATGAAGTATTAGGCACAAAGAAAAGGGTAGGTAGGAGGGAATGGATCACGGAAGAAATAGTTGAAATGATAGAAGCAAGAAGGAAAATTAAAATAGGAAACACAGAAGCAGGACAGAAAAAATATAAGGAACTAAGGAACTTAATTAATAGGAAATGCAAGCTAGCGAAAGAAGAGTGGATAAAAGGAAACTGTGAGGATATTGAGGAGGATATGAGAAGAGGTAAAGTAGATTTGGGCTACAGGAAAATTAAGTCACATTTTTCTAAAGTAAAACCAAAGGGTAACATTATATGTGATAAGCAGGGTAAGGAACTCACAGAAAATAAGGAAAAAGCTAGAAGATGGAAGGAGTATCTTGAAGATTTATATAAAGGTAGGCAGGACATGGAGGAGCTAGAAAGTGTGGAACAGATAGATGAGGATGACTTAGGTCCTAGCATACTTAGGTCAGAGTTTCATAGAGCATTAAATGATTTACGGAATAACAAAGCAGCGGGGATTGATATGATACCAGCCGAATTAATAAAACACGCAGGGGAAAAAATGCAGGAGCGATTATACAGGTTAGTTTGTAAAATATATGAGAAGGGAGAAGTACCACAGGATTTTCAGCGTAGTAGAATAGTAACAATGCCGAAGAAAATAGGAGCTAATTTGTGTGAGAACTATAGGACCATTAGTCTACTATCACATGCATCGAAGATATTGCTAAAGATTATTTATAGGAGATTAGAAAATAAAGTAGAGGAAAGGCTAGGAGAAGATCAGTTTGGTTTTAGGAAAAACAGAGGGACGAGGGAGGCGATTTTAGCACTAAGAACAGTAGTAGAAAAAAGAATGAGGGTAGGAAAGGTAACTTGCATAGCTTTTGTAGATTTAGAAAAGGCATTCGATAATGTAGATTGGGACATAATGTTTAGAATTTTAAAAGAAACGGGTATAGATTATAAGGATAGGAGAATAATTTTTAATTTATATAAACACCAAACTGCCTTAGTTAGAATTGAGGGGGAAGAAGAGGTAGCAAAAATAGGGAAGGGAGTTCGGCAGGGATGTACACTTTCACCGTTATTATTTAATCTATATATAGAAGATGCAATAAACAAAGTAAAAGAAGAGTATAGTGTAGGTGTGAATGTACAGGGAGAGAAAATATATATGTTGAGATTCGCCGACGATATAGCTATATTGGAAGAAAGCGAAAATAATTTAGAAAGGGTATTGAATGGTATGCAGGCAGTATTGACTAGGGATTTTAACATGAAAATAAATATAGGTAAAACTAAAGTGATGAGGTGTGACAAAAAGGAATGCAGTAGAAAAATGAGGATCACAATAGGAGATAATAGAATCGAAGAAGTGTCAGATTTTTGTTATTTAGGCAGTAGAATCACAAAAGATAATCGAAGCAAGGTAGATATAAAGTGTAGGATAGCACAGGGTAGGAAGGCATTCGTAGAAAAGGAACAGATTTTAAGATCAAATATTGACTTGGGTATTAGAAAAAGATTACTGAAGGTATATGTTTGGAGTGTAGCACTGTACGGGTGTGAGGCGTGGACTATAGGAAAGGAAGAGAAGCGTAAATTACAAGCATTCGAAATGTGGTGTTATAGGAGGATGATGAGGATTGGTTGGGAAGATAAAGTAACAAATGAAGCTGTACTAGAGTTAGTAGGGGAGAAGAGAAGTATTTGGAGAGTGTTACAGCGTAGGAGAGACAGATTAGTAGGGCATATCCTTAGGCATGGGGGGATTATGCAATTGATCATAGAAGGTAGAGTGGAGGGAAAGAGAGGGGTAGGTAGGCCTAAATTGGAGTATGTGAGTCAGATAGTTGAAGACGTTGAGATGAATAGCTATAGGGAGATGAAGGGATTAGCTCAGGATAGATCGGCATGGCGTGCTGTTTCCAACCAATCTTTAGGATTGCGGACTCTTTAACTAACTAACTAAATTCATTAAATTTGATTTAGATTTATACATGTATATACTTTCATAAGCATCTAACTCGGAATATTTCAAAACACTTTCAAATATTTTAAGTGGATTTGAATAGGATGACCCGTTTCGAAAATATGCTCGGGTACAGCACTTTTAAATGCGCATCTAGCTACTCAATGCTTTAACTTACGGTATTTGGTTGATATTTTATACTAGCATAAATACATCCAAAAAAAAAGTACACCATTCAAATAACATTTTGCAACTGCTGATGAGATTATATACTACCATCAGACAGTCATGGTTTGTTCTATTTTATATACACACGGCACAACCGTGGCAAAAATGCAATTTCTAAATTTCTGGGTGTGTCTCATGGATAAATACTAAGCTGGTATATAAAGCTGAAGGTAAAGGTATGGTGTGTTATATTTATGTACCGCATATATATAGTTATACCATCACATATAGTTTGCTGTTGCATTGACATAGCTTACAGAAGATATAGTTGGAATAGGATAACAGCAATAAGGATCGTTATTGCAGACGTGTTTCAAATATCCAACGTGCTGATAAAATAAAACCTCGCATTTCAATAGTTCACTCGAATATAACAATTTTATCTATTTTTCTAACGCAACTTTATTGTGTTGTAAGATTTTTTGAATGTTCGTCCATTTTTCGAATTTTGCTCTACCTTAAAAAATCCCTCATCGTTTAAAAAATATCCATTCAATTTTAATCTATCCACCATTCATTTTTCTTCCAATATTTGAGTTTCGATTCAACAAAATTTGAACACCTTCTCTCATATAACACATAAAGTTGTATTCGGTTTATATCTTCATTCGTCGATCAGTCGTGAACTCTTTTCAACTCCATAAAGAAGCGAATTTAGATTTGATAGACACGATACACATGCAAATGGTAATGTGAATTGGAAAGGTGTTCTTCACTAACGTGGAATTCGGAAACGATCAGTTCAACTATAAAATTGGAGAAACGAAAGTTTTTGCGGTAGATGTTAATGGTTTTAAAAAAAATGTTGGATCAATTTATATTGGCTAGTTGGTAGAATATATGATGAGGTAGATGTGGCACGGGATTTCCAGCGTATGTCGAAGAAAGTAGGAGCTAATTCGTGTGAGAACTGTAGGACCATTAGTCTACAATCGCGTGCATCGAAGATATTGTTGAGGATTATTTATGGATGGTTAGAAAATTGAGTGGGCGAAAGGTTAGGAGAAGATCAGTTTGGGTTTGGGAAGAATTGAGGGATGGGGGAGGCTATTTTCAAGGTAATAATAACCAGGGTAGTAGAAGAAAAATCGAGAGTAGCGTAGCTTTCGTAGATTTGGAAAAGGCATTCGATAATGCAGATTGGGACATAATGTTTAAAATCTTCAAAAAAATGACATTTGAAATGTGGTGTTATAGGAGGATGTGTATTGGTTGGGTAGATAGAGTGACAAGTGAAGATATGTTAGAGTTATACAACGACATATTTCGAAGATATTACATATTTTGAAGAATAATGTCATTTGTCATTTTTCATTGTTGCAATTCATGTTCGTAAAATCTAACGGCTTTAATAGACAAGTGACGTGCATACATCGTAAGAAGTTACGAACCCGAGTGTCAATTAACCTTCTTCAGTTCAAACTGTGACTCCAGCGTCTGTGTCTGAGAAGATATTGTGTATATGAACGGTTTTATCTTTAATCGAGTCCCCCTGTGTGTGAGCACATTTTCACTACATCATGCAATCAAAATTCCCGTTATTGAGCAACGATGACGATTTATAACTATTATTTAAAATGTGCTTTTTACTCGATGTTGTGGAAGATATTGATGGAAATCGGTTAAGATTTGCAGAGGCTGTTTAAGCCGATTTCGTCGGTTGTTTCAGGCATTCATTTCGATCATTTCGATTCGTGTCAATTGTTAATCGTATTTTACGTTTCTTTCCAAAAAAACATATTTTCTAAATTGGCCAAATTGACGTGGGTGCAAATGACGTATATTGGTTTTTTATATTTGCCTGACCTATTGAGCCCAAACATTTATTTGGTGTGTAGACGAATGTCTTAAGTGATGGAAACGTCAAAGGCCATCCTGAGGCCTTCTTCTTCATCAAAGCGAAAAATTGACAGAACGGCAAAATCTCTAGACACGATAAAGTTCATAAAAACTTGAAAAATGACAGAATTTTTTATTAATTTTGATTTTTAATAATCTTCCCCTCAGAATGTTAGTTTGATCAAATTTCGAAAAGGCTCTGTGATTTTTTTCTTAAATTTATTCACAAAACAATTTGAAATGACGAAAAAAACGTTTACAGCAAGATCGATTCTGCTTTATTTTGGTTCCATTTCAATTAAAATCTTTCAAGTATTTGTCCAGGATGTTTCTCGTATCTTCACAGTTTATCTTCAAACTGGGATTCAATTCTTATCTTTCAAGAATTTTTAAGTATAAGATAAATAGCACGTCCATTTAATATAATCATTGCATGTAGATTGTTGCGAAGAAATTTTTTAATCCCTAGACATTTCTTTATTAAATTCGCAAACAATAATTATCGCAACTGGTATAGCATCTTGTTTCTTCGTAACTGTAGAAAATTTCCTATAATTACATTTACCGTTTCTATATCTCTCTTTTGAAGTACTAATTCAATCTACTCATTACTCTACTTATTATATATGATTATTCCGACAACCAGCCACTGATTTTGTCTTCCAATCTTAATGTAAATCTCTGCCGCTTCAATTGATTGTAATTTTGATTGATGGCATCCAGACCATCGGGGTTCCCATCTATATATACAAATTTAATTCTAAATTATATAAATACAACAATAAAAACTGTAAGGTGGTAGAGAGTACAAAATAATACTTTTGTTGAATTTTTTTATTTTTTTTTGATTTTAAAGTCTTATTTTGACTTAGGTATAAAGTCCCGATGGTTACCAAAATTTGAAAACGCGTGTATCCATCTTGAAAGAATTAAAAAAAATTCGTAACCCCTAAGGAAGATTTCTTGATTTCTCTAAAATTCCTGACAATAATACAGTTTTAGTCCGCGAAGCACGAAAATGTCTAAAAACGCTTGTATTCGTTGAAAGTGATCGTTTTTAGACGTTTCCAGCTTTCTGACGTTAATAAATTTATTTTCACAGATAAAAAATATTTTTTGTCGTGAAAAATACAGTTTTAGTCCGCGATGCACGAAAATGTCTAAAAACTCTTGTATTCGTTGAAAGTGATCGTTTCTAGACGTTAATATGACAATTTCTCTCGTCATTTTATATAGATGGCAATGGGCATGTGCACAACGAACGTGCACGAAGTAAATATTCGGATTAAACATCGCATCAAATAATCTAGCAACCGAAGCTTACGAAGTTGCTGATATTGGGGACTAAATCTTGTTTCAAAAAAATAACTTCAATATTCAAATTCGCTTTACGCAAAATTTTAGAAAAAAATATTTTTAACCAACAGCTAATTGATAAGAATGAAATAAAAAATTAAATTAAGTATGTCACAGAGGCATATGTAAGAAATTAATTAAAAAAACGAAAAATAAATATTTAAAAAATTGTCGCGGATAATATAATTAAAAACCAAGGGTTACACGAAACAGAGCTGTCATTTTTTTTAAAATGAGTTGAATTGCGATTTTTAGATACACGATTGGAAATTTCTTGTGAACTCAGAAATTGTTTACAAATTTTCTTATCTTTATGCGTTTTTGAAGTGAAACTTCTACAGTCGCGGTAGGGCAAATTGGTCTGAATGTCACGAAAAGTGAAACACGCTACGCGCATGCGCCGCATGTACTGTGCGTATACGTAGCATAAGGCAACCAGTAGACGCTTGCGTATTTTATTATATATTACACAAACACAGCTTAATCTTTTAGCTAACAATTTGTTTATCAAATTCACGATGAGCAGCTTGAAAGAATGTAAATTTTGTGTATGATGCACTAGTGGGTGCATTTCTATTTATCGATGGCTTCAGATTCATTTCGTTGATCTCTTACACCGCGTGTATCTTCACTATATTACACAAACACAGCTTAATCTTTTAACTAACAATTTCCATTGTATGAAAAGTGAAATGGCGAAAAAGACAAGTACAGACAGCGTGCGAGTGTTTAGAGAACGGAAGAAAGCGAATAAACCGCCAAGGAAAAGTGCCAGCAAGTACCTTGAAAAGAAGTAGAGAGTATCGAGCCAGGCAAAGGGCGTTAAAGAAACACGATAGACAACATAACCTTCCAACAACCTCAAATACACTGGATGAATCGATACCGTCGTTAAGTGAGGACACAGTGAGTGGTATAGAGAATTTGAATGTCACTGATTCAGGCGTGCCATATACACGTGAAGATACAACACGCGGTGTGAGAAATCAACGAAATGAATCTGATACAGCTGAGCGAGCCATCGACGAATAGAAGAAATGCACCCACTAGTGCATCATACACAAAATTTAATCCAAACTCCTCTTTATAGACTATACGACATTACAGTTAATAATGCTTTCGTTGATGATCAGCGTGTCAATCAAAATCAATCAAAATCAAATCGTTGACAAATGGAAAAAAAGCAATGCATAAAATCAACTTTTCCTAAGGAGCTAAGAAGTTTCACTTCTACCGCGCGAGAGTCTCACGCACGTTTTTTTTTATTATGTTAATTTCTTATAATTTCAACATACATTAATATATTTTTCAGAAAGTAAAGTTTTCTTCATTTTTAACATATTCATAAATATTCTCCTTTAATCAAAATTTATTGTCCCTAGCGTAATTTTTTATAGTTATTGCATAGTATGCTAAAGAAGAAATCACCGAATTTATTGTCGAAATCTATAAACGTAATTTTCTAGTCTATAAAAGTATTTTTTTTATTACGCCAGCGATTTGCGGATTCTTTTTTATATTGGCACGCGTGCCCGCCGTGCCACCCGAAAATTATTCGAAACTACCATAAAAAATGCATGTATTCTTCAAGCTCGCTTCATTTCGATTTTTCTTCACCTCGCTAAAAATCCTTCTTTTCAAAAAAAAAAAAAAAAAAAAAACGATCGTCTACAACAAATCCATCCACACAGCCTCATCTTGCGCGTGTGATTACATCTTTATCCTTTCGCGTACCTCCAAGTACTACAACATTATCGACCAACGTTACCATTTGACAGCCACATTCCTCTGCCATACATTTCTGTACGCGGATTAAATGCATCATGTATTTTTATACACACGGTATATATTTGCCCGCTCATTTCGAAATCAGGTTATATTTATCTCGACAATTGGTACGACCATATTGGTACTGACGGGGGTACCCGACTAGACGAGACGAATAGACAATATATACAGTACGAAATGTACTGAAGAAATTGCTCACGATCGCCATCTTTTACGGTGGATTTAAATGATGGCTACCATAAGAGTCGTATTGATCGAGGATATGCTTCTTTAATAATATAGTAATGACCAAATATAGAATTAAGTACAATGATAAAACGAAAGAAAAATTACGGGTTTTTATTATCGTTATTATTAGTTAGGTGCGGCTCAAATTAAAGAAAAAATGCCTTGAAAAAAAAACGAACATAGTCTTTTTTTTTTTGTTAATAAATAATTAAGTTATTAACAACATGAAGAATTCTATATTTTCTTTTTTAATTCGTACAAAAACAACAGGTGGTGCATTATATCTATATAATATGCAATATCACCCAGTATAGTATGTCCCAGTTGGTTTGGTTTTGATTTTTTAGTACCTTCGCTCAATAGATGAGTGTATGGTATGCAACCGTTCGTACACTGCTGTTAGTTAAATTGTATGCTGGTACTCGGAATATTAGAAAAGTTAAATTTTTATATTAAAAAAAAATAAGTCCGGTCCAGACTTATAATAACGATATACAGGATATGTAAGATTCGAGTTTATATTTTGTTAAATTAAGTGTTGGATAGCCCATGAAAATTAAATAAATTATTAAAAATATCATTATTCATTTCAATTTTATATATTGAGTAAGTAAAATTGTCGGATACAATTTTTTATAAAAAAAATTTTAAATTGTAAGAAAGAAATATATAATATTCTTTTTATCACTACGGCGTTAAATAATAGTGTAGAATATCACCCAAAGCATTAAGCAGCTAGATGCGCATTTCGAAGGCTATGCCTCCATCTTCAGTAGCACAAGATAAAAACTAAATAAAATACCTCTGTGATTGATATACTATTACATAAATAAGTCAATATGACAGAAGTATTTCAAAAATGGCATATAAATAAATCTTTTAAAACAATATAAATTAATAATTAACGAAACTAACAAGTAACAACGATAAACGTTGCTTTGTTAAATCAAAAATAACCAAAAATAAATAAAACGAAACTAAATTCAAAAATTGTTTTTATTAGTTAGTTAAAGAGTCCGCAATCCTAAAGATTGGTTGGAAACAGCACGCCATGCCGATCTATCCTGAGCTAATCCCTTCATCTCCCTATAGCTATTCATCTCAACGTCTTCAACTATCTGACTCACATACTCCAATCTAGGCCTACCTACCCCTCTCTTTCCCTCCACTCTACCTTCTATGATCAATTGCATAATCCCCCCATGCCTAAGAATATGCCCTACTAATCTGTCTCTCCTACGCTGTAACACTCTCCAAATACTTCTCTTCTCCCCTACTAACTCTAGTACAGCTTCATTTGTTACTTTATCTTGCCAACCAATCCTCATCATCCTCCTATAACACCACATTTCGAATGCTTGTAATCTACGCTTCTCTTCCTTTCCTATAGTCCACGCCTCACACCCGTACAGTGCTCCACTCCAAACATATACCTTCAGTAATCTTTTTCTAATACCCAAGTCAATATTTGATCTTAAAATCTGTTCTTTTTCTACGAATGCCTTCCTACCCTGTGCTATCCTACACTTTACATCTACCTTGCTTCGATTATCTTTTGTGATTCTACTGCCTAAATAACAAAAATCTGACACTTCTTCGATTCTATTATCTCCTATTGAGATCCTCATTTTTCTACTGCATTCCTTTTTGTCACACCTCATCACTTTAGTTTTACCTATATTTATTTTCATGTTAAAATCCCTAGTCAATACTGCCTGCATACCATTCAATACCCTTTCTAAATTCTTTTCGCTTTCTTCCAATATAGCTATATCGTCGGCGAATCTCAACATATATATTTTCTCTCCCTGTACATTCACACCTACACTATACTCTTCTTTTACTTTGTTTATTGCATCTTCTATATATAGATTAAATAATAACGGTGAGAGTGTACATCCCTGCCGAACTCCCTTCCCTATTTTTGCTACCTCTTCTTCCCCCTCAATTCTAACTAAGGCAGTTTGGTGTTTATATAAATTAAAAATTATTCTCCTATCCTTATAATCTATACCCGTTTCTTTTAAAATTCTAAACATTATGTCCCAATCTACATTATCAAATGCCTTTTCTAAATCTACAAAAGCTATGCAAGTTACCTTTCCTACCCTCTTTCTTTTTTCTACTACCGTTCTTAGTGCTAGAATCGCCTCTCTCGTCCCTCTGTTTTTCCTAAAACCAAACTGATCTTCTCCTAGCCTTTCCTCTACTTTATTTTCTAATCTCCTATAAATAATCTTTAACAATATCTTCGATGCATGTGATAGTAGACTAATGGTCCTATAGTTCTCACACAAATTAGCTCCTATTTTCTTCGGCATTGTTACTATTCTACTATTAAATAAATTAAATAGACAATATAAAATTGGGCCTGAATTTACTAAATTCATAAGTATTTAACACGGAATAATTCAAAACACTTTTAAGTAATTTAAGTGAACTAATTTGATGATGGGATGACCTGAGTTAGTCAAAAATATGCTCGGCTACAGCACTTTTAGCCTTTCTATTTAATCTGAAATGAACTAAATGCTCCTTAAATCTAGTTTCAATTGGTCTACGTGTTTGTCTTCTATATATACTTTAGGACAACTAAAACAAGTATTTTATAAATAGCAGATTTTTTATTGAAATCAATCAAATCTTTGGGATTTCCTAGAAAATTAACAAGACCATTATATGTTACTTTAAAATTATATTTAAAATACTATCTAAACCACGTGCAATTTAACAAAATTTGGAGTTTGTTCTAAACTACTAATATTTCTGATATCTCGTGTTCTTTTAAAATTTCTTAATATGTTATTTATAATTTTATAAGAATAGCCATTTCGTATAAGTCGAATGAACAGTTAGAACAGAATTGGGCCCAAGACCGACCCCTGAGGAACTCCGCACGAATTGTTCATTGAGTTAGAATGAGTTTTATAGTGATTGATTGATTATTATTAATATTATTATTATTATTATTATATTCTTAGTTTCATTAAAAAAAAAATGAGAATACCTTTTAATTTTTTAAATACAATATTTATTTTCTATATAAATATTCTAACATTTCACAAAAGTATTAATATTAATTTTACTTATTTTTTTTATAAAATTACTGAGTTAACGTCGAAAAGCCGATAACCAAAGAACTAGTATGTACAATACCTTATATTCTGCTCCTTCAGTCTTGCACTCCTTTAGGTACATCAGGTATGCTCAAGGTCACGACATCTTGCGCTATTCTTCACCGTCCTCCGCATTGTTGATGCGTCCAATGCGGTAGTACCACGCACATACCTCGTACCGTATCTAAACCACCCAACATTCTATGTTCACGAGGAGTATGTAAGGTTGGTTTAGCCGTACCTTGCCTCTGTGCGTGCAGGTATGTTCTTTTGTGCTGGTCGGTCTGAAGGTAGTCCATGGATTTATTCTAATATAGACGACGAAGGTGCATTTAGTTTTCTTGTAACGTGTATTTATTTAATTTTCGACATATAAACGTAATGTTTGATGGTGGAAATAAGTATAAAATAATTTACAAGGAAAAAAAATCCGAACAACTTTTTTTTGTATTAATTTTCTGTGTTTTCAATTTCTCTCCATTATTATGGCTACACGATTTATTTCCATTACTTCTATGGTGAAATTAAAAAAAAAAACTTTAGGGTTGCTTTTAATACTTTTTTTAATACACCGTAAACCGATTTACTTAGAGGAATTTCTATTTTACTCTTTTTGTCTTTTTATCGTTTCCTATAATCCTTGGAATACCGTATAGTCTGTTGTAGTTTCGTCCATTTAATTTCGTGTGTACTTGTTGAATAACGATATTTGTTGTGACTTGTTGCTTAAGAAATTGAAGCAGTTTTGTTGTTTTCGATGTGACTCTGCTCTACAAGTCTAGATATTTTAAAAGAACGTAATAAATAATAACTGGTGCAACAATAGTAATTGCTGTATGAGCGATCATTTTCAAAAAATCTTCACTTGTACAGTTTTTTTTATATATGTATTACATTTCTTTCTATTTTTGGTTAAATGAGCAGTCGGTAAGGTGACATCTGTTCATAAATTGTATTTCTACGCATTTTACTATGATTTAACCTGAGCGCCATCTGTATTTCAATTACTCAATCATGAATTTACGATTTCTATTTAACGACTTGTTCAAATATACGATTTTAACTTCGTAAGTGTTTTGTATTTTTTGAGCCAAGAATTTTTTTTGGCGAACTTGTTAATTTTTTTTCCAGTAATGTAAATTTGTTCGTGCATTTTGTATTCTCTGAATTAAGAATTTTTTGTTGAACATAGTCCAGTAGTGTAAATTTGTACGTTCCTTTTGTAATCTCTGAGTTAAGAAATAACTTTTTACTAGCATAACGAACATATGGCACGCGTGCCAGAGTTGGCACGTACGAAATTTTTATTGGCACGTGAATCACTTACAGCTCATCATTTATATACGCTCACAATTTTTAATTTTTTATCTATTTCAATCAAAAATCGCCAAAGAAACAATATCGAATCGCAAAGGGCCAAGGAGGCTACCTTGCGGCACTCCATTATATCCACACCAAATCATTTTCGTAATAATTCATGTAAAACTAACGTTTAGCTTAAAATCACCGTTTTACGTATGCACTTGACAGATGTCATTTAAAACAGCGTTGAAAATAACGAATGTAAACTTATTAAGATTGAGATCTTTCCGTTGGTTTTGGTCGCGTGCAAATGATTCTGATTTATTGCTTATATAAAGCCGTTCGCTCTCGAAGTCTCCAACATTCGTAATTATATTTCCTCGCAATTGCGGATTAGAATGCTTAAGATTATTGGCTTCTTTGTGCGCGAGTTGTTGGATCGTTGGAATAAGTCAAATCCAACGAAGCGCAATAATACTCACTGCTAAGAAGTATAATTAGTTATATTTGTAGTATTAATATCCACGTAATATAATATATATAATTAATCAAATTGTTTGAAAATTGTGTATTTATTCAGTGATTATTTGATTTTATGGTGGTCTATTTGGCCACCCATGACGTTTATGTACATATGTGGTAAGCAACATGGTGTCTTGGACAATTGTTAATTTTCATAATTTTTTGATACATTAAAAAATTACAAAACAACGCTTATTCGATACAAAAGTTTTGGAAGAAACTTTTTTAAATATTTTAATTATTATCATATTTTTAATTTGATTGAAATGCGTTTGGTGGCAGACTTTAAACTAGTGACCGATAAAAAGGAGAAAATGTCTTGTTAGTACTTCATAAAATAATGCTTGTTAATTCTTGGTTACTGGCACCGTGGAGATCGTCGGTTCGAATCTCAATTATGGAAGATATTTTTCGACAAGAAAAACAAGAAAAACTTCTTCAAATAAAAACCGTTTTAAAAGAAATAAAATTCTGCTGACATAGGCCGTAAAATTATGACGTTTTATCAGGTATTAATGACGCTAGTTTTTTAAATTATGCAAAATCGTATGATGGAAAATCAAAATTAAAAAAATACTTCTTGTTTTCGTTGACATAAGCCGTAAAATTATGACGTTTTTTGAATTATGCAAAATCGTAAGATGGAAAATCAAAATTGAAAAAATACTTCTTGTTTTCGTTGACATAGGCCGTAAAATTATGACGTTTCTTGAATTATGCAAAATCGTAAGATGGAAAATCAAAATTGAAAAAATACTTCTTGTTTTCGTTGATATAGGCCGTAAAATTATGACGTTTTTTGAATTATGCAAAATCGTAAGATGGAAAATCAAAATTGAAAAAATACTTCTTGTTTTCGTTGACATAGGCCGTAAAATTATGACGTTTTTTGAATTATGCAAAATCGTAAGATGGAAAATCAAAATTGAAAAAATACTTCTTGTTTTCGTTGACATAGGCCGTAAAATTATGACGTTTTATCAGCTATTAATGACGCTAGTTCTTGATTTATACAAAATCGTAAGATGGAAAATCAAAATTGAAAAAATACTTCTTGTTTTCGTTGACATGGGCCGTAAAATTATGACGTTTTTTGCATTATGCAAAATCGTAAGATGGAAAATCAAAATTGAAAAAATACTTCTTGTTTTCGTTGACATGGGCCGTAAAATTATGACGTTTTTTGAATTATGCAAAATCGTAAGATGGAAAATCAAAATTGAAAAAATACTTCTTGTTTTCGTTGACATAGGTCGTGAAATTATGACGTTTTATCAGGTATTAATGACGCTAGTTCTTGATTTATACAAAATCGTAAGATGGAAAATCAAAATTGAAAAAATACTTCTTGTTTTCGTTGACATGGGCCGTAAAATTATGACGTTTCTTGAATTATGCAAAATCGTAAGATGGAAAATCAAAATTGAAAAAATACTTCTTGTTTTCGTTGACATAGGCCGTAAAATTATGACGTTTTTTGAATTATGCAAAATCGTAAGATGGAAAATCAAAATTGAAAAAATACTTCTTGTTTTCGTTGACATAGGTCGTGAAATTATGACGTTTTATCAGGTATTAATGACGCTAGTTCTTGATTTATACAAAATCGTAAGATGGAAAATCAAAATTGAAAAAATACTTCTTGTTTTCGTTGACATGGGCCGTAAAATTATGACGTTTCTTGAATTATGCAAAATCGTAAAATGGAAAATCAAAATTGAAAAAATACTTCTTGTTTTCGTTGACATAGGCCGTAAAATTATGACGTTTTTTGAATTATGCAAAATCGTAAGATGGAAAATCAAAATTGAAAAAATACTTCTTGTTTTCGTTGACATGGGCCGTAAAATTATGACGTTTCTTGAATTATGCAAAATCGTAAGATGGAAAATCAAAATTGAAAAAATACTTCTTGTTTTCGTTGACATAGGCCGTAAAATTATGACGTTTTTTGAATTATGCAAAATCGTAAGATGGAAAATCAAAATTGAAAAAATACTTCTTGTTTTCGTTGACATAGGCCGTAAAATTATGACGTTTTTTGAATTATGCAAAATCGTAAGATGGAAAATCAAAATTGAAAAAATACTTCTTGTTTTCGTTGACATAGGTCGTGAAATTATGACGTTTTATCAGGTATTAATGACGCTAGTTCTTGATTTATACAAAATCGTAAGATGGAAAATCAAAATTGAAAAAATACTTCTTGTTTTCGTTGACATGGGCCGTAAAATTATGACGTTTCTTGAATTATGCAAAATCGTAAAATGGAAAATCAAAATTGAAAAAATACTTCTTGTTTTCGTTGACATAGGTCGTGAAATTATGACGTTTTTTGAATTATGCAAAATCGTAAGATGGAAAATCAAAATTGAAAAAATACTTCTTGTTTTCGTTGACATAGGTCGTGAAATTATGACGTTTTTTGAATTATGCAAAATCGTAAGATGGAAAATCAAAATTGAAAAAATACTTCTTGTTTTCGTTGACATAGGTCGTGAAATTATGACGTTTTATCAGGTATTAATGACGCTAGTTCTTGATTTATACAAAATCGTAAGATGGAAAATCAAAATTGAAAAAATACTTCTTGTTTTCGTTGACATAGGCCGTAAAATTATGACGTTTTTTGAATTATGCAAAATCGTAAGATGGAAAATCAAAATTGAAAAAATACTTCTTGTTTTCGTTGACATGGGCCGTAAAATTATGACGTTTCTTGAATTATGCAAAATCGTAAGATGGAAAATCAAAATTGAAAAAATACTTCTTGTTTTCGTTGACATAGGCCGTAAAATTATGACGTTTTTTGAATTATGCAAAATCGTAAGATGGAAAATCAAAATTGAAAAAATACTTCTTGTTTTCGTTGACATAGGCCGTAAAATTATGACGTTTTTTGAATTATGCAAAATCGTAAGATGGAAAATCAAAATTGAAAAAATACTTCTTGTTTTCGTTGACATAGGTCGTGAAATTATGACGTTTTATCAGGTATTAATGACGCTAGTTCTTGATTTATACAAAATCGTAAGATGGAAAATCAAAATTGAAAAAATACTTCTTGTTTTCGTTGACATGGGCCGTAAAATTATGACGTTTCTTGAATTATGCAAAATCGTAAAATGGAAAATCAAAATTGAAAAAATACTTCTTGTTTTCGTTGACATAGGCCGTAAAATTATGACGTTTTTTGAATTATGCAAAATCGTAAGATGGAAAATCAAAATTGAAAAAATACTTCTTGTTTTCGTTGACATGGGCCGTAAAATTATGACGTTTCTTGAATTATGCAAAATCGTAAGATGGAAAATCAAAATTGAAAAAATACTTCTTGTTTTCGTTGACATGGGCCGTAAAATTATGACGTTTCTTGAATTATGCAAAATCGTAAGATGGAAAATCAAAATTGAAAAAATACTTCTTGTTTTCGTTGACATGGGCCGTAAAATTATGACGTTTTTTGAATTATGCAAAATCGTAAGATGGAAAATCAAAATTGAAAAAATACTTCTTGTTTTCGTTGACATAGGCCGTAAAATTATGACGTTTTATCAGGTATTAATGACGCTAGTTCTTGAATTATACAAACTCGGTAAGATGGAAAATCAAAATTGAAAAAATACTTCTTGTTTTCGTTGACATAGGCCGTAAAATTATGACGTTTTTTGAATTATGCAAAATCGTAAGATGGAAAATCAAAATTGAAAAAATACTTCTTGTTTTTCGCTGTTACGCGTATAAATATACGTAGCAAATTTGTGAGGTAAGTTTGGCTTTGGCACCCGGAAGCGCGGCTACGTCCGCCTTTCGAAGTCCGCCTTCTTCGTATCCTGATGGCGGAGACGAAGTGTAGTTCTTCTCCGACCACAACGAAAATATAGCCCGGCTGTAACGTCTACCCGATCTCTCGGGCTGAACTTCGGGATATATTCGTTTACTTTGTAGTCGCAGACATACAGGAATATTTATGATGTACAGGGTTAGAAAAAGTGTATTGATGAAGTGGGAATATTAATTTATTCGTGTTCGATTAAAGAAAAAATAATATTTTTTTTGGAGATTATAGTTGCTTTTTACGCATATATTTTCAAAAGTAGTTTTGGTATATTTACAGTACAGTACATTTAAAAAATTACATTTTTTTCCCGCTATTTAAAGACAGTTTTTATTTATTTTTATTTTGTACAACACAAAATTCGTTTAAAATATATGAACATATAATTAAACAAATGTTTAAATTACAAAAGTTACTCTCGCACCCTGTATATAATTGTGACGACTCCTTCAAATCTTCTTTTATAAACTTTTCTGCGGTCCAAATGAAAATAGACAAACACACGTCACAAAGTCGCGTGATTTATACAAAATCGCGGATATATATAAAAGAACCCCCATACGCGACGTAATTATATCTACTTTTGGCAACTGTTTCGTCTGTCGGTCCCGTTCCTCTTCTAATTTAATATTTAATCTGTCCACAGGCGACTCGTGTCTTATATCAGCTGAAGCGTACGCTGCATTTATGAGTCGAGATCAATTAAAAAATTACCAATTTATAAAATCGCAATTGACTCATTTACACGAAAAATGCCTCTTCTCTTCAGCCGATGACGAGGAGACGTTAATTCTTGATATACGTCAAAATGTTTTGATACTTTTTTTAACCACGTGGTGTGTGCGCATGAAAAAAATATTATTAATTTTTTTTAAATTAGTTATATATTTAATTTTATTGTCTAAATTTTTTTTCATTTTGTAAATTTTCTTGTTACCTTCAGTGATGTTTTTATGGTCAAGTTTCCCAAGCGGCAATATAATATTTCCATACAAAGTAAAAATAATTCTTTAAAAGTATTGGAGGAATAACGGCTCTTGCGCAAACGAGCTCTTACTTATAACCAGTCACTTAGTGAAAGATATTGTTTAGAAAGCCAATGATTTCCAGAATGTCATAAATTTTTGCCAGTAAAGATATGTACGTGCAGTATTGTATAGGATATCAAAATACTGTCACATTGATTTTATATTAAGAAGATAGTTGGTACGCAATTGTATTTTGGCGCCATCTGTATTTCAATTGGTCAATCATGAATTTACGATTTTTAATTTATCGGTCTTGGTTAAATATTTGTTGTTAAAATTTTCACTTACAACGTCGTAAGTGTTTTGTAATTTTTGCATAAAAAAATTCTTCGTTGAACATAGTCCAGTAGCGTAACTTTGTTCGTTCAGCTGTTTCAGATATTAAGCGACTTCGTCAAATTTTTCGAGGGTGTGGAGGATTCTCAAGAAGAACAACTTTATGACAAATTTTCGAGATTTTTTTAAGAAAGCTAATATCGTCAGAATCCCATCATTATATAATTTCAACCTTTCTTAAGGTGTGTTAAAAATATATCACGTCCTTACGATTTGTAATGTAAAAAAAAATTTGGACTTAAAATATACTTAATTTCTTCTGAAAAATTAGCATGACAACTTAAATTATGATTATTATTGAGATTATTTTTAACATAACGTAAAACATTCTGTAAAATCACGTGGTTTCACTTATATCTGACAATAAATTTCGCAAGACCCTGTATATTTCAACGAGCGACCATTATATCCATTATTGGCAAACAAGTCATATATAAATTGTCTTCAATAGAGAATATCTTAAGCCTTACCATATACATAAGTACGACAGAAAACTGTTAAAAGCTCAGAAACGTACACATAACTGTCCTGAAATTAATTTAAGTGCCACGAAGTGAAGTATACATCTTCAGAATTTTTTCATCTTCCACCTTTCTTTAGCTAACTCCTTCATTTCCCTCCTACAGCTATTCATTCCAACATATTGCACTTGAATAGTTTATATAGTCCCACCTGCCCCTTTCTTTCTATCCACCTTCTATAACTACTCGCATAATTCCCCCATGTCTAAGAATATGACCTACTAGTCTATCTCTCCTACGCTGTAATACCTTTCAATATAAATAACTTTTCTTCTACTCTACTAACTCTAACACGGCTTCATTTGTCACTTTATCTACCCAATCAACCATCAATCTTCTGTAGCACCACATTTCAAATGTCTATTCCCGTTTCTTTTAAAATTATGTCCAAATCTACATTGAGACATAATGTAAAGTGTAAGTAAGTTGCCTTTCTACTCTAAAATTATTTTTCTACTACCCTTCTTATCTTGAAAATAGCCTCCCTCGTCCCATTGCTATTCTTAAAACCAAACTGATCTTCTCCTGACATTTTTTCCACTTCATTTTCTAACCTCCTATAAATAATCCTCAACAATATCTTCGATACGCGCGATAGTAGACTACTAGTCCTATAGTTCTCCCATGAATTAGCTCCTACATCATATATTCTGTACAAACGAGCCTGTATAACCTATCAGAATTTCATTTAGAACGTACAGGTAATTTTTTTCCAATTGGCGAACGTGCTGTGCTTACTCCAGGGCTGTAAGACGAGTGCGCATACCCTTGTAGCCGCGGACGTTCGCCAGTTGGAAAAAAAATACCAATACATTTCTATGCGATCTTTAATAGCCTTTTTCAAATTGCTTATAGTTAGTTACTGACGTTACACCGACTGTTATCTAAAAGCCAAATATAAATCACCCTGTATAGCAATCGATTAGCTATTTATGGTTAATATAATGAGCTTCCTCCCGAGTTAACCACAATCTGATTCCGTTGCCGTTTAATGTTCTAATAATATTATTTATGTGCAATTAAGAGGCTTGTAAAAAAAAAAACACAGTCGCGCGCGTAATAGCGTATTCGATGCACTTCCGCCAAAGTAGTTCATTTTACATGTGCGCGCGCTTTTGCTGGTAGCGTCCACTCGCATCCATCTACAATGTTTGTTTGCCTTAAAATCGCTCTTCTCTACAAACAATCAACATCCCATCCTGTCCTATACATTTTTTTATTGAAGTGAAACTTCTATAGGCGCGGTAGGGCAAATTGGCCTGAACGTCACGAAAAGTGAAACACACTACGCGCATGCGCCGCGTGTACGTAGCACAAGGCAACCAGTAGACGCTTGCGTATTTTATTATATATTACACAAACACAGATTAATCTTTTAGCTAACAATTTGTTTATCAAATTCGCGATGAGCAGGTTGAAAGAATGTAAATTTTGTGTATGATGCATTAGTGGGTGCATTTCTATTTGTCGATGGCTTCAGATTCATTTCGTTGATCTCTTACACCGCGTGTATCTTCACTATATTACACAAACACAGCTTAATCTTTTAGCTAACAATTTGTTTATCAAATTCGCGATGAGCAGGTTGAATGAATGTAAATTTTGTGTATGATGCATTAGTGGGTGCATTTCTATTTGTCGATGGCTTCAGATTCATTTCGTTGATCTCTTACACCGCGTGTATCTTCACTATATTACACAAACACAGCTTAATCTTTTAGCTAACAATTTGTTTATCAAATTCGCGATGAGCAGGTTGAAAGAATGTAAATTTTGTGTATGATGCACTAGTGGGTGCATTTCTATTTGTCGATGGCTTCAGATTCATTTCGTTGATCTCTTACACCGCGTGTATCTTCACTATATTATACAAATACTGCTTAATCTTTAAGCTAACAATTTCCATTGTTTGAAAAGTGAAATGGAGAAAAAGACAAGTACAGACAGAGTGCGAGCCTTTAGAGAAAGGAAGAAAGCGAATAAACCGCCAAGAAAAGTGCCAACAAGTACTTTGGAAAGAAGTAGAGAGTATCAGCCAGGTAAAGGGCGTTAAAGAGACACGGTGGACAACATAACTTTCTAACGACCTCAAATACACTGGATGAAGCGATACCGTCGTTAAGTGAGGACACAGTGAGTGGTATAGAGAATTTGAATGCCACTGATTCATGCTCGTGAAGACACACGCGGTGTGAGAAATGAACGAAATGAATCTGATACAGCTGAGCGAGCCATCGACGAATAGAAGAAATGCACCCACTAGTGCATCATACACAAAATTTAATCCGAACTCCTCTTTATAGACTGTACGACAGTACAGTTAATAATGCTTTCTTTGATGATCAGAGTGTCAATCAAAATCATTCAAAATCAAAATCAAATCGTTAACAAATGGAAAAAAAGGAATACATAAAATCAACTTTTCCTAGGAACTAAGAAGTTTCACTTCTACCGCGCGAGAGTCTCACGCATGTTTTTTTTAGAACAATAATCATTAAAACGATACGTTGACGTTTATTCATCGAATAATCAGTGACCTTCACCTTCGTATTCGTGCTTGCGTATTTAAAAAAAATATATTTTATCGAATTCTTGGACTATAAAAAAAATCGATATATATTGTATACCTAAAAAAGTCTTATATCGAACAAGTTGCGTTTGTTCTAAAGTTTTAAAAAAAAATTCAACTAGGATAAAACTAACGAAATGCAGAGTTGTTAATATTGTCCGAAAATAGATAATTGATCATCGCGGTGCGTTAGAGAGGTGCAGTGAGTTGTTCTGGTGATACATTGGGGAACACAACCGACAATATTACGCTTTATCCGAGTTAAATCGGATTACGGTAGGCCAAAAATATCTGCTAGTCTACTCAATAGTCTTGAAATTAGTCATTGCACGCTTCGGTGGTCGCGTAAATGATAGTAAATGAAAATAAAGCTTGTATCAAGTGATTTTTTTATTGTTGCATTGTTTTTATGTGTCAAAGTAGGTGTTTTGCACAAATAGGTCATATGTTGTTGATACTGCAATCGAACTACTGGCTTAACTAATGTAAATATTACTTATCAGTGCGTGTGTTTTTTTAATAAATAAACTAAAAAATGATTAATAAACAAATACTTTCCGGAATGTAGTGGAATAATATTTGAACTACTTTAAAGTGCTTTATGTTTCGACGTTTTGATACTACGCTGACGTTACTTGTCAAATATCATGATTATGCACGAATATAAGTGACGGCCGATTAGTTCAAACTAAAATATATCGAAATAATATTTAAAATATACATTCGACTACAAAATTGTTGAAATATTATATAAATGTGTCAAATTATATAACGGATCTGCTGTTTCATAAATGACAGCCAATGAGTTAAAATACCTACTTTTGTACATCAGACAAAATGTTCGTAGTTCATAGTTTGAATTGTCAAACGCTACGATTATATACGAATAAATGACAACTAATGAGTTAAAATACCTACTTTGGTATATCAAACAAAATGTTCGTAGTTCATAGTTTGATTTGCTATTTCACAATTCTGTCAAACGAACTAATGCGGTCGGTGCGGCTCAAATCTGAACCGCAGTAGTTTATTTAACGTTAAAACTGTCAATTGACTACGCTCTGATAAACCGGATCACAAATAATATAAATTAGCACTTGTCTAATGGCTTTTACATACAATTCCGCAATATTATTAATTACACGGAACTACCATCATGCGATTTCGTTTGATATGTCTTCGTCTTAGTTTCACCATAACAAATTTTATAATTGCGGCGAAGAATGATTCGAAGCGATTAATTTCATTATATGGACATTTACATTGGGACAAATGTTATGCATGTTGCCTACCTTAAATATAATTCTTTTTTTTATTTTGATATCTATGATAAAAACCATGACAAATATTTTTTTTCGATTTTTTTTCAAGCATTTTCTTAATGTACAAAGGCTGGCTCCAAAAAAGTTTTTGTCCCATATTTAGGAGAGCTATTAGTAACGCGTTTTTCACGTTCTAATTATTACTTCTTAGCCTAGAAACGCATTGTATGTAAATTAGAACATGCGAAAACGTTTTAAGATCGTTTTCGCATTCAATCTTTGAGCTATATCTAAACAAACTTCAATTTTACATTTAACGGTCCCGAAGTTTTTTCTGTTACGATTTGCCTAGGCCTCTTACTAAGTTGCACTACCAGAATTTAATTTGCTAATATTATTTTTAGTAATTGATGAGACAGGCGTAATTTAAAAAAATTAAAACCCTAAACATTATTGCTTGTGAAATATAAATATTCGGTTCGTATTTTTGAAGCACGCCGTATATTATTTCAAACCGGAAATGCATTTTTAAAAGTGCCACTTGACAATTGTGGCCTGGCTTCCAGATGTTAGCAATTCTAAAATGTTTTTATATCGAATTACAATACATATGAACGAATGATCTAAAGATAATATATAGTTTCTTTTGAACTACCAAATGGTTTAATATAACAGTGACATCTTCTGAGAGATATTGAAAATTCATATATATCAACAGCGAATTAATATGACACAAAATCTTTTTTATGACAGTCGTTTTGTGGATCGAAACGGCTGTACCGATTTCAATGATATTTTCTTGTTATATTAAAGCGATTATTTGCTAAATTATCTGAGGATTCGAAATCTGCAACTAGTAAAAATAATTTTATACGTTGCTCAATTTTTTATTCAATTTTGCACAAAAGCCCAAAATCATGCATAAACTTTCATGAATTAATTATAAATTAAATCGATTTCTTTATAATGAATATAAATTCATATAGTGTCGTTAAAAAAAAAATTTGATCAGTGACTACGAAAATATATTTTATTGCTTTAGTAACGAAATGACGCTAACATTTATTTGAACTATTAATTGAAACGTCACAGTTGGCACGATATGTCAATCAGATGTAGCTTTAATTAAGTATCAAAATTGATAATGCATTCATTTGATTTGTAAACCAATCAATTTATTAGATAATCGAGTTTTACGGTTAAATAAACTTGAAAAATGTGTACTTTATATTGAAAAAATTAAATGTTGAATTATTATTTTTAATTGTATTTATACAATTAACCTTTACAAGAACATTCATTTTCCAAAATTCTCTTGCGTGTATTTTAAAGGTAAATATAATACAGGTATGGGCAAACTATTTTAAAGATGATTTTGTAAATTATAAGAGATTTGATGCAGAAAAATCTCTATAAAATAAAAATCGCTCAAAGAAAGTGCAAAAATCAATATTTAAATTTAAAAAAATTATAGGTAATTTGTTATACTATTCTTTTCAATTGGATAGTATAAAAAAATCGATTATAGATTAACTATAGTCGTAAATTAATTTATTTGAAATACCAAATAAATTATTTAATTTAATTTTTGAAATTTATTTTCAATCTGCATCAAAAATTACATAGCTGCACAATCTATAATCGTTTTTGTCAATTATATTCAATGCAATAATACTAATAATATGTAACACCTACTCACATTGCATTTTATGGACATGAATGTTTTCGCATTAAAAACCGCGTGGGCAATATATTAAATGCTACACGCTGTATAGGCGCAAACAGGTGTCATTGCGAATTTTGCATAATTTAAAATAAGCACCGACTTGAGATAAATAAACGTACGTATTTCAACTTGAAATATGCGCAATGCCACAAAAGAATATTTTTCTTTTAAATATTTTTGCAATACAATAATTTTTTTTTTTAATCGTGCTATTTGTAAATACTTTTTAAATATTTTTTTTTAGTGTTGACGGTTGGTAGCACTTGTTGATAAAATGTCTTTGCGTTTATTTTACTAGCGCCATCTCAATTTGAATTATTCAATCATGAATTTACGATTTCTATTTTACGACTCTTTTTAACTTGGAAAGTGTTTTGTAATTTCTCAGTGAAGGAATTTTTTGTTGAACATAATCCAGTAATCCATAATTTAAACCATTTTATTCTTAGTTTTAATTAATACAAAAAGAAGTATTTTTTTGAAAATTTAATTTTTTAGTCATCCTAAAACTTAATTACAAATAAAAAATAGCTCTTTTTAAATCAATTTTTTTTGTCTTCTTATTTTTTATTGGTATGGAGGGAGATGCTTGAAATTTCGATTTTTTTTTTATAAAAAAATTTTTAAACGATTTCATTCTTAGTTTCAATTAAAATAAAAACAATTTTTTTGAAAAATACATTTTTTAGTTATCACAAACTTAATTACCGATAAAAAAATGCTTTTTCTAAATAAAAAATAATAAAAAATTTGTTATTTTTTTCTTAATTTTTATTAATAGAGAAGAGAGATGGTAAATGTATGAAATTTCGAATTTTTAAACATTTTTGTAGATGATTTTAACTAAATGCTTGAAATTTCGAATTTTTTTAAACGATTTTATTATTAATTTCAATTAAAATAATTTTTTTTTTTTGGAAAATACATTTTTTAGTCATCACAAAACTTAATTACCAATAAAAAAAAATTTATAGGATATTTGCAAAAATTATTAAAATAAATTTTAAAAAAGCAATTTTCTAAAATCCCAACATAAGATTAGAGATTCTCAAAAAGTCAAAATTTGTAAAAACTTAAAAAAAAATTTATACTATATTTCGATGCAACATCAGTTAATTAAATTAGATTATTTCAAATTTCATTACATTTTCCATCATTTCGTTCACTGTTTCGATCATAAAAGTAGTCTAGCAAAAAAAAAAAACTGCGCCGTATAAAACTTTTTGTTGCAATTTTAAACAAACGTAAACATTTTATAGTTATTATTTGGAAACTGCGACTATAAACAAATTACAACTACGGTGATGATTTCAACATCAATTTAACCGACGAGATATTATTATAACGGGGCCGAATAAAAATCAAGTTTATTAACACCGGATATTGTTAAGTATTTCTATTTAACAGCGTCACGAAACGCAGATTAAATTGCCAATAACATTATTAAATATAATTTTAGATGGTTCGGGCAGAAGTTACGTCTCGTGCTTTTATTGATTCGAAGTAGTCTTGTATTGGTAATAACGTGTGGAATTTAAATTCTCCACTGTGGTCAATTGCAAATATTTATTTCCGAAATGAATTCTCACCTGGCTATATTTTAAACACAATTCTGACAGTTTGTAAATTGCGGTGTAGAAAACGCAATAGGAAAAAAAAAGTATTTTTCTCAAAGTAAATTGAAAATTTAAATGTTTATGTTTTTTTCAGAAAAACACCCTGTATAGGAAGATTGTTTGTATAGTATGACCTTGTGTTTGCGGTTTTGACTTTTTAGTTTTAGTTTTTTTGACTTTTATGTCATAGTAGATGAGGTTATGTATTTATGATAATATACAGGGTAGACCAAAATTAATTGTCTATTTTTATGCAATATGGGAATAATTATATAGAAATTAAATAAATTCTTAAAAATAGTAAGAACGTAATTTTAATTTATTTTAATGAATATAATTAGTCCGTTCTTATAATTTTACTATATTATATTTTATAAAAAAATTTATCAGATAAATTATTACCTAATATATTGTATTAAAGTAAATTAAAAAAATGATATTTTTAATAATTTATTTAATTTCCACGGACAAAAATATAAATTCAAATCTTGACTATCCTGTATATTGTGATTGTAAGTCTGCACAGGACCGTCCTTAATTTAATACGAAGATAAATTGATACAGCGTAACATCGGATAAAGAATTAATTAGATCGGGGGAAAAGATACCCAAATTAGTCCCCACAAGAATTATTCTCAAGAATGAATGCGTATATTTTAAGTTTTAAAATCAACTGTTTATATGTTTGTTTTTAAACTTCTATCGTTTTATATTAACTATAAAAATAATTACAAAAATTTGCTTTTTTAAAATATATTTGTTTACAACAGAATTTTTTTTTTTTGCAGGAAAGAGGATGGGAGTACAAACAGGTCTCAGTGACCCGTGTCCAGGGCTATGGATTCGGCATCGCTGTCTCTGGGGGCAGGGACAACCCCCATTTCGCCTCTGGTGATCCCAGTATAGCAGTCAGTGACGTACTCGCATCGGGGCCAGCGGAAAGAATGTTGCAGTAAGTGACAAACAAAAAAATTTCTTCGATTTTTTTGTTTTTATTATTTTTTGTATTATTGCAGTTTGAAAGTATTAATGCAGAAAATATGCCAATTTAAATTATGTATTTTTCTGATGACTTATTATAATTTATGACCGCAATATTCACGTGGCTTTTAACTATGATTTATGCAGCGTGAAGTTTTTTTTTTAATTTGCGGCATATTTTAAAATATTAATGAACTTATTTCATTCCTAATTTTTATCTTATCTAAACTCTACAAAACAATTTCTTCGCCAGAGTAAACGATCGCATCATATCCGTTAATGGGATCTCCCTACAAAATGTAGAGTACGCTACTGCCGTGCAAGTACTGCGCGACAGTGGCGACACCGTAGTGCTAGTGGTGAAACGACGAACTGGCACGAGCAGCAGCTCAGGTGGCGCCGCGGCGGCGGCGGCGGCAGCAGCATCTGGTGGCGCAGGCGCATTCGTCCAACATCAGCACGGGCATCAGTTGAGCGCATTGAGTGTCGGATCTGGAGGCGCTGGGGGCGGCGGTGTGGGCGGGGCTTGTTATGTCGGGGGGCCGCCATTAGCGGCGCTGGGATTGAATCCAGGCACGGGTCGAGTGACATTGGTGAAGGGCAGTAAAAAGGAAGGTCAGTCAACAACAAAATCATTTTTCGTATTTTTTGCACATTGTAAATATGTTTCCAGACTTTGGTATCGTTCTCGGTTGCAAACTGTTTATAAAAGAGATATCGTCGAAGGCTCGCGATCACCTGTTACAATCGAACCAAACCCTTCAAGAGGGTGACTTTATATCGAAGCTAAATAACGCGAGCTGTAACGATATAATGTCCCTGAAGGAAGCGAAGAAGATTATTGACGGGTCCAAAGATAAGTTGCATCTGACCGTTGCTAGGGAGAGTAATGCAGCCGCTACAGCTGCATCTGCGATGACATCGTCCAATTACAGCCATCAGACGCAGAGTAGTGTCAGTACAACGGGAGCTGTCAATAATTTCTATAAAGGCGAGTCTCGGTAGTTTATTTGTTTTTTTTTAGGATATTTTTGGATTTGAAATATTTTGAAATATATTAATCTTTATGGTAAATTTGTTCAATTTTACGATCAGTGCGAACATTAAAAAGTATCAACGTTCATTTATTAGGAATATATTTATTGTGTCATCGAAATTTTTCCAAAAAAAAGTGCTCTTAATGCTCTAAATACATAAGCGAGAGTTATCCAGTCTTCCATACATTATGCCTCATAACGGATTCCAACACTTTACATAAACAGCAATATCGAGCTGTTCGTTTTTATCAATCACCTCTTCCCTTATCAGGGGACGATTTCCTCACCGCCCATCACACCCACACGCAATCGTACTCCAATCAGAACCTGTACGTGCAGCCGCCCACGCGCAACATCAACCCCAACAACCCGAACCTCAATAACGGTTTCCTCGATCCGGAAGACGCGAAGCGCTTATCGGACAGCTCACTGCTGGACGATAAGAGCAATTTGGCACCGCGCGGGGGCGGCGGAGTCGCGCAGCAAACGCAAAGCGGCGGCAGCAGATCCAGAGGGCCGCTGAACGAGGCGAACATGTCCCAATTAGCCGATGGCGGCAGACAGCAAGCGATATACGGCAGAAAGGGTGATTTGGAGGGGGTTAATGAGCCGCCCAGACCTCCGCCGCCCCGCGTGGAGGATTACTATTCGAGCAGGCGGCAGTTGTACGAAGATGACCCGATTATACAGAAGACCAAGCCGAACGTTCCCGACGCTAGGTATATTACGTTCCACAAAGAGGGCTCGGTGGGGATTCGGTTGACTGGGGGGAATTATGTGGGGATTTTTGTAACGGCCGTGCAACCGGGTAGTCCCGCCTCCCTGCAGGGACTCCAGCCGGGTGATAAAATACTTAAGGTACCGGAAAATTTATGTTTTTTTTTTATTGAACAGCTTTATTATATTTAAAAAATTATCACTACAGTGTTAAACAATAGTATAGAATATCACCCAAATACCGCATTAAATCGCTAAATGCGCATTTCGAAGGCTACTGAAGACGGGGGCATAGCTCTTGAAATGTACATCTTATAGCTACTTAATGCTTGTTACGGTATTTGGGTGATATTCTATATTATAATTTAACACCGTAGTGATAATTTTTAAAACGCATTCTATTATTTACTATGTGTAACTTAAGTTTTTTTATATATTCCTATATTTCTAGCCACTTTTATAGCTTGTGGTAAATGGTTAAAATATCTTACGGCCCTAAAAGTTATATCCTTCGAATCCTTTATTTTAACGAAAGAAATCTAAATTAATCGCAAATAACTGATAACAGAAGCGTCTAGCCCCCCGAATATTCCGTTTCAGGTGAACGATATGGATATGACGGGTGTAACGCGTGAAGAGGCCGTCCTATATCTGCTCTCGCTTCAAGATAGGATCGAATTGATCGTACAATTCTGCCGCGAAGAGTACGAGAATATCGTCGCCTCGCAAAAGGGCGATAGTTTCTATATTAAAACGCACTTCCATTACGAAACGCCCGCCAAGGGTGAAATGAGTTTTAGGTCCGCCGATATTTTCCACGTTATCGATACGCTGTATAATGGGGTCGTCGGCTGTTGGCAAGTCTTTAGAATAGGTACGAAAAAATCGCGGCGCGTTTAAAATTAGTTAATTTCGACGTTGGTTTGCAGGAAGAAATAATCAAGAAGTCCAAAAGGGAATCATTCCGAATAAAGCGCGCGCGGAGGAATTGGCAACGGCGCAATTTAATGCCACCAAGAAGGAAATGTCCGCCAATGAGTCGAGGGGCAGTTTCTTTCGCAGACGGAGGAGTAATAATAGGCGATCTAAAAGTTTGGGCAAAGTTAGTAGCGTCAACGCGTAATTAATTTTAAAATTATCACTGCGTTGTTAAATAATTGTGTAGAATATCACCCGAATACCGTAACTAATAGCTAGATGCGCATTTCGAAGGCTATGTCCCCATCTTCAGTAAAAAATAAAATACCAGTCTGTCACTAATCGTGATTGCTGTACAATTACAGAGGTATTTTATTTAGTTTTTCAGATGGCGGCATAGCCTACGAAATGCGCATCTAGCTATTTAATGCTTTGTGTTCGATGTGTGGGTGATATTCTATACGTAAGTAATCGTTTATTTGAAATAAATGTTGCATTTTCAGGAACACTGGGACGATATTCTATTTTCGGACACAGTATCAAAGTTCCCCGCCTACGAAAGGGTTGTCTTGAAACATCCCGGCTTCACGCGCCCCGTTATCTTATTCGGGCCAATTGCGGATGTTTCTCGCGATAAATTACTGAAAGATTTTCCCGACAAGTTCATCTCGCCGCGTAAGATACGAACGAACAATCGCCATTGCCAACGAAACTTCGTATGTTAATTAGATGTTTCGTTTTAGAATTGGACAGTAGTTTGGACGATTCAAAAAGCCACAAAGTCGGCTCGAATATTATCAAACTATCTGCCATTAGGGACGTTATATCGACTGGTAAACATGCCCTGTTAGATATAACACCGAATGCCGTCGAAAGACTTAACTACGCTCAACTTTACCCTGTAGTCATTTTCTTCAAAGCCGATACGAAAATTGTTATCAAACAATTACGGCAAGGATTACCGAAGTAAGATACAACACATTCGATGCGATGAAAATGTATTTTTTTTGTGTCATCTTTTCACAAAAGCACTACTCTAAAAAAGTACGATTTAAGAGGAATTTTTTATTTTCTCATGAATTTGTTTATTTTTATTTTCGTATAGTATTGTTTCTGAATAGTAATATATTTCTGTACCATCTTTCCACAAAAACACTAATCAAAAAAGAGGCAAATTTATGAGAAATATTCTTTTCCTTACAGGAATCATTTGTTCTCTTCAATTTGTTTTTTATTATCGTATAGTTTTATCTTGTTTGTGAATAGTAAATATATTTTGGCACCATCTCTTCACAAAAACACCAATCAAAAAAAGTACAATTTAAGAGAAATATTCTTTTCCTCACAGGGGAATTATTCGTTCTTGTGATTTTGCTTTATTTTTCGTACAGCTTTATATTGTTTCAGGTTCGTTTTGTGTATTTCGTGGGCTTGCATTTTATTGTTCTAGATCTGCTCATAAAAGCTCAAAGAAGCTGTTGGAACAATGTCAGAAACTGGACAAAGTGTGGAGTCATTTATTCTGCTCAAATATAACATTAAACGATAATACGGACAATTGGTACCGAAAAGTTCGAGAAATCATCGACAAACAACAGACTGGGCCTTTATGGATGAGCGAAAGCAAGGTAACGTCGACACTTTACATTTTACGATTTACCAGTATTCTGTATTTTTTCTTCTGTAGCAGTAGAACAATTTTATTTAATTTTCCGTTACTGGCCTCCTCGGTGTTGGTGCGCTGCCTTCTTGTGTATATTAACTAGACACCTCTGTTTCGGTGATTGATTTTCCAGCGGGGCCTTGTAGACTTACACACGGACCTGTACTTCCCCATCCTACCATACTGTCGGCGCCCTTCTATACTCCACAAACCCTCCAGCTCCCTTCCCGTTCACTATCGCAGCCCGAGGCACGTTGGTTCCCGCACGAAACGCGCCCCCATCTCTCTGTATGCTCCATCCACTGTCGTCACAGCAGCGACTTCAGCTGTCGGTGGCGGTCTCCACAATCACCGCATGCTCTATGAACCGTCGACCGCACGCCCCTGTCACCTTGCGCCGGCGCACAGTCTGAGTAGTAGTAGCATGTATAGTGGCTCCACCTATCAGAACTCGGTGCTTATGCAGCCGAACATTCACGAAGCGACGAACGAGGTGTATTATGCAAGTAGTGCGGTGCCTGGCGTTGCCGTTGATTGTCGTAGAACGTTTCGTGACGAGTTTCTGCCTGATAATGCATGCGTTAACTGGAATGCTTACGATAGGATAAATAATCAATTTAATACGGTGCCGTATAAACGGAGATGTAGTTCGATGAGGGCGCATAGGCCTGAACCGATTTATTCGCACTGTGCGGGGAATTTGTTGGATTTGGAGTGTGGCGTGGGGAAAGAGATCGATTTTCAAAATAATAACGTGACCGCTAAGTTGGGCAAATTTCATGTTATGACTAAAACGATCGAAGAAGAATGTTAAACAAGCATGCGTTTGTTCTTGTAATGCGTTAATATAATGAACGATAATTAGAAAAAATATATATATTCCGCAATTAAACTATTAACTAAGCTCTTAGAACGTGCAGGATATTTAATGTAAAATGAAGTGTCTTGTTTGATACGTTAAATACCAGTTTATAACGTCAATTTAATTAGAAAAAAATATTACCCATTTGTATGCTTAAATATAAATCGGTTTTGCATTTATATTTTCCCAATCATTAAGTAAATACGGGGGTGAAATGAAAAATGTTGGAATTCGCCAAAATAACCAAAGTACGGAACTTGTATTTTCAACGGTTTCGAATATACAGATGTACACACTTCATTTCAAATTAGATATCCTATATAATAAGATATCGGCGGTTTCGTGCGATTAAAATAAGAAATTCAACATATCATTATTCTATATAATATGATTGAAACAACAGTCTTCTTGTAAGCGAATATATGAAAATAGAATTTAAAATTATTGTGAAAAATTCATTCTTAATCCTGAACGCACAAAAATGTCTAAAAACGCCTGTTTTCTTTGAAAGTGATCAATTTTTAACGTTTCCGTTCTATTGTGTTAATAAGTTTATTTTCAGAGCTAAAAATATTTTTCGTTTTTTTTTACTTACATTTTTAATACCAGAGAAACATCTAAAAATGCCCGTTTTCTTTAAAAGTGGTCGATTTTTTTATGCTTTTAATTCCAGAGAAAGTAGCAACTTCAATCGCTTAGTCTGAATATAAAATCAACTGTTGATTCAATCACAACTAATCACTAATAATAAAAACAAAACCGCTTTCATTTAAATCGCAATAACATATATATGTACATACCACACGATCTGTATCTCTCAATCTCTTCTGATCTCTCGCTATCAACAACAATCCCATTTGCGCTAATCCAAACATCAACAACACCATCCACCCACAGCCCGAAGAATGTTTGTCCGACGACTTCCTTTTCCCCATGTCATCGTTACGGCTGAGCTACGCCAGTTCGCCGGAAAGTGACTTGGAGCACAGTCCGGGCCCGTCCGGTAACAATACGACGTCGTCCGCGCACGGGCAACCGGGCGCGGGCGGTGGTGGGCAGGGTGTGTCCGCCGCGGGCGTGGGCCGTTTAACCAAGGCTAGTTCCGATCCGAGCGTGGTGATGGCGGCGGGGGATGTGGGCGGGGGTGGGGCGGGTGGGGATATGTTGCCGCCGTATCAGGTAAGAGCGTGTCAAAAACAATCTGTACATATGATTGTAAGAATGAGTAAAAATTCTAAATAAAATAAATATTTAAACGTGATAATGCGATTCTCAAACTCGCTTAATTAGTGTTAAAATCAAATCATCGGCTTTATTTCATTTATGCAAACAACAAAAACCTAACTATTTAATTTTAATTTTCATTGTTTTATAAATCATTTATAAAAATTAAAAAAAAATTGCGACGAATGAACTGCTTACACCTTCTTCTCAATTTCTTTAATTTATTTAATTTATGTAGCCCACGTACGATACCCGTTACGGTTTCAATCACAACCCGAACAATCCCGCCTCAACGGGGATGTCGATCAGTAGCCTCCAAGCGGGTTCCGAACCCCACCCCCCCACGAGCAAAGATTCCGCTTATTTATCACCCAGCTCGAATACGGTCAATAACAGTTCCGACCCGAGCCTGTACGGCAGCAAAGCGCCACCTGCGTACAGCCTCAATGGCGTTACGAACTACGAGAAAGCGGATTACGCTAAGACCGATCCTAGAAACGAATTTACAGGTCGGGCAGAAATTTTTTAGTTGCGTCAAATGATTTGAAATAGAAACGATTTTGGATCTACTATTTTGTTCCAGGTGATTTTAATGGTAAGTCGGGTCATAAGCGGCAATCCAGTAATGTGACGCAGCATATTTTTACAAACCACATGAAAGGTTTGAGCATTAGCGACCACCCGAAAGATATTATATATGGTACAGCGCCGGATTTACCGCCGCGAATTGATCGGGCTGTTAAACCGACGGGCCTAACTACAACACCCACAAAAACTAGCAACGGGTATATAAAGAAATGAACGTCAAATGGCGCCCGTGTTAATGATGAACTCGATTTAATTTTACAGCCGTTCTGCTCACGAGCGATTGTTCGGTGCGAAAGCTTCGTCGAATATTGAAAATAACAACGAATCACCCAATCTTAGTAACGACCCGAATTTTAATAATAAATTGAGTTCCCTGGATCGAAATCAAAATTCGAAATCTGTAAGTTTAAATCTAAATACTGAAGTAATAAAATAATTCCGCGAAAAGTAATTTATATTCTATTTTTAACATCTCTTTTATTTATTTGATAATAGTTGCATCCAATTTACAAACGAATTGTTATTACATTATAATATGTATATAATGTACATAATACTAATAAGAGCAAGAATAAAAGTTTAATAAAAGAACGCCAGCAATTTCAAAAAGAAAAAGAAAAAAATCAAAATAATTTCAGGACTCACTGTCGAGTTACGACTCATTCAACAACCCGACCACCAAGCACAATGCGAGCCGAATCATTCCGAATGCGCACGATGATCTCAAAACCACCCTGAGCAAAATCGATCCGAACGCGGGCATCCCGAACAGTACCCAAAGCACCCCGGGTAAATATCAACGCTGGGACACGCAACAGCAAATACACCATGCCAGCCAAACGCCGAATCACAACCGACACGACAGGTACTTGTCCTCCCCCCCCCCCCATACCACCAACAATTTTTATTCTAACCGAAAATTGTACGAAAATATTTGCAGATTAAATTCGAAATTGGATCTAAAATATTCCATGTGCGCCCTTCCGCCAAATCTCGACTTGAGCAATATCTCGCACTTGGAGGGCAGCCAGAGAAATTCGCGGGAGCTAGAGAAGGATATGGGATCACTGGAGGGGGTGCATGGTGGGAGTAGGGATAGGGATTATAGGTACAGTAGGTCGCCTGGAAAACACCAACAGGCTGCGCAGATGATGCAGCAGAGCCAGGGCCATATGGAAACGAGAACGGATTATGGGAAGTACAGGTCAGTTCTAATTGACCGGTTATAATTCATTTGCGAGATTAATTCATTTACTATATTGATGCTTTCTATTATTACAACTATTATGGTTATATTACCACTAAACCTACCGACACTTCATGGTATACTTTTTCTAATTCCTACCTAGTAAAAAATTCCTACCGTGACCGGACCTTAAATAAAAGTTATGTTTTTTTTTACAAGTGAATGTAGATAATAGTCAATTTTGTACTGAATTAAATAATAAACAAATAACTTTCGCAAAATGAAAAAAAAAATATTGGTTTCAATTATACACATAAGAAGAAAACGAAAAATTAAAGGTAGTCTTATAGTTTCTTGCATTTACATTACATACACAACATATATACATAAATAATATATATCTTATTTTTCTTTACTGCATTTTCAACAAATTATTAAGTTCTCAAATAACATTTGCAGCGCAATATATATTTTTTCCATTTCGAACAGATATTCGCGTTTTGTTATCTTTACATTATCATCCTCTGCAAGTTTTTCGTACGTGTCGCTTTCGGTATATTTCTTTTCCCCGCGATTCTTGATTCTTTCCGGCAAGTTCTTCAGCGAACTGGAATAAAAATTCCCGAAAATAGCGATGTGACAAAGTTGTATTTGGGAAATTGTACGGAAAGGTTTGAAAACGGTCAATGTACGATAGGTCGCGGTAGGTTTATTGTTTCGACCTATTTTAACAATACTTAATTTACAACAACACGACAATTTTAGTCTAAATTTGCGACAATTTTCAGCCGTAATAACACAGTCCCTATCTCGAACCCCACCACCGCCACCCCCTCAAACTCCATTGACTACCCCTCCACCCCCATCCGTGCTTCGCAGCAAGACCTCGCCACCCAGCACTTGTCGATCCACTCGCCCGCCGCTAATGCGGGCGCGCCACAACACCACCACCACCACAACAACAACAACAATAACCAACAAATACTAATGAAGATGTCCACGCCTCCCAGCCACCATAACGGATATGGCGGCGACGGCGGCGGCGGCGTGGATCCGCAGCAAATCGCTCTAATGCAACAGCAACAAGGGCAGAATCAGGCGGGCGGTTATAAACCGGTGCCGCCGCCAAAGCCGAAGAACTACAAGCCCCCGTATAGGAGCGGCAGTGGCCACGGCCAGCAGGGGAACAGTTTCGGTCCGAGTGACGGTGTTATGCAGCCACCGTTGCCGTATCAACATAATAAGAGCCACAGTAATCCGGTGGATCAGCGCACCGCTGCGCATATGCACTTGAATCCGAACGGGCATAATTATTATTATAATATGCCCCATGGACAGGGCCAGGGCCAATTGCAACAAGCGAATGGGCCTTGGCATACAGAAACAGCTGTCCGGTTAGTTTAATTGCAAATTTAATTTTAATTTGTTTAATTTTACAAATTTAATATATATTTTTTTGTTTAATTTGTTTAATAGTTTAATTTTAACATATCGCGCATGTTTTTCTAAAGTGACGCAACTCAAAAATCGGTATTTTTGTGTTATCACCGTATAGAAGTTTCGTAGAAATTCCTCTATTAATCATCAAAAAGAGTGCATTTTAAAGGCTTAAGAATCGAAATAGACAAAAATAACAATTTGAACGTTGTTTTCGTCGCGTCCAACTTTATTGGAAACACTACTGGTTTTTAAAGTATTTTTACCACCAAGCTTGCAAATTTCCCCCAAAAAATCATTTATTTACGCTTCCCATGGACAAGATTAGAAATAGATGTTTTTTGAAAACCATTCAACCATCAAGCAATCTCATTCTCTTCCCTATTATGGAAGAATATCACAACATAACAACAAAATATACAACCAACGAATACTAACTATATAGTTAGTATTCATTGCTATAACCTTCTTAAAAAACCCCCAAAAATCAACCATTAACTCCCCCCATCATCTTCCGCCACCAGATACAACAGTAACCAACAACAATCGGCCGCCTCTTCGAACCAACTACTCCCATCCTCCCCATACGACCTCCCGCCCTCATATGACCCCAATGCCCCATCGAACCACCACACCGCCACCTCCAACGCGGCAGGTGGTGTGTCCCGTCGACATACCAGTATTTCGTACGCCTCCCGCAGCGAGATTGCGCCATTATCTACAACGAACGCGTCCCAACAACAACAGCAACAACATCAAATGATGGCCGAATATGATGGGGATGCGATTGATACACGCATGCATCAGCAACAGGGTGGACAGGGTGGGATCGTGGATCTGCAGGGTAGTAGGGAGCAAAGAGGAAGTGCCTTTGAGTTGTACCGGAAACCGTTGCATCATAATATGATGAGGTGAGTAGTTACATTTGTGTTTTTTTTTATTGGATTTAAAAAAAAAACGGTTGATGTGATGGGCGATAGTAAATAAATAAACCAAACAACCGATGTGATCTACACACATATATATTGCCGATAAATAGCAGAACGGTTTCGAATACTTAGATATTCATCATCAGTGCTGTGTGAAGGGTAACGTACAATAAATGTTTAAATGTCGGATAGTTAACAAAACTACAAATGTGAATTATTAATCCAAGATTGAAGATTCCTTACAACTAGATTTGAAGTTAGACGTATATATAGTGATCATAAGTGTAAAACTAGTTTACAAAATTACAATGTGAGAATAAAATGTGCTAACAATTAACTAACAAATAGTTGATGGTATTAATAACTCAAGAAAACTTAGAACCAACATTCAAATACATACAAAATTTAGAAAATATTAGAAAAGAAACTAATAGATGGAAAATTAGTTTGTTCATTTAAAAGTTTGTTGTTTTTATTTTGTATGTATATTTCTAGTGCTTTCGAGATATTAAGTTTAGTGCCTTTGTTGTAGAAGTGAAGGGACTTGAAGAATGATTTTATGTCAAACGTGTGTCCTGCATTTAAAATATGTTTAGCGAAATGAGACTCGTCTCTTTTAAATTTTTTATTATTGAAAATTTGTTAGGAATTAATGAAGAGTTAAAGAGTTAAATGGATAAAATAATAAAAATTGCCTTTAATCAATAAATACTATAATTATTTACAATATTTCTTTTTTGATAAATTTATAATCTTTAATTATTGCTTTGTCAAATATATCATTATTTTATTTTTGTACACTATTTTCCTCTTTATATATCATTACGTTTTCTTTTAATATTATTTTTTCCAGTTTCTAAATTCCCAAATTCCCAATAATCATATCTTCAATTCTTTAACAACCCTATTATTCGAAAATTTCCCTATATAAAAATTCTCTTCTGATGCCAAAGAAAGCAATTCTCAAGTAATAACACATCAACTACAGACCACTCAATATCAAATTATCAATGCGAACTTTTAATATTTTCATTGCTTTGTAGTTTATTAAAAAAAATAATTCCGAAGCATGCTTTCACATTTCCACATTGACGCTTTCGAAAATAACGCACTAACAATTCTTCCGTTCTACGATTGCATACCATCTGTACACTCGATATCTATATACCCGTCACGTCCATCACGCAAACACGCAATAACTAACACATCATCTCTTCTGTCGGATCTGTCCCGATCTTGTAGGCTGGTGCAGGGCAACGCTGACCAATCACCATCACACAATCACCCCATCGTTACCTCCCATCTGTACGGATCCCAACCTAACCTAGCAAACAGCGCCCAGCCGCCACACTGTAACGGTCACGAACCACCGCCGAATGTGGCGACACTATCGCCCGCCAACCGTAAGCTAGCCAAGGCGCAGTCGTTCAAACACGCGCGGGCGTCGGACGGTGGCCTCGGCACGCCCAAGTTCCTGCGCAGGATGTTCGGCAAGAATCGGGGCGAGAAGAAGGCTAACAAAGTGCCGCCCGGCGATACCGGTACCATGAATCGTTCGGTGCGCGACAAACAGTCGGATTTGAATCGGAATAGTTACGTGCAGGCGAGCGAAAGGGACGTCACGTCGGCTATTGTGGGCGAAGAGGGCGCCACGCTGGTGAATCACTACTGGGGCGTGTCGCTTGAGATACCGGACGGGGCCATTTCGCCGCAACGGCGGCAGGAAGTGTATTTTGTCATTACCGATCCGAGATTGTGCGATAACGCGCCACCGTTGGATCTAGATAATGGTTAATAAAATCTAAAAATAAAAGCGAGTTGTTCTTAACACATTGTATGTGGGCGTTTAGTGATTTTTTTGATTCTTTTGAAATATGCGCGCGAATTTTGCACAATACGTATATACACTATAAATTGAAAACTATTTAAATTTTTTTATGAAACCTTGAATTTCTTAACTTAGAATATATTTTTCATCGTTAATATATTAATAATAATTCAAGATGTGGGTGTAGCGGACAATTGTACACGAAAAGTTTCTTTTAAATTCTCGCTAACGTTTCGATATAGTTCTCAATACAGCTCAAATTCAATGATCTAAGAACATTATATAATATTTATTAAATAACCAATCTTATTATCTTATTAAATAAGCACTCCATCGTCATCACACCATACATAGTACTGTCTAATTTTTTAATTACAATCGCCTAATATATAACATTTTTTAACAGACATTAACTTCTTTGTATAACACTTTCAAACTTTTATATTATTATCACTTTATTGAATCACATATTTTTTGTTAAATTATTATGGCACTATACTCAAGTGGCCATGTTTTCAACATAGTCAATACGCTATATATTTGTTCTTAATATTGGTTTTTCTTGCAATGAAAGATTGATACGTTTCGTGTATGTCTTTATCGGTCCTGTCTGCTAATTTTCTAATGCTATCATTACGTCCCGCTAGAGGTCAGTCAGATGGGTGGGTGACTGTAGCACAGCGCCACCTGTCCTCTATACTCGGTACTATTTGTTGGGAGTAATTCTATTCGGGGTATAAGTTGATGAATGAAAGTTAAGACAGGACCGATAAAATTAATCCTTATACGAAGTATTTAACATATATTGGTGACCGGTTTCGGGCTTAGCCTATCTTAAGAAGCTAAACATAACATAACATCTTCAGGAGCTACAATTAACAATTATGTCTTAGAACGATAGTATATATTAACGATATAACGATATATTGACAAGCATGGTAGAAATAGAAATGTATTTATTTGTGTTATTTTACAGTTAGTTAGTTAAAGAGTCCGCAATCCTAAAGATTGGTTGGAAACAGCACGCCATGCCGATCTATCCTGAGCTAATTCCTTCATCTCCCTATAGCTATTCATCTCAACGTCTTCAACTATCTGACTCACATACTCCAATCTAGACCTACCTACCCCTCTCTTTCCCTCCACTCTACCTTCTATGATCAATTGCATAATCCCCCCATGCCTAAGAATATGCCCTACTAATCTGTCTCTCCTACGCTGTAACACTCCAAATACTTCTCTTCTCCCCTACTAACTCTAGTACAGCTTCATTTGTTACTTTATTTTCCCAACCAATCCTCATCATCTTCCTATAACACCACATTTCGAATGCTTGTAATCTACGCTTCTCTTCCATTCCTATAGTCCACGCCTCACACCCGTACAGTGCTACACTCCAAACATATACCTTCAGTAATCTTTTTCTAATACCCAAGTCAATATTTGATCTTAAAATCTGTTCTTTTTCTACGAATGCCTTCCTACCCTGTGCTATCCTACACTTTATATCTACCTTGCTTCGATTATCTTTTGTGATTCTACTGCCTAAATAACAAAAATCTGACACTTCTTCGATTCTATTATCTCCTATTGTGATCCTCATTTTTCTACTGCATTCCTTTTTGTCACACCTCATCACTTTAGTTTTACCTATATTTATTTTCATGTTAAAATCCCTAGTCAATACTGCCTGCATACCATTCAATACCCTTTCTAAATTCTTTTCGCTTTCTTCCAATATAGCTATATCGTCGGCGAATCTCAACATATATATTTTCTCTCCCTGTACATTCACACCTACACTATACTCTTCTTTTACTTTGTTTATTGCATCTTCTATATATAGATTAAATAGTAACGGTGAAAGTGTACATCCCTGCCGAACTCCCTTCCATATTTTTGCTACCTCTTCTTCCCCCTCAATTCTAACTAAGGCAGTTTGGTGTTTATATAAATTAAAAATTATTCTCCTATCCTTATAATCTATACCCGTTTCTTTTAAAATTCTAAACATTATGTCCCAATCTACATTATCAAATGCCTTTTCTAAATCTACAAAAGCTATGCAAGTTACCTTTCCTACCCTCTTTCTTTTTTCTACTACCGTTCTTAGTGCTAGAATTTATTTATAAATTATTTTACAGTAGTATTTATTTATACACATCAAAAATAAATAAATAATAAATAAAATAAACAAATAAAATAAAAAGTATAAATACAAAAACATTTTTTATATAAAAATTACATTACAATTTCGGTTGTTTTACCTACTTTGTCCAAACTAAATTAGATTCGCTATATACAATTATTGTTGATTGATAATATTATTTTTTACATATGTTTGCGTGAGAATTAAATTTAAAAATCAATCCTTCATTGAACGAAAAACCAATATTAAAAGGAACATGTATACCGTGAAGAGTGAAACAAACATGAATTTATTTTTAACTTTTTACACTTCTTTTTTTTTAGGCGAACGAATGCTGTCACCGCTCGTAATGTGCGGACCACAAGGTTTGTACAATTTATTTCATACACCGCCCGTTATATACTTCCCAAAACGATTTAAACATCCAAAAAATATAAAAAATTAATTTATGGAAAAATTGACTTTTTTGCAAAATAACTTACAAAATCATGTAATGAAAATCAAACATTGAAATTTATTACATATCTATGAGAAAAAAAAATTATCGACATGGCTTCAAAGCTTCAAATATTCTGGACAAAAAAAATGTCTGGTTTTTTTTTTCTCATCGTATGTTCATGGCCAGGAAAAACAAACAATAACGGAAAATCATACTTCAATAAACATCTTAAAATTTTTGTATAGAACATAAATTAATTCAATAATAATTTGTATACAATTTATACATCCACAAAAAATCAAATGAACTAATAGCAAATTTCAAGCTTACGAATAAGGTGTTTTTTTTTTCAATTCTTATTTTAAATCGAATATCAGCACGCTTCTAGTATAAATATAAATTTTGAATTACCGATTACGATGCAAGTGGTTAAGGAAGTTTCGTTAAATATTGTACAATTTTAGGTTTAGAATTTAAGAAGCCGGTCGTTCTAAACATACCGCATTATGCGAACACATTACCCAGCCTGGGGATTAGTTTGAAGGCGACCGATTCCGAAGCGGATATCTGTACCGATTGGGAGAATATTTTGTTGCCATCGAATCATGCCGCTAATAGTGTGGCCGTTAAAGTTGACCATTTTTGAGCGCACGTTTCGGATGTATAGTAATTTATTTTCATAGGAAGAAAGGAAGAATGCTATGGGGATAGTTAGGTACGTGTAGTGTAAATTGCAATAATTATTACGAAAAAATTTACTTCGTTATTTTATAGGATAGCTTAGGGCAGTTTATTGCTGTATTTTATTTGTAGAATATGAAATTTTCTATGAAATCAACGTTTTATTTTTTATTGGAAAGGAAATATTTGTAAGAGGTTTTGTAAATATAGGTTTATTTAAATTGTTTTCGGAATATACGTGGACTGATTTAGAAGTAGCAGCAGTAATATTTCGTTTCAATTTTAAATATAGCTATTGCAATAAAACGAATTGTGATTTTTAGTTGAAAATGAACGTTCTAGACGTATTATTAAAAAGTATTTAATATTAGCGAAAACTAGCAATATTAATAATGTTTTATTGCCATGCTATTTCTTAAGAAATTTAAATATATATATTTACCTAAGCTTAAATAAAAAATGTTATTACATTGTAAATTAAACCACGAAAATTAGTTGTAATTGTTTAATTTGTAAGATATAACATAGTTTCTCAGATAATGTATGTATTTGTCATTTTTCTACTTTATCGACGCTCACTTATTTTGTAATAAAAGCATCACGATCCTAATCCTTTGAAATCATTTGCAGATTCTGAACATACAATCAAGAATGAAGAATCGAAATCTCTAAAGTCCTTCAACAACTTTCCTTTAATCAATAACATCCAGAGTAATAATTCTAATCAAATTTAATTTCGTATCGTAAGAGGAAAAAACTATTTTGCGACAAGTTGATTTTGGTAATGCAAATATATAAAATCTCGCATGGTCAAATAAAGGGAATAACAGGTTAGTGAGGAGCGAAATGCAAAAAGACACTGCCGAAACCCGGGATCGAACCGGGGACCTTTAGATCTTCAGTCTAACGCTCTCCCAACTGAGCTATTTCGGCATATAATATCCGTTGTGCTCAAAATGATGGATAATGGAACTAGATCTGCAAGTTGCCTATATAAAAGGTAAGCTTAATATTTAATAATATAATCATCGTTTATAAAATTGTAGAATAATTTTAGATTGGGAATTAAAAATCAGTTGCTTAGTACCAGTTCTTTTAATAATTGTTTGTACAATTTATTTACTTCAGTACAATTTATATAAGAATCAAATTATTAAAGGCTTATATGTGGAATGTAACATTGTACGGATGTGAGGCGTGGACTATAAGAAAGGAACATGTATATAGTCTAAATAGAGGCGTTATGCGCTGGATTTTTTCATAGTTCATAATAAATACGATAGATGTTGCATGAAGGCGGGAAATTGCTGTTAAATTGTTCAATTGTTTAGCAAACCCGGTGAGTGACTACTGAAGATGGGGGCATAGTCTCCGAAATGCGCATCTAGCCAATAAATGCTTTGTGTTTCGGTTTTTTAGTGATGTTTTATAGAATTATACATTAGAATTATAGCACAGGGTAGGAAGGCATTCGTAGAAAAAGAACAGATTTGAAGATCAAATATTGACTTGGGTATTAGAAAAAGATTACTGAAGGTATATGTTTGGAGTGTAGCACTGTACGGGTGTGAGGCGTGGACTATAGGAAAGGAAGAGAAGCGTAGATTACAAGCATTAGAAATGTGGTGTTATAGGAGGATGATGAGGATTGGTTGGGAAGATAAAGTAACAAATGAAGCTGTACTAGAGTTAGTAGGGGAGAAGAGAAGTATCTGGAGAGTGTTACAGCGTAGGAGAGACAGATTAGTAGGGCATATTCTTAGGCACGGGGGGATTATGCAATTGATCATAGAAGGTAGAGTGGAGGGAAAGAGAGGGGTAGGTAGGCCTAGATTGGAGTATGTGAGTCAGATAGCTGAAGACGTTGAGATGAATAGCTATAGAGAGATGAAGGGATTAGCTCAGGATAGATCGGCATGGCGTGCTGTTTCCAACCAATCTTTAGGATTGCGGACTGTTTAACTAACTATACATTAGATAGAGGCTTTGGAAAATTCGTTGAAGTTTGGTGCGGTACAGAGTGGAACAAAGACCAATTTATACTGAATAGAAGGTCTCCCACTACTCCCGAGCGCACCCAACAACACACACCAGCCACCATCGCCGGCGACGACACCGTCGCAACATCGACGCTATTTTGACGGGAAGGTCGGCGCTATGGCCCAATCGTACAGACAAACACATCGCTCGCAGCATTCACCTGGTATATATACACACGTACATGTACATACATTGGACAGTCACGCACACGCAACGACATGACGACAGTGACGTCATAGTCGAGACGCGCACGGACTGTGTCAGAGAGCGCGACATACAGCGGCACCAAAGTGGAACAGAGACGGTATGATGTTGTGATGGGTGTTGTTGAGGCGGTGGTGGTGGCTGGCGGCTGTGGCTCTTCTGTTCGTTTGAATGTTTTGCGTTGGGGGCGGGTGGGGGGGATATTTTGTGTCGGCGGCAATGTTTTTGATTATACCAGGCAGTGTATGGTTAGTGTGAAAGAGAGAGAGAGCTGGTGAATAAGTGGATGAGTGTATTTATTGCGTCGAGCTTAACAACGAAAGTGAAGGATCATAAATACTAACATATAACTTAGCTCTAGTCGAGCCTAGCTTAAGCTACATCGGTTTTAAATCGAACGTTATCAGGTACTAGTTGGCAGTGGCGGCTCGGAACATTTCAATCAGGGGGGGCGCATTTCTTAAAAAATAACATAATAGTGGGAAATCTGACCTAAAATGGATGCAAAATGATTAAATTCAATCATTTCTTGAAAGTGAATTCCACTCTTCTAGCTTCCATTGATATAAACTTTTCCAAAACTATTTCGTTAAAATTGTAAATATCTCGCACCACATTTTTATAAATACACATCTACGCCAACGCGTTTAAACGATCATTACCCATAGTACTTCGCAAAAAAAGTTTTGAAAAACAACGCTCTGATTCAGCAGTGGTCATCGGGGTTGTTAAAATAATTTTAAGTATTTTTATAGTTTCCGGGAATGTTTCACTGAGATTACTTTGTAGCAATAATGAAAGAAAATTTGTGGCTCCAATTATTTGATAAAAATCTGGACGCGATTAAATGACTTCTAATTCTGTTTTTAATGTGGTTTCATTCAAAAATGGATATGCATGACACACGGTTTCCAAAAGGTCCACTGGAAATTGTTTAAAAAGTGTTGGTATCGATTTCGTGTTAAATAACTCAGCGGCTTGTAGATGGCCACGATATGAGAATCTGTCCTTTATCTGTGTCATATATATTTTTGTAAATGTCTCTTGTAAAACGCCGCGTAAATGTCCGGTTTTGAGCACTCCTTGCACAAGTTTGCGATCAATTTAAATCAAGCAATGGTCTATCTAATTTTTTAATTTTTACTTTGTCATCAAGGAAAAGTCTACAAATCTCTATTTTCAAAAAAGAACTGACACTATTCATTTTTATTAAATTATTTCTACTAAATATATTCTTGGAGAAACACGTGGCAAAATCGTACAACTGTCTTATCTGGCTATTCTATATCAATTTTCCTGTATACTATACTAGGCTTCTTTGTTGGGACGCCGCTAAAGAATCGTAGGCCAGAATAGCTTAATACAACGATATATTCTTAGCTATAGAAGCAGCTTGACGTCACGTTGCCATAGCAACCCAGCCGGCTAGTTTGTATGCGGACAGATGAAACAGATGATATACTGCATACGGTGGCTCTCACTAGATAGGATATATATATAGCGCTTCCAATAGATAGGATGAGTGCACCATAGTGATATATATATACCACGCGAACGATACATATATATATAGATATAGATATATACAGCATCGGTCGCTGCTATGACTTGCAACGGGTACCACAACGAATGCGACACCGTGTTGTGTTGATTGTTATCGCGGCACAAGCCTTATCTTTTAGGAAAAATAATGCCGTGATAAAATATCGCAATACAATTATATATATACGGTGATGCGCTCAATGTTCAGGAGGGGCGCGCGGCCCTGCGGCCTGCATAATGAACCGCCACTGCTAGTTGGACAAAGGCATAATGCTATGTAAATAGAATAGAACGAGATGCATTGTGCATGTGCGCTAGAATGCGAGAGAGTATATATTGCACATGCGCGGTGCGTGCGGGCGCTCGCTCGCGGTGCCGTCTCGCCAGCGAGGTAGACACTCGCGATCGCCGCGACACACCGCGACAACAACATATAGTTATATAGACGCATGGGCAACTATATATCTATATATCAACAACAGCACACACTTCATGGACAACGCTGCTGGAGGACAGGCGATAGTAGCCTTCCTATGTCGCGGTGCGGCAGACAGAGTGCGGTAGATGACGATGTGAACAACAATCTGTATCATTATCGGTACAGAGGTGCCACATTTTCGCACGTCTCTTCGGTTTAATAATACGATATTTTTTATTAGTACGTTATTTTATTTTATTAATTGTCCGAGCACCAACAGACTTTTGATTTTACACTAATATGTAGGCCATATTATAATTATACGGGTAATTATTGATAAAACTGAGTAATTTTTGACATATAAACAATAACTGTTGACGTGTTCAATTTGAGGAGCTTGACACGTTGTGTTATTAGCTAATTTAATGTGATTAATTGATAATATTTATTATTTGATAAAAATAATTTGAAAATAAAAAATCCATATACCCAATATAGGTGATTTATTGCACGACGTGGCAACGTCGCGTCACTGACAAACCATATGAACGGCAGCCCGCCGCACAGTACACAACATCAAGCTCAAGCGCGAATACATCGCACATACACACATTCGGCAGACACGTTCGAAACGCCGTAGCGGTATGTTGTCGATGGTTGTTAGCGCGTTAATCTGCCTCGCCGTAGTGAAGATTGTACTACCACCCGTAGCATAGGCTGTTTTAGAGCAGCCCTTGTATCGTACGCAGAATGTATCCGGTCGGTGTTTCGTGCGGACGATAGCGATGGTGGTGTCACTGCGTGCGGCAGCTAGCGCCACCTTTTGTACTGTGTAGATAGGTTGGAACGTGAACAGTGTGTGAAGTGCGTAACCATCATTTTGCTACGATACATCTACCGATAGGATTAATAGTTGTTGTTCGCATTCGGTGCGGATGGTGTGACAATGACCGTTAGTGCAGCGTCGGTGATGATGCTCCGGAATCGGAGGCTACCACCGCACGTCGGTGTACTGTAATACTCTGTACGTTAACCCACCGCCTGGGTTATACTAGTACTCATCACCATGATGATGGAAGTGACGCCCCATCTAAAAACGGTGTTGAAGAACTACCAGCACAGTGCGACGAAGAGTTTGCAAGGCCCCGGCCACCAGGTGCTCAGCATCGGTAACAAGGAGCCGCCCCCGTCGCCGCTCCTGTCCTCGGGTGGTGGTTCGGCAACATCGAGCGCCACCTCATCGCCGATCAAGGATGAGCAATCGCTGCCATCGGGGTCAGCCGGTGTGCCGGGGCCCTTGCATCAAGTGGACTCGAACTGTTGTTATAACAACAATGACTTCTCCCCGCCGCCGCCGCCACTCATCCAACAACCATTTCCAATTCTGACTGTCGCGGATACGTCGTGCAGTGAACGTACCGAGACGGTGCTCGAATCGCAAACCATCTCCTGTTTCGTTGTGGGCGGCGAGCGGCGGCTGTGCCTGCCGCAGGTGCTCAACTCGGTACTGCGGAAATTCGCCCTGCACGAGATCAATCAGGAGTGCGACCAATTGCAGATATATTGTTCCCGATGCACGCCCGACCAATTGAACGTACTGAAGAATCACGGTATCCTGCCCAGTTCTGCACCCAGCTGCGGTCTAATTACGAAAACGGACGCGGAACGGTTATGCAGCTCGCTACTCCTGCAGAATAGTCACAAGTCGCACACAGCGCCCACCATACGTAAAGGTGTGATGGCCTTCAGTGTGTACCATCGGTGCTTCGGTAAAGGCCGCGGCCTCTGTATACCGGAATTGTACACGGGCCGCGGCGCCCGCTGCATAGAATGCCAGGACTGTCGGGGCCTATTCTCGCCGCAACAGTTCGTTTGTCACGCGCACAGGGACCTGGAGAACCGGACCGTACACTGGGGCTTCGATTCGGCCGCGTGGCGAGCGTACCTGCTGGTCACGCGACCTGAACAACAGCCACCCGCTGCACCCGCCGATGAGGCGCAATGTGCCAAGTACCTGGACGAGATGTGGGACCGCTACGTGGGCAAATCGGCCTTCCCCAGTCCCATCAGTCCGAGCAATGGTCTCGCTGCCGCCGCTGCAGCTGTCCATCACAAACGAAAATTGGTAAGGGACTTTTTCACTCGTCACCCTCCAATTATTTATTGTCGCGGTCTTAAGAATCTAGTTTGATGAACTACGTTACTGAGGTTCTGTCCTGAAAAAGGTTTGCATTAACTTTGTAAAATCGGAAGATTCAGTGGACCACGACAGGTTTCTTTTTTACAAATTTTTGCAACGTTAAATTAGGAAAGGTGAACTGAACGTATGTTATACTATTTGCTCGAGGGGCTGTCAAAAGACATCAAGTTCAAAATTAGATTACCGTTTCGTATCGTATGTATATATATGCGCATTTTTATTATATATATATAATGTCAACATAGACGTGTCTATGTAGTGCAGTGCAAAGTAGAAGTCGCGAAATGTATACACAGACATAGAATTGCTCCGATACGGAACCTCGTTCCAATGATAAAATAAACCAATCGATAGCGACATGATAAGTCAAAGTCGCGCTACCGTTGGGCTACTTCGGCAAGGTTGACGCCACAGAAAATTTTGCGCGCGAATATTTCCCCCGAGTGGATTTTTTGAACGAGCGGCTAATTCGTTAAAAAGTGAATGCATACAAATTCTCGCCAATTGTTGTTTTAGTGTACGTGACGCCAAAATGTCGCAAATGTTTAAATTGATCCAATAATGTTCTTTTCGAACATTTGCACTTATACGGTGATTTTGAGGTGAAAACCAAAGTCACAATTTGTAGTTATCGAAAGGAGAAAAAAAAATCGAATTTCGTATCTTCTTTTGGTCGATTATTTACAGAACGGTATTGGTAATAAGAGATTTTACTAATTCGTTGATATTTAATTTGATTTTGGATTCTAAGATTCCAATACTGAAAAGGTCGCTATCTTATAAAGGCGCATAATTTATTACAGTTAATATGTCTTTAGAAATATTCAAACGTATCATAACCAGCGGCACAGATATGCCGCTTCGCTGGCCGGAGAGTGAAGTTGCTATTTTAAAAAACTGAAACGTTTCCGCGTTATTAATTATTACATAATTCGGCGTTACATTTTCGAAGCTTCTATTTCGCGGCTGTACATTTTTCAACAATCTCTACCATGCGCATTTCGACTCACGTTCTATCCGACAATCTCACATTTAGCAAAAAAAGCTGCCCATTCTTTTAAAATCGTATTTTATGAAATATTTAGACAAGTCCAAAGATAATCTCCATTGAAGAATTTCTTTTGGCTTTATATTGGATGTTGTAAGTCGATCCACTGGATTTTTAGCCAATCATTTAGAACTGAAGACTTGTGTAAATTGATGATATTTAGAAAATTCTGAATTTTTGACTCATCGAAAATAGACCTGCGGAAGATCGTTGAAGAATATATTCCTTCATTTTATTCCATTGCTCATTTCGACGATTGCGGAAATGTTATCAACACCAAATTGATAGACGTCTCGGCGTTGATGTCTTCTCATAATTATTGAATCGTAAAATTCATCAGTTTTTGCATATATCGTTTCGCAGCATTCGCATTAATGCAGTTGCTTTTTACGAAAACCATTCGGTTAATGTCAGTTCGTTTCACATTAATATTCAATGACCTACAAATAGATTTATATAATTTTCGATTGGATATTGTTTTCAAAAAACAGCTGCACTTCGAAACGAATAGTTGCACACTTCGACATTACCATATTTATAAATCGTAGACAAAACAACTGTAAAAAGTAAACAATAACGTGACAAATTGTTATGGCGCATAAGTTGTTTTTTCGCGAAAAGAATTTAATGCACAAATTTCGCATTTGTATTATGTTACAAAAAATCCTGTAAATAGGAAGCGTTCATTTTTGTACTAGTATTGAAATGGTAGTTACTAAAATCACCACTGGAGGGAGTAAACACAACACAATCAATCGTATAACAAAACATGATTTAGTAGTATAGAAAATAAAGGGATTTTGAGGAATTTTTTTCAAAAAAACACTTCTTATATATGGCTTATAAATTTATTGAAAATTCAGTAACAACCTGGCGTTAGAACTGTGACGATTTTCGCAATAAATCTCGATATAAATGTGATATACGCCATTTATCTGGATTTTCATTAAAGTTGTCCAAATCCGAAATGAGCATCAACGTGATTTCGTACGAGGTGGCATAATTTTGGATATTTTGGCCCGATGCCCGAACGGTGACCGACCGATCCCGATGGCCAGCAATCGCATCTTCTGTAGTGGAATAACTCTCTTAATCTAATATTATACGATGCCAAAACTAATTATATAATCCAAAAAGCAAAGCGCACCTTCAACTGCTACCATACAAATAATATATGACCGTCTCACTTATACACGCATATTCCAAAAAAACATGTTGGACAGCTTGTGATAAATATCCCATTCACAAAAACGTCGTAGTGCCGTAAATGATCGCCAGATCACAAATCAAAAAATTGCCGAGGAAATTATACAATCCAAATATTTTGAAATCACTTCTTTGTTCTTTCGAAACAAACACACCATTAACTCGCTAAGCACGAACATGTCTAAAAACTCTTGTATTCGTTGAAAGTGATCGTTTTTAGACGTTTCCAGCTCTCTGATGTTAATAAATTTATTTTCATAGATATAACTCTTCTTACTCTACTTCAAACATTTTTTTTTAATTATCCCTTTTTATCCCGATGATTGTTTTAATTTCTATTTTTATTTATTTGTTATCTTTACAACACAATTTTAAGCATGCAATTATGAAACACTTTAGGCCAACAAAAAAAAAAACAAAAAAAAACAGACGTTTTGTGAAGGGTAGTTGGACAGGGGTGTATGTGGTGCAACAGGTCAGGTTAGGGTGAGATTTTATTAGGGGTGCAAACCAGAGATGTCTTTTGTATCGAGCTCATTTAAAAAAAGGTTTATACACATGCGTTTTGGAATATTAATTAATTTACTCGCCCAATCTTTGATATTCATTCAAGTGATTACAATTTTGGATTTTACCGAAATCTGTACTTCGATTAGTTATTTTAATAAAAAAAATCGAAATCTTAATATCGACATTTACTTGTAAATAATGATACATTTTTCGTAGATGGTACCTTTTCGAAATAATTGACTTAATTGCCAGAACATCTTCTGCCAACTTCTGGTATGAAGGCAAATTTTCTGGGAAAATTGGATGTGTAATGGGAAAACCATTTCATATAGGGAGCCTCCCCTTCGGTATAATATTCCAACGACATTAGATAATGGACAAGTCTTTTCTAAGAATTAAATTCAGGTGCTGACAATAAAAAAAAAATGTAATAGTTTGTTTACCAGGTCATAATATGAATTTAAAGAATTTTTTTTTGTGAATTGAATCACCTGATGAAAAAATAGTTCGGGTGATTAAAAAAAAATTTTTTTCTTGCGGGATTGATTTGTGGATTAAATAAAAGTCGTGTGAAAGTATAGCATATATTCTATAAAGTTAGATGAGGAAGGGAGGAGAATTTATAAGGTGCCACACTTTAGGCGAAATAAAAATTGTCTTCAAAAATAGGAATTTCAAAAAATCGTCGAAAATTATTTTCTTCAACCTCCAAAAGTAACTTGCTTCATTTTTCGTTGTACGTATTTTTTATACAACGTATTTTTGTTTTGTGAATTGAATCACCCGATGAAAAAATAGTTGTGATATTTTAGTTCGGGTGATTAAAAAATTTTTTTTTCTTGCTGCTTCGATTTGTGGATTAAATAGAAGTCGTGTGAAAGTATAGCATATATTCTATAGAGTTAGATGAGGAAGGGAGTAGAATATATAAGGTACTACACAAAATCTACTTCAAAAATACGAATTTCTAAAAATCGTCGAAAATTATTTTCTTCAACCTCCGAAAGTAACTTGCTTGATTTTTCGTTGTACGTATTTTTAATACAAACCATTCATTTTAACGAGCGCATATTACGGATACACGTCAGAGGGGATCTCGAAGAGAATATTTTGTATAATTTATAATCCGTAAGGTATAAGGAAGACTATGTTGCTACGGTGTCCGTAAATAAACCTTTGGCATCGCTCACAAGAATGTGTCCATCTAGTAAAAACTCGAAATGTAACAGATTCCGCGTGGAATTAGAAAATCGGTTGGAGATGTCACGAAAATTGCGGTGAAAATCGTCGGTGGTCATTAAATTATGACCACACGCGTGCAAGAATTTATTGATACGCATATGTACTCTTTTTGTTGCAATTTGCATGTTCTTCGATTTATTCGAAATTTTTGTCCGTTGACTCGCCAGCACTTTTCAGTTGCTTTGTTACTTGTCAAATATCGGAATTTTTATTATTTTGCTCACATCTAAATTTTGGCCGTATGTTGAGAATTTGTAATTTCGGTTTTATCGTTTTTTTTTTTTTTTTACAAATAAATTCACCCGAGACAAATCCAAACGAATTTTTCGTAAAATATCAAAGGAACGCAACAAACGCTGTTAAAAAAAAATATTTTTCCTTTTCTTTTGCAAAAAAACACAAGAAATTTCAGCATCACCTTTTTAATTTATTCTTTCGCGTCAAGATTGTTGTAACAATATTTTTTAGTCCAAATCAATCCGTAACATTTTTTCGTAAAAATATCAATATGAAAAAGGGAAAAACTTACTGTACGTTGCTAAAATTTCATTTTTTGCTTTTTATGCAAAAACCACAAGAATTTTTTTACATCGCCTGTTTAATTTGATCTTTCAGCTCCGGATTGTTAAACAATTTGTTTTTTATTATGGGATATATGGGCTCGTAAAATTTGAGAATGGTTTGTACAAATTACAGTTTTCTTAAAAATGTTAGACATTTGAATCATTTTTATTTTGATATCTACAAACAAATTCCCGCGAAATTATTTCGTCAAGTCAAAGTTTCACTCGTTCAAAGTTTTGGCAAGCTAATATCTCTTCTAACTTAATATTTTAACTAACCATTTTAACTTTAAACAAAATATAGTATATATAATCAACCCTTCCTTCAGGACCACAATTATTTTCTCCTCCAGAGCAGAGCCATCATCACACATTGCCAACTATCTCTTGGGATCCTTTCCATTACCAACTTCTAACATTCATAGTGTCCTTTGCACATCAAATTTCAGACATTAGCTGTAGTTTGTATATAATATATTGTCTTCACTTTGAGTTTGAGAACTTCAGGTATAATATTGGGTTGATATAGTCTGTCCGAATATTATTGGTTTCGACGTATCGACTCCGATCAGTACTCTGCCGTAGATGATTGTACAGTATATGTAACCAAACGTACATTGTTATTTGTGCGCCGGCAAACAGAACGGTATTTGGGAAATTTAAAACAAAAATTATTAGTGGATGATCGACGTATTATGAAATATAGCACAAATACATATTTTTTTAAGTGATTACGCAAATTTTACATAGTTGCAATTATTTGGCTATTTTTAAGAAAATTAATATTCCGTTTTTTTTTAGTTTAGCAAATATTCTGTCAACGTATTAAATTAAGTGCGGCCCTGTCCATACTTACAATCACAATATACAGGATAGTCAAGATTGAGATTTTTTTTTATATTAAATTAAATGTTGAAATCTCAATGTAAATTAAATAAACAATTAAAAATATTAATTTAATACATTATTTGGTAATACATAGTCTGATACAAATTACTATCTAAACTAAGTTATATGGCTGCGTTTAAAAATCAATAGCAAACATTTCCGAACAAACTATTGTTAGGGCTCTTCCCCCTGCATCCCAACGCCATCATCCCACTCACTCAGGTGATTCGGTATTTTAGGTTAGAGACAGTGTGGTGCCATTAGCTAGCTAAATATTGCGTTGGCCTAATAGGTGACACGTGCATATTGTTTAGTATGTCCTAGTGCTTTCGGTGCTCCCTTTTAAACCTCGCTATAAGTTGATTATATTATGTCAAGGTTTAACTAAAGATCTTTTAAGATTGTGTACGTTTTTATTCTGATCTTTAATATATATTTTTTAAATTTTATGTACCATTTTTTTTAAATATCCAACTGAAGAAACGTTACGATATAAACTAGTTTTCGACTTGTCGTTTTATTTTTTTTTAGTACGCCATTTTCTGCTGGATTGAATTTTATTTTTATTCAGTTTCTTCAAAAATAAGTTATTCCATACATTCCTGGTTGCATAACTATTCCGATGGAAGACACAGGTGGCGTGACATGTTGCACCTGTACAACGTGTTTTGACACGCACACTATGCACAAAAAAGTTAGGGTACGTTTCCATCCATATCGTAGACAGAAAACTTTCGAAAAAATATATAGAATTCTCTCACTGCCAAACCGACAAGATTTTTTAAACCAGTTTTATAATATTTCCATTCCATTATCATTTCTTAAGCCAACCCCAAATGGCTTTAAGGCGAGGTCTTTCAAAATCTTCAGCATTTTTGAAATTTGAAGAAAGAAAAAAACTCACAACACTTCTTAATTACGTTTTGTTTCAATGTTTCCAAATTCGCTACTTTTGAAGATCACAAAATCGAATTGATTTTAATTGCCATTTTTTACTTGAATGGCTAAAAATATATCAAACGCACTCTTTTAGCATTTTTTTTTAAATCGCAGCCATATAATATATACTGTGCAATTCAGTAATTAAATTAAGTATTTTACAATAACAATATCTATCCTAATGGCGATTATTTCAAAATGATTTAACGTTGAACACCTGGTATATATATATCGTGATGGTAACATTTGTTTGGCATGTCTTTCTGATGATGTGTACAGCAATTATTTATTTTGCGCTGCCTTAAAATACGAAACAATGATCTAAAGCGCAATAAAAAAAAGTTAGATCTGAATATAATGACGATTCGTACCGAATATTAAGAAACGTCGCCTCGTTCCAAAGTTACGATAAAGTCGCAACGCTAAATCCTTTTTGCTGTTACTCAAAAACAATAATTTATGTTGGAAGACTGTTCTGTTGATAATCTGCCGGGGTAGCGTATATAGGGTCAAGTCACTAGGCTTTTATCGCGGTCCCTTTAAGAGGGATCCCGGTATATGGGAAAATGTTAACCCGAAATTTTGAGCTCGTACCAACTTTCACTAAAGGCGATATATAAACACAAGTCGGTGAACAATTGGTCAGTGTATTTAATACAATAGAACCACCGTGACTATTTTTTGTATTCGCCAATTATTTAGTTTACAAATGCAATTGTACAAACAATTATATATTAGATTGTACTTTTTTTTTTATTAATCTTTGTTCGTCGTTAATGTATAAATAGATTATAGTATAGAATAGATGGTTTATTTTTAAGTGCGTTAAGCAATGGGAAGTCCATTAGCGCAAAAAAAATGTTACGACTTGTAATATACACTAGCTGTCATTTGTACCTGTCAAAATGACGTTAACCATATTTTTTCTTAGTACCCATAATGCAGCAAGTTTTTACGACACTTTTTTACGATCTGCGGTTGTTTTTAGCGTCATGACATCTAAGAAGCATGATGCATTTTTTTATGCATTGTTGTTGTTGTTCTTCTGCACTTAACGATTCGTTCCGAATATTAAGAAACGTCGCCTCGCTCTAGAGTTACGATAAAGTCGCAACGCTAAATCTTCTTATTGTCTCCTTTTTGCTGTTTTATAACATCGTTTTCAGTGTGGATGCAATATGCATCTGGTATAGAAACAATTGTCATCTACGGTGAAATGCACCTAACAATAAGCGTTGAAGGTTAGAGTACGCAGGTGTTCAGCTAACAGTCACCTTTTAGGTGTTTTTTTTGGTGGAAAGGTCGAGTGTCTAAATCTGACATATTTTTCGTTACAATTTGCAAGCATTGCCTTCAATATACAAGCCTTCAAAAAAATTGGCTTTTCATCATCATCTCTTTTCATCGTCTCTTCATCATCTCTGTTCATCGTCTCTTCATCATCTCTGTTCATCGTCTCTTCATCATCTCTTTTCATCGTCTCTTCATCATCTCTTTTCATCGTCTCTTCATCATCTCTTTTCATCGTCTCTTCATCATCTCTTTTCATCGTCTCTTCATCATCTCTTTTCATCGTCTCTTCATCATCTCTTTTCATCGTCTCTTCATCATCTCTTTTCATCGTCTCTTCATCATCTCTTTTCATCGTCTCTTCATCATCTCTTTTCATCGTCTCTTCATCATCTTTTTAAATCTGACAGATAGCAAAGATCCAAAAAGCCAAACGCAAAATTTAAGAGATTTATATATTATCTTTCGGCTGCAGTTTTATTTTATTTTGGCATTTCATTATCGTTTAATCTTTAAAATATTTGTTTTCTTCAACTCACCCCAACGAATCCAAGCATCCTTCATCCTTACATTGGATATAACTAACTCCACGTTCGTACAGCAAAGACATATCTCTTTGATCAAAGACCTTTGCAAACTTTTGGCTGAACACTGACTAACAATAACAACAATTTAGAGATATATTACAGTTGTGTTCAAGTGGTGATATAGTCATACTCCGTGTGTAGTAATTATTTCTGCAAATAAATGGCGAAATTGTCGCTTCCTGTTTAGTTTAATTGCTAATTAGAACGACGATTACTTAAATTAACAATCACGATTTGGGCCCCTGCTAAAAGTTGCTTTCATAGCATTTTTGCACAGTATAAAATAATTTCGTTTCGCAATTGAACAGTAATTTTCGTTCCCTTTGAATTTTCTTCCTTTGGTCACTGCACTCACAACCACTTTTTGTAATAACTTTCCTTTCTCCAGGTTCACATCCAATTTCCTTTTATCCAATTTTTAAACCATTCATTTTCCAAATACCCGAAAGGTAACAAACAATATTACCCCTGCATCTATTGGCCTTCAACCCAACAACTCAACCCTTCCAACAAAATCATTTCACCCTTGACATCTCCTGCTAAAAAAAAAAATTACAACCATTTGGCGATTCTGTCAAGTCGTTTCAGTTTAGTAGCTTCGTGATTCTAATCGCATATGACTTGTGTTCCACGGATACTTAAACTTGGCAAACGGCTGAAGAATTTGCGGAAAAGACAGTCGTAACGATACGCAGCCGCATCTGGCACTCTGGCACCGACCGGTAGCAGAGGAGACTTCTTGCGGCTGGGGACCGATCGCTTTCAAGCGTAATAAATTTAAATGCGAACCGACTGTGCGAATTATATACACGAGTTAGATATAATCGAAGTTTGAAAATTGACCTGACCCGACCTTTAAATTAAGAGTGATCGATTTGTGGTCAATGTCGATTGTATAACGAAATTTTTGATCTTTCGATGCTTCCATATCCAAACCTCTATATAGGAAAATAAACACGACAGTTTTGTTCTATTTTCCTAGTCCGATTTAACTTGGCTCGGCAACATTATTATCTTTACCAACAAGAAGAGTTCTTCTTCACGTTGGATGGTCGGAACGAACATCTGTTCGAGATCAAAATGATTTGTTCCGCTTGTGACTTTCTGATAGCTATTACTATATGTTACCGTGTCTGAATGCGTAGATGAAATGATGTAGTGAATACACAACGTGCTGGATGGAATTGCCATATTTCCTTCGTGCTGCGTTAGTTCTTCAATAATATACCAAACAAAAATTACTTGGCGAAGAGAAACTGGACATTCACCAATAGAATCGTGCAAATAAAAAAAAGGTGCTTCCTCGCGTTTGGGGAAAATGTAAGTAAAAACGCTTCAAATATTGGGCATTGGTGCAGTTCTTCATCAAGCTACCATCACAGTTCATTTTGAATCGATAACTCCAATTACGTACGCCGTAATATTGCTAATTCTCGTTGGTTTACAACGTGAAGAAGAAACCAAAGCGTAACGACCAACATCGTAACAAAACCGGACTCCGTTCGACTAAAGCGCGCAAAATAACAACAGATACTCGACAGCCATCTCTAGATCAGTGTTCAACTGGCACCTTTCGAATATCTTCCGAGCGAATCAGCCGCACTCTTTGTCTAGGATAACGTGGCTCTGATCTGTTGCTGCCGCGAATGCAAAACGACCATCAAAGCTCCATCCCGGAAACGAGATCGTACTATCCAACCTTTATAGCAAGCAAAACCTGCTTCTTCGTCCACTTCTTATGTGTTGAGTAGAACCAATCGCAATGGTATATAACTACCAAAGAAGTACGATAGTACGGATGCAGTGCGCGGAACTGCTCTTGATCTATCTGATCTCCGATCACTGATCACAATCAATTTGTAATCTGACAAATTCGATCGATTAAATTATTTCTCGTCCAAATTCGTCTCCGTGTTAGATGAACGAAAAATTGTTTTACCATTTTTACCTGTGTGGGTTTTGACCACGTCTTCAGATAGAGTTGAACCCGAGCACGGTTTACTATACCTTCTGACATGCTATCTAGTTTGCTATAGGACGGTCTGCACGTCATCATCGTGCAAGAGCGTCATCTTTATCTTCTCAGAATGCACCTACTACCGTACGAAGGTGGAACAAGGACTCTACCAATAAATATCCAAACATGTATCGTGGTAAAATGCCTAGGATATCTTCTACGTAGCTGCGTGTCAAATGGTGGTTGTACAGGATATAGGATTTTTTTTTTGCTATTTTCGATTTTGCTAAGAATTCGTAAAATTTGCGATAGCTGAATTAAGTTTATCTCAATGTTCTTCGGCAAAATTTCGATGTACCTATGAAATGGCACTTGGCTCTTGGAATTTTTTGAATTCGGTCATGATCTTGTCTTTCTAAACAATAAAAAAAAACCGTATACAAATAAGATTTACACTACGAATTCAAAGAACAAAATTGCAAAATTGAGCATTGTTAATTTTTGATAGTTACGTCTTCAGCCTTCAGCAAAACGTTTCTTTTACAAACTATTTACTTCAAATTTGATCAGGTGTGACTCCCAGAATAGATTCCCTTTATAATGGTACATTATTTCTGGTTTTGTTCGATTAATTCACAAATAATCAAATCAAACTTTGATCAACAAATAATCAAAAGTAGCGAAACGGATGCTCAAACGTTGAGCAAATCTTTCATCTCAACTCGGCAGTACAAGATTTTTGTTGAACAATATATTACCTTTGCTTCTTTCAACCGTTTTCAAATCACCATCATCTTACGTAGACAATTAAAACATTGTTGATGTTGCTGATGATGAGGTCGAAGTTCAGTTTTCTTGCAGAGCTCGCGTCCTTGACGTAGATAATGAGCATGCGAAAGGAGTTTCACCTAAACTAGACGACAGTGTCCCTCCAGTTCTGGTCCATCTTCCTTTGATGTTATTTTGTGTCCTCGGATTATTAGTGCGCAGTTAATACGATTAGCAAAGTTATACCCAAACGAAGTTAGCGTTGCCCTATGGAACTTGCGATATTAGTTTTAGACTAGTATAACTGGATAATAATGATTTAGCTTAAGACGACATCAAGAACATTTGTTTCACACACCAAGAGTGGATTTATGTTCGTCTGTATTGTGGCCATTACCAATTTTCGAATTAAGGTCTAAGCTCGTTTCTAGTTTCTCTAAAAAAAGAACGCGTACTGCGTTTGTTGCACAATATAATAGCGCGAGCAATTTATAATAAATTACCGTCGATCAACTTAAGTTTAATGTTGTAATTGTACCGGCATCAGTGATGTCTTGCGCGAAGGAGTTGTATGTGTTCGCTCTGGCCTAAGTGTGGATTTGGACGTACTTGGAGCGATTCTATTCTAACGTCGAATCTTCGTTGGCGGTGAATTTGGACGCGGTTTTTTCTTCGTCTCCACTTCGTGGCGAGTGGCATATAATAATAACAATAATCGTCTAGTCGACTGGTGCCAGATATGGCCCCAACATCAAATAGCGACAATGATGTTGTCTGGGCAACTCCGTTATGTGACCATCAACTAGCTACTTATGAACGATTAGTTAGAGAGTCCGCAATCCTAAAGATTGGTTGGAAACAGCACGCCATGCCGATCTATCCTGAGCTAATCCCTTCATCTCCCTATAGCTATTCATCTCAACGTCTTCAACTATCTGACTCACATACTCCAATCTAGGCCTACCTACCCCTCTCTTTCCCTCCACTCTACCTTCTATGATCAATTGCATAATCCCCCCATGCCTAAGAATATGCCCTACTAATCTGTCTCTCCTACGTTGTAACACTCTCCAAATACTTCTCTTCTCCCCTACTAACTCTAGTACAGCTTCATTTGTTACTTTATCTTCCCAACCAATCCTCATCATCCTCCTATAACACCACATTTCAAGTGCTTCTAATCTACGCTTCTCTTCCTTTCCTATAGTCCACGCCTCACACCCGTACAGTGCTACACTCCAAACATATACCTTCAGTAATCTTTTTCTAATACCCAAGTCAATATTTGATCTTAAAATCTGTTCTTTTTCTACGAATGCCTTCCTACCCTGTGCTATCCTACACTTTATATCTACCTTGCTTCGATTATCTTTTATGATTCTACTGCCTAAATAACAAAAATCTGACACTTCTTCGATTCTATTATCTCCTATTGTGATCCTCATTTTTCTACTGCATTCCTTTTTGTCACACCTCATCACTTTAGTTTTACCTATATTTATTTTCATGTTAAAATCCCTAGTCAATACTGCCTGCATACCATTCAGTACCCTTTCTAATTTCTTTTCGCTTTCTTCCAATATAGCTATATCGTCGGCGAATCTCAGCATATATATTTTCTCTCCCTGTACATTCACACCTACACTATACTCTTCTTTTACTTTGTTTATTGCATCTTCTATATATAGATTAAATATGAACGATATCTTAGAAAATTGAAATCAGAACCTATCGAAATAATCTCCCAAATTTTTTCCTACAAAATTATAAGTTTCTTTAAAGTTGTTTTTCATTAGAAGTTCCTAACCAACTTCTATCGCCTCCTATGTATTCATACGTTGTCTATATTTCAAACTCATCATGAATTCATCATCAACCAGTTATTTATGTTTTAATTTTTGGTTAAGATAATAGATCTTTTATTATTTACAAATTGGATCGTTGCTTTTGGTGAATACTGGTTTTCTTGTCTTTGGCCATACCACACCACACCATGACGTTGGCATAGTAAAGCGTAGCCAAAATGGCAACTTTGCCAACAATACAAGAAAAAAATTGTTTATTTCTCCATCGACGATGATCTATTCACTTGAACGTGATCAATGAAAATTGATCAAAAATAAATTGCTTGATGGAAAGTGACTTTTATCAGCTTGTTTTTTTTTAATGATATATTGGAGACGGTGGATTAAGTAATTGCTGTTTGCTAAAAATTCAAGGGCAATTTGATTTAATCGATAATTCATATCATCATCTTATCTTGACCTAGTGTAGTGAAGCGTTAAATTATTAACCATTCGTCGCCTGCCTTCGTCAAAATCAATAGAAAAATCCCGCGGCAAAATCCAACGAAAATCAGCGAAATTAATGTTCACGTTGTTTTTTTTTGGTTCAAATGATAACGAAAATGAACGCTGCTCTACTGACAGCTAACATAAATAAACGTCAAATCGGACAGAAGGGTTAGGAATTAACACAAAATCTTAACCAAAGGTCCATTGTCAAAAACTCAAATGCCAGGTGACATAAATAAACGTCAAAACTGACAGAAGGGTTAGGAATTAACACAAAATCTTAACCAAAGGTCAATTGTCAAAAACTCAAATGCCAGGTGACATAAATAAACGTCAAAACTGACAGAAGGGTTAGGAATTAACACAAAATCTTAACCAAAGGTCAATTGTCAAAAACTCAAATGCCTGGTGACATATATAAACGTCAAGACTGACAGAAGGGTTAGGAATTAACACGAAATCTTAACCAAAGGTCAATTGTCAAAAACTCAAATGCCTGGTGACATATATAAACGTCAAGACTGACAGAAGGGTTAGGAATTAACACAAATTTATTGAAACTCAGCTTTTGTGATACAATTTTGATTTTTGCGTTTCCCTACGATAATTTTGAGCCAAATTCGTTGAAACCATCGCCCCTGGAAATCCACGCCGCAGCACCATACCATAGAGTGTGCGTGCGTGCGTGCGTTTTTTTCCTCTCTTCGTACAAAAACATTTACGCGCAAGATAGACCGACTCTTGATGGTGAATCGACCTTGAACTCGCGAGCTTGACAACGAAGAAGAAAAAAATCACGACCACAGCGCGTCGTGATCTAGGTGTTATAATACCAAGAGCGAACGAAGAGATTATGCTTACCACGACGATATGCACGATGGTAGTAATGATGATGATGGCAAGAGCCGCGGGATTTTGGTTATTATTGCAAAAGAAATTGTCTTGTGTCGAACATAGAGTGTGATTCGAATGAACTACTCTATACGCTGATTTTTTTTCAACTAGTCTAAAGTCGAAATTTTGAGATTTTCAAAAATATCTTGGTTTTTTTTTTCGATTTTATGTTGTTCACCCTCAATGATTTTTGCACTAAATGAATTATCACGTATTTATTTTGGCTGACTGTTGTAATTTTTTTTTGCTAGGATAAACTCAACCTAATCAATTATTTTTAATGGGTGTCGTACGATTTTGAAATATTATTAATCTTCGATGATTTTGCGACGATGTGCTAAAATTGATCAGGTCATTGTTAAATTTTTACAAACACGTTCGCGATATAATAAAATTTTAACATGGACGTACAAAATATTGAATTAATTCATTTTTTTCTTTGTTTCAGGTGAGTCCACAATTATTTGCTCCAAAAAAGAAAAAAGCATCAAGTAGTAAGTGAATTAAAAAAAAATATATTTCAACTCCAAAGATTTGCGGCCTTTGTGTATGATATTTACTTATATTTCGAACACTCGGTATACGACAATTTTCACCGCTTTTTAACACTTTACAATACGGAATATGTAAAATACAAGCGGCAACAGAACAGGCAGCCGTCTGCTCCGCCGCTGTATTTGCTCAGAAACGAAATAAAATGAACAACGTATTTATTACACCGTAGTAAGATATTCGTAAACCCGTTAATTTCGTCTGTAACAACGGCCGCCGTCGTATTATCCGAGATGACACATACCAGTTCAATAAAAATCAGCATTTTCGGTGCACAAAGCACTTCTGGTCCGAGTGAAACACACACAATATTTTTTCTTCGCCAAATAATCTTAAGTTAATTACTGCAAAAACTTTATATTATATAATAAAGTGCTGCCGCCAGTAGTGACTTAAGTAAGTAACAACTTAAGTATGATGGTATAAACTATAATAAAAATGTACTAAATTAACGTTTTTATAAAAAACTTTGTCAGAAAACTTAGTCCGGAGACTAAATTTGTAATTTCCGGTGCATTTTTTAAATTAAACGCATCGTCGTTAATACTTGATAAAATTACGCCGTGACAACCGTAATTATTAAACATATTTCGCATGAAATTTGTTCAATTTTTCGTTATACGATTTGTTTTTTTACTTTTCAATTTTGAGCGGTTCGGTTGCGAGTGCGTTCTTTTCTTCCCATCTCTGTATGTAGCCAAGCAAATTGGCGCCTATATCGTAAAATACGAATCACCAAAGAAACGAATTCGTCTGTTGAAAATTTACTGTTGTTCTTATATGTATGAAGATTTGATATAATATTTTGTGATACATGTCTGGGTACTATATAATCCTATATGTTCTCGTACCTATTTAATTGCGACAAAGAAGATTAAACTGGAAAATTGCTGGCGCCATTGTTTTAAGTACTATATAAAATATAAACGGCTTATTGGAAGTATAATGTTACAGTACCACGTATTGTAACATGAAATATGTATATATGGATTTTTAATTTTTTGTTGTGAAAACAGTTTTCTATGCATTTTTTTGGCTGGAAAGAATTTTTTTTTGTAAAAATGTTCCTAACTGCAAATTGTACAACATCATATTTCTTCTGATGGAAAATTTACTAACGAGGGCAAAACTTCAGAAGGGATTTTTTTTTTTATAGACATACAGCTGGGGATAGATCAACTGTATTTTAATCCTACAATTTGGTGGTGTGACTTAATTAAAATCACCACGAATTCAACAATTTTTTTCTTCCAATATAAAGACAAGATTGGAATGGAGGGAAATCAGAAATGGGTTAACTACAGCAGCAAATGAAGTATTAGGCACAAAGAAAAGGGCAGGTAGGAGGGAATGGATCACGGAAGAAATAGTTGAAATGATAGAAGCAAGAAGGAAAATTAAAATTGGAAACACAGAAGCAGGACAGAAAAAATATAAGGAACTAAGGAACTTAATTAATAGGAAATGCAAGCTAGCGAAAGAAGAGTGGATAAAAGGAAATTGTGAGGATATTGAGGAGGATATGAGAAGAGGTAAAGTAGATTTGGGCTACAGGAAAATTAAGTGACATTTTTCTAAAGTAAAACCAAAGGGTAACATTATATGTGATAAGCAGGGTAAGGAACTCACAGAAAATAAGGAAAAAGCTAGAAGATGGAAGGAATATCTTGAAGATTTATATAAAGGTAGGCAGGACATGGAGGAGCTAGAAAGTGTGGAACAGATAGATGAGGATGACTTAGGTCCTAGCATACTTAGGTCAGAGTTTCATAGAGCATTAAATGATTTACGGAATAACAAAGCAGCGGGGATTGATATGATACCAGCCGAATTAATAAAACACGCAGGGGAAAAAATGCAGGAGCGATTATACAGGTTAGTTTGTAAAATATATGAGAAGGGAGAAGTACCACAGGATTTTCAGCGTAGTAGAATAGTAACAATGCCGAAGAAAATAGGAGCTAATTTGTGTGAGAACTATAGGACCATTAGTCTACTATCACATGCATCGAAGATATTGTTAAAGATTATTTATAGGAGATTAGAAAATAAAGTAGAGGAAAGGCTAGGAGAAGATCAGTTTGGTTTTAGGAAAAACAGAGGGACGAGGGAGGCGATTTTAGCACTAAGAACAGTAGTAGAAAAAAGAATGAGGGTAGGAAAGGTAACTTGCATAGCTTTTGTAGATTTAGAAAAGGCATTTGATAATGTAGATTGGGACATAATGTTTAGAATTTTAAAAGAAACGGGTATAGATTATAAGGATAGGAGAATAATTTTTAATTTATATAAACACCAAACTGCCTTAGTTAGAATTGAGGGGGAAGAAGAGGTAGCAAAAATAGGGAAGGGAGTCCGGCAAGGATGTACACTCTCACCGTTATTATTTAATCTATATATAGAAGATGCAATAAACAAAGTAAAAGAAGAGTATAGTGTAGGTGTGAATGTACAGGGAGAGAAAATATATATGTTGAGATTCGCCGACGATATAGCTATATTGGAAGAAAGCGAAAAGAATTTAGAAAGGGTATTGAATGGTATGCAGGCAGTATTGACTAGGGATTTTAACATGAAAATAAATATAGGTAAAACTAAAGTGATGAGGTGTGACAAAAAGGAATGCAGTAGAAAAATGAAGATCTCAATAGGAGATAATAGAATCGAAGAAGTGTCAGATTTTTGTTATTTAGGCAGTAGAATCACAAAAGATAATCGAAGCAAGGTAGATATAAAGTGTAGGATAGCACAGGGTAGGAAGGCATTCGTAGAAAAAGAACAGATTTTAAGATCAAATATTGACTTGGGTATTAGAAAAAGATTACTGAAGGTATATGTTTGGAGTGTAGCACTGTACGGGTGTGAGGCGTGGACTATAGGAAAGGAAGAGAAGCGTAGATTAGAAGCACTTGAAATGTGGTGTTATAGGAGGATGATGAGGATTGGTTGGGAAGATAAAGTAACAAATGAAGCTGTACTAGAGTTAGTAGGGGAGAAGAGAAGTATCTGGAGAGTGTTACAGCGTAGGAGAGACAGATTAGTAGGGCATATTCTTAGGCATGGGGGGATGATGCAACTGATCATAGAAGGTAGAGTGGAGGGAAAGAGAGGGGTAGGTAGGCCTAGATTGGAGTATGTGAGTCAGATAGTTGAAGACGTTGAGATGAATAGCTATAGGGAGATGAAGGGATTAGCTCAGGATAGATCGGCATGGCGTGCTGTTTCCAACCAATCTTTAGGATTGCGGACTCTTTAACTAACTAAAGACAAGTAAAATAATTTGCGAAATATCTTTCAATTTCGATGGAAAAATAAAATTCCAATGTCGAGGTAAATTATTATCTAGATGTTGAAAATATTTCGAGAAGTACTCGAGTGAAATTTTGCGTGGATACGATCAATAAAAGATGGTATGTGGTTCTATAAAAAAAAGTCACGTTATAATGTTGCATGTTGTTATATATTGCCATCAGAATGGCAACAACGTGATGAGAGTAAATGAAGGATATTTTCCCCATGTTGCCAGTAAATTATCTTATTGTGTAGAATTTCGTGGAAAGCCTTCGTCCTTTCGTATCTTTAGATAGAAAATCGTATTGACAATAATTGTATAATATACCACATAACAGCAAATCGTTTATTTAAGGGGGCAGTTTGCAATGTTCATTTTTTATTTAAAAAAAACATGGTATTTTTTGAGTCATTTTTTTTTTTATTGAAATATTAACACATATTAAAAAATTAGGTAAAAGAGATTTTTGATGTATTAACTACGTTTTAAATATTCAAAATTGAATTAATTTTGTCACAATTTTTTTTATCTACTTGTGGAGACTTCCAAAAACGAACACCAATAAAAAAATGTGCCCATTCCCCTAAGTACCTAGGTTACTTATTTGGAACAACTGAACGAACAAATTTACACTACTGGACTATGTTCAACAAAAAATCTCTCGACTAAAATTTACAAAACCCCTTTTAAGCTAGAAATAAACTTTGACATCACATATTTGACCATAAGACAGATTAGAACGTACAAATTCACGCTTAACTAATTAAAATCAAATTATAAACCGCCCGTTAACATAACCATTTTTAATAAATTCTCGAATCCCTTAAATATCATAACAAATCACATTTCGCGTAATACCATCATTTACTCTACCTTCTACCGCAACACCCTGTATACCTATATCAACCTTCAACCCGACAACAACAACACGTTTAATAAATCACAATAGTTCACGCGTGCTATTTGTCTTGAACGTCAGAACGTGCGCGGCGTTTACTTTTGGCTTGTTGTTTCGAGTCTTTGTTTCTTTGACAGATGTCAACTGTCACCAGCGAGTGTACTAAATTCCGTCCAGTAATTGGCGTGCGCCCTGCCACGTAATATAAAGCGAAATTGCACTTAAATTAAATTAAGACACCTCTTCACCGCCCGATATGTTACGTATGTATATTTGGTGCGCAGCCACATTGTGTGCGCGTTTACAAATATAATGCATTTGGGAGCATTGTCCGAAATATTGTAGATGGAGATTAGGCAAGATTCGATGGTCAGTTATGTTTTGTATCGATAGTTTGAGCAGCCGTTTTGTCGGCAGCGTTCGAATATTTCAATAATTTTTTCATTATTTTGTAATGCAACGTTTGAATCGTGAAACTTTCATCACTTTTAAATTAACGTGTGATGTTTAATTTTGTAGGCGCCATCTATATTACAATTCTGAATTTACAATTTCTAATTTGTAACGCAAATTTGTCACTTTTTAACTTCGCTAGTGCTTTGTAATTTTTGAGCCAAGATATTTTTTGGTGAACATAGTCCAGTAGTATAAATATGTTCGTTCTGTGTTTCAAATATTCCAACCTACTTCACTATACCTAGCGGATTATTGAAAAATTGTTTATCAAATTCGCGATGAACGGGTTGAAAGAATGTAAATTTTGTGTATGATGCACTAGTGGGTGCATTTCTATTTGTCGATGGCTCACTCAGCTGTATCAGATTCATTTCGTTGATCTCTCACACCGCGTGTATCTTCACGTCCCTGAATCGGTGGCATTCAAATTCTCTATACCACTCACTGTGTCCTCACTTAACCACGGTATCGATTCATCCAGTGTATTTGAGATCGTTGGAAGGTTATGTTGTCCACCGTGTTTCTTTAACGCCCTTTGCCTGGCTCGATACTCTCTACTTCATGCCAAGGTACTTGTTGGCACTTTTCTTGGGGGTTTATTCGCTTTCTTCCGTTCTCTAAAGGCTCGCACTCTGTCTGTACTTGTCTTTTTCTCTATTTCATACAATGGAAATTGTTAGCTAAAAGATGAAGCTGTGTTTGTGTAATATAGTGAAGATACACGCGGTGTAAGAGATCAACGAAATGAATCTGAAGCCATCGATAAATAGAAATGCACCCACTAGTGCATCATACACAAAATTTATATTCTTTCAAGCTGCTCATCGCGAATTTGATAAACAAATTGTTAGTTAAAAGATTAAGCTGTGTTTGTGTAATATATAATAAAATACGCAAACGTCTACTGGTTGCCTTATGCTACGTATACGCATAGTACACGCGGCGCATGCGCGCAGCGTGCCTATGATGTGTGCGACGGAGAAAGTAGATACGATTCTCCCTCTCTTTCCTCTCAACTGGCGGTTGGAGTCGGAGAAAGAGAAGCGTTTCACTTTTCGTGACATTCAGGCCAATTTGCCCTACCGCGCCTATAGAAGTTTCACTTCAAAAAATCTTTACAGAAAAGAAGCTCAAAACTAACAAAGCTAACATCCCCAGATTCTACTTTTACCTAATCCAAACCTTTCCAAATGAGTATTTAAAATATTACACCCTCACGATTTTTCTGCAAAAAAAATTCTTGGCTCAAAATTTACCAGCACGGTGCAAACTATCCTCTTAAAGAGTCGCTACTTCTAATCATTTTATGTTCATCACGACAACATGGCAGAACAACTATGTAACAATATTCAAGACCAATTTCGCAACATGATACTCTTTTATCTTGCACAATTCACAATCGGTTCGAACAGTTGCTCGCGTTTATATTTACATCAAAGGACAATGGGGAAGACTTGACCAACTCTATTTTCACTTGCCAGCGAACAGAACGCACTTCCACACTATACAATATCATCATCGCTTATGTTTACGTGGCGTTCTCGTACCGCCTTTGTGCCGTCCCCATAATCCCATCCCATCGGGAATATAAAGAGCTTGTGCCTCGTCCTCTTTCTCTGCACACTCTCCTCCGCCACCACCGCGCAACTTTGCGAAAGATCAATTTAATACATTACCGCGACTCTTCTCACAACTTATCCCATATAACATCGAAATGTAAACAAGTGGGACAAACCACGGGACGATTTTTTAAATTTCATAACTTTTGCATCCACTATTTTTGGTGCCTCATTTACTTTATTGAATGGACCTACCTAAAAGCTGGTGACATGATTTTTGGACACGTCTTTTCTTGGATGAAGACGAATTCTTCAATTATATATGTATATATAAATGAGGCAAGTACTTTAACAGGCAACAAATGACGATCATTTTTATTATTATCATTGATTTATGTCGTATGATGTCACCCTGTAAGATGAGCGAATAATCTTCTAATAATCTGGTTCCAGAATGGAGTAGCGTAATTTTGTGAGCGAATGCAAAAGTGCACAACGCATGTGCGTTCTACGCACAAATTATGGCAGATTTTAATAGTTGCACAATTTTACGACAACTGCGCGCTCGAACACAAAGACACAAAGAAGAGCATCTCCCATAATAGCCGAAACACATCGCCACACTTTATCCAGATGATGCAAGAACGAAATGTCACGAAATAAAGAGGAATAGTGTTATTAATGACGGCTATAAATATCCAGTGAGTAAGTAATTGTATAAATATGCCAATACTTCGTTGGAGCTCTTTGTATAATTGATCATTTCGCATGGCCAATAAAACTAATTTATCGATCGGAAGATTAATGCTTACGAGAAATGTTGTTAAGAAGCGGGTAGAATATTAGAAGAATATTTTGTCCATGTGACTTCTTTTGCCAACATGAAAAGGAAAGAAAGAAGTCTGAGGATGACGCATAAATGCAGGGAATTTGAACATCGAACCCAACACAATTTTGAAATGAGGACATTATGAATTAATGTAAACCTTCCTGTATGTCCAGGATCAATATCCTCATTATAAATTCCGTTCTAGTCATTTACGTCATCACGCTGCCAACTGATTTCTATTACCACTCACAATGAACACATGCTCCGCAATTATTCAAATCTCAGTGCACCGAATGGTATTTCCAAGAATTCGGCAACGGCAATGCTCCCATGCAGTTAAAAACGTCTATAATGCAACTAGGAATCCGTCTTTCAATATGACGACTACACCTGTTATGTTCGTACAAATGGTAGCGTTCAGGTGCTCATGATGTGTATCAGTTCAAGGTGATACCATCGCCACCTCCACCACCACCACCACCTCCACCACTGCCACTTTGCTTGGTAGTACCGTGGTTGTCATTGCTGCAACTAGACTATTGTATCCGACTGAACAGTGAACATGCGCGACAATTATGTACAATGCAATTGTCGTGGTCTATGGATTGTTCCAAGACAAGGTAGTTGCTATTCCCAGTCGAACTGTACAGTCTGCTGTTAGTTTATCACCCGCTCCTGTTTTCTGCATCGCCATTATAAGGTACTCCTTCGCCAGGCGCGAAGTTCATCCAATCCGTAGTTTTGGTCCGAATTTGGATTCTTCAATTTGATCGAATCTTTCCAGAATTTTGATATGTGTTGACCAGCGTTTATTTCGACAGATATTTGGATTTTGTAATACTTCTTGACCTGAACCAATCTTACATTTTTCCAAAATGTTAACCTGACTGACCGTAAGAACGATATTCATTTTAGAACAAATGTATTTCAACAGGTATTTGGATTTTTAACAGTAATATTGATTTGGTTTGAATTTAATGACATCTCTCTTCTAATATTTGATCCCGAGTTAAAGTAATAGATTTATTTCAAACATTTGCGAGCAGATATTTCGTTTTCTGAATTTGGTATTGATTTGTTTCTGCATTTGATGATCTAACCTGACCAATATTTCATCCTGAGGTAACGAACATTTTTGGACCAATTGTTTTCAAATTGTGAAAACTGACCTCCACCTTACCTCGATATGTTGACCTGGGCTAACAAACGTTTATATTTTTAAGCAGCTTTACCTTTTTGATTTTGATTCCGGAATATTTTACTAAAAAAATGATTAAATACAACACTCATTTGTACCTTTTGCATTATTTTCGAAACTGATTTGGGAAACTGTCCAAATAATTTGTCACTTCTGGGAATGTTTGGATGAAGTTGGATGAATTTGCGGAACCCGCTCAAAGATTGTGTATTTGTAAACCATCGAAAAGAACGTTTGCTAGTGCTAATAGACAAATTGGAAGTCTTTTGAATTTGCAACAAACTTTACGAACCTGTAATCTCTGATTTAGACCGTGTTTGAAACCACGATGGTCTCAGATGCTGCAACACAATTGTTGCCTCATCCTAACATTGACTAGTGGTTTACCTTCTCTTTAATATGTGCATATATTAGCTTGGTTCGTACATAGTGTTGCAGAAATATAAGTTCGCTAATTGGCGCCAGAGTAAAAACTGATTCATGTACGATTAATGTGAAGTTAATCAAAAAAAAATCTTCTACCAACGCCTTCCGATAATCAAAAGACACCTTCTCTTTTATAATAACCATTTTCCAAGATTAGCTATTAACTTTTATTATGGTCTTTGTGAGGTAGCAAATTTCTATAAACAATGAAAGGAACTGCAGATTGCTATAAGTACTTCTTCGTCAGTTTGATGATACGCTACCCAATATCACAAATATTCGCTTCCTTTTCGTTTTAGTCGTTACAATCGAACTCTGTATATTCCATCGATGTTGAAACAGACTGAGCACGATGTCTGGTACCTTGTCTGATACGAGAAGGTGTGCTGTTAATAGTTACTGCCATTGCAAGAACGAATGGTAACCACAATTCAATGCTCTCTAGCTGCTAGCAACCAGCATTCTAAAGATATCTTCTATCCTATACACGCGCGTATGTACCCAATATGTCCATCCACGATCTAGCAAAGAATCCACGTCCAGTTGGCAAGGGCACTTAGTGGTACCATATTAAAATCTTCATCGTAACGCTGCGGGATGTGACGGAATAGTGCATCGTGTTTGTGTGGTTGTGCCAAACTCGCGATGAAAAAAAAACTAGAAAGTGACGACTAATGACGCCGTGGTCGTTGCTGGACGAAGGCCGAATATCGGCTAGGCGAGGTACTTTGTCTATTAGTTCTGTTATTATTATTGCTTCGCCTAGCTTCGATGACCTGAGTTAGTCAAAAATATGCTCGGCTACAGCACTTTTATCTTGTCTATTTAATCTGAAATGAACTAAATGCTCCTAAAATCTAGTTTCAATTGGTCTACGTGTTTGTCTTCTATATATACTATAGGACAAAATACCTTCGAAATGCGCATCTAGCTACTTAAGCTACTAATAATTCTATGCCGTTTTGGACATTTTGACTACAACGATGCAATTTTGTATGCGTATTTTCTGCAGTGAGGAATTTTGAAGAAGCAATTACTATAAAAATATTGGTTCATCAAAAGTTGTAAATCTTCATTTTGTCTAAATGTTTACATTTACTTGATGGCTCGTCCAAGAATATATTTCCCTTTAAATATCGAACTTACAAAGCTGGAAGAAGGAATTCCAAATGTTCCTCAATTAATCAATTTCTGATTTCACAATTACTTCCTCGAATTCCCATTTATATCGCCTAATTAAACGATGGGAATTTCAAATCTCTTCACCAAAGCAGCTGTAACGTCACCTTTAGCACGACAGCCATTACAAATTGCTCGCAAAATGATGTTAATGATGCAAAATCGCTATTGCAATTAGAAAATGTACTTAAGCGAGGTGTTTATGGTCATACATAGTTCTTCTGCCACGGAATGTTTCATTACCAAGGCACATTTGGACACGTGTAAAGATGAAATTGCGGGGGAAAAATCACTGACCTCCCCGAGCCACCAGGACAAAACAATAAGAGCGAAATAACGATTCTCTTCTATGCATCTACATTTCATTATGCTGAAGAGTTTTCTTGAACTGTTGGAAAGTTAAAAAGTGCTTGCTATTTCTGTTTGTAAAGACTAAAAAAAGAAATGACTAGAGCCTGGTTTTTTATGCACATTCTTTGTTTCGCCAGAATTGCCATGTAATAAATTATTACAGTTTCCTGTAAACAGGCCAAAGAAAATCCATTACCACACTTCAATGACGTTCATATGCAAACTGTGCAATTAATAAATGTTTTTTATATTCATCTAACAATTGAACCCCCACTAGAAGAAAACAACAAATTAGATATTTCCAAATCCCTTCTTCAACGTTGGAAACCTTCTATTTTCGAATCCTCCACAACCTAATCAGAAGGTGATTTCCACTTGAAGTGCAGGTGCATACAAAGACTTCAAACTCTAATCGCTACTTCTATACAAACGCGCTGAAAGAATCTTCAACAGCGGGCACGTTCATTGTTGATGAGCGATTGGTCGAAACCCCACTAGAAGAAAACAACAAATTAGATATTTCCAAATCCCTTCTTCAACGTTGGAAACCTTCTATTTTCGAATCCTCCACAGCCTAATCAAAAGGTGATTTCCACTTGAAGTGCAGGTGCATACAAAGACTTCAAACTCTAATCGCTACTTCTATACAAACGCGCTGAAAGAATCTTCCACAGCGGGCACGTTCATTGTTGATGAGCGGTTGGTCGAACCCCCACTAGAAGAAAACAACAAATTAGATATTTCCAAATCCTTTCTTCAATGTTGGAAATCTTCTATTTTCGAATCCTCCACAGCCTAATCAAAAGGTGATTTCCACTTGAAGTGCAGGTGCATACAAAGACTTCAAACTCTAATCGCTACTTCTATACAAACGCGCTGAAAGAATCTTCAACAGCGGGCACGTTCATTGTTGATGAGCGGTTGGTCGAAACCCCACTAGAAGAAAACAACAAATTAGATATTTCCAAATCCCTTCTTCAACGTTGGAAATCTTCTATTTTCGAATCCTCCACAGCCTAATCAAAAGGTGATTTCCACTTGAAGTGCAGGTGCATACAAAGACTTCAAACTCTAATCGCTACTTCTATACAAACGCGCTGAAAGAATCTTCCACAGCGGGCACGTTCATTGTTGATGAGCGGTTGGTCGAACCCCCACTAGAAGAAAACAACAAATTAGATATTTCCAAATCCTTTCTTCAATGTTGGAAATCTTCTATTTTCGAATCCTCCACAGCCTAATCAAAAGGTGATTTCCACTTGAAGTGCAGGTGCATACAAAGACTTCAAACTCTAATCGCTACTTCTATACAAACGCGCTGAAAGAATCTTCAACAGCGGGCACGTTCATTGTTGATGAGCGATTGGTCGAAACCCCACTAGAAGAAAACAACAAATTAGATATTTCCAAATCCCTTCTTCAACGTTGGAAATCTTCTATTTTCGAATCCTCCACAGCCTAATCAAAAGGTGATTTCCACTTGAAGTGCAGGTGCATACAAAGACTTCAAACTCTAATCGCTACTTCTATACAAACGCGCTGAAAGAATCTTCAACAGCGGGCACGTTCATTGTTGATGAGCGGTTGGTCGAAACCCCACTAGAAGAAAACAACAAATTAGATATTTCCAAATCCCTTCTTCAACGTTGGAAATCTTCTATTTTCGAATCCTCCACAGCCTAATCAAAAGGTGATTTCCACTTGAAGTGCAGGTGCATACAAAGACTTCAAACTCTAATCGCTACTTCTATACAAACGCGCTGAAAGAATCTTCCACAGCGGGCACGTTCATTGTTGATGAGCGGTTGGTCGAACCCCCACTAGAAGAAAACAACAAATTAGATATTTCCAAATCCTTTCTTCAATGTTGGAAATCTTCTATTTTCGAATCCTCCACAGCCTAATCAAAAGGTGATTTCCACTTGAAGTGCAGGTGCATACAAAGACTTCAAACTCTAATCGCTACTTCTATACAAACGCGCTGAAAGAATCTTCAACAGCGGGCACGTTCATTGTTGATGAGCGATTGGTCGAAACCCCACTAGAAGAAAACAACAAATTAGATATTTCCAAATCCCTTCTTCAACGTTGGAAACCTTCTATTTTCGAATCCTCCACAGCCTAATCAAAAGGTGATTTCCACTTGAAGTGCAGGTGCATACAAAGACTTCAAACTCTAATCGCTACTTCTATACAAACGCGCTGAAAGAATCTTCCACAGCGGGCACGTTCATTGTTGATGAGCGGTTGGTCGAACCCCCACTAGAAGAAAACAACAAATTAGATATTTCCAAATCCTTTCTTCAATGTTGGAAATCTTCTATTTTCGAATCCTCCACAGCCTAATCAAAAGGTGATTTCCACTTGAAGTGCAGGTGCATACAAAGACTTCAAACTCTAATCGCTACTTCTATACAAACGCGCTGAAAGAATCTTCAACAGCGGGCACGTTCATTGTTGATGAGCGGTTGGTCGAAACCCCACTAGAAGAAAACAACAAATTAGATATTTCCAAATCCCTTCTTCAACGTTGGAAATCTTCTATTTTCGAATCCTCCACAGCCTAATCAAAAGGTGATTTCCACTTGAAGTGCAGGTGCATACAAAGACTTCAAACTCTAATCGCTACTTCTATACAAACGCGCTGAAAGAATCTTCCACAGCGGGCACGTTCATTGTTGATGAGCGGTTGGTCGAACCCCCACTAGAAGAAAACAACAAATTAGATATTTCCAAATCCTTTCTTCAATGTTGGAAATCTTCTATTTTCGAATCCTCCACAGCCTAATCAAAAGGTGATTTCCACTTGAAGTGCAGGTGCATACAAAGACTTCAAACTCTAATCGCTACTTCTATACAAACGCGCTGAAAGAATCTTCAACAGCGGGCACGTTCATTGTTGATGAGCGGTTGGTCGAAACCCCACTAGAAGAAAACAACAAATTAGATATTTCCAAATCCCTTCTTCAACGTTGGAAATCTTCTATTTTCGAATCCTCCACAGCCTAATCAAAAGGTGATTTCCACTTGAAGTGCAGGTGCATACAAAGACTTCAAACTCTAATCGCTACTTCTATACAAACGCGCTGAAAGAATCTTCCACAGCGGGCACGTTCATTGTTGATGAGCGGTTGGTCGAATCCCCACTAGAAGAAAGCAACAAATTAGATATTTCCAAATCCCTTCTTCAACGTTGGAAATCTTCAATTTTCGAATCCTCTACAGCCTAATCAAAAGGTGATTTCCACTTGAAGTGCAGGTGCATACAAAGACTTCAAACTCTAATCGCTACTTCTATACAAACGCGCTGAAAGAATCTTCCACAGCGGGCACGTTCATTGTTGATGAGCGGTTGGTCGAACCCCCACTAGAAGAAAACAACAAATTAGATATTTCCAAATCCTTTCTTCAATGTTGGAAATCTTCTATTTTCGAATCCTCCACAGCCTAATCAAAAGGTGATTTCCACTTGAAGTGCAGGTGCATACAAAGACTTCAAACTCTAATCGCTACTTCTATACAAACGCGCTGAAAGAATCTTCAACAGCGGGCACGTTCATTGTTGATGAGCGGTTGGTCGAAACCCCACTAGAAGAAAACAACAAATTAGATATTTCCAAATCCCTTCTTCAACGTTGGAAATCTTCTATTTTCGAATCCTCCACAGCCTAATCAAAAGGTGATTTCCACTTGAAGTGCAGGTGCATACAAAGACTTCAAACTCTAATCGCTACTTCTATACAAACGCGCTGAAAGAATCTTCCACAGCGGGCACGTTCATTGTTGATGAGCGGTTGGTCGAACCCCCACTAGAAGAAAACAACAAATTAGATATTTCCAAATCCTTTCTTCAATGTTGGAAATCTTCTATTTTCGAATCCTCCACAGCCTAATCAAAAGGTGATTTCCACTTGAAGTGCAGGTGCATACAAAGACTTCAAACTCTAATCGCTACTTCTATACAAACGCGCTGAAAGAATCTTCAACAGCGGGCACGTTCATTGTTGATGAGCGGTTGGTCGAAACCCCACTAGAAGAAAACAACAAATTAGATATTTCCAAATCCCTTCTTCAACGTTGGAAATCTTCTATTTTCGAATCCTCCACAGCCTAATCAAAAGGTGATTTCCACTTGAAGTGCAGGTGCATACAAAGACTTCAAACTCTAATCGCTACTTCTATACAAACGCGCTGAAAGAATCTTCCACAGCGGGCACGTTCATTGTTGATGAGCGGTTGGTCGAACCCCCACTAGAAGAAAACAACAAATTAGATATTTCCAAATCCTTTCTTCAATGTTGGAAATCTTCTATTTTCGAATCCTCCACAGCCTAATCAAAAGGTGATTTCCACTTGAAGTGCAGGTGCATACAAAGACTTCAAACTCTAATCGCTACTTCTATACAAACGCGCTGAAAGAATCTTCAACAGCGGGCACGTTCATTGTTGATGAGCGGTTGGTCGAAACCCCACTAGAAGAAAACAACAAATTAGATATTTCCAAATCCCTTCTTCAACGTTGGAAATCTTCTATTTTCGAATCCTCCACAGCCTAATCAAAAGGTGATTTCCACTTGAAGTGCAGGTGCATACAAAGACTTCAAACTCTAATCGCTACTTCTATACAAACGCGCTGAAAGAATCTTCCACAGCGGGCACGTTCATTGTTGATGAGCGGTTGGTCGAATCCCCACTAGAAGAAAGCAACAAATTAGATATTTCCAAATCCCTTCTTCAACGTTGGAAATCTTCAATTTTCGAATCCTCTACAGCCTAATCAAAAGGTGATTTCCACTTGAAGTGCAGGTGCATACAAAGACTTCAAACTCTAATCGCTACTTCTATACAAACGCGCTGAAAGAATCTTCCACAGCGGGCACGTTCATTGTTGATGAGCGGTTGGTCGAACCCCCACTAGAAGAAAACAACAAATTAGATATTTCCAAATCCTTTCTTCAATGTTGGAAATCTTCTATTTTCGAATCCTCCACAGCCTAATCAAAAGGTGATTTCCACTTGAAGTGCAGGTGCATACAAAGACTTCAAACTCTAATCGCTACTTCTATACAAACGCGCTGAAAGAATCTTCAACAGCGGGCACGTTCATTGTTGATGAGCGGTTGGTCGAAACCCCACTAGAAGAAAACAACAAATTAGATATTTCCAAATCCCTTCTTCAACGTTGGAAATCTTCTATTTTCGAATCCTCCACAGCCTAATCAAAAGGTGATTTCCACTTGAAGTGCAGGTGCATACAAAGACTTCAAACTCTAATCGCTACTTCTATACAAACGCGCTGAAAGAATCTTCCACAGCGGGCACGTTCATTGTTGATGAGCGGTTGGTCGAACCCCCACTAGAAGAAAACAACAAATTAGATATTTCCAAATCCTTTCTTCAATGTTGGAAATCTTCTATTTTCGAATCCTCCACAGCCTAATCAAAAGGTGATTTCCACTTGAAGTGCAGGTGCATACAAAGACTTCAAACTCTAATCGCTACTTCTATACAAACGCGCTGAAAGAATCTTCCACAGCGGGCACGTTCATTGTTGATGAGCGGTTGGTCGAAACCCCACTAGAAGAAAACAACAAATTAGATATTTCCAAATCCCTTCTTCAACGTTGGAAATCTTCTATTTTCGAATCCTCCACAGCCTAATCAAAAGGTGATTTCCACTTGAAGTGCAGGTGCATACAAAGACTTCAAACTCTAATCGCTACTTCTATACAAACGCGCTGAAAGAATCTTCCACAGCGGGCACGTTCATTGTTGATGAGCGGTTGGTCGAACCCCCACTAGAAGAAAACAACAAATTAGATATTTCCAAATCCCTTCTTCAACGTTGGAAATCTTCTATTTTCGAATCCTCCACAGCCTAATCAAAAGGTGATTTTCACTTGAAGTGCAGGTGCATACAAAGACTTCAAACTCTAATCGCTACTTCTTTCTATACAAACGCGCTGAAAGAATCTTCAACAGCGGGCACGTTCATTGTTGATGAGCGGTTGGTCGAACCCCCACTAGAAGAAAACAACAAATTGGATATTTCCAAATCCCTTCTTCAACGTTGGAAATCTTCTATTTTCGAATCCTCCACAGCCTAATCAAAAGGTGATTTCCACTTGAAGTGCAGGTGCATACAAAGACTTCAAACTCTAATCGCTACTTCTATACAAACGCGCTGAAAGAATCTTCAACAGCGGCACACTTATTGTTGATGAGCGGTTGGTCGAACCCCCACTAGAAGAAAACATCAAATTAGATATTTCCAAATCCCTTCTTCAACGTAGGAAACCTTCTATTTTCGAATCCTCCACAGCCTAATCAAAAGGTGATTTCTACTTGAAGTGCAGGTGCATACAAAGACTTCAAACTCTAATCGCTACTTCTATACAAACGCGCTGAAAGAATCTTCAACAGCGGGCACGTTCATTGTTGATGAGCGGTTGGTCGAACCCCCACTAGAAGAAAACAACAAATTGGATATTTCCAAATCCCTTCTTCAACGTAGGAAACCTTCTATTTTCGAATCCTCCACAGCCTAATCAAAAGGTGATTTCCACTTGACGTGCAGTTGCATACAAAGACTTCAAACTCTAATCGCTACTTCTATACAAACGCGCTGAAAGAATCTTCAACAGCGGGCACGTTCATTGTTGATGAGCGGTTGGTCTTGGAGGTGGCAGTGAAGGTTCAACTGATGATGGTGGTGGTGGTGATGATGGCGGCAATAATAGCTTAGCCACCATGAGCTGCATTTTTCGACGGTACGGAGGCAACATTAACATCAACAGCAACGGAGATCGCGCTGGAACGGCAACCTGGTTATTCTTGCGGAACGACGCATATTATAAAATACATAACAAGAGTATGAACATGACTTTAAAGTGCGCCGACCGTGCAGTATTTTATGTATACAGGATGTTGCGGAAGACGGTTTTTGTTTGTGTGGGCATTGGAAATGGTTATACAAGAAAGTAATTGGGAATTTTGTTTGGATCGATTGGTTTGTATCAGGATTGTTTTAGTTCGGATTCTTTAAGATGAGATTATATAAGTCGCGAGTTGGTGTTGAATTGCCAAAGGTCAGTTTAAAATCTCAACGTCTAAAAAATCCTGTTGTCCAAAAATAAGAATTTTTCTAAATATTGACAAACCTTCCAAGTCCAAAAACAAATTTTCTGCAACCAAATGATATCACTTAAAAAAATTTAATCAGACCAGTCATGTCGAATCAGATCAAGCCTGAAGATTTCAATTTTTACACGGGGTTGTTGTTCAAAAAGGGGTAGTTCTCATTTGTCGATATTTCTGGATTTCTAAACACTCGGATTAACCTCGAGAGCAAAATTTATTCTGTATATATCGAAATATTCCGAAGATTTGTTAATTCTGGTCTTGGACGTCCCACACTTTTGCTACACTCTTAGAAAACTAACGCAAACTCATTACCATTGTACACAAAGCGTAGTCATAGATTGTTGAAGGTATATCCTTCCCCTGGTGATTGCATACTCTATTAAATACTAATTCACGTGAAAAACCAGACCGACGACAACAACAGAACGTTCGTCGGCTCAACGACACCTTTTGCATTAGATCAGGAGTTCCCAAACCGTTTTCTTCCATCGACCTCCAACAAAAAAAAAAACATGCGTGAGACTCTCGCGCGGTTGAAGTGAAACTTCATAGCTCCTAGGAAAAGTTGATTTTATGCATTTGTTAACGATTTGATTTTGATTGATTTTGATTGACACTCTCATCATCAAAGAAAGCATTATTAACTGTAATATCGTACAGTCTATAAAGAGGAGTTTGCATTAAATATTGTGTATGAAGCACTAGTGGGTGCATTTCTTCTATTCGTCGATGGCTCGCTCAGCTGTATCAGATTCATTTCGTTGATCTCTCACACCGCGTGTTGTATCTTCACGTGTAGATGGCACGCCTGAATCAGTGACATTCAAATTCTCTATACCACTCACTGTGTCCTCACTTAACGACGGTATCGATTCATCCAGTGTATTTGAGGTTGTTGGAAGGTTATGTTATCCACCGGGTTTCTTTAACGCCCTTTGCCTAGCTCGATACTCTCTACTTCTATTCAAGGTACTTGTTGGCACTTTTCTTGGCGGTTTATTCGCTTTCTTCCGTTCTCTATTTTTATTTTTTTTTGCGATATTTGTTAAACTAGTAATCCCACAGCAAAACCAATTGTAGATTTGGAACCCTGAGATGATTCCCCATTTGAAAATGACCCATCTTTTCCCAAAGAACAAAAATTGATTTTTTTACATGGGACGTCCATTTAAAAATATTTCAAACTGCTCACTTCGAAAATTCGTAATTCTTGAAATTTTCATCTGCCATCAAAATCACCTGCGTTTCTAAATCCTAAGGTCAAATACTATTAGAAAATACCATAAACTCACTTTCGAAAAATTTCAAGGAGGTACCATTGGAATTTTTTCATTTTTTTTTTGGAAAATTTTGGAGTTTTTTTCGCGATATTTGCTAAACTAGTCATCCCACAGCAAAACCAATTGTAGATTTGGAACCCTGAGATGATTCCCCATTTGAAAATGACCCATCTTTTCCCAAAGAACAAAAATTGATTTTTTTACATGGGACGTCCATTTAAAAATATTTCAAACTGCTCACTTCGAAAATTCGTAATTCTTGAAATTTTCATCTGCCATCAAAATCACCTGCGTTTCTAAATCCTAAGGTCAAATACTATTAGAAAATACCATAAACTCACTTTCGAAAAATTTCAAGGAGGTACCATTGGAATTTTTTCATATTTTTTTTGGAAAATTTTGCAGTTTTTTCGCGATATTTGCTAAACTAGTCATCCCACAGCAAAACCAATTGTAGATTTGGAACCCTGAGATGATTTCCCATTTGAAAATGACCCATCTTTTCCCAAAGAACAAAAATTGATTTTTTTACATGGGACGTCCATTTAAAAATATTTCAAACTGCTCACTTCGAAAATTCGTAATTCTTGAAATTTTCATCTGCCATCAAAATCACCTGCGTTTCTAAATCCTAAGGTCAAATACTATTAGAAAATACCATAAACTCACTTTCGAAAAATTTCAAGGAGGTACCATTGGAATTTTTTCATTTTTTTTTTGGAAAATTTTGGAGTTTTTTCGCGATATTTGCTAAACTAGTCATCCCACAGCAAAACCAATTGTAGATTTGGAACCCTGAGATGATTCCCCATTTGAAAATGACCCATCTTTTCCCAAAGAACAAAAATTGATTTTTTTACATGGGACGTCCATTTAAAAATATTTCAAACTGCTCACTTCGAAAATTCGTAATTCTTGAAATTTTCATCTGCCATCAAAATCACCTGCGTTTCTAAATCCTAAGGTCAAATACTATTAGAAAATACCATAAACTCACTTTCGAAAAATTTCAAGGAGGTACCATTGGAATTTTTTCATATTTTTTTTTGGAAAATTTTGCAGTTTTTTCGCGATATTTGCTAAACTAGTCATCCCACAGCAAAACCAATTGTAGATTTGGAACCCTGAGATGATTCCCCATTTGAAAATGACCCATCTTTTCCCAAAGAACAAAAATTGATTTTTTTACATGGGACGTCCATTTAAAAATATTTCAAACTGCTCACTTCGAAAATTCGTAATTCTTGAAATTTTCATCTGCCATCGAAATCACCTGCGTTTCTAAATCCTAAGGTCAAATACTATTAGAAAATACCATAAACTCACTTTCGAAAAATTTCAAGGAGGTACCATTGGAATTTTTTCATATTTTTTTGGAAAATTTTGGAGTTTTTTCGCGATATTTGCTAAACTAGTCATCCCACAGCAAAACCAATTGTAGATTTGGAACCCTGAGATGATTCCCCATTTGAAAATGACCCATCTTTTCGCAAGGAACAAAAATTGATTTTTTTTTACATGGGACGTCCATATAAAAATATTTCAAACTGCTCACTTCGAAAATTTGTAATTCTTGAAATTTTCATCTGCCATCAAAATCACCTGCGTTTCTAAATCCTAAGGTCAAATACTATTAGAAAATACCATAAACTCACTTTCGAAAAATTTCAAGGAGGTACCATTGGAATTTTTTCATATTTTTTTGGAAAATTTTGGAGTTTTTTCGCGATATTTGCTAAACTAGTCATCCCACAGCAAAACCAATTGTAGATTTGGAACCCTGAGATGATTCCCCATTTGAAAATGACCCATCTTTTCGCAAGGAACAAAAATTGAATTTTTTTTACATGGGACGTCCATATAAAAATATTTCAAACTGCTCACTTCGAAAATTCGTAATTCTTGAAATTTTCATCTGCCATCGAAATCACCTGCGTTTCTAAATCCTAAGGTCAAATACTATTAGAAAATACCATAAACTCACTTTCGAAAAATTTCAAGGGGGTACCATTGGAATTTTTTTTTGGAATTTTTTTGAGTTTTTTCGCGATATTTGCTAAACTAGTCATCCCACAGCAAAACAAATGGTAGATTTAGAATGCTGAGATGATTCCCCATTAGAAAATGTCTCCATTCGATCATTTTCCCGCAACACCAGAAAAAGATGGGCGATAAATTAAATACTGTTTCGTAAAATTGCATTTCTGTTAAAATTAAACTGGCCGCAGGTAAAAAAATCGAATGGAAAATGTTTCGTCAATCAAATTGAAAAATTCCCTCTAATCGGATTTCATAAAATTAATTGTTAGATAACTCGACTAATATATTTCATTAATGATTTATTTCCAATCTCATATCGAGCAAATATAATGTACAGTTCGTTCGCGGTAATTGTTAGAAAGTTCAAGCACGAAATCGGTTCTTGTGCATTCGAGATCTTGTTCTATCACCAACAACACTCCTTCAGTTATAGTATAGCAAATGTTTATCGGGTGATGAATTTATAATTACAATCGATAATCAAAAATGAGTTTCTATTCCGCAATTGCTTATTGAATAGATGTTTTGTATTTGCCAATGCTTGAAAATCGTTCGAAGTCTGTAATATTTGAATTAAAAATATGAAGATTTGTTATTCAAAAGCGTCGAAATAATGGTTTAGTTTGAGGTTTTTTTTTTTTGCGAATGAAAAAAATTCACCAACAATTGAAGCTTTATGCAAATTGAGTGTAGCATTAGCTAGATATATATTTTTTTGTAATTTTGCCAAATGTTATGCAAGTTAAAGTATAGTATTAGTCAAATAAAATGGTTTTCTGCCAATATATTGCTTTTCGTAATTAAAATTTTTTTTTTTAAAGAGCTATAGGAATATAAATAAAATAATGGATTTTTTTTATTAAATAACTTTGTATTTGCCATAAACATTTTGTTCTTCAATTTTTTTTTCATCTATTTCATTTATATATATTTTTTTTTTATCTTCGCGATTTGTAGAAATTCAATTTGTGCTTTCCGTAAAAAAAAAAAAATTTAATAACAAAATGCAATTGCAAAGAGCGAATATATTTTTTTATATCTCCGCGCCATTGTTTCGTCTGTGTGGGTTCTGTATATATTATCGATTTAATTGAAAGTTAATCAGTCTTTTGTTCCGACTAAACAAGAATATAATATTGATGCAGTGTACCGTAGAAATTTAATTATATATCAAGCTGCCACTGCTGTTGCAGTACTGAACCGATACGCAATGGCGTATCCACATTTTTTTTTTACAACCATATATTTTTCTGCTAAATTGCTCTAATTAGAATTATCGAGGATTTAAAAACTGATCTATGAATGCTTATAATCATTGTTAAGTTAAATTAAAGAGGCGGTTTGGCTGTGTTAATTTTTTTAGATAATGACAGATTCTGACAGTTTCAACTATTTTTTAAATCTCAAAATTGATTTTTCTTTTTTGGTCAATATTTTGCGACTCTGCCAAAAACGGACCCACAAAAAAATAAAAATTCCGAGCCCCCTTAATACCTAGATTCGATTATTTGAGACAACTGAACGAACAAAATCACACTACTGGACAAAAAATTTGTTGATTCAGAAAAATTTTGATGTTAAAAATGAATATTTAAAACTTTTCAACAAATATTTGACCTAATGTCGTTACTACTTGCTCGTCGTTTTTTTTTTTATCGGCTGGTACAAGTACTTCGATAATTTGAAATACTTTATATTATAGCCCGTGTGTTTGTTAGAAGTTACGCCACTGTTTGCAATATGTCAGCGGTCTCAAGTAATTAATGCCCTGCGTTTGAGAGATTGGAAAATATATGAAAATTTAATGCATTTCAGGAATATTATTGCAGAAATTTAAATTAGTGAGCATGGAATTACATTTTTCATTTATATAATATAATGATGGATTAAACAATTAGATTTTAAATGATCTTTTAAATATAAATAGGTCCGGTCAAAAGTTAGGAGCGTTCAGTTAGTATTTTCTTTTCTGTAAAAAGTACTTTCGTTTTTTGTTTTTTTTTTAAATAATTTCTTTTTTTTTTTAATCTAAATAAATATACATTTATTTCACAAAAATCCATTTTTTACAACAAAGATAATTTATTAAAAACTAAAATGTCTTTTACAAAAATCCTTTTCTTACAAAGATTAATTGTTTAAAATAATCACATTTTTACAAAAAAAAATTAAAAATTAAATATTGATTTTAAATTATAATTTTTTATATATATTTATATAAAATTAATTAAAAAAGAAAATTAAATATAAAAATTCTGGGACATATATAAAATAAAAACATATACAAAAAATATAGAAATTTAAAAATATATATATATTTAATATTTGAAAAAATAAAGCTATATATAAAAAAAAACATAGTTTAGTAATTCGATTTCGTTACGGACCTGCCATAAAATTTATAGTTTATTTTTATTAGAATTTTCTGCTTAAATTACACAAAAAAAAAATTACCCAGAACGCTATTAATTAATCATCTAGAAAAAATAAAGTAAATCGAAAAAAATAAACTTACACTTTTGTGTTTTTTTTTTACATTTTAATACTTATTATTTGCGAACATTTCTTTAAGTGTTTGTAAATGTCTTGACAAATTATATATCTGAGAAAGAGATTTTTGTTCGTAGTATTGTATTAATTTATTTTTATTTTATTGATTTTTAAAATATATTATTTTATTGATTTTTCAAATATATTTTTCTGAATTGAATCCCTCTTAACTTCTCCATAATTGTCATTCAGAAATCGTCATCACATCGACTAGAAATATAATAAAAATTCCCTGAGCTATAAAATTTTTATTTTTAGTGCCGGCACTGCGATGGGGCTGTTAAATTTCAATCGAAGAATATTTTATATATGGCAATTTCTGATTTTCTGCGAAGCAAACATTTTTTCAACTACACATTCGTCAGATAATAAAATTCTATTTTGTTTTTCATAATAAAATTCTATGTTTTGTACACTCAGAGACAATAGTAATGTCTGGTAGATCTGGTAATCTGACACACTGAGAAATCTGCAAAATTTATTTGGCAAAATTTACAATAATATTCTGAAACAATGTAAAATAATAAAAATTACGAAAATATTCTGAAAAAAATGCAAAAATGTTAAAATTTCAAGAATATTCTAAAACACTGAAAACTCTCAAATAATCATCAATTAACACTCTAATAAAAAAAAGCAATGAATTTATTTATTATTTATTAAATCGTTTTGTCTAATTTATATTTACATTATTTAAAATTCATATATGCAAAATATCTTGGTTGAAATGAAATTTTACTATTATATTATGAAAAAAATTCCTAAATTTTTTATCTAAGACTAATGCGTACGACATTTTTTTAAATGGCAATTTCTAAGCAGAATTAATCATTTTTCCAATATCATCAAATTTTTACAAATTTAAATAATCCATTTAAAATCATTTTCATTTAAGTAGTTAAACAGTCCGCAATCCTAAAGATTGGTTGGAAACAGCACGCCATGCCGATCTATCCTGAGCTAATCCCTTCATCTCTCTATAGCTATTCATCTCAACGTCTTCAGCTATCTGACTCACATACTCCAATCTAGGCCTACCTACCCCTCTCTTTCCCTCCACTCTACCTTCTATGATCAATTGCATAATCCCCCCATGCCTAAGAATATGCCCTACTAATCTGTCTCTCCTACGCTGTAACACTCTCCAGATACTTCTCTTCTCCCCTACTAACTCTAGTACAGCTTCATTTGTTACTTTATCTTCCCAACCAATCCTCATCATCCTCCTATAACACCACATTTCTAATGCTTGTAATCTACGCTTCTCTTCCTTTCCTATAGTCCACGCCTCACACCCGTACAGTGCTACACTCCAAACATATACCTTCAGTAATCTTTTTCTAATACCCAAGTCAATATTTGATCTTAAAATCTGTTCTTTTTCTACGAATGCCTTCCTACCCTGTGCTATCCTACACTTTATATCTACTTTGCTTCGATTATCTTTTGTGATTCTACTGCCTAAATAACAAAAATCTGACACTTCTTCGATTCTATTATCTCCTATTGAGATCTTCATTTTTCTACTGCATTCCTTTTTGTCACACCTCATCACTTTAGTTTTACCTATATTTATTTTCATGTTAAAATCCCTAGTCAATACTGCCTGCATACCATTCAATACCCTTTCTAAATTCTTTTCGCTTTGTTCTAATATAGCTATATCGTCGACGAATCTCAACATATATATTTTCTCTCCCTGTACATTCACACCTACACTATACTCTTCTTTTACTTTGTTTATTGCATCTTCTATATATAGATTAAATAATAACGGTGAGAGTGTACATCCCTGCCGAACTCCCTTCCCTATTTTTGCTACCTCTTCTTCCCCCTCAATTCTAACTAAGGCAGTTTGGTGTTTATATAAATTAAAAATTATTCTCCTATCCTTATAATCTATACCCGTTTCTTTTAAAATTCTAAACATTATGTCCCAATCTACATTATCAAATGCCTTTTCTAAATCTACAAAAGCTATGCAAGTTACCTTTCCTACCCTATTTCTTTTTTCTACTACCGTTCTTAGTGCTAGAATCGCCTCTCTCGTCCCTCTGTTTTTCCTAAAACCAAACTGATCTTCTCCTAGCCTTTCCTCTACTTTATTTTCTAATCTCCTATAAATAATCTTTAACAATATCTTCGATGCATGTGATAGTAGGCTAATGGTCCTATAGTTCTCACACAATTTAGCTCCTATTTTCTTCGGCATTGTTACTATTCTACTACGCTGAAAATCCTGTGGTACTTCTCCCTTCTCATATATTTTACAAACTAACCTGTATAATCGCTCCTGCATTTTTTCCCCTGCGTGTTTTATTAATTCGGCTGGTATCATATCAATCCCCGCTGCTTTGTTATTCCGTAAATCATTTAATGCTCTATGAAACTCTGACCTAAGTATGCTAGGACCTAAGTCATCCTCATCTATCTGTTCCACATTTTCTAGCTCCTCCATGTCCTGCCTACCTTTATATAAATCTTCAAGATACTCCTTCCATCTTCTAGCTTTTTCCTTATTTTCTGTGAGTTCCTTACCCTGCTTATCACATATAATGTTACCCTTTGGTTTTACTTTAGAAAAATGTGACTTAATTTTCCTGTAGCCCAAATCTACTTTACCTCTTCTCATATCCTCCTCAATATCCTCACAGTTTCCTTTTATCCACTCTTCTTTCGCTAGCTTGCATTTCCTATTAATTAAGTTCCTTAGTTCCTTATATTTTTTCTGTCCTGCTTCTGTGTTTCCTATTTTAATTTTCCTTCTTGCTTCTATCATTTCAACTATTTCTTCCGTGATCCATTCCCTCCTACCTGCCCTTTTCTTTGTGCCTAATACTTCATTTGCTGCTGTAGTTAGCCCATTTCTGATTTCCCTCCATTCGCAATCTATGTCGTTCCTAGATGTTCCATTAGCCATGATTTCTACTTTCATTTAGAAAAACATATTTTTTTGTCAAACTTTGAGACTCTGCCAAAAACTAACGCGCCATCAAAAAATAGGTAGGTCCCCCCAAATCCTTGATTCAGAGCTGAACGAACAAACACACCCTACTGGACTATGTTCAACAAAAAATTCCATCTCAAAAAAAAAAACGAAATTAAAAATGAAAATTTTACACCGTACAGCAAAAATTACATTAAATATTTGATGAAGAGTCGTAAATTGACTATAAAATTCATATCACAACATTACTGTCATTTCGAAATGGTTGTTTTATTTTTCACTCGAATTTCGAATCTTGGCACTCGCTATTTTCTCTATACCCGCGCGTAAATCGAGGTGTGGGTGTATATGTATCAATATCACCATCGACGGTAGACTGTGGAAATTAGTGAATGTGTTTAGACACGACGGTAGACGTTGGCGCACATTTAAAACCGTTTAAAATGCAAATGACAGTAATTGCGATTGATTGACCCGCGATTTTGTCTGATGATAGCATTTCTTCGTCTACATAGATTATTGAAGTATATAGTCTGATATTAGAAATAGAAACCGTCACTGATGATGTAGTCCTGTTGTAATGAAAGACATTTATATTTATTTATTAGTTTCATAAAAGAATTTTGTCTATTTATGTATTTTTTTTAAATTTTTTGGTCATGTACTTATTGTAGATTTTTTTTTGGTACATATAAAAAATCGAAAAAATCCTGCAATTTTAATGCATTTTTTAAAATATACTTAGACTTAATTTTTTTTAAGATTAAGTACTCAGTTCCAAATTTAAAAAAAATATTACACACACATGTATATATATATCATCATTATCACAATTTTTATAAAAAATCTTATAAAAATATTTAATTAATTTTAAAATTATATTTGTTTAAAAATTTGAAAAAAATAAATACTTGAAATTTCAAAATTTCAAAAAATTCAACATTTTCTTTTAATTTTTTAAAATCAAAATTCGAATTACAAATTAAATTCAGTAAAATTAAGTAAAATTAAAATTCTGACTTATTAAAAATGTTGTTCGAAATTTAATTCGGAACAATGAACAAAAAAAAAAATAGTTTCGGTGAATAAATGCAATTTTTTATTGGATAAATATTTTTTTAACCAAAAATTTCATTGTATGATAAAAATCTTGAAAGGAGGTATTGAAAAAATCTTCAGAATTTCATTCGACGTGTTTTTCGACATTCAAAAAAATCTCGAGTGCAATTAGAATATATTTTTTTAAATTGTCTCAAATATCTTTGTATATTTTTTCCGCTTGTTTCTTCACATCTATAATAATTCCAGCAAGTTCGGCATTCGTTGTTATTTCTGCCAAACAAAATTGACATTTGCGTTTCTCTAGTTGCTTTTGGAACACTTTCTTCGAAACAATTTCCAATTTTACCGTTCGAATTGTCGCCAAATCGATCCGATGACATTTTTTAGATTAATACAAAACCGCAAATTGACGAGAATTTAATTTGAACTACTTCAAACGCGTATTGTGTCAAATAGTAGTTCAAATGTACGGTGCATTTGAACTATTTATTAAAAAGCCGTTGATTGGTTCTAAATATATATTTTTTACTTAAAGAATTCTACATTTTCATCTTGCTTACGATCATACACGTAATGACGATGATTGTAATTAAACCATCGGTTGAAATAATCTTTAAAACATCATCAACTTTTAGCGAGTATATTCGCTAGTTCTATTCGAACGGCCTGCATCGACAATATTGCATAAAATATTGAACGCAAGAACCACAACCACCACAACAACAACAACAACAACATCGACGGCCAAATTGAACTGATAATAAGTAGATAGTAAAGCGTGCAACTTTGTTGTTGCGTTTGGTTGGGAAAGGTGCAGAGTGGAGTGAACTGACATGGTGTTGCGAGTTCACTGCCCTAACCAGTTGCTGGTTCTTGTCATGTGGAAGAGTATAGTGCGGGCAGAAGAAGCGCCGCCGCATCTCACATCTCATATCACAGAATGTCTGCAAGTGCGTCTACGTTACAGCACCGATAGATATATCGGACCCTGGCAGTTGTATTGCCGCTCTCTGTGTGTGTGCGTGCTTGTGAATAGGTAACAAAATGGTGGACATGAGCGACTGTCAAACGGCGACCTGTCAAATGTCAAACGGCGACCTGTCAAATGTCAAAGGGCGACCTGTCAAATGTCAAACTGCGATCTATCAGATGATCCTGTCAAATGTCAAACGGCGACTTGTCAGATGTCAAACTGCGACCTGTCAGATGTCAAACTGCGACCGGTCAGATGAATCCTGTCAAATGCCAAACGGCGACCTGTTAAATGTCAAGCTGCGACCTGTCAAATGTCAAACGGCGACTTGTCAGATGTCGAGCTGCGACCTGTCAAATGTCAAACGGCGACCTGTCAAATGTGAAGCTGCGACCTGGAATTTATCTTAGAAAAATGTTTTCATAACACAGCATTTAATAAACGTTCGCCTGTCACTATTGACAGGCGCTATTGACATGACTGTCACTATTGACAGGCGCTGTTGACATGCCTGTCACTATTGACAGACGCTGTTGACATGCCTGTCACTATTGACAGTCAATGCAAACGGCGATTTGTCAGATGTCAAGCTGCGACCTGTCAGATGAATCCTGTCAAATGTCAAACGGCAACCTGTCAAATGTCAAACTGCGACCTGTCAAATGTCAAATTGCGACCTGTCAGATTTTAGTACACGCACTCGTCAAATCTATTTTTGCTGTACGGATTTTTACGAAAATCTTAATAATGCAAAACCTTTCATTCATTAGATTAGTATAAATGTCATATTTCGTAGTTCTATTGATCGACTGCATCGATTGTTCATTATTTCAATTATCGATAGTTCAAGTGAACTAACACAGAAATAAATCGTATTATTGTCCTATTCATCCCTTTAAAATAAATTCTATAAAGGGGACTGTTTTATTTTTTAGAATAATTTTTTAAATGACTAAAATTTTACGAGTTGATTTCACATTTGTTTATTTTAGCTTTGTTCCTTGCAATTTCTACAATCGGCTTAAAGGAGCCCTTATTTTCCATAAATGTATGGATTTCGATTCAGAGGCGTACCTATAAAAATACCCCTTATTTCCAGAAGAATTTTTTTTTCAAAACTATTTTCATCATTGCTATCATCGCCAATGTATTATTACTATTATTTTTTGAATAACCAGAAGACACTTTCAAGCGAATATTTGATTGTTTTTTGAAATTTTTGTATATGGAATTGTTTTTATATTAGCTTTAAAAACGCCTATGGCAATATTGCAGAAAACACGAAAATCGGTTTAATTTGCCGTGCTCTATATTACATGGATTCTGTAACTCCTCGAGTCTTTGATATCCAGCCAGGATAATATAATAACAATAATGCCATCTGTCGGGCATGAAAAATCACTACGTTGGTATCACTGCAGAAGTGTCATATTAAATTATTTTCCGCGCGGAAACCGATCCAATAATATAAACTCAATTGTGCATCGCTCACTCATTTATTTATTCATCCAAACGCAAGTTTAGGATTTTTTTTTTCAAGTGTTCCAATCAAATCAATTTCTCCCCAACAAATGCGTTCGATGATTGATATTTGTTATCACGTTGTCAAACTGGATGTTAACGCAATATCGGCGTAATTTTGATCATTCACGTATTCATTAAACGTATTATTGTTAACGCGGTTATTGGATCGATAGCTGTAATACATTCCTTTAGATTTTGTCACCAATCGGTCGACAAAGAAGAAATGATTATCCCATCCAGGCAGAATGATATAAATTACCGAACCTCCTTAATTAATACCTAGATTGGAACATTTGAAACAGCTGACCGTGTTCATAAAAAAAAATCTCGTTTCAGTAATTGCAAAACACTTTCCAAGTGTTAAAAATGAAAACTTCCAATTATAGTTAGATAGAAATCGTAAATTCGTGATTGAGTAATTGAAACACAGATAGCGCTCGGGTCTAGTAATTAATCAAATACAACTTTAACGTTAAACATTTCGAAATAAACAAGAATTCGTTTAATTTAAAAATCAGTTCGTAAATGTTCAGTTGTTTAGATAAATATTTTTGTAAAATCAACACAGTACTTTTATTTTTCGTATATTTTGATTTTTTTTTTTGTGGTAATTGTAATTTTTTTTGTGCAGGAAAAAAATTGCAAACGGCACAGTAAAATTAAAATGTGTATATTTTCGGACTTTTATCGCATTTGCGCTAATATTAGCGCATAGCGTACCGTTTCAGTTACACGTCATGAAGTTGGCATTTAGTGTCAATGTCATTGTCACAATATATGGACAACGAACTAACGATATGTCCTCTAATAATTACATATTTATCGGATATATTATGCAGTTTACCGACCGTGTAAATTACAGGCAGATTGTTTAATTATCAACTTATCGTTTTCCTAATAAAAATATCGTTGATACGAGTCAATAAACTTTATCGTTGAATGTGTATTGAACAATTATCATATACCGGGCGGTATCTGTTACAACGAAATCATTGGAAAAGTGATTAATTTAAATTTATTTGATAAAATTTTATACAAGTGTATTTTTTTTTTTAATGACTATTAACTATCAGTAATTTTTAATTAAATATCTAATATATAATAAAACTAAAAATTAAGTTATCCTCCGATAATAATAATATTAGCAAGCAAATTTCGCATTTAGTTTTTCAATAATACATTTTTTTTTTAACAATAATTTGTGTAATTGCAAAAACTTCTATTTACTATAAATATTATTATACGCATGGCGTGGCCTCGCGCGTGTTTTTTTTTCTGCACACTGCAGAAGAATATTTTGATATGCGTGGCCAAATTCCACTGGAAGTACCAAAGAAAATATATCGTAGGAAAAATCGCTAGAATGGTTGAGAATAAAGTATATAATAAATGGCTGTTAAGAGTTTTTTATATATATTTTTTATTTTTATACAATTCTTTCGGTTTTTGCCGATTTAAAGCCTCGTTTTTTAATTAGTTGTAACCAAAAAAAAAATCATTTTCAAATCGGATGAGGAAAAAACATTTGTTTGCTTTAACGTCAGTAGTTATGTCCACCCACGTGACAATATTACTGTCAAAAAAAATACATTAAACAAACATCGATTGTTTTTTTTATATGAAATTCTTTCTCAATTCGGATCAAAACTTTAAAAAAAAGTTGTCGTTGGTATTTAGTTGATATTTGTCAATATATCAAATATGACATGCGTCAAACTGACAGCGCTCGTGACAGTGACAGATTAAAGACTCGAAAATATTTTATATTATTATTATTATTAGTTTATATTACAGTTAGTTTTTTTTAAATTTTACTATGTATATATATTTCTAACATTTTTTTTCGTCAACGTTTTTATATATAAATTTGTTTCGTGCATATGACAGTGTCAGGTCGCGTTTTGACATTATTAATCTAGCGCATCGAAATGCCAAATAACTAATTATATCGTTTATTATTGCGCGGAAGCGTGCGTTTGCGCGAAACGCGAAAAACAATCGCTGAATCGTTGCGAAATTTAAAAATAGACTTCTAATTGAATGGCGGAATATAAAATTCACAAACCGCAAATTTTTAATCGAACGCGCCAACTGTAATTGCAATTTTCTCGCGCGTGGCCAAGTTTTAATAGATAAAAAAAATTTTGTTTTTATTTCTTTGCCCCCTATAAATTTAACGTTTCTTCAAAAAATTTACATTATTCTCTAGGCCGATTCAATTATCATCAATCAAAAAATGTTTCTCCTTAATTCACCCAACGAAATATCAATTAAAATGTTTTTTTTAAAACATTTAATGCAACTTTCTCACCACCCACTACAATGATATATTACTCTGTTGAAATTTGTTACAATATCCAGCTAGAGCTCTGGAGATCATTAACCATTATGTGCAGATAAACACAATCCGCTTCGTGGATGTCTGCCAATGTCCTTGACAAATTGCATATTAAATCACATTAACAGAAATGCACTTCTACTGCACTCGGTATATATGTTTTGTACACTCAAAGACAATAGTAATGTCCCGATTTCATCCAATCTCACTAACAGTTGTTCAAATGATACCTCCTATATACTAGACCTACCGTTGTCGTACTAGAGGCACAGCAGTAGTTCAAATGATGCCTGCTATATACTACAATAGTAATGTGTCGATATCATGCAAGCTCACTAACAGTAGTTCAAATGATACCTGCCATATGCCAAGACGTACCACTGTCATACTCGAAGCGCAACAGTAGTTCAAATGATACCTGCTATATACTAGACCTACCTTTGTCATCCTCGAGCCGCAGCAGTAGTTCAAATGATGACTGTTATATACTAGACCTTTCATTGCCATACTTTTATACTGTGGCATTACTATTGTCTTTGAGTGTATTACATATATACTCAAATGATACCTGCTATATGCTAGACGTACCACTGTCATACTCGAAGCGCAACAGTAGTTCAAATGATACCTGCTATATACTAGACCTACCGTTGTCATACTCGAAGCGCAGCAGTAGGTCAAATAATGCCTGCTATATACTAGACCTACCGTTGTCATACTCGAGGCGCAGCAGTAGTTCAAATGATACCTGCTATATACTAGACCTACCTTTGTCATCCTCGAGTCGCAGCAGTAGTTCAAATGATGACTGTTATATACTAGACCTTTCATTGCCATACTTTTATACTGTGGCATTACTATTGTCTTTGAGTGTATTACATATATACTCAAATGATACCTGCTATATGCTAGACGTACCACTGTCATACTCGAAGCGCAACAGTAGTTCAAATGATACCTGCTATATACTAGACCTACCGTTGTCATACTCGAAGCGCAGCAGTAGATCATATGATGCCTGCTCTATACTAGACCTATCATTGTCATACTCGAGGCGCAGCAGTAGGTCAAATAATGCCTGCAATATACTAGACCTATCATTATCATACTCGAGGCGCAGCAGTAGTTCAAATGATGACTGTTATATACTAGACCGTTCATCGCCATACTTTTCTACTGTGGGTCATTACTATTGTCTTTGTGTGTACTTACATATATACATAGTCTCTGGCTGTGCATGAAGGAATTATCATTGGTGCTACCAATTTCGTCTTTATGCTCCACTCGGCTGTTGCAGATGTGCAATGTATATATAATATAGTATGTCATATTACATTTGGTTTTTCAATTTTAAATTGAAAAAGTGTTTTGTAATTTCTGAATCAATAATTTTTTTGTTGAACATAGTCCAGTAGTGTGAGTTTGTTCGTTCAGCTTGAAAGGTGTATTGTAATTTCTGGGGTAAGAAATTTTTTGTTGAACATTGTCCAGTAGTGTGAGTTTGTTCGTTTATTTTGAAAGGTGCATTGTATTTTCTGAAGTGAGAAATTTTTTGTTGAACATAGTCCAGTAGGGAGACTTTGTCCGTTCAGCAGTGTTAAATATTTCAAGTTAGGTATTTAGGGTGTTGGGTAATTAGAAAAAATAATTGAAAAATAGAAAGTATAGAAAGAAAATTGACAAAACGAAAATCAATTTTAAGATAATAAATGAAATTTTAAAAGGCAAAAATTTAACAATGAATTCGTTTTAGTGTCAATTTCATAATATATATAGACATAAATATGCGAAATGATTTTTTTTTGTTAGTTAAAGAGTCCGCAATCCTAAAGATTGGTTGGAAACAGCACGCCATGCCGATCTATCCTGAGCTAATCCCTTCATCTCCCTATAGCTATTCATCTCAACGTCTTCAACTATCTGACTCACATACTCCAATCTAGGCCTACCTACCCCTCTCTTTCCCTCCACTCTACCTTCTATGATCAATTGCATAATCCCCCCATGTCTAAGGATATGCCCTACTAATCTGTCTCTCCTACGCTGTAACACTCTCCAGATACTTCTCTTCTCCCCTACTAACTCTAGTACAGCTTCATTTGTTACTTTATCTTCCCAACCAATCCTCATCATCCTCCTATAACACCACATTTCAAGTGCTTCTAATCTACGCTTCTCTTCCTTTCCTATAGTCCACGCCTCACACCCGTACAGTGCTACACTCCAAACATATACCTTCAGTAATCTTTTTCTAATACCCAAGTCAATATTTGATCTTAAAATCTGTTCTTTTTCTACGAATGCCTTCCTACCCTGTGCTATCCTACACTTTATATCTACCTTGCTTCGATTATCTTTTGTGATTCTACTGCCTAAATAACAAAAATCTGACACTTCTTCGATTCTATTATCTCCTATTGAGATCCTCATTTTTCTACTGCATTCCTTTTTGTCACACCTCATCACTTTAGTTTTACCTATATTTATTTTCATGTTAAAATCCCTAGTCAATACTGCCTGCATACCATTCAATACCCTTTCTAATTTCTTTTCGCTTTCTTCCAATATAGCTATATCGTCGGCGAATCTCAGCATATATATTTTCTCTCCCTGTACATTCACACCTACACTATACTCTTCTTTTACTTTGTTTATTGCATCTTCTATATATAGATTAAATAATAACGGTGAGAGTGTACATCCCTGCCGAACTCCCTTCCTTATTTTTGCTACCTCTTCTTCCCCCTCAATTCTAACTAAGGCAGTTTGGTGTTTATATAAATTAAAAATTATTCTCCTATCCTTATAATCTATACCCGTTTCTTTTAAAATTCTAAACATTATGTCCCAATCTACATTATCAAATGCCTTTTCTAAGTCTACAAAAGCTATGCAAGTTACCTTTCCTACCCTCTTTCTTTTTTCTACTACCGTTCTTAGTGCTAGAATCGCCTCTCTCGTCCCTCTGTTTTTCCTAAAACCAAACTGATCTTCTCTAATAGCCTTTCCTCTACTTTATTTTCTAATCTCCTATAAATAATCTTTAACAATATCTTCGATGCATGTGATAGTAGGCTAATGGTCCTATAGTTCTCACACAAATTAGCTCCTATTTTCTTCGGCATTTTTTTTGTATATATTATTATTAGGCAGTAGAATCACAAAAGATAATCGAAGCAAGGTAGATATAAAGTGTAGGATAGCACAGGGTAGGAAGGCATTCGTAGAAAAAGAACAGATTTTAAGATCAAATATTGACTTGGGTATTAGAAAAAGATTACTGAAGGTATATGTTTGGAGTGTAGCACTGTACGGGTGTGAGGCGTGGACTATAGGAAAGGAAGAGAAGCGTAGATTAGAAGCACTTGAAATGTGGTGTTATAGGAGGATGATGAGGATTGGTTGGGAAGATAAAGTAACAAATGAAGCTGTACTAGAGTTAGTAGGGGAGAAGAGAAGTATTTGGAGAGTGTTACAACGTAGGAGAGACAGATTAGTAGGGCATATTCTTAGGCATGGGGGGATTATGCAATTGATCATAGAAGGTAGAGTGGAGGGAAAGAGAGGGGTAGGTAGGCCTAGATTGGAGTATGTGAGTCAGATAGTTGAAGACGTTGAGATGAATAGCTATAGGGAGATGAAGGGATTAGCTCAGAATAGATCGGCATGGCGTGCTGTTTCCAACCAATCTTTAGGATTGCGGACTCTCTAACTAATTAATACGATCGGTGAAAAGTGAAACCACTTTTAGTTGCAATTAAAATTGTCTATTGTCTAATAATAATCGTTTCGATTTTAATTACACTTACTTCACAAAAAATTGTAACATCTCCAATTCACGCTTTTCGACGTAATTCACGCCTTATTAAATTACTACAACTCGTTAAATAATATTATTTATACATTTACAATAAAAAACATAATGTGTAATAATATTATGCAAAAGAATTTAGTTTCGGGAAATATTGTAATTGTTCAATATGTTGCGTAAAAATATAATTTGTTTATAGATTTTAAAAAAAAACGTAATCATCGAATATCGACTAAATTTGTTTTATATTATAAAAATTTAATATTTCCGGTTCTAAACTTTTTTGTTATTTTTCGCTATTTTTGTTTGTAAAGTAAGAAGTAAAGTAAAGTAAAATAATTTCTGTTTTCGATTAATTTTTTTTTGAAATTTTTAGTTTAAGTATAGAAAAAAAGTTTGAAATAATTGAATAAAAAATTAAATTTGAAATATTTTTTTATAAAACAAACTTTTCTTCGGAATATTTTATGAAAAAAAAGTTATTAATAAAAAATTGAAGAAAAAAAAATCAATAAAATTATAATGCAATGAAATTTCAATAATTTCTAATGAAAATTTTTATACAAAAGTTGTTACACAGAGAAAATGTGAATATATTTTTTGTTAAATAAAAAGCAATAAAAATTTTTTTTATATAAAAGTAAAAATTAATTTGTTTAATTTTTTTTGTGCATATTTAAAATTTTACAAAAAAAATAGTAATTCACAAAAAATTAAGAACCCGAATTATTTCTGATTTTTTTTTCTATAATATTACATAATGGAATTTTCTTTGAAAAAAAAAAGTACATCAAAAATATTATTTACGACTTACAGCATCTACATCACTTTGTCATCTACTATTTTCCCGCATTTCAGTTTCTGACTTTATTCTAAAGCAAACACGACAGTAAATTATTTGCAACGAATGTTATCTTCAAGCGCACTGATAAGAGATTATATTTATCTGCGCGATTTTATCAAATTCCGTCACAATCATAGAACTGACTAGACAGGAGAGATTGCGCCGCAATTTCGGTGCGTTCCATCTGCCAACAATCAACACTTATTTTTAAATAAACGACAACACTGTTATCAAAAAAATAAACACAAACCTCCACAGAAAAATTCAAAAATTTCTGTGCTCGCAATTTACTAAAAACAAAAATTATAATTAAATATAATTAATCACAAAAAAAAAAAAATTGAAATAATTTTTAGGCTTAATAATTATATATATTTTTTATAATTTTATTTGCTTATATATTCAACGTAACATTACATCACCCTGTATATCCACCATCAACCCTATACCCGGGAGAAAACTAAAACTCAAACTCGTCCACCCCCCACCTCCACCACTTCCTCCACCCCCCACCCCCTCCCAAACAGGCTCAATATCGACCCAGTCTAGCTATGAAACTATATACAGTGTGTAGCAGTTGGGGGGTAGTTTGCACCCTTCACCCCCCATGTGGCTGGAATTCTATAGGGTGGCGGCGGCGGCAGACATCTACTTTTAGGGGCTCCTGCTCTTGGTTTGCTTAAGTTTGTGTGTCTGATACCATTCATAGAAATCCAACTATATAATATGATACAGGGTGATGCAGAAGGGGTTGTTTCGATGGGGTATTTAGTTTTTGTGAAATGAGGAAGGTTTTTTTTTTAATAGGATTTCAATTTGATGAAAAAATACATTTTTTATTTGAATTAGTGTGAAAATCGATTAAAATTAGATTCTTTTGTGTTTCACGTTGATTTTTTTTTATATATAAATTCAAATACCATGTATATAAAATATAATTCTGACGATAGTTGCGACAAATCGTCCAAAAAAGTCCTTAATAAGGATTCTAACAAACATTTATTGTTTTTTTTAAATGATATTTAATTTAGTTTTACCAATATTTAATTTTTACTACTAATATAGTGTATATTTTACCAATGTGAAATTTTCTTTTGTTTCAGGTGAGTTTATAAAATATTACCAATCTCTTTCCACAACATTTACTTCCGGTCTGCCAATAAGTGGTAAGTGTAAAATAAAAAATTAAAAATCCACGCGAATTATAAGTCGTATATCGAGGAAAATAGCAATTTAAAAAGGCGTATATCGAGTTACCGCTGTATATTATGAAACCCTCCTTATAGAGGAGCAATTACATCTCAGATTAAGATTGATTAAACCTTGATTTTTCGGTTTCAATTCGCCTCGTCGTTTATTATTATTATTATTATGGGAGTGTGATTAATTTCGTAAGTGGTGTAGTTAGACTTTGCGCGCTAATCACGTATACAGGGTCCTCCATAAATTGCGCGTCTCTTTAATGGATTATTTTTGCAACAAAACGCTGAAATGTGTACATTGATTCGGATGTTTAGCCTGTTTTTTTTTTGGTAATATATTAAGATATTGATAGTGACCATAATTTAGTAGTCCTGGACTCAGAGGTCAAATTCAAGAAATTACAGAAGTCCAAACAGGTCAGAGTAGATGTCGATAGGTTAAAATTAGCTGATGTATGTGAAAAGTACAAGCAGAAAGTAGAAATCATGGCTAATGGAACATCTAGGAACGACATAGATTGCGAATGGAGGGAAATCAGAAATGGGCTAACTACAGCAGCAAATGAAGTATTAGGCACAAAGAAAAGGGCAGGTAGGAGGGAATGGATCACGGAAGAAATAGTTGAAATGATAGAAGCAAGAAGGAAAATTAAAATAGGAAACACAGAAGCAGGACAGAAAAAATATAAGGAACTAAGGAACTTAATTAATAGGAAATGCAAGCTAGCGAAAGAAGAGTGGATAAAAGGAAATTGTGAGGATATGAGAAGAGGTAAAGTAGATTTGGGCTACAGGAAAATTAAGTCACATTTTTCTAAAGTAAAACCAAAGGGTAACATTATATGTGATAAGCAGGGTAAGGAACTCACAGAAAATAAGGAAAAAGCTAGAAGATGGAAGGAATATCTTGAAGATTTATATAAAGGTAGGCAGGACATGGAGGAGCTAGAAAGTGTGGAACAGATAGATGAGGATGACTTAGGTCCTAGCATACTTAGGTCAGAGTTTCATAGAGCATTAAATGATTTACGGAATAACAAAGCAGCGGGGATTGATATGATACCAGCCGAATTAATAAAACACGCAGGGGAAAAAATGCAGGAGCGATTATACAGGTTAGTTTGTAAAATATATGAGAAGGGAGAAGTACCACAGGATTTTCAGCGTAGTAGAATAGTAACAATGCCGAAGAAAATAGGAGCTAATTTGTGTGAGAACTATAGGACCATTAGCCTACTATCACGTGCATCGAAGATATTGCTAAAGATTATTTATAGGAGATTAGAAAATAAAGTAGAGGAAAGGCTAGGAGAAGATCAGTTTGGTTTTAGGAAAAACAGAGGGACGAGGGAGGCGATTTTAGCACTAAGAACAGTAGTAGAAAAAAGAATGAGGGTAGGAAAGGTAACTTGCATAGCTTTTGTAGATTTAGAAAAGGCATTTGATAATGTAGATTGGGACATAATGTTTAGAATTTTAAAAGAAACGGGTATAGATTATAAGGATAGGAGAATAATTTTTAATTTATATAAACACCAAAGTGCCTTAGTTAGAATTGAGGGGGAAGAAGAGGTAGCAAAAATAGGGAAAGGAGTTCGGCAGGGATGTACACTTTCACCGTTATTATTTAATCTATATATAGAAGATGCAATAAACAAAGTAAAAGAAGAGTATAGTGTAGGTGTGAATGTACAGGGAGAGAAAATATATATGTTGAGATTCGCCGACGATATAGCTATATTAGAAGAAAGCGAAAAGAATTTAGAAAGGGTATTGAATGGTATGCAGGCAGTATTGACTAGGGATTTTAACATGAAAATAAATATAGGTAAAACTAAAGTGATGAGGTGTGACAAAAAGGAATGCAGTAGAAAAATGAGGATCTCAATAGGAGATAATAGAATCGAAGAAGTGTCAGATTTTTGTTATTTAGGCAGTAGAATCACAAAAGATAATCGAAGCAAAGTAGATATAAAGTGTAGGATAGCACAGGGTAGGAAGGCATTCGTAGAAAAAGAACAGATTTTAAGATCAAATATTGACTTGGGTATTAGAAAAAGATTACTGAAGGTATATGTTTGGAGTGTAGCACTGTACGGGTGTGAGGCGTGGACTATAGGAAAGGAAGAGAAGCGTAGATTACAAGCATTAGAAATGTGGTGTTATAGGAGGATGATGAGGATTGGTTGGGAAGATAAAGTAACAAATGAAGCTGTACTAGAGTTAGTAGGGGAGAAGAGAAGTATCTGGAGAGTGTTACAGCGTAGGAGAGACAGATTAGTAGGGCATATTCTTAGGCATGGGGGGATTATGCAATTGATCATAGAAGGTAGAGTGGAGGGAAAGAGAGGGGTAGGTAGGCCTAGATTGGAGTATGTGAGTCAGATAGCTGAAGACGTTGAGATGAATAGCTATAGAGAGATGAAGGGATTAGCTCAGGATAGATCGGCATGGCGTGCTGTTTCCAACCAATCTTTAGGATTGCGGACTGTTTAACTAATATTTAGCTAGTTACTTTGTACCCGCCACCCTGTATTTTAAAGTGACATATGTGTTGTGACGGCTCATTGAAAAGCTTGTCAAAAACCGACTGTAATAGTAAAATAAAATTTAGATTTTGGGGTGTGTGTGTTTTTTTTAATGCGTTGATAAAATCGTAACGAATTTCGTACCCCAAGCAAATGATGTCGGTATCTTTGCAGGCGGAAAAAATGTAAAAAAAATGTTTTGCTCAAGTTTGTCCAAATTTTTTTACCTAGAAATTTCGTAAAAAAATCCCTTAATATTCAACACTCATACACCCAAATTATATTTTATTATTATAGTCGGATTCAGTTTTTGACAAGCTTTTCAAAGAGCCGTCACAAGACATGGGTCGCTCTTTGTATATACAGGGTGTGTTTACGAAAAAAATGGCTAAACATCCGAATCAATTTACATATTTCACAAATAACCGTATAAACATAAACGAATTTTACGGGGGACTTTTTGAGAACCCTGTATATAAGTCAAGCAAACCTGCAGGAAGTCACCCTATATATAACTCAACTAACATTGATATTTGCTTGGAAAAATTTATTAAAGCCCCGGGGAATATTTGCTTAATACGTGCAATTATTTTATTAAAACAACGCGAGGATTCTTAATAATAAATAATAAGGGATGTGGAAAATATTTTATAGCAGAAATTAATTAAAATCGCAATTTACGTTCGTTTTTTTTCTAATTTAGCTAACCAGTGGAAATTAATTATAATAATTATTGCAATTTTTTTTTCTTGTCGCTTTTATGACACGTGTTTTCTATTTTTTTTTTAACGTTCTTTCTAAATTTAATTAAGTTACTTTTGCTCGGCAATTTTTTTCAAATTCTGGGAATATTACGCTGTACGATTATTTAATTTTTTTCATCAAATCGAACTTTAGATCCGCTTTAGATCATAATATTTTGATTCCAATTCTGAATAACGTAAATGTTTTTTTATTAAATTAACTGCGATATATTTATACGAAAATTTATCGATCGTTTCATTAATGAAATATTGCAAGGGGAAAATGGCTGGATCACTCGACTTTTGAAGTACCTGTCACTCGACTTTTGACACACCTGTCACTCGATATCTGACATACCTGTCACTCGACTTTTTATATACCTGTCACTCGACTTTTGAAGTACCTGTCACTCGACTTTTGACGTACCTGTCAATTTCGATGTTACTAACATTCATGTCATTTCGAATAAAGTTTTGTATGTTTTAAATTGAAAGTTAAATCGATTTCATCAAACCATATGTTCACAAAAATAAACGAAGCAACCTATTTTATAGTGTCATTTGAATGACAGTATAAAATACCTAAATACTATATGACCTACAATTCCTATACGTCAAAATTTAAGAGCACGCTTTTATTTAGTTCATTTACACATTTATATATTCACACCTTAACCAATAAATATAAGGAAAGGGTCAGAGAAGAAAATTAATCAACAAAAAAAAGGCATTGTTTACATTTCGAGTTTATTGACAGATGTTACAAGCGTGTTGACATATGTCACAATAACGCGAAACAAGAGATTCGATGTCAATCCATCATCGGGCGTATGTATAACTGAAATGATCAGCACTATTAGGTTATGATTAATCGCTTTTTGTCATTACACGCCCTTTACGAATAGGTTGGGGGATGTGAACACCCTCACGACACGTATATATATGTTATATATACGTGTCGTGAGGGACACGTATTGAGACTCCAATATTACCTGTATAGTGATGGCGCCATCTCTTGATCAAATAAACAGATTTCATGCTGTGATAGAAGTACTAATAATATATCTAAATAAATTTGAAAAAATAATTTTTAATTAAGGGTCTTAAAATTTTAAGTAACATAAGTTACTCTCAATATTTACTTATTTTTGATTTAGTAATTTATTTTTTAACTTTCAAATAATGAATTTCAGCGAATCTTATATTTAGGCAACTATTCATGCCTCCGGAGATTGTGGATTTGGACTTATCGAAATTATTGGACGGTATCCACTTAAAGTAGTAAAAAAATCAATGTTAAGGGGATACCGCGCATTTTATATATATTTATTGAATTATTTCGTTGTATTTTTTTCGTGCAATTTCGCAATAAATTAAAATTGAGGCTTAAAAATTATTTAGAAAAATTATTTTCCACGAAAATTTTAAATTTCTTAACGCAAATGTTTTAAAAAGACTTAGAAGTGGATAGTTTTAATTGTAAATCAATTATATTTTAGTTAATTATGATATTGTGGCTATATAATATTATTTTCTCAAAATTTAAAAAACAAATGCAACGTAAATTTTTTATATATCAATGATAAACCTATTGAGCGCTTCCCTAAAAAAAAATGTATGCAAACTAGATCAGTTTTATAAAAAAATTATACAGTTTAATTTTGAACTTGTCTATATTTAAAAAAAAAATGTTTTTTTTTTAAATAGCTTTTTATAGGAACCAGGGAAAATTTGTTGAACGTTTGATCAGAAGGTCGTAGGTTCAAATCCCGTACGTTCTCTTTTTTTTTTTATAAAAACAGCCGCTAGCAATTTGCAAACATTTTATACATTATTTTCTTTACAATAATATTTTAGTGTCTCAATAATAACTTGTATGATATTTTTTTTAATCTTTCTTTTTTTCTGATTTTGATCACCGCGACAATCTAAAAATACGATATCCCCTTAACATTTATATTTAAAAAAAAAATTTTTTGCACTTGTCAATTGTCAATTCACTCACTGCACACCCATTCAATGCACGATCGAAACAAAGAACCATCGTCATTCATATCGCATACATTCACACCGTGCTATAGCGGCACACTTGACGGCTGCAGTGGCGACGCCTGGTGGTGGTGGTGACGGCAGCCAGCAGACTCCCCCACCACCACCACCACAAGCGACGCCGGGCACTGCTGCGGCCTGTACAATGTACATGACCTAGTTCTCTCCCCCACAGTCAGAGGGGGTGATTTTTTAGAGAACACCCCGTTAGACGCAGACCAATATATACCGTTGGATGCAAAATATACCGCGTCAAAAGAGTTTTTTAATTAATTAAATTATTTATGTATTAATTAAGTCGGAAAGATATTTTAATGGGAATGTAAACTCAAAAATTTAAACGGTAAAATAATTAAAATCGAAATATTGTTGCGTAATACCAGTGCGCATGCCTGTATCACCGGTTGCCTATATAATGCCATCTATTGATGAGAAGCTAAACTAGAGTTCAGTACAAAACAATAGTAGATATTAGGCAAGGGCAAATGTCGTTCATTTAAGTGAATAAAATTTCTAAAGTCATACAAATTATAATTAATATTAATATACTTAGATACGTTAATCTACATTTAAAATATATATTGAGTATGAATCTGTTTATGTGCATGTCTAAATGATACTGCTAGAATAAATAAGATCTTAAATATTTATATTCGCAGAAGTGTTAGTTGTTTTACTATTATCTTATGCTTGAGTATCAGTGATGCACTGCGCAATGCGCGATTTAAAGTACTGAATGCGAATAACGTTGGTGGATAATTCATTTGAGAATATATAAGTGAATACAGAATATAATTCAGTATAAAATCGAACTAAGTGTATTAGCGATGTGTAGTTCACTATGAACGGTTCAATCAAATGACGGGCGTACTGTGACGATGTTTTGCAACGACCTATAGGTCACTATATACTAGTTCGTGAACTATGAACTAGATGGTGCACGGTGTACGTATTGATGTACTTGTACTATGTATATACTTGCAGTATAGTATACATTACATATACAGTGCATATATATAGCGAAAGAAGAGTGGATAAAAGGAAATTGTGAGGATATTGAGGAGGATATGAGAAGAGGTAAAGTAGATTTGGGCTACAGGAAAATTAAGTCACATTTTTCTAAAGTAAAACCAAAGGGTAACATTATATGTGATAAGCAGGGTAAGGAACTCACAGAAAATAAGGAAAAAGCTAGAAGATGGAAGGAGTATCTTGAAGATTTATATAAAGGTAGGCAGGACATGGAGGAGCTAGAAAATGTGGAACAGATAGATGAGGATGACTTAGGTCCTAGCATACTTAGGTCAGAGTTTCATAGAGCATTAAATGATTTACGGAATAACAAAGCAGCGGGGATTGATATGATACCAGCCGAATTAATAAAACACGCAAGGGAAAAAATGCAGGAGCGATTATACAGGTTAGTTTGTAAAATATATGAGAAGGGAGAAGTACCACAGGATTTTCAGCGTAGTAGAATAGTAACAATGCCGAAGAAAATAGGAGCTAATTTGTGTGAGAACTATAGGACCATTAGCCTACTATCACATGCATCGAAGATATTGTTAAAGATTATTTATAGGAGATTAGAAAATAAAGTAGAGGAAAGGCTAGGAGAAGATCAGTTTGGTTTTAGGAAAAACAGAGGGACGAGGGAGGCGATTCTAGCACTAAGAACGGTAGTAGAAAAAAGAAATAGGGTAGGAAAGGTAACTTGCATAGCTTTTGTAGACTTAGAAAAGGCATTTGACAATGTAGATTGGGACATAATGTTTAGAATTTTAAAAGAAACGGGTATAGATTATAAGGATAGGAGAATAATTTTTAATTTATATAAACACCAAACTGCCTTAGTTAGAATTGAGGGGGAAGAAGAGGTAGCAAAAATAGGGAAGGGAGTTCGGCAGGGATGTACACTCTCACCGTTATTATTTAATCTATATATAGAAGATGCAATAAACAAAGTAAAAGAAGAGTATAGTGTAGGTGTGAATGTACAGGGAGAGAAAATATATATGCTGAGATTCGCCGACGATATAGCTATATTGGAAGAAAGCGAAAAGAATTTAGAAAGGGTATTGAATGGTATGCAGGCAGTATTGACTAGGGATTTTAACATGAAAATAAATATAGGTAAAACTAAAGTGATGAGGTGTGACAAAAAGGAATGCAGTAGAAAAATGAGGATCACAATAGGAGATAATAGAATCGAAGAAGTGTCAGATTTTTGTTATTTAGGCAGTAGAATCACAAAAGATAATCGAAGCAAGGTAGATATAAAGTGTAGGATAGCACAGGGTAGGAAGGCATTCGTAGAAAAAGAACAGATTTTAAGATCAAATATTGACTTGGGTATTAGAAAAAGATTACTGAAGGTATATGTTTGGAGTGTAGCACTGTACGGGTGTGAGGCGTGGACTATAGGAAAGGAAGAGAAGCGTAGATTAGAAGCACTTGAAATGTGGTGTTATAGGAGGATGATGAGGATTGGTTGGGAAGATAAAGTAACAAATGAAGCTGTACTAGAGTTAGTAGGGGAGAAGAGAAGTATTTGGAGAGTGTTACAACGTAGGAGAGACAGATTAGTAGGGCATATTCTTAGGCATGGGGGGATTATGCAATTGATCATAGAAGGTAGAGTGGAGGGAAAGAGAGGGGTAGGTAGGCCTAGATTGGAGTATGTGAGTCAGATAGTTGAAGACGTTGAGATGAATAGCTATAGGGAGATGAAGGGATTAGCTCAGGATAGATCGGCATGGCGTGCTGTTTCCAACCAATCTTTAGGATTGCGGACTCTTTAACTAATACAGTGCTAACATTTATTTAGTGATAAGTGTGTTGGTGAACGGAACGAAATAGGAAACTCGATGCAATATCGCCATCGCTAAAGTGAATACAGAATATAATTCAGTAAAGGAAATATTGATACGAATCGTGCACTCTGTTGAATAGTTCAAATCGAACGATTCACGGGTGAATTCATTACCCAAACCTAGAAGAAATAAAGAAAATTTTAGCTTATCACAAACATGTTTCCAGCCAAAATGTTTATATGAGATTTTTTTTCTGTTTCTATATAATCTACTTTTTAACCTTAAAATTTTCAATCATTTTATATTTATTTTTCTTCCCGCGTATTTCTTCCACACCTCCAAACGCGCATACGTCATCTACCCCACCTTCAATCATGTCCCAATGAATGCAGCCTTGTTGGCGGCTATCTCCCCCCACCCCACCTCAGCCACCCTCGCCCGGCCGTACTCCCCTTCTGTCTGGGTCCAGGGGTGGCTCAACGAAAACGCGCACATCACATCATATATAGATATACGTGTACAATTGTCCCTCTAGCCGACCTCATGTTGTTTGTCTTTGTTCGACACCAACGTACACATCCCCCTCGCCCGCTTTCATCCGCGCGGTGTTGGCGGGGGGGGGGGGGGGTGTTTGGGGCTGGATGTTGATGCACCACCAGACACCATCAGCTAGCCGCTGATGGAATGGTTCTTTCGGGCTGTCGTGTGTAGAAGTTTGCCGTATGTAAATAGAGACAGCGTTGCTGAAGAATGACGGATCGGACGTTGGGGACGTGGATGAGCGGGTTGGTTCGGTAGGTGGTAGAGGTTTTTTTTTTGTGGTGGACTGAGGATGGGGAAAACGGATTGGAATTTAATTAGTTTTGGGCAAAAAGAAATCTTTAAATTAATTACAAAAATCGGAATCAAAATGTGTATGCGATATATTTGGTGTACCATTTCAAAATGAAAGCTCTATCGAAAATAGAGGAGGCATATATAATGGAAATTAATGGACACTTCCCCGCGAATGTTAAATATGATTAATTCTTCAGATACGTAATTTCATTGCAAACATTTATTTCAATTCGTTGTAACATTTCCCAAGTCGATGTCAATTTTTTTAAATTCGCACATTTTTTGAGTTGGCAACAATTTTGGTACAATTTTGACAAATGAAATCAAAGTGTTAACGATTCTTTCTTTTCTTTATAATCCTTCCGTTCGATTCGCAACCTTAACATCAAAAAACCACTTAATTTTCTTTTAATAAACTCTTCCAAAAAAAAATGCGAATTCCGAAGCATTCCAACGTTAGTTCTTTAGCATGCGTATTAGTGGGTTAGTTAAAGAGTCCGCAATCCTAAAGATTGGTTGGAAACAGCACGCCATGCCGATCTATCCTGAGCTAATCCCTTCATCTCCCTATAGCTATTCATCTCACCGTCTTCAACTATCTGACTCACATACTCCAATCTAGGCCTACCTACCCCTCTCTTTCCCTCCACTCTACCTTCTATTATCAATTGCATAATCCCCCCATGCCTAAGAATATGCCCTACTAATCTGTCTCTCCTACGCTGTAACACTCTCCAGATACTTCTCTTCTCCCCTACTAACTCTAGTAGAGCTTCATTTGTTACTTTATCTTCCCAACCAATCCTCATCATCCTCCTATAACACCACATTTCAAGTGCTTCTAATCTACGCTTCTCTTCCTTTCCTATAGTCCACGCCTCACACCCGTACAGTGCTACACTCCAAACATATACCTTCAGTAATCTTTTTCTAATACCCAAGTCAATATTTGATCTTAAAATCTGTTCTTTTTCTACGAATGCCTTCCTACCCTGTGCTATCCTACACTTTATATCTACCTTGCTTCGATTATCTTTTGTGATTCTACTGCCTAAATAACAAAAATCTGACACTTCTTCGATTCTATTATCTCCTATTGAGATCCTCATTTTTCTACTGCATTCCTTTTTATCACACCTCATCACTTTAGTTTTACCTATATTTATTTTCATGTTAAAATCCTTAGTCAATACTGCCTGCATACCATTCAATACCCTTTCTAAATTCTTTTCGCTTTCTTCCAATATAGCTATATCGTCGGCGAATCTCAACATATATATTTTCTCTCCCTGTACATTCACACCTACACTATACTCTTCTTTTACTTTGTTTATTGCATCTTCTATATATAGATTAAATAATAACGGTGAGAGTGTACATCCCTGCCGAACTCCCTTCCCTATTTTTGCTACCTCTTCTTCCCCCTCAATTCTAACTAAGGCAGTTTGGTGTTTATATAAATTAAAAATTATTCTCCTATCCTTATAATCTATACCCGTTTCTTTTAAAATTCTAAACATTATGTGCCAATCTACATTATCAAATGCCTTTTCTAAATCTACAAAAGCTATGCAAGTTACCTTTCCTACCCTCTTTCTTTTTTCTACTACCGTTCTTAGTGCTAGAATCGCCTCTCTTAGGTAAATAGTGGGTACCATACCATTATTAGTTGCCCGATTTTTCTAGCATTTTAGCTCCATTGTTGTTTAGCATACGCTATTTAACTGACCGGTCGAACAATGGGTCCTTTTTACTCCTCTAGCCTAGCGAAAAGTCATTATCAATAACTACTCTAGTGTGAAAACGACAAAGCGCCGCGCACCTAACAAAGACGTTTAAAATAGTTTTGTGGTCATAAATATGCTCACCTCCATGTCACATATCGTAATGGGTACTACCCCTCGTAGATTGTTATAAAAGGGTTTTTGCGTGTATAACATGTCCTAGTCGTTTTGGTTTTGACTTGCTATAGTACCTTCGTACAATGGGATGTGTGTAATTTAGCGATGTGTAGTTCATTCGCGAACCGTTCACTCTGAACGGTTCAATCAAATGACTGTGACGATGTTTTGCAACGACCTATAGGTCACTATGATCTAGTTCGTGAACTATGAACTAGATGGCGCACGGTGTACTTGTACTAGGTCCTGAGAACCCGTCGTGTACTACTAAACCGTTTATTAATCACAGCGACGTGTAAACGATGCAGTATAGTATACATTACATATACAGTACTAACATTTATTTAGTGATAAATTGTGTTGGGGAACGGAACGAAATTATATTTCCTAATATATATGTTTTGTATAAATTATAAACATTGTTGTCTTTTCTTGCTCATTCTTAATTCAAAGTAAGTATTGTAATATTTCAATTTATTTATTTTTTACCATTTAATATTTTTATATTGAGAAAAAAAGAGATTATTTTCAGAATGTGCATGTATTTCATATAGGTCGTGAACTAGTTCATTTAAAAAAGATGTAGTAGTTCACGACCTATAGTTCGTGAACCGTTCATTGAAATGAACTACGAACTAGGTCCTCAAAGTGACCTACAGTTTGCCATCGCTAGAGTGTATGGTATGCAACCCAACATACATCGCCATTAGCTAAATAATACATTGGCGAACAGAACGGTATTTGGGATTTAAAAAAAAAATCTATTGGATGGTGAGTTTATTATCGACAAACTATATAAAAAATAATACAGAATGATTTTTAAGTATTATAAAATATAAGACAAATATATTTTTTAAATAATACTGAATGATAATGAAAATTTTACATTGTTGCAATTATTTGATTATTTTAAGAACAATGAATTTTGGAATTATTTTTTGTACATACCGTTAGTTTAGCAAATATTTTGTCAACGTATTAAATTAAGTGCGCAGACTCACAATCGCAATATACAGGATGCACAAGATTTGAATTTACATTTTGTTAAACTAGTTGTTGGAAAGTCGATGGAAATTTAATAAATTATTAAAAATATCACATTTTTTATTTTAATTTAATATGTTTAGTATATTTTATTATACATTGTCTGATACAAAATAAATAAAAATAGAAGGATTATAAGTAAAAGGCCATAATATCCATAGTTTCATTAAAATAAGTAATAATCTTCTTATTTTTTTAGAATATTTTATTAAATGTTTCTAACATAATTAGCGATGGCAAACTGTAGGTCACTTTGAGGACCTAGTTCGTAGTTCATTTCAATGTACCGTTCACGAACTATAGGTCGTGAACTACTAACATCTTTTTAAAATGAACTAGTTCACGACCTATATGAAATACTGAAAATAATCTCTTTTTTTCTCAATATAAAAATATTAAATGGTAAAAAATAAATAAATTGAAATATTACAATACTTATTTTGAATTAGGAATGAGGAAGAAAAGGCAACAATGTTTATAATTGATACAAAACATATATATAAGGAAATATAATCTTTTCTAGGACGATTATTTATATGAAGTACTAAAATACTTTTGGTAGTTACTGAATTATGGCGTTTTATCAGGTATTAATGACGCTAGTTCTTGAATTATACAAACTCCTAAGATGGAAAATCAAAATTGAAACATACTTCTTTATACATCAACTTTATCACTAAATAAATATTAGTGCTGTATATGTAATGTATACTATACTGCAAGTATATATATAGTACAAGTACATCAATACGTACACCGTGCGCCATCTAGTTCATAGTCCACGAACTAGGTCATAGTAACGTATAGGTCGTTGCAAAACATCGTCACAGTCATGTGATTGAACGGTTCGCGATTGAACTACACATCGCTAAACATAATATAAAAACATAATAAAAAACAATTCCTACCCTGTATACAGCCACTTACAGCAATTCTTTTATTTTATGTACAATTTATACAATTTCATATTATGTGAGATACTAAAAGCGCAAATCCAAACAGGCTAGGACACACTATACCGCAGTACAATTTTAAACCGAGGGGTAGAAACCTGTAGATATGGGCAAGGGCGATAAGTTGAAAGGATATGTCTTATTCGATTGTCAACTGACGTTATACATATACAAAGGGTGCAATTTTTCGGTTTGTACCAAAAGCGAAATACAACGAAATCTCCCCCCTTCGTTTGTACCATTTTCTAAACTAGACCTAACCTTTGTGCCATACTTGAACTATAATATTTGGTGGCAAGTACTTACGATTCTTCTATTTGAACTGTTTCGTACGTACCAACCTTTGTTGAATCTATTTTCCAGTAGGTACTCGAATTATTATAGAAATTTCTTCAACACTTTCTTCACTCGAGTAGTACTGTAGCTGGTAATTTTCTATTTGGACCTTTGTAAAAGGTGTTTTTAAGGAGTATGGTTGAAGTATGTCCCGCGGTGAGTAATTTGGACAACTCACTTTAAGGGTTGTATTTTTTTTTTGACATGGTACTACTATATTGTTGTATTATGAATGGATTGAAAGTGGATCTCACGTGGTGTATTTTTAGTACTGTTTAGTGTAAATAATTAAAGTGAAATGAGAAAGGGATGGTATAAGAGATTTTGAAATGTCGTGCTATAGGAGGATGGTCAGGATTCGGTGTGCATATCACGTAACAAAATGAAGCTGTGCTGGAGGTAGTTTATTTGGAAAGGTAAAACGCGTAAAATAATTTATTTTTCATTTTTAACTAGCCACGTGTTTTGAAATTTTTGAATCAAGAAATTTTTTGTTGAACATAGTCCAGTTGTGTAAATTTGTTCGTTCAGCTTTGAAAAGTATCGAACTGATTTTAGATTGAACGATTTTTTCGTTACTTCGAAATATTTATAAGCAGGCTTAAAGTTACAGTTGTATTTGATTAATTTCTAAACCTAAGCGCCATCTGTGTTTCAATTACTCAATCGTGAATTTACGATTTCTATCTAACTATAATTTGTAGTGTTCATTTTTAACTGCAATAGTGTTTTCTAATTTCTGTAATGTCAAGCTCAAACATGTAGCGATGTGTAGTTTACTCGCGAACCGTTCAATCAAATGACGGGCGTACTGTGACGGTGTTTTAAACGATGCAGTATAGTATACATTACATATACAGTACCAATAGCAGTAGTATTATTTATGTGATAAAGTGCGTTGGTGAACGGAACGAAATTATATTTCCTTATACTATATGATACTAGTTGACTTAATTTTTGGACGATGTTCGACAAAAATGCTCAAAACAAGTTTTGAAAACGAAAAATTTCCCAAATACAAAATGATATTTTTAGACGCCTCAGCGATATTTGCAATGATGAAAATAATAAATAATTTTCAATGTATAATTCATATATTTTTTTAATATATTTCGTAAAAAAAAAAACCAAATTTTAGTATATTACAAAAAAAAAATCATGTGTTAACATAATCGGCTTAAGTTGCGTGTACCCCTTCATTTCAATTCACGACTTCTTTGCATTATACGCACACATATACAGGGTACAGAGCTAACCAAATATGTCGATGACGTCATTCATTGTCTCCAGGACGGCCGGGTCTCGGTGGCGGTGGCGGTGGCGGTGGCGGTGGCGCTGGTACTAGGTTATGTACACGCGACATGTCCCAGAAAGTCCTGGGCAGAGATATATACACTTTTCCAGAAGTTATGCGCAAACACGAGCCACTCTTTTCTTCATGCTGTGTTTACCAGAAACGTGGCCGAATTTCATTTAGGGATTATTTAAAAAAATCTTCAGGATTTTTCGTTAGTTGGTACAGTTATGCGCGCAAAGGGAATGTCTGTATTTTTTTCGATTTTTTGATTTTTTATATTTTTTTCGCGTATTTTTCAATTGTGGAGGATTCAATATCGAAAGAGGAAAAGAATGAAATGTATGGAAGAATTTTTGGATAGGAAAGAATATTAGGGGTTCCCAACATTTTTTTTTATATGGAAAAAATTATGTGTTTAATCGATACCCAAAAAAAATTTTTGCAAGATGTTTTATTCAACATATCTCTTTTGAGTGAATTAAAAATTTTTTTTTAAACAATTCCAAAGTTTACAATTTAATATTAATTCTAAGGAATGTCTTATTTTCAAAATATATCAAACGAATTAATAAAACTGACATAAAATTCACCGAACTATAGATTTTTTTTTCATTCGCTAACTGAACAATAAATAAAAAAAATCCAAGTTTCAGCAAAAAAAAATTTTTTTTTATATAAATCTCCAGAGTATTTTGCTCGCGCGATTGTTCTTCATCAATAGAATCGAATATCGGCATATGTAAGTTGCATATATGAACGTATTCCTCGCCGCTTCTTGTACAGTCTCTTTGATGGAGTTCTATACGCTAATGTACGTCAGTGGTATAATATAACCACCCTGTGTAATATAATATAACCACCCTGTATGGAACGGACCTCGATGTTGGGTCTGTCTGTGTCTGTTTCGTCCTGGCGGCGGCGGCGGCCACCTTCAGCCCTGCCACCCTCCCCACCCCACGGCTCCAACGGACACTGTTGCCGATCCTTTTTCATATTTACTTGATCCAGATTTTACCTCTTCATTGGTATTTTTATAATCAAAGAATATCTTCGAACTGCATTCCGATTTGGTCTTAAGTTTTTTCATTATAAAAAAAAAAAAATCCATCATTTTGACGTTGACATACCAATGACAAATCACCTGTCAATGCAAACTGTCATACCATTCTATAATTAAAACTTGTCCATCTTTCGAAATTTTCTTTCAAAAGTATCTGAACTCTTTGCATGATCGAAAAAAAATTCTTCAATCATTTTGACGTTGACATACCAATGACAAATCACTTGTCAATGCAAACTGTCATACCTTTCTATAATTAAAATTTGTCCATCTTTCCAAATTTTCTTTCAAAAGTATCTGAACTTTTTGCACGATCGAAAAAAAATTCTTCAATCATTTTGACGTTGACATACCAATGACAATTCACCTGTCAATGCAAACTGTCATACCATTCTATAATTAAAATTTGTCCATCTTTCCAAATTTTCTTTCAAAAGTATCTGAACTTTTTGCACGATCGAAAAATAATTCTTCAATCATTTTGACGTTGACATACCAATGACAAATCACTTGTCAATGCAAACTGTCATACCATTCTATAATTAAAATTTGTCCATCTTTCCAAATTTTCTTTCAAAAGTATCTGAACTTTTTGCACGATCGAAAAAAAAATTCTTCAATCATTTTGACGTTGACATACCAATGACAAATCACCTGTCAATACAAACTGTCGTACCATTCTATAATTAAAACTTGTCCATCTTTCCAAATTTTCTTTGAAAAGTATCTGAACTTTTTGCACGATCGAAAAAAAAATTCTTCAATCATTTTGACGTTGACATACCAATGACAAATCACCTGTCAATACAAACTGTCGTACCATTCTATAATTAAAACTTGTCCATCTTTCCAAATTTTCTTTGAAAAGTATCTGAACTTTTTGCACGATCGAAAAAAAATTCTTCAATCATTTTGACGTTGACATACCAATGACAAATCACCTGTCAATACAAACTGTCGTACCATTCTATAATTAAAACTTGTCCATCTTTCCAAATTTTCTTTGAAAAGTATCTGAACTTTTTGCACGATCGAAAAAAAATTCTTCAATCATTTTGACGTTGACATACCAATGACAAATCACCTGTCAATACAAACTGTCGTACCATTCTACAATTAAAACTTGTCCATCTTTCCAAATTTTCTTTGAAAAGTATCTGAACTTTTTGCACGATCGAAAAAAAATTCTTCAATCATTTTGACGTTTTGGACCAAACTTTGACCAAAATCGACGAAAAACGAAATATTTCAAAAGTACACCACTTTTTCACCTTTTTCGACGATAATTTCAACTTTTTCCGTTTGAACCGGAAATCAGTAAAGTAGAGTTGTCATTGTCATTGTCATTGGTTGTACTCTTTCGAAATGGTGATGGACGATGGAATATGGGGGGGATGCAGGTTAAAAATTAGGAATTACGAACCTAAGATTAATTAGGTTAAGGATTAGTTAAGATGTAAAATATTTTTTTAATTGGAGGAATTTCTTTGATCGCGAAATGTATTTCCTTCATCTTCTTTTCTGCGCCTTTCTGCAATTATTTTTGCACATCTCCAATGAATATAAAGCGAGCATTTCCTTCCACCCGCCACCCCCACCCACCCCGGCAGTTCTTTTTTGTTCTTTTTCAGACATGGTACATAATTCCTTTCCATTTCATCTTCAGCCAACTCAGAGCACAAAGAGCACGTTTCTTACATCTTATATACATGGGTAGATTGCGTAGTAAGTCGCAATCCAGAGATTTACACAGACCTTAACTATTCGAAAAATGTCCATGTTCCCAAGACGCATGCGCCGCTTCAAGTCCTTTATCGCCAACGCCGCTGCTATAGTTGCTCGCTGAGGTTGGCGCCACAACTCTTTCGAATTAATCAACATTTCTATATCTTCAATCTAAACATTTTGTTCATGTTTTTCGGGATGACAATAATAATGACAGCGACGAGGTGAGATAAAAGCAGAAAATAAAGAGATGATCAACGAATAGATGAGGTATCAAATTTTTGCTATTTCCAGTAAGAAGAATTACGAAGGACTGAACCATCGGAACTACTTGATATCAATTTTCACTAGATTTCGAATTTTGCAATTTTGGACCACGCCATAAATGAATGTCCAAAAATCACCTCCTCATGCATCCAATCAATCCGATGAGCATTTCCTGCGCCTACATGTACATCAACAACCGCTGGGGAGGCGGCTTTGCTTCTAACACCGCCACCGCCGCCTCCACCACTACAAAAATGAATGCCAGACCCCGAAACGTGCAGACATCGTACGCACTGCGTTTACGCGTGGCACGCACAACGGTCAGGGGCCTTAGGGGCTGTCTACATGCGAAGCGCGTTGGCGGTGGTGGAGGCGGTGGCAGCGGCAGTTGTATACTATCGAATGTTATATATACATTGTCTGGGAGCTGCGTGGATGTAGGATTGAGTTGTTGTCAGACGGCGGCGACGGTGGCGGCTCCTGCATATCTAATGCCCAGGCAATCGAGTTGATAATGTAGAATTCGACTCATCTTCTCCTCGGCAGGTCCATGAATCAAATACGTATTTTTTATGAAATTGCCAGAGGAATAGTTCTTGGTATATTAACATTTCAAGATTTCACGTATAATTGGACTGACTTCTTTTGTAAGGTTCTTTTTGAACGATTTTAAAGTTAAAATTGGAAATTTGGAACCAAAATTTCTTTATTGTTCACTTTGCTGATGATTGCAGAAAGTTCAAGTTCCTTTCGAGACGTTTAATAGACGATTAGCGATGTGTAGTTCACTCGCGAACCGTTCAATCAACGACCTATATGTCACTAAGACCTAGTTCGTGAACTATGAACTAGATGGCGCACGGTGTACTTGTACTAGGTCCTGAACCCGTCGTGTACTAAACCGTTCATGAATCACAACGGCTCGTAAACGATGCAGTATAGTATACAGTACATATACAGTACCAATAGCTAGGTCGTGAACCGGTCGTTTACTAAACCGTGCATGAATAACAACGGCTCGTAAACGATGCAGTATAGTATACAGTACATATACAGTACCAATAGCTAGGTCCTGAACCCGTCGTGTACTGAATCACAACGACTCGTAAACGATGCAGTATAGTATACAGTACATATACAGTACCAGTAGCTAGGTCCTGAACCTGTCGTGTACTAAACCGTTCATTAATAACAACGGCTCGTAAACGATGCAGTATAGTATACAGTACATATACAGTACCAATAGCTAGGTCCTGAACCGGTCGTGTACTAAACCGTTCATTAATAACAACGGCTCGTAAATGATGCAGTATAGTATACAGTACATATACAGTACCAATAGCTAGGTCCTGAACCGGTCGTGTACTAAACCGTTCATGAATCACAACGACTCGTGAACGATGCAGTATAGTATACATCACATATACAGTACCAGTAACTAGGTCCTGAACCCGTCGTGTACTAAACCGCGCATGAATCACAACGTCTCGTAAACGATGCAGTATAGTATACATTACATATACAGTACTAATAGCTAGGTCCCGAACCCGTCGTGTATTAAACCGTTTATGAATCACAGCGACGCGTAAACGATGCAGTATAGTATACATTACATATACAGTACTAACATTTATACTATGAACTACGAACAAGGTCCTCAAAGTGACTTACAGTTTGCCATCGCTAATAACGATATATACTGGCTGTGCAAAATGAAACTACTACGAATTTGTTTTTAATCGATCAATTGTTCAAAAATCGAAATTTTGCCTGGATTTTGTTTTTTTTTTTGTGGAAAAACTTTGATCCATGAATAATTTTCTTCTTTCGTATCTTTTACCATTCTCATATTATTGACTACCGGACTACCGAATTATCTACATCTAAATACACCACAGAAGATCATCGATAACAAAGTTGGACTCTCTTCCATTACGTTTGTCTTGTTAGTAACTTTCCTGCTCTGAGTTCCCTATACTCAACAACTTTCACATTCAACTAAAGATCGAAACTTCCTACAAAATAGTCCTAACGTTACGAAACGCCATGATCTTTAGTCACCAAGATAATTCACTGCAATTTTTTATGGAGTTTCGTCGATGTATTTCAACTTAACTCGACATGATCTGGTTCGTTTTCGTAGATTCTTCTGAATTATGTAAGGGTGTTAAATTGGGGGTAATGCTCGCTAAATTTTGGAGTGGAAATTTGTTATCGGTGGATTAAAAATTCGTTAGTACAATTCGTTATTAATTATGAATGGAAAGTAGCAAAATGTTTGTGGTCTACAAAATTTTTAACATAATCCAACTTTATCAACTTCCTCTACCATTTTAAAAGATAATCCAATTTTTGGACATGTATTTTTGTATTGGCATCCAACTTAAAAAAAAAAAATACTAGATAATAACACTCTTTTGCATTTCTACACCTCCGAATGTAAATTGAACTCTTGTGGTATATTGCAAAATTGCGCAAATGCAAAATCTCTTCAGTTCTAGCAGTATGCACCCCTTGCCAAGGGGTGCCACCCTAGGGGTGGTTACTTACATACAAGAACAAGCCTTCATTCACTTAACCCGATTCTCTACATCGAGCTACATATATCGAATCTTTTGATGATTTCTTTTGCTCAATTCAAAAATTTGGACATGTAAAAAAAAATGTTCGGTGCACCTCTTGCTACAATATAGCAGTGCCGTCGCAAATCTTCTTCTATTTGCAGTCTTCCGAAGGTCTTTTTGCATTACATTACATCGCACACCCTTTCCGAACTACCAAATTCAATCCGGTATATCGCAATGGCATCTGCAACAGCACTTTCTGCACAAAGCTGGTTTTCAATTCCCCCCTTGGTCGCGTATCCGTTACTTTGCCGGAATTATGACAGACAGTCCGGGATGCAAATGCGGTGGAATGACAATTCTGCACAGCCCTCGCTCTCCAGTATGGGGTAGGTTGCGTTGAAAAGTCACTAGTGGATTATGTCTGCGCGCGAAAGAGTGATTTAGCAATTCTCTGCCGTTAGTTTGCGAAATGCGAATTTGATTGCTTTTGTATTTAGGAACGAGTTTTCTTATTTTGTTTTCAGTTTTTTTCGCGCATGGCGAAGAAAAATTTGTTGCTTTTTTGTCACGTATTCATTGGGTGTTGTAAAAGAATTAACTTTGTTTATTAATCTTTGCCCCACATTCGTTTTTCTTTCGTCCAAAATTTTATGAGCGAGATATTTATAAACTCGTCTCGCAGAGGCCAAATTTAAAATTTCGTACCATCCAATTTTTAACCATTAAAAAAAAATTTATAACGCTTCCATTTTGCCTTTCCAATTTCGCTTACATTGTTGCCATATAGACGGGGGTAGTTAATTTTTAAGGTTTTTTTTTTTTACCAAAGCTGATGTTGCCAAACGATCATTGGCTATATTTCCAAAAAAAGTTGTTCGGAAAATAAATCAATTGCAATTTTAAACTTGTCTTATTTGATTTGTATTTGTAAAAAAATGTTTTTTTTGCAAAGGCAATTTGCAAAATTGGCGTTTTATCTCTTTTTGAAAATAACTGAAGAATCGAAGTAGTTTCTGCTATGGCACCTTAAGGTACCTTTATTTTTTACAAAAAAAAATAATCAGTATTTTTTTATAATTTTCAGATTATCTCGTTTTTAATGCATTCTTTAAAAAAGCTAAATTAAATCGTTTTGACGATTTAAGGTACTTTTTATGAAAAAATCACTAAAATTTGGTCTTGTATAGAATTTGATAATTTTTTAAATTAAATATTTATATAATTAAATATGCGTCATTTGAAAGCGCTCCTCTCATCTTACAACATTGCGGTAGGGCCGAAATGCAGATACAGAGAGGGACACTGACCCTTCCTTCCCCCATCCACCCTTGCATCCCCTAAAAACTCACCCCTTGCACTGACGCTGCCTCTCACACACATTACTTCCATTCTCACTGCCTAACAAAAGCGAACATGAATATATTTTGCAATACTCACCTCCGTCCTCCGTTCCTCATTCATGGACAACTCTGTACCGTTGTTCTCCATGCTCCATCTTCCGTTCATCCACCAGTGATCACGCGAAGAATGATTTTTAACATGAATAAATCGACCTCCAGAATAACGAAAATGTATCGTATATAGTCGGTTCGAGAATTGCTGGTTTTGACTTCGATTATAATCTCTTGTATGCAACCGTTTTTTTTTGGAAAATCGCTTTTGAATTGTACACCATATACAGAACGGTACTTAGGATTTTTTTAAATTTTAATTACTGAATGATTACGAAAATTTCACATTGTTACAATTATTTGACTGTTTTAAGAAAATGTTCTTCAATTTTGATTTTTTTGTTTAGCAAATGTTCTGTCAATGTATTAAATTAAGTACAGACCTGTGCAGACTTACAATCGCAATATACAGGATAGACAAGATTCCAATTTATCTTTTATTAAATTAAGTATTGGAATGTCCGTGGAAATTCGCATTAAATTAAGTGCGGTCCTGCCTGTCCATACTTACAATCGCAATATACAGGGTAGATAAGATTCGAATTTATGTTTTATTAAATTAACTATTGGAATGTCCGTGGAAATTCGCATTAAATTAAGTGCGGTCCTGCCTGTCCATACTTACAATCGCAATATACAGGGTAGACAAGATTCGAATTTATGTTTTATTAAATTAAGTATTGGAATGTCCGTGGAAATTCGTATTAAATTAAGTGCGGTCTTGTCCAGACTTACAATCGCAATATACAGGGTAGACAAGATTCGAATTTATGTTTTATTAAATTAAGTATTGGAATGTCCGTGGAAATTCGTATTAAATTAAGTGCGGTCCTGTCCAGACTTACAATCGCAATATACAGGGTAGACAAGATTCGATTTTATCTTTTATTAAATTAAGTGTGGTCCTGTCCAGACTTACAATCGCAATATACAGGGTAGACAAGATTCGAATTTATGTTTTATTAAATTAAGTATTGGAATGTCCGTGGAAATTCGTATTAAATTAAGTGCGGTCCTGTCCAGACTTACAATCGCAATATACAGGCTAGACAAGATTCGAATTTATGTTTTATTAAATTAAGTATTGGAATGTCCGTGGAAATTCGTATTAAATTAAGTGCGGTCCTGTCCAGACTTACAATCGTAATATACAGGGTAGACAAGATTCGAATTTATGTTTTATTAAATTAAGTATTGGAATGTCCGTGGAAATTCGCATTAAATTAAGTGCGGTCCTGTTCAGACATACAAACGCAATATACAGGGTAGACAAGATTCGAATTTATGTTTTATTAAATTAAGTATTGGAATGTCCGTGGAAATTCGTATTAAATTAAGTGCGGTCCTGTCCAGACATACAATCGCAATATACAGGGTAGACAAGATTCGATTTTATCTTTTATTAAATTAAGTGTGGTCCTGTCCAGACTTACAATCGCAATATACAGGGTAGACAAGATTCGAATTTATGTTTTATTAAATTAAGTATTGGAATGTCCGTGGAAATTCGTATTAAATTAAGTGCGGTCCTGTCCAGACTTACAATCGCAATATACAGGGTAGACAAGATTCGAATTTATGTTTTATTAAATTAAGTATTGGAATGTCCGTGGAAATTCGTATTAAATTAAGTGCGGTCCTGTCCAGACTTACAATCGTAATATACAGGTAGACAAGATTCGAATTTATGTTTTATTAAATTAAGTATTGGAATGTCCGTGGAAATTCGCATTAAATTAAGTGCGGTCCTGTCCAGACTTACAATCGCAATATACAGGGTAGACAAGATTCGATTTTATCTTTTATTAAATTAAGTGTGGTCCTGTCCAGACTTACAATCGCAATATACAGGGTAGACAAGATTCGAATTTATGTTTTATTAAATTAAGTATTGGAATGTCCGTGGAAATTCGTATTAAATTAAGTGCGGTCCTGTCCAGACTTACAATCGCAATATACAGGGTAGACAAGATTCGAATTTATGTTTTATTAAATTAAGTATTGGAATGTCCGTGGAAATTCGTATTAAATCAAGTGCGGTCCTGTCCAGACTTACAATCGCAATATACAGGGTAGACAAGATTCGAATTTATGTTTTATTAAATTAAGTATTGGAATGTCCGTGGAAATTCGCATTAAATTAAGTGCGGTCCTGTTCAGACATACAATCGCAATATACAGGGTAGACAAGATTCGAATTTATGTTTTATTAAATTAAGTATTGGAATGTCCGCGGAAATTAAATAAATTATTTATTAAAATATCATATTTTTATTTATTTTTATTTAATATTTCGTTGTCTCATACAAAATTTCTATAAAATCAATTATAATACGAAGAAGCCTTAGAAAAATATATTCGTAAAAATAAATAAATTTTTAATCTTTTTAATAGTATATTTAATTTCTATATAAGCATTATATATAAAAATTTGAATTTTTAGGTATCTTGTATAATTGCAACGATTTTAGTAAACAATTTATACAAAAAATATATTTTCATAAAATTACAATAAAAAGCATATATATATTCTGATTTACTAATCGGCGTTGAAAAGTCAAATCCACATCTACTAAGACGTACTATATTACTATAATCTTTATAAATCTACATCTTCTATAGAAAACCCTTTTTTACAAAATATTAATTTATAAAATTTATTAAAAATTGCATTCATTTTGCTGTTTATTGTAAATTAATTAAACTTCTTCATTTTCCTTAGTAATTTTCTATCTCCAATTTTAATCTTTCCATTTTTCATATCGTTATTCATTTTTTTCTTTCATCTATTTTTCAAAAACTATTTTATAGTTCAGCCAATTGGTCGGGTATTTATTTTTTATTTACTAAATTTTTCGATTTTTTTTTACAAATCGTCGCAACATTTTTCCATAATCCCAAACAAAAGACTAAAAACAACAAAACAAAATATTTTTCCGCAACAAACTGTTTACAAAAAAAAAAAAAACCCTAACGAACCTTGAATGATAGATAATCCACCCCATCGAAGATCCAATTACCCAATCCCGAATAACTAGTTATATCTTCTTCGCCGTTCATTTTTTGCTCTTCAACGAAATTTCGTTGGGAGAATTAGCTCGTGTTACTGTACTGAATTATTGAGCATCCCTCTTCTTTGCGCCGCCGTCGCTTGGTTCGATGGTATAAAGTTACCATATCTTAATTGGGCAGTTTCACATCGCCGACCTCTGCGCAAGCAAGTTGAGTCAAGATGAATATGAAAAGAACTAACTGTCTTTCGATTCGATTCTCTACGTCCGAGATTTGTTTGCATTTATATAGTTCTCGGATTAAACGGAAAAGTCGAGTGAAGAAGACCCTTATGGCCTAGAGCAGGGGTTCCCAATCGGTGGTGAGTGAAAAAACCTCCAGGCGGTTTTTTACTAAAAAATTTTTTTATATAATAAAAATAGTCTTGCGAAATTTATAAATTTTTTATCTTTTTTTGATAATATTCTGTATATTTTATGGGGGTCGGATTAAGAGTGATATTATGGAAATTTTGCTATTAGTGAATTTCAAACGATTTTTTAATAATAAAAAAATAAGTTAAAATAAAATTAGTCTTGCGAAATTTATAAAACATTTTTTATTTTTTTTGTAATATTGTGTATATTTTATGGGGGTTGGATTAAGAGTGATATTATGGAAATTTTGCTATTAGCGAATTTCAAACGATTTTTTAATAAAAGAAAAATTAAATTATTATAAAATTAGTCTTGCAAAATTTATAAAATCTTTTATTTTTTTTGATAATATTCTGTATATTTTATGGGGGTCGGATTAAGAGTGATATTATGGAAATTTTGCTATTAGTGAATTTCAAACGATTTTTTAATAATAAAAAAATAAGTTAAAATAAAATTAGTCTTGCGAAATTTATAAAACATTTTTTATTTTTTTTGTAATATTGTGTATATTTTATGGGGGTTGGATTAAGAGTGATATTATGGAAATTTTGCTATTAGCGAATTTCAAACGATTTTTTAATAAAAGAAAAATTAAATTATTATAAAATTAGTCTTGCAAAATTTATAAAATCTTTTATTTTTTTTTGATAATATTCTGTATATTTTATGGGGGTCGGATTAAGAGTGATATTATGGAAATTTTGCTATTAGTGAATTTCAAACGATTTTTTAATAATAAAAAAATAAGTTAAAATAAAATTAGTCTTGCGAAATTTATAAAATCTTTTTTTATTTTTTTTGTAATATTGTGTATATTTTATGGGGGTCGGATTAAGAGTGATATTATGGAAATTTTGCTATTAGCGAATTGCAAACGATTTTTTAATAAAAGAAAAATTAAATTGTTATAAAATTAGTCTTGCAAAATTTATAAAATCTTTTATTTTTTTTGATAATAATCTGTATATTTTATGGGGGTCGGATTAAGAGTGATATTATGGAAGTTTTGGTATTAGTGAATTTCAAACGATTTTTTAATAATAAAAAAATAAGTTAAAATAAAATTAGTCTTGCGAAATTTATAAAATCTTTTTCTATTTTTTTTATAATATTCTGTATATTTTATGGGGGTTTGGATTAAGAGTGATATTATGGAAATTTTGCTATTAGTGAATTTCAAACGATTTTTTAATAAAAAAATAAATAAATTATAATAAATTAGTCTTGCGAGATTTATAAAATCTTTTTTTTTTTTATAATAATCTGTATATTTTATGGGGGTCGGATTAAGAGTGATATTATGAAAATTTTGCTATTAGTGATTTCAAACGATTAAAATAATAATAATAATAATAAAATAATAAAGTTAGTCTCGCGAAATTTATAAAATCTTTTTTTTTTTAATAGTATTCTGTATATTTTTGGGGGGTCGATTAAGAGTGATATTTTTTTATAGGAGATTGATTAAAAAAAAAAGCAGATTCAAAAGTCGAATTCAGGTATTGAGATTTTGCTATTAGTGAATTTCAAACGATTTTTTAATAAAAAAAATATATATTATAATAAAATTAGTCTTGCGAAATTTATAAAATCTTTTATTTTTTTTATAATAATCTGTATATTTGATGGGGGTCGGATTAAGAGTGATATTATGGAAATTTATATAGCACAAAACAAACAAATATTTTCTCCGGAAATTTCTTGTTACGGCACTGACTACAGTGTATATCTACTATACCGGCACTGAAAGAGAATTCAATTTTAAAGCATTTACGCCTGCGATGTTTTTTGCCGATAATAAAATATCTATAATCTCATGAATGAACAGGAAGAACTCTGGCAACGAGGCAACGAGTTAATAACCTAATAATCATTCATATCTGTGCTTTGTGGATACGTTCGGCGTCTTACAAACGTAGAAAAAAAAGCCTCCTTTCTGTACGGATTTTAAAGGGAAATATAAATGAGAAACTTGTTAGTATTCCATGTCTTTGTTCGATAAACAGCTGTATGAGCGCACTCTAAAGAAGCGTTAGATGTATATCTACCGTATTTTTATATAATTCCTATATAGTTGTAATTAAATTACAAAAAAAAATTAAAAATTTCAAATGATTTTTGTAGAACACCCTGAATATATATATAGAACGAGTTCATTTTAATACTAGTGCACAAATGTTTGTTACTTAATTCACTACTAGCGGCACAGGCTGGTCTTTGTATATTTTGTTTCTCAAAAAAATAAAAATAAATATTTGTGATAGTTCATTTAAAATTACACGAAAAAAATATATATATTTGACTCGGAGCAAGCGTGCGGTTTTTTTTTTTTAAACTCTTCCGCTTATTAAAAAAAAAACAATTACATTACTATATTTGATAAAATTTGACGTAGATTTAATTTCGCGGTACATTTTCTTATACAATCCGACCGACAAAAGCAACAATTTTTTTGACGTTTTATTTTCAACAATCGACAAAGAAGTAAGTGGTTTTTGACAGATTTTTAATCATACAGGTCCACATTGTCCCATTCCGGTATGCTCTGTCCCTTTAAATTAAACCGTACGCTAAACCGGTGGTAACCCTTTATGTCACTTGTACTTCTCGATTTCACCGCGACATATAAAGGTCCCTGTAAAAAACGGACGAGATGGTTGCGTTCAATCGTACATCGTTCTTAAATCAACATTGTTTTTATGTAAAAAAATATATATATAAGTATAAAAGATCGCCCAAATACCGTAGCTTAAAGCATTAAGTAGCTAGATGCGTATTTCGAAGGCTATACCCCCATCTTCAGTAGCGCAAGATAAAACTAAATAAACTACCTGTGTAAAAATTGTATATCAATTCACGATTCGTGATAGACAGGTATTTTATTTTATTTTTATCTTGTGCTACTGAAGATGGGGGCATAGCCATCGAAATGCGCACTTAATGTTTTATGTTACGGTATTTGGGTGATATTTTATACTATTATTTAACACCGTAGTGATATTTTTTTAAATATATAATATAAGTGATTTAAAAAAAATTAATGTTAGTATCTTAATTTGTTAATTTTAAGTCGGCATATGGAACAAGTTGGATTCATTAAATTTTTTAACTTCAGTTTGACATATATATGTTTTTCAAATCGTTAATTGATCGAATGATATCAACCGGGCTAGAATATAAACTGGCGCCATCTAGCGGCCGGTTCTATAAAATTAATTAATAACTGACATATGACTGTCGCAAATCTAATTTTATTTAATCCTGTTTTATTCAGTGCAACCAACATTGTAAAAAAAATATATATTCAACAAATACATTTTGCACTAAGTCCTGTATAAGAAAATAATAGTATTTTTGTATATATTTGATCAAAAATTGCCAAATATGCGTTTTCTTGCAACTACCCATTTATTTCTATCTGTCATAAATATTTCAAGTTTTCAAAATGCCAAATAAAAAATCAATTCTCTATTTTTTATATTTCACCAATTTTTGGTACTAGTAAAAACGAATCAATTCGAAAATGAACGTACCGAAACCCATCTCGTTGCCAGATCTCTTCTGCGTTGCTCAGTAACAAAAGGCCTCAGCAAGAGATCTCAGTCTGTGCCAAGCCAGGCTTTGATCCTCTCGGTTTTTTTTTATTTATATATAATAGTACGACGACAAAGAACACTTTTGCACGTGCGCTCTTTATAATAATATTCTAAATATCCCAACCCAGATTTGTATAGAAGAGGTGCATGTTTAAGACGAGCTGGAAGAATATTAATTTTTATTTAGATAAAACCACTCGCCCAATTCAATTTAAATGCGAAGATTTTTGTTTTTACATTTCCAAAAGTTGTTTTATCGAGTATTAACGACGCTGCGGTGTTTATAACAAAACAAGCCCCCGCCTCTACGATTTTTTTTAATCTACGAGTTTTTGAACGTTTTTTTTCCATGAGATAATCAAAAAATTAACGTCTAAATTTTTTAACAAAATTTATTCACAAATCAACGCTGTTTTTTTTTTAATAAAATCACCTTTCAATTTTTTTGGGGGATTGAATGTTTTTTCTTGGAAAAAAATTTTTTTAACCATCTTAAAAATTTATTTTATAAAACGAAGATGGTCCATCGGATGGCCGTATCTTCTTCCGCTTGACACGGTGAATTCTCGTTCGTCTGGTTTTTTTTTTGTTTTCTGGGAGGTGTGTTCGATATTCAAATATCTCTTATTCTTTCGCGGCCAGCTGAAGAAGCGAGCGTGTATTTGGTTGTTCGGATGGACAAGCAAAGACGCTCGGCCCTGATTATGGTGATTACTCTGGTAGAAACGTCGTCGCCTTCCCGATAGAGAAAAACAAGAATGCGTATATAATAAGATCGGGAATTGAAAAGAATGTATTAGAAGAATTTTATAAAGGCCGAGGTGTGCATATTTTATACCAATCCATTTTTTTTTGTTTAATTTTACGTTTTATTATTATTTTTTTTAGAATGGTTTTTGAATGAACTATTCTTTTGACAGGTCTACACGTGAAGATATACGCCTTATGAAAGATCAACGAAATAAATCTGATACAGCTGAGCGAGCCATCGACAAATAGAAATGCACCCACTAGTGCATCGTACACAAAATTTACATTCTTTCAACCTGCTCATCGCGAAATTGATAAACAAATTGCCTAGCTAAAAGATTAAGCTGTGTTTGTGTAATATAGTGAAGATGCACGCGGTGTGAGAGATCAACGAAATGAATCTGATACAGCTGAGCGAGCCATCGACAAATAGAAATGCACCCACTAGTGCATCATTTACATTCTTTCAACCTGCTCATCGCGAAATTGATAAACAAATTGCTAGCTAAAAGATTAAGCTGTGTTTGTGTAATATAGTGAAGATGCACGCGGTGTGAGACATCAACGAAATGAATCTGATACAGCTGAGCGAGCCATCGACAAATAGAAATGCACCCACTAGTGCATCGTACACAAAATTTACATTCTTTCAACCTGCTCATCGCGAAATTGATAAACAAATTGTTAGCTAAAAGATTAAGCTGTATTTGTGTAATATATAATAAAATACGCAAGCGTCTACTGGTTGCCTTATGCTACGTACACGCACAGTACACGCAGCGCATGCGTGTAGCGTACGTTTCACTTTTCGTGCCGTTCAGGCCAATTTGCTCTACAGCGCCTATAGAAGTTTCACTTCAAAAAAAAATTCAACGCAGAATTTTCATATTTACACTAATTACGCACCAAAAAACGAGAAGATTTATTTTTTAAATGACCCTGTATATGTACTATATAGTCCACGATGTTCCATATTTGAACTAACGCTCGGTTAGTAATCTTTCGGAATATATCCGTGTATTTGAAAAAAGAATGCGTTGTGTATAAATGAACAAAGTTCAACTCTGTTTATAGATTACTTTATTTTTTTACTCGATTGAAGTAATGCGTACGTTTTTATGGTTAAAAAAAATACACACAGAGGTCAATAGATAGCACCAGTAATAAATGTTCTAGTAAATACAGTAGCGTAGGTGTAGGAAATTTAAATAAAATAATCATTCGGATAATTTAAAATACATTAAAAAATATATATATCTCGATTTACATTAACAAAAATTAATTCAAATATATTTTTTTAATAATAAATTTTTAATAACTAATTTTTTAATATTTTTTCTATTTTATTTTAAAGGTATGCCGAAAAGAAAATTTCCTGTCGAATTCTTTATTTGATTAAATTAAAATTAAATCCCCTCGACAATTTTCCCAAGTTCTACGTCCCTAAAAATATGACATGTTATCATTTTGTATTTTGAATTCACACCAAATGCAACGTAATGCGACGATTTAATTATTAATGACATTAAATGCATTGAAATAAAATAAAATTAAAATTAAGCCTCAAAAAGACTAACGAACCCACCGTTAAATTTTAAATTCTACATCCAAAAATTGAATAAACCATTAAATTCGTGAATTTAATGGTTTAAAATAAATTTATGAGTAAGAATTATATTTTCAACTGAGAGAATCTTTCGAAAAATAATTTGTATTATAATTATCTGTAGATCAAATGTTTTTGTGTATATTTTAGTAATAGTATAAAATATCACCGTATTATTATTATTTAACACCGTAGTGATAAATATATCTTAGTAATTTTTGGACCTAGTGTTTCAATTAGACAATCATTTTAAATTTCAATCGTGTGTTGTAATTTCTGAATTAAGAATTTTGTTTGTTTGTTCGTTCAACTGTTCCAAATATTCCAACCTATGTAAATTTGTTTGATCCTTAAAATAGACAAATTCTGGCAAAAACCGCCCAAGTTTAAGATTTTTTTGTTGAAAAATAGAAGTCTATTTTTTGTGTACAATTTTATTTTACCACCACAACAATTCACGAGACAAAATAAATAAATTAGCTGTACAAGCAATTGAAATAACGTTCCTTAAGCATATATTACATGCAATGTATTTTCACGCCGATTATTTACACTGTTAATTGGTAAGTAGATTGCCAATAACCATGCTTATGGTCAAGAACTTGCCAATTGACACAGTTGTTAATGTTATTTCTGCGGATATCTCGCAGAAAGAGACCTTTCTGGGATTTAACAACATATTACACAATAACTTAGTTATTATTTCCGGAGTGAAAATTCTGTTAGATAAAACAAAACTTAGCAGATTATTGAATTTCTGAAACAATTATTGTTGACATTTAAAAAAATGAACGTTTCTTAGCCGGTTCATTATCGCATGGTAACTCGTTTCGCTGCAACGACAAAGAAGTTTACCAAAGAGTAATCTGAAGAGTTTTAAAAAAAAAAAACGTATGGAATAAAATTATTTACTGGAATAGCACAGGACCTTTTTTTTTAAGTGTTTAATTTAAACCATCAAAAATTTAGAAAAGCATTAAGTGTTTTTTATCATGAAACAATTTTTTATGTGCAGTAACACATAATGTTTACCGCTAGATGGACCTACGAGAAAATCTAAATAAATATGAGTAATGATAGTTGTGTTGGTTTAGCTGTTTGTTAAGAGATGGCGCTCTACGTGTACTTGTATCACTGTAGGGGTTCTAATCAGAACAGACAATTCTGTTACAGTATAGTTCATTTCTCAAAAATACTTCTATTTTTTTTTCTACACATACATTTATTTTTTAACTCCAAAACTAATATATTTAGCCACGTTTTTCAAATATATTCTTTAAGTCAATAATTCTGATACAATCACTGAGTTTCTTCATTAATTGCAATTCAATCTAATTTCTTCATTGCTCCATAATTATTTTCATAGTCCAAATTATCAGCTTGATAATCCGATGAGCGATGAAACTGTCTTAAAAAAAACGTATGACGTAATTATTTATTGGAATAACACGGACGGGAACGATTTTTTTTTTGAACTGTTTAATTTAACCATGAAAGAATAGAACAATATTTTATATGCGGTCACATAATTTTTACCGTAAAAGAAAATCTAAATAAAAATAATTAATGGTATGGGGGGTTAGTTTGGCTACTTGCTAATAGATGGCGCTCAACACACCCACTTGTATCATTGTAGGGATTTTAATCAGAACTATTCATTGTCTACTTCTAAAATTTTATTTTCAATTTCTTTTTTGTAACTATAACTCCAAAAATAATATATTTAAACATATTTTTTAAATATATTCTTTAAATCAATAATTCTGACACCATCACTGAGTTTCTTCATTAATTGCAATTCAATCTAATTTCTTCATTGCTCCATAATTATTTTCATAGTCCAAATTATCAGCTTGATAATCCGATGAGCGATGAAACTGTCTTAAAAAAAACGTATGACGTAATTATTTATTGGAATAACACGGACGGGAACGATTTTTTTTTTGAACTGTTTAATTTAACCATGAAAGAATAGAACAATATTTTATATGCGGTCACATAATTTTTACCGTAAAAGAAAATCTAAATAAAAATAATTAATGGTATGGGGGGTTAGTTTGGCTACTTGCTAATAGATGGCGCTCAACACACCCACTTGTATCATTGTAGGGATTTTAATCAGAACTATTCATTGTCTACTTCTAAAATTTTATTTTCAATTTCTTTTTTGTAACTATAACTCCAAAAATAATATATTTAAACATATTTTTTAAATATATTCTTTAAGTCAATAATTCTGACACCATCACTGAGTTTCTTCATTAATTGCAATTCAATCTAATTTCTTCATTGCTCCTTAATTATTTTCATAGTCCAAATTATCAGATTGATAATCTGATGAGCGATGAAACTGTCTTAAAAAAAAAACGTATGACGTAATTATTTATTGGAATAACACGGACGGGAACGATTTTTTTTTTGAACTGTTTAATTTAACCATGAAAGAATAGAACAATATTTTATATGCGGTCACATAATTTTTACCGTAAAAGAAAATCTAAATAAAAATAATTAATGGTATGGGGGGTTAGTTTGGCTACTTGCTAATAGATGGCGCTCAACACACCCACTTGTATCATTGTAGGGATTTTAATCAGAACTATTCATTGTCTACTTCTAAAATTTTATTTTCAATTTCTTTTTTGTAACTATAACTCCAAAAATAATATATTTAAACATATTTTTTAAATATATTCTTTAAATCAATAATTCTGACACCATCACTGAGTTTCTTCATTAATTGCAATTCAATCTAATTTCTTCATTGCTCCTTAATTATTTTCATAGTCCAAATTATCAGATTGATAATCTGATGAGCGATGAAACTGTCTTAAAAAAAAAACGTATGACGTAATTATTTATTGGAATAACACGGACGGGAACGATTTTTTTTTTTAACTGTTTAATTTAACCATGAAAGAATAGAACTATATTTTATATGCGGTCACATAATTTTTACCGTAAAATAAAATCCTAATAAAAATGATTAATGATAGTCGTGTTAGTTTGGCTACTTGCTAATAGATGGCGCTCTACACACCCACTTGTAGGGGTTTTAATCAGAACAATTCATATTCTACTTCTAAAATTTTATATTCAATTTATTTTTGGAACTATAACTCCAAAAATAATATATTTAAACACATTTTTTAAATATATTCTCTAAGTCAATAATTCTGAGTTTCTTCATCATTTTCAAATCAAACAGAATTCTTCATTGCTGCATAATTATTTTCATAGTCCATATTAGCTTGATATAGAATACAAAATACTTCCTCTTGCGTTTGAAAGAAGCCTCGGGGGGTTAACTTTCCAATTCTCCCCTTGTATTATATACAAAATAAAACTGGGCACGTAGCAAGGGCCCCCTATATATTTCCCAGCGCGTAATTCCTACGTCTGCTGATATTACGCACTAGGACTCTTGTCTCTTTATTTTTATGACCTAGTTTGTCTATTGAACGACGCGAGGAAATAACACACAAGCCAAAGACACGCACCTTGTCTCGTCCAAAATTAGAGAAGTAACCGTTTATTTTGCCAACCGTGAATCGAAAATTTGATTTAAATTTGAATCGAAAAGTATAAAAATAAAAATAAATAACAAGGGTTTTTAAAAATGTGTTTCTTGCATCGTTTCGATGTTTGTCTTTAACTTGTAATGTTTGGATGTGACGCCCCCAAAGTCGCAAAATTGTGAATCGTTTTCGGCAGAATTGGCAAATGGGTCGTTGTAAGATGAATGTTGGATAACATCTCCACCTTCGATTATTTGGGGATTTATGTTATTTCCTTTTGTCCCGGCACTATGCCTCGATAAAAAAAAACCAACGACGTTACGTAATGCCCCCAGGGGAGCTTTTTAATCAGCTTAATATATTTTGATTAAATCTTCCGAGTAGATCGAATTTGAATAATCGAACGACCAACTAAAACCTAGGATTATAAAACCTATGAAACTCATCAGCACTTCTTGGTTGATGATCAAATGATCAAAAAAAATCGAATTATCGCTTTATGATGTTACATTTCCCCTTTTCTTTTTACAGTTAAGTCGAACACACCAAGACCTCAAATCGAACGCTACCTCAGACAACCCATACGTGAACAATAATCACCCGTCGGAGTCCATTCCAGCACTGAAGAAGAATAAACTGATGGACAACGCGTCGCTATCAGCGTACGTTCCGTTACCAACGTTCCCGCACAGCATGTTCCAACAAATGGACTACAGCAACTACATGAACTACATCAATATCCCGCACCCGGGCTCCGCATTCAATCCCATCATCACCCGTCCGCTGAGCCTCAAAGAGAGCAAACTACGGCAAACCATCGCCTTGAACAACGTGGGATATCAACCAACACCATCTGCTAAACCTGCCGCTGTTGAATTGAATGGCAGCAACAGTCCATCGATCGAGAACCATCGACTGAATGGTGTGCGCAGTGATTGTAATGGCAACGCGTATCAACCGAACATAGCCCTAACACCTGCCACGCCGAAGAAGTACCGGTACTTTAATAAATCCGCTGCCGTATTGCAACAAGCGAAGACCAGCATCGAACCGCTCGCTGATGTTATAAAGATGGAAAAGGAGGATGATTATCACCCGACGGATGAGGTGTCTTCGAGCGTTATGAAGAACTCGCACGCCGCACCATCGACGGTTATCAAATTGGAGAAGAATTGCGACGATGGCAACTGTTTAACGAACGGGGCAGCTGTTGCGCTGACACCGCAGCAGCAACATTCACCCGATTCGCAAAGTGTCATCGATTCCACCGTATCGGTACTGCAGAGTACTAGAAGTTTGAAGCGGTACAATTCCGAGATTGAGCTGTCCACGGACACGGACGACACCTGTTCGGAGATGAGCGAACGAACCGCGCTGTCATTACCATCGAGCATCGAGGAGGCTCTAAAAGGGGTCGCTGATGTCGAGCTGCGCGAACGTGTCATGTCGATGGTGCGCAGTTTGAAAACAGACTACGATCGGGAACTGGACGAGCGGGACTTGAAGGTGAAGGGGCTAGAACGACAAGTTGTGCAACTACAAGAGAAGCTGTCCAACATCAACCTGCATAATAACAACGTTACAGTCCCGAATGGGTTCGATAGTGATAGTACCGTAGCAGCCAGTCCTGAGGTTATGGTGGAGGAGGCTGTTCACATGCAAGATGCTTCGACAGCATCCGTTGTGGCGAAAGAAATAGATCGCGAGCTCGAGGTGGAGGATGACCAGCAGCTGGAGGAGCGTCTACCGAAAATGGCTACGATGGACAATAGCCCGGTTGATAGAAACAAGACCATAAGTGTTATAACAACGGCCGTGGATAAAGTGGCGTCGATAGAGACTACGGACAGGGATAAATGAGAAAGGGATAATGCCGTCTTGCCAAAGACGCGTTTGATCTACCCAACCGTGTGTAATATAGAATTCCGATTTTAGGTCGTTTGTTATGACAGTAACGGTGCAGCTGTCACCGAATGTCAGATTTGACAGAAAGTCGTTATCGTGACTGTCAAAAACCTCCAAATTGTCATTATGTCGAATCAGACTAATTCGAAGTTTGATTCGACATAATTCTTTGCTGTAGTAAAAACCAAACTTCTTTAGCGACGTAAATATTTCGAAAAAAATACATTTTCGCACAAGACAAGTTGAGAAGGACGTGCACACATATTTTCATTAATGACCAATTAAAAATATTAAGAATAAAAACGTTTTTTACGTGGTTCAAACAAACAAATATGTTAGTAAAGCTTTTTTTATTAATTCAAAATAGTTTTGTTTGAAAAATATTAAATTTGAAGAATTCGATATCGATTTCTTTATTTACCATTGCATTATCTTTATCTTCGCTCTTGAACTAAATTCGATATAATAATCGCAATTCACTAGTTCCTGACAAGTCACTGTCGACATAACCCACAGAGGCACAATAAAAAGCTAGATCGCTAGTACATAGAATTTATTTTGCAAAAATAAACAAAAAATGTTCGAAGGAATAATTCCGAAATGGCTGCACCGTTGAAATGAACAAACGACCATGTAAATACTAAATGTACGTTATATAAAATATTGTTTATCTTGTGACAGCGGTTTGTGTTACGTATTTAGTCCTTTTTTACGTATTCATATAATTATAATATAAATCGATATATACATAGAATAAATAAGAAACCTCAAAGGTGGATAATATTTTATCCGTACTATAAAATAGTACGTATTTTATTGTACAGTTTTTGTCAATTTTTGTTTTACTTGGCGTTCGTTTTTTTTTTGCGTCATTTACATTTTTAATACTTGTGGTTTAATTTAACGAGAATTCTGCGCAAGACGTTTTGCACATATTTTGTATTAAAGAAAAAACAAAACGTTTTGGCGCGATTTTTAAATGGCGATAAATAACACTAGTCTATTGCAAATTCGTTTTTACATTTTCGAACTAGTTGTAATTACTTTACAAAATTAAATCATCGACTGCCGCGCTATTGAAATATCCCAACTTTAATTTGTAATATACCTAGCGTTGTTTGTCGATTTAATTCCATTATTCGTATCTTTTATGATTTCTCAAGTGTTCTCAAACAAACAAACAAAAATTGTTCTTGTTATACGAGTATATTGTTTTCATTTATATACATATATATGAAACAAACAGTTGTTATTATATATAATTAATTCTATATATTACGTGAGGAATATGATATTTTTATCGATACAGTACAAAACGGCGGCTTCAAAAGTCTGTCGTGCGATTTTTTAACATTTAAGGCGCGTATATTATAATTCTTAAGATTTATTTAACAAACTATACATATACAAATATTTTATTGTACAGCGTATGTGAAAACTCAATTAAAACACCAGCGAAATCACTTTCTTTTTCTTCGTCGTTCGCTGTCGATAAATTTGTCAACAAAATATCGTTTCCACAAACTTTTTAAATTAACAATCGCCATTTGAATGGATATTTTTACTGTCGCTATTAATGACTGACTAACGAGTTTTCACTTACCCTGTACGACGATACAAAGAACTAAGTCTTGTTAGAATATAATAGCGATGTGTTTTTTCTCCGATTGATTCGAATGGCGACGTATGTGCGATTGAATGAGAAATTCTCTACTCATTTCCGACCAAAAAAAAAAAATCTATTTGACGCTATAAAATTTTATTAGTATACCAACTATAATATCTAAAAAATTTAAATGTACTCTCAGGAATAAGGTAACAATCAGTACTAATGAATTTTCATTTTATCGTAAAAATTAATTAATTTTAATATTTCATTTTGTTGCGGTGTCATTTTGCGAATCTCCTTTTTTTTTTTAATTACCAATCTGGTATTTTAAATTTAACTTGCTTTAAAAAAATCACTTATGCTTTACTAATTGACCAGACCGTAATATTTTTTTTAATAATTTTTACAATTTAACTTTTTTCGATATTGTTTATTAAAAAAATCTCGATATATAGAGGGATGTATGTGTATGTTTGTATATTACAAGTATGAACTTGCCATATTATAAATAAATCTATTATAAAGAAGTATTAATATTAACATTATATTCACGTGAAGCGATTACGTTTGCATATAAATCAGATTTTTATTATTCGAGGAAAGAAAAAATGCGATTTCGTTTATTCGAAAAATGTTTGCTCCGAAGTATTTTTGTACCGCCCGATAAAGGAATAATCCAATTCTAATAAATGCACAAAACTAATTATAAACAACAACAATAGCAACAACAAAACGTCGCATTTTAGAAGTTAATTTACGAATCGATATTTATTTATGATTTCGCTCTTAGTATATGCGTTCCGAAAATGTTTGAATTATTAAAGACAATATAATGTATAAAAGAATAAAATATATAATATATAAATAGCCCTATAGATTTTAGATACTATATTATAATATTGTCACTATATATACATATAAAAAAAGATATATAAATATGAATATATTTAAAAATGTTAAATTATTTATAATTTGTCTTTGTCCAAAACAACAAACTGCGTCAAATTATTATATAACAAAAATGAAAAATGAAACAAAGAGTGAAGGAAACATTTTTTTTTGGACAATGTGTTTTTTAATGTACGAGAGATATTTTTATATTTTCATCACTTTTGTTGATAAGGATTGTGATAAAAAAAAAAAGAAGTGTAAGAAATGAATTGAACAAAAAATGAAACGTTTTTTTTGAATTGAAATTTTGTGGAGACATGTTTGTTATTATATTTAAGCGTGCTAGTTTTGATCCTTTGCCAATTTTTTTGTTGTGTATATTTACTTAGAATTAATATCGAACGAGTTTAGATCCCAGTTACATTTTTTTACCACTGATTTTTTTTCTTCGTTCCAATTCATTAATATTGTTTAAGGGAAATATGCTGTAAAATTAACGAATCTGTTTGATTTGTAACAATTATTTTCGGTGCGGACCGCAAAAACGAAATTTCTCATTGTAAAAATATCAAAAACGTTTATTTTTCATGAGCCTATTTGAAATGCCTAAATTCGAAGATCGGTAAACAATCAAATCTCGCGCATTTAAAAATTATATGTGAAGTGAAACGCGCTGAAGAATAATATTTGTAAAGCAACACCAAAAAAACAGCATTAATAAGCTGTATGAAAAATAAATATTCCCAATTTTGTAAACTGTAATCTAATGATTGGCTATAAATATTTTCTAAAAAAAAATCGTAAATTCATTATAAATACTACATCGGTGACGATAACATGTGTATTATATTAATCGCATATTATAATATGAAAAATTGTTCCTTATATTAAAAAAAAACCTTTTTGAGAGCTGCAATTTAAAAAAAAAACTGCCATTTTTTCAATCGAGCAATAAATTGTACTACCGTAGTGTTTTAAGACCATCATTTAAATTACTATGAACATAACACAACTGACTATCATTTTAGCATATTTCTCGATCGCTTATATCTTTTTAATTAATATTTTATAATCTACATTAATTCTTTATATAAATTTTGTGATCTCAGTATAGATATGGACAAACAAAATTACTCTGCTGAATCCTATTTACGTGTATATTTCAAATATTGTAAGCAAATAATTTACAAACTATATTTCTGAATTTTATGTGTCAAATACTATGCGTTAATTTGTATAATATTTCTTTATCCAAATAAAGAACATGCATTTTACTAAATTATTAATTAAATGATCGCTCTGTTATAGGTCGGTTAATCGAGACGCCGCTGCATAAAACGATCGCTCGGAAAACATCGTCGTAAACGATCTACTCAATTGAACTACCGCGTATGGTAATTGACAGGCGTCCATTGCGTTATTGCCGTCCGGCTGTTTTTAATACCGCGACGATTTATGCGAAATTACCTCTTACCATGGAATGTATCGTGAAGAATTGCGCCTATACGTTGGGCATTGCATTCCCCGAAGAAGCCAAGAAGCGATCGCTGTGGTTAAATGCTTTAAATATCGAAGAAGTGGACGTCACCGCCAAAAGCATCGTCTGCCTGAACCACTTTAATTCCAAGGATATTCTCATTGTGTACGATTCAGGTTAGTTTCTTATTGCTAGTCGTGATTACGTATATTGTGAATTCGAATCGACAAAAATGATTTACGGTTGTTTACACATTACTGGTTGTAGATGGCAAAGCTACGAAAATGGTGAAAAAAGGCAGTGTGCCCTGTTTGGAAAACAACACCGAAAAGAAATTGTTACTGGATGGTATTTTTATAAAGCAGGGTAAATTCTTAGAAAATAATGTAGTTTTATCTTATAGGTATGGAGGACATGTGCCGCATTTGCCTGTCGAATGGTGAATTAAATTTCGAACTTAAAGACGACCTTAAAGAGAATATCACAATCGCTATCGCTATGAAATTATGCTGTTCCTTAAAGGTTCGTTTTTATATCTAAGGCAACGTACATTACTTGTGTGTAATATTAGTTGCCTATATCTAGTTTTCCTTCTTTATTAATCCTTTTTGGTACGATTCTGGCTGCGAATAACCGGATAGGGAAAGGAAAATAAATATAGGCAACTGAAACTACACCGTAAAAACCTAGGGTTGCCCTAACAAATTCAATTGATTTAAATAATCTAGCTACACGATTGATAATATATTAAATTAAGTAATATTTAAAAAATCGCTTTGAACATTTAATGCGCAATAAACATAATAGCTAATTTTTGGCATTTTTGTAAGATGGGTGGTATTTTGACATATCGCTAACGATATGTCAAAATGAGTCTTAATAGTTGGTATTAAGCAAACACCTGACATAGGATTCATAAGTCAGCTTCTTGATGCATCAAAAATGAAACCTTTATACCCCTTAAGAGCAGACAATTTCGTAAACACTTCTGTATCGCGGATAACATGCACTATTCAGTTATTCTCAGCCAGAATTGTACCGTTAGTTTTTAGATTTAAGGCAACCTAGATTATTTGCGTGAACTATTAGTTGCCTATATCTATATTTTACCTTCTCCATTGGGTCTTTTTTTTTAAATTATCGTAAAATTTGTTTTAGTTTGAAAATTAAAAAGGGTCTACACTTGAAATTTTTTACGTTTCAAATTAGAAGTACCTTTCTAAAATTATCACTACGGTGTTAAATAATTGTATAGAATAACACCCAAATACAATAACTCGATGCATACATCGAAATCAAATTGAATGAATTTAGATTGAGGCCCAATTTCGTCATGTCTATTTAATTTATTTAATAACTATTTTGAATTTTTTAATTTTAATTTTTTACTATTTTTTTTTTATTTAATTTTTGGTATTTTTAGGTTTGACAAACCAATATTTATTATTGTTACTTTCGTTAATTGTTAATTTGTATTGTCTAAAAGATTTACTGGTCATATTATATGTCATATTCTTATGCTACTGAAGATGGAGGGCGTAGCCTTCGAAATGCGCATCAAGTTATGTGATTAAGTCTAGATGCGCAGCTTCGAAATGCGCATCTAGACTTACGGTATTTGGTGGGTGATATTCTATACACGAAGCTGCTTTATTCCAGGTGCAACCGAACGACGGTTTACCCCAACATATCTGCGAAAAATGCTACGACGAACTGACAGTCGCCCACAATCTGCGCGTGAAATGTCTGGAGACGAACGCCAAGTTCGAAATGGGCAATATGACCGCGATCAAACGCCGGCAGGAGAAACTGTCGGAAGAGGTTGCTCTCGCCGCCGCTGCCGCTACAACGGACGGCGGTCTGCCACGAAAGAAGCATCGAATGAACCCCGAAGTTACGGTCGTCGCGGCCAGAAAGCACTACAAGAAATCGACGAAGATCATCAAACCAATCGAAAGTAAAACGACGAAACAACTAGCGACAGTTCAGGACATTCTCAGTGTGTTGAATAGCGAAGTCGAACCACAGAAGACCATAAAACCGATCACGATTCCAAATGACTTTAAATATATGAAGTTAAGGCACGAATCGGACAGGGGGAATAAGTTTTTCACGAGCCCGAAAGGGGCGAAAGATTGTTCGGTTATTACGTCCATTCAAGGATTCTTTTTTATCGAAGCGGAGGATTATTTGTACTGCTTCGGGTTGCTACGAAATAACATCAGGTAAGATTACTTAATGGTAAAATAAATGAAGGCGGATTTTTTTTCCTATTTATTCAATATCTTAAACAACATCAATTTTGATATACAAAAAAACAACAAATTTTTCTTTATCTACTATAGATAATAATATTTCTCTTCACTAAATCATCTTTAATCAAGACCATTTGCACATTCTAAATCCTTAAATTAAATAATATTAAAAACATGATAAATTTACTTTCTACGGTTTGAAAATTGTGTCAAAAATGTTCAAATATCTATTGTCCCTATTCAATTCTCATTTTATTTGCGATATCTTCCAAACTATCAATCCCACAGTCAAAACAATTGCAGATTTAGAATCCTCAGCTCATCTTCTTTCAGAAACTCTGCCTATACATTCTTTAAAATATCGACAAATCGAATATTTCTGAACCTTTTTTTTTTTTTTAGAGTACTACATTGTATAGATAAGAAGTGTAGTTCACTGGCGGAACATAAGCGCATTGACGACGATTCGTACGAGGATGAAATTTTGGTGACATCCGGACACAATCATAAACCCATTTCGAAAATGGAGCAAAAAGTTTCCATTTTCTACCATATTGTTAAGAAGAAATTACAGTTGGACAAGACGCTCAATATTAGAAATCTGTACGATCATTTCTGCGAAGAGTAAGTGCACACATTTCATAAAATTGAAACAAAATCTTCGGTCATATTGACTTTTTATTCAATTTATTATAAAATTCAATTATAGCCATCATGATTAGTGACGCGACAGGTAATTTATTTTGTTTTATCTTGTGCTACTGAAGATGGGGGCATAAAAAATTGTAAATCAACATTTTTACGTGACTAGTAATCTTATTTCTAAAGATTTTATTGGATGTACCCACTTTAATATGGCTGGGTAAATTATTTTAGGTAATACTGGATGAAAAGGTTGTTGTTTTTCTTTCCCACGTTGTTTTATGTGGTGATCTATACTTGTTATATGATTACGGATATCTATGTTTGACTGTAGTTTGATGTCCAATTTTCGACAACAAGTTTTTAATTTCGTAGAAAAATTGTCGACGTATTCTATATATTTTTGTAATCGGTAATTTATTTGTAATTTTGTACACATCACTCGGGCATTCGGGCGATGTCTATATAATATGTGCGCATTATTCTGTCGCGCAGAGACACGGACATCCGCGACATATTGCCGATACGCACCGTATTCAACGAATTGTGCAAGACGGACCTGGCGATTCGCATACCGGTCGTAGCGAACTACATGCAACTGTACGACACGATCGAAATGGACTCGTTCGCCCGCCTACAGTTCACGCAGTCCGGCAAACAGTTCTACCAGGAGCGGCTCGCCGCCACCGACGATTCTGCGCACGCGATCGTCTTCTGTAACGTCGAACTGCTCGAACGGCTCAGCAAGGCGAACCTGATGTTCGTCGACGCGAGCTTTCGCATGGACTGCAAGGACGACGAGGCGGGCGAGTACTGTTTGGTGACCGTCCTGCTCTGGGTGGACGATAGCGTGAGTTGTAATTCGCTTAGTTATGATTTTTTTTTTCAATTTGTATTGTGATTTTGAAGATTGAAGATTTATATAAAGGTAGGTAGGACATGGAGGAGCTAGAAAGTGTGGAACAGATAGATGAGGATGACTTAGGTCCTAGCATACTTAGGTCAGAGTTTCATAGAGCATTAAATGATTTACGGAATAACAAAGCAGCGGGGATTGATATGATACCAGCCGAATTAATAAAACACGCAGGGGAAAAAATGCAGGAGCGATTATACAGGTTAGTTTGTAAAATATATGAGAAGGGAGAAGTACCACAGGATTTTCAGCGTAGTAGAATAGTAACAATGCCGAAGAAAATAGGAGCTAATTTGTGTGAGAACTATAGGACCATTAGCCTACTATCACATGCATCGAAGATATTGTTAAAGATTATTTATAGGAGATTAGAAAATAAAGTAGAGGAAAGGCTAGGAGAAGATCAGTTTGGTTTTAGGAAAAACAGAGGGACGAGAGAGGCGATTCTAGCACTAAGAACGGTAGTAGAAAAAAGAAAGAGGGTAGGAAAGGTAACTTGCATAGCTTTTGTAGATTTAGAAAAGGCATTTGATAATGTAGATTGGGACATAATGTTTAGAATTTTAAAAGAAACGGGTATAGATTATAAGGATAGGAGAATAATTTTTAATTTATATAAACACCAAACTGCCTTAGTTAGAATTGAGGGGGAAGAAGGGGTAGCAAAAATAGGGAAGGGAGTTCGGCAGGGATGTACACTCTCACCGTTATTATTTAATCTATATATAGAAGATGCAATAAACAAAGTAAAAGAAGAGTATAGTGTAGGTGTGAATGTACAGGGAGAGAAAATATATATGCTGAGATTCGCCGACGATATAGCTATATTGGAAGAAAGCGAAAAGAAATTAGAAAGGGTATTGAATGATATGCAGGCAGTATTGACTAGGGATTTTAACATGAAAATAAATATAGGTAAAACTAAAGTGATGAGGTGTGACAAAAAGGAATGCAGTAGAAAAATGAGGATCACAATAGGAGATAATAGAATCGAAGAAGTGTCAGATTTTTGTTATTTAGGCAGTAGAATCACAAAAGATAATCGAAGCAAGGTAGATATAAAGTGTAGGATAGCACAGGGTAGGAAGGCATTCGTAGAAAAAGAACAGATTTTAAGATCAAATATTGACTTGGGTATTAGAAAAAGATTACTGAAGGTATATGTTTGGAGTGTAGCACTGTACGGGTATGAGGCGTGGACTATAGGAAAGGAAGAGAAGCGTAGATTAGAAGCACTTGAAATGTGGTGTTATAGGAGGATGATGAGGATTGGTTGGGAAGATAAAGTAACAAATGAAGCTGTACTAGAGTTAGTAGGGGAGAAGAGAAGTATCTGGAGAGTGTTACAGCGTAGGAGAGACAGATTAGTAGGGCATATTCTTAGGCATGGGGGGATTATGCAATTGATCATAGAAGGTAGAGTGGAGGGAAAGAGAGGGGTAGGTAGGCCTAGATTGGAGTAGGTGAGTCAGATAGTTGAAGACGTTGAGATGAATAGCTATAGGGAGATGAAGGGATTAGCTCAGGATAGATCGGCATGGCGTGCTGTTTCCAACCAATCTTTAGGATTGCGGACTCTTTAACTAACTAATTGTGATTTTATTTTTATTTTTTTATTGATAATGTGCATTTTATTTATGATTTTATTTATCCGGAAATTCGTTATTACCACATTGTCGCACATCGTCTTTGATGATTTTATCTTCATTTCTAGTACTACCCCATTTTATTCGCTCTGCTCGACTTTAAAACGCCCGAAATTCTGCGCCTTCTTTTCACGTTTCTGCGCGATCACCTCGCCCCAGACTTACGCCCATCCGAAATCGTCACCGGTTACGAGGCCTCCCTGTACTTCGCCCTGGGCGAAACGTACACCGAAGCCCACATTGGCGGATGTGTGTTCTATTACGTACAGACGGTATATCAATGTCTCTGTATTCATGGCCTAAATTCGGTCCTGGAAACCAACACGCATTTCAGGTAAAAAAATCTAGAAACGATTTATTTCATACGCGGATTTTATGTTTTTCTGTAAGTAAAAAAAAAAAACAAGAGAAAAATGAAAATAAAAATAGTAAAATATAATATATAAAATATAAAAATTTTAAATCTAAATAGAAAAAAAATATTTTAAAAATTATCACTACGGTGTTAAATTATAATATAGAATATCACCCAAATACCGTAACAAGCATTAAGTAGCTAGATGTACATTTCAAGTGCTACTGAAGATGGGCGCATAGCGCTTGAAATGTACATCTAGCTACTTAATGCTTGTTACGGTATTTGGGTGATATTCTATATTAGAAAAATATATATTTTAAATTTTAGAAGTTGCAAAAATAAGAAGGATTTATTTAAAATTATGTGTTGCAGGAATATTTATCAAATGTTATTGATGTTGCCGTTATTGCCGGTAAATACGATCCCGGATGCGTTGACAAATATAATATCCCAAGCGAAAGAGCACAATATTTACGATAAATGTCACCCATTGTTCGATTACATCGAGGAACAGTGGATAAAAGTAGTAACTCCGGAGTTATTTTGCGTGCACGGATTAGAAACTCGGTAAAAAAAAAAGCGTAATCAAATTGCCCGACCAGACATTTTTTTTAGTTTCATTTATTTTAGGATCAACGAAAATGTGATAACGCCGTTTAGAAAATTGCGCGATCTGCTTTTGTGGTGTAAAGGGGTGAATAAGACGGCCAAACAAAATTTGAACGTTGTACAGGTGAATTGATTCGAGGATGTGTTCGCTGTGCGTTTTACGAGTTTGTTTTTTTGTTAGGTAGTAGAAAAGTTGGTGGAATTGGAAGGTTTTCTGTTAGATCTGTATTCGAAACAGGAGAGGAGAAACTTTGGCCGCGATTTAAGTGTGTTCCAGAAGAAGAACGTTTTAAAAGCCTGGGCGTATATCGAATCATATCCCGTAATTAATATAAACGTATTTTTCGCCAAAGTGTCTGGTTATATAAAATGTTTGGAAAACCAACTGTGGATATGGGGATATTACAGGTAAAATAATACACATACGAAAAACTAGTTGAAAGATGTTCTGACCGTGCGAAAGATGTTCTAATATCCCATTTTAGAATTTTTTTAAAATAGGTATTGTCACATCGCTGAGACGATATTTATTTTTTAATTATATGCAGGTATAAGGGCAACATGGAAGAGGAGCTTATATCCGCCCATAACTTTGTCATTTCGAATGTGGACGAATTTTCGCAACAGGCCGTTGAGAAAGTAGAAAATTCCGAAGAAAATGCGCAAGAGGAATATTTGGTGTATGAAAATGGCGTGCAAATATCTTCCGATAATCTCGCAGCGCAAGAAAATGAAAATGATATGCAATATGAACAGGATAATGTCGTCGCGTATTATTCGAATGATAATTTGCAGAGTGGCGTTGTAGATGACGATGGTAAGAAAATCAAACAAAAATAGATTGGGGGGAAAATTGATGTAATCGAAAAAAATTAGTAGACTTTTTTTATGGCATCAAATTAAATGTTTACTAAATTAAAATCTGAACCCATACCACTGTACTTAAAAAAAATATATATCAAAAATATTTGTGATACCAAATGATGATAGATCGAAAAACGAAATTTGCGTCACTAAAATAATAACGGTTCCTATTGTTTTAGTAATGCTTGTATTTTAAATATTATGGTTATACCGAATTTGGTAAATGTCCACCAAATGTATAAATTTCTATACCATGATTATTATAATAAAACTTTAACACGTTAAAAGTTTAGTTTTCATTGTTTTAACGTAACAGTTATAACTACAAGTATTTACAGGTAACTGCAGGCGTAGGGATATTACTACTGATATTTTTTGGTCGGAAAAAGAACTTTAGATTTACTCATGAATTATTAATTTTTATTTCAGTTCGAATATCATAAGAAATAACATAATTATGATTACATTTTCCCCGTTTTAAAAATATGTAGTCTTACGTTTGGTAAATATTATTTTGCTTACAAATGATAAAAGAGCAGTCAATATCTGGTTAACACATTAAGATTAAATATGGTGTAAAAATTGGTGAACATTTACTATTTTCGGGAAAGGAGAGTATTTTTTTGTTAAACACAAGCCTTGTTTTTATTACAATCAAAATGGTTTAATTCAAGGACTCGCTGAAACGATAGTTTCTACTACTGCGACGCCCGGCCCTGATATGCCCCTTCTCTCAATGATTGTGGAGGAGGAGGTTGTAACAGATACTATACATACATCGATATCAGATACTGTAGCGGACACTACGATCGTTATGGAAGCCGTTATTGATCCAACTGGTCAGGTAAGTTTTTTTTTTTTAAGAATTAAAAAATATTACTCAGTTTTTATAGAAGATAATTTATTTTTAAGACGACTATATAGTTTCATCAATACACATTTTCAAGTACAAACCTCCAAGTCGTCTTAAAAATAAATTATCTTCTATAAAACTGAGTAATATAATGTTGGGGAAGAGAAATAAACATACAATGCTTTATATCACAATTAAATTAAATCATTTATTCGACTATAATCGAATAAATCCTCGTTTTTAACCGTGATATAAAACAATTGCTATGACCTATTTAATATATTTTTATTTGCTATATTGTGGAATATCGCAAAGTCAATCAATTAATTATTTATAACCAGTGCACGTGAAATCTTCCTAAAATTGGAAATAGTTGACGGTCGATGTAAAGAACGCACTTGTTCTTCGTATTTATAGGTTGTTTTAAATGAGAAAATGGCTAGTTGAATGACTTGAAGACACAAAAAGTACTTTCGAGAATTTGATGAAAGTGAACGGGGGTGGGGGAATGATAAGCGGCTACAAGAGAATGGAAGTCGATTGCAATTTTTAGTGCGTTCGAAAAAAAAATTGTAGGCATACGTTTTTTTTTTCTCGAAGTATACAAAAAAAATCTCGTGCGATAAAAACGATATATTATGTTTGTGAAACTTATATTTTTGTAGAAGTTATTTTTGAGTTACACAACATTTGTACAAACGTTAAAATTATTTTGTAGCTACAGTATGGTATGGTGTACACGTAGAATATATTAAAATTTCTCGATCTAACTTTATATATATAGAAAATGTTGCGATTCATGTGGCGTTGTATATATATATATACGTTTAAAAATAATGTTCATTATATTGCTTCGTATTAATTCACTTGTAAATACTCACTTCATATTAAACTACACTTTATAAAGTTAAAATCGAATGTAAGTTATCTACGGCTGTAACAGTGAGAATTGAGATCGAGGATATGTCGAAAAATGGCCATCTCTTCCTTTAACACGAGTGTAATATTTGTCCTTATATATAAAAAAAAAAAATGGTTTATCTAAAACTTAACTGTAAGATTGCTCGAACATAAAATTTTGTACAACATTAATTAACGAACAGTTCCACGTGGTACCGGAAGTGGCTAGTTACACGGACTTTTCTAGCGTGTAAATCTCTTTTAACAGGTCCGGCTTTCGTTTCAATTTCGTTAATTGGTCCGCGTCCGGTTTGGTCGTCCCCGTTTTGAACTTCTCCTCCAGCGCCTCGATTTCGCGAAGGCGCTTCTTCAGATTTTTTAATTTCCTTGCTGGATCGGTGGCTGTAGGTTGCTCAACTATTGGTTTCGGTCTATCCGGTTCCGCAACTGATTTGGCCACTTTAATCGTCGCTTGTCGCGCGGTTATCGTTACTTCTTTTATTTGGTCCGTTATGTCCGACACTATATCTACAAATGAAATAAGATTTTATTCACCGTGCGTCTAGGTAGAGATGGCAGAAAATAGTACAGCCAATAGTAATGAAAATAGAAAATAGTACAGAAAGTACAGCCAAAAGTAATGCCATCAAATAATAAGCTTTGTAATATATAAGGCTCATCTTTGCTCTTCCTGGCATTCCTGATTAATAAATAATCGAATAATCCTAATAAATAATCGATTAATCGATCAATTGTAGGCGTTATTATATAATTGTAGGCGTATTGTATAATGGGTACATAATCCGTCCCTTATCGGGTTTTCGTTTAAATTCAAAAAAGTGCTAGTGCGCTCGCACGTGGTGCCGTGTTCTTATTTAAACGCGGTAAATTCAAATTATATGTTATTACATCTGCATAGATGTAATAATACAAGTGACTACTTGCGACCTTCGGGACCGACATGAAAATTCAAAAACAACTACGAACTCTCATACCAAATAATATAATCGATTAATATTAAATCAATCCATCAATTTATCAATATAAATCGAAAGAGAAAATACGCTACGATTAATTGAAACAAAATAATCGATTAATTCATAAGTTATTCTAAGGATTGGTTGGAAACAGCACGCCATCTGTCGTCGAACTATCCTAAGCTAACTCCTTCATCTCTATAGCTATTCAACCTACACGTCCTCCACTATCTGACCCACATGCTCTAACCTACCCGTTGCTTTCCCTCTACTCTACCTTCTAAAACTAATTGCATATAATACCCCCATGTTACCTACCTCTCCTGCGCTGTAATACTCTTCAAATACTTCTCTTCTTCCCTACCAATTCTAGTACGGCTTCATTTGTTACTTTATCTTCCCAACCAATCCCCTCATCCACATTTCGAATACTTCTATTCTACGTTCCTCTTCTTTTCATATAGTCCACACCTCACGCTCGTACAATGCTACACTCCACACACATATGCCTTCAGTAATCTTTTTCTAATACCCAAGTCAATATTTGATCTTAAAATCCGCTCCTGTCCTACGAATGCCTTCCTACCCTCTGCTATCCTACATTCCTTCCATTATCCTTTGTGATCCTACTTCATAAATAAGATAAGTCGTGACACCTCTTCTATTTTATCATGTCTTATTATTATCCTCGTTTTCGCTCGCATTCCGTCATGTTTTCGATTAATCGTTGCGATCTCTAGTCGCACAGTTACCTTTAGTCGCCTTTTTCTTGTTCTTGTTCTTAGCGTGGCCGGTTTTATCGGCGCTTTCGCGAATAAACAAGCCCGGTATCGTTTTGTGCGCTATCTGACCGGGCGGCAGCTGATTCAGGGCGGTAGGCTGTCTGCTCTGCAGTTGCTTACCCTTGCTCTCGTACAACGGCACTTCTTCTTGTGGTACGTAGCCTTCTTTGACGCGACGGGCCTTCCGCCATGTCCCATCGGGACGTTGAGATGCCGGTATAACCGATTCTCCTACGGGAACAATTTGATATCGCATTATATGTGCAAGTAGTGCGTTATTTTGGAAAAAAAAAAACGCAATATTGTTTCGGTGTAAATTAGTGGATTATAATATAATTTATCATACCGTTTTCGTCCCGGACATTTGTCGATGACACCGCGGCGTACATAATTTGTGGGTAATTCCTTCCGTTTTAACGTATGCTTAAACGGACTTGAATAATTCTTATTCCGTTTTTTCTTCTTCTTAATTTAACTGCAAAAGTGTATAAACTATAATTTATTTATTATGATTGTGTTTATTTACGTTTATTTTTATTCGGGTTCTCCAATGTTAGTTAGGTTGACAAGACAACCTTGACAGAATACGTTTGAACTACTAGGATAAATATTTTAATTTTTCATCAATTTATTAAGATTTAAAAAATAAAATAAAACTGCTAGCTACACATTTGTTTTTAATAAATAGTTTATCACGTTCACTTTTTACAGTAATATATATTTTTGCAAAGAAGCATCTTAGATATAACATTGCGAAGGCAGACAGTATACAGAACTGTTACATAAAGTGTAGGAATATAAATGCAAATTTTAATAACTGGCAGCTTAAAGATTATCATATGCATAATTTGTTTACAATAGTATTTAACGTAATGATATCTTACGAATAGCTTACATTACTGTGTTTATTTACGTTTATTTTTATTCGGGCCTCCAATGTTAGTTAGGTTGACAAGACAACCTTGACAGAATACGTTTGAACTACTAGGATAAATATTTTAATTTTTCATCAATTTATTAAGATTAAAAAAATAAAATAAAACTGCTAGCTACACATTTGTTTTTAATAAATAGTTTATCACGTTCACTTTTTACAGTAATATATATTTTTGCAAAGAAGCATCTTAGATATAACATTGCGAAGGCAGACAGTATACAGAACTGTTACATAAAGTGTAGGAATATAAATGCAAATTTTAATAACTGGCAGCTTAAAGATTATCATATGCATAATTTGTTTACAATAGTATTTAACGTAATGATATCTTACGAATAGCTTACATTACTGTGTTTATTTACGTTTATTTTTATTCGGGCCTCCAATGTTAGTTAGGTTGACAAGACAACCTTGACAGAATACGTTTGAACTACTAGGATAAATATTTTAAATTTTCATCAATTTATTAAGATTTAAAAAATAAAATAAAACTGCTAGCTACACATTTGTTTTTAATAAATAGTTTATCACATTCACTTTTTACAGTAATATATATTTTTGCAAAGAAGCATCTTAGATATAACATTGCGAAGGCAGACAGTATACAGAACTGTTACATAAAGTGTAGGAGTATAATGCAAATTATGCATTTTTTTTTTATAACTGGCAGCTTAAAGCTTATCATATGCATAATTTGTTTACAATAGTATTTAACGTAATGATATCCTAAGATATCATTTATTTTATTTACGGAAAAATTACTATTGCAAACTTTCTATATTCTCATTTCGGATTAATACACAAGTTAGGATCTACTTCTTCGATCTTCTTCTTCCTCTTCTTTATCTTCCGCTTTTTTGGCTTCAACTCTTCTTCTTCTATCACCGCCTCATCTCCAATTGCGTTTGTTATCTCGCCTATTTTATTGTCACCCTCATCTTCGTCATTTTTATCAATTGGATGATCCGTTATGCCCAATTCATCGTCAGTCCATCCCGTGGGATTGGGGTACTCAAATTCACCAAGAACATGCCTATAATCGGTATAGCAATGCCAGAGCACCCACCACCAAAACAATCCACCCAGGAATTCCCCGAAAAATACCGATATTTTCGGTGGAGGATTGGGGCCGAGACGATATCGTACGCCATGGCTGTGATGACGAGTGCATGTAAGGTAATTAATTCGTTTTGCGGTCTTTAATATGTGAAAGGCTCTGGGGAACGCGATAGAACTTATACGAAACATTTTTGTTTATTAATTTGACGTTTGATTTTATTAAGCGAATTGATGTTTGCCTGTCAATTTTACAATACGAACATCGTTTTCGGTAAAATGTGTTATCGTAGTATCGTCATTCTGAGTTTTGAACATTCCGCTTGGAGTACGACAGTAGATTTACTTGTGTAGTCAGCCTATATATACGAAAGTGAGGTTAGTGTTTTTGGCATGTCACGAACAAGCAGGTAACATTTCAGTGCCGCCATTACCGCTTTTATAGAAGCATCATTACTCTACCGCCATTTTCATTTCATCTTACAAAGCTCATTTTGTTGTTTAAATGTAGAACAATGCATTTGTTCTGCTTAAATAAGTGGCGTTTTAAAATTGTGCATCGCTCGTAAGGTATGTAGTTTTTAAAAATCATCATTTTCACATGATATTGCTGAAATATCCAAACCATTAATTGCTAATAATTCGTAGAAATTTCATTACAGAATTGATGACTATATTCTTTCGTAGCCGATGATCAGAGATGCCTACAATTCAACTCGGACTGCAATTTATCGTTTCCACTCAATGAGGCTTTTGGTAAGTCCTTTTGAAACGATTTATAATGATACAATTATATTGTCTCTTCGCATACTTATTTATTTCATAATAGTAGAACTCGAAAACCGATTCCGAAGAGACTATATTTCTTGCAGGAAATTGAATTTTTCTATCTTAAATATTCTAAGGTAAACTTAAATATTCTAAGGTAAACTATGCTTATATTCGCGAAGATTAAAGCCCTATTGTATATTACCAACGGTTTACGGTATATTATTTCGATGTAGCCTAACGTATTGCTTTCAAAAAAGCGTGTTTATACAAAATTTAAGCATTCTGTAGAATGCAAACAGAAATATTCGTGTCTTGTGATTTAGTTCGAAGTGTTTGTGTTGCGTGTGGCTAATAAAATCAAATGAATTCCATGCGGTAAGTGCATTTAATTGTGAATACATATCGTCAGTTATGTGACAATACCACCTATCTGCTTTGTACGTTTAATCAGTTGGGAGATTTTCTGATCATGCGCAATAACCTAAGAATAATTTGACGTAACATGTCACATCGCTGACAATATATTTAATTACAATCTCGATTCGAAATTGCCCTAATGTGTCAGCTGTTTTTTTTTTAGCGACACTGAAGTACTTACATTGATTTATTGCGATCGATAAGATAACCTCGCAATGATGTAATTTAAAAACCACCCACAAGATCTGATGACTGCGCGAATACGTGGGTAAATAATGCTGGCTAAAACGGGCCTGTTGGTTCTATCGAACCCGCGCCAGATTGGCAAAGTGTTGGGCTCTGCGGAAGTGCAGCAAAGAGTAAAAAACACGTTGTATATACAGTTGTTGAGTGCTCTGGGGGAGCCCCTCGGCAATTTCTATCCGAACCTCTTCAAGACATGGCCCAGCTTCAGCAAAACGGTGTCCAAAATATACTCTCAGGTGAGCGGGATTTAAAAAGAAAGAAAAAAAACATTGACGCTAGTGTTCAATTATAGAAATAGATATTTGTATTGTTATATAGCTTTGTAGTTGGTTTGAGGGCAAAGTCCACAATTATTTATTTTTTATTGCTACGATGATAATAAAGGTTGACTAGGAAATCAATTATTTAAAAAATATCGATTGATGTTATTGAGAAGATTTAAATAAATGATGCGCGATTTATTATTTAATGTACAAAAAAAAAGATGATTTTTTTATTATTAGAGAGTAACCTATAGACTAGTTTATGTTCTCGTCAACTTTTTTCCAACTATGAAACATTTTGCGCGCTGTTTGAAGATCAAAAAGCCGTTTGATTTTTTTATGTCCTCCGGCAGGTAATTGAAGTTATTACGAATATCGTACGTTGTTGCGTATTTATCCATACAGTTAAATGAATATTGCTTTTTGTTTGTTTGTTTACCATCTTGTAGGCAAGTTGATATTTTTAATTCATTTAGATTTAATTTATCTAATATTAACAAATACAACGCGATAATTTGTTCTTAAACTGAACCTCTTTCAGGCGGCGGCCGATTGCAAGAACCTCGACGTACGTATTCTATTATCCACGCTAAAGCACCCCACCACCCAAATTCACACGCAATGTCCGATAGACTTGGTAATCTTCGACCGGTCCCATTCTTCGCACGACATCGCCATGTTCCTCCGATCGCGTATAGCGAATGTCGCGAAAGACTGCCGTTTTGTGACGGTGGATTGCGCGACATTAAGCGAGATGGTTGGCGGTGAATGGGTGACGGGGGTGGATAAAGTGTATAGACATACCGTCCTCGGTGGCACGTTCGATCGGCTACACGTGGCCCATAAGATGCTCTTAAGTGAGGCTGTGTTAAGAGCGAAAGAGAAGGTTACTATCGGCGTTACGGATGAGAATATGTTGAGAGGTATTAGTTAGCTAAAGTTATGGCTTTGATTTGACAATATTTTGGCTCACTAACAACAGATTTATTTCGAATTTGTCGCCAAATTCACTTAAAAATAAAGCAATTTTAATTCGTTAGGGAAAATATTGAATGAGTTGATCGAATCTTTCGATCTCCGCGCGGAGAATTTGAGACACTTTTTGCACGATATCGGTCCAGAATTGGATATTAACATTGTACCTATTTTGGACCCGATGGGCCCTACGAAAAGTGACCCAACTATGGAAATGATTGTAGTCAGTGCGGAAACGAAAGGCGGCGGAAATAAAGTCAACGAAGGTAGGAGAGAACACGCAAACATATCGCTTCACTGATTAATAAATAAATAAGTTATAGATTTTGCCAGTATGTTTTCATATTTAATATTAGGGAAGAGATTGAGAATGAGATTAATTATTATTAGCGTAGAGAAATTAAAATATAATGTTTTATATCACAATTAAAAACGAGGATTTATTCGACTATAGTTTCGCTTCTCTTCCGTAATTGATAAATATTCTTGTGTGGTTATATTTGATGTTTCTTCGAGATATTTATGGATCTTGACTGTTTTTTTAAATTTCTAGTTCGTTTAGAGAGTAATTTACAGCCCCTCGATATAGTTTGTGTCGATTTACTTGACGAACCTTTCCCACATCCGGTTGAGGAGCTAAAAATCAGCTCGAGCACTGGCAGAATGAGATTATTAGGCACTTTACTCAAACCGGCTTCGGAAAAATCTATTGGGAAAGGTCCTTATGTAATCGGCCTAACAGGTAACCCCCCAAAAATCATATTTTAAAGAACAGCTTAATATATCTTTCGAAAATAAAAAAATAAAACATAGTTTTTTTAAAGCGCAGTTTCATTTTTCTTTGGTAAGTTTGTATTGTTTTGTTAAATAAAATGTGCAGGGGGCATTGCGAGCGGTAAATCACAAGCGGCTCGCTATATGCACGAAAAATTGGGACTGCATGTAATAGATTGCGATAAAATGGCGCACGATTTGTATAAACCGGGAAAACCGTGCTTTACCTCCATTGTGCGTAATTTGGGGGAGCGGGTGCTCGCTGATAATGGCGAAATAAATAGGAAAGAGCTGGGATCGATCGTTTTTAAAGATCCAGTAATGTCAGTTCGTTTATTATATATATATTTTTTGTACGATTTTAATGGCCTTTTTAGGTGGAATTGAACAAACTAAACTCTATAGTTTGGCCATTAATTGCCGACGCCATTTCAGAAGTAATTAACGCGTCCACTGCGGATATTATTGTCGTCGAAGCTGCTGTTCTTTTAACTGCAGGATGGCAATCTATTTGTAACGAGGTGCGTACTGAAATATTCACGTTTAAACTTCCAATTTCCTATCTTCTACAATTCAACCCTAAAAAAAACTCTTTATTTTATTTTAATGACTATTCGTGCCTAATTTTTCATATTTAACTTTAAAAAAGGCTATATACTCGGTGTGTCCATATCCACCCAATGTTCTACCTTTAATTTTTTTATGAGAAAATATGAAAAAATTTAAGGGTAGAACATTGCTCTAGCATATGTCGCACAATAAATAAATTGTATAATATCTTCCCTAAAATTCGAAACAAAACACAAAAGTAAATATGGCCAAAATATTACAATACTTTAAACTTTTTTCTATAAAAAGGTTTATATATATATATATATATAAAACATATATGGCACGAAAAGGCGAGGTTTGGTGTCAGTCAGAAACCTTCATCCACACTTCCATTTAACATTATCGATACTTTCCTATGACCCTCTACCATCTGCAGTTAAAAAAATATCTCGTACAAAGTTTTATCAAATGTGTTTTTTTTTTAGGTGTGGACAACAATAGTGCCGATGGATGAAGCCATCAGGCGTTTAAAAGAGCGCAATTCTTTGACGGAGGAGCAAGCAATTAGTAGAATCGAATCGCAACATCCCCCGAAACATTACGTCGAAAATGCGCACGTTGTCATTTGTTCTTTATGGACTGTAGATTACACGCGATCGCAGATTGATAAAGCCTGGGCTCTGTTGAAACAACGTATTTCGGAATGTAGAAAATTCAAAAGTAGCATATAAAGGTTTTGCAAAATTGAGATTTTAAAATTTATTGGAACATGTTTTTTTTTTTCATTAAAGGGTAAATAACGTTTTTAACACATGACTGACTGACTCACAGATAATTTTTGTTGCATTTTGTACATAGAAGAGTTTGTAATAGTACAAATGAATCATTTTTCTACAAAAAAATTCTCAATTTTTTCACCCATATATAACCTTCGATAATTCCTCATGGAATTAAATCCTTAAGTGCTTTTTGCCAATAATCTTTAACTTTTTTACAATACTAGAGTGTTTTAGTCAATTGGAATAGGTTTTCAACGTGTTGTTATTAAATTACATTTTATTCGTATAAATATACAAATTGTTGATAATAAAATTGATCTTTTTCTATATTATATTTCCAAAGTTCTTCGAACTATTTGGGACAATCTATCTGTCGCCAAATAATCGATAAGAACTTGTTTAGATAAACTCTCTTAACAACAATTACATTTTTTATTTATCATATAATATCGGTACGATTCTGTCCAAAAATGATAGCGATGATTGCAGAATTTTCAATTTTGATAATTTAATATTTTATCAAGTATATCAAGTAAATTTAAGGCAACCCGAGGTTTTTCGTTTATTTTTAGTTGCCTATCTCCACGTTTACTAATCGCAACATATTTTTTACAAACTAATATCGCTTGTAATACTTTTGTAGACTTTGACCCAGTTTGTATTATTTATATACTTTTTCATTGAAATCGAGTTTCTAATTTAATATAAACGCTTATTCGTCAACACACATCTTTGAATATAAAAGATGACTTTGAAGTTGTATTTCGACTTGCTTTCCCAACCATCTAGGGCTTTATATATTTTATTAAAGCAAAGTAAAGTTCCTTTCGAAGCGTGTCCAGTAGCTTTGCGAAATGGTATTATAATAAATATTCGTTTATATGTTTTTTTTTTATTATTAATTTGTACATTTTAGGAGAACATCTTACTGATGAGTACAAAGAGAAAGTGTCGCGCTTTCAGAAAGTGCCGGCTATTGAAAATAACGGATTTAAATTAACGGAAAGGTTTCAACGAACGTTAACAGGGCGAATTATCTTATGTTTATTATTATTATTTTTTAATTGTTAGCGTTGCGATTGTGCGATATTTGGCGAGGGAATTTAATATTCCTGAAAATTTGTATCCGAAGGATAGTCAAAAACAAGCTAAAGTCGACGAATATTTAGAATGGCAGCATAATAATACCAGAGCATTCTGTGCTTTGTATTTCCAAAAAAAGGTTGGAATATATTCAAATAATTGACGTGCCCTCACATATTAAAAAAAAAAAAACAGTTTGCCCAAATCAAATTATCTAAAAAAAATGGTTCGACTTTTTTTTTACTTGTCTCTTCGTTTAAAAATAACCAAGGCATTTTTTTAAGTTGTATTTATTTCTACTATTTTTCGCATTTTTTTTTTTTATTTGGGTGATTTTAGTGGCTAATGCTATTATGTAGATATTTATTTCTGCTATCGCATTTTTTTGCATTTTTTTTTTAATATTTGAATAATTTTAGTGGCTAATGCCATTAATGGGCGGCAAAACGCCAACCGAAAAGGAAATCGCGCCATATTTGCAGCGAATGAGCGATTGTTTGGATAATATCGAAAAATTGTGGTTGTCTGAAAATAATTTCATCGCCGGTAATATTTTGAGCGCTGCAGATATTTGGGCGGCGTGCGAAATTGAACAGCCAAGTATGAAAATTATATAAAAATGCTGTCTAAAATGATAATGCAAGTTGCTTTTTAACATAATTTATATTAAAATATGCAACTTTTTGGTATAAAAGCACGAGAACATTCTAATTACATTCTCTTAATGAGAGGTGTAGTTTCAGTTGCATATATCAATTTCTGATTGTCTATTTTGTTACGCGCAGGCAGATTTGTATAATAAAATCGAATATAAATCGTGAAAATATATGGATCTTTTAGGGATTGCCGGTTATGATCCGCGGAAGGGTCGCCCCAAATTATCCGCTTGGTTAGATCGTGTTAAAGATGCAGTAAATCCAGCGTATGACGAAGCTCATGCCATCTTGAATAAAATGGCGGCGAAAGCTAAGCTGTAATCTGTCATTTTTCATTCTGTACGATGTAAAATTAGAAAAACGTAATATGTTGGTGCGGCAATTGAATAAAAAAATATCTTTACTTTTTCTAATTTCTAATTCATTCGTTTGTGAATTTTATAATATCTAAGAAATTCGAAACTTTTTTTTGTTGTTTAACTTATAGATTTTTATTAAAAACACAATAAATTTTTATTTACACTCTTACACATTGTAATTTTTACAAATTACATTTTTTTATACATATTTACATAAAGATGTCAATTCTGATCTGAATTTCTATCATTACTATACTTTTTTGTAAATTGCAACATTGCATTCTGATTTTATACACCTGCATTGTTGCAATTTACAAATCATCTTCCCAACTCTGTAAAGTTACTACAAGAATGCTTATTTCTTCACTTTGCACAACATAAAAAATTCTTAGTCTTAGTGTATTTCAAAATGAAATGTTCATTTTTCGTTTACAATTCGGAGCATCGAGTTATACTAAAAAAAACACCCATTTATTCAACGTATTCATCAGCAATCATTTCGTTCCTTCATCTTCAAATACTCTACGTATTTCTTTTGGTACGTCTTCAAATTGCCAGCGTTGTGTAACTCGAGGAACGTAGTGAATCGAATCGGTTCGTTCCCATTCGTGATTTGGCTTTTCGTGACGAACTCGTAGAAGCTCTTGAAATCTTCCGGTATGTTCATCTCTTCCACGTTCTTCATTTCGAGAACGTACCCCTGCGGATGCAGGGTTGCGGGTCGGTCGCCATTAACACTGCCCCCACTGCTGCTGTTGCTCAACTGACTCAGCTGTCTTTGGAATATGAATACGGGCTCCCTGGGCGCAAAAGTTTGGGGATTTAACATCTCCCCCGACGAGGCGCGCATACCACCATTTGTCGAACTATTTATTTGGCCATATTGCCTCTGTAAATGTCGATTTATTAGCGAGGACCGGTTTGGTTAGGCCATTCACTTACCGCTCTCTCGTTGAAGATGTGCTGTTCCATCGTCCCAGCCAACGGATGCATTTCAATTTGCTGGCTCTATAAAGACAGGCAAACATAATTGTTTTGATCAACCAATTTGTGATTGTTACTTACAGTCGACTGACATTCAAGAACGGTATTCGAGCTGCTATCGCTCAAGCTTCTTTGATATATAATTGGACCCCCATTGGGCACTAATGGCGGGATCTCTTTCGCAGCAATCAAGGAATTGATATTTCTAAAATTGTTGGTGGTCGTTTGATTTTGCTGCCTTTGGCAGTTGAACGGATTGTCCATCAACGTTGGAGATGATGGCACCGATTGAATTGGCACTGTTGGATGTATGTAGCCATTGTGCGTTTGGATTTGTGGTCTCTAAATAGAAATGGTGTTTCATTCGTTGATTAATTATTGTTGGCAATGATTAACGTACATTCGTTTGATTGTAGATGCCGAATTGACAATTTTGATTTACTGAGCATTTTGCCATTGACGCTTCTGGACGATACAGCGCCGATGTTTGATCGAATCCAGTGCCCTGCAAATTTAGAAATATTGAACATTATTTTCTTAAAAACAGTTTAGTGGAGTCGTTTACTTACCATTGGGTTTACGCTGGATGAAGGTACGTTGATTTGATGATTGCTGTTCAAATTATTAGTTGGCTCATTATTGGTATAGTTAAATTTTGGGCCTTCCTCTAAAAACGTTTGTGAGGTACTTTGGCCATATGTATTTATCGTTTTGTTACCAGCAGATATTAGCAAAGTTTCACTCGACTTTGCAGATGTTTCTTCGCCACTTCCATGTACTGTAACGTCCCCATCTTCATCATCACTATCATCACTATCAGACAGTACTATAATTGGTTTGTACGTTCTAACAATACGTCTTCTTTTGGCTGGATGCAGAACCAGATAATCGCCGTTCAGATACGGGATTATCTCCGCCTTGGTTATCCAGCCCGGCTTCGGTTCGTATTTAAATTCTTTGCACGCCAGCGCGGTGCTTTTGATAACGGACACCTGCTGCATCTTCGTATCGATTTGCGGATTATGAATTGGCATCGGTGCGTCCGTTTCCAGTTCCACAATATTCGATCTACGGACTTGAGGAATGTCCGTACGGTACGATTGATAATGATTCAATAGCGACGACATCTGCTGAATCGTCGGCGTGATTTGCAGATTATTAATTTGTGGTGTGTCTGTTTCCAGTTCCACAATATTCGATCTACGGACTTGGGGCATCTCCGTTCTGTACGATTGCAAATGACTTAGCATCGAAGACACCTGCCGAATGGTCGGGGGTATTTGCAGATTATGAATCGGTGGTGGTGGTGTTTCTATTTGCACAATATCCGATCTATGGACTTGAGGAATTTCCGTTCTATCGCAATGGTACTGATTTAATATGGACGATTGCGTCGCTGAATCGTTCGCGATTGGGTGCGTGGTACGTAGGGGTGGTTCCGTTACCATTCCCACCGAGCCTCTTTGGTTAGATTGCGTGTAATTTAACGCGGGGGTATTCGATGGTTGCGTATGCTCTGCTGGCCGGTTATCAGAGGTCTCAGGAAGAGGCAGAGTATCCGTTGCCTCAGCGCTATTTCCTGGAAAATTATCACAGTCGTATCTTATTCGATTTCTTATGTTGAACAACACCTCGTATCTGGCGAAGAGTAGATGCGGGTAGACATCTAATACCTTGGGCAGGATGAGATTATGCTCCAGTATATATAATATAACGGTCATGAAAAGGTGTTGTCTCGTCCTGGAGTCTTTGAATTTCTTCATTTCGTATATCTCCAGGTGTTCCAGTAACAGTTGCACTTTCCCCACGAACGCTATCTCCCAATCTGGGTAGAGATAGTTGTATCTCTGCAGAAGGCTCAAATCCAATATAACCTTCTTCAACGATTTGCATTCATCGTCAGCCACCAATTGAATGGACTGATTACTCGTCCTATTCGGATTATTATAATTGTATGTTCTGTTCTGATGACAGTAGATTTTCTGGTACATCAAGTGCAACAGTTCTTGTAATTTCCGTTGGATTTTCACACACCGCTTGCTCGATTTCATCCATTCCGGCCGCCACCTTAAGGTCGTATCTATGTCCTCCTCCTCTAGCGTGGCAATTTCGGACGCTAGTACCAAATCGGAGCTTTCTTTGTTGTTCGGTGCGCTGGTTTCTTCGTCCGATATCGCCTCTAGATTGCTCAAATAGTCGAAATCGGAAGAGTCCGCATTATCCACCTCGGCTGGCGGTGTAATCATGCTGCAATGAACCTCATTTTGCACCTTTTTAATGTGCAGCAGTTCATTACGTAACAAAAGCCCTAATCACGAAAACGGAAATTGATTGGTATTAATTTGTAGAGGGTCATATCGAAGAGTCTGCATCTACATACAAAGCTGCTTTATATTCCATTAAAATAAATTTGTACGCCATTAACAAATTTAGACTTTAGACCAGTACGTAAATTGCTAACTCGTCATATCGACTAAAAGGGGCGGACGAAAAATATCTCAACAATAGCGTACCTTTAAAATCCTGCGGAATACTATTAAGGGTAGACTCTAAAAACGTGCTGAAAATGTGGACGTTGGAGTTATTTCTGCTACGCTGATTTTGAAGTATCCACTTCTTGTGCAAATCTATCGCAAATGAATAAAGGCATTTGCCGTTTCATACAACAAAAAATAGCAACAGTCAAATTCGAGGGAAGAACATCACTTGTGGCCCACAGTAAATGTTCTTCATATGGGTTATTAACGAAAGCTACAGTTGAAGGAAATTGGACCCGTTAAAGATTATTAGTGTGGCAACAAAATGAAATTGTCCATATTTTTTCTATATAAGAAGCGTTTTTCTTTGTTAGTACGAGTACAGTTTGTTATAGAAAATGTTTTCTATTGTTACAGGAGGTGTCCGAAGTAGTTCATTTCGAAATGCAGATCAAAATGGTAAGTCGAACTAAATTGATATTCGAATTTTTGGACGTATTTTATAAGGGAAGGTTAGCAAATTATTTTTGGACACTTAAGTTATATAGTATGGAAGATCAAAAATTTGGGGCAGTGTAAAAGGTTTGAAAAAAGAAATACCTTCATCAACTGACGAAATGGCGAAAAATACAGAAAAAATAAATTTAACATCGAAAATTTGTTAGAAAATAGATTTTTTTTAATTGTGGAAATGCACAACAAATGTGTAGCGAATCTTCCAGAGAAGCATAAAATATCCAAAGTCTAAATCATTGGTTTCAGGTTTAGTTGCATAATGTTAAACAATTAGTCCGCGTAAATTATTACAACTTTATAAATAAAATAGATAATAGAGATAAGGTGTTAAAACATAATTAGATAGTAGATCTGGTTGTTCTCACCAGATATGTAATCTGTTAAAGCTTATCATCTGGAATAGTGTTAATAATAATGTTAGATCATTGAAGAAAAACATGCAAATTAGACTCAATCAATTTTTAAATAATTGGAGAAAGGAACCCAAAAGATCAATATATATTTTTCGTTTTGGAAGAAGATTCTTTTTCGGATTATTATATTTTCACTCTTAAAGTAATTGCTGCACGTCTTCCGTGACCTCTCACCTTCCATCCACCACCAAAAAAATCGCCAACGTTATCGTGTTTTTTTTTTTGGCGCACGCTTCACCATTCTTAACCGATTTATTACAATCTTTCATTATCGTCGAATCTCTTATATTTACCTTCTCCATTTCTAACTGTACCTCTTCTACATTTACTTCCTTAAAAATTCCCTCATGACCTGCAACTTCTCTTACCTTCTACTCACCGTCACGAATGTGCATCGTTATTACCGTTCTCATTCATTACCCCGTCATTCCTTCACACCATCTAACTCTACCCCATCAATAATGAAGGGGTAGAGCTCGCGCTTCTTCCAAACCAAAAAAATATATATCTCAACTAAATTCGTCGCCAATACATGCGACGATCTTAAACGCTTACTATTCGGTCCCAAAGAAATTTTTTCATTTCCTTGCTTCTTGAGCCGCTGCCTGATCGGTTCACTGTCATCGGTCGGTTGGTCTGGTATGAACACTTCCGGTGGCACTTGCGGCACTCGTTCCAAAATACTGGGTCCATCCCGTTCCGATACCGTTCGTTTTCTGGACACTACACTCGTGGACATTTTGCTAGTATTTCGGGAATGCTCACCGTGTGCAGGTGTTACAGTTTCCAATAAAGCAGCAGCTTCGGCGGCTTGCGCAGCCGCTTCTTGTTGCTGATGCAATTGTAACAGTTGCTTCTTGTAATTCCGTTTGGGCGTTGATGGTGGCGTTAGGGGGCAGGGGGATGTGGCCATATTGGAGCCGCTACTGTAATCGATGGGTACGATGTCTTGATCGTCCATTTCGGCTTGGTGATGGGATAATTCCTCTGGGGCGTCGATGTTCGATGCGGTTGGTTGCCAAATTGCCACTGTGCCACTGTCTTTCTTCGCGGCAACCGTTAAGGTTTTTTGAATCACTTCACTCCCTACCGATTTTTTATTTACGATGTGATATCGATAGGTAGATGTCGCCACCGCACTTACAATTGTATTGGAACTACCCTCACCGTGTTTAACTCTTTTCGTCGGGCAATCGAAGATTGATTTATTACCGTCACTTATACGAACATGTGAATTGTGTTCAGTTTTTTGTACAACTTGACTATTGTCTTTATGGGCAGTTCTAATAGTGGGGCTATTAAAGACCCGCTCACCCTCTTCAACTATCTGAGCATTTGAACTGTTGTCTTCAGTTACTCGATCATTTCGCGATTTGATTTTAACGACCCGTGGCACTTTGCAGTTCTTTTTGTCCTTACGTATTCTAAACAGCGACGATTTCGTCCGCTTCCTCACCAATCTGAGTTCTTGAACGATCGACCTGTATTTATACTCACCCTTGAATGTTTTGAGGTATTTCAACTGTTTACATCCAGCATCTGAAGACGTAGCGTCACCACCCGATTTGATCTTGAAACCATTCGATTTCAATTTGTCGGAGGTGCGTCGATTAACACAACTACGAAGATGATCAAATGATGCCTCACCGTCATTATTTCGATGTGCTTTTAAGAACTGATTTGGGCAATCGTTTGGTTTTACGTCTTTGCCAATACTATCGCGCACATTTTGCAGTGGAGGATGCTTATTTTCGTTGGGGACGTCATCAAAGACGTCGTTGTCGTGCAAAACCTTATAGTTCTCGTTGTTAACTTTAACGATTTTGATGGTGAGGGATTTAAGGTCCTTGGAGAAGGCGCGCGTGATTCGTCTGCCCATGATTGGTTTGGACGGCCACGATTTTCTGGGACACTTCGATAGCCGATTGATGGTGAGCGGAAAGCTCATGCCACGACCGTGCCTGTGGGCCGAATGGCTTCATCTTTGCCTTTGTGCCAAGCAAAACGGTTTATCGGTGCGAAATGAGCACCGGTATTAAAGTGGGGCGCTTACAAATTGGTAGTGTTAGAGAATTCGCAACGCCTCTTGCATTTTACCGTGTGTTTGTGGACTGTTGCTTAATCGGTTCCTGAAATTTGCAGAAAAGAACCAGTGTTCAGATTTGGTGAAGGTGATTTTTAACGTTTTTTTTTTATAAATAATAAATTATTTTTGGGTATACCACCAATAAACCGTAAGTTGATGGCTAAATTTAAGTTTCAATTATAAAAGTAAAAAAGTTAGAAAAGTTGCAGATTCAAAAAAAAATTGTTCTTTGAACTTTAAAAAAAACACACACACACACATTTCCGAATTTTCAAAAATTGATTATTTTTTGTTACATATCCACCTGTTCAATAAACCAGAAAAAAATGGTCTCGAACATGTTATCGAATAATGGGCCTTATTTATCGATTTGAAATAATTTAATTTTCGAACGTATTATTCAAAAAAAAATTATTTTCAACTTAAAAAAAAATCATATTCCGATTAATGACATGCACGTTATAATAATCAGGTAAATTCGCATCACCCTGTATTGTTGAATTGGGCACATGTTTGTATGAACTTTTTTAAAAAAATTTAACTAAAAATAAAGTGTCTTTTAATAAAATCTATTCTGTCATCTGTAGTTTATTTATTTATTTATTTATTTGAAAACATACTTTCTGTTGACGTAATAAACGTTTTTAAGTATAAAAAAAAAGCAAATGTTTACACCCTGTATATATGCGAATATAATTGGAATAGAACAGGTAATAACAATTTTTTGATAAATCGAATGTGGAGATTATTAATCGTTAAAATTAATTGTTACACAGCTGGAATTTTATAGCTCGATATTATCGCACACCGTGTATATTTTACAGGTGGTTTGTAAATTATACCGGGCAGTTGTTTAAAAAAAATTCAAATTTGTTTTCAGACGTAATAAAATGATCAGGATTAAAATAATACGGATATTTCTGACTGGTACAAAAAATATGTTTTAAATTTTTTGACATTAATCTTTGGATTTTTATCAATTAAGTTCCATGAAAAAAACTATTTTTTTCTCTACAACTAGAATACGTATAAAAATAATATTATTTCGTCAGGGTAAAGGCATCGTTATTAAGAAATTAAATATTTATTAATTTAGGCAACTTGCATAACATTTGAAGCAATGTAAATTTCCCTACGATGCCGTACGTGGTATCTAAATGTCTGATATGCGCATGTGACATGTGACAGTAAACATCCCATCCAACGTTGCCACTATGAATCTAAATTCTCATTTTTAAAGAAACATTTTTATGAAATTATTTTCTTTTGTAAACATGTAATTTATTATATATCAATGTATGTGTCCATTTTTCTTGTAATAAAATGCAGATTCATTAAAAAATCGGTAAAGTAGATGCCTTTTATCATTTTTTAAAATACAGTATATACATACGACTATTTTTCTTTCACTCACTTAGTTTTATGAAAAATTTCCATTAATAAAAAAATTATAATACATCATTTCTTGCTATATCCATATTTTTTTTTTTGAAAAAATATATTTTTCAATTTTAATCTTTTAAATATATATAAGTATACTTTAATACGACGCCGACCATGCATCAAAAAAACAATTACCATTACTTAAATTTGTTTATAATAAATTTCACAAAAAATATACTTTTGTTAATCTATAAATATCAATATTCTTTTATTAATAATATATATTTTTTAGTATACAACATTCTTTTTGCACTGTTATATAAATCGGTTTTAATTTGCAATTGTTGATGAGCTGAAAATATTTTTCAGTTAGTTTAGACTTTGATGTCAGAATGTAGACTAGTTAGTTCACTAACGTGAAAAGCGATGATGTGGATAAATTGAATAAAAAAAAAATTAATAATATATTGTCTCTTATATACTATATTCCGGTTTCCCGATCGTGTATTTTATTATACCGGGTGACTTTTTACAAATCCTAATAGGGTGTATAAATCATCAATAATAACCAATTTTAATAATTTTTTTTTGGTAGATTTTTTGGTATATTCTTTAAAAAAAATGGTTAGAATGAAATGTTGGCTATTTTATAATATCTGAATAAAATGTTTTTGGCGCATCCACTGTTGCCATATCGAATGGAATAAGCTATTTTTGAATTATTAACTATTTTCATTAAATTCACATTTTCATTTTCTTATTTCTTTAAAAATAACATTTCAACGGTAGTTTAAAAAAATGTTTCTTTAAATATCAGCATTTCGATGCGATATGGCAACGGTGGATGGTACTTTTGCTGTATGACACATGCGCATCACATATTTAAATGACACCTACGTCTTCATAAAGAAATTGGATCAAATGTTATAAAAGTTGCCTACCTCAAAAATAAGCGGTTTTTTTTGTAAAAGGGATTTTAGATATTAATTTTTTTTATATATAATATTGGTCAACCATTTCATGCTATACATAAATAATATTGTCTATAACTATGTCGTTCGAATAAATAAATATATATATAAAAAAGAGCATTAGAGGGATGTAACGGGGTAGCAAACGGGGGTGGTTTATTAGTCCACTTATCTGACGTGGTATAAAACATGAACATGAACTAAATTATTGTATTGTATTAATATACACGGTGATTCAAAGCAAAAAAATATATATATATATATAATGAAGAAAGAATGAATGGATGAAGAGATTTTTGAAAAAGTACAATTTTGTAAAAATTTACGGTTTTTAGATTGAAAATAAATTTGTCGGGGCCTTGAAATGAGGAAAAATATTTAAAAAAATAGTATTACTTGATTCTTATACACCTTATATATGTCTATATAAAAAATTATTAAAGTTAAGAATTGTTGTTTTTTTGTGTGAAAAGCGCGAAAATTGCAAAAAAAAAATGCAAATTAATTTTTATAGCTAATATAAAATTAAATAAATATTTTCATACAACTTTTTGATTTGTATATAATTTTTCATATCTAACTTTTTGATTTTTGAATATATTTTTTTAGTTTACGAAATGGTTTTTTTTTTAATTGGCAAATTTTATATTGAGGAAATTTTATCTACTGTATTTTCGATACGTTCAACTGACGACAGTGCCGGTACAGTTTTTCTTTAGTATTTTTTTTTAATTTAATTTTTTTTGTGCACCCACACATAGACAGTGAGGTCAAAGACATTTCGCTATATTTTCCGTCTGAATGAGCTCATTTATTATTATCGATTTCGATCGGTATGGCAACAATGTAGCTTGGCTATACGTGGCTAATAAATGCATTAATGTCGTCACACGATAATGTGACGTTTCCGATATATGTCTCGTAATTTAAAAATTAAAAATCGTTATTTATGGATTCAAATTATTTTACAAAAATTGATATTTTGTTTCTAATTAAATTACATTTTTTTTTTTTATAAAAAAACAATTTGAACAGGTGATGGAGATACAATAAAAAGTTAGGTTAGGTGCAATAATTATTTTTAGTATGACAACGATATTTTGTATTTTACAAAATTTTGATTTTTTTTGCTAAAAAATTTATTGCGACCTTTTTTTATAATTGTGTCCCCGCGGGATTTTTATTAAAAACTAAAAAAAAAATTTGACATATTTGACGTTTCTAATTTACTATTTTGAACTATTTTTTTAATATCAACCTTTAAAAATTCGATGTAAATAAATTGCAATCGCTTTTTAAGAAATAATTAAGAAACCACCAATTTAAAAAATTGTATAATATCAATTTTTTTAATTTGGTTGTTTTTACGAAAAATTATTTTAACAAACAATTATTTGTTTTTTGGTTATTGACGAAAAATTAATCAACCATTTTTGGAAAATATTTCTCGCTTACAACTTTGAACTATTTTTTAATACAAATTCGATATAAATATATTTTTTTATAATTTTTTTTTAGTAAATAACTTAAAAGCCACGTGACTTGTACAAAAAAAATGTAAAAAAAAATTTTTTTCGCACGTCAGTAATTAATTTGTTTTTAGAAATAATTATTTTAAATTTAAAAATCGCTTCCTTTTCGGTTATCAGATATTGATAAAAAATTAGACATTTTTCGGTGTTTTGTTTTTTATTATTATTTTTTTTTTAATGTTTTATAGATATTTTGACTTAAAAAAAATTTGAAATTTTAAAAAAATCACGCCTGAAATTCCCCCAAAAAAATTATAATGGCAAAGCAAGTAAAAATATTAATTAATCAAATTGCGATTAAAACAATTCATACTAAAAAAAAATTTATTTATAAAATATTAAAAAAAAAATGTTGGGCGATTTTTTTTAAATTCTACAAGTATTTTCCATTGACATAAAATTTTCTGTACACGCAGTAAAAAAAAAAAATCAATCTACACCAGACAGATTTTTTTATTAATAAAAAACGCAACTAAAGCTGTTCAAATTAATTGGACAGGTGACAAAAGCAACTGCTTCATTTTTTTAATTCCAGCACATTTTCTTACACGCAGAAGCTTCGAAACGTTTTTTTTTTTTTCTTTCCACGCATACATTTTCTTTCATTCCGACAAACAATCCGATTTTTTAAATAAAATCTCACCACCCCACTGCTAAATATTAATCACAGAAGTACCTAGAAAATGTTAAACTTACCAAAAAAAAAAAAATTTTTTTTATTAGTTTAAGTAAATCGACACCGAAATATGTCTTGGTGTGGCTGAAACATTGTTGGTTGAATAAAATGGTTCTTAATTGAATTTTTACGATTCTTCGTGTGTCGGTGAAGAACACGAGAGCATTTTTCGGTATTTAATTTGTAAAATGAGACCGTTTTTGGCTTCGCAACAAACAGGGTAATCAAAAATAATGCAAAAGTGTTTACAATGTGAATAGTGAAAATGCCGCAGAATAAAGTGGAAGCTAATTCATGTGAGATTTATAGCAGCATTATAATTATAGAATTAAAAGAAAAAATTTAAGGTCTAACGTTGATTACAAAAAAAAAGAACAAATTTTATATCATTTTTGGGATTATAAAAAAAACTAAATGACGGTGTATTTTTTTTTAAATCAGCCTGTATTTCCACCAGTTGTTATTCTAATTATATTTCTGTGTTTTCGTTTTTTTTTTTATGGTGGTACTAAATTTTATGTGCATATTGTGTCGTTTTCTATAGAAACGAACGTTCATTTCTTGAAATATGCTAGAATAACGCCGTGGTTGGTTACGTTACGATTTTTGTATGTCTCTGCAGAACTGATGCTATGAAGAATGTCTGTTTTGAATACCCCAGCAGTACCATAGAATATATTATTAAAGGCTTTTGAATACAAATCAACTGCATCGATTGATTGAACAATTATATTGAAGTTAAAACGGCTTTGTGTAAATAATTTTAAGTGATTTTTTTATTTTTGTTTCGTTAGTATCTATCACGAGAAAAAAAATGTTTTTTCGAGGAAGAGAAATTTTGATTTTTTTGTGTTTTTTAAAAATTAATTTCCTGAAATTTTATCAGATTTTTTTGTGTGTGTTTTTTTTTAAATTAAATTCCTGAAATTGTATGAGATTTTTTTTTTTAAATTTACGGTTAAAAATAATATTTCGATATTTGCAAATTTGTAATTTTATTGTAAAAAAATTTTTTTGGCGACCACATTTTTTATAATTCTGTGATTCTCATGAAAAAGTCGAAAAAATATTTTGACGTTTCTAACTTACTACATTGAACTATTTTTTTAATACCAGCCAATATCAATTCGATATATATTTTTTGCATTTTTTTTTAGGAAATAATTAAAAAGCCACGTGACTTATAAAAAAAAAAATGTAAAATTTTTTTTTTTCGCATATCGCTAATAAATTCGTTATTAGAAAAAATATTTTAATCCTTAATCGCATCTTTTTCGGTATCAAAAAAATTAATCAGTTAGTTTTGGTGACACTAAAAACTTTTAGTTTTTTCGATTTGTTTTTATTAAATTTTCAACAAATTTCTCCAATTTCCAAAAAAATATTACTCATTTTTTAATGGCAAATCATTTTATGAACCAGTAAAAAATATTAATCGATTAAAATGACTCATGCTGAATTTAAAAAAAATACAATATCATAAAAAAAAATATTTAAAAACAAACTATAAGATTGTTTAATAAAAAAAATATAATATTCGCCTGCCATGTCGATTTTTTAATTTTTGTACTTCGATTAAGAATATTTTTTTATAAACATTTTTAACAATGCAATGATGAATTAAAATTTTTTTTTATAAATATATAAAATATAAAAACGATTTTTTTGATTATAAGAATTTTTGTTAAATCAAAGCATAAAAAAATACTTTTTATTATTTATGCGCTACAGGTTCAAATCCCAACCACAAAAAAAAAATCATTTAAAAAAAAATTTATTCGTCGTATAAAAAAATGATTTTAATCCAAGGAGCTTTTTTTAATTAAAAAAAAAAATTATTTAAAACATAAGTCAAGTTTCAAGCGACTTTGTTCATTTAAAAAAAATTTTATTAAATTTCTACGAAGTAATTTATAGTATTTAAGGAATAAACTGTCAATTATTATAAAATAATAAATTACAGACGTTTTTATTTGATTATAATTTGACATAATTAGATGACGTGGTTCTTTGAATAATAAAAGTAAATTCATGTAGACATTAAATGAACTCTCTTCGATTTATATATAAAAAAAAAACGCGAAATAAAAATAATCCTCATATTCAAGTATATATAATATCGATTGGTGATAATTTTTAAAAATTAACATTTTTGTTTACGTTGACATTTTTTAATATATTTTTAAAATACCAAAAATGGTTATTGTTGCTATTGGAATTTTTCTAAAATATTTATTTATAAATTCATAATATATATACAATAACACAAATTCATATACAACATATATACAGGGTGTAAACACACGATTGTGTTAAATGTCCAAAACAAAAAAATATATATAAGTTTCTAAAATACACGAAAAATTCAATATTTTCTTTGTATAGAATTACAAGGCAAATTTTTTATTATAATTATAATTTTGCCTTGAAATAATCTGGGAAGCCAATATTTTGATATATTTAATTTATTAAATTATGTGTGAAAATCAAAATAACTGTATACCCTGTATACATTCGTATATTAATTTACATATTGTAACGTAAAATAATGAATAAGTCATTATTTTATTTTTGTAAAATTTAAAACTTGATTTTAACGATAAAATGAATTAATTTTCAATTTTCAAAGTTCCAATTAATTTTCAAATTTGAAAATGATGTCATTTTATTTGCTGCTCTCTCAAAAATCTTACGATTTGATTTTATAAACTAAATATTTTGGAAATATTAAAATCGTATATTGAGAAAAATAAGATAAGGTTTTTTACAACCAATTTTTTTATTTTTGATTTTTCCTTTTGGCCAATTAGATAGAAAAATATCCTGAATTTTTATAAGCCAATATAATTAACCTAAAAAAGCGATCATTTTTTAAATGTTTTTTAAAAAATACATAAAGTTTCCCCAACGTTTTTTTAGCCGTTTAAATTAATTTTTTTTTATGCATAAATAAATATTCAGTTTTGTTCACAAAAAAAAAGGTTGTTCCAATTTAAAAAAAATACGACCACAACACATCTCAAGATTTTTTTTTATATTTTTTATTTTTTCAATGAAGAAATTTTCTAGAATATTTTTCTCTTAACAATCAACTCGTAATAAAAGAATTTTTTTCGACATTTTTTTAAAATTTCCGTCTGCCTTAAGTATAATTCACAAAAAAAAACAGTTTTGAATCATTAAAAAAATTTTTTTTTTAAATTTCGCAACAATTCTTAATTGAAGACTTACTGTAAAATAGAAGCGTACGTCTCCGTTTTCCCAATGATTTTTCCTGCGGAAAATCAACCCGCAATAGCTAGAAATTTTTATATAATATTTCACCATAAATTATCAATTTTTTTCAAAAAAAAAAAACAATTTTTTTTCGAACACTCTTCTTTTTAGGCAAATCGAAACTGGCAGTTGAAAGAAAATACACGCATTGAATTGTTCAGTTTCGAGTTCCTATCTAATCTAATCAGTTCCCATTTATATTTTACACACATACACATAGTCTGATAGCGAAGGTATCTCTTCTTATCTCTAACGTACATATTAATATAACGTTTCTGATAACGCCGTTTGCTTTCTTATCGCTGGAATTATTTATGTAACGTACATTTATTTTCTCGGAAAATGTAACGAGGGTAGGGATTTTCGTTTTTCTTTCGAGTTGAAAGTCATTTCAAATTTTTTCTTTTTTTTTTTTAGAAATGAACGACATTTTTGTAAACAAAATTTGGAATATAACAATTTTTTTTAATAAAAAATTACATTAATTTTTTTTTAATAATAGGGATTTTTTTTGGATTTTTTGATTGCTCAGAAGTAGATTGTTTTTATTACATGTTTACTCAGAAATAGAGATTTTATTCAAATGAATTATTTAGTGATTTTTTATAGATTTTTTTACATTATTTTATAGATCTTGAAATTTTGAAGAAAAAAAATCATTTATCTTGAAAAAAAATTTTTTTTTTATTATACATTATATTTTTTGAAGTTTTTTTAAGTAAAAAACTCAACCCTAGCGATTTTTTAAATTACGAATAAATAGAATATTTAAAAAATTACAAATGAATTTTTCAAATCCAAAATTTTAATTAACTCTAATTTGTAAATAACAATCTAATTTTTTTGATGTATTACTGATGTAATTTTTTGTTTGTTTAGAAATTGAACATCTTTTTTATAAATTTTGGAAAAATTTGGAATTTAAGATTTTTTTTTATAAAAAAGTACATTGATTTGTTTTTAATAATATTCGGATCTTAGGGATTTTTTTTTTGATTTTTTGATTGCTCTGAAGTAGAGATTTTATTAAAATGAATTATTTAGTGATTTTTATAGATTTTTTTACATTATTTTATAGATCTTGAAATTTTGAAGAAAAAAAATCATTTATCTTGAAAAAAAAATTTTTTTTTATTATACATTATATTTTTTGAAGTTTTTTTAAGTAAAAAACTCAACCCTAGCGATTTTTCAAATTACGAATAAATAGAATATTTAAAAAATTACAAATGAATTTTTCAAATCCAAAATTTTAATTAACTCTAATTTGTAAATAACAATCTAATTTTTTTGATGTATTACTGATGTAATTTTTTTTTTGTTTAGAAATTGAACGTCTTTTTTATAAATTTTGGAAAAATTTGGAATTTAAGATTTTTTTTTATAAAAAAGTACATTGATTTGTTTTAAATAATATTCGGATCTTAGGGATTTTTTTTTTTGATTTTTTGATTGCTCTGAAGTAGAGATTTTATTAAAATGAATTATTTACAGATTTTTATAGATTTTTTTACATTATTTTATAGATCTTGAAATTTTGAAGAAAAAAAATCATTTATCTTGAAAAAAAAATTTTGTTTTATTATACATTATATTTTTTGAAGTTTTTTTAAGTAAAAAACTCAACCCTAGCGATTTTTTAAATTACGAATAAATAGAATATTTAAAAAATTACAAATGAATTTTTCAAATCCAAAATTTTAATTAACTCTAATTTTGAAATAACAATCTAATTTTTTTGATGTATTACTGATGTAATTTTTTGTTTGTTTAGAAATTGAACATCTTTTTTATAAATTTTGGAAAAATTTGGAATTTAAGATTTTTTTTTATAAAAAAGTACATTGATTTGTTTTTAATAATATTCGGATCTTAGGGATTTTTTTTTTGATTTTTTGATTGCTCTGAAGTAGAGATTTTATTAAAATGAATTATTTAGTGATTTTTATAGATTTTTTTACATTATTTTATAGATCTTGAAATTTTGAAGAAAAAAAATCATTTATCTTGAAAAAAAATTTTTTTTTTATTATACATTATATTTTTTGAAGTTTTTTTAAGTAAAAAACTCAACCCTAGCGATTTTTCAAATTACGAATAAATAGAATATTTAAAAAATTACAAATGAATTTTTCAAATCCAAAATTTTAATTAACTCTAATTTGTAAATAACAATCTAATTTTTTTGATGTATTACTGATGTAATTTTTTTTTTGTTTAGAAATTGAACGTCTTTTTTATAAATTTTGGAAAAATTTGGAATTTAAGTTTTTTTTTTATAAAAAAGTACATTGATTTGTTTTTAATAATATTCGGATCTTAGGGATTTTTTTTTGGATTTTTTGATTGCTCTGAAGTAGAGATTTTATTAAAATGAATTATTTAATGATTTTTATAGATTTTTTTACATTATTTTAGAGATTTTCATCTTGAAATTTTGAGAAAAAAAATCATATATTTTTTTTTTATAAAATTTATTATAAAAACAATTTTTTTTATTATACATAATATTTTTTAAAGTTTTTTTAAGTAAAAAACTCAACCCTAGCGATTTTTTAAATTACGAATAAATAGAATATTTAAAAAATTACAAATGAATTTTTCAAATCCAAAATTTTAATTAACTCTAATTTGTAAATAACAATCTAATTTTTTTGATGTATTACTGATGTAATTTGTTTGTTTGTTTAGAAATTGAACGTCTTTTTTATAAATTTTGGAAAAATTTGGAATTTAAGATTTTTTTTTATAAAAAAGTACATTGATTTGTTTTTAATAATATTCGGATCTTAGGGATTTTTTTTTGGATTTTTTGATTGCTCTGAAGTAGAGATTTTATTAAAATGAATTATTTAGTGATTTTTATAGATTTTTTTACATTATTTTATAGATCTTGAAATTTTGAAGAAAAAAAATCATTTATCTTGAAAAAAAAATTTTTTTTTATTATACGTTATATTTTTTGAAATTTTTTAAAGTAAAAAACACAACCCTAGCGATTTTTTAAATTACGAATAAATAGAATATTTAAAAAATTACAAATGAATTTTTCAAATCCAAAATTTTAATTAACTCTAATTTTGAAATAACAATCTAATTTTTTTGATGTATTACTGATGTAATTTTTTTTTTGTTTAGAAATTGAACGTCTTTTTTATAAATTTTGGAAAAATTTGGAATTTAAGATTTTTTTTTATAAAAAAGTACATTGATTTTTTAATAAGTTTTTAATAATCGGATCTTAGGGATTTTTTTTTTGATTTTTTGATTGCTCTGAAGTAGAGATTTTATTAAAATTTAGTGATTTTTATAGATTTTTTTACATTATTTTAGAGATTTTTATCTTGAAATTTTGAAAAAAAAATCATATATATTTTTTTATAAAATTTATTATAAAAACTATTTTTTTTATTATACATAATATTTTTTAAAGTTTTTTTAAGTAAAAAACTCAACCCTAGCGATTTTTCAAATTACGAATAAATAGAATATTAAAAAAATTAAAAATGAATTTTTTTTTACAAAAAATTAAAAATGATTTTTTTAAATCCAAAATTTTGATTTATGGGATTTTAGTAAACGATCAAGTTTAAAAAAAAAAATTTAAACTCTAATTTTGAAATAAAAATCTGAAAATTTTTGATGTAAATATTACTAAAAAATAATCCGAATGAAAATTGTATTTTTCATTAAATCCTTTAGAAAAGTAAACAGTAGCTTTTTAAAATAAAATTAAAAATTAAAAATGTATTCATAATTTAATACACAAATTAAAAAGAAAAGGAGAAAAAATGTAGTATTTTTTAAACCATTTAATAAAATATATATTTTTTAATTTAAATCAATTTCTAAATCTTAAAATCAAATTTTAACAAATTAATTATTTATTCGATAGGAACAAATTAATTACCTAATAACCCTTTAAAAACCGTTGGTAATTTTAGAAAAAAAAAATTTTTTGTTTGTACAACACTCCAATAAAAAGAAGCTATCAAATTGATAACGATTTATCTTATCATTTATTATCAAAATTAGTTAAAAGCGTGTTCTTCTACTTTAGTAAAAATATCAATAAAATCTATAAATTTATAGCCGATATTAATTGATATCATATCTACTCGTAAATAGATAAAAAAAAATTAATAAATGTATTTTCTTTTATAGGAAATTTAAAAAAAAATGTTTGTCCAAAAAGAAAACCTTTTTAATATACAGAAATATATATTTTTTTAAATATATAGCCTCTTTCAAAATCAATGTTTTTTTCAACTGGATTTTAAGTTTGGATAAAAAAAATTTGCATTTTTTTTTTATTTTTTTTATAAGGCACATTAAAAAAAAATGACACAATTATAAAATTGGCATGGCACTAATTATAATAAAATCTATTTATACAAAAATATTAATTTTTTAAGAAATAGCACACACTACAATTAATTCTAAAAAATAACAAAAACTTTCAGGCTATTAAAATTTTTTTTTTTTAGGCTAAATTTCGTTGTAAATAAAATAATTTAAGTGCAATAATAATTTTTTACGATATTGAATTAATAAAATTTCCTTATCAAGCGAATTTATAATAGCAAATTTATAAATACATTTTTTTATGATCCTGTACAATATAACAAATAATTTTTATTACCAATCAAACGATTAATTAAAAATTGTACAAACGCACGAAGATTGAAAAAAAAAATGAATCGCAAATTAAATCGACAAAACGTAGTAACATTTTTTTTAAACAAACAGTTTTTTTTTTTTTTTTATATAATATAAAATTGTTTTATCATCTTTGGTTTAGTGGTTATGTATTTAATCGTATCGTAATTAAATATTTTTTAAAGCTCATATCAAATAGCAAATACGAGGATAAATAAGATAAGATTAGCAATAATAAGTAAGACATTTATTACCTATTGACATAACCGTTCATTTAAATACTGGCGATATACAAGTACTCCTATACAGGGTGTCTGGTTCAACAAAAACTTCGTGGTTTTGAAAATAATAATTTAAGCAAACATCGAAATACTATTTTTTCAAAGTCAAAGAATTTGTTTTTATGCAACACCCTGTATATGCCGTTTTAACTACTATTACAATAAATGCAAGTTTACCGTTTTTTGTAGCAAAAAATAACAACAGTTTTTTTAAATCCAAATTAAGATTTTTTTAAGTACAAATATACAGGGTGTATAAAAACAGTTTTATTTAATACAATAATTTAAGCAAATATCTAAAAAAATATTTTTTATATAACACTCCGTATAGAAACTTTTTAAAACATTTTTACAATAAATGCAATTTTACCGTTTTTTACAAAGAAATGACAACAGCATAAACAATTTTTTTTTCAAATATTTTATACACAGTTTTTTAAGTACAAATATACAGGGTATATAAAAAACGTTTTTTTTGGCAGCTGCATAAAAAAACAGTTTTATTTAATATAATAATTTAAGCAAACATCTAAATATTAATTTTCTTTATATAACACCCCGTATAGAATTTTTTTTAAAACATTATAACAATAAATGCAATTTTACCGTTTTTTGTAGCAAAAAATAACAACAGTTTTTTTAAATCCGTATTTCAATTTCATTTTGTATAGATTTTTTTTAAGTAGAAATATACAGGGTGTATAAAAACAGTTTTATTTAATACAATAATTTAAGCAAACATCTAAAAAAATATTTTTTATATAACACTCCGTATAGAAACTTTTTAAAACATTTTTACAATAAATGCAATTTTACCGTTTTTTACAAAGAAATGACAACAGCATAAACAATTTTTTTTTCAAATATTTTATACACCGTTTTTTAAGTACAAATATACAGGGTATATAAAAAACGTTTTTTTTGGCAGCTGCATAAAAAAACAGTTTTATTTAATATAATAATTTAAGCAAACATCTAAATATTAATTTTCTTTATATAACACCCCGTATAGAATTTTTTTTAAAACATTATAACAATAAATGCAATTTTACCGTTTTTTGTAGCAAAAAATAACAACAGTTTTTTTAAATCCGTATTTCAATTTCATTTTGTACAGATTTTTTTTAAGTACAAATATACAGGGTGTATAAAAACAGTTTTATTTAATACAATAATTTAAGCAAACATCTAAAAAAATATTTTTTATATAACACTCCGTATAGAAACTTTTTAAAACATTTTTACAATAAATGCAATTTTACCGTTTTTTACAAAGAAATGACAACAGCATAAACAATTTTTTTTTCAAATATTTTATACACAGTTTTTTAAGTACAAATATACAGGATATATAAAAAACGGTTTTTTTGGCAGCTGCATAAAAAAACAGTTTTATTTAATATAATAATTTAAGCAAACATCTAAATATTAATTTTCTTTATATAACACCCCGTATAGAATTTTTTTTAAACATTATAACAATAAATGCAATTTTACCGTTTTTTAGAAAAAAATAACAACAGCATAAGCAATTTTTTTTTCAAATATCATTTTGTACATAATTTTTTAAGTACGAATATACAGGGTATATATAAAAAACGGTTTTTTGGCAGCTGCATAATAAAAAGTGGAAGCCTAAGTTTTTTTTTCGCTTATATAATAAATAAATATAATTGTTAGTGAAAAATATTAAATTATTTACATCACAAAGCCATTTTTATTACTAATTTTTTTTACTACCGTAATATATAAATATAAAATGCCAAAAATTCTTTTGTATATTAAGTACTTATATTTTAGTACGTTTTCTTATTATTTAGTTTGCACAAATAATATATTAATTTATATACCTGATTAAAAACTATATTTTCATAATCTTACAAAAAAAAATTGTCAAAAATGTTTGCGGATTTTTTTTTTTAATTCATAAAAAAAAATATATTTCAAAATTTCTGGGATATTTTATAAATCGTACTATCGTACATAAAGGCACGTTTAAAATGCATAAAATTTTATATCGTTGTTTATAATTCGTTGTAAATTAATTAAAAAAATTTCTTTCGTATAAATCTGCTTCGTTGCCACGAATATGAAGAATAATGGCATAGGAACTTTAAAAAACAATCTGTGTGTAGAAATGGCGTGTCACGTTGCAAAATGCATATCTACTAATCTCGTTACCGATATTATATTTTATGACTTTTGTCAGGCGTGGCCAAAATAGATTTATTTTGAACACTCCACAAAATAAATTTTATTAACGAATTTTATTTTATATTATTTTATTTTAGCATTAATGTAGTAGTTATGTTCAAATTTCCCGCCTGAGTAGGTCAAATGCACAGGCCACCTGTTGTTGATACCACGCATTAAAAATGATTCCGTCCGTTCTTTCTATACATTCACTAATAACTGATTTCTTTTTTATAAAATGATTTAAAAACAAATAAATTTTGTACCTTGCTCGTATAAATTTGCCCATGCCTTTCGAATAACCTGATCTGCTACAACATATTAACCAGTTTACGAAGGTATTGTTACATTTATTATTGACTGTGCGAGATATACAATATCAGAAATACAAAACCTGGGAAAATTTGTTTATATTAATTACCCATTGTTTGTTATAATATTGCAAATGAACGTTTCAACAATCACGAAATTGTTTAATGCTATTTTAATGCGATATAATTTATTGTTGTAAATATTCTTAGAATCGTTTCTTATTGCTTCAAACAATGAATACATTTTATTTAATCAAATCGGTAAAAAAAAAATGGTTTAAATTTTATATAGTCCCCAAAAATCGATTTTCGTTTAATTCATTTACAGGGTGAGGCAAATTTTTGAGGCAACAACAACATACCTAACCCTATTCGTACAATTTTTGTAATTTTATCTATCCGCCATATTTTTTTTTTGTGTTGAATAAATGTCTTCAGCTCGAATGATTTTTCTTCTACCATTCATTTCGCCGTCGCTTTTCGAAATTTCTTTCGCCTTTTATCGGTAAATACCTCTTTAGTTATAGTTGATATCGCTATTTCCATTTTGGACGAGCGCATAGCTCGATGGCAACATGTAATACGTGGCGTCCGCCATTTTCTTGAATGTCGGCATTTGTAATTCTGCGCTCACTTCGATTTTTATTGTCCGCGGCTTACCACCCAAAGAACAATTTACGATCTTGGAAACGTTGATGGGTAAATTCACGTTTCTCAGTCTGAAAATAGCAAAATATTGATGAATACATTTTTTTTGGATGATGATTTTGTCTTACATTAAGTAAAATTATGTAGGCTTTTAAAAATCCTTAGAAAAAATATTTTTTTTTTCTTTTTTTCTTTTGAATCTTAAGATTCACGTTTATCAGTCTGAAAATAGCAAAATATTGAAGAACACATTTTTTTTGGATGGTGATTTTGTCTTACATTAAGTAAAAATAATTCTACTTTAAAAAATCCGTAGAAAAAAAATATTATTATTATTATTTTTTTTTAAATCTTAAGATTCACATTTCTCAGTCTGAAAATAGCAAAATTTTGATGAATACATTTTTTTTTGGATGATGATTTTGTCTTACATTAAGTAAAATTATGTAGGCTTTTAAAAATCCTTAGAAAAAAAATATTTTTTTTTCTTTTTTTTTTTGAATCTTAAGATTCACGTTTATCAGTCTGAAAATAGCAAAATATTGAAGAACACATTTTTTTGGATGGTGATTTTGTCTTACATTAAGTAAAAATAATTCTACTTTAAAAAATCCTTAGAAAAAAAATATTATTATTATTTTTTTTTTTTAAATCTTAAGATTCATATTTCTCAGTCTGAAAATAGCAAAATTTTGAAGAATACATTTTTTTTGGATGGTGATTTTGTCTTACATTAAGTAAAAATAATTCTACTTTAAAAAATCCTTAGAAAAAAAATATTATTATTATTTTTTTTTTTTTAATCTTAAGATTCACATTTCTCAGTCTGAAAATAGCAAAATTTTGAAGAATACATTTTTTTTGAATGATGATTTTGTCTTACATTAAGTTATGTCTACTTTAAAAAATCCTTAGAAAAAAATTATTATTAAATTTTTTTTTTTTTTTTATCTTAAGATGCATATTTCTCAGTCTGACAATAGTAAAATATTGAAGAATACATTTTGTTTGGATGATGATTTTGACTCACATTAAGTAAAATTATGTAGGCTTTTAAAAATCCTTAGAAAAAAAATTATTATTATTATAATTTTTTTTTTTTTAATCTTAAGATGCATATTTCTCAGTCTGACAATAGCAAAATATTGAAGAATACTTTTTTTTTGGATGGTGATTTTGTCTTACATTAAGTAAAAATAATTCTACTTTAAAAAATCCTTAGAAAAAAAATTATTATTAAATTTGGTGTTTTTAGAACTTTTTTGTGCGTTTATTTTTCAGTAAACAAACATTTTGCAGGTACGCAAAATTACAAAATTGTTGCATTTGTACACAAATAATTTTTTTAAACTTTTAATTGTAATTATTAAAGCATTAAATTGTTGTTTTTAGTGCAACAATCCATCAAAAAAAAAAAAAACGCGTATAATACGGCGTGTAATTAAAAAATAATTAACACTGGAAGAAACAACTTTATTCGAAATACATTTTGCAAATAAGTCGAGAACTATTTTTGGATATTAATTCGAGTGTAGGTCGTAAAAAAACGAAAAACCAATTTAATGCCTACAATTAATTCCGGGCGGCTGATTTGGAAGATATAAAAAACAAAAAAGACGGAACTGAAATAAATTGCCTTAAAAAAAATCGATCTTGCGATTGCGATCTTCTTTATACATGCCATTTTTTTTAACTCGAGGATTTTGTGCATATTTTCATTTTCCACTAGAATCCAGTTTAATAACGCTTTATAAATTTTAGAAATTCATCCGAATCGGTTCATTTTATTTATTTTGTTATTCCAAGCTAATTTTATCAACAATTATTCATTGCGATCGCGAAATATTAAACTATAGGCTCGTAAATCAAATGATAATGGAAAATGACGAATGTAACATTAATAAATTAATATCGGGTTGCATATTACTCATGAAAACGCTAATCAGAAATTAAAAAATTACGAGTTTAAAGTATTTTTTTGCGACTACTTAAAGCAATTGAATTTTCCAAAATCGAAACTTATTATAATAAAAATCACCCTGTATATTAATAAATTATTCACAATAATTAAACTATTTTTTCATCAATTTGTAGTAAATTACGTGTATTTTTAATTATATTAAAGCGCAAATAAAATAAATTTCAACATTAGAAATATTTTTACACTATTTTTTGCTTTATTCAATTGCTTGGTTTAGAAATTTATGCCGCGACATCTACATGCCATTTTAATTTGGCCTTGACTTGTATATTTCATAAGAGATGGCGCCACACACACACAATAGTTCGATTATAACTATCGCATATCTATAACATCTGTTTCTAACACACCTAGTTCCATCTGTATTAAAAGTTTGGAACTGTTGTTGGTGATATATGAGTATTGGATTATAGCCCATAGAGGGCGCTATTGTAAGTTTTAATTTAAAGCATTTTATGGTGGAGAAATGATTAGTAATATATATTACAAATAAATTATATAAAATATTTTTTTTGTATATCGGATTTGCAATTTGTAGGTTTGGATAGTCAACGCTATAAAAGATTTTTAAATTTTTATAAAATTAAGAAAAATATTTGAACAATTAAAAAAAATATATATAAAATAGATGGTATTAGGATTCGATATATACGAAATTTTGTAATACATACGCCATCTATTGACTGTATTAAAATATAAAAAATAACGCCGCAATTGATTTTCGTCAAATACGAAATTTTAGAAAATACTCGCCATCTATCGTTAGTATCGCAAAATAAAAGTTATTCGGCCAATTTTAAAGCCTTTCTTTTTATATGTCCATTAAAAAGTCGATCGAATTGTACATGGACATGGAAAAAATAAAATTCAACAAAAAAGACTCACTCGAAATGTCTGCAGAGTACGCCAACGAGCTCTCCGATTCTGTCCTCTTTTTTGCCCGTACCGCAATGTAACGACATGACAAAATCGTTGCCACCGTGACAGTGAAGGACAATTAATTGGTCCTCTCCGGGGCTGACTGTTACGCCTGTCAATTGGGCAACCTCAATGCCCTCTTTCATATTACGGAACTTGGCGCAATCCAGCTTAAATACGTACCTGGAAAATTGCTTCGTTTTTATTAACAATTCCGCAAAAACAATTGACACACTTTTATTATTTAAAAAATGATCACTACGGTGATGTTAAATAATAGTATAGAATAACAAGCATTAAGTAGCTAGATGCGCATTTCGAAGGCTATGCCCCCATCACTTTTATTAAGTTGTAACTATTTTTTATACACGTTCATTTAGAAAATTCCGTTACCTATCTGTGACCAATAGCACGCGTTCTGCGCATTTATTGAACTTGTTAAATTTGGTTATGTACGAGCTGAAGAGCACCTGCTGGAACGCCGTATTGTTCGTGTTCTTCAGATTGTTGACGCTCTCATTGAATAGGGAGTAGTTGGGATTCTCCCCGTGCGTGGACAGGTAGTTACCCTCCCAGCGGCGCGCCAGCCCGAATGACGTACGCTTCCGGTTCAGAGCAGTGGCGGCGGTCAGCTTAATGCGCAACTGTGGCCAGTCCTTCTTCGGCACCTTGCGCAGAATCATGTACGCCCGCCAAAAGTTGAATAATCTAAAAATCGTAGTACAAACACATTTTGTTGTTGTATATATATATAAATATCACCCAAATTTATTAGCTAGATGCGCATTTCGAAGGCTATGCAAATCCGATATAAAATATTAATAAAAAATATATATTTTATATATTTTATTATACAGAATTAAACAACACAAGATAAAACTAAATAAAATTGCTGTCGGGACACTAATCGTGATTGCTATACAATTAAATGAAGAAACGAACAAGTAACAACAATAAATATTGGTTTGTCAAACCTAGAATAGCCAAAAATAAAAATTCCAAATTGTTCTAAATTCATTAAATTTGATTTTGATTTATGCGTGTTCTTAAAAAAAATTTTGAACAAATAAAAAAAAATTCTTAAGTAATTATTTATAAAATGGATAGTATTAATATTCGCTAAATACGAAATTTTAGTATAGACACGCCATCTATCGTTAGTACTTTCATAAGCAATTAACTCGGAATAATTCGAAACATATTTAAGCAATTTAAATGAACTACTTTCACAAAATGATCAAAATGTATATGCTCGGCTACAGCACTTTTACGCTTTCTACTTAATTTGAAAGCAGCTAAATGCTCCTTGAAATCTAGTTTCAGAAAAAAAAACAGAGCAAAGAAGAAGGCGAAGAGCCGGAGGAATTTCCTATATAATATATTTTCTTGTATTATGTTTTTTTTTTCTTTTTTTTTTTGTATACCTTCTGAATTGTTTGACAGTCTGTTTTAAAGGCAGCGGCGGCGCCGGCCACTGGACACTCTTTCCGTAGTCCTTGAATTTTGCGGCTCCCTTGAATTTAGCTTCCAATTTGACCAAATACGATCTCAATTTGTAACGTCTATATGCGCATATAATTTTCATGGCGGCGCGCATGCGTTTGTATTGCTGTCTCGCCACATAACCTAAAAATTATAGAGGTGTTGTCGTAAAATATGTGCGAATAAAAACTTGCGTTCGGAAATCATTTTGTAACGCAACAATAACGACTGTTTAAAAATTTAGTGCAATGACAATTTAATAATTCGATTTCCTCCTATTTATTCAATTTATCGAATGAAATCCAACTTTTCGTTTTATTCGCTTTAGTTTGGTCACTTCTGATTTATTGTTATTATGCGCACGCGTGGTCGATTACAGTTTTCTATTATTCAGTAGTTTAGTTCGCAATGTGTACGTAAGATGTCGCACATCAGCAGAAAACTATTAGTTAGATTAGAATACTTGTTATTTTATAATACTGTTTTCTATAAATAAATAATTAATATTAAGTAATAAAAAATATATATTAACTTTTTTTAATTGCATAAAATCACCATCGAGTGACGAGAAATATTTTATTTTGTGCTATTGAAGATAGCATCGAAATGCGCATTAATTTTTTTATGTTACGGCATTTAAGTGAAAAAAACATGTCTCACCTCTCCATGCTTTCTGTATCAACGTCACAATTTGCGGTATTAATTCGTTCCTCTTATTTTCGAGCGCGAATAGCGTTTGCGGAGATCGAATAAATACTTTCGTATGGCCATATTTCACGTCTTTCGCAAATCCCATGTCGTCGATTATCACCTGCGTTCCCTTCCTTTCGTTACCGTCGCGATAGTTCGGCCAGGTGAATTCCGAATTCATCTTGTATCTACCAACAAATAATCCGCAATTTATTTTTCATACACTGATTTTTTTTTGTTAAATTTTTTTCATTACCGTTTTAAGAAGAGATCATATCGCATCCTATGCGCAAATCCGGCCCTGCGCACGCGCACATTCTCCACCAGTCCCAAATAATTCACCTGGTGCCGGACTCGGTCCACGTCGAATGCGTTCGGCGATTTTAATTCGTTCGGCTTTATACAGCGAACGTAATGCGGCTCTTTGCTTTGAAGATTCTGCACCAGAGCACCCATCGAATTTTTAAATAGCGTTCCGGCTGTTTGTGGACGCTTGGTTGTCTATATTAAACACCGAATTAATTAAAATTGATGAAAAAAAAAACGCTTAATTAAACAATTTTTATTTATAGCTGTAAACATTTTCTTTTGCGATTTTAATTATTTTCTTACTTTGCCGATGTCTTGTGCACCTTCCGGCCACATTTCCTTCAAATTTGTATCTTTGCTGTGGTACAGCAACCTCTTAAAGTCCTGGTATAAAGAATCTTTATTTTTATCCAAAAATCCCTTTATACTGTACGTTACTTCGCCAGCGTAATGCGTTATACGAAAATGAACCTTGTGCTCCATCGCTTTAAAAAAAATCACAATTTTTCACAACCTTTTTCTTCCCTTAATTTTGATTTGCCAATCTTTTCAGTGATTCAGCCAATGCTTCAAAATTTTTTTTTTTTTGTCTGTTCAGGGCCGGCCTCACATTATAGTGTAATTATTCGCACCCGTTACCTTTATCTGATGGCTTTAGTTGACGAGATGTGTAGTGATTATGTGACTTCAGTTTGCCGTCCATCGTTTCCAAAAGTAATTCGTCGGTCACTTTGCCAACATTCAGGCAGGCCTCATCCAAAATGGCCATAATACCTGCAAAATATTATTTAAACTGCGATCCCTCTGAGGAGTGCAATGAAAATTGTTATATTCCACCCCTGTTGTATGTTAAAATTGTTTTTAACTTCTTCGATACGTTTTTTTTTTTTAATATTTACCTTTGTGAGGAGCTTCTACCAAATCGCAAATAATTTGATTATTAAAAAAATCGATATTTTGCCATTCAATGCCTTCACGTTGATATTCTTCTTGTTCTTGCTTTAAAACCAACTCTAAGAATTACCAAAAAAATAAATAACAAATTCATTTAATTCTCGTATGTTTCGTGTTACCAATGAACAGCTGCTGCAACTTTTCGTTGCAATAATTAATGCAGAACTGCTCGAAACTATTATTGTCGAATATTTCGAATCCGTAAATATCCAGTACGCCGATGAGGGAACTCTTGTAGTTCTTACTGTAGTTGTTCTTATCCACCGCAATGGCGCTGTTGATCTTGTCCACGATCCACGTGAACAGGCGATCGTAGATGGCCTTGGCGAGGGCGTCACGCCCATAATTCGCCTCTTTCGCCGTATGCTCCTTGCGCATTATGTCACCATGTGCCGCTATGACACGTTCACACAAAGCTTTGTTCACCTAATTCCAAAAAAAAATCATACATTATTTTTTTGCGCATGGTCCTGTATATAGAACATCATCAGATAGGCAATTTTTAATACTCATACGTTCCGCTATATTCTAATCCCGTAATGTAAAAAGCGCCCAACCAAATTTTGACTTTCATTATTATTTTTTATATGATTAAATAGTACCATCAAATATCGTTTTGTGATACTGTAATTGTTAGTACTTGATACAAACACGGATGGCGCCACCAAAAATCGGTTTCGAACATCGCTAGATTTATTATACCAACGGCTGTTCACCAAAAATACCAATAGATGGCAGAATATATACCTTAATTACAAGTCTATTTCCGTTTTCTACAGATTATATACCATTTGCAATAATTCTGTCAAAAAAATGCCGTTAGACCGATAGATGGCAGAAATCTCCGATAGATGGCAGTTAATAAAATATCATTATTTCCAAAAAAAATGCCGATAGATGGCAGATGATGTACAATTTAAAATGTGGTGTTTCCAGGGGCACACTTTACCTCATTTTTATCCACTTTGAGTAGTTCGGCGACACTATCGGCGACTTTCTTGTCCTTCACCTTGATACTCTCGCCATCTTCGATCCGGAACTCGACGCTGCCCAGGTGCAATATGGCCGCCACGATTCGCCACAGTGTGTCCACATCGTTCGCGCTGAATTGAAGGGTGGTTAGTGAGGTGAGGACGCCCTTATAGTCGCTGCGATCGTTGATGCTGTCAACGCGCGACGATTTCCCTTGTTTCACGTAGTAATAGTTGTCCGGTGAGCGTTGTAGATGGAGCTTGCGTAGTAGATCATCTGGTGCGCCGGCCAACAGCTACAGATGGCGTTGAAACATTAAAATGTGATTATTCGTTCGATAAAATTAAATTAAAAAATTGCTACAATTAAAAAATAATAGCAACAAGGATTTAAAAATGTGCTAGAATTTTTATTTTTCGCCGAGTTTGATTTGAAACCACTGCTCTAATTTTTGATGCGATTTTGAAAATTCTCGTGACCTCTTTCGTAATTTTGTGAATGAATTTTAAAAGCATATTAAATTATTTTCTTTCTAGAAATAATGCGGTATATTTAGGAATAAACTACATTAGCATAGCATGTTAAAGTGTCGTGAAAATAGGGCAGAATAACATTTTTTTCCTGAATGCAGAATCAACAGTAAAAATAATGAAAATGTCATTATTCGTTCAATAAAATAAAATTAAATTAAAAATCGTTAAATTAAAAAAAAAGTAGGGCAGAATAATTTTTTTTCCTTGAAATAAACGTGGAAAACAGTAAAAAATAACGAAAATGTCGTTATTCGTTCAATAAAATAAAAAAATAAAAATAAATCAAAATAAGAATTTGAAAAATGCGCTAGAATTTTTGTTTTTCGCATAATTTTATTTGATTTATATTGCTCTAATTTTTATGCGGTTAATTGAGATTCTGGAAATTTCTTCTGATCTCGTTTTCTTAATTTTATGAATGAATTTTAGAGATTTTTAAAAAAATATTTTCTTTCTAAGAGTAATGGGAAATAAATTATAAATTTCATATCAACAAACGTGGAAAAACAGTAAAAAAATAAATTAAATCATGTTAAAAATTTATATAATTTTTACAGGTATGTAGTTTTTATTTTTCACGGTAATTTAAAAAAAACATTCACTAAAAATTTAAAAAATTATATAATATATAAGAAATATAAATAGCTCAAATTTATAACATTTAATAAAACATAACGTATATTCGTGAGTAATTATTATTATTTTTTAATGAAGCAGTTAAATTCCCAATATAGATAATGTTTTATCAAACTTGCAATTTAAGTATTTTCCCAATATTTAGATATGAATAAAACAATCTACCGTTATAAAATTCGAAAAGTAAACCTTTGGTAGATTAGATAATTTTTGTTTATTGAGAACGTGCCCGCAGTCGAAAATTATTTTTAATAGATAACAATAAAAATTGTTTTTTTCTGCAGCGGTGCATTGTATAAAGAATAAATTGTTTATTATTTTTTTAAGCTGAATATTTGATGTATTATTAAAAATTGACAAAAATTAGAAATTCATGTTTCAGTATTTTACTAATTAATAAATATCGATATCTATAATACCGACAATAAATACTCCATAATAAAATATAAAGATAATTGTTATTAATATATATATTTTTTTAATTATGAATTATTTAGGCTGTTGCCGAAAAATAATTTTAATTACATATTTCCTTCTAACATTTTTTATTTATTATAACAGCAATTAAAAATTTTTTTTTTACAATTCTTTTAAATTGTATTTATTTTTCAAAATATCTGCGCTATACTCCATCCATACAATTATCGCATGTATTTTAATTAATTTCGTTTACAAAATTAGTTAAAAAGAAATCGAGCAAGATTTCTTACCGAAACGTATTTAGTTAAAAACATCAGTACCTGATAAAAACAGTGAAAGTTCCTCTCGCCATCCTGTTGATAGATAACTCTGGATTTCTCCAGCAAATATTTATAAATATGTCCTCCGATAGGATCGCCTTTAAAGTCGAAATGAATGTCCATATATTTGCCGAAACGCGACGAATTATCGTTCCTGTTCGTCTTCGCGTTGCCAAACGCCTCCAAGATTGCGTTCGACTGTATAAGAACATTCTTCACACGCTCAATGTCTTTTTGGCCACCTAAACATGTCAAAAGATTTTTTACGGATTAAAATCATCAAAAAATATATATTTAAGTCAATATGTCGCAAATCTATGCTATATTGTTGATTTACCCGTATGTTTCCATTTGCCATACCTTCTATAACGAATACTAGAACATTTTACAATATAAATCGTACCTTGATTCGTAACAGCCGCGATGTATTTCATAATAATTTTGGACGCTTCTGTTTTTCCAGAACCGGACTCGCCACTGATGACGATGCACGTATCGCGGCCCTGCTGCTTCATCACTTTGTGCGAGGCATCGGCAATGGCGAATATGTGCGGTGGATTCTCGTAGATCTCTCGACCTGTCAGGTAAGATTTAAAAAATATATATTAATGACGATATTCGGCAAAAACTCGAACTTTAAAAAATAATTTTGAATTGAAACGTCAGAACCAAAATGACTAGAACATACTATAGGAGCACATAGACTTATAGTATACTAGTGTTCAGCAAAAAATCGATAATATTGTTATAAAACTTCTTATCTATTGTGCGATGTTAGTAGCTGGAGTTGAAAAAGTCAGAGCCAAAATGACTAGAACATACTATAGAAGCACATAGATTTATAGTATGCTAGTGTTCAGCAAAAAATCGATAATATTTGTATAAAACTTCTTATCTATTGTGCGTTGTTAGTAGTTGGTGTTGAAAAAGTCAGAACCAAAATGACTAGAACATACTATAGAAGCACATAGACTTATAGTATTCTAGTGTTCAGCAAAAAAATCGATAATATTTGTATAAAACTTCTTTATTTATTGTGCGATGTTAGTAGTTGGAGTTGAAAAAGACAGAACCAAAATAACTAGAACATACTATAGAAGCACATACTTTTAGTATGCTAGTGTTCAGCAAAAAATCGATAGTATTTGTATAAAACTTCTTATCTATTGTGCGATGTTAGTAGTTGGAGTTGAAAAAGACAGAACCAAAATAACTAGAACATACTATAGAAGCACATACTTATAGTATGCTAGTGTTCAGTAAAAAATCGATAGTATTGTTATAAAACTTCTTATCTATTATGCGATGTTAGTAGCTGGACTTCAAAAAGTCAGATCCAAAATGACTAGAACATACTATAGAAGCACATACTTATAGTATGATAGTGTTCAGTAAAAAATCGATAGTATTGTTATAAAACTTCTTATCTATTGTGCGATGTTAGTAGCTGGACTTCAAAAAGTCAGATCCAAAATGACTAGAACATACTATAGAAGCACATAGACTTATAGTATGCTAGTGTTCAGCAAAAAATCGATATTTGTATAAAACTTCTTTATTTATTGTGCGATGTTAGTAGATGGAGTTGAAAAAGTCAGAACCAAAATGACTAGAACATACTATAGAAGCACATAGACTTATAGTATGCTAGTGTTCAGCAAAAAATCGATAGTATTGTTATAAAACTTCTTATCTATTGTGCGATGTTAGTAGCTGGAGTTCAAAAAGTCAGAACCAAAATGACTAGAACATACTATAGAAGCACATACTTATAGTATGATAGTGTTCAGTAAAAAATCGATAGTATTGTTATAAAACTTCTTATCTATTGTGCGATGTTAGTAGCTGGACTTCAAAAAGTCAGATCCAAAATGACTAGAACATACTATAGAAGCACATAGACTTATAGTATGCTAGTGTTCAGCAAAAAATCGATATTTGTATAAAACTTCTTTATTTATTGTGCGATGTTAGTAGATGGAGTTGAAAAAGTCAGAACCAAAATGACTAGAACATACTATAGAAGCACATAGACTTATAGTATGCTAGTGTTCAGCAAAAAATCGATAGTATTGTTATAAAACTTCTTATCTATTGTGCGATGTTAGTAGCTGGAGTTCAAAAAGTCAGATCCAAAATGACTAGAACATACTATAGAAGCACATACTTATAGTATGATAGTGTTCAGTAAAAAATCGATAGTATTGTTATAAAACTTCTTATCTATTGTGCGATGTTAGTAGCTGGAGTTCAAAAAGTCAGATCCAAAATGACTAGAACATACTATAGAAGCACATAGACTTATAGTATGCCAGTGTTCAGCAAAAAATCGATATTTGTATAAAACTTCTTTATTTATTGTGCGATGTTAGTAGATGGAGTTGAAAAAGTCAGAACCAAAATGACTAGAACATACTATAGAAGCACATAGACTTATAGTATGCTAGTGTTCAGCAAAAAATCGATAGTATTGTTATAAAACTTCTTATCTATTGTGCGATGTTAGTAGCTGGAGTTCAAAAAGTCAGAACCAAAATGACTAGAACATACTATAGAAGCACATACTTATAGTATGATAGTGTTCAGTAAAAAATCGATAGTATTGTTATAAAACTTCTTATCTATTGTGCGATGTTAGTAGCTGGAGTTCAAAAAGTCAGATCCAAAATGACTAGAACATACTATAGAAGCACATAGATTTATAGTATGCTAGTGTTCAGCAAAAAATCGATATTTGTATAAAACTTCTTTATTTATTGTGCGATGTTAGTAGATGGAGTGGAAAAAGTCAGAACTAACCTGACTAGAACATACTATAGAAGCACATAGACTTATAGTATGCTAGTGTTCAGCAAAAAATCGATAACATTTGTATAAAACTTCTTTATTTATTGTGCGATGTTAGTAGTTGGAGTTGAAAAAGGCAGAACCAAAATGACTAGAACATACTATAGAAGCACATAGACTTATAGTATGCTAGTCTTCAGTAAAAAATCGATAATATTGTTATAAAATTTCTTATCTATTGTGCGATGTTAGTATTTGGAGTTGAAAGTCAGAACCAACCTGACTAGGATATGCTATATTAGTTTAATACGGCTAGTGTTCGGCAAAAAGTAGAATATATATATTTGGACAGTTGGAGTTGTAAAATCATAGCCAACATGACTGGGACACACTATATACCCATACACTTCATCTGTCATTGACTTGAACAGACAAACCGCGTGTTATATTCACGTAGCCTTCACTCTTCGGCCCGTACAGCAATTTGCCTCGTACAATTGCTAATTGCAAAAAGTGAAATTACACGATTTCTATAGTTCTATACGAATTGCGCATGTACTTACTTGTATGTGTATATACAAAAATATATTAGCGTAATACATGTATTTTGTATTATAACATTGCAATTCCTAGTTATACTATCAATTTGTAGTTTGCATTGTACTCGTTTCGTATTCCTCGTGTTCGTTGAAGATCAAAGAAGTCGCATTATCGTGTGACTAGGTTTATAGGAAGAAAGTCGTGTCGCTATTGTTTTTTGTTTTTATTACTGTCTTGTGGGTTTATTAAACCTTATTATTCAGGCATAGTGATATATGACGTCATTTTGTTTAAAAAATAAGATTGTAGATTTTATTTTAGGTAATTTTAGTATTTTCTGATGTGGGAGGGAGTCAGAATTTTTTTTTTTTTAAATTATTGAAAATCAATGTGAAGTAGTGCGAGTTTATGGCCAATTTTTGTTGATTTAACTATATTTTGTATAAAAATTCGAAATTTTGACTTAGTCTATAAAAGAAATGATGCGAAACGGCAGACATTTTTTTTTCATTTTTCATGGGATTTTTTTTTCGTCAAAAATGCGAAATATTGTTTGTTTCTGTTTAATTTTTTTAATAAATTCAATTCCATAAATATACCCTCCATGAATTTCTTAATTATTTAAAATTTACTATTAAATTTTTTACAAAAAAAAATTATCCCAGACCCCCGATAAATATTTGCGCTCGCAATTTCGCATTGTTTATTAAATAAATTCTTTTTTTATTGAAAAAGTTCACCATTATATTAAATTCGTTTTTTAAATTCACCTTAATTTTTTTTTGAAAAAATCAATTATTTCAGACTATCCATAAATTTTTGGTGCTCCATTGATTCGTTTTTTAAATTTATTTTATTTATTTTATTACAATTCTCAATTATCTATTTATTATATTTTCTTTAATATTTTCAAATTCACCACAGAAAAAAATTTTTTTTGCAAAAAAACTATTATCCCAGTATAAAATTTCATCGGCAGATATTTCGAAAGCATTTACAAAGTTAAAATTCACCTAGAAAATATAACGCACCACAAAAAAAAAACTTTTTTAACACTTGCCTCGGTACTTTCATGGCCATTTTAATAGCTCAAGATTAAGTGTCAAGACCTTTAGCGTCTGACACATTAATTCATTTAATACTCACATCGATGCAATGTCAAATAAAAACGCGCACAATTGAAGTGGTAATTTACATTTAGGCATAAAATGTACTAATGTACGATCCAAGCCAACAGTAATGTGCCGATAAAAGTTTTTGATTATTAATAAAATTATATACTGGCCATTTTTCTCGAACCTACAAATTTTCGCCAATGTAGGTATTTTAATTCATCAAATGACATTTATAAAACAGCTGATTTCTAAAAAACAATTTGTAAAATTTAGCACGTAACGTCATTGTACATTTTTCGATTATAGATGGATTATATAATATTTCGAAATTTCTCGAAATCGAATGTATAATTTCCATTAGTTCAAATGTTATTTCGCCAGTTAATTCATTTTTACTTAAATTGTTCTTTAAGGAACGTAATATTTACATTAGTTAAGTCAGTAGTTCTTATGCTTCATCAACAACAAATGACCTACTCGTGCCACTTTGGCATAGAAATGTCACATTGGAATAACGATTTCACTAAAATTCTCTGTCCACGTTCAAACAATACAATGGCATATTATTAATGTCTTGGATTGTACTTGTATATATTTTTTTAAATATTTTTTCGCGTATGTAAATTTTTTTTATAGGTATATTCAAGGCAATATTTTTCTTGAAATTTAAGTCAGAAATTGATTTAAATAAAGAACACTGAGAAAAAAATTGATTGTTCGCAACAAAAAATTAGTTTTTGCTTGGAAAAAAATTTTTTTTTTAAGAAATTTAATTTTTTTCTCTACACTCCTTTACAATATATATTTCTCAGAAAAAAATTCCTCGGCAATTCAATTTCCTTTACCTGTTACTTTTACCTACAAGTCTGTAGCTTAAGAACATCTGCCGGTGACCTTAATAATAACCCACCTCGGTATATGATCTTCTCCAACAAATCCAGAGGTCAGATACCTTTAACTTATACACAAACATTCAGATATCTCTTCATTAAAGATATACCCGGCTCGGAATAAATCATAATTCTTTGGCGAAACGTCTTCTTAAATTTCCTTAAAAATAAACAAACGCGAGAAAAAAATTCTATTTTTTTATACCAAAACATAATTTCGAACGGGTATTACAAATGGTTTGCTGGAAGTAATAGACTAGCAGTTGTAATGCGAAAAAAAGAAGATTTCAAATTTCGATAACGTTTTTTTTTATCATTACGAAATAATATTTTGTAGCTTCGAGTGTAAATGTCGATATAGATAAGATAAATAATCGTAGCTTGAAAGTATTAAATTTTTGAACTATTTCACGTATTTTAAGTTTAACTAATGACGTGTGGCAATATAAATACAATTTGCCTCGACTATATATACGGGTGGTTCAAATAAAAAATACAGTTTCAATAAAAAGTACACAAAACTTTGTCTATGAAACCAAAATGTTTTTTCTGTGTAATTTTTATACAGCTAATTGGTAAAAAAAAAATTTCTTTTCAAAAATAACAATTTTTGTGTGCTGTAAATATTTGTAGGTACTGACGAATGACAGCGCCTGTATAATTCGCCGATCTTAATAATCAAAAAGGATTAAATCAATTTTTTTGTTCGTCGGCAGATACGGCCTTAAAATTGTTCACGCTGTTGATTTTGCACGTCTATACAACTGCTGGTTTTATATCGAAACGCGACTCTATTAAAATCTTAATTAACCGTCGTATAATGTTCCCTAAATAGATCCTCCGCAAAGCAAACGAAGAAGGTCTTTGTTCTATTTATTGGCAAAAAAAAGTCGACTTAAGTTAACTGTATATTTCAATTAGGAAGTTTTTATTTTATGGTCCTCTTAATACGAATTTTCTTTAAAATGATATTTTTATGTCATTTCTAACATTACTGTCGTTTATGAAACTTTTAATAAATCAACGCCTACAAACTTAGATAAATTTGACAACGATTTTCACTGACATTTCTGTCAATTTTGACGTAATTCTGACATTTCTGTCAAATTTGACGTAATTCTGACATTTCTGTCAATTTTGCGTTCACATAATGTTCAATAAATTCCTGTCTACTAGTCTATATCAATTTTACAATCGTTTTTAATATCGATTTAACGATTTTCTGCAAATTTTCTTAAATTTTGACATAACTGTCGTTTATGTTATTTTTAATAAATTTATTACTACTCTAGATAATTTTGACAGCCGTTTTCATACTTCTTTGCCACTATTTTAGTAAGTTTTTGAAATTTTTGCCACTTTTTGACGTTTCTATCACTTTTGGCATAACTTTCGTTTATGTCATTTTTAATAAATCCATGGCTACTATCGATAATTTTGCCAGCAGTTTTCAGCACGTCTTCGACAATATTTTTTGTGATTTTTTGAAATTATTATCACTTTTGACAGTTTTGTCACATTTGACATATCTGTCACTTATGATCCAACTGTCATTTATGTCATTTTTAATAAATTCTCGTCATTGTCATTTAATAAATTCTAAATAAATTTGATGACAGTTTTGCGATACTTCTTTATTGATTCGTTTTGCACTTTTGCCAATTTGATCAATTATTCAAAATAATTCCACCTAAAAATGTGCAACACTGTACCGAATAAACTCCAGAACTATTTTAGCTTAATTGCGGCACATAAAAATCGGCGTGTCTAACATTCAAAACCAAACCAACTGGGAAATACTATACCACACTCATTGCTGGGCAAAATAAATATAGCCGCAGTATATTAAATAAAAAATACTCGCGCAATAAATAATTAGGATATCCAGCGTATAAAAAATCGATCGAAATGAGAAAATGATTTACATATTTGCGCAATTGCACTCTCATTGTTGTCTCGGAACAGAATTGCGATGAAAGTATAGCCTGAGTTATATAATGCCGTCGGAAAGTGTTACGTCAATTTATATACCAATAAATTATTGCAACGGCCGACAATTTACGCAATTAAATTAATATCGCACTGTATATTGCATTGGAATGTAAATATACATTTCCTAGAAAGTGAATTGAAGAGTATTGTCAAGAGATTTTAGTACAGAAAATACTATATTTTTAAATTTGTGTATTTTTTTTAAATAACGATTTTTACCTTTGTATTTTTCCACCTGATCGTTGCCATAAATATTCATCGATTTATATGGATTAACGGAAACGCAAACCTCGCCAATATATGTGTAGATTTTGCCATTTTTAAACCTGCAAAAGAATAAAAAATTACTGGCAATTTGTGCAGAAAAAAACAAGACATGTCACCAAACTACCTTTATTTAACCATAGTTCCATTTTTTGAAGTTTTTCTAATTTTTTACATTTCTGTCACTTTTGATTCTATTGACACTTTGAATGTCATTTTTAATAAATTCATGTAGATAAATTTAACCTAAAATTTATTACCAATTTTTTAACAATTTGTCTAATTGTGCTATTTTTGACATATCTATCACTTTTGACGTAACTGTCATTTATGTCACTGTCAATATTTCATTTCTACGAGTTTAAATAAAATTGAGAACAGTTTTTTCAATACTTCTTCATTCATTTTTCTAAATAATTTATATAGTGTAGGACATTTCTGTCAATTTTGACATTATTAACAGTTTAATGTAGATAAATTTAACCTTAACAGGTGTATTCTCTTCATTATTAGCGATTTTTTAAAATTTCGTCTATAATTGTGATATTTTTGACATTTATGTCAGTTTTGACGTAACTGTCATTTATGCCACTACGAATATATTCATTCCTACGAGTTTAAATAAAATTGAGAACAGTTTTTTCAATACTTCTTCATTCATTTTTCTAAATAATTTATATAGTGTAGGACATTTCTGTCAATTTTGACATTATTGACACTTTAATGTAGATTAATTTAACCTTGACAAGTGTATTCTATTCATTATTAGCAATTTTTTAAAATTTAGTCTATATTTGTGTATTTTTGACATTTCTGTCACTTTTGACGTTACTATCGTTTATGTCACAATAAATAAAATCATGTCTGCCAGCCTATATAAAATTATCAACAATTTTTGCATTTTCCCCCCTTTAATAAAAAAAAGTCTCAATTTTGACATTTCTGTCACTTTTGTACTATAACTATCATTTATATTACTGTCAATAAATTCACGCCTATAAATCCAAATAAAATTGATAACAGGTTTTTAAATACATCCTTTTTTGCATTATTTGCAGTTTTTATCAATACTGTCACTTTTGACGTTTCTAACATTTATGTCATTTTTAATAAATTCACGTCTACCAACCTACATAACTTTGACTACTACATATATTTTCTTCATCGATTTTTTTTTGTACTTTTGTGAAGTTCTAAACATATAGATAATAATAAAACTCACAAAGTAAATTATAACCTTAATTTTGAAGATTTAAAGTAAACTAAACTCCACCATTTCTAAAAAAAAAACGAATTAAATCTCGCTTGGTGGCATATGATCTACAGAGATCTACATTTCAGAAGGCACAAATTAATATACAATTTTCCGTGGCATTTCTCGTAGAAAGCGCAAATTAAATCGCAATTTGCAAACGACCAGGTTCAGTTAGATTATTTGCAAGACTCATTAGAAAATGATTTCGAAATATCTATTACGATATCTAATTGGATTATAGGAATTATATTTTAATTGTCTTCAAATTCGATAAATACTGTAATTTTATGTATACGGGATTTAATTTATGTATTGGGAAATTTTAATATTATATATTACATTTTTATTACTGCTGAGGTTAGTTTAAAAAAAAAAAAAAAATTTTTTTTCCACTCTTATGGTTTTGCAAAAATGTGTCAAAAGCGTCAAAAGTGACACAAATGTCAAAATTGACAGAAACGTTTCTGACAGAACAAATATATTTTTGAACTACTCATAAATTGAATCATCTGCGCGTACTTCACACCGCCGTTTATTTGATCTACTGTATTCCATTCATTTAAACTACCCACTCTTTAAATGTTCAGTGACTTGTTACGTTTTAATTCTTGCAGATTATAACATGATAATTCGAAATTTCACGCTGGCATAGACAGCGTATATTTTTCTCGCTTCTTAAGTTTTCTGTTGTATATATTTTTTCTATCTGCCGTAGATTTGAACTAATCGGCCGCCCATTTTTTTTTATTCAATTAGGAAATTGTGTGTTTAAATAAACGGAAAATCGATTGTAAGGCCGGCTAAATTGAAATAAGTCAATTTTTAAGCGGAAAATGACAGATGGACAGTGAGATTAAATTAATTTTATTCTTAAAATAATTGATGGTAGGCTAGCAAGTGAACAAGGTCAATGTGTAACGATGCAACCGGTTATACGGATTCAGATAAAATTCTTTAAAATGCATTTTTAAATATTCCTTGTTATAGAAACTTAAGGTCGTTTTACAGCGCGTCTATATGACACTCATCCAAATTTTTGTGCGATTTTTTAAAAATATAGTCAGTATTTGTTTTTTTTTGTGCTTTCTGCACAACTATAGAATTCGGAATTTTTATTAAAAATAAATGTTAGCGAAATGAACTTAGGTGTGCACGAACCTTTAGGCAAAAATATCAATGTTCGAATTTTCTTAATATATTCTTACATTATCCCAATCTACATTTGACAATGTAGATTGGGACATAATGTTTAGAATTTTAAAAGAAACGGGTATAGATTATAAGGATAGGAGAATAATTTTTAATTTATATAAACACCAAACTGCCTTAGTTAGAATTGAGGGGGAAGAAGAGGTAGCAAAAATAGGGAAGGGAGTTCGGCAGGGATGTACACTCTCACCGTTATTATTTAATCTATATATAGAAGATGCAATAAACAAAGTAAAAGAAGAGTATAGTGTAGGTATGAATGTACAGGGAGAGAAAATATATATGCTGAGATTCGCCGACGATATAGCTATATTGGAAGAAAGCGAAAAAATTTAGAAAGGGTATTGAATGGTATGCAGGCAGTATTGACTAGGGATTTTAACATGAAAATAAATATAGGTAAAACTAAAGTGATGAGGTGTGACAAAAAGGAATGCAGTAGAAAAATGAGGATCACAATAGGAGATAATAGAATCGAAGAAGTGTCAGATTTTTGTTATTTAGGCAGTAGAATCACAAAAGATAATCGAAGCAAGGTAGATATAAAGTGTAGGATAGCACAGGGTAGGAAGGCATTCGTAGAAAAAGAACAGATTTTAAGATCAAATATTGACTTGGGTATTAGAAAAAGATGACTGAAGATATATGTTTGGAGTGTAGCACTGTACGGGTGTGAGGCGTGGACTATAGGAAAGGAAGAGAAGCGTAGATTAGAAGCACTTGAAATTTGGTGTTATAGGAGGATGATGAGGATTGGTTGGGAAGATAAAGTAACAAATGAAGCTGTACTAGAGTTAGTAGGGGAGAAGAGAAGTATTTGGAGAGTGTTACAGCGTAGGAGAGACAGATTAGTAGGGCATATTCTTAGGCATGGGGGGATTATGCAATTGATCATAGAAGGTAGAGTGGAGGGAAAGAGAGGGGTAGGTAGGCCTAGATTGGAGTATGTGAGTCAGATAGTTGAAGACGTTGAGATGAATAGCTATAGGGAGATGAAGGGATTAGCTCAGGATAGATCGGCATGGCGTGCTGTTTCCAACCAATCTTTAGGATTGCGGACTCTTTAACTAAATCCTTACGAAAATTTCCTTTTACTAATTTTTTGTAGATTTTTTTACTACTTTTTTTGCTAAATATTTATCATATAAATCAACAGTTGTATTTTTTAATTGAAAAATCGGTGAATGAAAGAAAAAAAAAATTTGTCAACTGCCCGAAATAGAATTCGTTTATTGCAAATTGCAATAAACACTTTTTACTTGGAATTTGCAATTTCACTTTAAAAAAGAAAAATATTTTTTACGTACATATATACAGGCTGATCCAAAATATGAAGTTTTTTTGACAAATAAAAAAATTATTTTCGCAATAAATAATTAAAAATGTGAATGTAAATTAATATTTTGAAGCGATTTTTTTTTAAATCTTAATTTTGAACATATTTTCTGTTTTAATAATGCTGCTGCTGATATATATATATTTTTTTTTGTAATTAGACCCTGTATATAAATATATGACCGCATGAGTCATTCTAAATAATTCGAATGCGAAATGAGTCAATTTTTTAACGAACAATATTTTTTTTTTATAAATCAAGTACAGTGATTCAAAAATAATAATTTAAAATTTGTATAATTTTATTTGTAAAATTTAATAATTATTTATAATTAATTGGATTTTTCCCCAAATTTCAAAAGATTTATTAATGTAACCAAAATATGTATATATAATTTTGATAAAATTAACAATTCAAGGTCTAGACATTTTTGAATCTAATATATAAAAAAAAAATTGTTTGTAAAAAAATTAAGTGTCGATATATTTTTTCAATATGTTGATATTTTCGAAGAATATTCATATTAATTATTATGCACATATTTTTACTTAGTGAGTTATTAATAATTTTTTTTTTATTTAAATAATATAAACCAATATTTCTAAAAAAAACATAAACTAATATCCAATTTATTTTTTACAATTATAATTATCAATTTCCCAGAATGGCAAGTAGATATTGGCATCATTCTTGCACTACTGAAGAAGCGAGCTGAATTTTCGAAATGCACATTTAAGTTACTAACAAATATTTTAATTACAACTTTTGACTGTTATATAAACAATTATTTACTATCGTAATCGTAATTAATTAATTTGATCTTTGATTCTACGTTCCTCATTTTACACAACACATCAGAGTCTATATTTAATTTAATTAGTAGTACGTTAGATAATAGATCTCCTACGTGGAATATTTATAATTAAAAATAACGATTTTTTTCCAAATAATTATACTATTAATTAATGTGTCAAAAAATATATATATTTTTAAATTTATTTACAGTATTAGAAAATTTACAAAATTTACCACAACGATAAACATCAATAATAATTCACAAGACAAATAAAAAAATAATAAAAAACACTTTTAAAAAGTTCTCTTCTAGGCCCATTAATGTTTTTTCTTCGATTTATTATTCTTTTCTATTAGCAATTTTTTTGTACAAAATAAATTTTCTTGTTGTGCATTTTCACCGTCTGTCAATTTGACAACAATGTAATAAGACATATCAATGTTGGAGAGCGTGATTTAAGTTTTTTGTAAAATGTTGCTGTTAAGAAATACATAGTAAAAAAGAAAAGCGTCTTCTCGGCGGCTTTTATTTTGCTGTGGAAACAAAAAAGAGTTGAGACCGAAAATAGCATGCGCATGAACTACGAAGACACGAAGTTAAGTCGTAAAATCTGGGCACATTTTGTTGGATTGTATATACAGCAGTACCCCGGTTCAAGTGAAAATGTAAATTGCATTTTTATTTTATAATAAAAAATTGAATACAAATAATACAAATATATATATATATATATATAAAAATGTGTACAAAGAAATTTAAAAAATAATAAAATACGTAACGCACTGATATTAGTAAGCTAAATCAGTAGTTCAAATGCATTATCAACACAAAATGAACTACTTGTGCAATACGCCTACTTTTGCAATAAATCTCTTATAGGAAAAAGATTCCACCACAAACTACTTTAATAAAAATATATATTCGAAATGCGCATCGAGCTATTAAATGCTTCTAGTTACGGTTTTTGGGTGATATTCTTATACAACTTGCGCTACGGTTAAAACAAACGCGGATTATCGACGAACGACTCTACTCTAGTAAAAGTCCCCTTTGACACGCGTTGACACGAGGTTGGGTAAATTCACCTTTGAATCGTTCAATTTGAACTATTCATCCAGAGTGAACGATTCGTATCCAATATTTCATATACTGAATTATATATTCTGTTAAATAATAGTATATCAATGACCCAAATATTTTATTGCGTTTTTATCTTGTGCTACTGAAGATGGTGGGCATAGCCTTCGAAATGCGCATCTAGCTACTTAAGTTATATATGCTGTATTCACTGATTTATTCACAAACAAATTATTCATTACGTTATTCGCATGAACTATTCACTCACGTGCATAACTGAATAATTCCCCAAAATGAGCGACATTTGCCCAACACTAGTTGACATATACGCGGGCCATGTGTGTGCGTGTGGGATTGACATTGACATATGACTTCGATATGACAGTAGTGATGTCATATAGATACGAAATGTAGTTCGAGGTACGATGACGACACGCAACATTCATTCTACGCTATAACCGCACGAAGACGCAAAGAGAGAAAAAAAAACGTGACAATACAAAACACGTAAATATATGCAATATACAGGGTGTTTCGTTAGCAATCAAATATTTTCATATACAAATTGATTGTTGATATTTGTATAGCATATACCGTAACACAAAGAGCAATTAATAGCTAGATGCGCATTTCGAAGCAGACACCTCCATCTTCAAAAGCACAAGATAACATCACAGGTGTTTTATATTTGTACTTTTTTTGTATTTATCTTGTTCTACTGAAGATGGAGGTGTAGCTTTCGGAATGCGCATCGATGCATGCGTAAATATATGCAATATACAGGGTGTTTCGTTAGCAATCGAATATTTTTATATACAAATTGATTGTTGATATTTATATAGAATATACTGTAGTACAAAGAGCAATTAATAGCTAGATGCGCATTTCGAAGCCTACACCTCCATCTTCAAAAGCACAAGATAACATCACAGGTGTTTTATATTTGTACTTTTTTTTGTATTTATCTTGTGCTACTGAAGATGGAGGTGTAGCTTTCGGAATGCGCATCGATGCATGCGTAAATATATGCAATATACAGGGTGTTTCGTTAGCAATCAAATATTTTCATATACAAATTGATTGTTGATATTTGTATAGCATATACCGTAACACAAAGAGCAATTAATAGCTATATGCGCATTTCGAAGCAGACACCTCCATCTTCAAAAGCACAAGATAACATCACAGGTGTTTTATATTTGTACTTTTTTTGTATTTATCTTGTGCTACTGAAGATGGAAGTGTAGCCTTCGGAATGCGCATCGATGCATGCGTAAATATATGCAATATACAGGGTGTTTCGTTAGCAATCGAATATTTTCATATACAAATTGATTGTTGATATTTATATAGAATATATTGTAGTACAAAGAGCAATTAATAGCTAGATGCGCATTTCGAAGCCTACACGTCCATCTTCAAAAGCACAAGATAACATCACAGATGTTTTATTTCGTATTTATCTTGTGCTACTGAAGATGGAGGTGTAGCCTTCGGAATGCGCATCGGTGCTTTATGTTACGGTATTCGGGTGACGTTCGATACAATTATTTAGTACCATAATGATGATTTAAAAGTAATTTAATTTTTGACAAATGTAATGTCAAAAAATTTCCTCAAAAAAAATCCCTAGACATCTTTTATCAAAGGGGTAAAAATTATAATATAAAACACGTGCACAAAAACAATATAATTTTTTATTTAATTGATTACGAACAGAAATTATTGATAAATTTTCTACCGCCGATGAGATTCGAACCCGCAACCTATGCATTGTATTGTATATTATACTAAAATTTAAAAAAAAAACGTTTTTTTTACATTTTCTTCAGTTTCAATAATTTTCATTTTCTTTTCTCGTGCAATTATTTACTAAAATACTCCTATAAATTATTGCAAAATTAATGCCAATTAATCCTCTTTTCTAAATTAATCAAGAAAATATTACGAGAGAAGTTCTTAATTAAAAACAATTATTGCAGAGACGAAAATTACAATCCTTTCAATATGACATATGTCATATTGATGAGACATATGACATATGTCATTCAAACTGCTGACATATGACATATGTCATTCAAACTGCTGACATATGACATATGTCATTCAAACTGCTGACATAACGCAAATGTACTCTCACTATCTGTCAAATATGACATTATTATGTCATAACCAACAAATACTTTTGCATTTTAATGCATATATCCATAATGCCATAATCAGATTTAGTACTTGAAGAAAGTGCGTCACGCACAGGGCCGTAATAAATTAAATTTGACAATATTTATAAAATAAAAAAAAATATATTTGCAGTAATTTTTAAATTCAAAGTGAAGTATGTAATTTTTATTGCAATACAATATTTTTATTGCGTGTACGACATTAAATTTTAAAAACAAAAATGAAATATTTTTTTTGTATGTAAATATAAGTGTAGGCAAGTTTATCGCAAAATCATCTTATATGAGACATATTATGTTAACAAAAAATCAAATCCAGTTCTGCTTTTATAATACTAATCTTTAATCTACCATATCTAATCTAAACATAAGAACCAGAGCGGCATATCTAATTACCAAACGATGTAAAAAAATTTTTTTGCGGATTATTTATTGCATATTATAATGCGATTAGATATTACAGATCTTTTGAAATATCGTTACGATTTATTTTACGTTCGCATGGGGCTCGAATATGTCCCTAAATGAGAACTGTAAATTTGTTAGTTGTTAATTTTTTGAAAATTTTAAATTATTTATTGTAGTTTGTGTCGTGCAAATAGTAAATTTAAATTAAATAAACACAGTCACATACTAGAAAAAAAAAACGATGGCGAGGAGTTTAAAAAAAATATATATATATTTTTTTTTTATTAATTATATTGAATTAACAATAAATTAAAACAATTATGAATGGGAGTTTAAACAAAAAACGCAAATATATTTCTTGTGTTTCATTTTTATAGTTGTCGCATGGTATTATATTGTTTTGATTTTTTTTTTTTAACTAGGAAACGGAAGTGTTATAGAAATCGCGATTACTAACAAAAATTAACGAAATAAATTGATAATAATAAATTTAATTATGCGCAGGAATGTTTGCGGAAGATAATTTTTTTTTTGTAAAATTTCTAGACAATTATTTTTTCAATAAAAAAAATATTTTTTTTTGGCTAAATTTTAATTTTTCGTCGAAGAATAATACGTTTTTTTTTAGTAAAAAATTTTTTTTTGAGCAAACGAAATATTATATAACTAACACGCGTTTTTTAGTCGTCGACAGATGAGTTTGCAAAAGCACTTTTAGTCCGCGTGAAATTTTAGTCACCTTTTTTCAAGTATTTTTTCAATGAATCATTTTAAATTACATATTAACTTTTTCGGACAAAATATATTCTACAGTGTTGCCACTAGTAGTGAATTAAGTAACTACCATTTTTGTATTTTTACAAAAATGAACTCTTTTTATATATACAGGGTGTTTTGTAGTATATATGAACATTTAAATGTTTTATAAAAAAATATATATATACTTGAAAAAAATGAAACACTAAAATTGGGCAATGTCCATTTATTCATCCCCTGTGTGAGCTGTCAAATATATATATACATATTGACTTTTATGACGGATCAATATTTAGCCCATAAACTAAAAAACCCTTCCCTGAAGGGTTGAATGTGACCGAATTATTACTTGGCTGAACTTTCATCGCACAACCACGTCAAATAAAGTCGATATCGTATTAATTGTTACCAACCGACTTTATCTAAAAAATCGATTGAGTAGAAAAATATTCTATTAGTAAATTAATATTTATTGCCAATATTTGTAATTGCTAGATTTTTTTAAATTTTTTTTCATGAAACAAAAAAATAATGAACACAAATAATTTCATTTTTTTTAACAATTTTTAAAAATTGACAAGTGGCGAATATTTTTTTACACTATTTGTAAAGAAATTTATTTGCGTTGTGCAGTTTATTTTTTGTTTAATTTTGCGCAATAAAAGAAATATTTTTCGTTTATTACAAATCTAGCGTAATGGAAATTAGAAAATCAGTAAAACCGCTAATTTAGATAAAAACTTGTAATATAGATAAGAAATACATACATTTGTACTTATTTGTACTTCTATGACGTGTAAGTCAAAAAAATAATCTATAAAAAAAATTTAGGCGATGAAATTGCATTAAAATTTTATTTTAATAAATATTACTTTTTTCCGGAATTTTTGACGATTTGAAATTTTTGAGGGGTGCATAACTAGGAAATCCAAGCGAGGTGTAAAAATTTATTTTTAATTTTTTGTTGAACATAGTCCAGTAGGGAAACTTTGTTCGTTCTGTTCTTCTAAAAATTCCGATTTAGGCATTAAGGTTTGGACATTTTTTTTTGATGGAGCGTTAGTTTTTGGTAGATTGTTAAAGTAGAAGAAACAATTGACAAAAAAAATGAACAAAAATTCAAAAAAAAAGTACATACCGTCAGAATCTGTCATTATCTAATCTAATCCGTTTTTAAATTTCTATTTAAAAATATTACGTCCTAACGACTGCTCCAAAAAAAATCTTGCCTTTATGAAAAACGACGATTTTTATAGGAAAACTAACATAACAAACCGCCTCCTTAATAAAGATATAAAATACAACTTGAAAAAAAATCTATAATTCAATACAACATTTTACTTTCTTTACTACTCCAAATTTAAAAGTTGGCTGTAAAATTTTGTTTCTCTATATAACTTATTTGCTAATTATAACCACAACTTACTCATCTTTCAACAAAATGCATAGGTAAACAAACAAACGAAAAGCCAACTAATGCACAATACCTCGTAATACCATACAGGGTCATCCAGATTGCCAAACAAAAAGTACCACGTACTGCAATATTGGTAATTTTAATTTTTTTGGCAGAAAACCTTTTAATCAAAATTGTAAGTTACGTATTATATTTTTTAGCGATGATTAATCACATTGATAAGATAGCTGACTATGTCGGTAGTCAAGGTGAAACATTTTATTATGTCTTAAGCGATTAGATTCAATAATTATTTTAGATTCGTAAAATAGTTTGAAATTTCGATGACGAGCGCGGGAATTTTAAAAAATCGTATTTAAAAATACAAAATTATCCGATTATATATCTGTATTTTATTTACAAATTCAATGGCGATATCTGCATAAATATTTATATTGAACAAAGACAAGCTTCCTGTTTAAAAATGCATTTTTTTTTGATTTTCACACACAAGATAAAGTAACAATAAAATAATTTCCCGCAAATTAAATTAAATATTCCGTGAGAGAATAACTTTTGCGTTCTTCGGCAGATTTCCACGAGATTTTTTGTTTAATTTAACAATTTTAAGAGGACACCTGTGGCCTCTTGTAAGATATAAGATATAAGAGCGCATCTTCTTAAGATATAACAGCCGGTAATCGGCAGGTGCGAAAAGCGTTCGACTCGACAAAAAGTCCTTGCGCATAAAGGCCGTGTTAATTAATACTTACCGTAGTTCTAAATTTTTCATAAAATTGTCCGTGTCGATTCTATCCATTAGGACGAAATCGATTACGCCCGGCTCCCGTTGTTGCGCCATTATTTAATTTTTTTTTAAATAATTTATTAGTCAAGAATAAATTTTATGCATAAAAAACCATGCTCTTTTTATTCAACATACAATTTTATTTATAGTTCCCTATTTTATTTTTTTATTTTTACTTAATCCAGAGGGCGGTGTAACATTCGCGCTCCTAACCCGCGACGCGTTTCGAACAAACTAACTTGCAGGCAAATGACTAACCGACTATGTGGAACGTAAACGATTTTCTTCACGTCAATCGTTCACGCTCTGAACTTATAACTTATATCTCTATCGTTTTCTAACGCGTTATATAAAAGGCGATAGATATAGACACGTTTAGTGGACAAAAGATGGCGCATAAATCGGTAACCGTTATTAAGGAAAACTGTGCGTTGCGGCTACTACGAACAGTGTTGACAAATCATGAATATATAATTTTTTTTTATATATTCAATTTTTATGTGACAATAATTAATATATTTACACAAATAATATAAATATTTTATTGATATTATAATATTATCACCACGGTGATAAATAATTTAATAGAATATCACCAAAATACCGCGTATCTCAAAACTAGATGCGCATTTCGAAGACTATGCCCCCATCTTTAGTAAATATTAATAAAATTTATTAAATTTGTAAATAAAATACAGATAGAAGTTAGACATTATAATCGAATAATTGTTATTTTTAAATACGATTTTTTAAATTCCGGCGCTAATCATCGAAAGGATTATTGCGAGGATTTTAGAAATTTCAAACAATTTTATGAATCTAAAATAATAATTACTATTGTTTTAAATATTTATTTACTCGTATAGCAATCACGATTAGTGACAGAGGTATTTTATTTAGTTTTTATCTTGTGCTACTGAAGATTGGGGTATGGCATTCGAAATGCGCATCTAATGCTTTGTGTTACGGTATTCAGTTGATATTCTATATAATTATCTATTTCAATTAACATAAATTTTGCATTTTGCATAAATAAACATAAAGTACCCGCAATATTCTTTATTCAATATTCTTTACATATCGCTCATTTTCTTACGATCTGCCAACATCGCATTTATGAAATGATCTCATCGTGTGACTCATACTCGCCTTGTTGCCTACTTGGCATCTCTCTCACTTAACGTAGCACGTGGAATTATTTGACGTACAGACAACATTCTCTTAAAATAGCGCCATCTCTTTTCCACTTGCACTTTAAACGTAGCGACATAACCTAAACTACAATAATTTTATATAATTGCCAACTATTGTGCAAGTTTTTGAGGGGTATTTAAGAGAATAGAACGTCGCTTTATTTTATCAATCTGTATAAGTAGTTTTAATAATTTGATTCGAGAACTTTTATCGGAAAAATTGTGTAAGTAAAAATGGTTTAATATTTACAAATAATTTCATAACACGTGTAAATATTTAATTCTGCGCCATATTGTGTTGTTTTTACAATTTGAAATGTATAGTTGAAATTGAGTAATTAAAAAGTCGTATGTTGAATATGTGCTAGACAAAGATGGAATATATCTTGAGAAAGTACATAGATTGGGAGGGGTATCAAATAAACGTAAACAGACGATTTATTTTCATATATTTTGACATCATTAGCACGGTAATAAACATTAGTGTCTAGGCAAATATCTGAAATGTCTGCGAAAACAATATATCCTCGCCATTCGTATCAGCAAAACATCTCTTCAGATGACGCTGATGAGGTGACGCGATACAAACGGTCGGAACGCCGCCTGGCTCTTATCGGTTTAGTGATATCGTTGTCGATAATAATCGCCAAATTGTGTACAACGTGGAGTAAGTAATGTCAAATTGATATCCACAATATCGCGAAAGTATCGTTTACATCGTTTGTTTATGTAGAAGATGACATTTACGACGCGATTTTCGAACGTCGATTAATCACGTACGAGGTTATGGCCGAGAACGGGGACGTCATGATGAAGCACGCGTGGACAACGGCTGTGCGGTACAGTAGTTTATGGTTGCCTGCGCTTTGTGGTGCTCTGGCCACGTATTTCACGTGGCTGGTGGTGTATTTGGACTCCAGCGAACCGGGCGTGCAGCCTCCGAGCCCATTTTCCCCAACGAAGTACAAGTACGTCGATTTGTCGATGACATTTGCAATTGCATCTGTCACTTATTTATTATTAATTGTGAGAATGTGTTGTTTGGGTTGCCTAATTGTATTTTCACATCAAAATGCGACCGGGCATACTTTTCATCTAATTTATATTTTTGCCGTTTTGAGTTTTTCTTACATTTTACATGATACGGCGAGGAATATCGCTGGAATAAATATAGTTTTGTAATTATTTAATGACTAAATATGGCAGCGAGTGTATAATACATTAGGAATTGCATCTGACGCTTATTAATTAATGAGAATGTGTTGTTTGGGTTGCCTAGTTGTATTTTCACATCAAAATGCGACCGGGCATACTTTTCATCTAATTTATATTTTCGCCGTTTTGATCAGAGTTTTTTTTACATCTTACATGATACGGCGAGGAATATCGCTGGAATAAATATAGTTTTGTAATTATTTAATGACTAAATATGGCAGCGAGTGTATAATACATTAGGAATTGCATCTGACGCTTATTAATTAATGAGAATGTGTTGTTTGGGTTGCCTAGTTGTATTTTCACATCAAAATGCGACCGGGCATACTTTTCATCTAATTTATATTTTCGCCATTTTGATCACAGTTTTTTTTACATCTTACATGATACGGCGAGGAATATCGCTGGAATAAATATAGTTTTGTAATTATTTAATGACTAAATATGGCAGCGAGTGTATAATACATTAGGAATTGCATCTGACGCTTATTAATTAATGAGAATGTGTTGTTTGGGTTGCCTAGTTGTATTTTCACATCAAAATGCGACCGGGCATACTTTTCATCTAATTTATATTTTCGCCGTTTTGATCACGAGTTTTTTTTACATCTTACATGATACGGCGAGGAATATCGCTGGAATAAATATAGTTTTGTAATTATTTAATGACTAAATATGGCAGCGAGTGTATAATACATTAGGAATTGCATCTGACGCTTATTAATTAATGAGAATGTGTTGTTTGGGTTGCCTAGTTGTATTTTCACATCAAAATGCGACCGGGCATACTTTTCATCTAATTTATATTTTCGCCGTTTTGATCACGAGTTTTTTTTACATCTTACATGATACGGCGAGGAATATCGCTGGAATAAATATAGTTTTGTAATTATTTAATGACTAAATATGGCAGCGAGTGTATAATACATTAGGAATTGCATCTGACGCTTATTAATTAATGAGAATGTGTTGTTTGGGTTGCCTAGTTGTATTTTCACATCAAAATGCGACCGGGCATACTTTTCATCTAATTTATATTTTCGCCGTTTTGATCCGAGTTTTTTTTACATCTTACATGATACGGCGAGGAATATCGCTGGAATAAATATAGTTTTGTAATTATTTAATGACTAAATATGGCAGCGAGTGTATAATACATTAGGAATTGCATCTGACGCTTATTAATTAATGAGAATGTGTTGTTTGGATTGCCTAGTTGTATTTTCACATCAAAATGCGACCGGGCATACTTTTCATCTAATTTATATTTTCGCCATTTTGATCACAGTTTTTTTTACATCTTACATGATACGGCGAGGAATATCGCTGGAATAAATATAGTTTTGTAATTATTTAATGACTAAATATGGCAGCGAGTGTATAATACATTAGGAATTGCATCTGACGCTTATTAATTAATGAGAATGTGTTGTTTGGGTTGCCTAATTGTATTTTCACATCAAAATGCGACCGGGCATACTTTTCATCTAATTTATATTTTCGCCGTTTTGATCACGAGTTTTTTTTACATCTTACATGATACGGCGAGGAATATCGCTGGAATAAATATAGTTTTGTAATTATTTAATGACTAAATATGGCAGCGAGTGTATAATACATTAGGAATTGCATCTGACGCTTATTAATTAATGAGAATGTGTTGTTTGGGTTGCCTAGTTGTATTTTCACATCAAAATGCGACCGGGCATACTTTTCATCTAATTTATATTTTCGCCGTTTTGATCACGAGTTTTTTTTACATCTTACATGATACGGCGAGGAATATCGCTGGAATAAATATAGTTTTGTAATTATTTAATGACTAAATATGGCAGCGAGTGTATAATACATTAGGAATTGCATCTGACGCTTATTAATTAATGAGAATGTGTTGTTTGGGTTGCCTAGTTGTATTTTCACATCAAAATGCGACCGGGCATACTTTTCATCTAATTTATATTTTCGCCATTTTGATCACAGTTTTTTTTACATCTTACATGATACGACGAGGAATATCGCTGGAATAAATATAGTTTTGTAATTATTTAATGACTAAATATGGCAGCAAGTGTATAATACATTAGGAATTGCATCTGACGCTTATTAATTAATGAGAATGTGTTGTTTGGGTTGCCTAGTTGTATTTTCACATCAAAATGCGACCGGGCATACTTTTCATCTAATTTATATTTTCGCCGTTTTGATCCGAGTTTTTTTTACATCTTACATGATACGGCGAGGAATATCGCTGGAATAAATATAGTTTTGTAATTATTTAATGACTAAATATGGCAGCGAGTGTATAATACATTAGGAATTGCATCTGACGCTTATTATAAATTAATGGAAGTGTGTTGTTTGGGTTGCCTAATTGTATTTTAATTTCAGGAAGCGATCTGGGCATACTTTTCATCTGAATTATATTTTCGCCGTTTTGATTGGAGTTTTTATTACATCTTACATGATATGGCAAGGAAAATCGTTAGAATAAATATAGTTTTATAATTATTTAATGACTAAATATGGCAGCGAGTGAATAATTCTATATTTTTTTATATTTAAAAAACATGATTAAGTAGCGCTACTTAACTATAGTATTTTCGAGTAAAAAAAGTTTTAAATATGACTTGAAATAAAATATTATTTAGCATAGTTAAAAGTATTATTTTATGGTTTTTATAATAAAATAAATTTAGACAATGAACGTGTGTTAAAAATAAAAAGTATTTCCCTTAATATTTGTATTTTATTTTATTAAAACGATAACAACTTAAATTTTAATAAGCTTTGTCCTATTAATTGAAAAAATATTTATATATTTTTGTTCCAGATATTAGCGAAATGGAGAAAATATCGATTTTCGACCAGAAATTCAAGGCTATCGCTTCAAACAATATTTCTTTTATGACTCTGATCACTAACAACGAAAAAAACGAAGGTATTTTTTATTTTTTTTTTAATTTTCTGGCAAATTATTTTTTGTAAAGTTCTAGAATCAACGCCTAAACCACACAATTCTGGCAACCCTAATAATCTATCGTGTTCTTATTGCAAAATCCAATTTACCGATCCATCCTTGCAAAGAATTCACTATAAATTAGATTGGCACCGCTACAATTTAAAACAGCATTTATTAAACAGACAATGCATTACCGAAGAACAATTCAACGACAAAACTGGTAAAATAATTTAACAACATGCGTTTGTTTCAAAATATGTTTGTGCGTTTTTTTTTAGATGATATTTCTAGCATTTCCGGTTCTGATACAGAAGAAGAGGATTCTTTAGATAATCTGGTAACAGCCCAGGGCAAAATATTCATTAAAAATGGCGACGGAAAAGTCTTTTCGTGCTACAGATGCTTGTGTGCCGATAAAAAAGTAGATAATTTTTTCTGGGCGAATTTTTTATTTAAACTTATATTCACGCTGTCAATTGTCAAGCTAGATTATTTCCTGGGCAAAATTTTTTATTTTATTGAATCGTATTTTAGGCTTCTTTAGATGGTTACGATTTGGCAGCGTTGCAATCGATAACTTCCGATCATATGTGGGCTGTATTTATGTTGGGCGGCGGCCATTTTGCCGGCGCCATTTTTCACGGTAACAAACCAATTTTGCATAAGACATTCCATTGTTATACGGTTAGGGCGGGTCAGGGTGGCACTCAAAGTACGAAAGATAATAAAAGCGCAGGCGCGGGGCATAAAAGCGCAGGCGCATCACTTAGACGATATAACGAGAACGCTTTGGCATTGGTAAATTCAACATATCTCCCTCGAGGAAAATGCCGAATCGATGTCTAATTGTTTTTTAGCACGTTCGGGATATTATTGACAAGTGGAAGGAGGAAATTCAGAGGTGTGATTTGATTATTTATCGAGCGGCGGGGCCGCAAAATAAGAACGTTATATTTGGGTCTAAAATGCCGGTTCTAGATAAAAACAACCCCGGTCTTAGGACCATTCCATTTTCCACTAGGCGAGCTACTTTTAAGGAAGTCAAACGGGTGCATGAACTTTTGAGTACTGCCTATTTATACGGTTAATTCTAGCAATTACAAAATTAAAGCGCCAATATTCGAATCAAATATTTTTTAGATACTATGGAAACAGCTATTAAAAATTTTACCAAACAAAAATCACCGGAAAAACAACAAAAATCGCCTAATACGTTAAATCGATCCAAATCGCGCGAACTACCTCAAAGGCCCTTACCATGTACAGCATCAGAATCTGTTGATTCTGAAGATTCAACCGACGAGAAAAATGCTGTTGAATCCCAATCTTACGACGATTTAGTAATGCAACTTGTCGAAATACCTTTTGACGAGTCTTTACGAGAGTTGACTGATAGTTTAAGTCCAGAACAAAGAAAAATCGGACAACAAATTCGAAAGCAAAAAAAGTCGAGCAATCGCCACAAAAGCAAAGCGAAAAAATCGCGCGAGAAAGAACAAGCCCGAAAGGCTGAACTAATGCAGGTTATTGCGAAAGGTGATTTGGACACGTTATTGCGAATTTTTAAAACGTACGAAGACCAGGGGGAAATTGAAGATTGTGATAAAGGAAATAGTCAAATTGATTACGTAAATGAAATATTAGATGATGGTGGAAGTACGCTTCTTCACGTAGCGGCCCAAGCCGAACAAATTGAAATTTTGAAATATTTATTAACACTACAAGCGAATGTGTGCTTGAAGAATAATAAGCAGCAAACGGCGTATTCGTGTACCCAAAGTAAATTTGTTCGAGACGTTCTAAAGGATTACGCTAAAGAAAATCCAGATAAATACAATTACAATAAAGTAACTACAATTTATATTGGCTTTAAAAATTGTATCTTTCGCTGATTTTTGTTAAAGAACAGTCATTTTTAGGCACAAATTCCTCTAAATCTGTCCACACAAACGCCCGAAGAGCTCGCAGAGAAGAAACGAACAGTCCGTAAAGTAAAGAAAGAAAAGGAAAAGGAGAAGAAAAAAGAACAAGAAATTGTGAAAATAGAGCAGCGCGATAAGGATAGGTTTTTACAACTAAGTGACCGGGAAAAAGTACAATTCTATTTTATTTCGTTGAGAAATTATTTAAATTTTTTTTAGAGAGCGTTAGCGGCTGAACGTCGCATTTTGAGCCAGTCCGGTTCTGTAACGGCACGTTGCTTTTTATGCGCAACGGATATTTCCGGTAAAGTTCCTTTTGAATATATGGGGAACCGATTTTGTACTATCGTTTGTCTAAAAGCGCATCGAATGCAATATCCCATAGCTTTATCGTAATATTTGTAAATTGTATTTTTTTAAATTTATTATTAAAAAATTTGAATTTGCCAGATATATTGGCGCTGTTAGATACATTGACATATATTGATGACAGATAATTGCTTACTGCATTAGTCAATTATAGTAAATTTTCATTACATGGAATAAATTTTGTAGTATTCTTCACAAAATCTCAATTGATATGCAGATTTAGTGTTAATTCAACAATACAAATCGAATGTTATTTTATAATCCACAGATAAACAAATTGATCTACTTTAGTTATTGTACCAATACGCGCATCTCTACTCGAAACATTTTGCTGACACTTCATACGCTAAAATTCAATTTATTAAAAATTTATCGATATTTATTAAAAATTATGATCGCTATTTGTTTTTAATTATTTGCAGATATAGAATGAATTCAAGATTAATAATCCAAATAAAATCAAATTGATCTACTCGAATCATACTACCAATTCGCGCATCTCTATTCGCAGCGTCGTTTCGCGCATCTCTATTCGCAGCGTCGTTTCGCGCTGACGTACGTCATACATCGCCGCCATTGCAAACTGTGTTTGCTTCGTAGATGGACGTACCGTTTTCACTGTGACGTTTATTGTGATTGTCTGGTAGCATTTGCCAGTGTGCGACGCCAATCAGTTCGCAATTGCATAATTATTTGAATTCCGATTGTCAGGTAAGTCTTCTTTGTTACTATAAAACATTCGGACTCGGCCGCATCGAAATCGTTCGCCGTGCGAAATACGTCCCGATATAAACGGAAGAGTATAATTTAAACATGGACGCCGCAGAATGTAAAGTCCGACGGTTTCAAACGTACGTAGATTATTTTGATGTAGTTATTATTCAATACGTAATGAGCAGTGTGTATGTGTGGATTTAAGAAACTGATCAATTTAATAAACGGATCGGTACATCGAACCGGTCGGGTCCCCCCCCTGTCTCTAATTGAACAGACCGATACGCACCTATTATATGTTGGTGGGGTTTGTTCGACTCATTTTGCACGCAATTAACAATGCGGCTGGAATCAGCGATATTTGCGCGAGCCTTATCATGGGGATGCAGAATCCGTGGATTTATTTTTTCACGCGAAACTGGTGCGATTAAATGAGTAGTGTAAATGCCACGAACATATGGGATAGGTCGGTAGGCATCGGGCCGAAGAATTCGCCCCCCCCCCCCCCCCCCCCGACTTTTGCTTATGTAGAGTCTGAGGCCCTTTGCAATTGTCTGCACCCGTAACCCGCGTAGTTTCAGAATACAATAAATCGCCGTGGCCGACACGATGCCGGGCTTCAGCAGCGCGGGTACGTTCAAAATCTTTGTCGGGAACCTGCCGGAGAAAACGACAATCAACGACGTAAAGCCGTTGTTCGAGAAATACGGCAAAGTGGTCGAATGTGACGTGGTCAAAAACTACGGCTTCGTGCACATGGAATCGGAAACGGAGGGGCGCGAGGCGATCGCGAACCTAAACGGGCACACCTTGGCCAACGGGCAGGCGATGAAATGCGAGGCGGCGAAAAGTCGCAAGGCGCCCACCACGCCGACCACGAAAATATTCGTGGGTAATCTCACCGATAATACTAAAGCGCCGCAGATACGCGAGCTATTCAAAAAGTTCGGCGCCGTGGTGGAGTGCGACATTGTACGTAACTACGGGTTCGTGCACCTGGAGTCGAGCGGGGACGTGAACGACGCGATCAAAGAGCTGAACGGCATGCAGGTGGATGGGCAACCGATGAAGGTGCAGGTGTCCACGTCGCGCGTCCGTCAGCGCCCCGGCATGGGCGACCCGGAGCAGTGCTACCGCTGCGGCCGGGGCGGGCACTGGTCGAAAGAGTGCCCGAAAGGGATGGGCGGCGGCCCGGACCGATTCCGCGACCGTATGTTCGGGCGCGACCCTTATCCGCCTCCCCCGCCGCCGCCGCCCCCATTCTTACGGGACCGCATGATCGGCCGCTTTGGGGTAAACGCAAACGCGCCACTACTTATGCTAATCAACCTATAATGTATAATCCCCCCGTAAACCTGATCGATGCTACTACTATTTGACTATTTGACTGTTGCCTCTCATCATGTAATTACAAATTCTTTATCGCCCGCAATCAATCAACCGTAAGTAACCAATATACTGGTGCCTTTGTTCCGTTCGACACGAGCTATTTTAACCCCGGTTCCGCATCAATACTCATTGCTTCCACATTCCCCCATATTCCTTATTGGTCCTATCTTAAAATTTTATTTTCATATATATAACGTCGTTTATTGACAGATATCACACAAACATCCCACCCTTCCCATATGTTCCTAATATCTCCCCAAGAACTCAGATATGCTTCACTGGCTTCGAGCTGTTTGCAATCTGATCCCAATCCCATAATAAATAAATAAATATATTCGCAGAATCTTACAATAAATAATAATTATAATATTTCATTTTGTGTATAATTAACTGCCAAATGGCCACCGACTTTCGTCCTACAGCCCGGGGAATACGAAATTTATTTTTCATCTATTTACCCTTACGCAAATTAGTCACTACGGGCTTTAAATAATGGTACAGAATATTAATCAAAACAAATGCTTCGAGTTTTTATGAGCTAGATGTTGACGGTTTAAGTTCCCATCTTCAATAATATTACATTGGTGGGTAAAATCGGGATTTTTTAAATTGAAGATGGAAGTTTGGCCTTCGATGTGAACACCTGGGATGATCGATTCTTTAAGTTTCGGTATTTCGAAAATATTCTACGACCTTTTTTTTATTCTATTTACGTTCGGTTTAATTCAATATGATTGCCGAGTGTGTATTATTTCCATACATTTTGTAATATATTTCGTAAGAAATATTTCTCGCTAATATTATTACAATCTTCATTTCCTTTCTTTGTACATACAGATAAAATATTGCGTGTGAACATTCCAAATGTCAATTATTCTTGGGACGCACATTTCTGTATTATTATTTTTATTGTCTACCCCAAAATACCACACTTTGAGAAAATTTCTCAACTTGTTCTATCAAAATCTCGCCCTTTTTTTATCGCGAACGTCGCTCACCGAACACATTGATATAATTAGGACAGCTACGACGCTTACTACGAGCGCCGTCACTATGAGGACGCCCGCCTGGACATGTTCGAGCGCCGATACGCCGCCGGCATTGCGCCGCCCCGTGACCATATGGGCGGCGGAGGTGGTGGTGGAGGTATGCGCGGTGGGGGCGGTGGCGGCGGTCGAGGTGACTTCCTCCCGCCCATGCCGCCCAGGAGGGAACCGTTGCCACCGATGCCCAGCATCGGATTGAGAGGTACCGTTGACATAAAACTTTTTTTTTTAATCAAAAAATAAATATTTCAAACATTTTTTTTGTATAAAATATTGGATTGTGATAGGTGGCCCATCCGCCAGTGGAGGCGGCGGTGGCGGAATGCGAGGTGGTGATAGTTACGGCCGTGGTGGTGGCGGAGGTGGTGGTGGGGATTATGGTATGTTTTCCAGGCGTTCGCCGCCACCCCCGAGTGCAGCGAGCATGCGCATGGCGAGAATGTACGAGGATTTTAGTCGTGACTCGTTCGATGATCGACGATACGTTGATAGGTAAGCGAAACTAGGGATTTTTGGGGGAAAAAAGAAATCGATCGAACCCTAATGTGAGAGCAACGCGCATTTTGTACCAAACAATTGCCATTTTTTTTAAATACATTTTGGGTACGTATCTAATTCCAGGCCCGGCATGAGGGGCCCATCGCCATCTCGAAGGTACGCCCCGTACTAGCCCAAAACACCGGAAGCTAATAATCTGCCATATACCATCGACAAATTAACAGATTATTTTCAGCGTAACGTCTTTTTCACCCCTTTCAATAATTTCTATAAGAGTAGTTGTGTACGTACTACCTTTGCTAGATAATTATATAAATGTTTAAAATATCGATAGTTATTATAACGACAATAGAACGGGTAATTGGACCAGGACTGTTCGGAGGCTATACGTTCTTGGGAGGACGCTTGATTCCAGCTTATATATTGTGATTTTTGTTCGGTGGATTGCCGTAAAGTTGTAATTACAAGCATAATTCCGACGAATAAATATAAAATATAGAAATACAAGCGAAATTTTATAATTTTGTCGTTGAGGAATATTTAAATAATCCGTACTCGTTAATTTTTTATCGAGTCGTAATATTGTAGATTGTAAATTCGAAATTTATCCCTAAATGTCAACGATCGCTTTTTTTTAAAATTATTAAAGCTGGAATCACACCATTCGAATGAAATCTATTTTATTCGTTTGTAAATTCGTCTATATTTGTGCGAGTTAATTTTATAAGTTGAACCATTCTTTTATTAATTGAAAGATTTACAATGTATTTTGAATTGACCTAGTAATATATTTATGTATATTTTGAATGTAATTTTTTTTTTTTACAAATTAATAGATCTATGACGACTAATATTGTAAGTGGTTTTTTTTTTTAAATCATTTTACTAACACCGAAATCGCATAGCAATGTATTTGTTCAGAATTCAAAACATCATTCGTTAGTCATTCTATCATTGATTTCCCATAAACGTTGCGCAACCGCGTAAAATATGTGCCGCTTTTATACGCAAAATCAAATTACTATTCGTAGCCCTTAACGACAAACGAAACTAGCACCGATAAAAAAATATATACATATTTAGCCTCTTATTATTGCTAACGTGTGTGAAAATTCTGCCCTCATTACTTGGTCTATCCAACCTGTCCAACCCGTTTTTATTCATATAGCTATATAATTATAATACTCGAAGACGACGGAAGTCTACGTCTCAACTTAATTCCCCCCCCGTGTATATACGTTCGATCGCTTTTAATGTATTTAATCCCCCCCCGCCCCCCGAAGGCATACGAACGCTAAAAAGCTACAATGGTCCAAAAATAAATAATATAGATTTTCATTTGATCGAAATACATAATTAATATTGGACGTTCGTATTACGCGCGTTAACGCGTGAACCGAACGTGCCCATCTCGTTCCGGTCAATTATTTCTAGCCAGTGTAATAAGAACCAAGCCACCCAACATGTATGATGCGTGATTGTAATGTTTTGGGCGCATGCTCGATTAATTGTACGCTATGTTGACGTTACTTAATAAATTGCGTTTTTTTTTTATGCGATAACTGAATATTGAAAAAAAAATACTAACGCAAAATCGTATATATTGATTGTCATTAGACGACGGTATGACATTAGAATAGTCTATTTCTATACAAAGTAAGTTATATTTTAAAAATAAATATTCTTAATTACATATTTAATGTTCGCAAGTTTTGATCATTTCAATAATGAATTTGTGAACAAATATATCGTCAGCAATGTGACGTTTATCTTACAAAAATGAGGTGTCATCTTACGGATTGTTGTTTATTGCGCATGCTCCGAATATCTCCCGACTCGATTAAAAGTTCAAAGTATATCACTTGATGACATAATTTAAAACGTAAAAATTATTTACGCAATATAATTAAATGTATGATCAACTGGTGAACATTATATTTATATATATAATAATTTTTTACTACATTGCGAATTAATTTACACGAAAATATTGCACGCTCTTGCATGGCGTAGTGTGTGACGTGTTACGTTAGTAGATACGGCACCGCTGGCTGGTATGTTTATCTGTCCCGTCAGTCAGTCGCGTCAAATATTAACCTTTTGTTGTGAATATTGTGATGTGTCTATACGCTATATATAAATACGATAAAATGTAATACGTGCGAATTTTCGTAATTAAATACGGTACGGTGATCATTTTATTTATCGCGACAGTTCGCTGTGTTTCCGAATGTACCAATAGGAATAGTATCGCGACAATGTCAACAATTCTAAACAACAATACGCGGAAAGGATAGGCTACGGTTACGCGGGGCGCTCTTTTCCTTTTATTTCGCTTATATTCACGCTATCGCATCATTTCGATGGGATTTGTAGCAGCACCGGTCGTCGTACTGCACCGTTCTCAATCGTTCGACATGTGAATTTTTTCCGCAGATTCCTGTAAGTTTCGTAGACGTTTTAATGCACGCGTCCGCTTTAGGGTACTATGCGGCTGTAGTCCGCGTGAACGTATCCGCGGAATTAAAGCCGCATGGCGTCCAGGAATGTAATTATCCATCCGACGGTTCGCCCAATATGGCTACCGTCGGAAGTTCGTTTTGTCCAAACTAGTTCGCGTACAATACATTATTAGCGTGCTCTAAATTACAGATTACTACTATTTTATGCATTGATCGTTACATGATGAATATATTATTTAGTCGTTTTTACGAAGAGATGAGTTGATCTGACGATTTTTCGTATACGAACGTATGCCGCCGGATAATGAACCATCGCTATAAATGTATCCATATGTATATCGAGTTCGTACCACTCGATACTTGTTTCGGTAGCTGGCCAAGCAAGAACGGTGTGTGGCGAAGCTACCAACATATCGCGCACTATAAATCCAGGTGTCTCAATGTTAATAGCGTGGCGAGCATATTTATTCATTACATACAATTCAACCGTTGACTAACGCATGTATTATATGCGGAACAAGTGCATCGATACCCAACGGTTGTCGATATATTTAATTGTAAGCCGCACACGAGCCGAAATATACAACAAAACTATGGATTTTACCCATTAAAAATATGCCGCATTATGTCGAACGTGAATATATCTTCATTCTTTGTTCTGACTCATTTGTTAATTTGCTGCAGTTTACTTTACGAGCCGATGACAAGTCTCATTTGTATTACACAATTTATGATGTAATTACCTATTTCATCGTATCAGATGCAGTATAATCGCGCATATCCTAAATTTATAGCGTTTATTATGATAAATGCACGCGGCAATCATTTTTATTCGTCATTCTGCGCTTAATTATCACTTATGTAATAATATTAAACTTTAATTCATCGAAATATTACAAGGAAACATTTTCTAGCATATGCACACATTTTTTGAGACGCGCTATAAATTGTTTATATAAAACGCTATATTTATATTTACGAACGTCAGCTGATTTTTTAATTTTCAACTGTCCAATCAACAAACGTCAAAACAAATCCAGTTTTGATCAAAATCTAAAATCGCGCGCCTTATGCGCCGTTTTCGAAACGATTGTCTTCTTGTATCAGATGCGCGTCTCATTTTATGAGACGCGCTATAAATTGTATTTACGAACGTCAGCTGATTATCAATTTTTACTTGAGTGTCAACAAACGTCAGAACCTAACCCCATCTCTGATTGCGCGCCTTATGTGACGTTTGCGAAATGATCGTGTCTTGTGTCAGATTCCGTACGAGATAAAGTCGAATAATGGCGGAGCCTCCGGAGGATGCGGGGCCCGAGGTGTGGGGCCGCTGGATTCTGGACGCGATCCGTAAGATCCGTTCGCAAAAGCAGCGGCCGAGCGTGGAGAGAATCTGTCACGCGATCCGGCAACATCACAATTTCCACGAGGATGTGGTCGCGGAGCACCTGGAGGCGGCCGTGAAGGCCGGACACGTGCTCAAAGTGTTTAATAAGGTAATTTTTGGTCGGATTGAAATATCGGGGAAACGGTTTGTTTAATACGATTGACAGTTACTCATTTGAATGTGACATTTGAATTTGAACCGAATGGCCGCTTGTCATGTGCAATTTGGTGTAATTGTAGTTGCATAGTATAAACATTTTTTACATTAAAAACTTGATTTCTATACAATAAACTGATTTTTTATTAATTAAAAAGGCTTTTCTATAATTTGTTGGCTATATCATGTATATGTTTATTAAATTTATAATATTTATACGGAGAATTGCCGAAATATGTTAATGTTCTGTGGATGTTTCGTCCTAAAATAAATTATAATTTTGTTTGCCGCTTTCGTAGATTTATTAGATAATAAATTCAAAAAATAGATGGTATAATGAAATTCTAAAATAACACGACTTAAAAAAATATTCAACTCAAAAATATATTTTATTCCAATTATTTACACTTGCTTGACATTTAGACTAATTAACATTCGTAATATATTAATGAAAAAATAGCAGAAATGCGAGGTAAAGTTCTTTAGAACTTCTTTGTTGAACTAAAGAAAATGCAAAGTAGTACCATTTAATAGAAATATATATTTTGTTATGGATATTTTTTTGCTTTTTATGAGAAACATTCTTGTAAAGATATTCTGCTAAAAAAATCTTAATAAATAGCAATTTTAACAACTCTTTTTTTGTCAGATTTTGATTACAATTCAAAGTTTTCTTTATTAATTTTGTATTATTTCGAAATTATGGAATGTTAATAAATTGCGAGTATTTTTTAAAATTTATTTTTAACTTTTCCGCACACCCGGAAATATCAAATATACGCCAATTTTACGGATCTAAAAATACACACAACACACTTTACTTCATAAACACTACTTTAATATTGTAAAACTTTCGAAATAAGTGTGCATAATTTTCCTTACCGAATTTTCAAAATTTAAAAAATATGTATACTGTGTTTTTCAAAACTACTTATTGAAATATTATAAACTAATTAATGATTATCTTACACAAAATTATGCGCAATCAATATTTCATCGTCGATTTGTGAAGGGCGTAGATTCAAAAAACGAAATGGCTAAATTAAAATAAAATGTTTACTTCTAGTTTTTGTTTTAATGTAACTTTTAAAGGGTCAATCATCTTATAAAGACCCAGAGGGTATGCAGTGTCGCAGAACCCTAAATCTCACCCGTACTACGGACCTGACAAAGGCCATCTTTAAAGCAGTTCGAGAACTGGGAGAGCGCGACGGCAGCACCCTAAAAAGCATCGAAAAACACGTTCGACAGAGTCATCAGGTAACATTTTTCTTTTAAAAATGAAAATAAAAATAAAATATTTTAACGGCAATTCAGGTTGTTGAGAACGGCACTGAAGATGAGCTGCATAGTGCGTTGAAACTGGCGGCGAAACGAGCTGTCGCCAGGGGTTTAGTGATCCAAGAGGGGAAGTGTTATAAATATAACTATAATTGGCAAGCGATGGCCAGTCAAAGGAAGAAACAACCGAAAAATGACTGCTCTACGGATGGTAGTACCGCCAACGTAGATGGGGACGTTGCTGCTCAGCAGAAGGTAAGAAAACAGTGGAATAGCATCTTTTTTTGGCGATGAAAATATGAAGATTGGAATTATAACGAAAATGATATATATTTTTTAAATAGTATTATTTGGTGAACATAGTCCAGTAGTGTAAATTTGCTCGTTCAGCTTTTCCAAATATTTCAACCTTTATGAAATATGAAAAGGGTTTTGTATTTTTTATGTCAAGAAAATTTTTGTTCAGCATAGTCCAGTAGCGTAAATTTGTTCGTTAAGCTTGAAAAGTGTCTTGTAATTTCTGAATTAAGGAATGTTTTGTTGAACATAGTCCAGTAGTGTAAATTTGTTCGTTCATCTGTTCAATATATTCTAAAAAAAAAACTAGCTTAATTTAGATATTTTTTTTAAGAAACCAACACAGCTAATACCACCAAAATCTGTACGTATCTAATCCAAACCTTTCCTAACACGTGTCAAAAATATGGCGCCCTTAGAACATTTGTGTAAAAAAATTTTTTTAACAGGATTACAACAAATCTTATTAATTATCTATCAATACCATCAAAGTAGAGGAAAGGCTAGGAGAAGATCAGTTTGGTTTTAGGAAAAACAGAGGGACGAGAGAGGCGATTCTAGCACTAAGAACGGTAGTAGAAAAAAGAAAGAGGGTAGGAAAGGTAACTTGCATAGCTTTTGTAGATTTAGAAAAGGCATTTGATAATGTAGATTGGGACATAATGTTTAGAATTTTAAAAGAAACGGGTATAGATTATAAGGATAGGAGAATAATTTTTAATTTATATAAACACCAAACTGCCTTAGTTAGAATTGAGGGGGAAGAAGAGGTAGCAAAAATAGGGAAGGGAGTTCGGCAGGGATGTACACTCTCACCGTTATTATTTAATCTATATATAGAAGATGCAATAAACAAAGTAAAAGAAGAGTATAGTGTAGGTGTGAATGTACAGGGAGAGAAAATATATATGCTGAGATTCGCCGATATAGCTATATTGGAAGAAAGCGAAAAGAATTTAGAAAGGGTATTGAATGGTATGCAGGCAGTATTGACTAGGGATTTTAACATGAAAATAAATATAGGTAAAACTAAAGTGATGAGGTGTGACAAAAATGAATGCAGTAGAAAAATGAGGATCACAATAGGAGATAATAGAATCGAAGAAGTGTCAGATTTTTGTTATTTAGGCAGTAGAATCACAAAAGATAATCGAAGCAAGGTAGATATAAAGTGTAGGATAGCACAGGGTAGGAAGGCATTCGTAGAAAAAGAACAGATTTTAAGATCAAATATTGACTTGGGTATTAGAAAAAGATTACTGAAGGTATATGTTTGGAGTGTAGCACTGTACGGGTGTGAGGCGTGGACTATAGGAAAGGAAGAGAAGCGTAGATTAGAAGCACTTGAAATGTGGTGTTATAGGAGGATGATGAGGATTGGTTGGGAAGATAAAGTAACAAATAAAGCTGTACTAGAGTTAGTAGGGGAGAAGAGAAGTATCTGGAGAGTGTTACAGCGTAGGAGAGACAGATTAGTAGGGCATATTCTTAGGCATGGGGGGATTATGCAATTGATCATAGAAGGTAGAGTGGAGGGAAAGAGAGGGGTAGGTAGGCCTAGATTGGAGTATGTGAGTCAGATAGTTGAAGACGTTGAGATGAATAGCTATAGGGAGATGAAGGGATTAGCTCAGGATAGATTGGCATGGCGTGCTGTTTCCAACCAATCCTTAGGATTGCGGACTCTTTAACTAACAATACCATCGCGATATAAGCTTATAAAACATTTTACTTCGCGAATTAGAAACTGATTTCGTTAATATTGACTACAGCGAGACTTTATAACATTACAAAGCCACAATTCAAACACAGTATCGTACATTAATTTAACGCACTTTAATACATCGTAAGCGGTTTTTACTTAGCGCGTTCACGGTATTGAATAAGATTGTTTTACAGCGTTACAGTATATCCACTTCAATCAGCTATTGGCGAATTATAACATGAATACGCTTCTATCAAAGTTCGTTAAACTAAACCCGCTTTTTTATGCGCAACGAACATTCTCAACATGGGTGTTCTTTAACTAATATAATTAATATACAAGAAATACGGTGTTATATTCATTTACATATTGGACTATAATTTTATTTTCGTCCGAAATAATTTATTTCAAAGTTTCGACACTTTCAAAATACAAAAAAAATACATATATATGGTTTATTTTATTAAACAAAATATTAAAAAAATGAATTTCTTCTCGTATTTTTGACCAATTGTGCTTGAAACAATATTCACTCATCATTATCTGCCGTTATGAGTTATTAGCTAGTCCGTTGATTAACGTTCTCTTTTCATATTAGGCGTTGCCAATTTGCTCGGAATGTCTCGGAACGGAGACGAAAAATAAGAACGGTTCATTCGAGACGTTGAGCGCGTGCTCGCTATGCGGTTCATGTGTGCATCTGTCGTGTACCAGTGCAGGGACGGAATTGGCCGCACTGTTAGCGAAGGGAGGCAAATGGTTCTGCGAGGACTGTCGAACATGTGACGCGTGCGGTCAGTAACAAATAAATCCTGTTTAGAATTCACAATAAAATTCGATTCGTTAGTTTACAGTGCAATTATTGTTGAAAAAAAATGTTGGTTTTTTTTTTGTAGGTAATAGTTCAGTTTCGACGTGTCTGCTTTGTTGCTGCAGCTGCGATCGGAAATATCACGTGGGTTGTTTAGATCCGCCGGCAGAACGGAAACCGAAATGTCCGTGGCGCTGTCGACACTGTTTAACCCATCACGACAGCGTACGAAGTAAAACGAAGGCTGCCGAACCGGGCAGTGCTGTTCGAAAGAAGATCGACAAAGTGCGGGAGCGAAGTAAAGAAAAGAATACTCAAAAGTAAGTGGGAAGTGATTAAAAAACGACGATATCGACGTTGATACTACTAATAAAGTAGTCGATATAATTCGATATATTGTTTTTGGTAGATTCAGCGTCGGATTTAAGTTTTTTTTTTATCGGAATACAATTACCGCGTTCGCTTGAAGTTATAAATTTTACAGGTCGAAAAATGTCACGCAAAATACTCCAACAAACAAACCATTAAAAGCAAAAACCAACGACAACAACAGCAGCAGCAAGCCATCAATTCCCGATAGTTTGCAAGCCGCGCAGTCGCGACTTAGTGACAGTGAGGATGACGGCAATACTTCCGATAGCAGTCATAGTAGTTCAAGTAGCAGCAGTGGTAGTTCAACGTGTTCTAGTACGTCGAACGATTCAGTTGCGACGAAAACTCACATTAGCGCGAATAGTAACGATATAAGTGCGACAGTTGTCACGTCCGATTTATCGCCGCCGATAGCAACGGGCGTTAGTTCAGATAACGCGGGCAGTGCCACGTCGGGACGAATCGATTCGTCCGATAAAATGTCCAAGGAGAAACGAAAATTCTTTCGATTGTCCGCCTTTAACGCCGCCAAGAAAAAGGAGAACCGCACCAACGAAACCAAAGCGAAAGATGATGAGGTTGTTGAAGAAGATGATGATGTGGATGGAGAGGTTCAAATCCATACCAAACCATCGGCGAGTATAACTGCAGATAAAGTTGAATCGACGCAACAGAACAAGCAATTGGCTAAATCGGTACAAAGAACGATTAAAGGGCCAATTCAAGCAAAACAGAAGCCGCCGCCGCCGCCGTCGCCAATTAAAGTACCAGTGAAAAAATTGGATTTGTCCGAATCGGATTCGTCGAGTAGTTCCAGTAGTTCCGCGGACGATGATGATGATGACGACGACGATGATAAATCGACTAGCTCAGAGTGCACGTCTAGTTCCGACAGTTCCGACGAGTCGTCGGACGAAAGTACCGCTCAATCGGACGCTTCATCGACCGGCAAAATGAAAGAAAACACACCCGAACCGAAAATCGCAACATTCGGCAGTATCGGCGGTATTAAAGTTGAGGAATCTATATGGGGCTTCGCTGCCGAAGCGGCTAAAAAACCAGCTGCGACCGAAGGATCGTTAGTACCAACGACTGATCCGCACATGTTTCCCGTCAATTCGCCGTCATCGCCGGTTAGTAATTGTGCGGATAGTTCTAAATCGTCGCCGAAAGAAGGCAAGTCCGGATTTGGCCAGTTGAAGGGTTTAGTCGATGGCCTGTCTCATCTCTTCGCCATGCCAGCGCTCGGTCGAAACCGAATCACGCCGAACTATAATCCCAGCCGCAGAAAAAAGAACGGCGAAAATCCGAATGATGATAAAAAGGAGGACGAGGAGGAAGAAGAAGAGGAAGATAAACCAGTAGAACATAAAAAGCCCCCTGCTGATGATTGTGTGAGAAAAGTGTCGGATGAATGTAAAAAGAAACTTTCGGATGCGGATCAGAAGAAACCCCCGGAATCTAAATGTTCTAGTAAAAAGATTTCGACCGATGAGAAAAGTAAAAAATCGCCCGTACTAGGAGCGAAAGATACAAAAAAGACCGAAGCGTCCACACCGGTAGTAGTTGAAAAGTCTTTGGTAATAATATCCAAACCGACTGAGAAAAAGAAAAGCAATAAAACCGACGATAAAGTTCCGATAGAAGAAAAGCCGCCACCGATCGTCGCTATTTTAAAATCGAAACTGAGCAATAAACAAAAACCATTAGACGTTATCGTTGAACAACCCAAAAATGTCGCGAATAAACCCAAATTAAAACACAAAGTATCTCCGATAAGTAGCAATAAAAAATCAACAGATACTCCCGACGATAAACTGAAGCAATCACAAGAACAAGTCCAAACAACACCAACTAAAACCAATCCAACAGCATCGCCATCGCCCAGCGTCAAAAAGCCGCTCAGCATAATCGCCGATGAGCCGAAACCGCAAGAATCTACGCCCCCGCCGAAGAAATCGGGCGACGAGTACGAGTTTAAGTCGCCGGTGAGCACGCCCAGGAAGCGCATCGAGCCGATCCGAATTTTCGATGATCCGAAGGCGGCCACAGTGGCGGTGGCCGCGTCGCCGATACTGTCGCCGTCCAATCTGGTGAAGACGGCGGTGAATTCGAAGAGATTGGAGAAGAAATCCTCTGCGGCGCAGCATCTGAAGATGACGGTTGAGGATGTGGCGAATAAAGTGGAGAGTGAAGTGTTGCGGGGGATCGTGGCGGGCGTTGCGATTGTGTCCAAGAAGAAGTTGGTGAGTGTTACTTATGGGGGCGGTGTTAGTGGTGGGGGGGCGGCGCCGGTTAATCATCCGTCGATGACGAATCAACATGTTAATGGTGAGCTTTTTATGTTTAAGAATTTTGTTTTATATATTTATGAAATATTTGTTTATTGGCGAAGAAAGTCTTGTTCCTGTTCGATTTTTTTTTTTAATATTTTAAACGTTTATTAACTTCAAATTTTCGTAATAGAGCAAATTATGATAGTACGGTCCCCAATATTATTAACGTTATTCAGCGAATTTAAGCTTATTTATTATAAAATTATAAAAATCCATTATGTGATGTTATTTTATTGTAGGATTGGAAGTTAAGTAGTAAATCCTCGCAGTTTTTGCAAATTCGTTTTAATTTTAATTAATAAATATTATAATCTACCGAATAGTTTCGATATATTACAATATCATCATCTGGGAAAAAAAGCTCTATGTTGCTAAAAATCATGATCAACTTTAAAAAAACAGTTAATTACCAAGAAGCAGTCATAATTTTAGTATTTTTTTATTTTATTTTTTAAATTGTAATTCCTATCACATTGTCCAAAATGTGCTTATAGTTGAAATATTGATAGATATTATTTATTATTTTTTATATTATTTTATATTATTTATTATTTATTATTTATTATATACTCCCACAAAAATGGTTTTTAATTCAGTTATTATTCAAATTATTTCATTATATTAAATGCACTAATTTCATTATATTTTCGACCTATAATAATTCATTCTAGTTTCGCCGTCTCATATCGTTTATTACACATTTTGAGTAATAGAATATTAAAGCAACAATGGACTGCGTAAATAATACGACCGATATGTTGCTGACGTTTCGATGTCATCGGAGCTACAAAATTGGAAAAGAACACACACTAAAACATATAATTGCTAAGTATAATAGACATCGGTCGTTTTATCTACGTAGTCCACTAGTTAAAGAGTCCGCAATCCTAAAGATTGGTTGGAAACAGCACGCCATGCCGATCTATCCTGAGCTAATCCCTTCATCTCCCTATAGCTATTCATCTCAACGTCTTCAACTATCTGACTCACATACTCCAATCTAGGCCTACCTACCCCTCTCTTTCCCTCCACTCTACCTTCTATGATCAATTGCATAATCCCCCCATGCCTAAGAATATGCCCTACTAATCTGTCTCTCCTACGCTGTAACACTCTCCAAATACTTCTCTTCTCCCCTACTAACTCTAGTACAGCTTCATTTGTTACTTTATCTTCCCAACCAATCCTCATCATCCTCCTATAACACCACATTTCAAGTGCTTCTAATCTACGCTTCTCTTCCTTTCCTATAGTCCACGCCTCACACCCGTACAGTGCTACACTCCAAACATATATCTTCAGTAATCTTTTTCTAATACCCAAGTCAATATTTGATCTTAAAATCTGTTCTTTTTCTACGAATGCCTTCCTACCCTGTGCTATCCTACACTTTATATCTACCTTGCTTCGATTATCTTTTGTGATTCTACTGCCTAAATAACAAAAATCTGACACTTCTTCGATTCTATTATCTCCTATTGTGATCCTCATTTTTCTGCTGCATTCCTTTTTGTCACACCTCATCACTTTAGTTTTACCTATATTTATTTTCATGTTAAAATCCCTAGTCAATACTGCCTGCATACCATTCAATACCCTTTCTAAATTCTTTTCGCTTTCTTCCAATATAGCTATATCGTCGGCGAATCTCAGCATATATATTTTCTCTCCCTGTACATTCACACCTACACTATACTCTTCTTTTACTTTGTTTATTGCATCTTCTATATATAGATTAAATAATAACGGTGAGAGTGTACATCCCTGCCGAACTCCCTTCCCTATTTTTGCTACCTCTTCTTCCCCCTCAATTCTAACTAAGGCAGTTTGGTGTTTATATAAATTAAAAATTATTCTCCTATCCTTATAATCTATACCCGTTTCTTTTAAAATTCTAAACATTATGTCCCAATCTACATTATCAAATGCCTTTTCTAAATCTACAAAAGCTATGCAAGTTACCTTTCCTACCCTCTTTCTTTTTTCTACTACCGTTCTTAGTGCTAGAATCGCCTCTCTCGTCCCTCTGTTTTTCCTAAAACCAAACTGATCTTCTCCTAGCCTTTCCTCTACTTTATTTTCTAATCTCCTATAAATAATCTTTAACAATATCTTCGATGCATGTGATAGTAGGCTAATGGTCCCTATAGTTCTCACACAAATTAGCTCCTATTTTCTTCGGCATTGTTACTATTCTACTACGCTGAAAATCCTGTGGTACTTCTCCCTTCTCATATATTTTACAAACTAACCTGTATAATCGCTCCTGCATATAGTTTTAGTCCACTATAGTTTTAATATTCTGTTTTTTTTTTCTGGATAAAAAAATAATTAATTATTTTGCGTAATATATCGATTACGGCCCTGTCTGACAAACGGCAACTTCCCCACTTGTATGTATGCGTTGAGAAGTTGGCGCGCTCGAACACGATCGATTTGAACTACTTCCTCACAGTCAAACGTATTCTCTGAGTCATATGTATTGTTTGTGTTCCAGTTTGTATATGTATATATGCGTTCGGTACGCGACGACTTATAGTATTGATAGAATCGGGCAATGGTGCTCGAGCGACACCCGCGCTTTATAGATTGTCGCCTTCGTTTATGCGCGTAGTTAATCAACGTTGATGGCCGCGTATTACATATTGGTTCTTCGTTGCCGAACGGGCCCGTCGTATTTCGTAGAATAAAAAAAAAATGGATGCAGGTGAACACATAACCTCTCACAGAACGTTGTCCATTTTACTTTTTATTTCGAGCGTAACGCAATCGGAATAGGCGTACGGTTGTACACGTCGGCGCCCCCCATTTTTTGAGCATTTCCCAGCGCGCGTTTTAATACACACCGCATCTACCTTCCGAACATGTTCGCGCATATAACTGTACCCGCGGTTTAGATTGTATTGTGTATTCTACATACGTACATTGTTTATACGCCTTGCTGCATTTAATTGTTACGGCTAGAGTATTCCGATATTGAGGTTTTTAATGTCGGGTGAAACTTGTATTCATATTTGCGATAAATAAACCAATTTTCGTCGATTAATATAGTCCAGATTCATCTGTTGCGTATATGTATGTTGTATATGCATTGTAAATTGGATATAGAACTGGAAAATGATTGAAAAGATATGAGGTTCATTCAGTTTTTATGTAAAATAATCGTAAATTGCAAAAAATAGTTTGATATTTAAAATTTCGAAGCGTGTAGTAAACAATTGAAGTTTCGAAGTTGACGTAGAAAGTGGTAAAGATGCGCGAATACGAAAATCGAAACGAGTGAAATATTTCTTAAAAATAATTTTAAAGTGAAACTTTGTTTATAACAATTGGTTTTTTTTTGTATCCGGGATAAATTTTGAAAGAAAGATGGTTAATTAAATTTTTTTTTAAAGAAAATGTTTGCCCACCAATAAACCTTCCATATATCCTATCAAACTTTTAACCGAATCGTCGTTTCCCCTACACTTCATTAGAACGAAATTTTTAATAAATAGCCAACCTCATTTATTATTGTTTGTTGACTGGTATATATGTTTTTTTAATAGAATTTCTAAAAAAAATAATATATATAAAACACTTTCATGTATTATAGTATTTTATTTTCCTGACTAGTTTCGCACTTTATTTAAATGCATCCTCAAAGGAACATGTCAAAGATTACGGACAAAATTGTAGTTCATATACAGTTCGTAATGTTATATTAATATAATTATTAATCGTATAGTAAAAGATCTTTTAAACATTCAGATAATCGTGATCAAAATACTACAATACATGAAAACGTGTTATATATATTATTTTTTTACAAATCCTATATTCTGAATATATATTTTTTTACTTTAAAACTGACTTCAAATTATTCTACAATATATAAGTATTAAAATATATTTTCTTCGTTGTTTTACTAATACAAATTCTGTTTATTAACTTATCCTAAATGATTTTATATCGCAAACCGCATTAATTTTTATCACCCTATCTCATTGCAGATTTCAAAGCACTTATCCATTTACCACCGGGCGTCACGCAAAAGGACGTCGATCTCTTCAAAGAGACGCGAGTGGCCGCCAACACGACTCTCACCCCGTCAAACCCCGTTATCACCACCACCGCCCCCTCCACCCCTCTCAAATCAACAGTAAACAATGACGCTGTGCCCACGTGCACTCCCAACCTGCTCGTATCACCCTCGCACCAGATGGCTTTCCAATCGCGCAACCCTGCCGCTATCGAGTTCGGCACGTTCGATATCGAAACGTGGTACAGTAGCCCATTTCCGCAAGAGTACGCACGGCTGCCCAAGTTGTTCTTGTGCGAGTTCTGTTTGAAGTATACGAAGAGCAGAGCGGTGCTGGAACGGCACCAGGATAAGTGCACGTGGCGACATCCGCCGGCCACGGAAATATATCGTTGCAATAATCTCAGTGTCTTCGAGGTGAGCTAAATATCCGTTTGGGATATTAATTTTTATATTTGAATCGTGATTGTTTCTATTTGTCAGTGAATTTTACCTATTAATTGCTGCATTTTATTATTATGATTTTTGTTAACCAATTATTTATTATATTGAAAACGTTTCAATATTTCTCTTCTTTCTTCATACTTTCACATTGTTTGACATCTGCAGGTGGACGGAAACGTGAATAAAATATATTGCCAAAACCTCTGTCTGCTGGCAAAACTATTCTTGGACCATAAAACGTTATATTACGACGTGGAACCGTTTTTATTCTACGTACTCACGCAAAACGACAAGAAGGGTTGCCATTTGGTCGGGTACTTTTCTAAGGAGAAACATTGCTCTCAGAAATACAACGTTTCGTGTATTATGACCATGCCTCAGTACCAACGACAAGGTTTCGGCCGATTCCTTATCGAATTCAGTAAGTGAAAAAAAATCCTATCGTAATATAATCATTTTTTTTGTAATTTATATAATCAATTCAAAAAGTTTATTAATAAAATAAGACATATAAATTGCATTTATTGTTCTATACTTTCATGTATATACTACAATTATGATAGGAAATGTTTTATTTTATTTTAGAACTAGTTTATTAATAAAATACCGACGTATAAAGTATATTTTTTCTTTTATACTTCGATTATGATTGGAAATATCATATTTTATTTTAGAAACCATTTATATCTTGCAAAAAAAATTTATTAGCTAAAAGAGTTGAGAGATATTGCAACTTTTGCCTTTTGATTGGAACCACTTGTTATTTTCTCAGGTTATTTGCTCTCTAAAAAAGAGGGCCAACCGGGTACACCGGAGAAGCCCCTTTCAGACTTGGGGCGCGTTTCATATCACGCTTATTGGCGCTCCATTGTATTAGAATACCTCCACAATCACCGAGCGGACATAATAAAGCTTACGGATATTAGTAGGGAAACGGGAATGTATTGTCATGACGTGGCGACCGCTTTAAACCTTTTAAACTTCGTATTACCCGTTAAAGGAGCGGAAGAGAGCAACAAAACCATCTTGGCAGTCGATTGGGATAAAGTAGACGAACATATGGACAAATTGAAAAAGAGCAAAGTGCGAATTTACATCGATGCGGAATGTTTGAGGTAAGTTTATTCGATTCGATAGTGGCGAGAGGATTTTAAAATAAATTATTGACAGATGGACGCCGTTGCTATCATCCGTTCCATTCGGAGAAGAGAAATCTGATGGTGAGAAAGATTCCAGTTTAGCTGAAACCGCTGATATAATAATTCCGATGCCAGAAAAGATTATAATTGAAGCGCAAGGTGTTAAATTGAAACGCGGCAATAGAAAACGTAAAATAAGTACGGCACCTCGCACGCCGAAACCGAAAGTACCAAATGAACCGAAAGTGGAGATTCAAACGACGCCCGTTCTCGATGAATCCGATTTTGAGATAACTAGTTCCGGTCGGAAGAGGTTAAGGCCCAGTAAGTTCAACGAGAAAATTTACAACACTGGCAGAACAGTTGAAACGAACAAAAGGAAACGAACGGAAACTACTACGCAGGCTGTTGAAATGGCAAATGCCAGTGCGATAAATGAAGAAAAATCATCAGCTGTAGTGGAACCTAAAAAGGCTAAATTGGAAAAAATAGAAAAGGTCGTAATTGAAAGCCCGAAGCCAGATAAAGTGTTGATAAACAGCCCGAAGCCACATAAAGTGTTGATAAACAGCCCGAAAGTGGAAAATCCGAAGCCTTTGCCGCCTCGAGAAATCATCGTACCGGAAACACCAAAACAAATTCCCAAAAAATCCGCTACTTCAGTAACGACAACACTACCAGAATCATCAACACCTAAAACTATCAAACTTCCTCAACCAAGCAATAAAGATAATAAAATTTCAAGTTTGAAAGAACCGAAGAAAGAGCTTGTCGTTGAAGCGACCCCTTTGGATAGTCCAACCAACACGAAACGAGCTAAAACAAACAATAACGTTGTCGCGGAACCTGCCCCGAAAGTTGACGATGCTAAATATGCGACAACGCCAAAAATTCGACGAAATGTCACCGAAAAGAAACAGGGCGAGCGCTGGTCTCAACGACGAGTGAATCGCCTTCAAACTGCCGAGAAAGAAAAAGAAAAGGCCGAACGGGAAACGTCGGAACGGTTGGAGAAGGAAAAGGAACATAAACAGGAGGAGCTTCTTAAACAAGCCGCTGAAAAAGATAAAACCAAAGTCGATAAAAACAGCCGAAGTGAACGGCTCAAAGAAAAATCCTCAGAAAAAGTTTGTTCGGAAAAAGCCGCCGCCAAAAAGACAGAAGAAATCGCCAACGACGAAGACAAATCACCGACCTCGATATCTCCAACCTTAAAACCGCGTGGTAAAATAGTAAAGCGCCGCGGTTGGGGAAAATCTCGGCGGCGACTTCTTCCGCAACGGAAACAAATCACTCTACCCGACCTTATCAAGAACTTGTCGCAGAAAGAAGTTGTCAGCGAATCGACCGTTTCCGAGAAATCCGAGGATGAAATAATTGTGTTACCCGCGAAAGTGGCTGCTGAGTCGCTCGCGAAGAAAGAGGACAGTAAGCCTGAATTACGAACGAAAGTAAATAAGAAGGAGGATAAGCTTAAGAAGGCCAAGAGGTTATCGTGTGAAGAGGATAGTTCGGCCGAAGCGGACGATGAAATGGAAAATGACGAGCTGATTGTTAGCGATAAGTCCACGTCGAAATATGGAAAGTATTCCAGCATTGATAAAGATCAGTTGAAAGGGAGCGATGATAAGAGAGTCGAAGAAGAAGAGGTTAATAAACCTGTTGATGAATTGAAGAACGAACAGTTGTCAGCTAAAGATCAACAAACACTAGAAAATACAATCGATGAAAAATCAACAGCTGATTTAAAAGAAAACGTACCAATTCGAAACGAAACCATCAAACAAGATAATATTCTTGAAATCGTTATAGACAATCCAGCGAAATTACCTGAAACGCCAACAGAAACGGCCATTGTAAATAACACTTTATCATCCCCCAGTAAAACTGAGAAAATCGTAGACGTAGTACCACAAGCTGTAATTGAAGATAATCCCACACGAAAAGAATCGCCGGTTCAGCCGTCTGTTATTACCGAACATCCGACCGTTATTGTAAATAACGTCGATCGCGTTGTCGAACTAACGCAAAAAGAGAAAGATATGGCCGCGTCGATGCGGCCGGTGAATATGGACGATGATTTTGCCACGACGTCCGAATCGGAAACGGAAATTGACGGGCATAAGATCAAAAGTATATCGCACAAGGAGATTATGGAGATTACCAAGAAGACGTTAATACCCAGTTTGGATCAAGATATCGAATCTACGAAAGAAGATGCCTCTGTAAAAGAAGATGTTAGTAGCGGCAAGGAAGATATGGGGGAAGTTACGGTTTTAGAATCGGAGAATAAAGAGGATCAATCGAAATTGGATTATAACATGAAAGAACTGATCAAAGAAAATCCTCCAGCGAAAATAGTTGAAGTTGAACCGCAAAAATCACCTAAAACTGAAATATCTATTACTCGAGCAACGGATTCATTACAAACTCAAGATTCGAAGCCAATTATTGAACAAGTGCCTGTAACAATAAAACACACTGAAGATAAAATGGACTTTCGACACGAAGTACCTGATAGAATTATTAAACCGGTCGAATCTCAAAACTTGGTTTCGCATATAGCCGAAGTGCCTGATAAAAAATCGGACGCTTCGATAATTGCATCAAATAAAGCTGATGATGTTGAAGCGAAGAAGTTTTCGGAAGTTGGTAAAACTGTGGAGATAGAAAAGACGGAAGGAAAACCCGCTGTGGTAGTTGAGTCTGTAAAACCTGCATCCGTGCAGGAAGAGGTTAAAGAAAGCGCAAAGAGTGTGGTGAAGAGTAAGCCTGTTGTAATAGAACAAACGCAAGAAGTTAATAAAACCGAGCAAATCAAACCGGTAGTTGTTGAAAAGCCTAAAATCATCGAACCAACAAAAGCCACTGAAACAACAACAAATAGTAGCTCCGCTAGAATACGAGGCACTACCACGACTAACAACAACAAGCCGTCTCAAAACGACGTAACAAAACCATCTGCCGCCACCAAACAATCAGCGCAAGAGAGCTGTTCGAAACACCACACTAGCGCCACCAGTCGCGATCAATCGTCGTCCAAGAAGCTTAGTTCGTCTGCCACGATTCAACAGCAACACATGGACATTGTGGACAAGATGCCGGCGATGATGGCGGCCTCGCCGGCGGTGGATTATGGCGCGATGACGACGGCCGGGCCTCCGCCGCCGCCCCCACCGCCGCCGCCACATACGCCCAACTATCATATGAATATGGCTGCAGCGGCTCAGGCGCAGGTGCGTAGTGGGAATTGTATGATGGGCGTAGACGTGGGCAGGTGTGCGGTTTGTTAGATGATCGGACGTGTAGATGAAATAAGTTCAGATTTATATATTGACAAATAGAAAAAATGCGCGGTTTTCATTAGATCTTGTAAATAGCGAATTCCTCGTCGATTTTTCGTACAATTCAAATTGTTCTTGGCGTTGGAAAAATTAAACGATTGTTTAAAAAAATTTGACCGAATTTTCGAACTTAATTATGAAAGTGCGCAATATGAACTTAATTCATCTGTATGTTTTAAATTTTTAATTGCATGAGATTTATAGAAACATTTCAGTTGTTGGTAGAAATTTTATCAAAAATGCATTTTTTTTTATATTTCACATATTTTTTTTTATAGAAATTTAGTTTTTTTTTGTTGTAGATATGTAAGATACTGAAGTACGTTTTTTAATCGAAAATTTTGATGGATTTTTATAATATTTTAGACAATATATTAGAAGATTGTGTTCATTTTCATAATTATACAAATCCTAGAGGTTGTTATTATTTTCCGCTTGTGCATGTTTTTAACATTCTTACCTTACAGTATTATTTTTTCTGTGTGTAGAATAGAAGTAGAAATATTATTTAAAAAAGTATCGCTGTAATTTTAATCGCTTTATATTTGAGCATATTTTAATTCCATTCCTGTAATAGACGAATTTGTTAAGTTAATAAAAATAAATGTCGACGTAAACATTTTTTATCCCCAGCAAAATTTAACTATTTTTTTTTTGAATTTTAAATAAAAGCAACATTTTTTTCTTACGATAAATCATAGATTCTAAATTAGATTAAATGTTATCTATTTTATCAACACATTTATTCATTCATAAAATCATCCATATTAGAAGTACAACTAAAATAATTAATTTAATTAATCAGGCGTACAGTAACTGGACATGGGCAGCCCAATGGCAGAAGAGTATGACGTACTTCGACCCGAACAAGCGCGACTATGGCGGCTATCACATGGCCTCGCTGCATCCCCACCATTTGTCCAGCCTCACCTGTCCAGATATGATGCAACAACAGCAAATGCAACAAGTACGTCAAATCCTCCCACGTGTAAAAAATATTTTTTATACAATTGAAGTGCGGATGTGGAAGATATAGAAAGACGATGAGGACTCGGGTGGGTAGAAAAAGTCACGAATGAACTTTTTTTAGGTGCAACAACAGCAAGTTGTCCAACAGCAACAGATGCAACAGCAACCAGCGCCAGTTAAGAATAGTACGACGAGTTCATTGAAAGCGCACAGGCATAAAGTGAAGGATAAGGACCGGAGTGGCAGCAATGCCGCTGCAGCTGCCTTGAAGAAGGACGATCGGAGGACGAAATACGAAGATTTACCTGCAGGTGCAAGTGGACAGCAGAACATACAGCAAAATCAGGTGAAAAAAACGAAAGCCACCCAATTTTCCTTGGATCATTATTGAGATTAGAGATTTCCCTTTTTCGGTTTTACACGCTTGTAAAATTAAGGAATGAAGGTATATGCGCATTATAATAATATATATATATATATATATATATTAGGTGCAACCTATTTAACAATAAACCTATTCATCATAATTTTAGCCACAATGCTTCCCATGTTTTTTTTTTTAATAAACAAATGTCTACCAAAAAAGCATAAAATTAAATATACTAGAAAACTTTGAAATAGATAAAATTAAAAATGACGAAAACATTAATTGACCAAATTGACTATTCTTTAAAAAATCCTCTTTAATATTCCCAAATATATATTTTTTACATTACAGTTGCCTCCCGTCCCCCATTCAAGTTATCGCAGTTAATTTTTAAGTTCAGGCGAAGAATGTAAAAATATCGAAATAATACAAGTAATTTTAATATTTTAAAATGATTTTCTTATTTAATTTAATCAAATAAATTGTATTCTAGCCACAAACACTGAAACCCACACCCCCGTCCACCCCATCATCATGTTCCCACCCAACACCCACCTCGACAATCCAACCGCCAGCCACCTCAACCCCTTCAGCCGCTAAACCAGAAAAGAAACCACCAACCAAACCACCACCCCAACAATCACATCAATCCTCTCACAACATCCAACAACAACAACTCTTACATCACCAACAACAACAGCAGCAACAACATTTAGAGCATCCGAACACGACACTATCACCACACCTACAACAACAACATCATATGAAACAACAGCAACATATGGTGGTCGAAGAACTGCAGCAGTGCATGAAAATGCAGACGGACGTGCAGCAGGGCATGGCGGCCGTTGTGGGCGGATCTATGGGCGTGTACACGCCCGATTCAACAACTGGTTCAGTGCACAGGTGAGCGATTTTGCATTATGATATTATAATAAAATAATCGCAGTATTCCGCAAATGTCCACAAAAATTGTAGACAATCCGGACAATTGTAGACGAACAGTTTCTTTTAAATTCTTGCTAACGTTTCGATATATTTCTCAATATCTTCATCAGAGCTAAAGTATTTATTGGATTAACATATAAGAACATATGTTAACATTTAATTATTCACATACCTCAAATTCATTGATCTAAGAAAATGTCGTAATATTTATTAAATATTTAAAAGAAACTTTTTATGAGCGAGTTGCTTAACTAACTAGTTACTGATGTGACTAAAACTTCGCCTTTAAAAGCAATTTTAATTTTACGTTTGTTTCGACGTTCATCGTTCAGTATGCATTATGGCGCGGGTGGGCCGAGCTCCTGCGAAATGGAAATGAACCAGCTGGGCATCGAATCGCCCGCGTCGATATCCAGCAACGATATGGCGAGTGGCGCAGGTAACGCGGGCGACACGCGCCCCCCCAGCGTCGTCCAGCAAACGTCCAACAGCTACGACTGCGCCGTTCAACATAATTTGCAACAGCAACAACAACAGCAGCAGCAGCAGCAGCAACAGCAAGTGGCCAGTCCAAATATGCACATGCAGAGTGCCGCCAGCGGCAGTGGCAGTGGCGGCGGCGGCGGTAGTAAACGTCAGGGTGGCGGAAGTCAGCCAAGAGGAAATAGGTTAGATATTATGTTAGAATTATTCGATTTTGTGATAGTAGGATAGTTTGTGACAGTAAATGTGGGAAATATCTGTAAATGTAAGAAATATATAATATCTGGAAATATTAGTAAATAAAATGAATAACCGTAAATATTGGCCAACACAAAAAGTATCATTAAATATGGAAATACGAGTAAATATCAGTAAATCCGAGACTTTTATTATCAGCAAATATAAGAAAATATTGGAAAAAGCGTGGAGTATTTTAAAACTGGAAATATGATGCATTTTTTTTGCAATAGTCGGTCAACAGGCATTAAGCAAAGGACATTTGGACAAGTTAAACATATTTCTTTGAATCGTTTTCGTCTTGAATACGATCCAGAATAAAAATATTAATAGAATTTTATATATCTGAATAATAAATTAAATAGTATAGAATATCACCCGAATACCGTAACTTAAAGCATTAAATAGCTAGATGCGCATTTCGAAGGATTTGCACATCTTTAGTAGCACAAGATAAAAACGAAATGTCACTAATTTACCTTATTTCAGATTAAATCGAAAGGATAAAAGTGCTCTAGCCGAGCATATACATTTTGATCATTCAGGTCAACTTATTGTGAAATTAGTTCACTTAAATTGTTTAAATGTATTTTGAATTATTCCGAGTTAAATGCTAATGAAAGTATATACATGCATAAATCAAAATCAAATTTTATGAATTTAGACCCACGCCCAATTTTATTAAACCAATATTCATTGTTGTTACTTTCGTTAATTGTTAATTTGTATTGTTTAAAAGATTTATATGTAATTTTTTGAAATACTTCTGTCATGTTGACTTCTTTATTTAATTGTATAGCAACAATCACGATTAGTGACAAGCAGGTATTTTATTTTGTTTTCATCTTGTGTTAATTCTATATATTTTCTTCGAGTTACGGTATTTGGGTGATACTCTATACAATTATTTAACACCGTAGTGATCATTTTAAAGTAGGTCTAGTAAGCAGCAGCAGCAACAACAGTCGACGATGCGTGCAACGCCACCGCAACAACAACAACACGCGGCAACGTTGCACCAACAACAACAGCAGATGCATCTGATGCAGGCAAGTTCCAATACGCAGTCGCATCAACAGCAACACATGCAACACGGGCAGATGCAAGCTCACCTACAAGTAAATAATTTTAATTTTACGAAATTAGACAAACATTTTTGTTTAGAGGAGATTAGACTAATTGGTCATCGTGTAAATGTATAATTGGGTTTTATTTACGGTGTTTGTGAATTTCTAGTTATTCGAGCAAATTTAATACCTGACTCTTTGAACAAACATGTAAAATTGTAAAATTATGGTGAGATTCTAAAGTATGGTTAGCAAAGTTCGAATTCGTTTATTTTTTTATTTTCTAACTATTAACATATAGTATAGAATATCACCCAAATATCACCAAACTTAGAGGGATGGAGAAGGTTCTGTGAATCAAGGATTTGTTATATAAAACATTGTTCATTTATATGGAATATCACAACATAACGGCAAAATCTATAACCTATTAAAGATAATTTTACTAATTAAAAAAAACTCCTTCAATTTTCCATTGTTTTCTTGCAGCATCAGATGGCCGCCGCCAGTATGGCCGCGCAAGCGGCGCAATACACCCACCACAACTCAACGGCAGCAGCGCCCAGTCATCTATCCCCCCACCACACCGCCCATCTCACCGCTCATCACGCGCACCATTCTGGTCTTCCGCTGCAACATCACATGGCCCAACAGCAACAACAACAGCATCAGCAGCAACAGCAGCACCAAACGGCCCATGCGCACCATCAACACCAACCACCACCGCCCAGTCCCAGTCCACACTCTCACCACCACCAATCGGTGATCACGTCTCAGGTGAGCGGCGGCGGTGGATATAATGGTGGGGGATACGCGGCCGCCGCCGCCTCTGTTATCCAGCAGCGCATGCAGCAGGGCATGGTGCACGGTGCAAGTGGGGGTAGTCCAGCTGCTGGTGGCAGCAGTTGCGCTGTGAGCACAAACTTTTACATGCCATCCGCTTCGACAACGCCCACGAACAATCAGCACACATCGCCCATTCAGCCGCCATCGTCCGCCACGCCGTCACCGCTACCGTCGCACAATCCACCGACGCCCAGTCCGACGCCCTCGCTCACCGGCAGCACGAACAGCAATCCGCCGCCGTCAACGCCACAATCGGCCGGTGCCGCAATCAACAATAGCAACGGTAATAATGGCAGCTGCTCGTTGGCCAAGCTGCAGCAGCTTACCAACGGGCTGGAGTCGATGTCGGCGCCCAGTCCATGCCACGGTGGTGGGCCGGCGATGGCGATCACACCGCCGCCGCCGCCACAGGGCGGTGGTGGGTCGCCGATGATGTTGCAACAGGGTGTTGGTGGTAGGACGGTGGGCGTGGCCACGCCGCCCGGGTACGCCGTCAAGTACGCGGGATATGGGAACCAGTTGGCGGTGACCACTGTGGCCGGTGGCGTGGGTGTTGGCCCTATTACGCCGCCGATCATCGGACAGAACTTGGGTGAGTTTAGAAGTAATTGCGGGTGCATTGAGATAGAAACAAATTTCGTTTGGATGTGGTGCGTATGTACCATCGATGTAAAAAGCTATTGTTCTTGTCAATATAGATTGAAATCTTGTAGATTGGATTACTTATTTATTTTTACTAATTATATATTTATAAAAACTGTTATAAAATAACAAATATTCGAATCTAATTTATAATAGACCATCCCTCAGGCAGCTTCTCGTTGGTACGAGAGGGCGTGGTAACAGTTTTGTTTTAAATTTTTATTTACAAAATCATTTAAGTAAGTTTCTACGCAGATTTGCTTGGATTTTTAAATGTAAAATATATCTGTTAAGAACAAAAATAATCAATTATCTCTTATGAACCACAACTACAAATTATGCAAGCAAAATCATAAATGGCGGTTTCTAATATGAACCAAGTGACGTGACAAAATAATAATGAATATTATTTTATAAATAAATAAATAAATAAAAACTGAATAATGAAATAATGCGCGTTGTAAAATATCAATAATTCTATATAAAAAAATTACTATCGGCAAAATTAATCTTATTTATTATTAATCTTTAAGAAATTACTCTTGCTTTGAAATATTCTTTATTTTCGGTAGCTGTATATTTGCTTCGCAAAATTTAAATATCTTTAAAATTTACAATGCTCCAATATTCAACCGTATTATCGTTAGGTCGACAATCAGCCCGCTCTTCTGCAAACCACCAGCAACCACCACCCAACTCGAATTCACCGAGCATCATGCAACAACCGACCGTCCAGCAACAACAACAGCACATGCAGGCACAACAACACCAGCAGCAACAACAGGCGAGGGTCAGCCCGAACATGTCCGCGGCGCCCAGTGTGGCGGCGGCGTCTGTGCTACCTCCACACGCCGCCACCGCCGCTGCGGCACTCAACGCCAATCAGCTGATGGTACAACAGTACAATCATCTGAACGGGTACAGGATGCCCCCGTCCGTTGGGGCCGCCGCTGGACACCACCATGGACAGGTACACATTTTTGAATATTTTACTCGATGAAAACGGATATGAAAATTTCAATTGTAGAAGGATGTCGTTTCTAGGAAATGTCAAAGGTTTGATTGAATTGAATGAAAATAACCTGATATTTGTGAAATATCTGGTTCTGGTTGTATTTTTATTCAAGTTTTTTAAGTATTTTCAGTTTTCTACAAGCTTTTGAATGCGCCTTCACATGATGTAGAAATATATACATGTTTACACAAAAGTAAATTAAATACGGGAGGAATTAAAATATACAAAACATTTGATAGAATAAAGGTGGGCGCTATGGGGTTGAAGTTATATATATATATATATATATATATCAAAATATGGCAAGACAAATAAATCAATTTACATGTATTTTTCTATGTAGATACAAAATGTGACTTAGAATACTTTTAGAATACTCACGTATGTTTATGCGGCACTTTTATTATATGACAAACACGTACGCCTATTGAAACTAGATTTCAAGGAGCATTTAGCATACAATTAGTGGGCGAGTGGTTGATTTATTTTTGTATCGACTTCGAAACAAATCTATTCCAGCAAACGGCCGCTGGCCAATACTCATTCACGACGAACTCGATGATCAATGCGGCCGCAGCGGCCGCGGCCATGATGAATATGAACCATCACCATCACGCGCACAGCACGGCGGTTGTTGGCGTCGGTCAGCCACCCTACCATCCGCACGCGCACGCCCATCACGGCGTGACCGCCGCGCAACACGCGGACGCCGCCGGCAGTATGGCGGCGGCGGCGGCCGCCGTTCAACTGCAACGGGCCCAACAACAGTACGGTGCGGCGGCCGCAGCGGCCGGTGCTTACGGGGCGGCCTACGGGAGTCTCATGCAGCCATTGGGCGGGGGCGGCGGTGCGGGTAATGGGGGTGCGGGCGCAAATGGTGCTGGGATCGGTATGGGCGGTGGCAGGCGATAGGTGAATGGGGGAAATGGGCAGCGAGGACGTTGTGGTGAGTTTTTTTTGCTTGCCAAATTTAATGAAAATATGCACACAAAAAAAAATACTTTTGTTTCCCGAAAATAGTAAATGTTCACCATTTTTTTTTGGTTTGCTCTTTTTAAAATTAGTGTATAATCACTTTTATTTTAATTACTAAAGATTTTTTAAATTTATAAACTTGTCAAAATAAACGAATTTTGGTACAATATAGAAAATATTTTGTATAGTTCTCCTGATGATTAATTAATTTTATTTAAATTCCGAACGATTTTTTATTAACAATATTGAGTACAATAAATGAAATCTTTATAATAATTTTTGTTGAATTATCTTTCAGTAATGAAAGAATCGTCTGAATCAGTATCGAATACGACCAGTAAGAAGAGTTACATTGTAAGATTTTGCGGAAAATCCGTTTCAGTAAGCGCAGATCAGTATTTTAAATATTTCGACATTACTTCGACTCGTTAAAATGAAGCAAATTTGACTCATACATAATGTATATAAGAAAGGAAGAATTTTTAAATTTTTACTATTACATTAATTATTATTCCGTTTTTAAATATGGCAACGGATGTTTATTTTTCACGCAAAGATATTACTTTCACATTTATTAAACGATATGGAAGATTGGATTTTTTTTTAAAATAATGATGAAATAATAACAGACATTATTGTTAAGTTTTATTATAATACTGTAATTTTTGAACATTATAAGCAAATGTCTATTATTTAATTTTCCACAAAACTACGAGGCTGTGCTCACTTTTTATCGATGTTAAAACGTTGCTTCCCATTTTTTTTTGTATTATTATTATAAACAAAAGATCTGCCTAATTTAGCTAACCCTATTACAATTAAGTTTACAAGTCAGCGCATACTATATATATTTTTTTATTCCTAAGAAAATGGAATTGTATCGTATTAATGCACTTATTCAATCGATGCGTTGTTTATTTATTACCGTTTCTATTGTACATAAGAAATATTTGTAAATCTACCTTAGCGAAATCAGAATAATTAATTAAGAAATTGGGACAAGGTACTAAGTTAACTGTAATTAAAGTAATATTCAACAAGAGTGCAAAATCTCGGAACATACATAATTAATTGATACCTTTCGAAAAGGCTTTACTTGTAAATAATTTATTAAATCTGAATTTAGGGATTTGAATATTATTCGACTCTACGATAGCTATACCAGTTAATAATTGATCTTATTACACAAAATAATTTCTACTTAAGTTTTTTTTAAATAATATATATATATATTACTGGCACTGTGATTAGACTTGTTAGTTGTTTCTATTTCGCTTAGAAATAAATAGATATTTATCCGAATCTATTAAATAGTTTACGTTTTAAAATATAATTTTTCAATGTACAATATGCAAGATAAAAAACGCGTGTATATAAATATATTTTTAATATGCATTCGCCAATTTTTTTTTATATCGAACGAAGATCACACACTGTAGATTTGACTTCGAAAATACTCTGTTTTTTTTTTGTGTAATTTTGCATTGATTGTGGAAGAAATACAACGCAAAACTTGCAAAAATATTTTATTATTTTTAATTCTGAAATAGTTTGTAAACTAATTTGATCATAGTTGGACGACTATAAAACACCATGAAAGCAATACATAACCTAAATGCAATGTAACCATAACCAATGAAATGTATACTGACATTGCCTAAACTGGAACATAACCAACAAAATCATTTCCACTCTTCTCCATCATCGTAAAAAGGTAAATAATGATGTTTGGACGGATTCCCTAAATTGCCATGTTCTCTGAGTGGTTCCGCTACCACATTTCGACGCATCTGATCCTTGCACGCGATCATATGTTCCACAAAACTGTCCCGAACCAGGAAACAATGCAGCGCATTGTACGGGCACTTATAATGGTCGGGGTAATTCGCTGCGCAACGAACGATGTGCCTTTGTAAACGATCATCGGTGAGAATATGTTCGGGATTAAATGGACATTTTACCAGCTGCGGTATTTTCTTCAATGGCCTGTAAATAAAAGAACGCTTTGTTGTGGTTTTTATAATCGGGCAAGTTCGTTTTGATTTTTTTCTATAATAAATACCGAGTCGTTGGTATAAAAATGATTCTAGTTTTATACGTACATGATATGTCGATAATTAATTAAGATTTTTATTTTTGAATTTTGTATAACACTTAAGAAATTGTACTTAGTACGGATATTATTTTGTAGTAGTTCAAATGGCATGTTATACTATTGGAAATACTTATTTTATTAAGTGACACAGAAGTTGCCTATATACTATTAAACCTTCGCAATTTTCAAAGTAATATCATTTCGAAAATTTAACTAGATTTAAAAATTGAATAAATCATTTTGTATTCGATTTTGAAGGATTCAAGGATGTTAGAAGCGTAGAAAATGATTAAAAATATTCCTTGCGTGACTTTTCAAAAGAACTACATATTAACAATGAATACTAACTATAAAGATAGTTAGATTAATTATTAAATATTAAAATTAGATATTAGCTAATTCTATATGAAATCGTATTTTTGGGGGGGAAATTGAAACGCGTACAAATGAAATGTTTCTTTACTATTCGTACAAAAAATTTGTAAATCGTTTATTTAGCTTAAAACATTATTTTTAAATACTATGGAACGGGAAAAATCATTGCAAATTGCGTTAAAAAAATGTTTGACAAAAAATTATTCCTGCATACTGTAATAAAAAAAAAAGTTTTATATTGCGGCTAAATAAGTTTTTTCCACTAGGTATTAGAATTGTATGGACCTGTAGCCAAGCATATCACCATCAACCAGTAAAATAACAACAGGAAGTTGGATTTCCGTAGGATTAGATACGAACTTAGAACGCAGTTTCTCAATTCAACAATTAGTCGGTAAAATGTAATATATTTCGTACATCACAAAAAAAATTAAAATCAATTATCAAATATCCGACGAATAACCGGATTATAATAGCGATTTATTTTGAGGCCTCGGCAAACTCATTTTGACAAAAAAAAATTTATATTAGACAAACTGCGTTTTATATTCGCTTTGGTCGGGCTAACTGAAAAAGCGGTACCAGTAGAAAATGGTCAATGCAGTTGGGTACTGAACTGGTGCCATTATTAGAACGACGCGCAACAATTGAACGGTAATTTTCTGCGTAAAGTGCAATCAAATTCAATTGAATTGCGGGCGGAAGACATTGATGGAATGGAAATTCCACCTCGGTAATAGTAATTGTTTATAGAATCCGAAGTCGAAAACTAAATAGCGATTAGTATTACAGCTCAGTGTGAGTGATGTGGGAAGTAGTGCCAAGTAGTTAGTGCCAAGTAGTTAGTGCCGTATGTAATACGCGGGGCTAATTTGGAATTTTAGTTTTTGAAAATTGAATTGAAGATTGAAAATTCTTATTAAAATGTAAATGATATGATTTTTATTATTGATCGAAAATTTGCGAAGCTAGTTTTATGGCAGCGGGTGGTTTTTTTTTTATGTAAGTGTTGCACACACAATTTTCTCAATAACAGTGAAGAAAGCGATTGAAACTAACAAAATTTTGAATTTTGATTGAATTTGCTGATATTGTAGATGTGAATATTATGCTAACTAAAAATACGCAATGTGAAAAGAAAAATAATTTATCTTTCTTAAATGCGTAATTTTTGATTTTACCAAATTATATCTTAAATGTTTCCGGTCATTTTTTTAATTTGACCCGAAGTGGTTCGAAAATTGTTACGAGCCGGTAATTTTCGGTCGAATCGGAATCAGTAAAATAGAGTTTTAAGACGATTTATGACCCTTGTAAAAATATCAATTATTTGCAGATTTTTGTCAAAATTTAAAAAGTTTCCTAAACAACGTGAAATGACTATAAATCGTCCTAGAAACAAATTTTAGTAATTTCCGCTTCAATCATACACTTCATTTTGTTCAAAATTTAAGTGTATTTGCTAAATTGGTCGGAAATTGAAAAATAAGAATGACTATTTTCGTCTACATTCATATAGACTTTTATATCTTAGTCAAAGGCTTAGCGGCCATGTACAATCGAGTCAAAGAAATAGTCAATAATTGTGAATTAAAGTGTCTGACTTAAAATTATTCTAGGCGAGACCTGGCGATATATATATATATATAATTTATATTTACATACATTTCTTATATTTTAATTTTCTTAAATATATTATTTTGATTTTTGTCAAATATTTTATAGCAAATTATGTTGGATTTATGAATTACAAAATAAATACACAATAGCGTCCTCAAACAATCGGTCAATAATTGTATTTTATTTTTTCAGTTTTTAAACTATGCATTTATGTCTGATTTGCCATATTCTTGGCAGTAGGTGTACTAGTGTATAGATAATATTCTGATAATAAAATCGCGTTTCTTGATAACGAATACTCCACTAGAGCGAGAACGTTGTCAGAAAACGGCGAAAGTCTCGCTTCAACCAACGCAATCAACTTTTTCGAGTTTATATTTTTCACTTCAACTTACCGTTCAGGGTGCCATTGAAACTGCCCATATAAAATAGCATGTGCAAAGATGGGATTGCATTCACGTAACCATGTAGTTAGAGTTGAATTTCTCGCCGCGTTCGTCGAGAATAAATAGTGTGTAATCTGTGTGTGTGTTTATCGTCGTTGTCGCACACACATCTAATATTAAAATATGTAGAGGGCGATACCAACACGATTAGTAACTGTAAATTAATACGCGATGTTAATTGCGTGTTCAATTTCAAAGGCAGCATTTAGAAACATTTTTATATGGACTGTCCGTGCTGAGATTATAAATTTTTATTAAGCATGAAAAAATGAACAAGAACAGAGGTACATACCTGTCGATTTCCATCAAAATTATCGAAAAATTATCGAAAAAGAACAAAAGTCGATTTTCATCAAAATTATAGAAAAAATATCGAAAAATTGTCGAAAAATTATCGAAAAATTATCAAAATATAGTCATTTTGCATTGTTTTGGGCACTTGTGAAACTTTCACCAAAATCGCCAAAAAATCGAAATATTTCAAAGGTATATATACACCGTTTTTTTCACTTTTTCGACGATAATTCAACTTTTTCCGTTTGAACCGGAAATCAGTAAAATAGAGTTTTAAGACGATTTATAGTAATTTTGCATTGTTTTGGGCACTTGTGAAACTTTCACCAAAATCGCCAAAAAATCGAAATATTTCAAAGGTATATATATATACACCGTTTTTTTCACTTTTTCGACGATAATTCAACTTTTTCCGTTTGAACCGGAAATCAGTAAAATAGAGTTTTAAGACGATTTATAGTCATTTTGCATTGTTTTGGGCACTTGTGAAACTTTCACCAAAATCGCCAAAAAATCGAAATATTTCAAAGGTATATATACACCGTTTTTTTCACTTTTTCGACGATAATTCAACTTTTTCCGTTTGAACCGGAAATCAGTAAAATAGAGTTTTAAGACGATTTATAGTCATTTTGCATTGTTTTGGGCACTTGTTAAACTTTGACCAAAATCGCCAAAAAATCGAAATATTTCAAAGGTATATATACACCGTTTTTTTTCACTTTTTCGACGATAATTCAACTTTTTCCGTTTGAACCGGAAATCAGTAAAATAGAGTTTTAAGACGATTTATAGTCATTTTGCATTGTTTTGGGCACTTGTTAAACTTTGACCAAAATCGCCAAAAAATCGAAATATTTCAAAGGTATATATACACCGTTTTTTTCACTTTTTCGACGATAATTCAACTTTTTCCGTTTGAACCGGAAATCAGTAAAATAGAGTTTTAAGACGATTTATAGTCATTTTGCATTGTTTTGGGCACTTGTGAAACTTTGACCAAAATCGCCAAAAAATCGAAATATTTCAAAGGTATATATACACCGTTTTTTCACTTTTTCGACGATAATTCAACTTTTTCCGTTTGAACCGGAAATCAGTAAAATAGAGTTTTAAGACGATTTATAGTCATTTTGCATTGTTTTGGGCACTTGTGAAACTTTCACCAAAATCGCCAAAAAATCGAAATATTTCAAAGGTTATATACACCGTTTTTTTCACTTTTTCGACGATAATTCAACTTTTTCCGTTTGAACCGGAAATCAGTAAAATAGAGTTTTAAGACGATTTATAGTCATTTTGCATTGTTTTGGGCACTTGTTAAACTTTGACCAAAATCGCCAAAAAATCGAAATATTTCAAAGGTATATATACACCGTTTTTTTCACTTTTTCGACGATAATTCAACTTTTTCCGTTTGAACCGGAAATCAGTAAAATAGAGTTTTAAGACGATTTATAGTCATTTTGCATTGTTTTGGGCACTTGTGAAACTTTGACCAAAATCGCCAAAAAATCGAAATATTTCAAAGGTATATATACACCGTTTTTTCACTTTTTCGACGATAATTCAACTTTTTCCGTTTGAACCGGAAATCAGTAAAATAGAGTTTTAAGACGATTTATAGTCATTTTGCATTGTTTTGGGCACTTGTTAAACTTTGACCAAAATCGCCAAAAAATCGAAATATTTCAAAGGTATATATACACCGTTTTTTTCACTTTTTCGACGATAATTCAACTTTTTCCGTTTGAACCGGAAATCAGTAAAATAGAGTTTTAAGACGATTTATAGTCATTTTGCATTGTTTTGGGCACTTGTGAAACTTTGACCAAAATCGCCAAAAAATCGAAATATTTCAAAGGTATATATACACCGTTTTTTTCACTTTTTCGACGATAATTCAACTTTTTCCGTTTGAACCGGAAATCAGTAAAATAGAGTTTTAAGACGATTTATAGTCATTTTGCATTGTTTTGGGCACTTGTTAAACTTTGACCAAAATCGCCAAAAAATCGAAATATTTCAAAGGTATATATACACCGTTTTTTCACTTTTTCGACGATAATTCAACTTTTTCCGTTTGAACCGGAAATCAGTAAAATAGAGTTTTAAGACGATTTATAGTCATTTTGCATTGTTTTGGGCACTTGTGAAACTTTGACCAAAATCGCCAAAAAATCGAAATATTTCAAAGGTATATATATATACACCGTTTTTTTCACTTTTTCGACGATAATTCAACTTTTTCCGTTTGAACCGGAAATCAGTAAAATAGAGTTTTAAGACGATTTATAGTCATTTTGCATTGTTTTGGGCACTTGTGAAACTTTGACCAAAATCGCCAAAAAATCGAAATATTTCAAAGGTATATATACACCGTTTTTTCACTTTTTCGACGATAATTCAACTTTTTCCGTTTGAACCGGAAATCAGTAAAATAGAGTTTTAAGACGATTTATAGTCATTTTGCATTGTTTTGGGCACTTGTGAAACTTTGACCAAAATCGCCAAAAAATCGAAATATTTCAAAGGTATATATACACCGTTTTTTTCACTTTTTCGACGATAATTCAACTTTTTCCGTTTGAACCGGAAATCAGTAAAATAGAGTTTTAAGACGATTTATAGTCATTTTGCATTGTTTTGGGCACTTGTTAAACTTTGACCAAAATCGCCAAAAAATCGAAATATTTCAAAGGTTATATACACCGTTTTTTCACTTTTTCGACGATAATTCAACTTTTTCCGTTTGAACCGGAAATCAGTAAAATAGAGTTTTAAGACGATTTATAGTCATTTTGCATTGTTTTGGGCACTTGTTAAACTTTCACCAAAATCGCCAAAAAATCGAAATATTTCAAAGGTATATATATATACACCGTTTTTTCACTTTTTCGACGATAATTCAATTTTTTCCGTTTGAACCGGAAATCAGTAAAATAGAGTTTTAAGACGATTTATAGTCATTTTGCATTGTTTTGGGCACTTGTTAAACTTTCACCAAAATCGCCAAAAAATCGAAATATTTCAAAGGTATATATATATACACCGTTTTTTCACTTTTTCGACGATAATTCAACTTTTCCCGTTTGAACCGGAAATCAGTAAAATAGAGTTTTAAGACGATTTATAGTCATTTTGCATTGTTTTGGGCACTTGTTAAACTTTCACCAAAATCGCCAAAAAATCGAAATATTTCAAAGGTATATATATATACACCGTTTTTTCACTTTTTCGACGATAATTCAACTTTTTCCGTTTGAACCGGAAATCAGTAAAAGAGAGTTTTAAGACGATTTATAGTCATTTTGCATTGTTTTGGGCACTTGTGAAACTTTGACCAAAATCGCCAAAAAATCCAAATATTTCAAAGGTATATATATATACACCGTTTTTTCACTTTTTCGACGATAATTCAACTTTTTCCGTTTGAACCGGAAATCAGTAAAATAGAGTTTTAAGACGATTTATATTCATTTTGCATTGTTTTGGGCACTTGTTAAACTTTGACCAAAATCGCCAAAAAATCCAAATATTTCAAAGGTATATATACACCGTTTTTTCACTTTTTCGACGATAATTCAACTTTTTCCGTTTGAACCGGAAATCAGTAAAATAGAGTTTTAAGACGATTTATATTCATTTTGCATTGTTTTGGGCACTTGTTAAACTTTGACCAAAATCGCCAAAAAATCCAAATATTTCAAAGGTATATATACACCGTTTTTTTCACTTTTTCGACGATAATTCAACTTTTTCCGTTTGAACCGGAAATCAGTAAAATAGAGTTTTAAGACGATTTATAGTCATTTTGCATTGTTTTGGGCACTTGTGAAACTTTGACCAAAATCGCCAAAAAATCGAAATATTTCAAAGGTATATATATATACACCGTTTTTTCACTTTTTCGACGATAATTCAACTTTTTCCGTTTGAAACGGAAATCAGTAAAATAGAGTTTTAAGACGATTTATAGTCATTTTGCATTGTTTTGGGCACTTGTTAAACTTTCACCAAAATCGCCAAAAAATCGAAATATTTCAAAGGTATATATATATACACCGTTTTTTCACTTTTTCGACGATAATTCAACTTTTTCCGTTTGAACCGGACATCAGTAAAATAGAGTTTTAAGACGATTTATTGTCATTTTGCATTGTTTTGGGCACTTGTTAAACTTTCACCAAAATCGCCAAAAAATCGAAATATTTCAAAGGTATATATATATACACCGTTTTTTCACTTTTTCGACGATAATTCAACTTTTTCCGTTTGAACCGGAAATCAGTAAAAGAGAGTTTTAAGACGATTTATAGTCATTTTGCATTGTTTTGGGCACTTGTGAAACTTTGACCAAAATCGCCAAAAAATCGAAATATTTCAAAGGTATATATACACCGTTTTTTCACTTTTTCGACGATAATTCAACTTTTTCCGTTTGAACCGGAAATCAGTAAAATAGAGTTTTAAGACGATTTATATTCATTTTGCATTGTTTTGGGCACTTGTTAAACTTTCACCAAAATCGCCAAAAATCGAAATATTTCAAAGGTATATATACACCGTTTTTTCACTTTTTCGACGATAATTCAACTTTTTCCGTTTGAACCGGAAATCAGTAAAATAGAGTTTTAAGACGATTTATAGTCATTTTGCATTGTTTTGGGCACTTGTTAAACTTTCACCAAAATCGCCAAAAAATCGAAATATTTCAAAGGTATATATATATACACCGTTTTTTCACTTTTTCGACGATAATTCAACTTTTTCCGTTTGAACCGGAAATCAGTAAAATAGAGTTTTAAGACGATTTATAGTCATTTTGCATTGTTTTGGGCACTTGTTAAACTTTCACCAAAATCGCCAAAAAATCGAAATATTTCAAAGGTATATATATATACACCGTTTTTTCACTTTTTCGACGATAATTCAACTTTTTCCGTTTGAACCGGAAATCAGTAAAATAGAGTTTTAAGACGATTTATAGTCATTTTGCATTGTTTTGGGCACTTGTGAAACTTTGACAAAAATCGCCAAAAAATCGAAATATTTCAAAGGTATATATATATACACCGTTTTTTCACTTTTTCGACGATAATTCAACTTTTTCCGTTTGAACCGGAAATCAGTAAAATAGAGTTTTAAGACGATTTATAGTCATTTTGCATTGTTTTGGGCACTTGTTAAACTTTCACCAAAATCGCCAAAAAATCGAAATATTTCAAAGGTATATATATATACACCGTTTTTTCACTTTTTCGACGATAATTCAACTTTTTCCGTTTGAACCGGACATCAGTAAAATAGAGTTTTAAGACGATTTATTGTCATTTTGCATTGTTTTGGGCACTTGTTAAACTTTCACCAAAATCGCCAAAAAATCGAAATATTTCAAAGGTATATATATATACACCGTTTTTTCACTTTTTCGACGATAATTCAACTTTTTCCGTTTGAACCGGAAATCAGTAAAAGAGAGTTTTAAGACGATTTATAGTCATTTTGCATTGTTTTGGGCACTTGTGAAACTTTGACCAAAATCGCCAAAAAATCGAAATATTTCAAAGGTATATATACACCGTTTTTTCACTTTTTCGACGATAATTCAACTTTTTCCGTTTGAACCGGAAATCAGTAAAATAGAGTTTTAAGACGATTTATATTCATTTTGCATTGTTTTGGGCACTTGTTAAACTTTCACCAAAATCGCCAAAAATCGAAATATTTCAAAGGTATATATACACCGTTTTTTCACTTTTTCGACGATAATTCAACTTTTTCCGTTTGAACCGGAAATCAGTAAAATAGAGTTTTAAGACGATTTATAGTCATTTTGCATTGTTTTGGGCACTTGTTAAACTTTCACCAAAATCGCCAAAAAATCGAAATATTTCAAAGGTATATATATATACACCGTTTTTTCACTTTTTCGACGATAATTCAACTTTTTCCGTTTGAACCGGAAATCAGTAAAATAGAGTTTTAAGACGATTTATAGTCATTTTGCATTGTTTTGGGCACTTGTTAAACTTTCACCAAAATCGCCAAAAAATCGAAATATTTCAAAGGTATATATATATACACCGTTTTTTCACTTTTTCGACGATAATTCAACTTTTTCCGTTTGAACCGGAAATCAGTAAAATAGAGTTTTAAGACGATTTATAGTCATTTTGCATTGTTTTGGGCACTTGTGAAACTTTGACAAAAATCGCCAAAAAATCGAAATATTTCAAAGGTATATATACACCGTTTTTTCACTTTTTCGACGATAATTCAACTTTTTCCGTTTGAACCGGAAATCAGTAAAATAGAGTTTTAAGACGATTTATATTCATTTTGCATTGTTTTGGGCACTTGTTAAACTTTGACCAAAATCGCCAAAAAATCGAAATATTTCAAAGGTATATATACACCGTTTTTTCACTTTTTCGACGATAATTCAACTTTTTCCGTTTGAACCGGAAATCAGTAAAATAGAGTTTTAAGACGATTTATAGTCATTTTGCATTGTTTTGGGCACTTGTGAAACTTTGACCAAAATCGCCATAAAATCGAAATATTTCAAAGGTATATATACACCGTTTTTTTCACTTTTTCGACGATAATTCAACTTTTTCCGTTTGAACCGGAAATCAGTAAAATAGAGTTTTAAGACGATTTATAGTCATTTTGCATTGTTTTGGGCACTTGTTAAACTTTGACCAAAATCGCCAAAAAATCGAAATATTTCAAAGGTATATATACACCGTTTTTTCACTTTTTCGACGATAATTCAACTTTTTCCGTTTGAACCGGAAATCAGTAAAATAGAGTTTTAAGACGATTTATAGTCATTTTGCATTGTTTTGGGCACTTGTTAAACTTTGACCAAAATCGCCAAAAAATCGAAATATTTCGAAGGTATATATACACCGTTTTTTCACTTTTTCGACGATAATTCAACTTTTTCCGTTTGAACCGGAAATCAGTAAAATAGAGTTTTAAGACGATTTATAGTCATTTTGCATTGTTTTGGGCACTTGTTAAACTTTGACCAAAATCGCCAAAAAATCGAAATATTTCAAAGGTATATATACACCGTTTTTTCACTTTTTCGACGATAATTCAACTTTTTCCGTTTGAACCGGAAATCAGTAAAATAGAGTTTTAAGACGATTTATAGTCATTTTGCATTGTTTTGGGCACTTGTTAAACATTGATCAAAATCGCCAAAAAATCGAAATATTTCAAAGGTATATATACACCGTTTTTTTCACTTTTTCGACGATAATTCAACTTTTTCCGTTTGAACCGGAAATCAGTAAAATAGAGTTTTAAGACGATTTATAGTCATTTTGCATTGTTTTGGCACTTGTTAAACTTTGACCAAAATCGCCAAAAAATCGAAATATTTCAAAGGTATATATACACCGTTTTTTCACCTTTTCGACGATAATTCAACTTTTTCCGTTTGAACCGGAAATCAGTAAAATAGAGTTTTAAGACGATTTATAGTCATTTTGCATTGTTTTGGGCACTTGTTAAACTTTCACCAAAATCGCCAAAAAATCGAAATATTTCAAAGGTATATATATATACACCGTTTTTTCACTTTTTCGACGATAATTCAACTTTTTCCGTTTGAACCGGAAATCAGTAAAATAGAGTTTTAAGACGATTTATAGTCATTTTGCATTGTTTTGGGCACTTGTTAAACTTTCACCAAAATCGCCAAAAAATCGAAATATTTCAAAGGTATATATATATACACCGTTTTTTCACTTTTTCGACGATAATTCAACTTTTTCCGTTTGAACCGGAAATCAGTAAAATAGAGTTTTAAGACGATTTATAGTCATTTTGCATTGTTTTGGGCACTTGTTAAACTTTCACCAAAATCGCCAAAAAATCGAAATATTTCAAAGGTATATATACACCGTTTTTTCACTTTTTCGACGATAATTCAACTTTTTCCGTTTGAACCGGAAATCAGTAAAATAGAGTTTTAAGACGATTTATAGTCATTTTGCATTGTTTTGGGCACTTGTTAAACTTTCACCAAAATCGCCAAAAAATCGAAATATTTCAAAGGTATATATACACCGTTTTTTCACTTTTTCGACGATAATTCAACTTTTTCCGTTTGAACCGGAAATCAGTAAAATAGAGTTTTAAGACGATTTATAGTCATTTTGCATTGTTTTGGGCACTTGTTAAACTTTCACCAAAATCGCCAAAAAATCGAAATATTTCAAAGGTATATATACACCGTTTTTTCACTTTTTCGACGATAATTCAACTTTTTCCGTTTGAACCGGAAATCAGTAAAATAGAGTTTTAAGACGATTTATAGTCATTTTGCATTGTTTTGGGCACTTGTTAAACTTTCACCAAAATCGCCAAAAAATCGAAATATTTCAAAGGTATATATACACCGTTTTTTCACTTTTTCGACGATAATTCAACTTTTTCCGTTTGAACCGGAAATCAGTAAAATAGAGTTTTAAGACGATTTATAGTCATTTTGCATTGTTTTGGGCACTTGTTAAACTTTCACCAAAATCGCCAAAAAATCGAAATATTTCAAAGGTATATATACACCGTTTTTTCACTTTTCGACGATAATTCAACTTTTTCCGTTTGAACCGGAAATCAGTAAAATAGAGTTTTAAGACGATTTATAGTCATTTTGCATTGTTTTGGGCACTTGTTAAACTTTCACCAAAATCGCCAAAAAATCGAAATATTTCAAAGGTATATATACACCGTTTTTTCACTTTTTCGACGATAATTCAACTTTTTCCGTTTGAACCGGAAATCAGTAAAATAGAGTTTTAAGACGATTTATAGTCATTTTGCATTGTTTTGGGCACTTGTTAAACTTTCACCAAAATCGCCAAAAAATCGAAATATTTCAAAGGTATATATACACCGTTTTTTCACTTTTCGACGATAATTCAACTTTTTCCGTTTGAACCGGAAATCAGTAAAATAGAGTTTTAAGACGATTTATAGTCATTTTGCATTGTTTTGGGCACTTGTTAAACTTTCACCAAAATCGCCAAAAAATCGAAATATTTCAAAGGTATATATACACCGTTTTTTCACTTTTTCGACGATAATTCAACTTTTTCCGTTTGAACCGGAAATCAGTAAAATAGAGTTTTAAGACGATTTATAGTCCTTTTGCATTGTTTTGGGCACTTGTTAAACTTTCACCAAAATCGCCAAAAAATCGAAATATTTCAAAGGTATATATACACCGTTTTTTCACTTTTTCGACGATAATTCAACTTTTTCCGTTTGAACCGGAAATCAGTAAAATAGAGTTTTAAGACGATTTATAGTCATTTTGCATTGTTTTGGGCACTTGTTAAACTTTCACCAAAATCGCCAAAAAATCGAAATATTTCAAAGGTATATATACACCGTTTTTTCACTTTTTCGACGATAATTCAACTTTTTCCGTTTGAACCGGAAATCAGTAAAATAGAGTTTTAAGACGATTTATATTCATTTTGCATTGTTTTGGGCACTTGTTAAACTTTCACCAAAATCGCCAAAAAATCGAAATATTTCAAAGGTATATATACACCGTTTTTTCACTTTTTCGACGATAATTCAACTTTTTCCGTTTGAACCGGAAATCAGTAAAATAGAGTTTTAAGACGATTTATAGTCATTTTGCATTGTTTTGGGCACTTGTTAAACTTTCACCAAAATCGCCAAAAAATCGAAATATTTCAAAGGTATATATACACCGTTTTTTCACTTTTTCGACGATAATTCAACTTTTTCCGTTTGAACCGGAAATCAGTAAAATAGAGTTTTAAGACGATTTATAGTCATTTTGCATTGTTTTGGGCACTTGTTAAACTTTCACCAAAATCGCCAAAAAATCGAAATATTTCAAAGGTATATATACACCGTTTTTTCACTTTTTCGACGATAATTCAACTTTTTCCGTTTGAACCGGAAATCAGTAAAATAGAGTTTTAAGACGATTTATAGCCATTTTGCATTGTTTTGGGCACTTGTTAAACATTGATCAAAATCGCCAAAAAATCGAAATATTTCAAAGGTATATATACACCGTTTTTTTCACTTTTTCGACGATAATTCAACTTTTTCCGTTTGAACCGGAAATCAGTAAAATAGAGTTTTAAGACGATTTATAGTCATTTTGCATTGTTTTGGCACTTGTTAAACTTTGACCAAAATCGCCAAAAAATCGAAATATTTCAAAGGTATATATACACCGTTTTTTCACCTTTTCGACGATAATTCAACTTTTTCCGTTTGAACCGGAAATCAGTAAAATAGAGTTTTAAGACGATTTATAGTCATTTTGCATTGTTTTGGGCACTTGTTAAACTTTCACCAAAATCGCCAAAAAATCGAAATATTTCAAAGGTATATATATATACACCGTTTTTTCACTTTTTCGACGATAATTCAACTTTTTCCGTTTGAACCGGAAATCAGTAAAATAGAGTTTTAAGACGATTTATAGTCATTTTGCATTGTTTTGGGCACTTGTTAAACTTTCACCAAAATCGCCAAAAAATCGAAATATTTCAAAGGTATATATACACCGTTTTTTCACTTTTTCGACGATAATTCAACTGTTTCCGTTTGAACCGGAAATCAGTAAAATAGAGTTTTAAGACGATTTATAGTCATTTTGCATTGTTTTGGGCACTTGTTAAACTTTCACCAAAATCGCCAAAAAATCGAAATATTTCAAAGGTATATATACACCGTTTTTTCACTTTTTCGACGATAATTCAACTTTTTCCGTTTGAACCGGAAATCAGTAAAATAGAGTTTTAAGACGATTTATAGTCATTTTGCATTGTTTTGGGCACTTGTTAAACTTTCACCAAAATCGCCAAAAAATCGAAATATTTCAAAGGTATATATACACCGTTTTTTCACTTTTTCGACGATAATTCAACTTTTTCCGTTTGAACCGGAAATCAGTAAAATAGAGTTTTAAGACGATTTATAGTCATTTTGCATTGTTTTGGGCACTTGTTAAACTTTCACCAAAATCGCCAAAAAATCGAAATATTTCAAAGGTATATATACACCGTTTTTTCACTTTTTCGACGATAATTCAACTTTTTCCGTTTGAACCGGAAATCAGTAAAATAGAGTTTTAAGACGATTTATAGTCATTTTGCATTGTTTTGGGCACTTGTTAAACTTTCACCAAAATCGCCAAAAAATCGAAATATTTCAAAGGTATATATACACCGTTTTTTCACTTTTCGACGATAATTCAACTTTTTCCGTTTGAACCGGAAATCAGTAAAATAGAGTTTTAAGACGATTTATAGCCATTTTGCATTGTTTTGGGCACTTGTTAAACTTTCACCAAAATCGCCAAAAAATCGAAATATTTCAAAGGTATATATACACCGTTTTTTCACTTTTCGACGATAATTCAACTTTTTCCGTTTGAACCGGAAATCAGTAAAATAGAGTTTTAAGACGATTTATAGTCATTTTGCATTGTTTTGGGCACTTGTTAAACTTTCACCAAAATCGCCAAAAAATCGAAATATTTCAAAGGTATATATACACCGTTTTTTCACTTTTTCGACGATAATTCAACTTTTTCCGTTTGAACCGGAAATCAGTAAAATAGAGTTTTAAGACGATTTATAGTCCTTTTGCATTGTTTTGGGCACTTGTTAAACTTTCACCAAAATCGCCAAAAAATCGAAATATTTCAAAGGTATATATACACCGTTTTTTCACTTTTTCGACGATAATTCAACTTTTTCCGTTTGAACCGGAAATCAGTAAAATAGAGTTTTAAGACGATTTATAGTCATTTTGCATTGTTTTGGGCACTTGTTAAACTTTCACCAAAATCGCCAAAAAATCGAAATATTTCAAAGGTATATATACACCGTTTTTTCACTTTTTCGACGATAATTCAACTTTTTCCGTTTGAACCGGAAATCAGTAAAATAGAGTTTTAAGACGATTTATATTCATTTTGCATTGTTTTGGGCACTTGTTAAACTTTCACCAAAATCGCCAAAAAATCGAAATATTTCAAAGGTATATATACACCGTTTTTTCACTTTTTCGACGATAATTCAACTTTTTCCGTTTGAACCGGAAATCAGTAAAATAGAGTTTTAAGACGATTTATAGTCATTTTGCATTGTTTTGGGCACTTGTTAAACTTTCACCAAAATCGCCAAAAAATCGAAATATTTCAAAGGTATATATACACCGTTTTTTCACTTTTTCGACGATAATTCAACTTTTTCCGTTTGAACCGGAAATCAGTAAAATAGAGTTTTAAGACGATTTATAGTCATTTTGCATTGTTTTGGGCACTTGTTAAACTTTCACCAAAATCGCCAAAAAATCGAAATATTTCAAAGGTATATATACACCGTTTTTTCACTTTTTCGACGATAATTCAACTTTTTCCGTTTGAACCGGAAATCAGTAAAATAGAGTTTTAAGACGATTTATAGTCATTTTGCATTGTTTTGGGCACTTGTTAAACTTTCACCAAAATCGCCAAAAAATCGAAATATTTCAAAGGTATATATACACCGTTTTTTCACTTTTTCGACGATAATTCAACTTTTTCCGTTTGAACCGGAAATCAGTAAAATAGAGTTTTAAGACGATTTATAGTCATTTTGCATTGTTTTGGGCACTTGTTAAACTTTCACCAAAATCGCCAAAAAATCGAAATATTTCAAAGGTATATATACACCGTTTTTTCACTTTTTCGACGATAATTCAACTTTTTCCGTTTGAACCGGAAATCAGTAAAATAGAGTTTTAAGACGATTTATAGTCATTTTGCATTGTTTTGGGCACTTGTTAAACTTTCACCAAAATCGCCAAAAAATCGAAATATTTCAAAGGTATATATACACCGTTTTTTCACTTTTCGACGATAATTCAACTTTTTCCGTTTGAACCGGAAATCAGTAAAATAGAGTTTTAAGACGATTTATAGTCATTTTGCATTGTTTTGGGCACTTGTTAAACTTTCACCAAAATCGCCAAAAAATCCAAATATTTCAAAGGTATATATACACCGTTTTTTCACTTTTTCGACGATAATTCAACTTTTTCCGTTTGAAACGGAAATCAGTAAAATAGAGTTTTAAGACGATTTATAGTCATTTTGCATTGTTTTGGGCACTTGTTAAACTTTCACCAAAATCGCCAAAAAATCGAAATATTTCAAAGGTATATATACACCGTTTTTTTCACTTTTTCGACGATAATTCAACTTTTTCCGTTTGAACCGGAAATCAGTAAAATAGAGTTTTAAGACGATTTATAGTCATTTTGCATTGTTTTGGGCACTTGTGAAACTTTGACCAAAATCGCCAAAAAATCGAAATATTTCAAAGGTATATATACACCGTTTTTTCACTTTTTCGACGATAATTCAACTTTTTCCGTTTGAACCGGAAATCAGTAAAATAGAGTTTTAAGACGATTTATAGTCATTTTGCATTGTTTTGGGCACTTGTGAAACTTTGACAAAAATCGCCAAAAAATCGAAATATTTCAAAGGTATATATACACCGTTTTTTCACTTTTTCGACGATAATTCAACTTTTTCCGTTTGAACCGGAAATCAGTAAAATAGAGTTTTAAGACGATTTATAGTCATTTTGCATTGTTTTGGGCACTTGTGAAACTTTGACCAAAATCGCCATAAAATCGAAATATTTCAAAGGTATATATACACCGTTTTTTTCACTTTTTCGACGATAATTCAACTTTTTCCGTTTGAACCGGAAATCAGTAAAATAGAGTTTTAAGACGATTTATAGTCATTTTGCATTGTTTTGGGCACTTGTTAAACTTTGACCAAAATCGCCAAAAAATCGAAATATTTCAAAGGTATATATACACCGTTTTTTCACTTTTTCGACGATAATTCAACTTTTTCCGTTTGAACCGGAAATCAGTAAAATAGAGTTTTAAGACGATTTATAGTCATTTTGCATTGTTTTGGGCACTTGTTAAACTTTGACCAAAATCGCCAAAAAATCGAAATATTTCAAAGGTATATATACACCGTTTTTTCACTTTTTCGACGATAATTCAACTTTTTCCGTTTGAACCGGAAATCAGTAAAATAGAGTTTTAAGACGATTTATAGTCATTTTGCATTGTTTTGGGCACTTGTTAAACTTTGACCAAAATCGCCAAAAAATCGAAATATTTCGAAGGTATATATACACCGTTTTTTTCACTTTTTCGACGATAATTCAACTTTTTCCGTTTGAACCGGAAATCAGTAAAATAGAGTTTTAAGACGATTTATAGTCATTTTGCATTGTTTTGGGCACTTGTGAAACTTTGACCAAAATCGCCAAAAAATCCAAATATTTCAAAGGTATATATACACCGTTTTTTCACTTTTTCGACGATAATTCAACTTTTTCCGTTTGAACCGGAAATCAGTAAAATAGAGTTTTAAGACGATTTATAGTCATTTTGCATTGTTTTGGGCACTTGTTAAACTTTGACCAAAATCGCCAAAAAATCGAAATATTTCAAAGGTATATATACACCGTTTTTTCACTTTTTCGACGATAATTCAACTTTTTCCGTTTGAACCGGAAATCAGTAAAATAGAGTTTTAAGACGATTTATAGTCATTTTGCATTGTTTTGGGCACTTGTTAAACTTTCACCAAAATCGCCAAAAAATCGAAATATTTCAAAGGTATATATACACCGTTTTTTCACTTTTTCGACGATAATTCAACTTTTTCCGTTTGAACCGGAAATCAGTAAAATAGAGTTTTAAGACGATTTATAGTCATTTTGCATTGTTTTGGGCACTTGTTAAACTTTCACCAAAATCGCCAAAAAATCGAAATATTTCAAAGGTATATATACACCGTTTTTTCACTTTTTCGACGATAAATCAACTTTTTCCGTTTGAACCGGAAATCAGTAAAATAGAGTTTTAAGACGATTTATAGTCATTTTGCATTGTTTTGGGCACTTGTTAAACTTTCACCAAAATCGCCAAAAAATCGAAATATTTCAAAGGTATATATACACCGTTTTTTCACTTTTCGACGATAATTCAACTTTTTCCGTTTGAACCGGAAATCAGTAAAATAGAGTTTTAAGACGATTTATAGTCATTTTGCATTGTTTTGGGCACTTGTTAAACTTTCACCAAAATCGCCAAAAAATCGAAATATTTCAAAGGTATATATACACCGTTTTTTCACTTTTTCGACGATAATTCAACTTTTTCCGTTTGAACCGGAAATCAGTAAAATAGAGTTTTAAGACGATTTATAGTCATTTTGCATTGTTTTGGGCACTTGTGAAACTTTGACCAAAATCGCCAAAAAATCGAAATATTTCAAAGGTATATATATATACACCGTTTTTTCACTTTTTCGACGATAATTCAACTTTTTCCGTTTGAACCGGAAATCAGTAAAATAGAGTTTTAAGACGATTTATAGTCATTTTGCATTGTTTTGGGCACTTGTTAAACTTTCACCAAAATCGCCAAAAAATCGAAATATTTCAAAGGTATATATACACCGTTTTTTCACTTTTCGACGATAATTCAACTTTTTCCGTTTGAACCGGAAATCAGTAAAATAGAGTTTTAAGACGATTTATAGTCATTTTGCATTGTTTTGGGCACTTGTTAAACTTTCACCAAAATCGCCAAAAAATCGAAATATTTCAAAGGTATATATACACCGTTTTTTCACTTTTTCGACGATAATTCAACTTTTTCCGTTTGAACCGGAAATCAGTAAAATAGAGTTTTAAGACGATTTATAGTCCTTTTGCATTGTTTTGGGCACTTGTTAAACTTTCACCAAAATCGCCAAAAAATCGAAATATTTCAAAGGTATATATACACCGTTTTTTCACTTTTTCGACGATAATTCAACTTTTTCCGTTTGAACCGGAAATCAGTAAAATAGAGTTTTAAGACGATTTATAGTCATTTTGCATTGTTTTGGGCACTTGTTAAACTTTCACCAAAATCGCCAAAAAATCGAAATATTTCAAAGGTATATATACACCGTTTTTTCACTTTTTCGACGATAATTCAACTTTTTCCGTTTGAACCGGAAATCAGTAAAATAGAGTTTTAAGACGATTTATATTCATTTTGCATTGTTTTGGGCACTTGTTAAACTTTCACCAAAATCGCCAAAAAATCGAAATATTTCAAAGGTATATATACACCGTTTTTTCACTTTTTCGACGATAATTCAACTTTTTCCGTTTGAACCGGAAATCAGTAAAATAGAGTTTTAAGACGATTTATAGTCATTTTGCATTGTTTTGGGCACTTGTTAAACTTTCACCAAAATCGCCAAAAAATCGAAATATTTCAAAGGTATATATACACCGTTTTTTCACTTTTTCGACGATAATTCAACTTTTTCCGTTTGAACCGGAAATCAGTAAAATAGAGTTTTAAGACGATTTATAGTCATTTTGCATTGTTTTGGGCACTTGTTAAACTTTCACCAAAATCGCCAAAAAATCGAAATATTTCAAAGGTATATATACACCGTTTTTTCACTTTTTCGACGATAATTCAACTTTTTCCGTTTGAACCGGAAATCAGTAAAATAGAGTTTTAAGACGATTTATAGTCATTTTGCATTGTTTTGGGCACTTGTTAAACTTTCACCAAAATCGCCAAAAAATCGAAATATTTCAAAGGTATATATACACCGTTTTTTCACTTTTTCGACGATAATTCAACTTTTTCCGTTTGAACCGGAAATCAGTAAAATAGAGTTTTAAGACGATTTATAGTCATTTTGCATTGTTTTGGGCACTTGTTAAACTTTCACCAAAATCGCCAAAAAATCGAAATATTTCAAAGGTATATATACACCGTTTTTTCACTTTTTCGTCGATAATTCAACTTTTTCCGTTTGAACCGGAAATCAGTAAAATAGAGTTTTAAGACGATTTATAGTCATTTTGCATTGTTTTGGGCACTTGTTAAACTTTCACCAAAATCGCCAAAAAATCGAAATATTTCAAAGGTATATATACACCGTTTTTTCACTTTTCGACGATAATTCAACTTTTTCCGTTTGAACCGGAAATCAGTAAAATAGAGTTTTAAGACGATTTATAGTCATTTTGCATTGTTTTGGGCACTTGTTAAACTTTCACCAAAATCGCCAAAAAATCGAAATATTTCAAAGGTATATATACACCGTTTTTTCACTTTTTCGACGATAATTCAACTTTTTCCGTTTGAACCGGAAATCAGTAAAATAGAGTTTTAAGACGATTTATAGTCATTTTGCATTGTTTTGGGCACTTGTTAAACTTTGACCAAAATCGCCAAAAAATCCAAATATTTCAAAGGTATATATACACCGTTTTTTCACTTTTTCGACGATAATTCAACTTTTTCCGTTTGAAACGGAAATCAGTAAAATAGAGTTTTAAGACGATTTATAGTCATTTTGCATTGTTTTGGGCACTTGTTAAACTTTCACCAAAATCGCTAAAAAATCGAAATATTTCAAAGGTATATATACACCGTTTTTTTCACTTTTTCGACGATAATTCAACTTTTTCCGTTTGAACCGGAAATCAGTAAAATAGAGTTTTAAGACGATTTATAGTCATTTTGCATTGTTTTGGGCACTTGTGAAACTTTGACCAAAATCGCCAAAAAATCGAAATATTTCAAAGGTATATATACACCGTTTTTTCACTTTTTCGACGATAATTCAACTTTTTCCGTTTGAACCGGAAATCAGTAAAATAGAGTTTTAAGACGATTTATAGTCATTTTGCATTGTTTTGGGCACTTGTGAAACTTTGACAAAAATCGCCAAAAAATCGAAATATTTCAAAGGTATATATACACCGTTTTTTCACTTTTTCGACGATAATTCAACTTTTTCCGTTTGAACCGGAAATCAGTAAAATAGAGTTTTAAGACGATTTATAGTCATTTTGCATTGTTTTGGGCACTTGTTAAACTTTGACCAAAATCGCCAAAAAATCGAAATATTTCGAAGGTATATATACACCGTTTTTTTCACTTTTTCGACGATAATTCAACTTTTTCCGTTTGAACCGGAAATCAGTAAAATAGAGTTTTAAGACGATTTATAGTCATTTTGCATTGTTTTGGGCACTTGTGAAACTTTGACCAAAATCGCCAAAAAATCGAAATATTTCAAAGGTATATATACACCGTTTTTTCACTTTTTCGACGATAATTCAACTTTTTCCGTTTGAACCGGAAATCAGTAAAATAGAGTTTTAAGACGATTTATAGTCATTTTGCATTGTTTTGGGCACTTGTGAAACTTTGACCAAAATCGCCATAAAATCGAAATATTTCAAAGGTATATATACACCGTTTTTTTCACTTTTTCGACGATAATTCAACTTTTTCCGTTTGAACCGGAAATCAGTAAAATAGAGTTTTAAGACGATTTATAGTCATTTTGCATTGTTTTGGGCACTTGTTAAACTTTGACCAAAATCGCCAAAAAATCGAAATATTTCAAAGGTATATATACACCGTTTTTTCACTTTTTCGACGATAATTCAACTTTTTCCGTTTGAACCGGAAATCAGTAAAATAGAGTTTTAAGACGATTTATAGTCATTTTGCATTGTTTTGGGCACTTGTGAAACTTTGACCAAAATCGCCATAAAATCGAAATATTTCAAAGGTATATATACACCGTTTTTTTCACTTTTTCGACGATAATTCAACTTTTTCCGTTTGAACCGGAAATCAGTAAAATAGAGTTTTAAGACGATTTATAGTCATTTTGCATTGTTTTGGGCACTTGTTAAACTTTGACCAAAATCGCCAAAAAATCGAAATATTTCAAAGGTATATATATATACACCGTTTTTTCACTTTTTCGACGATAATTCAACTTTTTCCGTTTGAACCGGAAATTAGTAAAATAGAGTTTTAAGACGATTTATAGTCATTTTGCATTGTTTTGGGCACTTGTGAAACTTTGACCAAAATCGCCAAAAAATCGAAATATTTCAAAGGTATATATACACCGTTTTTTTCACTTTTTCGACGATAATTCAACTTTTTCCGTTTGAACCGGAAATCAGTAAAATAGAGTTTTAAGACGATTTATAGTCATTTTGCATTGTTTTGGGCACTTGTTAAACTTTGACCAAAATCGCCAAAAAATCGAAATATTTCAAAGGTATATATACACCGTTTTTTCACTTTTTCGACGATAATTCAACTTTTTCCGTTTGAACCGGAAATCAGTAAAATAGAGTTTTAAGACGATTTATAGTCATTTTGCATTGTTTGGGCACTTGTGAAACTTTGACCAAAATCGCCAAAAAATCGAAATATTTCAAAGGTATATATACACCGTTTTTTCACTTTTTCGACGATAATTCAACTTTTTCCGTTTGAAACGGAAATCAGTAAAATAGAGTTTTAAGACGATTTATAGTCATTTTGCATTGTTTTGGGCACTTGTTAAACTTTGACCAAAATCGCCAAAAAATCCAAATATTTCAAAGGTTATACACCGTTTTTTCACTTTTTCGACGATAATTCAACTTTTTCCGTTTGAACCGGAAATCAGTAAAATAGAGTTTTAAGACGATTTATAGTCATTTTGCATTGTTTGGGCACTTGTGAAACTTTGACCAAAATCGCCAAAAAATCGAAATATTTCAAAGGTATATATACACCGTTTTTTCACTTTTTCGACGATAATTCAACTTTTTCCGTTTGAACCGGAAATCAGTAAAATAGAGTTTTAAGACGATTTATAGTCATTTTGCATTGTTTGGGCACTTGTGAAACTTTCACCAAAATCGCCAAAAAATCGAAATATTTCAAAGGTATATATACACCGTTTTTTCACTTTTCGACGATAATTCAACTTTTTCCGTTTGAACCGGAAATCAGTAAAATAGAGTTTTAAGACGATTTATAGTCATTTTGCATTGTTTTGGGCACTTGTTAAACTTTCACCAAAATCGCCAAAAAATCGAAATATTTCAAAGGTATATATACACCGTTTTTTCACTTTTTCGACGATAATTCAACTTTTTCCGTTTGAACCGGAAATCAGTAAAATAGAGTTTTAAGACGATTTATATTCATTTTGCATTGTTTTGGGCACTTGTTAAACTTTCACCAAAATCGCCAAAAAATCGAAATATTTCAAAGGTATATATACACCGTTTTTTCACTTTTTCGACGATAATTCAACTTTTTCCGTTTGAACCGGAAATCAGTAAAATAGAGTTTTAAGACGATTTATAGTCATTTTGCATTGTTTTGGGCACTTGTTAAACTTTCACCAAAATCGCCAAAAAATCGAAATATTTCAAAGGTATATATACACCGTTTTTTCACTTTTTCGACGATAATTCAACTTTTTCCGTTTGAACCGGAAATCAGTAAAATAGAGTTTTAAGACGATTTATAGTCATTTTGCATTGTTTTGGGCACTTGTTAAAATTTCACCAAAATCGCCAAAAAATCGAAATATTTCAAAGGTATATATACACCGTTTTTTCACTTTTTCGACGATAATTCAACTTTTTCCGTTTGAACCGGAAATCAGTAAAATAGAGTTTTAAGACGATTTATAGTCATTTTGCATTGTTTTGGGCACTTGTTAAACTTTCACCAAAATCGCCAAAAAATCGAAATATTTCAAAGGTATATATACACCGTTTTTTCACTTTTTCGACGATAATTCAACTTTTTCCGTTTGAACCGGAAATCAGTAAAATAGAGTTTTAAGACGATTTATAGTCATTTTGCATTGTTTTGGGCACTTGTTAAACTTTCACCAAAATCGCCAAAAAATCGAAATATTTCAAAGGTATATATACACCGTTTTTTCACTTTTTCGACGATAATTCAACTTTTTCCGTTTGAACCGGAAATCAGTAAAATAGAGTTTTAAGACGATTTATAGTCATTTTGCATTGTTTTGGGCACTTGTGAAACTTTGACCAAAATCGCCAAAAAATCGAAATATTTCAAAGGTATATATATATACACCGTTTTTTCACTTTTTCGACGATAATTCAACTTTTTCCGTTTGAACCGGAAATCAGTAAAATAGAGTTTTAAGACGATTTATAGTCATTTTGCATTGTTTTGGGCACTTGTTAAACTTTCACCAAAATCGCCAAAAAATCGAAATATTTCAAAGGTATATATACACCGTTTTTTCACTTTTCGACGATAATTCAACTTTTTCCGTTTGAACCGGAAATCAGTAAAATAGAGTTTTAAGACGATTTATAGTCATTTTGCATTGTTTTGGGCACTTGTTAAACTTTCACCAAAATAGCCAAAAAATCGAAATATTTCAAAGGTATATATACACCGTTTTTTCACTTTTTCGACGATAATTCAACTTTTTCCGTTTGAACCGGAAATCAGTAAAATAGAGTTTTAAGACGATTTATAGTCATTGTTTTGGGCACTTGTTAAACTTTCACCAAAATCGCCAAAAAATCGAAATATTTCAAAGGTATATATACACCGTTTTTTCACTTTTTCGACGATAATTCAACTTTTTCCGTTTGAACCGGAAATCAGTAAAATAGAGTTTTAAGACGATTTATATTCATTTTGCATTGTTTTGGGCACTTGTTAAACTTTCACCAAAATCGCCAAAAAATCGAAATATTTCAAAGGTATATATACACCGTTTTTTCACTTTTTCGACGATAATTCAACTTTTTCCGTTTGAACCGGAAATCAGTAAAATAGAGTTTTAAGACGATTTATAGTCATTTTGCATTGTTTTGGGCACTTGTTAAACTTTCACCAAAATCGCCAAAAAATCGAAATATTTCAAAGGTATATATACACCGTTTTTTCACTTTTTCGACGATAATTCAACTTTTTCCGTTTGAACCGGAAATCAGTAAAATAGAGTTTTAAGACGATTTATAGTCATTTTGCATTGTTTTGGGCACTTGTTAAAATTTCACCAAAATCGCCAAAAAATCGAAATATTTCAAAGGTATATATACACCGTTTTTTCACTTTTTCGACGATAATTCAACTTTTTCCGTTTGAACCGGAAATCAGTAAAATAGAGTTTTAAGACGATTTATAGTCATTTTGCATTGTTTTGGGCACTTGTTAAACTTTCACCAAAATCGCCAAAAAATCGAAATATTTCAAAGGTATATATACACCGTTTTTTCACTTTTTCGACGATAATTCAACTTTTTCCGTTTGAACCGGAAATCAGTAAAATAGAGTTTTAAGACGATTTATAGTCATTTTGCATTGTTTTGGGCACTTGTTAAACTTTCACCAAAATCGCCAAAAAATCGAAATATTTCAAAGGTATATATACACCGTTTTTTCACTTTTTCGACGATAATTCAACTTTTTCCGTTTGAACCGGAAATCAGTAAAATAGAGTTTTAAGACGATTTATAGTCATTTTGCATTGTTTTGGGCACTTGTTAAACTTTCACCAAAATCGCCAAAAAATCGAAATATTTCAAAGGTATATATACACCGTTTTTTCACTTTTTCGACGATAATTCAACTTTTTCCGTTTGAACCGGAAATCAGTAAAATAGAGTTTTAAGACGATTTATAGTCATTTTGCATTGTTTTGGGCACTTGTTAAACTTTCACCAAAATCGCCAAAAAATCGAAATATTTCAAAGGTATATATACACCGTTTTTTCACTTTTCGACGATAATTCAACTTTTTCCGTTTGAACCGGAAATCAGTAAAATAGAGTTTTAAGACGATTTATAGTCATTTTGCATTGTTTTGGGCACTTGTTAAACTTTGACCAAAATCGCCAAAAAATCCAAATATTTCAAAGGTATATATACACCGTTTTTTCACTTTTTCGACGATAATTCAACTTTTTCCGTTTGAAACGGAAATCAGTAAAATAGAGTTTTAAGACGATTTATAGTCATTTTGCATTGTTTTGGGCACTTGTTAAACTTTCACCAAAATCGCCAAAAAATCGAAATATTTCAAAGGTATATATACACCGTTTTTTTCACTTTTTCGACGATAATTCAACTTTTTCCGTTTGAACCGGAAATCAGTAAAATAGAGTTTTAAGACGATTTATAGTCATTTTGCATTGTTTTGGGCACTTGTGAAACTTTGACCAAAATCGCCAAAAAATCGAAATATTTCAAAGGTATATATACACCGTTTTTTCACTTTTTCGACGATAATTCAACTTTTTCCGTTTGAACCGGAAATCAGTAAAATAGAGTTTTAAGACGATTTATAGTCATTTTGCATTGTTTTGGGCACTTGTGAAACTTTGACAAAAATCGCCAAAAAATCGAAATATTTCAAAGGTATATATACACCGTTTTTTCACTTTTTCGACGATAATTCAACTTTTTCCGTTTGAACCGGAAATCAGTAAAATAGGTTTTTTGGCGATTTTGGTCAAAGTTTAACAAGTGCCCAAAACAATGCAAAATGGCTATAAATCGTCTTAAAACTATATTTTACTGATTTCCGGTTAAAACGGAAAAAGTTGAAATTATCGTCGAAAAAAGTGAAAAAGTCGTGTATATATACCTTTGAAATATTCCGATTTTTTTGGCGATTTTTGTCAAAGTTTAACAAGTGCTGCCCAAAACAATGCAAAATGGCTATAAATCGTCTTAAAACTATATTTTACTGATTTCCGGTTCAAACGGAAAAAGTTGAAATTATCGTCGAAAAAAGTGAAAAAGTCGTGTATATATACCTTTGAAATATTCCGATTTTTTTGGCGATTTTTGTCAAAGTTTAACAAGTGCTGCCCAAAACAATGCAAAATGGCTATAAATCGTCTTAAAACTATATTTTATTGATTTCCGGTTCAAACGGAAAAAGTTGAAATTATCGTCGAAAAAAGTGAAAAAGTCGTGTATATATACCTTTGAAATATTCCGATTTTTTTGGCGATTTTTGTCAAAGTTTAACAAGTGCTGCCCAAAACAATGCAAAATGGCTATAAATCGTCTTAAAACTATATTTTATTGATTTCCGGTTCAAACGGAAAAAGTTGAAATTATCGTCGAACAAAGTGAAAAAGTCGTGTATATATACCTTTGAAATATTCCGATTTTTTTGGCGATTTTTGTCAAAGTTTAACAAGTGCTGCCCAAAACAATGCAAAATGGCTATAAATCGTCTTAAAACTATATTTTACTGATTTCCGGTTCAAACGGAAAAAGTTGAAATTATCGTCGAACAAAGTGAAAAAGTCGTGTATATATACCTTTGAAATATTCCGATTTTTTTGGCGATTTTTGTCAAAGTTTAACAAGTGCTGCCCAAAACAATGCAAAATGGCTATAAATCGTCTTAAAACTATATTTTACTGATTTCCGGTTCAAACGGAAAAAGTTGAAATTATCGTCGAACAAAGTGAAAAAGTCGTGTATATATACCTTTGAAATATTCCGATTTTTTTGGCGATTTTTGTCAAAGTTTAACAAGTGCTGCCCAAAACAATGCAAAATGGCTATAAATCGTCTTAAAACTATATTTTACTGATTTCCGGTTCAAACGGAAAAAGTTGAAATTATCGTCGAACAAAGTGAAAAAGTCGTGTATATATACCTTTGAAATATTCCGATTTTTTTGGCGATTTTTGTCAAAGTTTAACAAGTGCTGCCCAAAACAATGCAAAATGGCTATAAATCGTCTTAAAACTATATTTTATTGATTTCCGGTTCAAACGGAAAAAGTTGAAATTATCGTCGAAAAAAGTGAAAAAGTCGTGTATATATACCTTTGAAATATTCCGATTTTTTTGGCGATTTTTGTCAAAGTTTAACAAGTGCTGCCCCAAACAATGCAAAATGGCTATAAATCGTCTTAAAACTATATTTTATTGATTTCCGGTTCAAACGGAAAAAGTTGAAATTATCGTCGAAAAAAGTGAAAAAGTCGTGTATATATACCTTTGAAATATTCCGATTTTTTTGGCGATTTTTGTCAAAGTTTAACAAGTGCTGCCCAAAACAATGCAAAATGGCCATAAATCGTCTTAAAACTACATTTTATTGATTTCCGGTTCAAACGGAAAAAGTTGAAATTATCGTCGAAAAAAGTGAAAAAGTCGTGTATATATACCTTTGAAATATTCCGATTTTTTTGGCGATTTTTGTCAAAGTTTAACAAGTGCTGCCCAAAACAATGCAAAATGGCTATAAATCGTCTTAAAACTATATTTTACTGATTTCCGGTTCAAACGGAAAAAGTTGAAATTATCGTCGAAAAAAGTGAAAAAGTCGTGTATATATACCTTTGAAATATTCCGATTTTTTTGGCGATTTTTGTCAAAGTTTAACAAGTGCTGCCCAAAACAATGCAAAATGGCTATAAATCGTCTTAAAACTACATTTTATTGATTTCCGGTTCAAACGGAAAAAGTTGAAATTATCGTCGAAAAAAGTGAAAAAGTCGTGTATATATACCTTTGAAATATTCCGATTTTTTTGGCGATTTTTGTCAAAGTTTAACAAGTGCTGCCCAAAACAATGCAAAATGGCTATAAATCGTCTTAAAACTATATTTTATTGATTTCCGGTTCAAACGGAAAAAGTTGAAATTATCGTCGAAAAAAGTGAAAAAGTCGTGTATATATACCTTTGAAATATTCCGATTTTTTTGGCGATTTTTGTCAAAGTTTAACAAGTGCTGCCCCAAACAATGCAAAATGGCTATAAATCGTCTTAAAACTATATTTTATTGATTTCCGGTTCAAACGGAAAAAGTTGAAATTATCGTCGAAAAAAGTGAAAAAGTCGTGTATATATACCTTTGAAATATTCCGATTTTTTTGGCGATTTTTGTCAAAGTTTAACAAGTGCTGCCCAAAACAATGCAAAATGGCCATAAATCGTCTTAAAACTACATTTTATTGATTTCCGGTTCAAACGGAAAAAGTTGAAATTATCGTCGAAAAAAGTGAAAAAGTCGTGTATATATACCTTTGAAATATTCCGATTTTTTTGGCGATTTTTGTCAAAGTTTAACAAGTGCTGCCCAAAACAATGCAAAATGGCTATAAATCGTCTTAAAACTATATTTTATTGATTTCCGGTTCAAACGGAAAAAGTTGAAATTATCGTCGAAAAAAGTGAAAAAGTCGTGTATATATACCTTTGAAATATTCCGATTTTTTTGGCGATTTTTGTCAAAGTTTAACAAGTGCTGCCCAAAACAATGCAAAATGGCCATAAATCGTCTTAAAACTACATTTTATTGATTTCCGGTTCAAACGGAAAAAGTTGAAATTATCGTCGAAAAAAGTGAAAAAGTCGTGTATATATACCTTTGAAATATTCCGATTTTTTTGGCGATTTTTGTCAAAGTTTAACAAGTGCTGCCCAAAACAATGCAAAATGGCTATAAATCGTCTTAAAACTATATTTTACTGATTTCCGGTTCAAACGGAAAAAGTTGAAATTATCGTCGAAAAAAGTGAAAAAGTCGTGTATATATACCTTTGAAATATTCCGATTTTTTTGGCGATTTTTGTCAAAGTTTAACAAGTGCTGCCCAAAACAATGCAAAATGGCTATAAATCGTCTTAAAACTATATTTTATTGATTTCCGGTTCAAACGGAAAAAGTTGAAATTATCGTCGAAAAAAGTGAAAAAGTCGTGTATATATACCTTTGAAATATTCCGATTTTTTTGGCGATTTTTGTCAAAGTTTAACAAGTGCTGCCCAAAACAATGCAAAATGGCCATAAATCGTCTTAAAACTACATTTTATTGATTTCCGGTTCAAACGGAAAAAGTTGAAATTATCGTCGAAAAAAGTGAAAAAGTCGTGTATATATACCTTTGAAATATTCCGATTTTTTTGGCGATTTTTGTCAAAGTTTAACAAGTGCTGCCCAAAACAATGCAAAATGGCTATAAATCGTCTTAAAACTATATTTTATTGATTTCCGGTTCAAACGGAAAAAGTTGAAATTATCGTCGAAAAAAGTGAAAAAGTCGTGTATATATACCTTTGAAATATTCCGATTTTTTTGGGCGATTTTTGTCAAAGTTTAACAAGTGCTGCCCAAAACAATGCAAAATGGCTATAAATCGTCTTAAAACTATATTTTACTGATTTCCGGTTAAAACGGAAAAAGTTGAAATTATCGTCGAAAAAAGTGAAAAAGTCGTGTATATATACCTTTGAAATATTCCGATTTTTTTGGCGATTTTTGTCAAAGTTTAACAAGTGCTGCCCCAAACAATGCAAAATGGCTATAAATCGTCTTAAAACTATATTTTACTGATTTCCGGTTCAAACGGAAAAAGTTGAAATTATCGTCGAACAAAGTGAAAAAGTCGTGTATATATACCTTTGAAATATTCCGATTTTTTTGGCGATTTTTGTCAAAGTTTAACAAGTGCTGCCCAAAACAATGCAAAATGGCTATAAATCGTCTTAAAACTATATTTTACTGATTTCCGGTTCAAACGGAAAAAGTTGAAATTATCGTCGAACAAAGTGAAAAAGTCGTGTATATATACCTTTGAAATATTCCGATTTTTTTGGCGATTTTTGTCAAAGTTTAACAAGTGCTGCCCAAAACAATGCAAAATGGCTATAAATCGTCTTAAAACTATATTTTATTGATTTCCGGTTCAAACGGAAAAAGTTGAAATTATCGTCGAAAAAAGTGAAAAAGTCGTGTATATATACCTTTGAAATATTCCGATTTTTTTGGCGATTTTTGTCAAAGTTTAACAAGTGCTGCCCAAAACAATGCAAAATGGCTATAAATCGTCTTAAAACTATATTTTACTGATTTCCGGTTAAAACGGAAAAAGTTGAAATTATCGTCGAAAAAAGTGAAAAAGTCGTGTATATATACCTTTGAAATATTCCGATTTTTTTGGCGATTTTTGTCAAAGTTTAACAAGTGCTGCCCCAAACAATGCAAAATGGCTATAAATCGTCTTAAAACTATATTTTACTGATTTCCGGTTCAAACGGAAAAAGTTGAAATTATCGTCGAACAAAGTGAAAAAGTCGTGTATATATACCTTTGAAATATTCCGATTTTTTTGGCGATTTTTGTCAAAGTTTAACAAGTGCTGCCCAAAACAATGCAAAATGGCTATAAATCGTCTTAAAACTATATTTTACTGATTTCCGGTTCAAACGGAAAAAGTTGAAATTATCGTCGAACAAAGTGAAAAAGTCGTGTATATATACCTTTGAAATATTCCGATTTTTTTGGCGATTTTTGTCAAAGTTTAACAAGTGCTGCCCAAAACAATGCAAAATGGCTATAAATCGTCTTAAAACTATATTTTACTGATTTCCGGTTCAAACGGAAAAAGTTGAAATTATCGTCGAACAAAGTGAAAAAGTCGTGTATATATACCTTTGAAATATTCCGATTTTTTTGGCGATTTTTGTCAAAGTTTAACAAGTGCTGCCCAAAACAATGCAAAATGGCTATAAATCGTCTTAAAACTATATTTTACTGATTTCCGGTTCAAACGGAAAAAGTTGAAATTATCGTCGAACAAAGTGAAAAAGTCGTGTATATATACCTTTGAAATATTCCGATTTTTTTGGCGATTTTTGTCAAAGTTTAACAAGTGCTGCCCAAAACAATGCAAAATGGCTATAAATCGTCTTAAAACTATAATTTACTGATTTCCGGTTAAAACGGAAAAAGTTGAAATTATCGTCGAAAAAAGTGAAAAAGTCGTGTATATATACCTTTGAAATATTCCGATTTTTTTGGCGATTTTTGTCAAAGTTTAACAAGTGCTGCCCAAAACAATGCAAAATGGCTATAAATCGTCTTAAAACTATATTTTATTGATTTCCGGTTCAAACGGAAAAAGTTGAAATTATCGTCGAAAAAAGTGAAAAAGTCGTGTATATATACCTTTGAAATATTCCGATTTTTTTGGCGATTTTTGTCAAAGTTTAACAAGTGCTGCCCAAAACAATGCAAAATGGCTATAAATCGTCTTAAAACTATATTTTATTGATTTCCGGTTCAAACGGAAAAAGTTGAAATTATCGTCGAAAAAAGTGAAAAAGTCGTGTATATATACCTTTGAAATATTCCGATTTTTTTGGCGATTTTTGTCAAAGTTTAACAAGTGCTGCCCAAAACAATGCAAAATGGCTATAAATCGTCTTAAAACTATATTTTATTGATTTCCGGTTCAAACGGAAAAAGTTGAAATTATCGTCGAAAAAAGTGAAAAAGTCGTGTATATATACCTTTGAAATATTCCGATTTTTTTGGCGATTTTTGTCAAAGTTTAACAAGTGCTGCCCAAAACAATGCAAAATGGCTATAAATCGTCTTAAAACTATATTTTATTGATTTCCGGTTCAAACGGAAAAAGTTGAAATTATCGTCGAAAAAAGTGAAAAAGTCGTGTATATATACCTTTGAAATATTCCGATTTTTTTGGCGATTTTTGTCAAAGTTTAACAAGTGCTGCCCCAAACAATGCAAAATGGCTATAAATCGTCTTAAAACTATATTTTATTGATTTCCGGTTCAAACGGAAAAAGTTGAAATTATCGTCGAAAAAAGTGAAAAAGTCGTGTATATATACCTTTGAAATATTCCGATTTTTTTGGCGATTTTTGTCAAAGTTTAACAAGTGCTGCCCAAAACAATGCAAAATGGCTATAAATCGTCTTAAAACTATATTTTATTGATTTCCGGTTCAAACGGAAAAAGTTGAAATTATCGTCGAAAAAAGTGAAAAAGTCGTGTATATATACCTTTGAAATATTCCGATTTTTTTGGCGATTTTTGTCAAAGTTTAACAAGTGCTGCCCAAAACAATGCAAAATGGCTATAAATCGTCTTAAAACTATATTTTACTGATTTCCGGTTAAAACGGAAAAAGTTGAAATTATCGTCGAAAAAAGTGAAAAAGTCGTGTATATATACCTTTGAAATATTCCGATTTTTTTGGCGATTTTTGTCAAAGTTTAACAAGTGCTGCCCCAAACAATGCAAAATGGCTATAAATCGTCTTAAAACTATATTTTACTGATTTCCGGTTCAAACGGAAAAAGTTGAAATTATCGTCGAACAAAGTGAAAAAGTCGTGTATATATACCTTTGAAATATTCCGATTTTTTTGGCGATTTTTGTCAAAGTTTAACAAGTGCTGCCCAAAACAATGCAAAATGGCTATAAATCGTCTTAAAACTATATTTTACTGATTTCCGGTTCAAACGGAAAAAGTTGAAATTATCGTCGAACAAAGTGAAAAAGTCGTGTATATATACCTTTGAAATATTCCGATTTTTTGGCGATTTTTGTCAAAGTTTAACAAGTGCTGCCCAAAACAATGCAAAATGGCTATAAATCGTCTTAAAACTATATTTTACTGATTTCCGGTTCAAACGGAAAAAGTTGAAATTATCGTCGAACAAAGTGAAAAAGTCGTGTATATATACCTTTGAAATATTCCGATTTTTTTGGCGATTTTTGTCAAAGTTTAACAAGTGCTGCCCAAAACAATGCAAAATGGCTATAAATCGTCTTAAAACTATATTTTACTGATTTCCGGTTCAAACGGAAAAAGTTGAAATTATCGTCGAACAAAGTGAAAAAGTCGTGTATATATACCTTTGAAATATTCCGATTTTTTTGGCGATTTTTGTCAAAGTTTAACAAGTGCTGCCCAAAACAATGCAAAATGGCTATAAATCGTCTTAAAACTATATTTTATTGATTTCCGGTTCAAACGGAAAAAGTTGAAATTATCGTCGAAAAAAGTGAAAAAGTCGTGTATATATACCTTTGAAATATTCCGATTTTTTTGGCGATTTTTGTCAAAGTTTAACAAGTGCTGCCCAAAACAATGCAAAATGGCTATAAATCGTCTTAAAACTATATTTTATTGATTTCCGGTTCAAACGGAAAAAGTTGAAATTATCGTCGAACAAAGTGAAAAAGTCGTGTATATATACCTTTGAAATATTCCGATTTTTTTGGCGATTTTTGTCAAAGTTTAACAAGTGCTGCCCAAGACAATGCAAAATGGCTATAAATCGTCTTAAAACTATATTTTACTGATTTCCGGTTCAAACGGAAAAAGTTGAAATTATCGTCGAACAAAGTGAAAAAGTCGTGTATATATACCTTTGAAATATTCCGATTTTTTTGGCGATTTTTGTCAAAGTTTAACAAGTGCTGCCCAAAACAATGCAAAATGGCTATAAATCGTCTTAAAACTATATTTTACTGATTTCCGGTTCAAACGGAAAAAGTTGAAATTATCGTCGAACAAAGTGAAAAAGTCGTGTATATATACCTTTGAAATATTCCGATTTTTTTGGCGATTTTTGTCAAAGTTTAACAAGTGCTGCCCAAAACAATGCAAAATGGCTATAAATCGTCTTAAAACTATATTTTATTGATTTCCGGTTCAAACGGAAAAAGTTGAAATTATCGTCGAAAAAAGTGAAAAAGTCGTGTATATATACCTTTGAAATATTCCGATTTTTTTGGCGATTTTTGTCAAAGTTTAACAAGTGCTGCCCAAAACAATGCAAAATGGCTATAAATCGTCTTAAAACTATATTTTATTGATTTCCGGTTCAAACGGAAAAAGTTGAAATTATCGTCGAAAAAAGTGAAAAAGTCGTGTATATATACCTTTGAAATATTCCGATTTTTTTGGCGATTTTTGTCAAAGTTTAACAAGTGCTGCCCAAAACAATGCAAAATGGCTATAAATCGTCTTAAAACTATATTTTACTGATTTCCGGTTCAAACGGAAAAAGTTGAAATTATCGTCGAAAAAAGTGAAAAAGTCGTGTATATATACCTTTGAAATATTCCGATTTTTTTTGGCGATTTTTGTCAAAGTTTAACAAGTGCTGCCCCAAACAATGCAAAATGGCTATAAATCGTCTTAAAACTATATTTTATTGATTTCCGGTTCAAACGGAAAAAGTTGAAATTATCGTCGAAAAAAGTGAAAAAGTCGTGTATATATACCTTTGAAATATTCCGATTTTTTTTGGCGATTTTTGTCAAAGTTTAACAAGTGCTGCCCCAAACAATGCAAAATGGCTATAAATCGTCTAAAACTATATTTTATTGATTTCCGGTTCAAAACGGAAAAAGTTGAAATTATCGTCGAAAAAAGTGAAAAAGTCGTGTATATATACCTTTGAAATATTCCGATTTTTTTTGGCGATTTTTGTCAAAGTTTAACAAGTGCTGCCCAAAACAATGCAAAATGGCTATAAATCGTCTTAAAACTATATTTTATTGATTTCCGGTTCAAACGGAAAAAGTTGAAATTATCGTCGAAAAAAGTGAAAAAGTCGTGTATATATACCTTTGAAATATTCCGATTTTTTTTGGCGATTTTTGTCAAAGTTTAACAAGTGCTGCCCCAAACAATGCAAAATGGCTATAAATCGTCTTAAAACTATATTTTATTGATTTCGGTTCAAACGGAAAAAGTTGAAATTATCGTCGAAAAAAGTGAAAAAGTCGTGTATATATACCTTTGAAATATTCCGATTTTTTTTGGCGATTTTTGTCAAAGTTTAACAAGTGCTGCCCAAAACAATGCAAAATGGCTATAAATCGTCTTAAAACTATATTTTATTGATTTCCGGTTCAAACGGAAAAAGTTGAAATTATCGTCGAAAAAAGTGAAAAAGTCGTGTATATATACCTTTGAAATATTCCGATTTTTTTGGCGATTTTTGTCAAAGTTTAACAAGTGCTGCCCAAAACAATGCAAAATGGCTATAAATCGTCTTAAAACTATATTTTATTGATTTCGGTTCAAACGGAAAAAGTTGAAATTATCGTCGAAAAAAGTGAAAAAGTCGTGTATATATACCTTTGAAATATTCCGATTTTTTTGGCGATTTTTGTCAAAGTTTAACAAGTGCTGCCCAAACAATGCAAAATGGCTATAAATCGTCTTAAAACTATATTTTATTGATTTCGGTTCAAACGGAAAAAGTTGAAATTATCGTCGAAAAAAGTGAAAAAGTCGTGTATATATACCTTTGAAATATTCCGATTTTTTTGGCGATTTTTGTCAAAGTTTAACAAGTGCTGCCCAAACAATGCAAAATGGCTATAAATCGTCTTAAAACTATATTTTATTGATTTCCGGTTCAAACGGAAAAAGTTGAAATTATCGTCGAAAAAAGTGAAAAAGTCGTGTATATATACCTTTGAAATATTCCGATTTTTTTTGGCGATTTTTGTCAAAGTTTAACAAGTGCTGCCCCAAACAATGCAAAATGGCTATAAATCGTCTTAAAACTATATTTTATTGATTTCCGGTTCAAACGGAAAAAGTTGAAATTATCGTCGAAAAAAGTGAAAAAGTCGTGTATATATACCTTTGAAATATTCCGATTTTTTTGGCGATTTTTGTCAAAGTTTAACAAGTGCTGCCCCAAACAATGCAAAATGGCTATAAATCGTCTTAAAACTATATTTTATTGATTTCCGGTTCAAACGGAAAAAGTTGAAATTATCGTCGAAAAAAGTGAAAAAGTCGTGTATATATACCTTTGAAATATTCCGATTTTTTTGGCGATTTTTGTCAAAGTTTAACAAGTGCTGCCCAAAACAATGCAAAATGGCTATAAATCGTCTTAAAACTATATTTTATTGATTTCCGGTTCAAACGGAAAAAGTTGAAATTATCGTCGAAAAAAGTGAAAAAGTCGTGTATATATACCTTTGAAATATTCCGATTTTTTTGGCGATTTTTGTCAAAGTTTAACAAGTGCTGCCCCAAACAATGCAAAATGGCTATAAATCGTCTTAAAACTATATTTTATTGATTTCCGGTTCAAACGGAAAAAGTTGAAATTATCGTCGAAAAAAGTGAAAAAGTCGTGTATATATACCTTTGAAATATTCCGATTTTTTTGGCGATTTTTGTCAAAGTTTAACAAGTGCTGCCCAAAACAATGCAAAATGGCTATAAATCGTCTTAAAACTATATTTTATTGATTTCCGGTTCAAACGGAAAAAGTTGAAATTATCGTCGAAAAAAGTGAAAAAGTCGTGTATATATACCTTTGAAATATTCCGATTTTTTTGGCGATTTTTGTCAAAGTTTAACAAGTGCTGCCCAAAACAATGCAAAATGGCTATAAATCGTCTTAAAACTATATTTTATTGATTTCCGGTTCAAACGGAAAAAGTTGAAATTATCGTCGAAAAAAGTGAAAAAGTCGTGTATATATACCTTTGAAATATTCCGATTTTTTTGGCGATTTTTGTCAAAGTTTAACAAGTGCTGCCCAAAACAATGCAAAATGGCTATAAATCGTCTTAAAACTATATTTTATTGATTTCCGGTTCAAACGGAAAAAGTTGAAATTATCGTCGAAAAAAGTGAAAAAGTCGTGTATATATACCTTTGAAATATTCCGATTTTTTTGGCGATTTTTGTCAAAGTTTAACAAGTGCTGCCCAAAACAATGCAAAATGGCTATAAATCGTCTTAAAACTATATTTTATTGATTTCCGGTTCAAACGGAAAAAGTTGAAATTATCGTCGAAAAAAGTGAAAAAGTCGTGTATATATACCTTTGAAATATTCCGATTTTTTTGGCGATTTTTGTCAAAGTTTAACAAGTGCTGCCCAAAACAATGCAAAATGGCTATAAATCGTCTTAAAACTATATTTTATTGATTTCCGGTTCAAACGGAAAAAGTTGAAATTATCGTCGAAAAAAGTGAAAAAGTCGTGTATATATACCTTTGAAATATTCCGATTTTTTTGGCGATTTTTGTCAAAGTTTAACAAGTGCTGCCCAAAACAATGCAAAATGGCTATAAATCGTCTTAAAACTATATTTTATTGATTTCCGGTTCAAACGGAAAAAGTTGAAATTATCGTCGAAAAAAGTGAAAAAGTCGTGTATATATACCTTTGAAATATTCCGATTTTTTTGGCGATTTTTGTCAAAGTTTAACAAGTGCTGCCCAAAACAATGCAAAATGGCTATAAATCGTCTTAAAACTATATTTTATTGATTTCCGGTTCAAACGGAAAAAGTTGAAATTATCGTCGAAAAAAGTGAAAAAGTCGTGTATATATACCTTTGAAATATTCCGATTTTTTTGGCGATTTTTGTCAAAGTTTAACAAGTGCTGCCCCAAACAATGCAAAATGGCTATAAATCGTCTTAAAACTATATTTTATTGATTTCCGGTTCAAACGGAAAAAGTTGAAATTATCGTCGAAAAAAGTGAAAAAGTCGTGTATATATACCTTTGAAATATTCCGATTTTTTTGGCGATTTTTGTCAAAGTTTAACAAGTGCTGCCCAAAACAATGCAAAATGGCTATAAATCGTCTTAAAACTATATTTTATTGATTTCCGGTTCAAACGGAAAAAGTTGAAATTATCGTCGAAAAAAGTGAAAAAGTCGTGTATATATACCTTTGAAATATTCCGATTTTTTTGGCGATTTTTGTCAAAGTTTAACAAGTGCTGCCCCAAACAATGCAAAATGGCTATAAATCGTCTTAAAACTATATTTTATTGATTTCCGGTTCAAACGGAAAAAGTTGAAATTATCGTCGAAAAAAGTGAAAAAGTCGTGTATATATACCTTTGAAATATTCCGATTTTTTTGGCGATTTTTGTCAAAGTTTAACAAGTGCTGCCCCAAACAATGCAAAATGGCTATAAATCGTCTTAAAACTATATTTTATTGATTTCCGGTTCAAACGGAAAAAGTTGAAATTATCGTCGAAAAAAGTGAAAAAGTCGTGTATATATACCTTTGAAATATTCCGATTTTTTTGGCGATTTTTGTCAAAGTTTAACAAGTGCTGCCCCAAACAATGCAAAATGGCTATAAATCGTCTTAAAACTATATTTTATTGATTTCCGGTTCAAACGGAAAAAGTTGAAATTATCGTCGAAAAAAGTGAAAAAGTCGTGTATATATACCTTTGAAATATTCCGATTTTTTTGGCGATTTTTGTCAAAGTTTAACAAGTGCTGCCCCAAACAATGCAAAATGGCTATAAATCGTCTTAAAACTATATTTTATTGATTTCCGGTTCAAACGGAAAAAGTTGAAATTATCGTCGAAAAAAGTGAAAAAGTCGTGTATATATACCTTTGAAATATTCCGATTTTTTTGGCGATTTTTGTCAAAGTTTAACAAGTGCTGCCCCAAACAATGCAAAATGGCTATAAATCGTCCTAAAACTATATTTTATTGATTTCCGGTTCAAACGGAAAAAGTTGAAATTATCGTCGAAAAAAGTGAAAAAGTCGTGTATATATACCTTTGAAATATTCCGATTTTTTTGGCGATTTTTGTCAAAGTTTAACAAGTGCTGCCCAAAACAATGCAAAATGGCTATAAATCGTCTTAAAACTATATTTTATTGATTTCCGGTTCAAACGGAAAAAGTTGAAATTATCGTCGAAAAAAGTGAAAAAGTCGTGTATATATACCTTTGAAATATTCCGATTTTTTTGGCGATTTTTGTCAAAGTTTAACAAGTGCTGCCCCAAACAATGCAAAATGGCTATAAATCGTCTTAAAACTATATTTTATTGATTTCCGGTTCAAACGGAAAAAGTTGAAATTATCGTCGAAAAAAGTGAAAAAGTCGTGTATATATACCTTTGAAATATTCCGATTTTTTTGGCGATTTTTGTCAAAGTTTAACAAGTGCTGCCCCAAACAATGCAAAATGGCTATAAATCGTCCTAAAACTATATTTTATTGATTTCCGGTTCAAACGGAAAAAGTTGAAATTATCGTCGAAAAAAGTGAAAAAGTCGTGTATATATACCTTTGAAATATTCCGATTTTTTTGGCGATTTTTGTCAAAGTTTAACAAGTGCTGCCCAAAACAATGCAAAATGGCTATAAATCGTCTTAAAACTATATTTTATTGATTTCCGGTTCAAACGGAAAAAGTTGAAATTATCGTCGAAAAAAGTGAAAAAGTCGTGTATATATACCTTTGAAATATTCCGATTTTTTTGGCGATTTTTGTCAAAGTTTAACAAGTGCTGCCCAAAACAATGCAAAATGGCTATAAATCGTCTTAAAACTATATTTTATTGATTTCCGGTTCAAACGGAAAAAGTTGAAATTATCGTCGAAAAAAGTGAAAAAGTCGTGTATATATACCTTTGAAATATTCCGATTTTTTTGGCGATTTTTGTCAAAGTTTAACAAGTGCTGCCCAAAACAATGCAAAATGGCTATAAATCGTCTTAAAACTATATTTTATTGATTTCCGGTTCAAACGGAAAAAGTTGAAATTATCGTCGAACAAAGTGAAAAAGTCGTGTATATATACCTTTGAAATATTCCGATTTTTTTGGCGATTTTTGTCAAAGTTTAACAAGTGCTGCCCAAAACAATGCAAAATGGCTATAAATCGTCTTAAAACTATATTTTACTGATTTCCGGTTCAAACGGAAAAAGTTGAAATTATCGTCGAACAAAGTGAAAAAGTCGTGTATATATACCTTTGAAATATTCCGATTTTTTTGGCGATTTTTGTCAAAGTTTAACAAGTGCTGCCCAAAACAATGCAAAATGGCTATAAATCGTCTTAAAACTATATTTTATTGATTTCCGGTTCAAACGGAAAAAGTTGAAATTATCGTCGAACAAAGTGAAAAAGTCGTGTATATATACCTTTGAAATATTCCGATTTTTTTGGCGATTTTTGTCAAAGTTTAACAAGTGCTGCCCAAAACAATGCAAAATGGCTATAAATCGTCTTAAAACTATATTTTACTGATTTCCGGTTCAAACGGAAAAAGTTGAAATTATCGTCGAAAAAAGTGAAAAAGTCGTGTATATATACCTTTGAAATATTCCGATTTTTTTTGGCGATTTTTGTCAAAGTTTAACAAGTGCTGCCCCAAACAATGCAAAATGGCTATAAATCGTCTTAAAACTATATTTTATTGATTTCCGGTTCAAACGGAAAAAGTTGAAATTATCGTCGAAAAAAGTGAAAAAGTCGTGTATATATACCTTTGAAATATTCCGATTTTTTTGGCGATTTTTGTCAAAGTTTAACAAGTGCTGCCCAAAACAATGCAAAATGGCTATAAATCGTCTTAAAACTATATTTTATTGATTTCCGGTTCAAACGGAAAAAGTTGAAATTATCGTCGAACAAAGTGAAAAAGTCGTGTATATATACCTTTGAAATATTCCGATTTTTTTGGCGATTTTTGTCAAAGTTTAACAAGTGCTGCCCAAAACAATGCAAAATGGCTATAAATCGTCTTAAAACTATATTTTATTGATTTCCGGTTCAAACGGAAAAAGTTGAAATTATCGTCGAACAAAGTGAAAAAGTCGTGTATATATACCTTTGAAATATTCCGATTTTTTTGGCGATTTTTGTCAAAGTTTAACAAGTGCTGCCCCAAACAATGCAAAATGGCTATAAATCGTCTTAAAACTATATTTTATTGATTTCCGGTTCAAACGGAAAAAGTTGAAATTATCGTCGAACAAAGTGAAAAAGTCGTGTATATATACCTTTGAAATATTCCGATTTTTTTGGCGATTTTTGTCAAAGTTTAACAAGTGCTGCCCAAAACAATGCAAAATGGCTATAAATCGTCTTAAAACTATATTTTATTGATTTCCGGTTCAAACGGAAAAAGTTGAAATTATCGTCGAAAAAAGTGAAAAAGTCGTGTATATATACCTTTGAAATATTCCGATTTTTTTTGGCGATTTTTGTCAAAGTTTAACAAGTGCTGCCCCAAACAATGCAAAATGGCTATAAATCGTCTTAAAACTATATTTTATTGATTTCCGGTTCAAACGGAAAAAGTTGAAATTATCGTCGAAAAAAGTGAAAAAGTCGTGTATATATACCTTTGAAATATTCCGATTTTTTTTGGCGATTTTTGTCAAAGTTTAACAAGTGCTGCCCAAAACAATGCAAAATGGCTATAAATCGTCTTAAAACTATATTTTATTGATTTCCGGTTCAAACGGAAAAAGTTGAAATTATCGTCGAAAAAAGTGAAAAAGTCGTGTATATATACCTTTGAAATATTCCGATTTTTTTTGGCGATTTTTGTCAAAGTTTAACAAGTGCTGCCCCAAACAATGCAAAATGGCTATAAATCGTCTTAAAACTATATTTTATTGATTTCCGGTTCAAACGGAAAAAGTTGAAATTATCGTCGAAAAAAGTGAAAAAGTCGTGTATATATACCTTTGAAATATTCCGATTTTTTTGGCGATTTTTGTCAAAGTTTAACAAGTGCTGCCCAAAACAATGCAAAATGGCTATAAATCGTCTTAAAACTATATTTTATTGATTTCCGGTTCAAACGGAAAAAGTTGAAATTATCGTCGAAAAAAGTGAAAAAGTCGTGTATATATACCTTTGAAATATTCCGATTTTTTTTGGCGATTTTTGTCAAAGTTTAACAAGTGCTGCCCCAAACAATGCAAAATGGCTATAAATCGTCTTAAAACTATATTTTATTGATTTCCGGTTCAAACGGAAAAAGTTGAAATTATCGTCGAAAAAAGTGAAAAAGTCGTGTATATATACCTTTGAAATATTCCGATTTTTTTTGGCGATTTTTGTCAAAGTTTAACAAGTGCTGCCCCAAACAATGCAAAATGGCTATAAATCGTCTTAAAACTATATTTTATTGATTTCCGGTTCAAACGGAAAAAGTTGAAATTATCGTCGAAAAAAGTGAAAAAGTCGTGTATATATACCTTTGAAATATTCCGATTTTTTTGGCGATTTTTGTCAAAGTTTAACAAGTGCTGCCCAAAACAATGCAAAATGGCTATAAATCGTCTTAAAACTATATTTTATTGATTTCCGGTTCAAACGGAAAAAGTTGAAATTATCGTCGAAAAAAGTGAAAAAGTCGTGTATATATACCTTTGAAATATTCCGATTTTTTTGGCGATTTTTGTCAAAGTTTAACAAGTGCTGCCCAAAACAATGCAAAATGGCTATAAATCGTCTTAAAACTATATTTTATTGATTTCCGGTTCAAACGGAAAAAGTTGAAATTATCGTCGAAAAAAGTGAAAAAGTCGTGTATATATACCTTTGAAATATTCCGATTTTTTTTGGCGATTTTTGTCAAAGTTTAACAAGTGCTGCCCCAAACAATGCAAAATGGCTATAAATCGTCTTAAATCTATATTTTATTGATTTCCGGTTCAAACGGAAAAAGTTGAAATTATCGTCGAAAAAAGTGAAAAAGTCGTGTATATATACCTTTGAAATATTCCGATTTTTTTTGGCGATTTTTGTCAAAGTTTAACAAGTGCTGCCCCAAACAATGCAAAATGGCTATAAATCGTCTTAAAACTATATTTTATTGATTTCCGGTTCAAATAAAAGGAACGTTTTTAGTGAGTTTAGGTTTAAACGGGAAAAGTAAAAAAATCGTCAAAAATTTTCGGCAAAATTTAAAAAATGCCGAAAATAGCTAAAACAGTCCTAGATATCATTTTCAGCGATTTTCAGTTGAAACAAAAAAAAAATGAGGATATCCGAAAAAATTAAGAAAAAAAACCTCGTTTCAATTTTTGGTCTAATTTTTGCAAAAGCATAACAAAACCACCCAAAAAAAAATCTAATTCAATTAGAAAAATATATATATAATACCATTACGTACAATCAATGACAATAGTAATTCTTGACTATCCAAAAAAAAACTGCGCTATCTACATCATTTAAATGGCATCATTTGAACTACTCCGCTAGTAAGTAGCAATACTATTGGCTCCAATTGCACGTTTCAAGCTATTTTTATTCACCTCAGTAATGCAAGAAAGGCACCCCATTACACTTTCAAAACCTCAAGCGCTCAAACTGACAAGCTGCTTAAAATAGCCTCCCTTTTCTCTACTCTCTTTGCCATCTAAGAATGAACATTCTAAATCCACGGCTTGCACTTCCAGCCCGCACTCGACTAAAGCTACTTCTTTGTTTCAACTAAACTAAGCCGACTGAACAACAACGAACGTGCGTTGCTTACGATTTCAATTTAGGTGTTTCTGCCGAAGCATCTAAAGCGTGAGCTACGAAGTGTTGCGTTTGCAAGTTCTTGACGGTTGGTGCAGTCTTCTGCTTCAGAAGCCAGCAGAAAAGAATACGCTGCGCTTCGATGCGATTGAAAGTTGGATAATTTCATTTGAAGCGCATGTAAATGTTGTGGGAAAATCTAGTTTAAGTTGCGTTGAAATAAAAATATGTTGTGCCTTTTGTACTTTGCAGTTTTGTAAACCAGGAAGTGCTCTTGTGAAATAATTATACATGTAAGTTGTAAATAAATTGAGTTGTCATTTTTTTTTTATTGATAATTTTATAAAACAGCATATTTATTTCGAGGGTTCAACAACTTGATAATTTTGTACATTTTTTCAATTTATACTTCTTTTTTTTCGATATTTATTTTTCAAATATTTAGCGAAATTTTTCAAATTTGCAAATTTTTTTTAGTTATTGTAGATGATATTTGCTAAGTTTGCATTCTAATTGTCCGATTTTGATTTTTGAGTTTCGATTTAATCAGTTGCGAAATTCTTGGAAAATAGGTGTAAAAGGGCCCTTAGAGCCGAAAAATTTCGATTTTTGATTGATTTTCGTCAAAATTCAATTAGTGTTTTAAGTTAGATAAAGAGACAAAAATAACCTTTAAAATCATTTATAATGATTTTTGGTTTGAATGGAAAATGTTGAGAAAATCGGCAAAAAAGAAAAATTTTCTGGGTAAGAAAAAATTCAATTTTTGGTCGACATTTGAAAATTGCTCAAAACAACAAAAAATAACTATAAATGGTCTTAGAAATCATTTTTAGTGAAACGGAAAAAATTGCGAAAATGTATCAAAAAGGGCCTTTAGAAAATATTTTGATCGAATTTCGTCTAAATTTAATTAGTGTTTAAAATTGGATAAAGCGACCAAATAGGCATTTAAAATCATTTATAATGATTTTTGGTTTGAATGGAAAATGTTGAGAAAATCGTCGAAAAACGTGGAAAAGGAATTTTTTTCTGGGAAGGAAAAAATTTAATTTTTGGTCGAAATTTGAAAATTGCTAAAACAACAAAAAATAACTATAAATGTTCTTAGAAATCATTTTTAGTGAAACGGAAAAAATTGCGAAAATGTATCAAAAAGGGCCTTTAGAAAAATTTCGATGTTTGATCGAATTTCGTCAAAATTCAATTAGTGTTTAAAATTGGATAAGCGACCAAATAGGCATTTAAAATCATTTATAATAATTTTTGGTTTAAATGGAAAACGTTGCGAAAAGTCGAAAAAAATGCAAGGAGAATTTTAATTTTGGTCGAAATTAAAAAATATTAAAAATAAAGAAAGTCGATATAAATTCGAAAAAGATAAAAAATTCCTCAATTTCAATACAATTTCATCTCGATTCTTAAAAATAAATAGCAATCAATTTTTTTTTGAACAATTTGATTAATAAACGCGAAAGTAATTTCCAAAAATTCCATATTTTTTTTGTCAGCGAAACAACAATCACATTTTAAAATAAAACTTTACATCCAACTAAAGGAAATTGATAAAACTGTTGATAAAAAAAATTAAATTAAACTGCAAAAAATTCCGTAATAACAGATAAAACTTCAGTGGATCATTTCTATTGTATATTTTATGAAACAAAATAGTTATATTTTATTTTATTACCGCAAATTCTTTGGCAGCGTTTAAATTATTTAGTTCCTTTTGTCAAGCTAATTATATTAGCAATTCACAATAATTATTAAAATAAAATGTAGAACACTGTAATTTATTTGATGATATTTTATAAATGCACAATTATTTTTTTGGAAATCTAATTTCATTTGCCCGCGCTTAAATATTTTACCTGTTATTAATTAAATTTATTTATTTATTGCGAGATCAACTTTTTTTCGCAATGTAAATTTGTCGCTATTTGATATTAAATAGAATTCTTTTGCGTAACAAACTTAATGCGAAACAATACTTTCTTCGATCCGCTTCGTTAACCATTATGCAAAATTAATATCATACATGGTAATACGTAAATAAAACGACTAGAAAAAATTAAAAAATATATATTATAACTTTGCATTTTTTATTATTTGTTTTGTGCTAAGATTTGTAATTTTACGAAAAAAAAAAAAATTCATTCGCTGATACCCTGTATATAGCAATAAAACGTACTTGGACATGACTTAAAATAAAACGGTTTTGCTAATGACGATTTCTTGCACTGCTATAAAATAATAAATTTTTAATTATTTCACGTGCATGATTATGGATAAAGAAAAGTGCTTTTGAACGAGTGAAGACGCAACTGTCCTTCGGAATAGAAAAATTTTGTGCCGTGAAATATTATACAATACATTTACCGGTCTGGTGATTTCAAATATAGGACTCGGTTCTTGAACTATCGTCAAAAAAGAATTTTTTTGTTAAATACTTACTTAGTCCGGTACATGTAAATTTTTTTACAAAAAAAAAATGTTTTTTTAAACAATCTAATCATCACATAAAAAATTAATTTTTTCAACTGCTAATTTATTATTTTATAATAAATAAATTTCTTTCGAGCTAATGTTTACATGAATAATTCGTACGTGGAAATTTCCGTTCATTAATTTTTTTAAAGAAATATATATGTAATTATATATTGGATGATTCTAGTGAGAAAAGCGTGGATTTATTTGCTTTGTAAGAGGCGCAAAGTATTTATTAGAGCATTGCAGAATGCATATAACAAATTTAGTAAAAGTGAACTAAGTAGTTACTAATAGTAGTTTTCTGTTTTTATTTATGAGTATTATTAAGCTTAACTTAAGCTATTTGTTAATTTCCATAGTCAGAGTTTGTTAGTATATATAATGATGCAAAAGAAAATTTAACATCGCTATTATCCACGTGAATAATAATTGTCAATTGAAATTTTTTTTACATATACCTTTCTAATCTTCATTACATATTTTTAAAATGTTTCTTTAAATATCAGCATTTAGAATCGATATGGCAACACTGGATGACACTTTTGATGTATGACATTTAAATATTACTTACGTCATCATATTTAAATTGAAATTGCGTCAAATGTGTTATGAAAGTTGCCTACCTGGTTAATATTTAATTTCTTTCATGAAATACAGGGCAAAGATGTTTATTTAATTTTATTTCAGCTATATAAGAAGTTTAATTTCTTCGTGGAAGAACCATTTTTTTTATTATTACTAGAAAGTGTTGTCTCCTTCTGCAGTAAGAAGAAAAATATTAACTTTAAATAATAAAGTTGAACAATGCTTTTAGTTGCTGATGGTAATAATATTATAAATTCGAAGGCACGGCAATAAATAAATAATTTAACGGCGGAATTTAAGGACAAATTGTTGTAGAAATTCCAAGCAATAAAAGATTGCAAAATGCATTGCGCGTTCAATCTTCGTTTGTAAAAGATTTTTCAATTAGTTCAAAGAAATGCGTTTGAAATATTTTATTCTAAGAAAATTTCTTGCGAATGAGAAAGTTCCGTTAAAATGTTTGGTACGATTCTGGCTGAGAATAGCCGGATAGGAAATGGAAAATAAATATAGGCAACTAAAACGACACTATAAAAACCTAGGGCTGTGTTAAAAAACAATTCAATCGATTTGAATATTCTAGCTATATAATTGATAGAATATTAAATTAATTAAAATCTAAAAAATATCCATATGTCAAATTAAATCTTAACAGTAGGTATTAAAGACCTGACTATGTATTCATAGGTATTAAATTAGATAGGTAGTAAATACCCTTGAGAATAGGCAACTTTGTAAGCACATCTGTATCGCGGAACATGCACTAAATCATAATCCCTATCCAGATATTCTCAGCATCAAATTTTTAATTGTAGATTATTTATTATATAAATAATTATAATTATATTAATTTTTTAATATTAATATTAAGTTTATGTTGTAAAAACAGAATTTATTTCACAAGGAAATATAATTTTTATCAAATCGCAAATATTTATAATTCTGCGTGAAAATTGTTAATTAATACACGAATTGATTAGATATAATTAGATAATGGAAATTAATTAATATGATTTATTATTCTTTTTTCAGTTGTGCGTAAATAGTAAATGCAAATAACGAAGAAGTGAAAATGGGAAGTGAAACTACCAATGAGAAAATTTCTGGTTATTTAGAAAAGAAGGGAAAAATAGTAAGTTGCGAAAAAAAGAAAAAAAAAATTATTTATTACAATTTTAAAAAAAAAATTTTTTTTTTAGAGAGTGGTAGGTGGTTGGAAAAAATACTGGTTCGTTCTTGAAAGTCGATTACTTCTTTATTACCGATCTAAAGAAGAGTACGAGGCGATAAGTCCCTGTAAGGGTTCCATTTCTTTGGGACCGCCTTGCAGCATAAAGCCTGCCCTAGCGTCCACGTGCATCTTCCAAATCGAATCGAGATCGAACACAATTATATTGGTAAATTTTTTTTTTGCTCAAATCAAAATATTTTCAAAAAGACAAAAAAAATTTTTTTATTTCGATTTTATTTTTAGCGGGCCGAAAATAGGCTCGAACAAGATAAATGGATGCAAGCGATTTTGGGGGCTTTAAATTTAAAACCGAACTCACCGACACGCATGAGTAACTTCCGGTATTCGGCGGATGACTTGGCAAAGACCGCTGCATTAACAAATGCCCCCGCGAAGGTAAGATTAATTAATTAATTAATTAATTGTTGCATCGTAAAATCGCCAATGCAGCGTTAAATAATTGTATAAAACATCACCGAAAAACACAAAGCATTTATTAGCTAGATGCGCATTTCGGAGGCTATGTGTCCATCTTCAGTAGCACATTCGAGTGAATGAAAAAAAAATCCAGTGAGTGAAAGAGGTATCTTTATTTGTTTTATTACTGCGCTACTGTAGATGGGGGCATAGCCTCCGAAATGCGCATCTAGCTACCAAATGGTTTGTGTTACGGTTTTTATACAATTGTTGCGTCGTTCAATAAAAAAAATGATTTTTAAGAAACATCGAGGTCACCTCTTTTCCCGGCAAAATACAATGCCGACGAGTCGAGCACCCACCAAAAAAGAATCCCCGGACAAAAGCAAATTGAGCGTCTTGGAGAAGCTGCGCAAAATCCGCTCAGAATCGTATGTAGCGCGCAGTTTAGAGAATGTTAATAAAGCCGCTGCAAAAGCCAGTCCGAAGCTACCCAAGAGTCAGAACTTGCAACGAATGTTACTTAACAGCAGCGCGCAAAGTTTAAACGCCAATTCAGATACGTTACTTGTCGATAATCGGCAACGAGACGCTCGAAAAGATGGTGAAGACGCGGCTAAAGCAAAAATAGTACCGATTGCCGTAGTTCTTGTAGACACTGTTGAGTACTGCACCCCAAACGAAATCACACCCACAACCGATACGGTCATCTACACTGAACCAACAGTTCGGGTCATCACCCCGAACAAGACTGACCACAATAAAAACAGCGTCCTCATAGAAAACACCGAATACGAACCATATACGTCCAGGGACAGCTTCTTAACGGTCCAGCCCGAAGAGAACGTTTATGACGAATGTCAGTACGCCAAACGATCGTCCAAAGATAAATTGTACAGTACCATCGAAGACCCGTACGCCGTGCCGCAGTTACCGCCGCGCGTCAAAAGCTCCTCCACCGAAGCGAAGAAGGCGCCGCTGAAGCGGCGCGGAGGCACGTTCAGTAGGATCACCGATTTCGTGTCGAATGACGGTCAGAAGAAGTCGGTGGATGATGCGATTAGATGTTCGAGTCGCGGCGCGAAATTGGGCAGGAGAAGGAGTTTCGTGAATCGGGTCCTGAGTAAGATCGGCGCAAATAAAAGTGTCGGCGAAGAAACTCATTTGGCCAGGATGGATGAAGAGGAAGAACGCGACAGGCAACGAATTCCCGAAGCGGAAATGTTGAGGGAAATGCGCGGGATTTTGAGTCAACGGCGACTGGAATTGGATGTTAATTTCGTTCGATTTTTTTAATACGATTTTATAAGGGATTGTGTTTAACTGTTTGCCAAATTTAATGAAAATATGCTTACAAAAAAATACGTTCGTTCCCCAAAAATAGTAAATGTTCGACAACTTTTACACCATATTTCATCTTAAAGTGTTAACTAGATATTTACTTCTTTTATCATTTGTAAGCAAAATAATATTTACCAAACATGTTTTTAAAACGAGGAAAATGTAATCATAATTATGTTATTTCTTGTGATATTGGAACCGAAATTAAAATGTCTAAATCTAAAGTTCTTTTCCCGACCAAAAAATAACCCAGTATACATTTGGTGAACATTTACTAAATTCAGTACTATTTAAAATACAGGCATAATTTTTTTTTGGAATACAACGGCCAGGGCTTCAGATTTCAATTTGGCAAACACTTAATTTAATCCCTTATAATAATAAACTAAAATAATTATAAAAATGTCGCAATATTTTTTTAGAGGATCATGCCATCTGGTAGCAACGCTGACTTATCGCAAGAAATGTCTTCGATTGAAGTTACTGTTGAGGCGGAAGCTTCTCTACCCGGCGAACAGGTTTTTAATTACGAATTCGACGAACACGCTTATTACGAACCCACGTTTCAAAAACCAAAAGGTTTGAGTCATAAAATGACCTCACGCTTTCGGCTCGTCTTGGCAAAGGTTCTTATCTTCTTCTCTACGCTTATCTTCCATCTTTTATCATCGTACAAAACATAAATCATCAACAACACTTACGCACGTTCTTATTTTGTTACACATTTACGTCGTTACGTATAAATCTGCTCTTTTCTTTTAAAAACGTACTTTCAAAATACATCAAAAACTATTGGTCTCAGTGTGTGTGCTTTTTTTTTTTAGATTTCAGACCAGATCTTCCACCCCGTCAGAAACTAACAGACAACTATTATCACAACCACCCTTGCATCCCATTACCAACTGAACCCTTTTGTATGCCCCGATTAAAATTGAAACGACCCAGAAGTATACAGAAACTGGACCAGCCCCAAAAATTGAAAACCATCGACGAGCTACTAGACGATTTAGACAAAGAAAAATCGCGCAATCAATCGTCGATGGAACATTCGACAGAGTACTTGAACATTTTGATCGATGAAACGTTGATTAGTGACATTTGTGACGATAAAAGCCGCAGCAAAAGTGCGGACGAATTGACCACGTTGAGGATGGATTTTGTTGGAAGACGAGAGATTGGAGGCGCGTTCGATTTTCGATATTCCGACGAGTTGAACAGTTTACTAGAAGAATTGTGCAAAGTAACAAATGCTCCGATTTTAAACACAAATGCCACGAGCAGTTTGGTTTATCATTCAGAAACATCTGATGAGGTAAATACGTAAAAAAAAAACAGAGGGGGTTTCTACAAGGGACAACATTGTTCAAATTTTATACACACGATTGAGAATTATATTAATATTTGATGATTTTAGTGGATTAAAATGATTCCGGTCAGGAAACGAACTTACTCGGATCCCGATTACGATGTTCCACGACCGCATTCTTCGCCAATGTTCGCTAATCATCAAGCGATACCTCTACAAGCCCTACGGAAAGAAAATGCAGACAATAAGTGAGTATAATTTTTTTTTCAACGCATAGAGATTATCACCCACCAAATAACGTAACTAAAAATTAAATAGGTTCTTTTCTTGTGCTACTGAAGATGACTTTGGATGACTTGACTTTCGAAATACGCATATGGCTTCGAGTTAGGCGATATTTTATATAACTATGTAACACTGTAGAGATAATTACAAAAAACACACACACACAAATTCAAGTTTAACAAAAAAATTAAATGTATAAATTGTTTAGACAAACTGCTATTGGAATACCATCGCCAATTATTAAAGAAATCAATCCGTCGAGCATTGAGGAAGATCGAAGTGTCACTTCTTACACATCCCATCAGTACGCCAAAGAACTGCCCGTTGTTAAAACAACGCAAAAATTAATCGATTCTAATCAAATTACGAAAATCACCGAAGATTTAAAACAAGTAACAATTAGCAGCGATGATTACGACTCGACAGATGTGGAACTGCAAGAAATAAACCAAAAACAGTTAAGCAATAAATCGGTTTTATTTCCTACGAAAAAGTACGAAATCCAGTGTCACGTGTTGGTGGAGGATAATACGTACGCGAGTCCGAGATCGTTTGTGTCATTCGATCATATGGTCAATGAGTGCGAGCACACGTTACAGATGAAAACGGCCAATGTTGCGGCTGTATGTGCGGGTGATAGGGGCGAAAAGGGCGCAGGTGATTGTGGGGAGGATGAGGTGTTTGCTGATAGTTTGGAGCCGTTCGATTCGGAGCAGATTTCAACGGAATTTTGAAAAAGAAATAAGAAAATAATTAAATGGAATTAGCAATGGTGGATTTTATTTGTTTCATCAAACATAAAAATTCACCATTGCTAACTAATTACATAAAATATACAACTTTTGCATCTCATCTCATCAAGATTTTATTTAAAATGAACTATGAATTTATATATTTTTCTAATTGTACCAAAATATTTTTATGAATAACAACAGAATTATTTGATAGTTGAGCGCGTTTATCCCAAAAGTAACTGTACTCTCAAAAACAATAATACTACTAAAAATTATGAAATTTAATAGTAAATAATGTAATTTTAAAAAATACATGTATATAACGATTTTTTTGCTTAGTTTGTATAGACCCCAAAAATTGTTTAGTGTAAAAAATTGTTTCGTTTAAAAAATATATGTGTGAAATTAGTAAATTAATGTAGAGTAAAATTAATGAACCAACATATTACAATTATGTAATCATATTTATTAAATAAACTTGTCATATAATATATAATATGGACTCACTTTATTCATATTCTAAATGCAATATATTCAGTTTTTTTTTTTTTTAGAGAAAAACCGAGAGATGGATCACATAAAAAATGGCAAAATTTAAATTAATTGAGAAAATGTAAGGGACATTTTTAAAATCGACAATATAAATAAAAACAGTGATTTCTTGATATTTTTTTCTAAATAAGTTCGAGTAAATTAATTCCAATTTATTTTTTGAAATAGATCGAAATTTTCGGCATTAAATAGTTTTTTTTTTTTAATTTATTTGAATGAAGTGCCGAAAAATGCCTAAAATTTAAAGTTGAGAACATTCATTTTGTAACTTAAAAAAAATATATATATATAATGAATTTGATCAAAACTTGACAAAAAAAATGATCAATTTTATGATCAAAGTCGATGATCATTTTTTTATTAGCGATTTCATCTCTCAGCATAAATTAACAAATTTTTGGTAATTTATTAAATTTTGTTTTAAGCATATTTACGTAACACTATGTATAATCTCGTTTAAAATACCTAATAAAGTATTGATAGAGCACCAGACAATTATAAGCAATCTTTCTTCCAGGCAAATACAGTCTGTCCCCAAATTACTGTCATTTTTGTTTTTATATATTTTTATTAATATTTTCTCTAAAATTTGTATTAATTGTCCAACCGAATTCTAGCTTATAAATTATGAAAATATATCTTTTTTTTAATTGTTTGAAAAGAAAAAAGGAGTTTGTAAAATATTTATGAAGATCGATTTTTTTTTTTTAATATTTCATTCTAAATACTATAAATTAAAATGTTATTTGAAATAAAACGGGGACACACTATATATCTAGAAACAATATATTTACACAATATAATTAAGAATATCTTGGGTGAAGAAGAAACTGCACAAAATTATTTGAAAATAGATATAAAAGTTGAGCAAAATTATAACAAAAATTGTAAAAATTTAAATTCGACGTAATTTTATTTATAAAAAAAAAAATCGTTTTTGTAGTTTTATTTATGGACTTTTGCCATCCATAAAATTACTATTAGTTAGTAAATAAATATTTTATTAAAGCGAATAAATAGTTGTTGAAATTTCATAGATTTTATAGAATGCAATATTACCTTCGAAATTGTATATATTTTTAAATATATATTTACAAAAATAATTAATAAGCAAAAAAGGCTTTTTTCAACGGAATATCATCATACGCTATTAAATTCGAAAAAAATTAAAATTGTGGCATTGCTAATAATGCGAGATGTGCAATGTTTTTAGAGAGAGAACTAAAAAAACAGCTTTATTAAGAAACACGTAGTATGATATATTTAAGATGGTTAAAGTTAAGTTAAGTATATATTTTTAAAGAGGTCTGATTAAAATAACGAATATTTTATAGAACTTACAGCGATCTATAAAGTTCAAGTTATAAAATAAACAGCTGTCTGTTGAGGAAGTAAGCTTGTATACGTGTAATATCAAAAATAATTAAATTCAATCTCGTGCCGAGTAGCAAATATTCATTATTTCGATCGACACCCTGTATATTAGTACCCTACGCTAGTGTGTATTTAAAAAAACCAACTAAACGTTATTTAAATTTCTTCGCGACTGAATATAATGAAACCGATTTAATTAAAAAATATATATTTCCAGCAATTATTATTATGAAATTTTTACCAACCATTTTTTAAAAATATTTTGCATTAATTTGTTGCGAAATGCCATTAGAATTACAAATCTCCCACCAAACGGCTGCAGTATTACTATTAGTCGACTATTTCAACGAAATAATTGCAGATTTATTTAAAAAAATGCACATTGCCTAAGAAAAGCGAAGAAAGATTGTTTTCGAAACGGTCGACAAAAAAAAATTTCCAGATATCACGTCCATATAAGTTTTTTTTCGGTCAAAACTAAAATCATACTTGAAATATTTTAAGAACTGTTTTCATAAAATATATTCTGTATTCAAATTTGCGTTGATTTAAATTAAATAATAATGTTTGTTGAAGCTAAAATAACAAATTATTTGGTTTGAAAAAAAAATATTTCATATTCGTCACTCGTTAAAAATTGCAAGATAATATTTCTTTTCTTCTCCATCATTCGTCGTATTTTAGTTTTCTATAAATTTTATTCCTCGTCTTAGCGTTTAAATCAACTTTGTCTATAGGCAACTTTGTATGCAAACGCATTTAGAAGTTGGCTATATCAAAACTAATATATTGATTTAATAAATAATGCGAAAAACGTGATAATTTTTTTAAATTTTTGATTATTACTTGCGCTAATTAAATTGAAACACACCGAAAATTAAACAAAACCCATCGAGCTGAAAAAAAATGTGAACAGAAAAAAAAACAATTTCAAGGTACATACTAGTGTTACGTCAAAAAATCGTCCCCTTTTTAACAACAGCGACTACGAATGTGATTTCTGCTCGTCCTCCACCTCCCCATCTTCTTCCTCCTCCTCCTCCTCCTCCTCCTCCTCCTCATCCCCTTCATCCAAATCACCCTCCTCGACCATCTCAAAGTCTTTCCCCGTACTGCTGCGCTGACTCGACTCCGACTCTGATTCCGAGTTATTACCCGGGGCGACGCCCTCGGGTGATGTGGCGTTCTGGGGGGCGACGGCGACGGTGGCGGCAACCGTTGATGGTTGTATATCGCCGCTATTCCTAAATCAGACCAATGAAAAAAAAAAAAAATTTTTTTACACAATCTTATTTCACCTTTGTTCGTCAGCGTGTTTCGAATCTCCATCACCATCTAACAACTTCGCCGTATCGTCGTCTTTATCATTATCCTCACCGTCCGAATCTTTATCTTTCTTCCTCTTTTTCGACTTCTTGCCGTTCGTTGGAGCTCCTTTAAACTCGTACTGCAAAAAAAAAAAACTACGTTTATTAATAAAAAACGTTCAATTAAACCACCGGTTCGTTTACCTTATACAGTGGCCAGAACGAAGCGAAGAAGCCCACATCCTCGGTAAGGTTGGGCAGAATCCACAGATGATGTGTGCCGAAACTGATCGTCCACACGAGACAGAAAACGATCAATCGGACGACGACCAAGAGTATGATAAAGACGAGGAAGACGGCAGCGGCGACGCTCAAGTAATACACGGCGAGGCGAACGCTGGGTGGCCACAGGGGGAACAGACACAGGCCGATCGCGCCCAACACAAAGGCGGCGCCCATCAGCCAGTAGTGCAACGGTATGGGATCGTAGATCCACACGTACGCGTCCAGCGAATCGACGAAACGCTGATCGTTGTGCATGTCCAAACGAATCTTGCGTTTGCGTTTCTCTTTTTCCACCTTGCGTAGATATACCGATTTAGGCGTTATATATGATGACGAATTAACTTTTCGATCGCGTATTCATTGTTGTTTAGCACAGGCGTGTGCGGTTTTATGACTATTATATGGCAATAAGGTTTGTTTCAAACAAGTTTATGTCAAAGCTTGGTATTAGACTTTTTGTATTTTTCAGTTAAAATTTTACAAAATTTTAATCTGTATAACAATGTATAACGAAAACATTTTTTATATTTAATATCAAAATAACTTGCACTTACTTACAAATTGTTTAATACTCTAGGGCTCTATTTCTACTAACATTTTCTTTAGATTATTTCTAAATCTACGAGGATTGGTAATTTCTTTCACATTCTTTGGTAGCTTATTATATATTTTTAGTTAACCAATGCTTTTTTTAAGATATATTCCAATTTTCTTGTTCCGTATATGTGTTTATTTATATTTTGTTAAAAGCTGATTATTTTTTATTAGGTACATAATGCATTAGTTAGTTAAACAGTCCGCAATCCTAAAGATTGGTTGGAAACAGCACGCCATGCCGATCTATCCTGAGCTAATCCCTTCATCTCTCTATAGCTATTCATCTCAACGTCTTCAGCTATCTGACTCACATACTCCAATCTAGGCCTACCTACCCCTCTCTTTCCCTCCACTCTACCTTCTATGATCAATTGCATAATCCCCCCATGCCTAAGAATATGCCCTACTAATCTGTCTCTCCTACGCTGTAACACTCTCCAGATACTTCTCTTCTCCCCTACTAACTCTAGTACAGCTTCATTTGTTACTTTATCTTCCCAACCAATCCTCATCATCCTCCTATAACACCACATTTCTAATGCTTGTAATCTACGCTTCTCTTCCTTTCCTATAGTCCACGCCTCACACCCGTACAGTGCTACACTCCAAACATATACCTTCAGTAATCTTTTTCTAATACCCAAGTCAATATTTGATCTTAAAATCTGTTCTTTTTCTACGAATGCCTTCCTACCCTGTGCTATCCTACACTTTATATCTACTTTGCTTCGATTATCTTTTGTGATTCTACTGCCTAAATAACAAAAATCTGACACTTCTTCGATTCTATTATCTCCTATTGAGATCTTCATTTTTCTACTGCATTCCTTTTTGTCACACCTCATCACTTTAGTTTTACCTATATTTATTTTCATGTTAAAATCCCTAGTCAATACTGCCTGCATACCATTCAATACCCTTTCTAAATTCTTTTCGCTTTCTTCTAATATAGCTATATCGTCGGCGAATCTCAACATATATATTTTCTCTCCCTGTACATTCACACCTACACTATACTCTTCTTTTACTTTGTTTATTGCATCTTCTATATATAGATTAAATAATAACGGTGAGAGTGTACATCCCTGCCGAACTCCCTTCCCTATTTTTGCTACCTCTTCTTCCCCCTCAATTCTAACTAAGGCAGTTTGGTGTTTATATAAATTAAAAATTATTCTCCTATCCTTATAATCTATACCCGTTTCTTTTAAAATTCTAAACATTATGTCCCAATCTACATTATCAAATGCCTTTTCTAAATCTACAAAAGCTATGCAAGTTACCTTTCCTACCCTATTTCTTTTTTCTACTACCGTTCTTAGTGCTAGAATCGCCTCTCTCGTCCCTCTGTTTTTCCTAAAACCAAACTGATCTTCTCCTAGCCTTTCCTCTACTTTATTTTCTAATCTCCTATAAATAATCTTTAACAATAATGCATTAATTAATATATATAGCGTATATTGTCAGCAACCTATTATTTTTAAATATTAATCTGCGAGTGTGTCTAATTAGGAACCCATTCATAATTTATTTATTTAATATAAGTAAATTTAAGTTATTTTGAACTTAAATATTTAAAATGTATTTGTTATACTTGTTATACAGAATAAACTTTTTGTAAAATATTTAACTGAAAAATAGAAACGTCTATCTATCGATCTATAGAACGCATTTACTGAAGAGTATTGAATTATTAATATAGATATTAAGGTACAAGTTAAAAACAGATATCATTGTTTTTTCTTTGATTTCTTACCTGCGCCTATTTATAGTAGACGTTGTTTTTTTTTCATTGTATTCTATTATAAATAAATAAAAATGTTTTATTTTATGGCGCAATAGCGACAGTGTGTTAATTTGATGTTTAGTCGATCAAAGCTCCTCTATTACGACCGTAATTAGCTGGCCTGCACCCTACACTGAAAATTAATTTAAAAAAAATAAAATAAAACCACTCACCACAACCTCTTTACTCGCAACCCCCTCAACGACACTACATTCCGCATCCGTCCCTTTACCACCACCTTCTTTGCCAGAGTCTTTCTCGCCGTCCCTCTTCGCCTCTTCCTTCGTTTTCTTCTTATCGGCGGCCGAACCACCACCACCACCACCACCACCACCACCACCACCGCCGCTTCTGCCAAGCAGCTCGAGTTCGGACACGGGCACTTTGCGCGCCCGATGGAAGAACTTATGCTCCAGCATCCGGTGTAGATAGTCCACGACGTTGTCGCGCGTGTGGAAGAGGCACGACGCCGATGGGGAGGACGAGCTAGCGGTCGATTGGGAGGACCATTTCGAGGTGCCGAGTAGCGCGTCGATAGCGCGACTTGCTATAAATACACACGGGGAGTTACAATTGTTATTGTAGGTGCTTTTATTATTTCTAACACTGAAGAGTAAACATTGATATATCCTCGTTTAAAGAAGCATCATAATTAATGCAAAAAATGTTTTGTCGGAAATTAATTTGCACTAGCGATTTTAATAAATATAATAGATTTTTCGCAGTGTATTATTAGCCTCTTTAATTGGTCTTGAAATATATGTCAAAGTAAATTACAGAACAATGAAACAAACAACCGCAAACTCCGGAACAGTAATATTTTAAAGTATATAGCTCGAAAAGTATATCGTCCAGTGATGTGACCAATACCTCCTATCTGCTTTTAACTTTTAATGAATTGGAAGATGTTCTGAATGTGCACAAAACACTTAAGAATCATAATATAGAATATCATTCAAATACCGTAACAAGTAGCTAGATGTACATTTCAAGCGCTATGCACCCATCTTCAATATCACATAGATGAAGATATGTGCTACTGAAGATGGGCGCATAGCGCTTGAAATGTACATCTAGCTACTTATTGCTTGCTACGGTATTTGGGTGATATTATATATTATAATTTAACACCGTAGTATATTATTTTATATATAGTATTTTAATTAAAAAAAAAAAAAAAACTTAAGAATCAGTTTGACATAATCTGTCGTTATTCGAATTTTTGTACGATAGGAGGTATTGTCACATCGCTGAGACGATATGTTCTTTTTAAATAACGTCCTGTGACTGATATGACAATACCACCTATCTGCTTTGAACTTTTAATGAGTTGGGAGATGTTGGTGAATATTCGCAATAAATCTTACAAGTTTGACATAATATGTAATTTTTGAATTTTTGTAAGATAGGCGGTATTGTCAGTTCACCGACGATATAATAAAATGCTACGATTATAAATCATTCACCTGTGAAGTACTTCACATTGTGATTCAAGAATTTGGTTTTCTTTATCGGAACATTTTTCCGCATCCATTTCGCTATGGTATATTCTTCCTTCGATGGCTTTTCGGCAATCTCTTCGCCCGGCGGTATGTATTCCTTAAAATTTCGATTAAATTAGTTTTCATAAAATTCGAAAAAATATTTATTAATACGTGCACGAGGCGTGCATAGATGGCAGTAGTATACGCTGTCAAAACATTTAATTTGGCAATCAGCTGTTACTTTTTATGTGTGTGTGTCTTTTTCTTTAGCATCTAATACGCAAATAAGCGTAATGATATTTGTAAGTACTGTTAATTGATGGCAATAAAAATCGTTCGGCGTGAATTTTTGCGGCTTCATTTCTGATCGGTTCAACAATTTGTTCTTATTCGGAAGAGTTACCGTTAGCTAGTTCATATCGCAAATTCAGATTATCCATTAAAAGGACACTCGTTCCGTTTGATAATAAATAAGTACGGAAGGTACTCGCAGTACGGACTAATGTTATCCGGGCATGACAGCGTGTAATTATATAAATCTACGATCTTTTACATTGTCCGGATTGATTTCGAGTATAGCGACGTCATCTAATCGCACGCTAACCATATTTCTAGAATACTTAACCGAGGATTAAGCGTAGAATTACCGCTTAGGAAATAATGTACATGTTCGGCGATGATTTGTTAGTAACAAACCGTATTTTAATCGTAAGATTAGTGGATAGTTTTAATTATTTACCTCTTTGCGTTTTTTCCCTTTCTTCTTCTCGGCCATCTTGGAATCACTGTCAATAACTGCTGGCCTGGCTGCGTTGATGTGACGTCAATGAAAAGCGCGCGCTTATCGAGAAATTTGAAAAAATCGAAATCCGTCGCAGAAATTTCTTCGATTTTGCTGAACGGCCAAATTAACGATGGCAATAAAATATTTGTATATTTGCTAACAATTTATTTCAGATACGGCATGAAGATGTTATACGAATTTATAAAAATTTATAAAAATAAACTCGATTTATTCAAAATCGTGAGAAAAGTATTTTATTCGACTATTAAAGAAAGACGAATTCTACAGGTTTCAAATTCGATAAATCCATGCGATAAATTTAATTTAAATGCGCGTTTGTTTTTTGTTTTTAAGGAATGCTATAATACGTTGGGAGTGACTGAAAATAGCGACCAAGAAACAATTCGAACAGCGTATTTATCGCTAGTTAAAAAATATCATCCAGACAGCGTGGATGGTGCTGTAAAAAAGTTTCAAGAGGTTTATTTTCTAATTTGTGGTTTTTAAAACTAGTAGAAATTTTTTTTTTCATTTGGTAGATAGATAAAGCTTTTCGTACAATCATCCAATATCAATCTAAAAAAAGTTGGCTGGTCGATGATTTTGTAATTCGTAGTCATACTGTCGAAGAGTTTGATATTAAAGTATCTGACGTACAATAATTTTTTAAACAGATTATTACGGAATCATTTTGTAGCATACGGCGCCTCAGCATAGGCAATATTTATCCCACGATGGTTTTGGGAGCGGCACAATTTTTCAGCGTGAAAAGCAGTACGGTAAGCTACGCGTTTTTCAGGCAGCTGAAAACGTCATGCAACACCGCATTGCCCAAGTGACACCTGATGACAAGACATTACTCGACACGGCGCCAATTAAAACTAGGTGCGCGCGTCAAATGTGACACTTTTGGATGGAGGGGATTTTGTATGGTCATTTTTTGACGTTTCCAGGTGCGGCATTGACAGATTTGTGGAGGATTTAATACAGGAGTCGATGTCGAAGGGGGAGTTTAGCAATTTGAGCGGCACTGGTAAACCGCTGAAAGATTTACAAGCGGTAAATCCGTATGTCGATTTTGTTACGCACAAATTAAATCAGGTGGATAAATTATTGTTTAGTCGAATCAATGGGGGTACATTTTTTGCATTTTTTAAGGTTTTAATTGAAAATGGTTTTACACCGGAATGGATTATGCTGCAAAAAGAAATTCGCGAAGAAATTCGCGAATTGAAAGATCGATTGACTGAAGAGCGTGGATATCTTGGGAAATATCCGTTAGAAACAAATGAAGATAACAGATGGCGCGAAATAATTGATGGGGAAGTAGAATTTTTGTCAAAAATAAACAAGAAAATAGCAAAGTATAATTTACTTGTGCCGATGTTGAATAAACAGCTGGTTTCTTTAAATTTATCTAAAATAGCTGAAAAAATTTCGACAGATGGTAAATATGGCAATAAAAGAAAAAAAAATGTAGATAAAGAAGTAAATGATAATAAAGAAGAGGAGGGAATATTTGGATTTTTTGATGTTTTGTTTAAAAAATAGGGCCAATATAAATTTTTTAGTTAGAATTAATAGCAATATAAGTTAAATATTGTAAAAAATATTTATAAACTTATGTAAATAGTAACAATTTGAAAATGGAATGTATTTTTGAGCAAAAAAATTAATCTAACCCAATTATATCAAATTACTTATTAAATAAAAAAAGATTTGATAATTCTTTAAAATATAGTTCAAAAAGTACCTTTTTTGATTTTTACAATTTATACTTGATTTTATTGTCGTTGCCGAGCAATATTTCTTCATTGGTTAACAATTTCAAGGCTTTTGGGTAAGCTTTATGTTCGGCAGTGTGAATTCTAGCTTGAAGAGTTTCCATGGTATCGTCATAATAGACTGGAACCGTTTCTTGAACTAAAATCGGCCCAGTATCTACTTCCTCCTGAGAATATATGAAAATTGAACATATTTTCTATTATTTCAAAGCAAATACGCCGAAAATGTAGCAATATATAATATAAAAAACGATTTTTTTTTAATTCGTTCGCTTATACTAGCAAAGTATGCGAAGAACTAAACTTTTTTAAAAATTGTTTTAAATAAAACGAGTGAACTGGATGCTTGAATCAACCCGTATAAAACGCATGTGTTGAAATTTTGGCGCGAAATTAAAAAAGATTTAATTGTGTAAATTATTCCACCACTTACGTCGACGAAATGCACTGTGCATCCGGTAACTTTGACACCCGATTGTAGAGTTTGTTTGACAGCATCGGTGCCCTTAAAAGAAGGCAATAGAGATGGGTGTATATTTATCAGATGCCCGGACCATTTCTTGATAAACTGAGACGATAAAATGCGCATAAATCCGGCCAAACAAACTAATTGCACATTAAATGACGTCAAGGCAACGTGAATTTCTTCGTCGAAGAGCTCGCGTGAAGAATACGAACGATGAGAAATCACCTAAACATAAATAAAAAAAAAAAATGGAGCATACTTTTCGTCTTAAATTTACAAATTTTTACCTTGCTGGGAATATTCGCATTTTTCGCTTTATTTAAACCTTCGACGTTGTCCTTATTTGATATAACAAGGACAATTTCGGCGTTTATATTATGCGCGGAATTATTGACGGCATTTATTAAGGCCTGTAGATTAGATCCGTGGCCGGATATCAAAACGGCCACCCTTTTTTTAGGCCGTAAACTCAAAATCGGAATGTTAGTTATGTACGGACGCATAAGTGAGCTCATTTGGGATGAGAAATTATTTATTATTACTTGAGTTGAATCTGGAGAGAAAATTTGGTTCATTTGAATGAAAGATTATAAATTAATTTATTTGTTAGGATAATGCGATGGTTTTTATTAAATTCTGAAATAGTCGCAGATTAATTTTTAATGATGAATCTTGGCCGTGAATCAACCCGTATGATGTAATCAATATATGTAACAAGTGATGCGATAAAAGGCGGGAAAATTCAAATTTCAATTTTTATTTAACTTACCCGAATTTTCCCGTTCTCGAACTGTTCCTATAATAACCGAATTGTAAGACGCTGTTAATTCTAAAATATCTTTTTCCGATCCATTTTGAACAATTAAAATACCACCGATGCCACAATTGAACGTTCTTAATAATTCGCGTTCATTTATTCCACCTAAACATAATAAAAAATACGAAAAAAATACAATCATTTCGCATTATTTAAACAAATTTACCAATCGCCGCTAACCATCCAAAGACTTTCGGAATATTCCATTTTTTAGCATCTAAATGTACGGCTAAATTATTTGATAAAACTCTGGGGATATTTTCCAGTAATCCACCGCCAGTTATATGAGCGAATGCCAAAACTTTTTTTGTTTTAATCGCCTCCAGTACTGGCTCTACGTATATTTTAGTCGGACGCAAAAATTCAGAACCTAAAAACCCGCAAAAAAAAATTATTTTCAATACAAACATTGACTAAACCATCCAGATTGAAAAAATAATCATTTTCGATAGTTTCCAGAGATTTGTCTTCACTTTTAAATTGACCGCTAAAAAAATTTTTTCCTCACCGTAAGAGGATCCATCATCACTGAATACTGCGATATCTTCGTAGTCCAAACCGGTTTGTTCCATGACTTGGCGAACGAGACTAAATCCGTTACTGTGCAATCCACTTGATGGTAAACCGATGACAATATATTCGGGTTTAATGTCCGTTGTAAGGGGAAGGAGTTTAGGGGATCGTTCGACAGCTCCAACGGTAAAACCAGCTAAATCGAATTCACCGGGCGGATAAACTGTTGGCATTTCAGCCGTTTCGCCACCTGATAATGCAAGAAATATATAAAAAATAAACCGACGATTATAGTTAATGAATTGTCGAGGTACTAAGAAGCGGAGCATCAAAGTTGATTTTTCCCCATCAATTTATGTATTAATATACAACTAAATATGTTAGTTCGAAAGTGGTTTTATTGCAAAATAATATTCTTTTGATGTAATAGTAAAATAATAAAAAAGGGAATAAAATTAGAAGAGATTTAATTTTTTTATCGTCAAATCGGTGAACTTTCATAGAAAATCAGCCTGTATACTGTGTGTTTGTACGAAATTTATTTAGGCGGGAAATTTAAATGTGTAATAAATTAAATATATATTTTCTTGGAATAAAATAAAATAAACACTGTTGCGTTGATTCTACCAATTGATTTTATGCAAATACTTCATAAAGAATGTCTTAGTAAACCAGCACCATCTGTTATGAATTCCTTACCCTACGCTATGCTATTAGTAGCTTGAAGAGTTCTAGCTTGAAGCAAATTAAAGTACGCAATTTTTACTGATTGTAGACAAGATGTCCGGCTATGGAATGGTAACACTTTCTTCTTATTTTTTTCACTAGTTTCCTCTTTATAATAACGTCTGAAAAATCGTCCTTTTTTAATGAGTAATGATTTTTTTTCGACGATATTAAAAAATTAAATAAATATACCGTTCAAAAGCCACATCCTTTAGGAACATTCTCTAAAAATATTGTACAAAAATAATTCAAATTGAGGAAATGCTGGACACACTGCTGAACCCGTGCTTTTTAATAATGGCTTTAATAATGTGTAATAATACAAAAATAAACATAAAATATTTCAAATTAATTATTTAAAAAAATCACAAAATAACTAGCACAATTATTCGATTAATATAATTACTTTAATATTTTTTAATATATATATTTTTCAAATAATCTTACCGATTAAGGCACATTTGGCTTGTATACAGCCTTCCGTAATACCCAGAATAACTTCCCTAGCGGCGTCCAGATTCAATTTGCCACAAGCGAAATAATCCAAGAAAAACAAAGGCTGCGCCCCGTGCGCCAGAACGTCATTCACGCACATCGCCACCAAATCTATTCCGATTGTGTTGAAAACATCCATTTTTTGCGCAATCTTCAAAGGATCATTCACGTATTATCGGAAAATTTAAGGCGAATAACGTGTTGTTTTTAACCTTTAGTTTTGTACCAACGCCGTCGGTGCCCGAAACGAGTATAGGATCATTAAAGCCGGCTAGTTTGCTATCGAATAAGCCGCCAAAACCGCCCAAGCCGCCCATAACACCTTTTTGACACGTATTTTTAGCTAATAATTTTACGTGATCGACAAAATTATTACCGGCAGTAATATCTACGCCACTGGCTTTGTACGAGAGATTACCAGATTGTAAAATTGCTCTGACATGAACAAAATAATAATAATTTTACAGCTCAAAATGTTCCAGAATGAGTTTTTTTAAAGTGAATTTTTATTTATTTATTTATAAAAAAAAAAATTACTTAGCAATTCCTCTGTGAGCGATATCTGTTCTAAATTGCGCGTTGTCAAATTTGATCATTTGGCAAGCTTTGGTGGCCATTGAAATAGCTTCTGTCAAATTTGGCGCTAAAGCGACGTTTATTAAAACTCTCCCGCCATTTGTAATTAATTTATGATCACCATTTTCTGTCATTCCGCAACTAAATAGCAGTTGGTTACTTTTTTGCATAACCAAATCAGTACCTGTAAAAAGTTCAATGCAAAAACCAAATTAAAAAAATATATATTTTTTTAAATGAATTAAATTGCTGCTTTATGAACTAAATTAGTTGAAATTTTTTTTTGAAAGCAGAATTTGTTTCAAGCATTTTTTTTTTACCTGAAATAACTTTGCCCTTTTCCGAACTTTCTGGATACCCGCCACTGGCTACAACAACCCCCACGGCACTGTAATCTTTCTTCCATTTAATTTCGACATCGCATAAAGAATCATTACAGCACGTTCGAATAATCTATTGAAAATATTTCAAAATTAATTATATAGTCATTTTTCGTTTTAATAAACGCAATTTTATCAAATAAAAAAATAAAAGAATTTTTTTGATAAATAAATTATGTCGATACGCAAATATTTTGTGTTTTCAATTTTTTTTAAATTTAATTATAACACCATTTGTAATAATTGGGTATAAAATTGAAAAAAAAAGGTTTATTTTACTAAAATATGTTATAAAACGAAACCTATAGTCGGAAATAAAGCATAAAAGTACGAAAATAGTTCATAATAATGAAAAAATAATTTTCTTGAGTGGGTTAATGATTTAAACAATTTAAAAACAGTTCATCTTTTTAATGGGTGAACAACAAATGTGCATCAACCTATACACGCTTACAAGTGTCATATTACGCATAACCTTTGTCAATTTTTAACGGCGGGAAATTCAAACTTATAAATCTTATATTTATTCACACTTTCAAAATTTCTCAATTAATTTACACAAACAAAAAAGGAACACTTCACAACAAAACATCCCTAAAAAAATGAACTCACCTTAAATAAGTCACTCTCCATCAATGGTAAAATAACTTCCGTTTCCGGATCGCCGAAGCGACAGTTAAACTCCAACACTTTGATCCCATCTTCGGTAAGCATCAGGCCAGCGTACAGAACGCCAACGTAAATAATGTTCTCCTGGAGGAAGCCGCGCATGACCGGATCGAACACTTCCCGTTCGACAGTGGCGAGGAAATCGGGCGAGGGCGCGGGGTAGGGGCAGTAGGCGCCCATACCGCCCGTGTTCGGCCCACGGTCATTGTTCAATAAACGCTTATGGTCCTACAAACGAAAATCTTCCAATAGAATTGTTCTTACGTATCAAAAATCTTCAGTAAAACTGCTTAAATTTGAAAACTTCATTAGAAATAGTAGATTTTAAAAATTATCAGTACGGCGTTAATTTATTATATTTTATCTACTATTTCTATTATACTAGAAATGGTAGATGTTTTTATTTATTTTTTGTTTTGTGAATTTTTACCTGAGCTGGCAACATTGGTCGCGTCAACTGTCCGTCGCAAAAAGCGAGGACCTGTCAAAAAATGTAAACATAACGAATTAAAATAATTATTACGCATAATTTGAAAATATTTTATCAGTGAAATATGAAAATGTTTCGATAAAACAGAATTATACATTTATATAAATAAATTGCAAAATATACAGAAATTTCTTCTCCTTCTAGAAGTTCTTCAATAACGACAGTATTTCCAGCGTTGCCATATTTTCGATCTGTCATAATACTGTCAACAGCTAAACAAGCCTCCGATTTGTCACTTGCTACAACAACACCTTTCCCGGCAGCTAAACCGCTTGCCTTAACTACCAAAGCTTTAAACGGTGCACTAAAAATATTTAAATGAAGTTGGCAACAAATAAGCCGCGGCAAATTTGAATCTATTTTTGAGGTTATATAACGTACGTCATAATGAATTCTTTAGCCTGCTGAGGATCAGAGAATGACTCCCAACGGGCTGTTGATATTCCATTACGATCCATAAATTTTTTGGACCATTCTTTATCGGATTCAATGCGAGCGCCTGATTTTCCCGGTCCAAAGACGGTAATGCCAACGCGGGACAATTCATCCCGTATTCCGTTAGCTAATGGATCTTCGGGACCAACAATTACCAAGTTTATAGTGTTCTTGTTACACCATTCACCGATTTGCTAAGAAATTTGCAAAAAAATATATATAAATTAGTACGATTCTGGCTGAGAATAGATGCAAGGGTGTTCCGCCATACAGCTTCGCATATGAAGTAGCCTACTTTCAAGGGGCACTAAGGTTGCCAGATCTTCAATGCACTAAATAACTGACAGGTTTGTTACTAAATCAGGTCTTTAACACCAACTAGGGAAATATATTACGAAATATGGATAATTTTTAATACATATTTTTATTAAATTAATGTTTCATCGAATATTTAACTAGTCTATATAAGAGTTTGAAAATGTTAGGGTTAGAGTTTGAAAAATTTTCACCGGTTCATCGACTAACCGTTTTCACCAATTTTCGGTGAAAACCGGTTTCCGGTGAAAACCGCATTTCGGTAAAAACCGCTTTTTGGTGAAAACCGATTTTCGGCGAAAAACGGTTTTAGGTTTGCACTGAATCGTACCAAACCGCGTTGCTTCGAATCAACGCACTGCTTTGAAGTAACGTATCAATTCAATTTTCCAACACGTTGATACACAGTGGCGTTGCTTCTGTGCAGTACACTGCACTGTGTAAAATAGATGATGAGCTTGGCGCATATACTGAGTCTAGGATTGCAAAGAGCTTGCGCCAGTCACTGGACAATGTGTAAAATTCAGCAATTTTATATCGAAAATTTGAAAAATTCTTTAGAAACGCGTAATTGTTTATAAATTTAAAATGACCGTAAATCTATATAATTTCAAGTGTACTTTAGTTTTCAAAGTTCTTCAAATGCATTACATTGTAATGTTCATGCAGTTTCCAACTAATCCTTATAGTTGAGGATAAATATATATAATCAGTGATTGCATATAGCGGACATGACTAAACATAATTTACAATATCAATATTTTTACAAAAGAATTTCGCCTTATATCTCTTTATAATCGCACTTTTATAATGGGAATTGAGTCAAATTTATTAAAGTTTGTTATATACTTTCTTTCTATTTATTTTTTTAATATTTTTCCTACCAATGTACTTATTCAATTACTTGTATACAATGCTATTAGGCTTTCATTATTTATTTTAATTATTTACAAAGAAGGTATATACCTGTCGATTTTTATCAAAATTATCGAAAAAGTACAGAGGTCGAAAATTTTAATTCTTTTGTCGATTAACATCAAAATGATCGAAAAAGTACAAAGGTATATTCCTGTCGATTTTCATCAAAATTATCGAAAAAGAAGAGAGGTACATACCTGTCGATTTTCATCAAAATTTTCATCAAAATTATCGAAAAATTATCGAAAAAGAAGAGAGGTATATACCTGTCGATTTTCATCAAAATTTTCATCAAAATTATTGAAAAATTATCGAAAAAGAAGAGAGGTATATACCTGTCGATTTTCATCAAAATGATCGAAAAAGAAGAAAGGTATATACCCGTCGATTTTCATCAAAATTATCATTTCCCATTAGAAAATGTCGCATTCAATCATTTTTTCACGTTTAATAAAAATTTATAATCTTGGCACGGACAGTCCATATAAAAATGTTTCTAAATGCTGCCTTTGAAATTGAACACGCTATTAACATCGCGTATTCATTTACAGTTGCTGATCGTGTTGGTATCGCCATCTACATATTTTAATATTAGATGTGTGTGCGACAACGACGATAAACACACACACAGATTACACACTATTTATTCGCGACGAACGCGGCTAGGAATTCAAGTCTAACTACATGGTCACGTGAATGCAATCCCATCTTTGCACAAGCTATTTTATATGAGCAATTTCAATGGCACCCTGAACGATAGGAAAGGAAGAGAAGCGTAGATTAGAAGCACTTGAAATGTGGTGTTATAGGAGGATGATGAGGATTGGTTGGGAAGATAAAGTAACAAATGAAGCTGTACTAGAGTTAGTAGAGGAGAAGAGAAGTATTTGGAGAGTGTTACAGCGTAGGAGAGACAGATTAGTAGGGCATATTCTTAGGCATGGGGGGATTATGCAATTGATCATAGAAGGTAGGGTGGAGGGAAAGAGAGGGGTAGGTAGGCCTAGATTGGAGTATGTGAGTCAGATAGTTGAAGACGTTGAGATGAATAGCTATAGGGAGATGAAGGGATTAGCTCAGGATAGATCGGCATGGCGTGCTGTTTCCAACCAATCTTTAGGATTGCGGACTATTTAACTAACCTGAACGATAAGTTGAAGTGAAGAATATAAACTCGAAAAAGTTGATTGCGTTGGTTGAAGCGAGACTTTCGCCGTTTTCTGAGAACGTTCTCGCTCTAGTGGAGTATTCGTTATCAAGAAACGCGATTTTATTATCAGAATTTTATCTATACAGTAGTACACCTACTGCCAAGAATATGGCAAATCAGACATAAATGCATAGTTTAAAAACTAAAAAAAGAAAATACAATTATTGATCGATTGCTCGATGACGCTATTGTGTATTTATTTTGTAATTCATAAATCCAACATAAGATAATCGAAGCAAGGTAGATATAAAGTGTAGGGTAGCACAGGGTAGGAAGGCATTCGTAGAAAAAGAACAGATTTTAAGATCAAATATTGACTTGGGTATTAGAAAAAGATTACTGAAGGTATATGTTTGGAGTGTAGCACTGTACGGGTGTGAGGCGTGGACTATAGGAAAGGAAGAGAAGCGTAGATTAGAAGCACTTGAAATGTGGTGTTATAGGAGGATGATGAGGATTGGTTGGGAAGATAAAGTAACAAATGAAGCTGTACTAGAGTTAGTAGAGGAGAAGAGAAGTATTTGGAGAGTGTTACAGCGTAGGAGAGACAGATTAGTAGGGCATATTCTTAGGCATGGGGGGATTATGCAATTGATCATAGAAGGTAGGGTGGAGGGAAAGAGAGGGGTAGGTAGGCCTAGATTGGAGTATGTGAGTCAGATAGTTGAAGACGTTGAGATGAATAGCTATAGGGAGATGAAGGGATTAGCTCAGGATAGATCGGCATGGCGTGCTGTTTCCAACCAATCTTTAGGATTGCGGACTATTTAACTAACTAAATCCAACATAATTTGCTATAAAATATTTGACAAAAATCAAAATAAAATATTTAAGAAAATTAAAATATAATAAATGTATGTAAAAATAAATTGTATAGATATATATAGCATCGCCAGGTCTCGCCTAGAATAATTTTAAGTGAGACACCTTAAGCCACAATTATTGACTATTTCGTTGACTCGATTGTACATGGCCGCTAAGCCTTTGACTAGGTATACAAGACTATATGAATGTAGACGAAAATAGTCATTTTTAATTTTCAATTTCCGACCAATTTAGCAAATACACTTAAATTTTGAACAAAATGGGCACAAATAGACATAATCGCTTTAATATAACACCAAAATCATTGAAATCTGTCGAGCCGTTCCGCAGAATTTTGTTTATACGGGTAAATGGTAAACTTTTGTAGTAAGCATGGAAATAATGATTTTTATCTTTAATCGGGACAAATGACCGAAAATCGGGATTGTCCCGCTAAAAGCGGGACATATGGTCACTTTACTTATTTGTGTTATTAATTTTATCCCAATAAAATTTTATATAAAATAAAATAAGCAAAAATCTGTTAGGTAAACTGTTCATCAAAATTATCGAAAAATTATCGAAAAAGAGCAGAGGTATATACCTGTCGATTTTCATCAAAATTATCGAAAAAGAACAGAGGTCGATAGACTTTCCCTGTGTAGTTTCAGTTGCCTATATCAATTTTCTAATGTCTACCGCCATTGATATTGACACATGGGCTTATAAAATTTATTTCCTACGCGGTATTTGATATGTATGTAACTGCGATTTGTAAATCGCGCAACAATTTATTATACCTTAAAGTTCGTAATATCCAAATTAACATTCCGAGCTAATGGTACTTTGCCAATGGCGTGACTTCCCGGCGCTGCGAAAATCGCTTTGATATCATCACTTTGGGATAGTTTCCATATAATGGCGTGCTCCCTGCCGCCACCGCCAATTACAAGCACCTTATTATCCATTTCGCGCAATTGATTCGTTTATATACTTTCGGTAAACTAAACACGCGCAAATATCACAAGAAAAACAAAACGAAACGGCACTAGATAACTGGACACAATGAGGCTATTGTTGCTTGACGTTAGCGTTTGTTTACGCGCTTCTTCGTATTAACGATAAAAAGGTGACATTGTTTAGAACACTAGTACAATAACTTTTGTTTCAACGTATTACGAAACATCTAGTTTAAATCAAATCATCGCGACGCAATAGCGTCCTAAATATATGCAAACTAAACGTGCAGAATTGGTTTAATTTAACAATATTTGGTTAGTTTAAAAATCGAACACGTGCGCTATTTTGTGAGCGCACAAACTTCTTGCGCGATTGTCGACAACTTCGTGGAATTGGGTACTATAATATATAAATACAATGATATAATTAAGCTACTGTAAATTAATAATTAAAATTTCTCAAGGTAAAGAGGGAATTCCGTCATGTCTGAGGTGTACAAAAATTTGGTGCCCATTTTGGACACGCAGACCCCAAATATTCTAAGTCTAACACCAAATACGAAATCGCATATTGTGCCAAAATGTCGGGCCTGGGGCAGATTATACTCGACGTACACGCCACTGGAGCCCGTCGGTAAGTTACGGTAGGCCCGAATTGATTTTTTACCCGGAAAAAGGTTTTTGTTTTTTTACGAAACTTGTAGATCACAATCTTTGACATGATGCAATTTCATATTGTATTTGTTTGCATGCTATAATACAGTGAAAAAACAAATATGCAATTAGTTATACAAGGTAGAGTAGAGGGAAAGAAAAGGGGTAGGTAGGCCTAGTTGTGAGTTAGGTAGTGAAGGACTTGTGTGAGATGAATAGTTATATAGAGAGAGATGAAGGAGTTGGCTGAGGAGAGATCCAACAGATAGCGTGCTGTTTCCAGCCAATCTTTGCGATTGAAGACATTTTACTAAATATTTATTTATAAATTAACAAATATTCTAAGCTAACTTATACATAGACCACCCCTCAGGCACCTTCTCGCTGGCATCATGTTAGTTTTAAAGTGGTAATAACAAAAACATCTAAGTAAGTTTCTAAATCTCACGAAATCTTCTAAATTTATTCGTAACAAATGTATAGCAATCCCGGTGATTGATAGACAGGTATCTTTGTTAGTTTTATTATTGTGCTACTGAAGATGGGGGCATAGCTTCCGAAATGCGCATCTAGCTTATAAAGGTTTTTTTGGGCGATATTCTATACTATTCTAAATTTTAATCTAGATGCATTATATCATACAATCTAATATTGCGTAAAAAAGATACCGTTTTTATGTTTCTTATTCTTCTTCGCTTGTTCTATCACTTATTATGTGGTTCTTTAGATTCTTTTCGAATGCTGCTGGTGTTGTATTTCTGATATTCTGTGGTATGTTATCGACTGTTCTATGTTCGATATTGTATTTTCATCTATTGGTATGTATCGATTTTAGATGGATATCTTCGACTCTTCTTGTAATATGAGCTATTGAGCCTTACATTTCCTTCTTTAATAAAACGTTAATAGCTCTATTCATCATTATATATAAGTACGTTTTGTTAAAACAATAAATCAGAAGTGACCTTTCATAAGAGTGCTATACTTGTACAAACCTCATCCTGTTCGTTATTTTTACGTCTTTGGGACACAAACGAGTCCAGTCCATTTCTTTGTTTTCGTGAATGTTTATTTGATCTTGTATCAAGTTGTTTTTTACTCGACGTAATGAAACCTGTTTAGATTTGGAAGCGGAGACATTTATGTTGGGGCGAAGCGATACGTGCGATCTGACGATCGACATTAAAATCATGTCGAATAATATTATAGCGAACATTAGCAAGACGCATTTTGTGATAACGCGTGAGGAAGCGTCCATCATTTACATCACCGATTTGAGTAAGAATGGCACGTTTTTGAATGGCAAGCGCATCGGTAAAGGGAACAGGAATATTTTACAGGACGACGATGAGATATCGATCGGTTTTAAAGGGCTGAAAGGTACGCGAAATAAATCGGATCGGTCAATTGTTGTTTTGATGTCCGTTTTTTTTTTTTTTTTTTTAGTGTACGTGTTTAAAAATGTCTGCTCGAAAGAAAACGATTTTTTACCGATTGAACTACGTCAGAAGTACCAAGTGTCCAAGCGGCTTGGAAAAGGCGCTTACGGGGAAGTTAAGTTAATTTTCGATAAGGTACTATTTGAATTTCGCCACGGAAAATCGAAATATATATATTTTTAAACATATCAGGTTACATGTAGACCTTACGCCGTCAAAAAGATCGACAAAAACATTGACCCGAACATAAAGTCGGTGACCCACCCCGAAAAAATAAAATCCGAACTTAAGATTTTAAAAACTTTAAAACACGTATGTACAAGCGTTCTTTTTTAATTGGTGGGTAATTTATTTTATTTTTTTAGCCCTGTGTTATTATTTTACACGAAATTGTAGAAACCGACGATGCAGTTTATATAGTTTTAGAATATATGGAAGGTGGCGATTTGGTGAATGTCATTTTAAGTAATTCCGGCTTGAAAGAGTCTGAGGTGAAGTATTTGTTTTATCAAATTTGCTTGGCTGTAAAATATCTACACGATAATGAAGTGACACACCGTGATTTAAAGGTAAGAATAGTTCAGAATATTCAATTTTTTTAATGTAAATTTATTTTTGTGCGACATTGACAAGTCTAACAATTATATACTAATTGCATTTTTGTGTGACATTAACAGGAGTAACAATTTTTTACTAACTTCATGTTTGTGACATTGACAGGTCTTGGCAAAATAGTCAGATTAAATTGTAACTGTTTATTATATTGTAATCTGTCAAATTGATAGGTCAGGTCAGAATTGTCAATTATCAAATATACGTCAATATTCATCTAAAACCGTCATTTTATTTTGCTAAATATTAATATAAAAATAAATAAGCTTCGATTGATTTTTTTTAGCCTGACAATATATTATTAAAAAGCATTTCCCACAATACTTTGATAAAATTGACCGATTTCGGATTAAGTAAAATGATGGACGAGAATACATTTATGAAAACGATTTGCGGGACTCCTTTATACGTTGCGCCGGAAGTATTGGACAAGACTGTGTATTATTACGATAAACAAGTTGATATTTGGAGTTTGGGCGTTATTTTATTTTACATGCTCGGGCAAGAGCTTCCTTTTAGGTAAAAAAAAAATTGTTTGACAAGTTAAAATCATAGAGCAATCGTAATAAACTATGTTTGTTATAATACCTAATGCAGGGGTATTTGAAGTATTTTTGTTTGTACTACAATTTTTAAAAAGTCGTGCTTGGCAAAATGTATAAGCCTAAAAAATATTTGTGTGTTTTTATGTTTGCAGATCTGAGAAAAAAATTCCTAGGGAAGAAATTTTAACGGCAGATTATAGTTTTGCTGCCGATAAATTTAGCGAAGTTTCCGAATTGGCGAAAGAATTGATAGATCTAATGCTTGTAGTTGATCCTACAGCGCGGTTGTCAATCGATGGTGTTTTAAATCATCCGTGGCTGTTAAATGTAAGAAAATATTGACGATTTATACATTTAGATAACAACAAATTAAGGGTGTGGTTTCTTAAAATCATTGTTGCGTTAACTATTTGATGTATTTTATGTTAAAAAAAGTGTAATCGTTTCATTTTTAACTTCGATAATATTTCGTCATTTCTGTGTGATAATTTTTTTATTAAATCAAATAGAGCGGTGATTAGTATTTTTGGCAATCTGGAAATAGAAAAAAATTGCGATAAAAAATAAAGTAAAAGCGATTACCGTCGAAATGTGCCATTATCTAATCCAAACCATTTTTAATGCGTGTTGAAAATATCATGTCCTTCGTTTAAAGACAATTAATATTCGTATAATCATCGATAGGATGCATTAATGAAACATAGCGTTCATCGACTACTTTGCGACAGCGCAGAAACGGCATCACTGGAATCCAGTTGCGAAACCGATAGCACATCTCCACCGTCAAAAAAATCCAGATCAAGTTGAAACTTTAATCGAATATTCGCTTCACATTGAAAGCCACTAAAAAAAACACACAGATTATTGTTTTTGATATTTCTTTTACAATACAACTTTACTTACTTATAATTTAAAAATATATTTGTGCATTTATAGTTAGTATTTCGTGATAATACAATTCGCGTTGCCATTAATATTGAAATCGTCGAGAATTGTAATTTTTGTTTTTGTTGATTGTAGTTTGTAAGCCTTTTTGTTTGTTTGTTACAAAAAATTATACTTTTGGAATTAATATTACGCCTTAAAAATACAATTAGCTTTAGAAATGAACAAATAAATTTTCCTATTTTTGTTTCGTTTCGAATTTAGTTCTATTATAATCAAACACTACGATTATTACTCATTAAAATTAAAATATATCGACTTAAATTAGTATTAAAACAGTATTTTTGTTTATAAATGTTTTTTTTTGAATTACCATTTACAATTTTCTATACTACATACGTATTTTTTGATGTTCTTATACCATACGATTATCGTTATATTTTTTCGAATAAATATTTACATTTTGCAATATACTTACGTTTTTTTATTTTATATAATTATTGTCATTCACAAATAAATACCATACGCCCATTATCAATTTAAACCGCAATGGCTTTAATATAAAATCAAAACTATTAAAATAGGTCAGAAGTTTCCTAAAAAAAAAAATTTCATAAAAAACTGCCTAAACTTGAGAAAAGCGACACCATTTGTAGAAAATATTTATTTGAGAAGCACCTGCAATATAATAAAACTATTAAATAATCAGTCTTAGTTGTGCTCCGTTATATTTCGAAGTGAACATTCTGCTAATGGAAGGAAAAAATATAAAAAAAGTCAAATAGATGATCCATACACACAAATAACAGTATTGGATATGCACAGGATTTTTTTTTTAACTGTTATAATTTGATTCAAATTGAGCAAACTTGAAGACTTCAGATATGGTTTATAATAAATATTTTCGCATTTTCGTTTAAACTGCGTTTTAAAGTTTTTCAATTTTTTTTCACAATACTGGGTATTATGTTTTTTTTAAACAATTGTATATATATATATATACATTTTTCACACAGTTCGGGAGTTTTTTCAAATTTTAATTCTAACCGCGTTTAATTTATACCAACTTTGAATATTTTACACACTATACCCGCCTTATTTGCGTAATTTTCTACATAGATATTTTTTAAATATGATTATAAAAATGAATAATTAAAATCAATAAGAATTGAATACTAAATCTAATAAAACGTTTATATACAACCTTTTAAAATATTATCACATATAGGAAAAAAAAGGTATTTATTTATCAGTTGAATGCACTGAATTTTGAATTTTTTTTTCACGCACAACACTCGCTTCAAACGCACGAATTACTTTCACGAAATTAATATTCTTCGCGATAAGTTTAAAACATTAAAGTATTTCGAAACTTTAAAAACTTTAATTAGTTCAACGTTTACGACACCATACGTTTTTTCTGTGTTCAGTTTTGTAATAAAACGTGAATATTTTTTTTTTTAGGAATTATTGGTAAGCGGCCTTCTTTCTGGATCTGAGCCGTTTATGTTCATAGGTTCTGTACTAGCTGTAAACAAAAAAAAAAAAAACTTTTAGCGTATAGATTTTGTTTTAGAAATCCGCAAAGCATTTATTTATAAACATTTAAATTAATTTCGTGAAATTAAAGCATTTTTACGTTACGATATTTTTAGAAAATTCGAATAAAATAAAATAAATGTAATTCGAAATTGGTTGTGTATTTATTTTTTTTATATTAGAAAAAGCGGATGAATTTATTAGTAGTTTTAAGCTTGTAGAAAATTAATTTGTAGTATTTATTTTGATTTATTCAATATAGAAGTTCTAAAGTCTAAAAATGGTGTTAAAAAAGGTACAGAAGCATACGAAAAGACAAACACTTTATGCGTCAGCAACATGCGAAGGTAAAAGGAAATATCGAAAATTTTTAGTATGTAGAAATGGAGGCACTAGAGATTAAAAAATGAATAGGCGACAAGTATGTTTTTGTTTTTCTAAAAAAAATCAGATAAATGTACAATTAGAACTCGCGGATTTTTTGTGCGTTAACTTTCGCTGAATTGGAAAATATTTCAGAAGAACTGCAACTTGGTTAGTACTTTTACCCGAAAAGAATCCATAACCGGAAAAGGTCCAGTGTTAAACTACATTAAAAAAAAATAGATGTTTTTTTTTAGAGTAGTAACTACAGAACTAATAAACTAATATGCGAAACATACAAGATCGTATAAAGACGCGCGCGCGTGTTTGATAGAAGAGTGGTTGTTGCATTGAGCGGGGTGTTTGTGTAATCATGACGTGACGTCAGCGCGGACGTTGAGCGCAGGCGCGATGTCCGTGGTCGCTGTGGCAACGCTGCAATCGCCCATAGAGCCGCTGGCGTTGCCAACGGCACCGGTGTTGCCAACGCTCTCTACATACACAACAAGTTGCACCAAATACACAAGAGAAATGATAAGCAATGATCAGCGGTACGCTTTTCTGATCGCAATATTTGACCTAAGCGATTTGTTTGCAGAATTGTTGACACAGTTAGTAAAAATAAAAATCTTCTATTTTATGTGAAATATAAGGTGATTGATTTGCCTTTAAAAAGATATCTCACAATACAATTTTCTAAGCTTATTATTTCCAATTTTCTTTTGTTTTATCACATTTCATTTCTAACGAAATTTAAAGTTATGTCGCGTTCTTTTATATTTACTATTTTGATAGTTCGGCAACCCAATATGCTTGAATATAAAAATCGCAATTTCTTCTGTAATTTATGCGTTCAAAATATGCACAACAAAAAACAATTAGAGCGAGATGTGCGTTTTGTTTTTAGCTCAATTTCATTAAAAAATAAAATGTGGATTTACAGGAATATTTGTAACTCTATAAAACCAATCTCTGTGTCTTTACACTAAATTCGTTGTACGAAATCAATTATTTTTCACTGCAAAAAAGTCGTAGATTTTAATTTAAAAAAATTGAATTCTAAACGAAAGTTTTTAAAGAGTTAGTTAGTTAAAGAGTCCGCAATCCTAAAGATTGGTTGGAAACAGCACGCCATGCCGATCTATCCTGAGCTAATCCCTTCATCTCCCTATAGCTATTCATCTCAACGTCTTCAACTATCTGACTCACATACTCCAATCTAGGCCTACCTACCCCTCTCTTTCCCTCCACTCTACCTTCTATGATCAATTGCATAATCCCCCCATGCTTAAGAATATGCCCTACTAATCTGTCTCTCCTACGCTGTACACTCTCCAAATACTTCTCTTCTCCCCTACTAACTCTAGTACAGCTTCATTTGTTACTTTATCTTCCCAACCAATCCTCATCATCCTCCTATAACACCACATTTCAAGTGCTTCTAATCTACGCTTCTCTTCCTTTCCTATAGTCCACGCCTCACACCCGTACAGTGCTACACTCCAAACATATACCTTCAGTAATCTTTTTCTAATACCCAAGTCAATATTTGATCTTAAAATCTGTTCTTTTTCTACGAATGCCTTCCTACCCTGTGCTATCCTACACTTTATATCTACCTTGCTTCGATTATCTTTTGTGATTCTACTGCCTAAATAACAAAAATCTGACACTTCTTCGATTCTATTATCTCCTATTGTGATCCTCATTTTTCTACTGCATTCCTTTTTGTCACACCTCATCACTTTAGTTTTACCTATATTTATTTTCATGTTAAAATCCCTAGTCAATACTGCCTGCATACCATTCAATACCCTTTCTAATTTCTTTTCGCTTTCTTCCAATATAGCTATATCGTCGGCGAATCTCAGCATATATATTTTCTCTCCCTGTACATTCACACCTACACTATACTCTTCTTTTACTTTGTTTATTGCATCTTCTATATATAGATTAAATAATAACGGTGAGAGTGTACATCCCTGCCGAACTCCCTTCCTTATTTTTGCTACCTCTTCTTCCCCCTCAATTCTAACTAAGGCAGTTTGGTGTTTATATAAATTAAAAATTATTCTCCTATCCTTATAATCTATACCCGTTTCTTTTAAAATTCTAAACATTATGTCCCAATCTACATTATCAAATGCCTTTTCTAAGTCTACAAAAGCTATGCAAGTTACCTTTCCTACCCTCTTTCTTTTTTCTACTACCGTTCTTAGTGCTAGAATCGCCTCTCTCGTCCCTCTGTTTTTCCTAAAACCAAACTGATCTTCTCCTAGCCTTTCCTCTACTTTATTTTCTAATCTCCTATAAATAATCTTTAACAATATCTTCGATGCATGTGATAGTAGGCTAATGGTCCTATAGTTCTCACACAAATTAGCTCATATTTTCTTCGGCATTGTTACTATTCTACTACGCTGAAAATCCTGTGGTACTTCTCCCTTCTCATATATTTTACAAACTAGCCTGTATAATCGCTCCTGCATTTTTTCCCCTGCGTGTTTTATTAATTCGGCTGGTATCATATCAATCCCCGCTGCTTTGTTATTCCGTAAATCATTTAATGCTCTATGAAACTCTGACCTAAGTATGCTAGGACCTAAGTCATCCTCATCTATCTGTTCCACATTTTCATTTTTAAAGAGTTAAGAACAAAAAAATATATTACAGCTCAAACGCAACAGCAGTATTTTATAAACCCAGTATAGTAAACGTTTTATTCGATTTAAATATATTTAAATAAATATATCGCAAGTTGTTGGAAAATAAAATAAATTTTCGGTATTATGAAAATTATAAGCACGAATGTTCAATTGCATTTTCAAAAATAAAAATAGAAGATAGGAACGTTAGATTTGAAATTCAATAGATTTTGAGTTAGTTAGTTAAAGAGTCCGCAATCCTAAAGATTGGTTGGAAACAGCACGCCATGCCGATCTATCCTGAGCTAATCCCTTCATCTCCCTATAGCTATTCATCTCAACGTCTTCAACTATCTGACTCACATACTCCAATCTAGGCCTACCTACCCCTCTCTTTCCCTCCACTCTACCTTCTATGATCAATTGCATAATCCCCCCATGCCTAAGAATATGCCCTACTAATCTGTCTCTCCTACGTTGTAACACTCTCCAAATACTTCTCTTCTCCCCTACTAACTCTAGTACAGCTTCATTTGTTACTTTATCTTCCCAACCAATCCTCATCATCCTCCTATAACACCACATTTCAAGTGCTTCTAATCTACGCTTCTCTTCCTTTCCTATAGTCCACGCCTCACACCCGTACAGTGCTACACTCCAAACATATACCTTCAGTAATCTTTTTCTAATACCCAAGTCAATATTTGATCTTAAAATCTGTTCTTTTTCTACGAATGCCTTCCTACCCTGTGCTATCCTACACTTTATATCTACCTTGCTTCGATTATCTTTTGTGATTCTACTGCCTAAATAACAAAAATCTGACACTTCTTCGATTCTATTATCTCCTATTGTGATCCTCATTTTTCTACTGCATTCCTTTTTGTCACACCTCATCACTTTAGTTTTACCTATATTTATTTTCATGTTAAAATCCCTAGTCAATACTGCCTGCATACCATTCAATACCCTTTCTAATTTCTTTTCGCTTTCTTCCAATATAGCTATATCGTCGGCGAATCTCAGCATATATATTTTCTCTCCCTGTACATTCACACCTACACTATACTCTTCTTTTACTTTGTTTATTGCATCTTCTATATATAGATTAAATAATAACGGTGAGAGTGTACATCCCTGCCGAACTCCCTTCCCTATTTTTGCTACCTCTTCTTCCCCCTCAATTCTAACTAAGGCAGTTTGGTGTTTATATAAATTAAAAATTATTCTCCTATCCTTATAATCTATACCCGTTTCTTTTAAAATTCTAAACATTATGTCCCAATCTACATTGTCAAATGCCTTTTCTAAGTCTACAAAAGCTATGCAAGTTACCTTTCCTACCCTATTTCTTTTTTCTACTACCGTTCTTAGTGCTAGAATCGCCTCCCTCGTCCCTCTGTTTTTCCTAAAACCAAACTGATCTTCTCCTAGCCTTTCCTCTACTTTATTTTCTAATCTCCTATAAATAATCTTTAACAATATCTTCGATGCATGTGATAGTAGGCTAATGGTCCTATAGTTCTCACACAAATTAGCTCCTATTTTCTTCGGCATTGTTACTATTCTACTACGCTGAAAATCCTGTGGTACTTCTCCCTTCTCATATATTTTACAAACTAACCTGTATAATCGCTCCTGCATTTTTTCCCCTGCGTGTTTTATTAATTCGGCTGGTATCATATCAATCCCTGCTGCTTTGTTATTCCGTAAATCATTTAATGCTCTATGAAACTCTGACCTAAGTATGCTAGGACCTAAGTCATCCTCATCTATCTGTTCCACATTTTCTAGCTCCTCCATGTCCTGCCTACCTTTATATAAATCTTCAAGATACTCCTTCCATCTTCTAGCTTTTTCCTTATTTTCTGTGAGTTCCTTACCCTGCTTATCACATATAATGTTACCCTTTGGTTTTACTTTAGAAAAATGTGACTTAATTTTCCTGTAGCCCAAATCTACTTTACCTCTTCTCATATCCTCCTCAATATCCTCACAATTTCCTTTTATCCACTCTTCTTTCGCTAGCTTGCATTTCCTATTAATTAAGTTCCTTAGTTCCTTATATTTTTTCTGTCCTGCTTCTGTGTTTCCAATTTTAATTTTCCTTCTTGCTTCTATCATTTTAACTATTTCTTCCGTGATCCATTCCCTCCTACCTGCCCTTTTCTTTGTGCCTAATACTTCATTTGCTGCTGTAGTTAACCCATTTCTGATTTCCCTCCATTCGCAATCTATGTCGTTCCTAGATGTTCCATTAGCCATGATTTCTACTTTCTGCTTGTACTTTTCACATACATCAGCTAATTTTAACCTATCGACATCTACTCTGACCTGTTTAGACTTCTGTAATTTCTTGAATTTGACCTCTGAGTCCAGGACTACTAAATTATGGTCACTATCAATATCTGCTCCAGGGTAACTCTTACAATTCTTAATCTGGTTCCTAAACCTCTCTTTAACCAGTATGTAATCTATCTGATACCTCCCTATATCACCTGGCATTTTCCACGTATATATCCTGCGCTTGTGATTCTGAAAAAGCGTGTTTGCTACCACTAGCTTATTCCTAATACAAAACTCTACCAATCTATCCCCTCTATCATTACGTGTTCCTATTCCATATTCTCCTACTATTGAAACTTCCTTTCCCTTACCTACTACGGCATTCCAATCTCCGGTTACAATTAGATTATCCTGTCCTTTAACGTTTGCTAACCTAGATTCAATCTCCTCATAAATGGATTCTACCTCCTCATCATCGTGACTTGAAGTTGGCATATATACTTGCACTATAACTGTGTCCGTTGGCTTCGTGTCTAATCTAATAGTTATAATTCTATCACTAACTTGGCAATAACTCTTTATTCTACATCCCAACTTCCTATTCATTATAAAACCTACACCGGTATGCCCATTATCTGATGCTGTGGTTATTAATCTGTATTCTCCTGACCACGTATCTACTTGATCTTTCCTCCTAACTTCACTAATCCCTACAATATCCAGTCTAAGTCTCTCCATTTCTAATTTCAAATTCTCTAACTTTCCTATCCTATTCAAACTGCGTATATTCCACGCTCCGACTCGTAGAATACTCGATGAAATCGATCTCTTGCCCGCCCCAGAATCCGAGGGCTTGCCTGCTACCGAAGTAGCAGGATGAGATTCTGAGCCATTGGCTCTACTCATCTGGGGTATTATATTTGAGATAATCGACATTTTCATACTGTAATCTGGAGAAGGGTACAGTGCTGGTTTCTCCTTGCCTTGCACCGACCAATGAGTGCATATTTTAGCCGTCGCCCCGCCGATTCAGCCTAATCCCCCTAATACCGTGGGTTAGCCTGAATCTTTCCTATAGACCGGGATCCCTGTATAGGGACCGCTCTATAGGCCAGAGCGTCGTTGCCCATGTCAGATTTTGAGTATAATAAATATATCGCAAGTTGGACAATAAAATAAATTTTCAGTATCATGTATATTAAACCACGAACGTTCAATTGTATTTTCGAAAATATAAAAAAATAGGAAAGTTAGATTTGAAATTCAATTGATTTTGGTTATAATTTGCTGATAATAAACAAACGTCAAAATAAACTGATTTTTTTACTATCCGTAGGTTCACACGATTATATTACGCATTCCAAAGCACGGGCATTAACACACTCCCATTTCCAAACGCAACAAACATATACTGGGTTTAAATAATATCCGATAATGCTCACAAATGAATGCGCATGCTCACACCGCAGCCAGCCTCTCTCTATCTCTCTTCAATCAATGTGACACATCACACGATCTTCTCGTGCGTTCTGCGTGTCATCAAAAGTGGCCTACTACGCGCCTCCTCCTCCTCCACCTCACGTGAGGAGAAGGCGCCGCGTCGTCTATGTGATTTGAGCGCACCTTTCACCTCCTTTTCGCATTTGGTTCGGTCACCGACGATATAGATGGCGTTCGTCAGGAAGAAGATGCCGCCCAGGATCTCCACGAAGCAGGTGATGAACAGGGCGTACTGTAGCGCGTGGAATTCCGTCTCCCGTTGGGCGTACGAGGGCGCCGCGCCCGCCGTACTGGTGGGGGAAGACACTAAGGCCGCTGCGCTGGCGCCGATTGTGATCGTCATCGGATTGAGGGACACCTTAAGCGCCTCGGAGATCTTTAGGGAAATGTCGAAGGGGCGTATAGTTAGTTTTTAATAGAACAAGCGTGTTTATTCGCGAAATAGATGATTATATTTAGTTTATTGCAAGATTTTTTTTTTTAATCGACACCAGACTATTTAACACGTTTTACAAAAAATAATCGAAATTTTTTATTTAAAAACGACATGTTCTTACCACACCGATTAAATACGGACTGCCGGCGTCTCCGAAGGCGTGACAGAAGAGCAGTTGAATACCTTCGGCCATCGATCGTCGCGTAGGCAACACACAATACTAGCGTACAAAGAATGGTTCATTAGTGCGCAATCGAAAGGTCGACTAAATAATAATTATAAATTCGGGCAAGTTCGTGCATACGGACAAAATGTGCGAGTGAATGAAACATGCGAAAATGAACGAAGCCAAGCGAAATATGCAAATGAATTTATAATAAAAATTAAGTGTATATAATTGTTGACCGGATGTAATGTTCGCTACGTTATTGAAATGTACGTGGATTACCTCAAAATAGTTGCTAAAAAAATTTTTTGAAGCGAATTAAAAATGATAAGAAATTATTTGTATGTACGCAAAAAAAAAATTTTATATTACGATGAATTACATTTAAAAACAAAATATTATTGTCGATATATTAATTTAAAAAAAAAATGATAAGATGAGATTAGAATGATGATTTATGTCGAATTAATGATACTAGTGTAAATATAAATATTACAATTTTAACAATAAATATTTTTAAACAGTCTATCGTTGATGTTTTGGCTGTGATTATTGTAAAAAAAAGTTCCTCGTCTTTAAATATTGGGCAATAGTACAGTGAACCATAAAGCTGAGGAAGAGTCATTCTATAAAAATACATAAATGTAAAGACAATCCAGCGTTCAACCAAATTTAAAAATTCAATGTTTTAAATCAATTTAAATAGAACAAAGAAAATACATTTTTTTTTAAACAGTGGAGCATGCTTTTTTTGGATACTAAGTAATTGAAAATTCCAAAAATTAAAGGTTTAATAAACGAACGTACAATCAGTGCATAAAAATTAAATAAAACGACTTTAAAATCTTCACGAAATATTTTTTTTACTAAAAAAAATAGTTTTTCTCTCCCAAGAATTAGCAGAAATATCATCCATTTCAATTAATTTATATTAAATATATGAATTTAAAATGTGCAATTGATAAATATCCCATGAAGATGACTTAGTGTAAAGAAGAAACGTAGTTGAAGAGGATTTGCCACATACCAAGACAGAGACAAAGATACACCGAGACAAGCAGTGGAAAAGAGACATACATTCAATATTTACGTTGTTTCTTTTAAATATATAAATTCATACTCGAAGCTTCCATTGTTTTAAGTAAATTTTTATTGTATAAAATGTTTGAACTTGCGCAGACACAAAAATTAATTGCAATCGACGATTTAAGAAATACGAATACAAATACATTTCGAGTCCCTCAACGTACACAGTCCATTCTGACCAGCGTCATTCTTACCAGCAGTATGTCACTGACTATTGCCCAATTGAGGTTGAGCGCCACCTGCCCAAAGAACAGCAGAACGTAGCAGAGAATACTGTCGCTCGTTGCGGCGAACGTGCTGCCAATAAGCAGTGGCGCGGATAGGAACAAACCGCACGCGCACACCACCGGATCGGCTCTGCGCCAGCGCGGACTCAGGTACGCACTTAGGAAACAGCCCAATGTGAGGCCGCATATGCCCGCCGCCATTGTTATGCCGCCAAACACCAACGATAGACTGGACGGCCAGATGGTGCGCAGATCAAACAGAAAGGAGATCATGGAATGTGTCAATGAGTCTGTTTGTGGCCATGTTTGTTCGATGGAGGGAGGGAGACGGTGGGGGGGGGGGGGGGGAAGAGGATTGGTGAATTAAAAAATAATAATTGCGTAGATAATCTAGATCTGAGAAAAATGGCTTTAAGATTAAATATTTATAAAAAAAATTTGCTGAAAATACACGGTAACTACAAAAAAAATTCTGGCCATATAATATAGATCTGTAAAAAATAGTCGTTTTGCGAGACAGATTAAATTATTAAAAAAATATTAAATACAACACATTTCGCAAAAAAAAAATTCTATTCATCGCCACAAGTAATCAGAGAATAAAAAAAAAAGGTATATCGATCGTATGATACTTAAACAGCCTTGATGAAATTATTTTCGACTGATTTAACGCCAAAAATAATTTCACAAAACAATCGAGGCGAAATACCACCTAGGTTAAAAAAAACTCGGAAGATGACAGATTACGTCAAATTGAATCTAAGTTTATTGCGCATGTTCAGAACATCTGCCGACTCGTTAAAACTTCCAAGCTGATAAGAGGTATTGTGTCACATCACTGGACGATATATTGATATAGCTAAATGTATCGACCGATTGTTTTTTAATCTGGCCACACTATCGCGAAATTGTAATTCGAATAATTGTTTGCGCGCAACGGTTTATTCGACGAGAAACAATGCGAACGCTAAGAAGGTGTGAAGTATTAATAATTACATAATGAATTTAGTCATTATAAATAATGGGAGCATGAGAATTCAATTGTAAAATTGATTTTAGAACAATTAAAAACGGAAATGAAGTCGATATTAAAGTTTGTCTTAGAATTGTAGGGTTGGAAAAAGAAAAAAAAATGGATTTTTTTTTAATATACTGTGTAGTAGAAGATTTAATTCTCCAAAAATTCGTGTCAACTTGACCACAAACAAATGTAAATTAAAAAACATTTTGGTAATGATTTTTTCAAACCAACAAAACAAAATGCAATTTTGAAAAAAATACACATTTTCTTTTGTATTTATATACAATTTTATCGTATTTACTTTTTTTTGGTATTTAATTGCATTTAATTTCATCGCTGTCAAAGCTCCTCCCACCAAAAAAAAATCTCTTTCTATTCCATCTTGCGCAGCAATCTAAATGACGAGAGAAATACAACCACCAACAACTATCGGCCATGACTAAAACGGTCAAATACCAGCAATATATCGGCAACAATGGACCAAGTAGTGTTCAAACAGAACTGCGCGCAGAATACTAGTACGAAGCACGCGGTGGCATTATAACTGGCCACCACCAGACTGAAATACACCAGCAACGAGCTCACGATCATCCCGGCGGCGCAGATGAGCGGGTCGCATCGGGGCATGGTGATGCGCAGGCGCTGCGCCAGCAAACTGCCCGCCGGTACGCCTGTCGAGCCGGCCATCATTGCGACGATGCCGAACTTATACGCCACTCTTCAATTCGTCCGGGTGGATAAATATTAGTGTTTTCTTTTTTCTTTTGTTAGGTTAAGGAATAGTCTTAATTTGAGCATTGTTTTTTTTTAAGAATTACCGTAAGCTACGTGCGCATTTCGAAGGCAATGCCCCCCATCTTCAGTAGTACAAGATAAAAACGAAATAAAATATTAAATTAATTGTTGAAAGTCCATAATATAATATAAGGTATTGTATTGGAGAATGCATAAATAGTACTTTGATAAATAAAATGAAGATTTTAAGCTCTATATATATATATATTTTTTTGAAGTTATCTTCTATAAATGCAAAAAATTGACTATTACTTTCCTTGTTCTTTTTTTGAGGTGGGTAATACGATTTTATGGATGCAATTTAAGATTTTTTGGGGGGAAAACATAGGATAACGAAATATATATATAAAAAATACAATATGAAGAATTTTTGATACGCTGCTTTTATAAATAGTTAATAGTTTTGAAAAAAATTGAAAAATTAATCAAGATGGACACTTTATTTTCTTAATATACAGGGTAGACCATCTAGGATTTTTTTTAATAATTGAAAGTAAATATTTTAAAAATTGCACTAAACACATGATAAATGAAACACCCCGTATAGAAGAAAGTATTTTTATAAATTTTATTTACAAAAATAATTGTTGTCAAACATCGAGATTTGTCATTTAAACAATCGAATGGAAATATTTTTTAATAAATAAAGTTTATATAATAATTATTTCTTTTAACGATTTTTAAGAATTGTTAATGAAATTGAATTTTTAATTAGAAAAAATATATATTTTGCAATGTTTTGAAAAAACAAAATTAATTGTATTTGCGATTTTTATAAAACAGTATAAGAAAAAAAATTCAAGGCCTTAAAAAATCAAAGAAATTACGAAAATATCAACAAGAATTTGGTCTAAATACATTTTTTTTTTAATAGCAGCAGCGTATCATCAATAATTCAAAACTTCTCTTTTTTTCCCAAGTACTCACTCTTTATCTGAGATATCCCCACCGCCGGGCTGTAGGGCGATGCCCATATGGATGACCTTCGGGCCCCACCAGGCCAACGCACCGGCCACGAAGGCCACGCACGTGAATCCCAGCGTTGAATAAATAAAACTATGACTGAAAAATGTATAAAAAATCGACAATAAACACATAACTCTTTCGCGATAAAATATCGGAAAAATACTAAATTTATGGATGTATATGTTGAAAAACAAAGGCTGCAGAGTGAACCTTAAAGGGAACTCGAAAGTGTAGATTGATTTTTTTCCAATTTCAATGAAATAGAATTGGTTTATTTAAGAGAATACGATTATATTAAAAAAAAAAAAGGTATTTTTTTTGGAAACTTACTTTTTGCTTAATTCTCGAACGTCCTCTTTCCAGCTGGTTGCCTGTAGGTGTCCGCTGCCTTCGCTGTGACCTCTTGGCGGGTCATCGAGGGTGAAGTAGATTAAAATAACGGCGATGACGCCCAGTATGGGCGTGACGCGGAGCGCCCATTGCCAACTGCCCATTATCGAGGCCGTTGTGCTACCGACAATGTATCCTAAACCGCTAGAAATGAATAGAAAAAATGTATTTTTTATGAAATTTAATTAATTGCAGATTAAGTAGATTAAAATGAAATGTTGTCGAGTTTGTTTTGTAAATTCATATTGTGGCGCCATCTAAATATTTCAATGACAATTAATTTCTTTTTGATATTGACCTGTTGTCTATATTAAAGTCAACTCATACGCAACGTTGCCACATAATGCAATCGATATAAAAAAATATCGATTAATTGATTTTATAATTTTCTTTCAGCTATTGTAATTTTTTATATTGACATTTGAATGCAATTTGATAAAATTCACAATATGGCTGTTTAATACATGCACTCGTTGTTTTAATGAAATGATTTTTTTTTTATTGGATTTCTATTACCTTCCCACTGGAATGGCGAAACAGAACAATGCCAGCATTTTCGATCGTATATCGTTGACGAACAGATCACTGATAATCGTGGGCGCGATCGTGGAATAACTCGCTTCTCCTATTCCGACCATCGCCCGGAACATTATAAACCAACCGAAACTCTAAAAATTACAAAAAAAATATTATGATAACAGCGCTAAGTATCCATAGAATAGAGGAACATTTTTTTTACAGAATTTTTTTAATTTTCTTTATGATAATAACTCAAACTATCAACAGAATGGTGACATTTATTAAATTTTTTTATAGGGCTGAAAATTTTCAGTTTTTTTTTTTAGAAAAGTGACGTTATTTTTTATATAAATCACATTTTTTTTAAAGAATGGTAACGTTCATTTTTATTATAGGGCTAAAAAATCAGATTTTTTAAAGAATAGTGACATACATTTTTTTTTATAGGACTTAGAAAAATATATAGTGTGATTTAGAATAGTGTGACATTAATTTTTGTATAGGAATAAAAAAAATATTTTTTTTTACGATAATATTAGTTACGATAATATAGTTTGAGTAACTATCGATATTTTTTTATGAGATTTTTATGCGATTTTTTTTTACTCCGTTCTTGATAAAAACAAATTCTAAACTAGCTATTAATGTTTAAAAAAATACTTTTATTGCGTTGAAGCTGTTTTTTTCTGTCTATAACCATACAATTTTTTTAATATATAATAAAAAAAAACACGGCAATATAATTTGTGTAACCGTAACTTTTATTTGAGCATAATTTGTTAATAAATACGCAAAGGAAAGTATTAAAAAATATTTTAAATACTTTCAAATTAATAGCTAATCGTTTAGAATTCGAAAAAAAAAATGTACATAGGCACTTGAGTAAATTATAAAATTAATTTTATGGGGAAATATTTTGTTTGTTAATTGCAAATTTTTATTAACTAGAAAAATCAATTTATAACGAAACATTATGGCGTGGACTTAACAAATTTTAATAAATCGAGTTTTTGATTAATAAATTCATATAAGCAAAACGAATAAAAAAAAATCACAACGATAGTCAAATATTTATTTATTTATTTATTGCCAATTCCTAAGCGAAAATTGAACTTTGAATGACCAGTTTTTAAATTTTTAAACGCGATAAAAATGCTCGTGTATTAACAATCAATAAAAATATGACGCCAATTATTATTTTAAACAAAATACTGCAAATATTGGTAATTTATGTGATTATGTGAACATTTTCAGAATTGAATTGAAAAAAAAACGTTTTCTTAAAAAAAATCATCTTATAAATTCGAAATTCTAAAAAAAGCATTTTTTTATATAAAAAAAATTATATGTGTACAATTAGAGACAATAGTAATGTGTCACTATACACCTCCCTATTTATGTGCACATTACGATTGTCTACGATTGCACAAAACGAAAAATAAATAAATTTCTTATAGTATGACAAATTAAATAAATAAATCTGCATTATTTGCGAAATATCAGGACGGTATTTGGCGGAATTTCGAACTTACATTCATGAATGATCCTAATAACGTGGTGACGCTCCATAGGAAGATACCGCCAGCCATGATGGACTTGCGGCTATATCGGTCCCCGAGGTACCCAAACACAGGTGCGAAGACCATATAACTTAATACGAAACTGGTTTGTAAAAGGCCACCCTTATCGTCGCCGATTTGATAAAATTTCTGCACGTCCGGCAAAATACCTGCAGTCGAAAAAATAAGAATTATTTATTCTGTCAATTAAAAAATATAGTTTTTCTTCAAACACAAAAAAAAAATATGTCGGTTATTGAAAATTACGGTTAATTTTTTTTTCGGCCGAAAAAAATTTATAATATACGTATAATATAATATACAATTTTATAATGTGTACTTTGTTGAGAAAAAATAAGGAAGGTGCAATTCTCAGGTAGATGTTAAATGGCGTGATGTGAATAAAAATATTTGTCTTGGTATAATCAAAAAGTTACGGCTGTAGTTTGAGGTGATGTAAAGTTAAAATACTCGCGAAGGTTAAAAAATATATTACATTTTTTATATAAAATGTTGTAAAAAAAATTTCGAAAATTTAAACATTTTAGAAAAATTATTCAATAAATCAAAATTCAATTTGACGATTTTTTCAAAATACAGTTTTTTTTTGCGATATTTTCCAAAATATTAATCCCACAGTAGATTTGGAAGCCTGAGATGATTTCCCGATAAAAAAAAAACCGCATATCGAAAAAAAACATTTTTCATAACTACGAACAATTTCGATGAAAAAAAAATTTACCCACACAAGAAAATACACTACAAATTTAACATCACATCCGTTCATTACGTAACATCGCCGTAAATAAACCATTTAATAATTTAATTCCCTCTTGTCCGATATGATAATGGAAGTACACTTGCTCGCGCACCGAAGCGCAGTATATTACAATAAACCTCTTTGTTCCATTAGGAAGGACCACTAGAGCCCATTGTGGCCTAATATTGTACCGTATGCACTCAGCGTTAATAGCAATAAATTACGTTTTAAAAAGCTACAAGAACAAACTTGAAGTCCCGTAATTTTAAAACGTTGGTAGATGATCGAACTCTCGAGTCTTCATTTCCCCACGAGGATACTTCAGAAGAAAAAAATATATATTTTTTTCATTTATTATGTGTGAAGTGATTTTAGTAGAATCTTTTATATATATAACATTTTCGCCAAAGTAGGTTATTTATTGTTGATAAAAAAAAACAACCGCGAAGTTGATTTAAGCAGAACGACGTATTAATTGTATATTTAAAAATGATTTCTAGTAGTATTTTTTTTGGTACGTCAGTTTTCGCCAAGGTAGGTCAAATGTTGTTAAAAATATATAGAAAACTATCAGGTTGATTTAATTAGCAGGTACGGTGTATTTAAAAATTGATTTCAGTAGAATTTTTTTGATACGTCAATTTTCGCCAAGGTAGGTCATATGTTGTTGAAAATGTATAGAAAACTATCAGGTTGATTTAAGCAGGGCGATCTGTCAATTAGATATATATTTAGAAAAGATTTTACTGAAATTCTTTTTGTATGTCATTTTTCGCCAAGGTAGGTCAAATATTGTTGATAACGCATAAAAAATATTGAGTTGATTTAATCAGGGCGATGTGTTTTAATTATATATTTAGAAAGGATTTTAGTGAAATTCTTGTTTTGCGTCATTTTTCGCCAAGGTAGGTCATATGTTGTTGAAAACGCATAGAAAACTACCAGGTTGATTTAAGCAGGGCGATGTATTAATTATATATTTAGAAATGTTTTACTGAAATTCTTTTTGTATGTCATTTTTCGCCAAGGTAGGTCATATAACGCATAGAAAATTATCAGATTGATTTAGTCAGGGCGTTGTATTAATTATATATTTCGAAAGGTTTTACTGAAATTCTGTTTGTATGTCATTTTTCGCCAAGGTAGGTCAAATGTTGATTGATAACACATTAAAAATTCGATTGATTTAATCAGGGCGATGTATTAATTAAATATTTAGAAAGGATTTCACTGGAATTTTTTGTACGACATATTAAAAATTTAATAAAAAAATTATTAGTTTTAATAAAAATTATAATAAAAACACAAAAAAAGGCCTCAAAGTGTATTTTCCGGTTGTTTTTGCATGCGCAATTTTCTTTTACCGCAGGGGATAATACTTGTGCGTGCATTTTCCATTCAATTTTTGTATTTTCCGCTACACGAAACGGAAATGAGATAAAAAAATTGCTTCCGCAATTTCATCTTCCTAAATGTTTCGCTCAACCACATTGAGTTTCGTAGAAAAAAGTAGATTGCTAGTTACAAATTAATTTTGATATTGTAAATTTTCGATGTTTTTTTATTATAACAAATTTTCCGTTTAGCAAAACATATTTTTTATGTGAAAATATTTTTTGTGGTTTGTAATATTTAAAAAAAAAATAAGAAAAAAAGTTAAATAAAGTGATTTTTGTAGTGTTTTATTTTTGATGAAAGAGTTTTAACTTTAGGAATTAATTATCAAAAATATAATTAGAAAAAAATTACTTTAGAAAAAAATTAGGAATTTTCATTTATATATATTTAAAAAAATACGTAAAAAATAACTCGCACTTATCTACACACGGGGTCAACATAAAATAATGATGTAATCATTATTATTTTTCGATTTTCTATTTTACTGATTAAATCACAATCATACGATATTCCAATCTTCTTTTTTTTTTTTTTTTTTACATAAAGTGGACTTTACATATGATTTTATTGAGAAGCAACGAATCAAAATTTAATTTTGGACAACAGCCGAAAAAAAAGCACAGAACAATATTTGGGTGCAGAAAATTTCCTATGTCAGAAATTTCATTTTTGAAAAGTGTAAAACTTTTTTTTTACCTATTACAAAAATCGGCAAATATTTTACGACATAAAATTGATGAAAATATTAATAAATAAAAAGTTTCTACAAAAAAAAATTTATTATTGTGATATTACTTGTAAATTCCGATTGGAAATTAGTAATAATGAATTGTAATTTTTTTTATTCACGTCAAATCGACATCACGTATCCCATACGTAATAAACGAGATAATTTAGATTATTTCATCTGTTATCTCTAAAGATAGATAAGTATTAAAGCCCATATCTCTAGTGTAGGTATTTATAACAAAATCACGCGATCTAGAATTTTAATATATATCTATGTATTTTTAATAAATTACCCACTGAACATTTAATTTTTTTTTTTAATTGTTAAATAATAAAAGCGTTCGATTTTATAATTTTAGCCTCTTGATATTTTTAGTTTAAAATTTTAATAATATCTTTTTTTTTTGACATCAACACTTTTTTTATTAATTTTTTTTTAAATTAAATTTAAAAAAAAGGTTAATAAAAAAAAGTTCAATATCTAATCTAATCGTTCGTTGAACTTTCCTTTTCCATCTACAATTTATTTTGCTAACCATTTAGAGGTTATATTCCACAAATAAAATATAATCTAGTAACACTTCTTGCAAAAGCGATGTTTATTTTTTACCCCGCGTATATGGTAAATAAATATGCTTCTTCAAACACCCTGTATTTGCAATGTTGGTTATAATAGGATCGGTATAGTTTGTCCTAGTATATTTGGTTTCGACGTTTCTATTTCACAATAGTAATTTTACATGGAATTGAAGCGACAGACAATATACAGGGTGTACTAAAAAAATAATATATAGAATTTATTATGCGAAAGATATTTTGTGTATGTAATTTAACGAAATTAAGTATATAATGTATAGTTTTTCAATTTATTTTTACAAAAATTTGTACCAGACAATTTTTTTACAAAATATACGAAACATATTAAATTAAAACAAATAAAAAGTACATTTTAAATAATTTATTTAATTTCCACGGATTTAATTTAAGAAAATATAAATTCAAATGTTGACTATCCTGTATATTGCGGACGGGGCCGCATTTAATTTAATACGTCGACAGAATGAATATTTGCTAAATTTCAAGGCATGTACTAAAAAAAATCAAAATTAAAGGACGAATATTCATTTTCTTAAAAATAACCAAATAATGACAACTATGTTCAATTTGCGTAATCGCTCTGTATAATATTTATTTGTTTTATTTAAAAAAAAAATCCTTAGTTCGTCGATAATCTCACAATCCGATAGTAAAAAAAATATCCCGAGTACCGTCCTGCTCACAGTACACAATTTAACTAACAGTAATGTATGTTGGGTTGCATACAAATAACAAATACACTAATTGATTGTATATGAAAAGGTACTATACAGACAAAACCAAATAAACTAGGATATACTATACGTACAGACAAGAAGGTAACTGTCAAACAAACTGACATATGTCAATAAATAATGTCTACGAGTTATAACCGAACCGTGTGTTGTATCCGTATAAACATCCTCACATGCTAAAGCTAGGATTCCACTTACTTACGCCTTAAGTTGATTTAAAATAAATAAACAAATACAAATTAATATTTGTGTTTAGAATAAGAATGACAGACTGCGCAATATCAAGTGCAATTTTATACGTCAAACTAACGAGATTAAATAAATTAGACCTAACTAAAATAAATTTTGAGCTTCGTCGAATTTATTTTTATATAAAAAAAAATTCTGTCATGACAAAAAAAAATCGATACTATCAAATGTTGTTCAAATAAGTAACTTTTCTGTTGTTTTTGAATAATTTAGTAAAAAAACAAACTAAAAATAGCGATTTTTTTTGCTATGGCAGGCACATACATTGGAATTTTTTTTTGAAAAATAATTTAATAGCCTTTGAATTTTTTTTTAGGCTTACAAGTGCTTTTAGATAAAAATAGTATTTCTATTTTAGTATATACAGGGAGCATGGACTTAAAATGTCACTTCAAATGATTTATAGACAAAAACAAAACTAAATTTGTGTATCTATTTCTTGTTTAGAAACTTTATTATTGAAACAAAACACATCATAATTTAAACTATATAAATTTAATTATTTAGTCAATTACGAATCGAGTTTTTTTTTTAATTCTTGTAGAAATAAGTGAACATAGTTTTTAATAAAAATTAAATTTTTTTTTTTCTATTTTCAATTATTCCGTTCCTCATTTAAAATAATTACAATAATAAAAATAAATCGCGGTTAATTTTATAATAAAAATAAACTAAAACGCAAAAAAAATGCGGTTAAAAAATCGGTGGAATTTTAATGCGCGAGCGTTAAGGAGTCAGTTAGAGACAAAAAAGGTCAAAAAGCACTTTTGATCCGAGTGAAATACATAGTTTTTTTTTGAAAAAAAAATTAATAATATAAAAAAATAAGATAATTAAGATAATTCAAAAAAAAACATGTTCCATTGTTTTTTATCGTTCGTAAATTTATTATTAATTCTTTCGAATAAAATTTTGTTTGGACTTCTCAAAATGTAGTGTAATTTTGCAAATGCATGGGAATTTGTTATCAATATTTTTATTCCTTAATGAAACGATAGGCAATTTGTAAACACGGATCAGTAAGTCCGGTTCAAGTTCACGACCGGTACAAAAAAAATATATATCAACTGAAACAAGATTTTGTGCCATCAAGTGCAAGATTTTGTTTTGAAAATATTGAGAAATTTACATTTTTGGGAAAAAAATAAATTTATATAGTGCTCAAAATTATTTCTATTGAAATTTAACTAGAAGAAAATGGGATTAATTAGTTGATTTCATAAACTTTTTCACAAATAATATTTTTTTTTACGGATTTTGTTCAAAATTAGATAATTTGGGCGCACACTCTGTAGATTATTAGAAACGGCCAAACAACTGAACGATAAAGACAATATTATTAATGCAAATTAATTTTTATATTAATTGAAAATTTAAAAAAAAGGTAAATTTTCTAAGAAAAAATTCTTATATAAAAAATATATGATTCTTAAAAAAATGATTTGTAATGTAAAAATTTTTTTTTTTTACTATTTCAATGAAAATATTTAATAGAATTTTATCGGTATAAAATCAAATCATAGTCTACAAGATTTAAAAAAAATTAATGAGAGAAAATATATTTTTTCTTGTCATAACAATAGAAATTCAATATAATAAAAAATTCAGATGAAGTTGATGAAATTTGTATTTACGGTAGTGTGAACAGGCCTTTAGTCGAATCGGTCCGCCTGTACTTAAAATTTGTTCAAATTTAGGGTTTTTATTTTGTTGCGTCATCGAAACGTGAAAAAAAAAATCACCAAGATGTACGATTATAGAATTATAAATAAAATAGTTTAGTTCAGTGCTGCTCAACTAGCGGCCCGCGTTCAAAACATTTTTGTGGCTTGATTCGAACGAAAATAAAATTTTGGCATTGTTAAAAATTATAAAATACAAAAAAAAATTTCCTATTTTATACTACGGTTTTTTTATGACGTACATTTCCCCACCGTTAATATAAAATAATTGTTCGAAGACTAATTTAACCCAATATTTTTTTAATTTAATTTTGAGTGCCGGTTTTTTGCAATAAAAAAAATTTTACGCTTAAAAAATGTTTCTTTTTCGTTTTTTTTTTAATTCAATATTTTTTCCAAGACATACGGCGACTTTTTACATACTTTTCAATCGCAAGGCGATTTTTCGTTAAAAAATTTAAATACAAAAATATATATTTTGTACAAATAAAAGGGTAGGGTTTTTTATGACTTACATTTTTTTTCCGTTAATATAATATAATTGTTTGAAGACTAATTTAACCTAATAATTTTTTAATTTAATTTTGAATGCCGATTTTTTGTCAATAAAAATTTTTTTACACTCAAAAAATTTTTCGCTAAAAATTATAAAATACAAAAATATATATATTTACCTATTTTGTACAAATAAAAGGGTAGGGTTTTTTATGACTTAAATTTTTTTTTCCGTTAATATAAAATAATTGTTCGAAGACTAATTTAACCAATAATTTTTCAATTTAATTTTGAATGCCGGTTTTTTATCAATAAATTTTTTTTTACGCTTGAAAAACGTTTCTTTTTCGTTTTTTTTTAAATTCAAAAATCTTTCCAAGACTTTTTACTACATACTTTTTAATCGCAAGGCCATTTTTCGTACGGCCCACGATATAAAAAAAAGTTTGGCAGCACTGGTTCAGTCCGATTTTATTTACAGAGCGTATACAAAATAGATAGTCGTATTTTTTTTATTGAAAAATTTCACGCTCACGTAGTCTAAGAAAATATTCAATGGTTCGATCAGCGTCGTCCAATAAGAGACTGTGCTTAGTTGCGTATCTAAATATGGGGCGTTCCACATAATTTGGCAGCTGGTTTTATTAATAAAAAAATGTATTGAACGAAAATGAAAAATAATTATAACTTTTTTTATTGGTTCATTCAATATAAAAATTCAATAACGCACAATTTTTTTAATTTAGTCGCATTCGGTCAATTTTAATTGAATCGCCTATATATATGCCTTAAAAAAATTCCAACAATAATGTTCAAATAAAAATTCTTTTTGAATAATTTCATATACATATTTTAGGGACTATATATTTTATATATAGTGTCCAATTTTTTTTTTATATACTATGATTTACAGAGCCGTATGCAGACAATTTGTAAATGAAACTATAAAATTTGGTTCATAAAAAATCGACCAAACAATCAGCAATCGTTAAAAAATAAAAACTGCCTTATAAAAAAAAAATAAGCGTGGATATTTCACAAAATCAACAAAAGGCAAAAATGTTGCAAAATTAAATCGAAAACAAAATTTTCCATAAAAACCATTTTAACGAGCCGTTGTTTGGAATAGATTATTTTGATTGGGAAATGGTTACGTCGGGGGGGGGGGGGGGGGGATAATAAAAATCAGGCGATGTAGCATATATATAGGGTGTGGCGTTATCTACCCACTCGAAATATGCACGAATATTTATCGGTCATTCATTATTTGAAAATAATTATACGTGACTAGTGAAAAATGTTTTCGCTATTAATTTCTGAGAAATAATCAATTAAATAAATTTCAAAAAATGAGAAATTTTTGTAAAATTTCATTTGAAATTATAAAACATATACGGCAATGACATATAAGCGAATTATTAAAATATTATTATATTATAATTTATTTAAATTCAGATTTTTTTTTAATACGGACCTTTTTAAAAAATTGTTAATAAATTATTTTACATAAAATCGTACGAATGAACTGTAATTAAATCAATAATAGTTGTATAAATAAAGCTAGTTGAATAATGGGGGAAATATACCGCGTGTTTCATTTACGCAACATGACGAAATGAACTAATTTTTTATTTTTTTATCTAAATCTGCTAATATTTGCTGTATATATATTTTTTTTTTGTAAATGGATAGCAGATTATAATAATGAAATAATCAATATTTACTAAAAAATATAACAGAACAGAAAATATTTAATATACAGAATGTTATCGAACAATTTTTTTTTTTTTTGAGAAAATAAAAAAAACAAATTAATAGGTCCGGAAGAAATATTTTTAACATTTTTTAAAAGTAATTATGTTCAATAATTGAACTACGAATGTAAAAATAAGCCAAAGTGATCTTCAACATTTCGAAAATAGCACAGAAAAATTTAGTTCAAGATCAATAATTATTTTTTTTTATGGTAGATAACTATTTAATATTTCGACATCAACAGCAAATTATTTTTTAATAAAATTACAAGCGATGGATATTATTATTTTTAATAAATTTCTTTGACTATAGACCACCCAAAAGGCATTTTAGTTCGTTTTCGTAGTAGGTGTAATTGGACGTTGATTTATAGAACTGTCAAAAAAAAATTTTTTAGACAGGCAAACATGCAATAAAACTGAGTCTGACAGTAGATCGGATGGATATACGAACAAAAAAAAATACAAGCAATAAAATTTAAGTGCTAGAACGCGTCTAACCAAATTTACGTTTTTCTTAATAGTAGAAATAAATAGATACATAGAGTTTTTTTTTTTTGTAAATGACATTTGAGTAAATATAGGGATTATTTTATACCGCATGTGGTTTAAGAGAGAAAAGGATTTTTCGAAGGGACGTGACTAGGAACGTATGGGGTAGTTCAAATGCATAGCGGATTAAAAAAAAACAATTGATTTATGAATTGACACGATTATTAAATTTAATATAATACCATTTGAACTACATTTTAACACAAAGCATGTTTGAAGGGATTTGACACGTTGTTCAAATTGAATTTGGCGCAGCAGTAGTTCTAATGATGCATATACATAACTTATATACTGTGGCGGCACATTACTATTGTCTTTCATTGTACAAAATGTAGGAAATGACCAGGCTTTAATAATCCAATTGAAAAAATTACCTGCTTATTGTGTTTTATGGTCAAATACCCTAAACTCGTATATAGACTAGAAAAATGTTGTTTTGTATATACAAGCATTATAGCAGAAGCGGACCAAGGTTTAAAAAAAATAAAAAAAAAATAACTTTAAATTTATAAAAAAATGTTTTAAAATATATAAACATACAGAAAAATAATTGACGAAAATATTTAAAAAAAATGAAATAAAAAGTAATATAATTTCAATTTTTACAAATACATACATAGAAAAAAAGTAAAATAAAATCGTGATAAAATTTGATTCTAAATCATTTGTTGTTTTTTTACGAAAATACTACACTAAAGAAATATTTCGAAAAAAATTACGTCGCAATTTAAATACGACGAGTATATTGAAATTACTATCGATAAAAACTACCATTGACGTAACTATTATTCACTTATCAGTGTAAGTGTGCAAATCTATAAATTAAATAAAAAATTTAAATTAAAAAAAAATTAAAAAAGATTAATAACTATAAATTAGTATAAAAAAAACCAAAGATATAAATTTGAAAATTTCAGTCATTCCACTTAATTATTACGTATTGAAAATTTAATCTACGTAAAAAAATCAATACGCCAACAGGATTAATTAAATTAAAATCGTTCGATTTGATTTTTTTTTTTTTAATAAATCGCGCATTTTAAACGAATTGTTTTTACATCCTATTTCCATTGAAGTAGGATAAAATGATGTTTTTATTTTATCTAGATTTTTTTTTAAACGATTTCATGGCACGATATTTTCTCTTATTACATGTACAAAATATATTTTTTTTGAGCGGGTTTTACGTAGCTTAGGCCTGTCTATTCTCACAATGCATTCGAAATGTTTCAAGTTGGTTTCAAACAGCAAGGGGGGGCAATGGTATTTATAATCGTATGCGAGCTGAAAGAGCATTAAACTGACGCATTATTGTCTATAGAAATACCTATGTTATATACTACGATACGACCATACAGGGCTTTCCAAAATATTACGAACAAATTCGTTTTTTTTTTTTTTTTTTTTTGTAGGACTTTCGGAGTGAGGGTCACTTATGAACATATACAGGGTGTATATGTTCATACAATTAAAAAATAAATAAATATATTAAACGAGAAAATTATGAAGAAAACAATATGTTTAAGAAATACGTCAAATATCATACAAAAAAATTTTTTTTTGAAAAAAACGATTTACCACCAAGCGAGTTTCTATCTCGACGATAACTCAAGGCTATAAATCATGACGAACTTTATTACATAATTCATATACGGACTTAAGCTCCGAAAGCCCATAAAACATATCTTCAAATTACAGTGCAAGTACACTCAACTCTACAAACTTATGTGCAATCGCTGACAATAGAAATGTTTCGTACTGTGTTGTATTGCGTATAGTATGAAGCATTGATATTGCTCTGATTGCACACTTTACACAAATTATATTTAAAAAAAATTTAAGTCACTCTATATGACTATGTATGCCGCAATACTATTGCCTCTGATTGTGCACTTTACAAGAATTATATTAAAAAAAAAAAATCACGCTTTTGTGCATTATATGTATGTATTGACTAAAAGATATTATTACATTGTGATAAAACTTTAGGAATTGTTTTAAAAAAAATTATATATTGTTTTTCGGGTCGTACACAAAAAAAAATATTTAATTCTCATCGATGACTCGTATTATCGTATTATTGTGTAAAATAAAAAAAAATTAAAAAATCACTGAACGAACATTCTAAACGTCGAAAATGATCCAATTAAATAATTACATTAAAAAAAATGAGACTTTTGTTTGTATTGAAATATTACCCCCCCCCCCCCCCCCCCTAATTAAAACGACGAGCTCGTGTTATTGTTTTGACGTACTCGGTATTGTTATTCCAATAAATGTTCAAATAAAACCACCTAAAAAAAACAAATTCTAGAAGCTTCGGAGCGATATTCAGTAGAGGCTTTTAATTACTTAATTACCGTACATTTTGTCTGGAAATCGACGAACGTACGATTATATATTATGTAATAAGAAAAATTATAAACAATTTTACGTAAGAAAATATAAGTGTTACGAGAATGTTGTCACGCCATTTCAATTTAAAAACCGCTTGCGCAACGCTCAAATAAAATTACACGTACGTCTAAAGACTAGAGAAACGTATAACTAAATAGCACAGTGAAAGTTAAGTTTATATTCCAAGAAAAAAATCCATTTGAACCGAGTTGGCATACGAAAATGATTTTTTTAATGTCGATACAGGCGCATTTCGGAAGACAAGCTGTCATCGGCAGTAGGTCACTTATATAACGAGTCCAAAAAAATTTAAATTTATTAACTACCGATGATGGATGACAATTTATTTTTGGATATTCTAAAAGGTTAAAAAAAATGTAAATGTCGATTTTAGTTGTGTTGGTATACACGAAAATGATATATATTTTTAATGTCGAGAAGGGTGCATTTCGCTAGACAGGCTGTCATCAGCAGTAGGTCACTTAATAAGTCAAAATATGAACTACTAATGAACTCTATTTATTATAATCGATGATGTTGACGTCCCCGACTAGTTTACATTCTAATAAAAAAAATATTTTTTTAAATATCCATTTGAGTTGGCGCACGAAATTTTTTTTTTTTAAGTCGATAAGGGCGCATTTCGGAAGACAGGCTGCCATCAGCAGTGGGGTCGCTTAATAAGGCAAAAAAATATGAATTTTTGTCAATTCTAAACTACAGAAAAAAACTCAATAGACCAAAAAAAAATATTAATATCAATTTGAGTTAAATTGGCATACGAAAATTATCATTTTTAATGTCAATAAGGGCGCATTTCGGAAAACACGCTGCCATCAGCAGTAGGTCACTTAATAAGTCGTAAAATATGAACTACTGATGATGGACGATGATTTATTTTTGTCAATTCTAAACTACAGAAAAAACTTAATAGGCTAAAAAATGTTTAATACCAATTTGAGTTAAGTTGGCATGCGATTTTTTTTTTTAATGTCGATACGGGCGCATTTCGGAAGACAAGCTGCCATCAGCAGTGGGTCACTCAAAAAGTCAAAAAATATGAACTACTGATGATGGACGCCGATTTATTTTTGTCAATTCTAAAATACAGAAAAGCTCAATAGACTAAAAAAAAAAATACCATTTTTTAAGTTAAGTTGGCATACGAATATTATTATTTTTAAAAGTCGATAAGGGCACATTTCGGAAGACAAGCTGCCATCAGCAGTGGGTCACTAATAAGTAAAAGATATATGAACTACTGATGATGGCGCCGATTTATTTTTGTCAATTCTAAACTACAAAAAAAGACTCAATAGGCTAAAAAGAATGTAATATCAATTTGAATTAAGTTGGCATACGAAAAAATATATTTTTTAAAGTGGTAGGGGCCAATTTCGAAAGACAAGCTGCCATCAGCAGTGGGTCATTTAATAAGTCGTAAAATATGAACTACTGATGATGGACGCCGATTTATTTTTGTCAATTCTAAACTACAGAAAACTCAATAGACAAAAAATATTTTTATATCAATTTGAGTTAGTTGGTTTACGAAAATTATTATTTTTAATGTCGATAGGGGCGTATTTCGGAAGACAAGCTGCCATCAGCAGTGGGTCACTCAAAAAGTCAAAAAATATGAACTACTGATGATGGACGCCGATTTATTTTTGTCAATTCTAAAATACAGAAAAGCTGAATAGACTAAAAAAAAAATACCATTTTTTAATTTTCTAGAAAATGTGGAACAGATAGATGAGGATGACTTAGGTCCTAGCATACTTAGGTCAGAGTTTCATAGAGCATTAAATGATTTACGGAATAACAAAGCAGCGGGGATTGATATGATACCAGCCGAATTAATAAAACACGCAGGGGAAAAAATGCAGGAGCGATTATACAGGTTAGTTTGTAAAATATATGAGAAGGGAGAAGTACCACAGGATTTTCAGCGTAGTAGAATAGTAACAATGCCGAAGAAAATAGGAGCTAATTTGTGTGAGAACTATAGGACCATTAGTCTACTATCACATGCATCGAAGATATTGTTAAAGATTATTTATAGGAGATTAGAAAATAAAGTAGAGGAAAGGCTAGGAGAAGATCAGTTTGGTTTTAGGAAAAACAGAGGGACGAGGGAGGCGATTCTAGCACTAAGAACGGTAGTAGAAAAAAGAAATAGGGTAGGAAAGGTAACTTGCATAGCTTTTGTAGACTTAGAAAAGGCATTTGACAATGTAGATTGGGACATAATGTTTAGAATTTTAAAAGAAACGGGTATAGATTATAAGGATAGGAGAATAATTTTTAATTTATATAAACACCAAACTGCCTTAGTTAGAATTGAGGGGGAAGAAGAGGTAGCAAAAATAGGGAAGGGAGTTCGGCAGGGATGTACACTCTCACCGTTATTATTTAATCTATATATAGAAGATGCAATAAACAAAGTAAAAGAAGAGTATAGTGTAGGTGTGAATGTACAGGGAGAGAAAATATATATGCTGAGATTCGCCGACGATATAGCTATATTGGAAGAAAGCGAAAAGAAATTAGAAAGGGTATTGAATGGTATGCAGGCAGTATTGACTAGGGATTTTAACATGAAAATAAATATAGGTAAAACTAAAGTGATGAGGTGTGACAAAAAGGAATGCAGTAGAAAAATGAGGATCACAATAGGAGATAATAGAATCGAAGAAGTGTCAGATTTTTGTTATTTAGGCAGTAGAATCACAAAAGATAATCGAAGCAAGGTAGATATAAAGTGTAGGATAGCACAGGGTAGGAAGGCATTCGTAGAAAAAGAACAGATTTTAAGATCAAATATTGACTTGGGTATTAGAAAAAGATTACTGAAGGTATATGTTTGGAGTGTAGCACTGTACGGGTGTGAGGCGTGGACTATAGGAAAGGAAGAGAAGCGTAGATTAGAAGCACTTGAAATGTGGTGTTATAGGAGGATGATGAGGATTGGTTGGGAAGATAAAGTAACAAATGAAGCTGTACTAGAGTTAGTAGGGGAGAAGAGAAGTATTTGGAGAGTGTTACAACGTAGGAGAGACAGATTAGTAGGGCATATTCTTAGGCATGGGGGAATTATGCAATTGATCATAGAAGGTAGAGTGGAGGGAAAGAGAGGGGTAGGTAGGCCTAGATTGGAGTATGTGAGTCAGATAGTTGAAGACGTTGAGATGAATAGCTATAGGGAGATGAAGGGATTAGCTCAGGATAGATCGGCATGGCGTGCTGTTTCCAACCAATCTTTAGGATTGCGGACTCTCTAACTAACTAAGTTAAGTTGGCATACGAATATTATTATTTTTAATGTCGATAAAGGCGCATTTCGGAAGACAAGCTGCCATCAGCAGTGGGTCACTCAAAAAGTCAAAAATATGAACTACTGATGATGGACGCCGATTTATTTTTGTCAATTCTAAAATACAGAAAAGCTGAATAGACTAAAAAAAAATTAATACCATTTTTTAAGTTAAGTTGGCATACGAATATTATTTTTTTAAATGTCGATAAGGGCGCATTTCGGTACCATCAGCAGTAGGCCACTTAACAAGTCCACAAATTTCATGAATTATGAACTACTGTTGACGGACGACAGTTTCTTTTTGTCAATTCTAAACATATGAATAAAAACGGCAATAGGTTACGTGACATACCGGCTAGCGTATATCTATCCATATAGTTGATGAGGTTCACGAAGCACAGTATGAATATCCCGAGCCATTCCTTGTACGAAATGTCCCGCATGGAGCGTTCCACCAGCGGCACCGCGGTCCCACCACCGCCACCACCACTGCTGCTGTCCTCGCTCGTTTCACTGTCCATCAGTTGCGTATCGGACATATCCTTCGGCCGCGTAATTGTCGGCGTAAAGAGCTCGCTCAGGTGCAGCGCTTGTTGCGGAGCCTCTATATTCTGGCCCGGCATGACCGTCGTAACCGTTCGCCACGAGCAAACGAGAGTGCGGCGGATGTTGCTCCTGCCGCCGAACACGATTTGAGGCACATTTTCGTTCGGAACGCACACGTAGCGTCTTTCGAATTATTACTCATGCGCGTTGTACGGCCACCACTAACTCCGCGGCACTGAATATATGTTACGTTCGATTGTAAGGCGCTAACTGGTCACCTGATTTCGCCGCTATTATTTGACGACGGGCATTGGATCAGTGATGCGGTATTCACACTCGATGGTGATGGTTTTTTTTATTATATGTGTAGTTGTTACGCACCTGGTCGGCGTCTTTTTGCGAATGATGCCGTGCGATCCGCCATTAAATTATGGCACGTCACGCGCGAAATGTCATGCGCAATATCGGTTGCGACTAGAGATGCGATATGAACCAACCGAAATCGCGTGTTCATAATAAAAATGTTTTATTTATTTGGGCAATTTCTTTAAAAACGTTTAGATTTCATTGTATATTTGTGTTAATAAACGATCAAACGGTGAAATAATGATACAATTAAATAATTCTGAAAGTAATACTTGACATGTCTTCCAATATGGCATATTGAGACTAGAGATGCGACACATATGGACGGAAATTTCGGTTCATAATAAAAAAAATTTTTTTATTTGGGGAAATTTATAATAGTATATTAAAGAACGAGTTTGATAAGGCAGATTTTATTGCACTAGTTCAAGTTCAGAAAACGAGTGTTATAAATGACTAATGAAATGAGTTTTTTTATACTATTTTTTCTAATTTGCGTCTTTTATGCCCCTTTTAAATAAAAAATCGAAATTTAAAAATTTAAGGAATTTTTTGACTGTTGATAGTTACTATTGGCACATATGGAACATTTAAAATAAATTGTCAAATCAATTTGAATTAACCTATTCGTCGCTTTTTTTTATAGTTTGACGTACAATTGTACATTTCAGGGACAAAATTAAAATCAAACTATTTGTTGCTTTCTATTATAGTTTGACGTTTAATAACTGGCAAGCAGAGCTATCAACTTTGAAACACTAAATTGCCCTATACTATAAGCGAACTCAAATTCGCTATAAACGAACTTATTTGGGTTCGTTAATAGCTCTATTAAAAATGCAAATTAGAAAAAAACGTTTTCTAAATTATTTTGGTACGATGCTGGCTAAGAATAGTTGATTTGGTATAATGATTTAGTTCATGTTCCGCGATACAGATGTGTTTACGAAGTTGCCTACTCTCAATGCGTATTAAAATTGCCGATTTTCGATATAACAAGAAGACTTTTGGATTCTGGGTTACGTTTTTAAAACCTAGTAATTTGACAAATGGATACTTTAAATTTTTTACGTAATTTAATATTTGATCAATTATGTAGCTAGAATATTTTACTCAATTCAATTTTATCCTCCGGTTTTCGTTGTGTAGGTTTAGTTGCCTATATTTATTTTGTTTTCCCTATGCGACTATTGTCAGTTAGAACCGTACCGTTATTTGTTTAAAAATAATTAATATCATTTTTATTGTATTTTTAAACGATTAAACGGTAGGTTACAGAAACATAAATTTGAAATGTATTTGTAATTAATTGTCGGAGATATCCGAATAATTTTAATAAAACAAATGGGTAGTTTTTAAATGTGTAGGAAAAGGTTACTATTTCAAATTTGAGACATTTAATTTGTACACTTTATAAAATATAACGAAGAAAAGTTAATATGTATAATATATCGTAATTACTACAATTAAAAAAAGAAATAAAGACAAATTGTTACGGTGCTAATTGAATAATAGAATTAATTGCTATAAGGCTATATTCTGCAATATTGTTAGGAACGTAAATATCGTTGATTAAGATATTGTCCACTATGGTACATTTGTGATAATGTCATATTGTCTTCTACATATGGTTTATAATATTATAAACGACAACTTTATTATTTATATTGTAATATTTTGAGATAAAACTATAGAATAGTGTTTGTTCTGAACGATATTCATAAATTTAATTTTGCGCTGAATAAATGCGTAAAAAATAATTGAAATAAATTGTTTTAAAGGGAAAAACAAGCGTATTATTTTGAAACGTTTTTTTTTTTTGTAGGTACAATTGAGTATTTGAGTTATTTAATATTTTTTTCAACTTTATAAATATCGTAATATGCGTATTGTATAAATATTCAATAGATATAATATTAATATATTTGATTATAACAATGATATAAATGTATTGGAAAAACTAAGAATCCTAAACATCCATTTATATATTTTTTTCAAATATATTTGTAGTATTATTATTATTTAAAATTGGTAGTTTATTTAATTAATTGCAAACTTGTTTTAACGAGTTATTTACGTTTCTGCATTGAAAAGTGCGTGATTTAAAAAAAAAATTAAGTCTTGGTTTGAAATTAATAAAAAAAAATACGAAAAAAAATTATACACTACAAAAAATATTAATATTAATAAAAAAACAAAATCAATCATCTTAAGTGCTCTTATCCCCACCCCCACGACCGCTGCGATTGTGGTGCCCCCTATTGTGATACTTCCTATGGCCACCCCCACCACCGTCGCCGTGATTGTTGTTGTGTCCGCCGCCGCCGCCGGAACGTCGCTGATGGCCGCCACCGTGATGGTGTTGTTGGGAAGATGGTTGCTGTAAACTGGGTAGGGATGATGAAGGCGTGGGAGATTGGGTAGCGGGGGGCACGTCTGAAGGAATGACGGGGTGTTAGTTAGTTAGTAAAATGGGAAAAAAAAAACATATAATTGAGACAATAAAAAAATATATATAATCAAAAAAATTTAAATTGTCGATTTTTAAAAAATAAAATATCGATCTAAACACTATAAAACAGCATTTTATAGCTAAATACGAATTTCGAAAACCAATGCAGTAAGACAAGTATAAACTAAATGAAGTAATATACGTACAATTCTATACGTTTTTTTCTCAAAAATTTCGAAAAAAACATTAAAAAATATATAATTAAGTTGTACCTCCATTTGAGCCGGCATTATTGCCACTCTGGCCGCCATTGGTCCAATAATTCGGTTGATACAGTGGGGGGAACCAGTTGCTACCATCCGCCCCACCCTGTTGGCCGATCTCCCCATTCCCCCCACCCTGTGCATTGTTTCCGCTATTTCCTACGCGATAATTACCCCCACCCCCACCGCGGTGATGATAACGACCACCGCGATGGTGAGATCGACCTCCCCCATCTCTAAATATATAAAAAAAACAGCTCGAACAAAAGCGATTAATAAAACAAACAATAAAATTGTGTACCGGTGATATTCTCTATTTATATAACCGCCGCTATTCCCATCTTTATTCTCCCCGTCGTCGTTGGTTGTTTGCGCGGTTGCCACCGCCGCGGCACTGGTCGACGTTGATGCAGTGGCTGTGCTTTTAGTTGCCGTTGATGCGGCAACGTCGCGCTTCAGGTCCGAGTTTTCGCGGCGCAAACGTCGGATGAGCGCATCGGCGTCGTCCAATTTTCTAAGCAACTGTTGCGCGTTGTCAGATGGATTGGTTGGTGGGCTGGGTGTTGGGGGTGGGTGGGTTTGTGCTTGTTGTTGTTGTTGTTGGTAGGTGGCGATGGTGTGCTCGTATAGTTGCAGTTTGCTGAGATTGAATTGAAATAAAATTTAGAGTTTAGTAATTAAATTAGCAATTAAATAATCATAATATTTAATTACAATAAATAGTAGTTTATTAGTTACACACACACACACACATATATATATATATATATATATATCCCACTACGGTGTTAAATTATAATATAGAATATTATATTATATCACGATTCGTGACTGAGGTATTTTATTTAGTTTTATATTGTGCTGCTGAAGATGGGCGCATAGCGCTTGAAATGTGCATCTAGCTACTTAATGCTTGTTACGGTATTTGGGTGATATTCTATATCATATATATATGCTTTAAATTTATATTAAATTTACACTTTTCTTAATGTGTGTAGAAAATATAACGTCCTTACGACTTCTCTGTAAGAAAATTTATTGATTAAAAATACGCCGTTTTTTACCGATTCTGTTCTTCCGCCAAGACGGTGAGAGCTGCATTGTTCGCATTAACTTCTTGAACGTGCAATCGCAATTCGCCCAATTCTTTTTCTAATATCTCCACTTGTAGCGGTGTGGCGTTTATTTGTTTCGGACTAATACTAAAAATCTAAAAAGCGAAGGCAGTTAAAGTACAAAAAAACGCTAAATAATACAAAAATTTTTCATCTACAAGAAAAAAAATGTAATCTGTAAAAAGATAATTAAAAAACAAAATAAAAACGGTAACGAGATATTGTAAAGATGATTATACAATTTTCAAAAAAAAAATTATTTGAAGTTTTATATCGTCAGCGATGCGAAAAAAAAAACAGAGGGACGAGAGAGGCGATTCTAGCACTAAGAACGGTAGTAGAAAAAAGAAAGAGGGTAGGAAAGGTAACTTGCATAGCTTTTGTAGACTTAGAAAAGGCATTTGATAATGTAGATTGGGACATAATGTTTAGAATTTTAAAAGAAACGGGTATAGATTATAAGGATAGGAGAATAATTTTTAATTTATATAAACACCAAACTGCTTTAGTTAGAATTGAGGGAGAAGAAGAGGTAGCAAAAATAGGGAAGGGAGTTCGGCAGGGATGTACACTCTCACCGTTATTATTTAATCTATATATAGAAGATGCAATAAACAAAGTAAAAGAAGAGTATAGTGTAGGTGTGAATGTACAGGGAGAAAATATATATGCTGAGATTCGCCGACGATATAGCTATATTGGAAGAAAGCGAAAAGAAATTAGAAAGGGTATTGAATGGTATGCAGGCAGTATTGACTAGGGATTTTAACATGAAAATAAATATAGGTAAAACTAAAGTGATGAGGTGTGACAAAAAGGAATGCAGTAGAAAAATGAGGATCACAATAGGAGATAATAGAATCGAAGAAGTGTCAGATTTTTGTTATTTAGGCAGTAGAATCACAAAAGATAATCGAAGCAAGGTAGATATAAAGTGTAGGATAGCACAGGGTAGGAAGGCATTCGTAGAAAAAGAACAGATTTTAAGATCAAATATTGACTTAGGTATTAGAAAAAGATTACTGAAGGTATATGTTTGGAGTGTAGCACTGTACGGGTGTGAGGCGTGGACTATAGGAAAGGAAGAGAAGCGTAGATTAGAAGCACTTGAAATGTGGTGTTATAGGAGGATGATGAGGATTGGTTGGGAAGATAAAGTAACAAATGAAGCTGTACTAGAGTTAGTAGGGAAGAAGAGAAGTATCTGGAGAGTGTTACAGCGTAGGAGAGACAGATTAGTAGGGCATATTCTTAGGCATGGGGGGATTATGCAATTGATCATAGAAGGTAGAGTGGAGGGAAAGAGAGGGGTAGGTAGGCCTAGATTGGAGTATGTGAGTCAGATAGTTGAAGACGTTGAGATGAATAGCTATAGGGAGATGAAGGGATTAGCTCAGGATAGATCGGCATGGCGTGCTGTTTCCAACCAATCTTTAGGATTGCGGACTCTTTAACTTAAAGCGATGCGACAATACCTCCCATCTGCTTTGGACTTTTAATGCGTCGGGAGATGTTCTGAACATGCGCAATAAACCTAAACATCAGTTTGATATGTTATTTTTCGAATTTTGTAAGATAGGAGGTATTGCCACATCGCTGACGATATAGTTCTTGTAAATGCGTATATTTATAAAAACAAAAAAAAGGCGAATTACTTTTTGTTTTGTTTCATCGTCCGGTGAAGAAGGTGTGCTCGGTGTTCCTTTGGCAAAAATCAGTTGAAATTGTAATTCTGCAAATACATCAAGTAAAAAAATTATAATTTCAAGAAAATAAAATTTATTTTAAAAATTCAAATGTTTTTTTTTTATTCGTCGAATAAAAATATTCTTTTTCGTACTTATTTATTTTAGTTATAACTCATTTTAATAGACAATATTTAATGTCAATTATTTTTTAAAATTTCACCTTTATTCCTATTTCGCAATATATCGATCTCGCTATGCAACCCAGCTAGCATCAGCTGATGCTGCTCTTGTAGGAAACGGATATTATGCTCCAATTGCAGGATTCTACTGACGTCGCTCGCGGAACCGGAAGCGGCAACCTTACCAACACCACTATCCACCTTCACATGGTCCGGAGCCCTGGATATCGTCACTACATCTTGCCCGGACGTTTTCGATTTATTCACCTAGAAAATTGTGGATCGTCGCCGATTTTGTGATCGTCTTTTCTAATAATCGATTGTGTATGTAAGGAGACATTTATTTATTGATTACTAATTAAAAATTTACGTTATTTATCGTCGAATTTGGGTTGTAAATGGGAAATATATGTACGATTCTAGCGGGGAATAGTTTGACGGATAGGGCAAAGGACTATATAGGCAACTAATCTAGCACAAGAAAATCAAATTATTATTACATTAGAGTAAATATTGTAGTTATGTACGTGTTTAAATCTGGAATTAAGAAAAATTAATCGCAGGTCTTTATAGTAGTGATTAAAGTAGTGACCTAGTATTTATAAATCAGGTTTTTAATGCACAACAAAATGGCAAGCTGGAGATTAGGCTACTTTATAAGCGCAGCTGTAATGCGGAACATATACTGCATTACTATCTCTATTCTAAGCCAAAATCATAAAGAAAAATCAATTTCTAAAGCTTAACACACAATGTATTTTTTTATATGAAAAATAATATTTTATATAGTATTAACAAATTAAATGTGAAATATTATAAAAATAAGCGTTTAAACTAGAAAATAAAAAAAAGAATCGATGTATTTTTGGTTTACCTGATTGAAGGATTGAACTGGTAATTTAACCATAACTTTAGAGGCCATAATTCGGATAAAAACAAATTTATTTTTTAATAATTCAAGATCGTGGTGTATTCACACCTTAGCAAAAGACGAAAGCAGAGAACAAACACTAACACAAAACGACGCGTTTTTCTTGAATCATCACTAAATAAATGCAAGCTACTACAAAGCAATGACTCATATCAGATATTAGATTACCACACACACGTATAAATATAGATTATTATTCTTGCGGCGCACTAAAGCGAAGTTGTATAATAAATGCGCTGTTTCGATATAAAACGGTGTTTATTGGAAAATGCGCCGTGTCGGTGCCAAAGTGATTATTGCCATATTGATTTCCGCGTTAGTTTAGTAAATTGTAATTTTTTTTTTTTAATTTCTTTGTTTGAAAGGTCAAACGAAGCAAATATACGTGCGTTTTATGGCATTACGACGATGAGAATAGCCCACGAACGGAGCGTTATTGATTTACCGGTTACCCGGCTCGAACCGGTACACCTGCGCACTAGAGCTAGCGCGGATTTGGCGCGAAATACACAGATTTCAAACGTCTACCAATTACCAATCTGATCAATATATAAAATATAATTTTTTATTTATGTATTATCTTCTTAAAAAAAAACTCTGCACATTTTTTTAAAGAATTTCTAAGAAAATTTTAAGGTTTTTTGAAGAATAGTTGATTAAAAAAAAATAGATATTACCTATTACCGACTGTTTTTTATAAAAAAAAAAATCCATTTTCATCGTAAATTAATTATGCCATTAGTTCGAATCCCAAAATCTCCACAATTTTCCTGAATAAAATCCTACATAAATTCAAATTAATCACAACACTCACCATAATATTAGCAATAAATCCATTATGGTCTTTACATCCAGCCTCCAACGGTGGAAGCACAACGGCATTTATCGGCACCTTCTTATGATGAGCCTCGACGACATTTCGAAACTTTATATACGGCATCGTCTCCTCAATCCACAAATTCAAAATTAAATCTCGCAGCGATTTCTGTTTCGAATCGCAAGTTGAATTCCAGCTTGGGGTGCAGGTTCCCTTTCGTTTTGATTGCCGAGGTGCATGATTCAAAGTTGGTTCACCTAAACTCGGATTATCCATCGAAAAGATAGATGCATTTTTTTTGGAAATATATAAGTTTATTGATAAAACATTGGGGGGGGGCTTAATATTAGGTAGTTCACTTGTCAGAATTGGTCATAAAAAATGCACGGCGCGGGAGTTATTATGACAATTAGTTCAACTGTCTCTTTTCAACCGCTTGATTAGCCGATGGTTCTATCTCTATTTTCGCGTTATGGAGTTGTAAATACGTTTGTTGGACGACGGTTACGATGGATGGCTTTTATGTTGTTAGGGGTGGATTTTTATGAACAGTTGTCACAGGGAAACATATACATGGTGTTCCGTGTGCATCGTTGCGTGACTGTTAGGATACAAACAAAACAATCGCGTTGATAATGTTAATGTTGGACGACAATGAGCGCTGACGAAGTGTCAGGCTCGTGGACGTCGGCCAGTCAACGATTCAATATTTGTGTCAGATTCTAGATTTGTGTAAAAGAGAAAACCAGTTTTTTTTGTTGGGGATTGCGCGTTGGTCATTTCTAGGAAATGAGCACGGCCAAAGTTCTGTTCCCTAATGTGAGTATAATTAACAAAAAATCCACGCGAAAATTCGTTATATTTTTAATAAATTAAAGCAAAAAAAAGTTAACGTTTCATCAAATTCTTTATTAACATATAAATTGTCACATTTTAAAGAAACGAATATTTGGCACTTTAACGTAAGTTTTTTGGTGATTTTTGTTTAAGATGTTTTAAAATGTGCAATTTTGCGAAATACGAAGAGTATGAAAAAGTCACATTTTCATCAAAAAAATTGAAAGTAACTACAATAAAGTACGAATTAAAATATATACCTGCACATGGCCGTGAAGAAATCGAATTTAATGCAGTAAGAGATTTTGCTGAATATAAAAATCGGCCTAAAAAAAATGTAAATGCTCATTTCTTTCGATTTTTGCTTTAATTTTTTGTTGAAAATTGCGTAATTGTTATAATTTTTGATTATGCAATTGATAATATGTGAAGTTCCAAAATAACGTAAGGTTTATTAAAAAAAAATCGAACGTTTATTTGAAGGACGAAGAGATTTATAGAATCATGAAAGGTCTGCCAAATACAGAAAAGCTGCAAGATAAAATTTGGGAGTCTTTTTGCTTGGAGAATGAAGTTATACAGAACGATAAAAAAACCACGCAAAAACGGCGCCGATTTAAAAAACATCCAACGAACTTCCAAAAGGAACAAGATGATGTTGACAACGCAGAAGGTATTTTTGTTGTTGTTGAATTTTTAAGAACCGTTTGATTTTTCTATTATTAAGAAGATTGCAGTTCAATGTGTTCTGATGACATAGCAGAGGCTCTTTTTGGAGCTGGAGGTTTAAAAAAACCAAATGCAAAATGTCAAAGTGCCAAATGTCAGAGTGAATCTGAAATGCACCCTCTGGATGACGAATATGACTCATTAGATGAGTTTTGTGATGTTACTTTTAGGTATGAAATCTGATTTTCATTTTATCAATCATAAAATTGATAATTAAAATTTTACAGAAAAATTGGGTCTGTTCTTCATAAGCCCCTTAAGCTACCCTTAAATGTCGAGGACATTAAATGTCCCGCAGCCAAAAAAATAATGCCTTCCGTTGTGCCGAGTAAACCTGTTAAAATGATGTCGCCAATAAAACCGAAAAAGGTCATTTTGAAAGAAGCTTTCAAAAATCCATCGATTATTGAAAGTACCACAAAATTGGAAATGGACACCGTTTCCGTTTTATATGATATGAATAAGGATAGAAGATTGAAGACCGTACTGCAGAAATGCAATAACTCAATGGATGATATCAGGTTATCATTTTTTTGAATTGGCATTTTTGAAAAATATGAATTTTCTTGATAAGATTTTTTTTTAGATTGTTGATTGATATTGGTATTCCTCAGCCTGATGGCGCAGAAGATTATTTACGACGGAAGAAACGGGCAGTCGAATTCTCCAACCGTTTTTCACGAATTTATTTGTACCAACTTAATAGATTGGTAAGATTTTTCTTGATGTGTTTTTTTAAATTTTACTAAAAACCCATATTTTCTCACAAAGATCAACGACATTCGCAAACTCCTTCGTCCGCACACGACCCAGAAGGCTCTACACGCATCATCTGTGAAAATGAACCTTTCTTCGCGCACGAACATCACGCAAAAGTTCATTCAAACGTTGCAATTGGTCCAGCAAAGTTTACATGCGTATTACAATCATTTGCCAACGTCCATCATCGTTGGGGCGCCAGAAAAGTTGAAAGACCTGCTGAATTTGTGCAGTACCATCGGTCAGCTGCAACATGTTGTTGTGTCAACGCCCGGTGCTGGGGGGGATGAGGGGGATACGGATAATGTGTTCGCGGTAAGAGCGTTTGCTTTGTTGGAGGGAGAATTTTTTTTGAAGAAAGTCCATTTTTGGTCGAGCAAAGGATTAATCAGGCCCTTCGGGGTGACGTTAGGAGCTTAAGTTTTAAGTCGGACTTGTCAAAATTATTTAAAAAAAATTTTTTTTTGTAGCCTTTTAACACTAGATCAAAATCGCTTCTTGAACGAATCAACGAATGTTGCCAAATTGATTCGAAAACGAGCATTTTGAAATCGGATCGTAGCAAGTTATCTTTACTGGGTGAGATGATTAAAATCCACAATTTTTAAATCGTCCAGTGATGTGACAATACCTCTAACTGCTTTGAACTTGTAATGAGTCGGGAGATGTTCTGAACATGCGCAATAAACCTAAAAATCAGTTTGACCTATAATCATTTTTCGAATTTTTGCCAGATGGTATTGTTACAGACGCCGACGATTTACATTTTTGTAAATGTTGCAGGTTATAATATATCGAAAGGTAAAGGAATTGGCGGTGTGAGTAGCAAAATGCAATTGTCGGTGAATAGTAGCCGATTTTCCATGTACGGTGGAGGGGGAACGGGGCAGGGATGTCGAAAAGACGCGTATTGGAGGAACGCCATTGCGGCTCTTGGCAAAAAGCAGTAAAATCCAAATTTAAAACAGTTTTTGTTGTATAAAATATCATCCACCAAATATCGCGTAACTCAAAGCGTTTAATAGCTAGATACGCATTTCGAAAGCTATATCCCCATCTTCAGTAGCACAATTAAATAAAGAAGTCAACATGACAGAAGTATTTCAAAATATGTCATATAATATGACCTGTAAATTATTTAAACAATCAACGAAACTAACAAATAATAATAAATATTGGGTTGTCAAAAATTTTATATAAAAAATCTGGTATTTATGAAATATCTTGTTCTCGTTGTCCTAACTAAGGTATATATAGAAGACAAACACATAGACCTATTGAAACTAGATTTCAAGGAACATTTAGCTCATTTAACTAGATTATATAGAAAGGATAAAAGTGCTGTAGCCGAGCATATACATTTTGATCATTCAGGTCATCCTATTATGAAATTAGTTCATTTAAATTGCTTAAATGTATTTTGAATTATTTCGAGTTAAATGCTCATGAAAATAAATACATGCATAAATCAAAATCAAACTTAACGAGTTTAGATTCAGGCCCAATTTGATCTTGTCTATTTAATTAATTTAATAACGACTATTTTTATTTTTTGCTATTTTAGGTTTGACATTACGATTAGTGACACGACAGGTATTTAATTTTGTTTTTATCTTGTGCTACTGAAGATGGGGGGCACAGCCTTCGGGGATATTCTATACAATTATTCAACACCGTAGTGATAATAAAAAAAAAATGGTTGCAAAATCTGACAATCGTGTACAATTCTAGTTTTAACGTGACGTCGCGCTATAAAACCGCCAAATTTAAGCACCGCCCCGATATGACGGACCATCGATTGCAATCACCCCAGCAGCAACCCGCATTCCAAGCGTACCCCATCAACATGAAACCAACGCACAATTTGTCGTCCGCATCGAACATCCGTCAACCAAATCATATAGCCCCGAGACGATCGGACGTGTCGATATCCATTGACAATATGGCGGGGGGAGGAGGAGTGCGGCGGACAAGAAGACAACGGTTAGGGAGGAGATATATTGGTTCGTGTAACCGGAACGTTTCATCGATTTTTGTTGCCTAGGTATTCGTTGAATGACGATAATGTCACGACGCAGATGCAGAATGTCGGGGAGGACAATGCGGGCGGTGGGGACGCGGTGGTGGAGGTTGGTGTAGCAGTGGATGGGGAGATAAGCGGTGGGGAGATGGTGAACAGGAGAAGAGGCAAAAAGCATCAGAAGGTAGGCGCAGTCGGTGGGATCGAATTGTTGAGGTGATTGTATTTGTAGTGGGGGAAAGTGTGGTTATGAGTGGTTGAGGTGTCTGTTTTCTTCGGACAATTTAATTTGTACAATTTATTCATATAAAATATGGCATTAAATTTGTTCTATATGCGGAATAATGCACGGTGGGGCGGTTTATTACAAATTAATACTATAAACGAATATATAAAATACTACGCGATATTAATAATGCAATTTTTCTTTTACGCGACACGTCACAAAAGCATTATTAGTAACTACAAAAAACGTGTTTTTTTTTTGACCATTTTTTATTATAAAAAAAAAATTTCAACGCGTCATTTTTTTCATTAGTTAGACATATATACAGTGATTTGTACACAAAGCGATTAAATGCTCGAAACATTAGCTTTTTACTATAATTTTTTTGTTGGATAAAGTGATTATTAAAGCACGTTAGCTGGGGTGGGGGGTTTTAATTCAAGACTCCTCAGTGGGACATGTTACGTGAATCGGATCGCCATCTTCCGTGTGAAATTTCGCTTCGGTTACCGGCTTGCAACATTTCTAAAAACAAAAAAAAAACAATCGGGATTAATCGAATACTTCTTTTTTTTAAATCTACTTTTCTACATTCGTTATTATTGGTTATATCGAAATTAAAACGCATTTGCACGGGTCTTGTACTGTGCGCACGTGACGTCACGTGACAACGAGAGGATTTTTTTATACGACAATAAAGTGACAGCTGAATAAAGCATTTCTGTCTGTTGCAATAAATGCCTCTATACATGTTTAATAAATGCGTTTTTGGCGCGAAATTTAAAATTATTATATAACCAAATAACGAATGGAAAAATTCAAAAAAAATCCACATAAAACAAGAAAACAATTCGACTATATAAAACAAATTCTTAAAGCAATTTCTGTGTGGTTTTGTTAGATGATGCATAAATTAATCAATTTTAATTTCTATTTACAATGTTTCATTTTTTGTTGGTGATATATTAAGTCAAGTTAATTTTATGTTAACGCAAAAAAAGAAACTGTTTATTTAAAACACCGCACTTAAAATGCATTTTACGATTATATCGACAAGAAAACAAAACGATAATTGCATTTTTCAAAACTCTTGCGAATTTAGGGAAAAGGGAATATATTTACCGGTCTGTTATAATTTCGTGCCTATAAACGTGTGATGTTAGTAGCAAATAAAGTTAGTAGAAAATTCAGCACAAAATAAACAGCGAACATACCATCGACAACATCGAGAACATTATATATCGTCCAGTGATGTGACACATACCACCTATCTGCTTTGAACGTTTAATGAGTCGGGAGATGTTCTGAACATGCGCAATAAACCAAAGAATCAGTTTGACGTTATCTGTCATTTTTCAAATTTTCGTAAGATAGGAGGTATTGGCCACATCGCTGAGACGATATGTCAAAATATTAATCATCGTGTTCGTTCCTGTCTGGAACGCTAAAATATTTGAACGGAAAACAGCTGACAGAAACTTGACAGGAAATTTATTTGAGATGACGTAATAGTCATTTAATCGCATGATATTTAATGTGTGAGATATATATTTTTTTTATAAATTGCCAATTACCTGATTGAAAAAAAATACATACAATATTTAGGTTATGCTAAAGTAGTTGAAATGATTTAAATTTAATAATACGCAAGTTTATGCGGGTTTAATATTATAAAAAAATTTCGGGTAGTTTTTCTAGACGATAAGAAAATTGATCTTTTTGTTTCTAATAAGCAAAATACATCCTAGGACGTGTCCTTGGAGAACACTCGAGTTAACGAAATTTCTTTTCCCTTTTTTTAATTTGAAAAAGATAACGTTTTTATCAAAATTTTGCGACAAAACAACAATACAGCCGTCAGGCGCATTTATTTGAGTTGAAACATTTTGTTCGAGTTTAATATATATTTTTTCGGTAGCAAAAATTGGTATATATATTATTAATGTGTTAGTATTGTTAGTTAGCCTAGAGCTACCTTGCACTTAAAGCAATCGGGGTGCCAGTCTGCGCCTAGGGCAATGATCGCCCTATCCTGGATATACTCGCCGCAGGCCTTACATTTCTTCCCGTGCATCTCCGTGTAGCACTTCTCGCACTTGGGCACGCCCTTCACGTTCATGAACTGCTTGCCCTGCAACTTGCACTTGCACACGCCGCACAGGAAGTGGTCGTCGTGCCACGTTTGCTCCATCGCCTTCACCACCGTCTAAAATCACACGACACACATGTCTGAGAATATTACTCTTATCTCTCACACTCTATGTTACATATATCTATTATTGGTTACGATTGTTCTTTATATTTATTTGCTTATTATTCGTTAGATTGTCCTTTTTAGGACTCTTCATTTCCCTACACTGATCTTCCCCTAGACTGATCTTACCCTAGACAGATCTTCCCCTAGCCTGATCATTCCTTAGCTTGATCTTCCCCTAGCCTGATTATCCACTAGCTTGATCTTCCCATAAACTGATTATCCCATAGCTTGATCTTCCCCTAGTCTGATCTTCCCCTAGCATCATCTTACCCTAGACAGATCTTCCCCTAGCCTGATCATTCCTTAGCTTGATCTTCCCCTAGCCTGATTATCCACTAGCTTGATCTTCCCATAAACTGATTATCCCATAGCTTGATCTTCCCCTAGCATCATCTTACCCTAGACAGATCTTCCCCTAGCCTGATCATTCCTTAGCTTGACCTTCCCCTAGCCTGATTATCCCCTAGCTTGATCTTCCCCTAGTCTGATTATCCCCTAGCTTGATCTTTCCTTAGACATATCTTCCCCTAGCATCATCTTACCCTAGACAGATCTTTCCCTAGACAGATATTCCCCTAGACTGATCTTCTCCTAGCATCATCTTACTCTAGACAGATCTTCCCATAGTCTGATCTTCCCCTTGTCTGATCTTCCCCTAGACTGATCTTCCCCTAGCATCATCTTACCCTAGACAGATATTCCCCTAGACTGATCTTCCCCTAGCATCATCTTACTCTAGACAGATCTTCCCCTAGTCTGATCTTCCCCTAGTCTGATCTTCCCCTTGTCTGATCTTCCCTTAGCATCATCTTACCCTAGACAGATCTTTCCCTAGACAGATATTCCCCTAGACTGATCTTCCCCTAGCATCATCTTACTCTAGACAGATCTTCACCTAGACTGATCTTCCCATAGACTGATCTTCCCCTAGTCTGATCTTCCCCTAGACTGATCTTCGTCTAGCATCATCTTACCCTAGACAGATCTTTCCCTAGACAGATATTCCCCTAGACTGATCTTCTCCTAGCATCATCTTACTCTAGACAGATCTTCCCATAGTCTGATCTTCCCCTTGTCTGATCTTCCCCTAGACTGATCTTCCCCTAGCATCATCTTACCCTAGACAGATATTCCCCTAGACTGATCTTCCCCTAGCATCATCTTACACTAGACAGATCTTCCCCTAGTCTGATCTTCCCCTAGTCTGATCTTCCCCTTGTCTGATCTTCCCTTAGCATCATCTTACCCTAGACAGATATTCCCCTAGACTGATCTTCCTCTAGCATCATCTTACTCTAGACAGATCTTACCCTAGACTGATCTTCCCATAGACTGATCTTCCCCTAGTCTGATCTTCCCCTAAACTGATCTTTCCCTAGACAGTTATTCCCCTAGACTGATCATCCCCTAGCATCATCTTACCCTAGACAGATCTTCCCGTAGACAAATCTTCCCGTAGACAGATCTTCCCCTAGACAGATATTTCCCTAGACTGATCTTCCCCTAGCATCATTTTACCCTAGACAGATCTTCCCCTAGCCTGATCATTCCTTAGCCTGATCTTCCCCTAGTCTGATTATCCCCTAGTCTGATCTTCCCTTGGCCTGATCTTCACGTGGCCTAATCTTCCCCTAACCTGATCTACCACATCATTTTCTAACCTCCTATAAATAATCCGCAACAATATCTGCGATGTACGCGATAGTAGACTAAAGGTTCTCTCCCATGAATTAGTTCCTACATTCTTCTATACTGCGCCGAAAATCATGCGCTATCTCATACCACATCCCATATCGTCCAGTGATGTGACACATACCACCTATCTGCTTTGAACTTTTAATGAGCAGCGAGATGTTCTGCACATGCGCAATAAATCTATCAATTTGATATAATCTGTCATTTATCGTTTTTTTTTTTTTAGAAAGGTGGTATTGGCCACATCGCTGACAATATATTATACAAACTAGCCTGTATAATCGATCCTACATTATTTCCCCTGCGTGTTTTTATTAAACTCATATTTCATTTGTATTGCCCACGCCTCATAGCCATACAACTCTACACCCAAAACAACTCTTAATACTCCCTAAAATTTGATATTTTCATTCTTAATAACCAACGTGAAGAAAATAATCTTTTTTTCTCGAATATTTTCGACAAATAAGCCATTCGTGACAACAACGTAATATTTACTTATTTTTATCAGAATTTTATGGTTTCGTCGTGATATTATTTATTACAATTAGTCATACATCTCGTTTACATTATCACTAAGCAAAATAGAATTTGTCACTTTCTATACGGAACCTAGAAATGGTTAAATGTGAAGTCACGCCAATATCGATCCGTTCGTTTACGACATTTACGACACGCCGTAAACCGGATGACTTATATCGCGTAATAAAACAATATATCCCCTGTCGTTTAGAATTACAATGTACTGACGCATACAAATTTAAAAAAAGTTCGGATTTAAATAAAAATTTATTTTTCATTTATTAGCTAGATTGGTCCAGCCGTTTCGTAAGACAACTGTCAAAAGAAACGCAGGCGCAATTTAAATATCGTTCAGTCATGTGACAATACCTCCTATCTGCTGTGAAGTTATAATGAATCGGGAGATGTTTTGAACATGCGCAATACATTTAAGAGTCAGTTTGACGTAATATGTCATTTGTGTCTGATAGGAAGTATTGTCAAATTACCGCGAAATTTGATATGACGCTCCACATTATTGGATTCGATATAAAAAAACTTCTCTGGTTGTTTTTCGTGTTTGTATTTTGTAATTTGGTCATTTTCGCGGTGGGTGTTTTATTTCGTAAGCCGTTTCGTTCCGTAATTTGTGAAATTTGTTACACGTCAAGTTTGTAACGTATTCGACGGATCGAAAAGGTGCAGTTGAGTTGTTTTTTTTTGGGCGCGGGACTCTCGTAGTCTGAATATAAATTGGATAGATCTTTTACATTAAACAAAATTTCTAAATATACGGTTTTCCGCACGGCACTAAACATAGTTTCTGTCGCAAAAATATATATTTAACGGCGTTGCGATGAAGAAAATGTCTCTTGTGCAAAAATTGACATTATTAGGCTAGCGTGGAAATTTCGAGGAAAAATGAGAAAATCGATGTTATTAACTCGCGCTCGTGTCATTTCGCAAAATACCCAAAAATACTAAATTTAAAAAAAAAATCTTTTTTTGATCATTTTTATTAAAAAAAAATTATTGCAATATCGCTTTGTAGAAATATTTTTCAAATTTATTAAATATTTTTTCAATATCCACCCAATATAACAATAAATCAAATATTTACGAACCGCGTGCGCATTTCGAAAAAGCTCCCGTCTTCAGTAACACTAAAATAAAACACAGAAACAATTTTATTGTTTTTTTCATGCTGGATAAGATTGTTGTGTTAATGATGAAGAGAGTTTGATTTCGGAAATGCGCATCGTATCTTGTAACATTTCGAAACATCGATATTATTAACTCGCGCTCATGTCATTTTACAAAAATTCCTTAAAATGTCGCAAATACAAAATTTAAAAAAAATCTTTTTTGATCTTTTGTGATCATTTTTTATTAAAAAGATTTTATTGCAAAATCGCTTTGTAAAAGTATTTTTCGAATTTATTAAATGTTTTTTCAATATCCACCCAATATAACAATAAATCAAATATTTACGAACCGCGTGCGCATTTCGAAAAAGCTCCCGTCTTCAGTAACACTAAAATAAAACACAGAAACAATTTTATTGTTTTTTTCATGCTGGATAAGATTGTTGTGTTAATGATGAAGAGAGTTTGATTTCGGAAATGCGCATCGTATCTTGTAACATTTCGAAACATCGATATTATTAACTCGCGCTCATGTCATTTTACAAAAATTCCTTAAAATGTCGAAAATACAAAATTTAAAGAAAATCTTTTTTTTTTGATATATTTTTTATAGATTTAATTTATAAAATCTATAGATATATTTTTTATTTTATTGCAAAATCGCTTTGTAAAAGTTGACTTTTTTTTGTCAATATCCACCCAAAATAACAGTAAATCAAGCATTTACAAACCACATGCGCATTTCGAAACGCAAGCCTCCATCGTCACCAACACTCAAATAGAACCAAAAAAACACAGAAACAATTTTTGGTTATTTTTTCTACTGAATACCACAACAGTGTTGTGTTATTGAAAAAGAGGCGTTGATTTCAGAAATGCGCATGTTAGTTTATAAATGTTTTTTTACGATATTTCGTAAATAATTAGACTCAAACGTGATAATGTGTCGTAGGAAATTTTAGATTTTTTTAAAAAAAATCCACTTGTCCGCTTTACATTTTTAATAAAAACTGAAATTTTGTATGCGATTGTTGATATACCGCAAAATTAATCGTAACAAAAATTCAACGGAAATTTTTTTTATATTAATTGTTATAAATAAATATTTTAAGACCGATTCTGATATTTTTACTAGAGTGTAAATATGGATAAATATATATTTTTTTTTGTTTTTTAAATATTTTTTTAAGGTGTTTTTACTGTTTTTTTTTTTTTCAAAACTTTTTTGAATTTTTTCAAAATTTCATGTTCTAGAAATACTTTTTTTATAATACTTGTTATAAAATGAAATGTTTTTTCAATAATATTTTATATATTACATTTAGTTTGATCAATAACTTTACTATACATTGTCTTCTCGGCCATATACAGCGTGGTTCATAATTATTTACAAAGTTTTAAAAATTATATCTGTAATTCCACCAAAATTTTCAATATTTTTTGTTTTTAAATAGAAATAATTTTTTTTTCCACTTGAAAAATATTTAATATTGTGTACTAAAATTCCATTTCCATAAGATATCATTAAAAAAAATTTTGTTTGTTTCAAGACCATTTAAGTTTAGTAGAAATATCAGAGTGGGACTTAAAATATTTTTTTACGTTTTCTTATTGTATATACAGGGTGGTTTGTAAAATTATCTAGTTTCAAAAGCACCACCGTAACTCCATCAAAAAATTTCATTCTTAAATGTATTAAATTCTTAAAATTTAACGCAAAAGAAAATGAAATTGAAAAATAATTAAAATTGCGTGTTTAAAAAAAAAGAATATTTTTCAATTTCTTTAATTTACTTAAAAATATCAGAGTTGTATTAAACAATTATCGAGATTCAAATTTTTTTCACTTACTCCGGTAATCTTCTTTTTGCATTGGAAGCAAATTGGCAACGTCTTCTCAAAATCTTTCATGCAGATCAATTTGCCATCTTTCTCGTGAAACTGTTTGTCAGTGATCGGCTTTTGACATGTTTCACAAATAAAATGCTCGGGGTGATACATTTTACCCAAAGCCTCCAGGGCCTAAAAATCAATTTTCATTTTTTTTTATGAAAAAAATAAATAATAAAATTACCTTGCCAGCGGCGATGTTTTCTTTGCATCCAGCGCAAACGTCAGGCTGAAAAATAGCAATTTTATTAGCCAAACATGTAGCGTACAAATTAAAGAATATTTTCGCAATTTTTAACAAGCTAATTGTCATTTATTGCTCGTCCGAAACTATATTACGAAAACTTTATTGTTAGGCAACCCACGTATCTTGGCCGAACATAAAAAATAACTTAATTTAGGGAAATAGATACGAAAAAGTGAACTACAATTTTTTTGCCTGTCAACAAAATTTGTTACTTTGTAAAAATTGTACGTCTTGCCAAATTTCTTTGTCTTTGACGATATCGAGTTGTAATCTACAAATCATTATGTCAATGATTAAAATATCTATTCACTAAATTTGATTAGGAATTGTCAGAAAACGTTTTAAAACTACAAATTACCATTTTTAATACTTCTAATAATTCTTTCTGTCCCTAAAACACACTTCTATTTTATATTTTAATACAAATTACTAAAACGATGTTTCCCTTACATTTTTTATTGAACGACTAAAATGATTCATTCGTTTTTGCTACAACTGACGTTGTTTTTCGCTATCCTTCTTCATCCTAATAAGATAAATAGGGCAAATATTAGCTATCCTTATTCTCAGTCATTCTGACAAGGTCACTTGTGCTATTAAGCTTCAACAGAATCTATTGGATATATGCAACCAAACATGCATTAAACTGATTGATTTATTAAAAAAAATCTATTTTACGCTTAAATTAAAAATAAATGATTAAAAAAACGGTTGAAATTTATGTTTCTCTTTAGCAACCACTAAATAAAATATTGATGCGTTATTAGGTGATGGCAATCTGATAAAACACACCCTTGCTCTTGTTAGTACGAAACCATTAAATTCTATTTTGGGGATTATTAATATCTTTGTTTGGATGCAAAGGGATGATCGATCATCCCCTTTTAAACAGCCAAGTAACTGATAATGATGGATTGACATGAAATACAAAATGAATTTAGAAAATGTTTAAAAATGAGGTTATCCATTTTTTGACTTTTGCAGGATTTTTTTTTAATAAAAACGCCTCTAAATACTTTTTTTTCTAGATAGTTAGATTTTGCAAAATATAAAACCAATACAGAAAAGAAAATGCATCAAGTAGATAAAAAAAGTAGATTAAGTAGATTAAAAAAAAGTAGATTTGATTTTGTAAAGGTTTCTATTTCTTTCGTAAGGTAGAAAATAAATTTAGAAATGTAATATCTAAAGAGGTTTTTAAAAGTTCAGTTGATTTTTTTGTGTTTTATGAAATTAAAAAAAATATCTATACAGGGAGAAAAAATCCCTAAAAAAGTGGTAGCAATTTCTGGTTATTTTTAGTTTCCATTTAGTTCAACGAATTACAAAAAATCGGGTTCCATTTTTTGATTGTAGCTTTAGATTGTTTCATGAAATAGAAAATGAATAAAAAATCCTCGATTTTTTCGTGATATGGAAAACAAATGTAGAAATAATCGAATAAAAAGAGGTTGGATATTTTTGAAAGTTGACCTTTTTCCATGTATAGAAAAGAACACATGAAATGAGGAACCAGTTTTTTAACGATTTTCCATGAAATATAAATAGAAAAAAGATCCTTGAAGAAAAGGTTTCCTTTTTACTGGAAAATGTAAGTTTCTTCAACAACGCAGAAAAAATGTCTTTAAATAATCTGTTTGTTTCTAAAAAACGACCTAAAAAGAGCTTCCATTTTTTTTATTATTCTTCCATGAAATATAAAATGTAGGTGGGAAAAAATCCATTAAAGAAGACATTATATTTTTGGTTTTTTTGATGAAACGCTTTAACCTCGAAATCCTCGAAAGAGGTACCAGCTGATTTAAAAGAGCCCTTAACAATTTTTTTGATATTTTATGAATCTCCCAAACAGATTTTTTTATAAAATTTAAAACCAACATAGAAGAAAACCTCTAAAAATGATGTACCAACTTTAGAGAGATAAAGAGGTTTGTTTCCATTAATTACAAAAAAAAATCTTTGAACAAAGAAACCGTTTTTTTTTAATACTTTCTCCCCCGATCTAAAGCATCCCTTCCAAATTCCAGGGAGACACGAATTACCACCACCACCACAGCAAACCAACACTACCCCACCCGCCAAATTCATCCATAAAACGCACACCCCCTCCACACCCAGCCAACGAATTCATGGGTGACAGTAGCCAGTGCGACATGAGCCCCCCCCACACAAAACTCATCCCCCCAGCACCAGCATCAACCACAACAAACACCCCGAAATCCTCCCTATGCCAATTGCATCATCAAAGTCACACCATCAACAATCCAGCAAAACCGGGCAATGAGTTTGCGCGCGATCCGGGCGATGGTTGTCCAAATTGCACCGGCAACAATCACCCGGAAGACGAAGAGGCGGTCACGTTCGAAACGTGCCATCAAATCGTACCGCGAAACAAATTCGAAATGTTGCCAGTGGACAATGCGCAGGTGGCTTATGAGCCGTGCCACGAATGTCACGAATGTCAAAGGCAAAGTCACCGTCTTGGGGTACTGACGGTACACCAAGATGGTGACGGCACCACCGCGACGAACGTCAGGGAAGAGACGAGGAACGAGCAGAAAACGATTGGCAGCGCCGCTGATGCGAATTGGAACCGTTTGAGTGGGGATTGTGACAGGACGTTGAGGAGGCTGGATGAACGTATGGTGGGGGGATGTTGTGGTGGGGGAGGAGCGAAGGGATGGAACGGTATGGAGGGGGAGGGGGGCGATGGAAGGGGCGTGAAGAGAGATATGGCGAAGAAGCTGGCTGGGCTGGTGAAGAAGAGCCTGATGGTGGAGGAGGGTGCGCGCGGTGGGGGGAGCGGTGGGGATAAGAGGAGAGATAAGTGAGTTGATAAAAAAATACTTGGCGATAAAAAAAAATTGGTATGTTTTAAATTTTGGCGCGGTAGTGTTGAAATATTTATGTGATGACGTGTGTGGTGCTTTTAGACACCGTTGCCAATATAAATAGCTTTTTCATAGGTTAATATACATAAACAAATCAACAGATGTAATAGTTTATATAATAATCAATTTTTTTGTGTGGAAAATTTGTTATGTTGAAGAAATTGTGTGTAATAACTTATAAAAAAGTATTTTTTTAAAAGTTACTTTAAAAATGAGAAATTATATATGGCAACGGTGGATGGAACTTTTGTTGTATGACGCATGCGCACCATGCATATCAAACATTTAAATACTACCCACGTCATCACAGGCAAATTTACATTGGATCAAATTTTATAAAAGTTGGCTATCTTAAAATTTTTTTTAATAAAAAAATAAACACATTTCTTTGATGAAATATTCTTATTTTAATGTTTGTAACTACAGAAATATTTTTTTTTTGAAAAGCCCATTATGTTAAAAGTGACCATACGTCCCGCTTTTACAATTTTTTTTTTAAATTTATACATATATATACAGGGTTGGGCAGTTCCAACGAATCGGAATCCTCCGCCCAAACTAATTCAAATAGAAATGCGAAAAATTGCAATCTTATATAGAATTACGAGTTGCACACTCTAAAATCAATTTCAACTATACAGGATGAACCATGACAACACAATAAAACTGGTTTTATTTTTTTAAATGGAACACTATGTATATTTTGATCCCATTTTATAGCAGACATTCAAGTACTTATGAGCACGTACATTGTAATTGGTTAGAATGCGGCGTTGCCAAGATATTAGCAATTTTGTAAAAAAATTTGTTCGTAGCAAGCCCAATTTCAAAAAATCATAACTTACTTAGGTAGCGAATTTAAGTAGCACAGTTTTAAATCTGAGTAGCCATTAACATGGCATTATTTTTTGTAAATCGGTTTTTCTCCTGAAACATACAGGCGTATGTAAGAGTCATGTTCAATTGGGGCATTTTCCTTGAAAGGTAAGTCCGATTTTTTAAATGGAACACCCCATATATTATTATTCTGAGAGATAATTCGATTATAATGGAACCATTTTCATTAGATATGTCCTATACCTAAAATTAGTAGTTTCTGAGATATTGACATTTGACATATAAGACCAGTTTTAATTGTGCTTTTATGGTTCATCCTGTATACCTGAAATTAATTTTAGAGTGTGCAACTCCTAATTCTATATAATATTGCAATTTTTCGCATTTCTATTTGAATTAGTTTAGGCAGGGGTTTCCGATTCGCTAGAACTGCCCAACCCTGTATATATACATATTTCTTACGTTTCAATTTTTGTAATATTTTATTTTGATTTTTTCAAATATTTTATAGCAAAATGTGAAAAATTAAATTTATATTGAACTGATATTAAAAAATTAAAATTAATTTTCTTAAAAAATTGTAAGATGATTTGCAACAAAATTATTTTTTTGTAATAACAAAAGAATTGGTTTAATTTTACAAATTACAAACAAAATTTTTTTTTTTTTAAACGAATGAAAATTAATTTGCCAAAATAAATTTGGCTACGAATAGACTTAACATTGATTATAGATTGCTGGTATTTTTCAATTAGTAAAAATTTTTTTAAAAACAAATTAAAGTATAATTTTGGAAAAAAATCTATGTAATGAAAAAAAAAACATATATATATATATATATATATACGACTAGCAATTATTTTGATCGCTATATATATATATATAAAAATGGTCGCTAATAATTTGTATTTTTTTAAAAATGTATTAATATTTTAATCCACAAATTTTTTAATAGAATAAATAATTCAATATAAAATTTTAAAAAAAAATAATATTCTGTCGTAAATCTTTTAATCCTCAAGATTTGCTAAGAACAGCGATATAAAACAACTATCTATAAATAATTCGTCGTATTTTTGGATTAAAAAAAAAACGCATCAATTAAATCACGTCAAATCGAAATCGATATGAAAACTTGAAAATATATAATTCTATATAGAGGAAAATTTATTATATTTCGTTTGCAAAAAGACCTGACATAAATTCAAAATCAATATTTATTAATTTATTGCAATAGCAAATAGAAAATCCTATAATCTCGATAAATAAATATTTTTATAAATATAAATTTTTTTTTTATCGAGACGTTTTATCGTATTATTTAATAAACTAAGATAACAATGTCCATGAATTTTTTTTTTTTTAGTAATATTTATTAGTTTTTAGTACGTACGTCAGAATACAAAATTTGATAAAAAAAAATATTTTTTTTTAGAAATTCTTAAAAAAATGGAATTAGGAAAAATATATTTTAAGATTTGTTTGAAAAAAAAATTGTTATAGTTTGTCAAGGAAAAGAGAAGTATTTGGAAGATGCTTGAGCAAGAGAGAGAAATAGAGTAACGAGTCATACTCATAGACACGGGGTATTATACAATTAGTTATAGAAGGTCGTCGATAAGTAGAACAAATATTATTAATCGTAAAATTTGGCTATAGAACAATTTTATGGTTATAGATTTTTTATTTTTTTGGTATAAGTGTACATAAATATAACGTAGTGTATAATTACGATAATTAAAATTTGACCTGAATTTGTAATAATTCGAAAGAGAGCGAAATAATCGGTTGGGAGTCACGATAAAGATAAAAGTGCGTTAACAAAAGATTAATTTTTTGTGACCTAAAAATTGCTGCATAAAATAACTAATAGGTACTCAAATTTTAGATGTTTTATAATATTGGATATTATTTTCAAAAGCTATACTTTTTTTTTTTTGTAAATAAAAAAGTCCATATTTTTTTTTGTAAAAAAAAAATCAATTTTATTGATTAATAAAAAAAAATCTAGTAAAGACCATTAAATAAATGATTTTTAAGTTTTACGCCGGTATAAAGATTAAAAAAAAAAATGTTTTTGTGAAATATTGAAATATAGTGCTAATTCGTGATTTGCGCAAATAATTTCTGCACCTATATTTTGGTTGTTGATTCGAATTAGAACGATAAATATTGCACGGCGCTCTAATTTCGATTTTCCAGAAAATAGTTCACCAGAATATATACAGCGTGATTAATGGAACGGATTTTATTATACCGTTACAAATTCGAAATTGTTAGAAACAATTTTTTTGATGTAGATATATATTTTTTTATAGAAAAAATGAATATGTTTTTTTTTTATATATATTTGCATTTTTATTCTAAGTATGGAATATTTTATTTTTATTTTTTAAATTTATCTTTCTCTTTTTTTACTATTTAATTTTTATTCCGACTAATTTTTAATCGAAAAAATGTTCTCCCCTGAAAATATCCCTTCCGAAATGGGATTCGAAACCCACCACCACCATGTGAGTGTAAAAAAAAATTTTATTTGATTTTTTTTTCATCGATTTAAATCAAAATTAAATTACGAATAAGAAAAAACGATATAATAAATTTGAAAAATTTAAAGGCTAAAAAATTAATTAATAATTTTTTTATTAAACCAGTTTTCTGGCTTCTCGATTTAATTTATTACGATTTAATTTTGCAACATTTTTTTTTATATATACCGCGCGCAGCAAAAATCTTCATAAGGTGATTTCCATATAAAGTATGTGTGCTTCTTGAGCACTTTCTTACACGACAACATATGACTCATTATTATATATTACATTTTCGAACCGCTTGTTCATTATCGCGAGTGTGCCATTAATATAAACTCACCTTTCTTAAGTATGCGCTCGATTTTATTTTCAATTTCATCAAAGCGCAAATATTTGCAAACATTTGCATTATATACGATTTAACGCTACTGACTAAATTAATTTATAGAATTTATTTGGCGTTCGCAACTACTAAAAGGCAAAAGAAGTCAAATTAGGTTGTCAGGCAAAAAAATATTTAAAAAAAAATAATTAAGATTTTTTTTTAATATATGAAAATTACGTTTAATAAAAGTTAGTGTATGAATGTAGAAGAGGCTAGGGAAGTATGTTACAAATAATACGTGGGTTTAATTTTATCCTTATCTCAAAGTGCTTATTCCTGTTTGTTTTTGTTATAAAAAAAATTATATTTTTTTGATAAAAAAATGGATATATTTTTAAATTGATATTCTTTTAAATTTCATGAAAATTACGTTTAATAGAAGCTGGTGTATGAATGTAGAAGAGGCGAGGGAAGTATGTTACAAATAATACGTGGGTTCAACTTGATCCTTATCTCAAAATGCCTTTTTCTGTTTTTTTTTTGTTATAAATTTTTTTTATTTTTTTTGCTAAAAAAATTATATTTTTTATTAAAAAATTGACATTTTTATATTAAAAAAATTGATATATATTTTTAAATTTCACGAAAATTACGTTTAATAGAAGCTGGTGTATGAATGTAGAAGAGGCGAGGGAAGTATGCTACGAAAAATACGTGTGTTCAATTTTGTCCTGATATCAAAATACCCCATCCTAGTTTTTTTTTTAATTAATAAAATAGATTTTTTTTAAATTTCATAAAAAATATGTTTAATAAAAGATAGTGTATGAATGTGGAAGAGGCGAGGGAAGTATGTTACAAATAATACGTGGGTTCAACTTGATCCTTATCTCAAAATGCCTCTTTCTGTTTTTTTTTTTGTTATAAAAAAAATTATATTTTTTATTAAAAAATTGACATTTTTTATTAAAAAATTGACATTTTTATATTTAAAAAATTGATATATTTTTAAATTGATATTCTTTTAAATTTCATGAAAATTACGTTTAATAGAAGCTGGTGTATGAATGTAGAAGAGGCGAGGGAAGTATGTTACGAAAAATACGTGTGTTCAATTTTGTCCTGATATCAAAATACCCCATCCTAGTTTTTTTTTAAATTAAGAAAATAGATTTTTTTTTTAATTTCATAAAAAATGTTTAATAAAACCTAGTGTATGAATGTAGAAGAGGCGAGGGAAGTATGTTACAAATAATACGTGGGTTCAACTTGATCCTTATCTCAAAATGCCTTTCTGTTTTTTTTTTCGTTATAAAAAAAATTATATTTTTTTTGCTAAAAAAATTATATTTTTTATTAAAAAATGGACATTTTTATATTTAAAAAATTGATATATTTTTAAATTGATATTCTTTTAAATTTCATGAAAATTACGTTTAATAGAAGCTGGTGTATGAATGTAGAAGAGGCGAGGGAAGTATGTTACGAAAAATACGTGGGTTCAATTTTGTCCTGATATCAAAATACCACATCCAGTTTTTTTTTAATTAAGAAAATTGATTTTTTTTTAAATTTCATAAAAAATATGTTTAATAAAAGCTAGTGTATGAATGTAGAAGAGGCGAGGGAAGTATGTTACAAATAATACGTGGGTTCAACTTGATCTTTATCTCAAAATGCCTCTTTCTGTTTTTTTGTTATAAAAAAAATTATATTTCTTTTGTTAAAAAATTATATTTTTTATTAAAAAATTGACATTTTTATATTTAAAAAAATGATATATTTTTAAATTGATATTCTTTTAAATTTCATGAAAATTACGTTTAATAGAAGCTAGTGTATGAATGTAGAAGAGGCGAGGGAAGTATGTTACGAAAAATACGTGGGTTCAATTTTGTCCTGATATCAAAATATCCCATCCTAGTTTTTTTTTAAATTAAGAAAATAGATTTTTTTTTAAATTTCATAAAAAATGTTTAATAAAAGCTACTGTATGAATGTAGAAGAGGCGAGGGAAGTATGTTACAAATATTACGTGTGTTTAATTTTATCCTTATTTCAAAATGCCCCATTCAGTTTTTTTTAAATATAAAAAAGATTATTTTTTAAATTTTATCAAAATTACGTTTAATAGAAGCTAGTGTATGAATATAGAAGAGGCGAGGGAAGTATGTTACGAAAAATACGTGGGTTCAATTTTGTCCTGATATCAAAATACCATATCCAGTTTTTTTTTAATTAAGAAAATTGATTTTTTTTTAAATTTCATAAAAAATATGTTTAATAAAAGCTAGTGTACGAATGTAGAAGAGGCGAGGGAAGTATGTTACAAATAATACGTGGGTTCAACTTGATCCTTATCTCAAAATGCCTCTTTCTGTTTTTTTGTTATAAAAAAAAATATATTTCTTTTGTTAAAAAAATTATATTTTTTATTAAAAAATTGACATTTTCATATGTAAAAAAATGATATATTTTTAAATTGATATTCTTTTAAATTTCATGAAAATTACGTTTAATAGAAGCTAGTGTATGAATGTAGAAGAGGCGAGGGAAGTATGTTACGAAAAATACGTGGGTTCAATTTTGTCCTGATATCAAAATATCCCATCCTAGTTTTTTTTAAATTAAGAAAATAGATTTTTTTTTAAATTTCATAAAAAATGTTTAATAAAAGCTAGTGTATGAATGTAGAAGAGGCGAGGGAAGTAGGTTACAAATAATACGTTGGTTCAATTTTATCCTTATCTCAAAATGCCCCATTCTGTTTTTTTTTATATATAAAAAGATTCTTTTTTAAATTGAATGAAAATTACGTTTAATAAAAGCTAGTGTATGAATGTTGAAGAGGCGAGGGAAGTACGTTACAAATAATACGTAGGTTTAATTTTATACTTATCTCAAAATGCCTTATTCTGTTTTTTTATATAAAAAAAAGATTCTTTTTTAAATTTAATGAAAATTACGTTTAATAAAAGCTAGTGTATGAATGTAGAAGAGGCGAGGGAAGTATGTTACAAAAAATACGCGGCTTCAATTTTATCCTGATATCAAAATACCCCATCCTCTTTTCTTTTAAATTAAGAAAGTAGATTTTTTTTTTTTTTTTCATAAAAAATGTTTAATAAAACTAGTGATGCATGTAGAAGAGGCGAGGGAAGTATGTTACAAAAAATACGTGGCTTCAATTTCACCTTATTTCAAAATGTCTGATGCTATTTTTTTTCAACACTTATAAATCGTCAATTATAATTTTTTAAATATATAAACTAAACCGCAATAAATAATCACTCGAAATTAGTTCATCAACAAAATTCTTATCTCGTTATGCAACCATTAATACGATTACAAAAAAAAAAAAAACTACTCACCATGATGCTTTCGGACGTTAACTCGAACACGAAATTTAGAATTTACGCGGGCAGTACTTTCCAAAAATGATTTTTTTTTTTTAATTCGAAGCACCTTTCGATTCGATGATGCACTTTGGGGGGCGCGCGTTGTCGAACTGCGGCGGTCGCTAGTGACGCGCTCGTGGTGTCTCACTGTCGCGTGCGTGTGGTGGAGGGACACTGTGCGCAGCACCTTAACATTATCGCGCGTGCACCTTAAATATTATACGGGGCGGCCTCGCGGAGCCGAGTGCAAAAAAAGCCCGCCACTTACGAAATGAACAGATTGCGAGACTTGAATGGAAATCTCTTCTTCAAATAAAATTGTGTTATATAGAAATTTAGTGACGTGTCGCAAGTCGCGCTTGCGCATTTTGCATCTCTTTTCGTCGCGTATACGTTTCCCGATCGTACATCTCTGTTTTATATACGCGCATGCCCACTCACTCGTTCAATATGGCGCGAAATTCGAATTGCTTCTTTCAATTTTTTTTTACAAATAATATAGATAGATATAAATGTACTTGGGAACAGAAATAAAATTACAATGTTTATTTTATTTTATTTTATACAAATTTAATTTGGCGCGAAAACCGAATTACTTGATTAAATTTTTTTTTTTAAATACAATATACGTTAATTATTATATTACAATTAAATTGTGATATAAAACATTGTAATTTTATTTAGTATGTAAAACTTTTGCTGCTGTAATTTCTAATTTCATGTTTTGACAGGTTAAAACTGCGCAAGAGTGTTCGCTCTCTCTTCGTTGTATTAACTGCACTGAGCCTGCATCCTCCTTTTATATACGCATGCCTTCTACGCAACGCTAATAAATTTAAATTGGCGCGAAATTCAAATTTATTTTCAATTTTTCGAATTAACACACTTGATTAGTAATTTCATTTTTTAAATGTATAAAACAGACATCAATATTATTTTCTACCTTTTTTTTTTTTTTTTGATAGGTTAAACTGCGTATATGAATATAGTGTCTTTTTTCTTTATATTACGTTTTTTTTTTCTAATTTTACCTCTCAATTTTATTAACGCGCGTGCGTTCTATTCAACACGAATATCAATTTGGCGCGAAATTCAAATTCCTTTTCGATTTTTATAATTTTTAATTAACAAATCGGGACACTCGATTCGAAATTTCAATTTTTAAACATGATATACAAAAAAACCTCTCTATTTTACAATACTTTTTTATTAACGCGCGTGCGTTCTATTCAACACGAATATCTATTTGGCGCGAAATTCAAATTTATTTTCGTTTTATTCCAATTACAAATTTTCATAATTTCGCTAAACAAATACATCAAAAATACGGAATTAAAAATATGTTTAATAAAATTTAAATAAGGGGCACGAAATTTTTTAATGCAAGTGTTGAAGTTAAAAAAATATTATGATCTTGAGTCATTATTTAAGAATTATAATGAAAAAATCTTATATTGTAAATATTATGATTGTGTAAAAAAAAAAATTTAAGTAGTTTCGATTCGTATATATAAGGAAAAGCGAATTAAAAAACTTATTAAATCACTTCTAAGATTAATGTAATTAAGTGCACTTTATATTCACCCTGTGTTGCATTTTATTACAACCTATATTTGTAATTGTACAAAACGTGAGTACGCTAATACCTACGTATAAAATATTCCTTATTTCTTGCGGTGATCTCATACGAGCAACGAAAACGCGCTTTATCAACAAATTGCTCATTTTTATTTTTATTTTCAACATAATTTCGATATTATAATAATATCTGGTTATCTACGATACATTATAATTAAAAAGAACGACGAAAATCGAAAACGATAAACGCTCCGACATTCTTTGATGTGTCGCTGCGATTAGTCATTTGACCTACTGGTAAAAAAATCTTTTTTTTTAAATAAATTTAATAAATTTTCAACAGCGCGTTCAAAAAATCATTATATAACCTCATTAGTACTAGTACCTTATTATATATATTTTTTGGTGTATTAAACAGAGATAGACTAACAAACGGCGCATGCGCTTTACACATTGGCGTAAAAACAGCGCGAAAATTTTCTTTTTCAAACTTTTTTTTTTTTTAAGAAAATTGCGGGTTGTTTTCTTTTTATATTTTATATTTTATAAATTGTGATATATTGACCAACTTTGTAAAATCGCTATTTTTATTTTATGTAATATCGGATTTTTTTTTGGTACGAGAGTCATCAACTTATAAACGCATTAAGAACGTATCCAACAAAAATATTAAAAATAGCTTTTGCATATTTAAAATATGTTACTCCAAAATAAAATAAAAAATGTGGCAGCCAAATATATCATTAAATACGTGAAAAACAATTATATAATATTCATTTATATAAAATCTATAAAATATAAAATTTTATTAAAAAAATACAACAATACCTATATAATTTCGATTTCTAATATTACATATTCTAATCGGGTCTTTTATTGTTTATTTTTTAAGTTATACGGCGATCATAATATTGCAATATGTGACGTGATTTCTTTATTTAACAGGTGCTAGCTAATTATTATTTCACATACAGAACCTTTGCCAAATAAATCAAACAATGCAAAAAACGCATTGAGAATTTGCAGGTTATTTTTATATACATTTATCGCCATATCACAGTGGCGCACCGAATTATTTCAGAAAAAAATACTTATTTTTTTTACAATAAACGTTGGCTAGAATTTCTAGAATTTATCAATTTTATTTATCAATTTATCAATTTTATCAATTTTTTACGTTCTTTTGTATATATATAATTTAATATTTAAAAAATATTGAGTACGCCTCTGTTATTGAATACAGATTTTATCAAAGACAATTTAAATACAATTATTTATAATTGGGTTATTCCCACGTGGAGAATATTAATTTTTTTTATTATAAAAAAATAAATTTTTCATCGAAATTAGCGGTCAAACAGATTTCTATATAAATCCACCTGTCATTTTGACAACGTCACGTCAAATTATCATGAAACACGTAATTCTATCTGTCATTTTGACAGGGTCACGTCAAATCATCATCAAACATTTAATTCTTTCTGTCATTTTGACAACGTCACGTCAAATCATCATGAAACACGTAATTCTATCTGTCATTTTGACAGGGTCACGTCAAATCATCATCAAACATTTAATGCTATGTCATTTTGACAACCTCACGTCAAATCATCATGAAACACGTAATTGTATCTGTCATTTTGACAGGTTCACGTCAAATCATCATCAAACATTTAATTCTATCTGTCATTTTGACAACGTCACGTCAAATCATCATGAAACACGTAATTCTATCTGTCATTTTGACAGGATCACGTCAAATCATCATCAAACATTTAATTCTATCTGTCATTTTGACAACGTCACGTCAAATCATCATGAAACACGGAATTCTATGTGTCATTTTGACAGGGTCACGTCAAATCATCATCAATCATTTAATTCTATCTGTCATTTTGACAACGTCACGTCAAATCATCATGAAACACGTAATTCTATGTGTCATTTTGACAGGGTCACGTCAAATCATCATCAAACATTTAATGCTATGTCATTTTGACAACCTCACGTCAAATCATCATGAAACACGTAATTGTATCTGTCATTTTGACAGGGTCACGTCAAATCATCATCAAACATTTAATTCTATCTGTCATTTTGACAACGTCACGTCAAATCATCATGAAACACGTAATTCTATCTGTCATTTGACAGGGTCACGTCAAATCATCATCAAACATTTAATTCTATCTGTCATTTTGACAACGTCACGTCAAATCATCATGAAACACGGAATTCTATGTGTCATTTTGACAGGGTCACGTCAAATCATCATCAATCATTTAATTCTATCTGTCATTTTGACAACGTCACGTCAAATCATCATGAAACACGGAATTCTATGTGTCATTTTGACAACGTCACGTCAAATCATCATGAAACACGGAATTCTATGTGTCATTTTGACAGGGTCACGCCAAATCATCATCAAACATTTAATTCTATCTGTCATTTTGACAACGTCACGTCAAATCATCATGAAACACGGAATTCTATGTGTCATTTTGACAGGGTCACGTCAAATCATCATCAATCATTTAATTCTATCTGTCATTTTGACAACGTCACGTCAAATCATCATGAAACACGTAATTCTATCTGTCATTTTGACAGGGTCACGTCAAATCATCATCAAACATTTAATTCTATCTGTCATTTTGACAACGTCACGTCAAATCATCATGAAACACGTAATTCTATCTGTCATTTGACAGGGTCACGTCAAATCATCATCAAACATTTAATTCTATCTGTCATTTTGACAACGTCACGTCAAATCATCATGAAACACGGAATTCTATGTGTCATTTTGACAGGGTCACGTCAAATCATCATCAATCATTTAATTCTATCTGTCATTTTGACAACGTCACGTCAAATCATCATGAAACACGTAATTCTATCTGTCATTTTGACAGGGTCACGTCAAATCATCATCAAACATTTAATTCTATCTGTCATTTTGACAACGTCACGTCAAATCATCATGAAACACGTAATTCTATCTGTCATTTTGACAACGTCACGTCAAATCATCATGAAACACGGAATTCTATGTGTCATTTTGACAGGGTCACGTCAAATCATCATCAATCATTTAATTCTATCTGTCATTTTGACAACGTCACGTCAAATCATCATGAAACACGTAATTCTATCTGTCATTTTGACAGGGTCACGTCAAATCATCATCAAACATTTAATTCTATCTGTCATTTTGACAACGTAACGTCAAATCATCATGAAACACGGAATTCTATGTGTCATTTTGACAGGGTCACGTCAAATCATCATCAATCATTTAATTCTATCTGTCATTTTGACAACGTCACGTCAAATCATCATGAAACACGTAATTCTATGTGTCATTTTGACAGGGTCACGTCAAATCATCATCAAACATTTAATGCTATGTCATTTTGACAACCTCACGTCAAATCATCATGAAACACGTAATTGTATCTGTCATTTTGACAGGGTCACGTCAAATCATCATCAAACATTTAATTCTATCTGTCATTTTGACAACGTCACGTCAAGTTATCATGAAACACGTAATTCTATCTGTCATTTTGACAGGGTCACGTCAAATCATCATCAAACATTTAATTCTTTCTGTCATTTTGACAACGTCACGTCAAATCATCATGAAACACGTAATTCTATCTGTCATTTTGACAGGGTCACGTCAAACCATTATCAAACATTTAATGCTATGTCATTTTGACAACCTCACGTCAAATCATCATGAAACACGTAATTCTATCTGTCATTTTGACAGGGTCACGTCAAATCATCATCAAACATTTAATTCTATCTGTCATATTGACAACGTTACGTCAAATCATGAACGAATATATAATATTTTCTGTCATTTTGATATAGTCACGTCAAATCTATACTTCTATTTTGACAGGGTCACGGTGACATCTGTCACAGGCGCAAAGAACGCTAAACTCATCTGCATTCGCGACGACAATTCGCTCATTCTCGACACTACACCATCGGATATTGCCGAAGAATCCGCGCCCGCTAATGCCGCCCAACAGCGGCAACCCAATAGAACTATCACAAACCGCCTGCACGCTTGCGCTCACTCGCAAACACAAACTGACGTTTCGACGCAAGGCCAACGACAGTTTGACAGTCAAGCGCATGAGCAGCCGTCGATGAGCGCGAGCGGTCAGAATAAGCGGAAGAATGTGAAGATTAGTAGGTTGCCTAAGGCAAAGATACGGCGCCAATTGCAGATGCTGGACAAGGAGATGAGTTTGAATGTGATTCGGTATAAGTTGGAATATCATAAGGCGCGGAAAGAGAATCCGATGTATAAGAAAGCGGCTAATGGCGTGCAACCGTGGGCTTTGATGGAGAAGTATGTTGTTTTTTTAAATTTGTTGAAAAAAAAGTTGAAACTAATTTAAAAAAATCTACGATTTCTTTAAAAATCTATGATTTTTATTGAAAATCTATGGTTTTTATTTGTTTGAGTATTTTTGGCATTTTAACTCCTTTCTGTCATTTATATTATTTCTGACATGCGTCATTTGTGTCAAATTTGACAGAATAATTTAATAAATTTCATTTGCTAGCATAATTTTAAGTTATAAGTTATAATCATAAGTTACGGTATTTGGGTGATATTCTATACAATAATTTTTCATAAAAAATTGTCAAAATTTTTTTTAGGGTATCTGATGGAATTTTGGACCATTTACTATTATCGGTGGCGCGGGAAATACAAGTCGACGATATTTTGGTAAAATTATATGAATCAGAATTTTACGCCGCTTAATTATACAATATATTTTTCAATACAAATCCACAGCCGCTATTTTCAAAATAGATTAGTTTATTTATTAATATTACACGTACTTTATGATATATTTTTATTATACGTCTAAATAAAATTTAATTCATCTAAAGTGGGAATTCCATAAATTTCGATAAGTATTTTCGCGGGAGATAATAACTTATTATCGGTTCGTAAATGCGATAAAATAATTAAAATTTAACGTACTTTATTCATTTTCTAGATTCCACAGGTATTGCACCAGTTTATATAATTTGTTATAAATTAATAATATCGCCAATAATTTCGCAAAAAAATAATTAATATATAACTTTGGTTGTAGAACGCTTATATCATCTAACGCAATTAACTTAAACTAACAATTAACTTAATTAAATAAAATACCATAGGGTTGCGTATATAATAAATTATGGTTAACAGATTAATTAAACTAATTATGTAAATCTTTTTCGCAAAAATATCGATGGTGTAGATAAAAATCATATACCCACAGCTGAGAGTAGAAAAATAACGTCTATAATAATATACGTTTAATTATTTAAAAAATAAAAGGAATATTTTTTTAGGATAAAAATAATTTGTTAATTTGAAAAGGTACGTTATGATTTAATTAAAACGTCTTTCATTAATAGTGCGGAAGTAGGCCACATAAATATGTTAAAAGAAAGATATCACGACGGAAAATAACAAAAAAAGATATTGAATTTCTAGCTTCAAGATAAAAATTGAAATATTCAGTTTAAAAAAATCACCAAAAAAAACTCGACGCATTTAATAGTCAGATGAGCATTTTGAAGGCTACGCCCGCATCTTCAGTAGCGCGGTTTTTTCTTGTTCAGAAATAGGTCATAAATTGAAAAACTTCCGTCATGTTGACTTTTTATTCGATTTATTTTATAGTGACAGCGGTATTTTATCGAGTTCTTATCTTGCGCTACTGCAGATGGAGGCATAGCCTTCGAAATGCGCATCTGGCAATTGACTTACGGTACTTTATACAATTATTTGTGACAATGTTTCAAACAAAAATTCGATTATTTTTTGTCATTTGTTGTGTTTAACATTTTTTTTTTAGTACTTTTTGTTTCGTGTTTTTTTCGTTCTTTACACTTCACTGTCGCTACTAGAACCGGGCGCCGTTTCTCCGTAGCAGTGTTTCGCTTTCGGGTCTTTATACGAGTTTTCGTGCTGGACACTTTGCGAATTGGTGCGGCATTTCGCCAAGCACAGTTCGAAATGGTCCGTAACGGACGCGAACAATACGCTGTGCGCTTTCGCCGCCTTGCCTAGAATACTTTCCAACATCTCTTTCTAGAAAAACATCCGCAGATATACTTTCTGCAACACCAACCACGGCGTTACCAACATTACGCGGACATTTTCTTTCTTTATTCACGCGATATTTCGCAAATAAATGACAGTTCGATCGCGTTCGCCAAAAAAAAATTAAAGGCCCCCCCCCCTTTCGTTGAAAGCGATATTGTTTTTCAAACGTGATATTTTAGTATAAAAACGTTGTATATCGTCGGTGATGTGACAATACCTCCTATCTGCTTTGAACTGGCTATAAGATAGGAGGTATTGTCATTTTAACGATATGGTCGTCGGTGATGTGACAATACCATCTTACAAAAATTCTTACAATTAAGGGCTCCAATCTTATGGACAGAGTTCAAAGCAGCTAGGGTATGATCTTTTATGTTGAATAGCTGACTCTCTCGGGCTTTAGAATAACTAAATATAGTGGGAAAAAAATTGTATAGTGGTTACTGGAAAAAAAAACAAACGTTACTTGTGTTATAAAGAAGGCCGACATGTATACAGAGTGTTTGCTGTGTTACAACTGCTAAAACAGCTTAATAAGGGTAAAAAAGGAAAGTACGTGTGGATAGTTGGAAGAAAATAGAAAGAAAACGTCTTGACGAGAGTGGTAAGTTATATCAATTATAAAAGTGAGCTAAAAGCGGTAATTGGAAAAGCTTTACGTGCGCTTGTTTTGATTTAAAACCATTTTTAATGGTTTAAAATAAAAACCCGTGTGTAGTTGCAAATACAACACTTGCGACGTTTTTCCACTGTAGAGATTTTTACAAAGTAATATCGCCGGTTTTTATATAATAAATATTAAATTTAAGAGCATAACTGAGCCCAAATAAAAATATTATAATATATTGATTAGTTAAAGAGTCCGCAATCCTAAAGATTGGTTGGAAACAGCACGCCATGCCGATCTATCCTGAGCTAATCCCTTCATCTCCCTATAGCTATTCATCTCAACGTCTTCAACTATCTGACTCACATACTCCAATCTAGGCCTTACCTACCCCTCTCTTTCCCTCCACTCTACCTTCTATGATCAATTGCATAATCCCCCCATGCCTAAGAATATGCCCTACTAATCTGTCTCTCCTACGCTGTAACACTCTCCAGATACTTCTCTTCTCCCCTACTAACTCTAGTGCAGCTTCATTTGTTACTTTATCTTCCCAACCAATCCTCATCATCCTCCTATAACACCACATTTCAAGTGCTTCTAATCTACGCTTCTCTTCCTTTCCTATAGTCCACGCCTCACACCCGTACAGTGCTACACTCCAAACATATACCTTCAGTAATCTTTTTCTAATACCCAAGTCAATATTTGATCTTAAAATCTGTTCTTTTTCTACGAATGCCTTCCTACCCTGTGCTATCCTACACTTTATATCTACCTTGCTTCGATTATCTTTTGTGATTCTACTGCCTAAATAACAAAAATCTGACACTTCTTCGATTCTATTATCTCCTATTGAGATCCTCATTTTTCTACTGCATTCCTTTTTGTCACACCTCATCACTTTAGTTTTACCTATATTTATTTTCATGTTAAAATCCCTAGTCAATACTGCCTGCATACCATTCAATACCCTTTCTAAATTCTTTTCGCTTTCTTCCAATATAGCTATATCGTCGGCGAATCTCAGCATATATATTTTCTCTCCCTGTACATTCACACCTACACTATACTCTTCTTTTACTTTGTTTATTGCATCTTCTATATATAGATTAAATAATAACGGTGAGAGTGTACATCCCTGCCGAACTCCCTTCCCTATTTTTGCTACCTCTTCTTCCCCCTCAATTCTAACTAAGGCAGTTTGGTGTTTATATAAATTAAAAATTATTCTCCTATCCTTATAATCTATACCCGTTTCTTTTAAAATTCTAAACATTATGTCCCAATCTACATTATCAAATGCCTTTTCTAAATCTACAAAAGCTATGCAAGTTACCTTTCCTACCCTCTTTCTTTTTTCTACTACCGTTCTTAGTGCTAGAATCGCCTCTCTCGTCCCTCTGTTTTTCCTAAAACCAAACTGATCTTCTCCTAGCCTTTCCTCTACTTTATTTTCTAATCTCCTATAAATATTCTTTAACAATATCTTCGATGCATGTGATAGTAGGCTAATGGTCCTATAGTTCTCACACAAATTAGCTCCTATTTTCTTCGGCATTGTTACTATTCTACTACGCTGAAAATCCTGTGGTACTTCTCCCTTCTCATATATTTTACAAACTAACCTGTATAATCGCTCCTGCATTTTTTCCCCTGCGTGTTTTATTAATTCGGCTGGTATCATATCAATCCCCGCTGCTTTGTTATTCCGTAAATCATTTAATGCTCTATGAAACTCTGACCTAAGTATGCTAGGACCTAAGTCATCCTCATCTATCTGTTCCACACTTTCTAGCTCCTCCATGTCCTGCCTACCTTTATATAAATCTTCAAGATACTCCTTCCATCTTCTAGCTTTTTCCTTATTTTCTTTGAGTTCCTTACCCTGCTTCTCACATATTATGTTACCCTTTGGTTTTACTTTAGAAAAATGTGACTTAATTTTCCTGTAGCCCAAATCTACTTTATCTCTTTTCATATCCTCCTCAATATCCTCACAGTTTCCTTTTATCCACTATTGATTAGAGGTAAGAAATACTTTTTCCCCCTGTCAATGTAGTATATAAAAAAATTCGCTCGAAAGCGACGTTTTTTGCCGGGGAGCCCTTCAAAAATCATTGAAATAAAATAAAAATTAATTAAATTAAACAAAAAAAAATTTAAATAAAAATCATAATTTCGTTTTCTTACCTTATCCGGATGCAGACAACAACTAATACAGTGCTCGTAAATCGCGCAGCAATTATTCACATTGCACGTTTCGCACGAATATTGCGTCACCGTTGACAAATTGTCGTTGCAGCAGCCGTTGGATAATATTTCATGCCGCGGACATACAAAACCTTAAAACAAATAGAACGGAATTTGGTACGACTCTGGCTGAAAATTTAGTTAGTGAATGATCCGCGCGATACAGATGTGTTTACGAAGTTGCCTACTCTCACGCGGGTATTCAAGTTGTCAAATTTTCGATGCATCAATAAACTGACGTACGGATCATAAGTTAGCTGTTTAATGCCTATTTATTTCAAAAATTATCACAACGATGTTAATAAATAATAGTATAGACTATCACCCGAATACCGTAACATAAAACATTCAGTGCGCATTTCGATGGTTATGCCCCCATCTTTAGTAGCACAAGATAAAAACGAAATAAAACACTCCCGATTTTAAATTTCGATTTAATTTGACATATGGATTTATTTCGATTTTACTTAGCTTAATACTTAATCAATTATGTAGCTAGAATAGTAAAATCGATTGAAAAAAAATCGGGGCAACCGTAGGTATTTTGGTGTAGTTTCAGTTGCCTATATTGATTCCCCTTTCGCTATACCAGCTATTCTCAGCCAGAATCGTACCGTTGTATGAGCAAAAAGCGGACGATATCTTACCCCGATCGTCGGCAATTAACACCTTGCCCTGTACCGAGTTTCTGCACGTGACATCGGTGTCGGCGGTGCTATTGTGCTGTTGCAACGTGCGCCATATAAACGGCTGGGTGCGTCGTACGGTGATGGCATCGTCGCTATCCAAAAAGTCCGTCTGTAAAAAGCATGGCGTGATGATATAATGAGAATTGCGCGATTGCTAGGATCGTTTTGCGTACTTTCCCGACGAAACTCAAAATGCAGTACATCAGGGAGAATGTGAAGATGATTCCTAATACGATGCGGCGTCGAATAAAGCGTACAACGGCGGCGTACCACATTTTTGTTTCCGTCTCATGTTTCGATCAACGTCGTTATTCCGTTTTACTGACCATTTTCTCAATTTTTGCCGCGGACTAACAAGGAATTTATAAATATAGGTTATGTTGATATCTCTAGCGAGCGATGAGATGTCAGTTTGACATTCGACTGCGCGTGATGTAAGCGCATACACGCATAGGAAATTTATACAATTGCTTGCTTAAAAAATAAGGAATAGTCTTTTATATAACAACTTTTCGAAAAGAAATAAAATTAGGTAGAGAATAACTGCGTAGTGACAGATTTAGTAAATGTTCCCTGATATGGTAGAGTTTATCAAGAGGATACCGTTTAAACCTCCATACCTCGGAACAATTCGACTCACGGTCTACCTCTTCGGCTTTTATATATTTAGATAATTCGCGGCAAATTCAAAATATTACATTTATACTTTTTCTGCATAAATTAGTTTCAATGAACAATTTATAAATTATAATAAAATACAACGGATTATAAAACATGAACTATAATCGTTTCAGGAGATATTATAACAAATATGTGTGTCAAATAAAACAATTTATTGAATAAAACCATATAAAATGTATTTCAAATGTAAACACTATAAATATAAAACATCACAAAATAGATCGAGCAAATAACTTTAAATCTTAAATAAACCAAAATAAGCATTTAGAATTGTAAAAACAACAATACTTGTTAACTTTTTAACAATAGGTATAATACAATTCGAATCAAAATAAAATTCAAAGGCGCCCTTTTTTTTCGGCGAAATAATGTTGTGCGTCTCCTTTCCTCTTGTTCGTTGTTTGGTTTAGTTTCTTCCTCGTGTGGAGATCCTGCCTCTTTGAAAAACTGAAGTAAAATTTTGAAGGCAATGAATACTAACTCTATGAATAGAGATATATTTGTATTTATAATCTATGAATAGTTAGTAATCATTGATAAAGATTAATAAATATTAAATAGATTTATAATATTATTTACAATTAAGTGATCTACATCTGCCAAACATATCTCATCTTTGAAATTGCTAATACGTTCTCTAAACATCTCCAGCCGTCTATAGATTCAGTTTCGTTTGATTCTCCAAATGTTTATTGTAGTCGTTGTAAATAGGAAACATCGCAATAATCTATAATAAATAGCATTTTCGTTTGTACTATAGTATTAGAAAGAAGTATAAATAATTTTGGCACATATATGAAGATATAAATATGAATTACCTGATCAAAAGTGTACAGAATACATTTTATATGACACTCCCTTGTAGTCTGGGGTTCTAGATCCACCTTATGCATATTCCTCAAGTGGCGATTTAAACGTGATCTTTGATTAAAACTATTATTACACTGGAAACTGTCGACCATTATATCATTAAAAAAAGGTTGAAAATGAAGATTAATTTAAGTTTTTTGGAATAAATTTAAGCAATTTGGAACTCTAGCAACTGGAATGATGTTCAAGCTCAAATAAACAAGCTTATACGTTTGTATAAGTATACAAACACGCTTACACGCCATTTAACCAAGGAATAAATCGAGAGACGAATGGGCCGAAGGAATGGAAGGTTTAACGGTATCCTTTTATGAAGTAGCCTACTATCCAGGGGCATTAGGGTTGCCAGTTTTGAATGCTTCATCTATAGATATTAGGATAGGTTTATAATACTTATTATTAACATATACTGTAATATTTTACCAAGTAGATAATACATTGATCTTTTGTTACGCAAATATATTTATTCTTTTAAATTCAGCGGTAGATACAAGAATCGATACAAACAAAAATCAAATCTTATTGAACGCGGCAATATCGACCGACTGCACAAAATCTTCGAACTTCTCAATCTCCTCAGTTAACAAATCCACCGACACTTTATCATCTTCGATCACGCACATAACTTGTAACTTGTGGATCCCGTAACCCACAGGCACTAACTTACTGGCGCCCCACAATAGCCCGTCCATGGCGATCGCTCGGACACTCGTCTCCATCGCCCTCATGTCCGTCTCGTCGTCCCACGGTTTCACGTCCAACAATATACTGCTCTTGGCGATCAGAGCCGGTTTCGCCCCTTTCTTCGCGGCGTATGCGGTCAGGCGGTCTTCGCGTATCTTGGCCGCTGCCGCGTCTTCCTCGTCATCGGAACCGAATAGGTCTACATCGTCGTCGTCTTCGGGTGATGGGGTGGGAGCTTTAGTCGTTGTGGTACCGCCTGCTATTAATGGACACGGCGCTTGACCGAACTGTTTCTGTTGATCGGCCGAGAAGGATTTGATGTGATTGTACCAGCGTAGCGCGTATTGGAAGGAAACTGCTGGCGCCTTGGCGAGGGCTTTGAAGGTGTCCATATCCGCTGAAGATGGTACATACCTGCGAAGAATGGAGTAATTAGCTACCACGTGGTTAGTTGCGGTGTTTGAGAATGTACCCGTTAATATAGCTTTTGTCCTCCAAGTGGGCATTCAGGTCCTTAATACCCTTTTCGGTTTGTAAGTCTGATAAACCCATCGTTATAGTTAATTAAAAGGAAAAGCTATTTTTTTTCTGGACGAAAGATGTCAATTAACAGCTGCATGGAACTGAAAAGAAGGTTAATACTGCGTACGTTTGAACTATTTAAATGTGCGGTAGTTCAAAGTGCGTTGTGAACGTCTATTAGGGTAAATTCGATGTTCGATACCCGTACGGGGATGTAGGATAATGCTCTTTTATACAACATAAGTAGAATATAAGATAGGAGTTAACAAAATATAAAAATCCGTGTTGTAACATACGATAATTTTGTTTAAACAATTTTTGAAAAATGTCTAAGAAGAGTTATTTTTGAAAGGCGTTGTAACACGTTTACAATAGTTAGTAACACAGTGGAGTATTTTATCTGTTAAAGCAGTCTATTTTTTATCACATTTATTAAAGTTGAGGTGCTAAGGTCATTAATTATCACGTAATTAATAATTTAATTTGAGTTGTTTTTCGTTCCACGAAAAAATCCCAATATCGAATTCGAATATCGAACAAATGTAATTTCCACCTACTATAATCAACAAAACAATTCATTCGCACAAAAATGATTATCTCAAAGTTTTGGGAAAATTTGCTTTTAAACGCCCGTAAAATATTATTAAACGATTTAAGAACGTACAGTTTAAATGTTGGCGTAGATGTGCAACAAAAGGGATCGATTCTAATTCAGCCAGATGCAATTCAGAAGATATTAAAGGTCGCCATTATCGGCATGCCTAATTCCGGAAAAAGTACTTTAATAAATATTTTAATGGATCGCAAGGTGTTTATCAACCGAAAGCGTACAGTTTTATAATAAAAAATATATAATTTTTCGTTTATTAGATCTGCCCAGCATCTTCTAAAGTACATACTACCAGAACTAGGGCAACCGCTATATTTACTGAAGGTGATACGCAAATTGTTTTCATAGATACTCCGGGCCTTGTCAGTGAAAAGGAGCTCAAACAGTACGTTAATTAAGATCTATTTCCAATATATAAATTGGCTGTGAATAGCTGAATAGGGATTGTGATGTAGTGCATGTTATCCGCGATACAGATGTGTTTAGGAAGTTGCCTACTCTCGAAGGGTATTAAAGTTGTCAGATTTTCGATGCAACAACAAACTGACGTATGGATCCTAAGCTGGGTCTTTAATACCTACCAATTTGACTTAATTTGACATATTTTTCGATTTTACTTAACTTAATATTTTATCAATCATGTTTTTTTTTTTTTAATTATTTTATCTTTATAGAATTTTATCATGAAACAAATAACATCTATGATACATTGTAGCAACTAAAAAAGAACAAATTCATTTACTTAGCATGTAGCTGGAATATTTAAATCAATTGATTTTTTTAGGACAACCCTAGGTTTTTATTGTGTAATTTTAGTTGCCTACATTCATTTTTCTTTTCCCATCTGGCAATTCTCAGCCAGAATCGTGCCATAATTTAAATGTACGAAAATGCAACGATATTTTTTTTTACTTTAAGAATGAATTTGGAAAGATCTTTTCAACGCGATGTGCGACGTTCGTTACAAGAAGCGGACATTGTTGGGGTTATACACGATGTCGGTAATAATTGGACGAGGGATAAGTTGGATATGAAAGCGATAAGGGCCTTAGAACACGCGTGCAAAAAAAAAAGTGTTTTGATATTGAATAAAGTGAGATTTTCATAAAAAAAATTTTTTTTTTCGATTTTAATTAATAATAATAATAATAGTCTTTATTTCCATACAAACAAATTGCATATATTACAAATTACGTTATATTTAAAATAAATATTCTAATTTTTCGTAATTCGTAGATTGATATGCTAAAATCTAAAAGGAAGCTGTTGGATTTGACGAGATTATTAACGGAGGGTTGTTTAAATGGGATACCAACAGCGGCAATTAAGCCGAGGAGGAATAAACAAGTTGCAGAACAAGAAAAAGGGGAATTAAGAGGATGGCCGCAATTTAATGAAATTTTTATGATTTCTGCCATTACAGGTTATTACATTTAATTTAATTTTAATATATACAATCAATTAAGTGTAATGACTTAATATGAGTTGATTTTTCGATTGAAAAATAACCAGAACATTAAAAATATTATTAGGAAATGGCGTGGATGATATGAGGACCTATTTCATAGAAAATGCGAATCCCGGTGAATGGTTATTCCCAGCGGAAGTATATTCTGATCAGTTGTCCGAACATCTGATCGTAAATACCGTAAAAGCGACGTTATTAAATTATTTACAGCAAGAAATTCCATATTCGCTTATTCCGATTATGGAATATTACGATTTAAGACCCGATGGTTAGTTTATAGATAGAAATTGACCTCAAATATTGACATGCGCATCAATAAGCGTATATAAATTCATAGATTTTTGTGTTTAATAAAATTTGCGTTAAATAATCTTTATTTAAATCGCGAGTTTTTTTATAGGTTCTATAAAGACGGTAGTGAATGTGAAATGTCCCACAGCTCGTATAAAGCGGTTAGTTGCCGGAATAAACGATGGCCGATTAAAACAAATAGCTACAAGTGTTCAGATGGATCTTCAAAGTGCTATGAATGTTCGCGTATCAATTCAAATTATTTTGATCAGTCCCGAAAAAGAATAATAATATAAAGTTGTAATAAAAAATGATATAAAACCAATGTAAATATAATCATTTGACAAAACACATATTTTGCATTATTTAATATGTACTTAACGGAATATACAATTAATAAAAGTATTATTTTTATTGATATTCATTTTATTAATTTTACTAATAAAATGTATGCACTTATTTTATCAATTCTACAAATAATATCGTAATATAAGCTCATAAGATGTATTCTGCTTGCATTATGCAGAATTTATACTAGTTTGTAGCGAAGGTTGCCTATACAACGATCTCTAAAATATTATGATCGTTCTAAAGGACGTTGAAATTGTAAATATAATAAATATTTGTAAATTAAATTATAGTTTTCTAGGCAATTTTTTTAGGCAAACTATTAATAAATAATAATAAATACAAGTTTCATTTATTACATAATAATTATTTTAATAATGCAATATACTACGAGATGATCGTATATTATGTCACTAGTGCGTAAAGCATAATTGGTTGCATATATACCCGGTGAGTATTATTGTGCTACTGAAGATGGGGGCATAGCCTCCGAAAAGCGCATATAGCTCACAAATGCTTTGTGTTACGGTTTTTGGGTGATGTTTTATGCAATCATATATATCTATTCAAATATACTATGCCATTGCTTCTATAAGAACAATAAAAGTTAAATTATTGTTTTTATTGTTAAAATTACATTTCCATTTGTATATCTAATATGTTTTCAATTTTTTTATCACATAACCACATTAAACATAAGTAAAATCTTAATATAATGCACGCTCTTGTTAATTAAAACATCAATCGGGCAATTTTTTTTTTATAGCAAATATCTCATTATTCATCGCCCCATTGGATATCCGCGCCTCACCCAATTTGCAAATCGAACGTATACAGCACATCATCCACCATTGTCGCGTGCGGCACCTGGGGATCGGGCGCCACCAGGCAATTTGGTATCGTTTGGGCCGTCAAAGCGTTCGGGCACGTCGCGGGCGGATAGACGGCCTCCCATTCGTGGGTCAGCGGGTTCGATGCGAGACCGTCACCCTCCAAACATTTCACCACACTGACGTACCCCGGTTTGGTGAACTGACCGCCCGCGTAACAGCGCAGCGTGGGTTTATTGTGGACGTGATGGCTTCTGCGCAAAATCAAATAATCGCCCATGGTGTGATATTTGGTTTTTTTGTTTGTTTAGAAAAATGTTACTAAAATTTTGAGTTTTGTGTTTCGTGGAAATTAATTGATTGATTGACGAATTTTTTTTTTAAACAATTAAAATTTGACATGTTTTCTGGAGCAATAGATAATTAAAGAGATCTCAAAATTAAGCTTCATTTCGAATTATTATCGCCAGTGTTTTAAAATAAAAACTCTTCTGAGGAGTTGCAATTTGAGAATGGGTGGTAAAATAAGCACGATTTTGAGGAGGTTATTCGATTATCCAATTAAACGTAGACCAATTTGTTTCTTTCGACAAGAAGATTTCTCTTCAACAGGTACATTCGTCCAAAATTCCAAAAAACAAAACCACACACCTCTAACTGAACTACAAATTTCCTCATCTCCCATTCCCTTCTAAAAAATCACTTCAATTTATCACTTTCCTAAGTTGTTTTAACAATAATTCGCAGGCGAACCTCTTCCCAAAGAAGAAACGGACCAGCAAGGTCCGCTGACCGAATACGATAAACTGGTACAGGCCTTTTATGCGCGCCTTCAAGAGCAGCGGAAGCAAAGCAAGGAGCACCAGGAGAAGAACCGGACATGGAGCATGGAACGGATTATAATTCGTTACCCCGGATGGAACGAGATGACCATCGCGAATTTGCACAGTTTGTTCCTGCTGTTCGATCAGAATTTGAATGGAATGTTGAATTATGACGACTTGTAAGTTTAATAAAAATGTACGGATTTATACAACCTTTTTTTAAACGAAGAAGTGTTTAGAAAATCCTTAATAAAATAAAAATAGGTTCATCGCAAGGATCCGTTCTGGGATCGTTATTTTTTTACGCATTCCCAAATTTAAAAAATATTTTATATATCGATATTTAAAAGGGACGTGAAAAAAATGCTTTTGGGCTGTTTTGTAAATATTTTCCCTGACATGTATAATTTTCTATCACCGGGAAAATCGCAATTTTTGTACAATTTCGATCGAATTTTCTTTCGTGTTGTAACGTGTTGTATATTATTATTTATTATTTGAATTTGCAGTGCGGCGGCATTGGAGAGCCTAGGCGATGAGAGCACCAATGATTATAGGAAATTAAAATTCGACGAGGGTGATTCCGATATGGACGGCCGGATCAGCTACGACGAATTTCTAAATGTAAGAAACATGCCCCAGTCTAATCGCGCAATTTCATATATTTCTTCCTGAATTTGCAATTTTAATAACGCACGACTAGAAATAGTAATTATTTTCAATCAACGCATGAAACATTCTGGGCAGAAACAACTAGTTAAAGAGTCCGCAATCCTAAAGATTGGTTGGAAACAGCACGCCATGCCGATCTATCCTGAGCTAATCCCTTCATCTCCCTATAGCTATTCATCTCAACGTCTTCAACTATCTGACTCACATACTCCAATCTAGGCCTACCTACCCCTCTCTTTCCCTCCACTCTACCTTCTATGATCAATTGCATAATCCCCCCATGCCTAAGAATATGCCCTACTAATCTGTCTCTCCTACGTTGTAACACTCTCCAAATACTTCTCTTCTCCCCTACTAACTCTAGTACAGCTTCATTTGTTACTTTATCTTCCCAACCAATCCTCATCATCCTCCTATAACACCACATTTCAAGTGCTTCTAATCTACGCTTCTCTTCCTTTCCTATAGTCCACGCCTCACACCCGTACAGTGCTACACTCCAAACATATACCTTCAGTAATCTTTTTCTAATACCCAAGTCAATATTTGATCTTAAAATCTGTTCTTTTTCTACGAATGCCTTCCTACCCTGTGCTATCCTACACTTTATATCTACCTTGCTTCGATTATCTTTTGTGATTCTACTGCCTAAATAACAAAAATCTGACACTTCTTCGATTCTATTATCTCCTATTGTGATCCTCATTTTTCTACTGCATTCCTTTTTGTCACACCTCATCACTTTAGTTTTACCTATATTTATTTTCATGTTAAAATCCCTAGTCAATACTGCCTGCATACCATTCAATACCCTTTCTAATTTCTTTTCGCTTTCTTCCAATATAGCTATATCGTCGGCGAATCTCAGTATATATATTTTCTCTCCCTGTACATTCACACCTACACTATACTCTTCTTTTACTTTGTTTATTGCATCTTCTATATATAGATTAAATAATAACGGTGAGAGTGTACATCCCTGCCGAACTCCCTTCCCTATTTTTGCTACCTCTTCTTCCCCCTCAATTCTAACTAAGGCAGTTTGGTGTTTATATAAATTAAAAATTATTCTCCTATCCTTATAATCTATACCCGAGATTTTAAATGATATATATTAAAAAAATTAAAAAAAAGAAACAACTAAATGATATATATTAAAAAAACATCGTAAGAAAGGTTTTTCTTTATATATTTCAAAATTAAATAGATTTTGCGTTACTTGCAGCAAAAAGCATGCGCAATTTTATATCACTCTCTATTACACAGTAACTGCTGTATTTTATATATCTATCCCTGTCTATGAACATTTTTGTAGTTTATGAGTTTCGCCATTTAAAATATGTTCATTAATTATATTGTACAATATTTATTTTTAAGATGATTTACAATTTTCACGAACAAAAGAACGATGGAAATTTGGTCGGTCTGGCCAAATTATGCCACGATATTTCGGAAAATATCAAATTCGTAAGCAGTTTATCGGTCGGTGAACAATTGGAATATGGATTATTCTAATACATTTTTATTTAAACTCGCTAATTTATTATTACCAATAATTAATAAATAAACAACATTACAATCGTTTCATTCCTCTACCCGTTCGTGTCTAAACGTAACATTCGCAATCGGCCGCAATCGGCTAAAATGCAAGCGCTCTCATTATGCTGGTTTCCATATCGGGACGATGAGAACACGGTGAGCAGTCGCCCTTTCAGTTGCACCTGCAATATTCGAACGTAATTTAATTAGCGCGGTTCATTAATTAATTACGTCGATGCGGTTACGTTGAAGCCGCAGCCCTGCACTTCGTGAGCGCGTATTATATGCGTGAAACCGTTGGAATTCAAAAATCTATCCAGCGCCTGTTGGCTGAACATGTGCGCCGTGCCCCGTTTCGTATTTTTAGCGAAGCCGTCGTTCGCTAACAGTTCCACTTTTAAATCTGCTGTTATAAATTGATCCCTGCCGGAGAATTAAAAAATATTAATGTTGCATTTTAATATTGAATTAATATTAATTAATTATTATTTTAATTAATATTTTTACGAATCTAACAAATATATCGAATTAATTATTCTAACGCAGCCACGTGTGTTGCCTATATATCATACAAAGCGCGTCCTCTATCTGTTTACGTATCAAATACTACCAGCCGGCTATGAACTCTACGTTACTACGAACCGCGAATTTTATTAAATCAAACAAACCATAATCAAATTAATACGACATCAACAAAAATTGTTTGAATTTACATCACAACCGTATGAAACAAAACCATCACAACTCAATTTCCGCGAAGCCGTCGCTAATAACAGTTCCACATTTAAATCGTCAGTTTTTATCGATCCCTGCCAAGAATTTGGAAATATTACCGTTGCATTTTTAAATCCCATTTACAACTTTAACGAATATTTTATTCTCACGCAGCCACGAGTGTTGCCTATATATCATCCATAGCACGCCCTCTACAATTGACATATCATACACTACCAGTTGGCAATGACATACGTTTTCTAGCCTCGCATAATGACAACGCGAAGAAAATTCTCTAAAATTTTCATGTGCAGTGCAAGTTCTTTCATTTAACTATAATTCCATTGAATTTATCATTAAAAAATCGCGTGTTACTTGATCGGATCATTCCACATGATCTCCCACGCTAAGTTGCTCTGTTCGTCGGGTCGTGGCAACGGATTCAATATCGAATTGATGGCGGCGGCAGTGGGGCACAGCCACGGGGGCGGAATACCACCGTGGACGCAGAAGATCTACGGAAAACACACGTTTAGCACCAGCGGTCAGTTGAATAAGGTTGGTGGTATTTAGATTTACGCATTTGGGAATTGACGTAATGGAGGTGACGCCGTAATGGCGGCCGCAAAGTTGATGTTGCAATTATCGGTTTTGTACTTATATGGTATATTTTAAGAGGTATTTGAATATAAATGAAAATGCACGCAGTGTTTCGAAAGTATATAGTAATTAATACAATATAAATTATACAATTGATAGATTTGTTGACGATGCTGTGTTCGGCTGTTTGCAATATGGCCGCTGAACATATCGCCCATGCGCGTGAAAAGTGGCACATGTCAAAAATCAGCGAAAGTCGGTTAAATGTTCGAATCAGCTGCGGAATTGTTTCGTCTTGGGGAAAAATGTCACATGTGGAATTCGCAAATTGTCAACCAGTAATAGAATGTCCACATTCGGACCGGATTTATTTTATTAGAAAGCGAAATCTTTTTTCGGCGTTCACGATAATTTAGTATATTTCGAATAAATCCAACAGATGGAGATAATATAGTACTTTTTTTTATATAAGAGTATGCTCAAAGCACAAGCAATGAAAAAACTGTCACCATTCCAAGCGTACAATTTACCAAAAAAAAAAGTATAATGACTAAAATTAAAAGTATATGATTAGTATAAATTATATAATGATTAGTATAAACATTCCTTCGTATTAATTTGATTACTACAATAATCTGCAATTATTATTGTTCGAGTTAAACTGCATGGAGATTATATAATTTGAAAAAACATAAAAAAAATCTCCTAAGCGAATGAGAACTTCAATTGCTTCTGCCGCAACACGCCAATTTTTGACTTGTGTCACTTTTCTTGCGCATTTACGCAAACAACTTTATTTATAAATTACCGGATTGTAATGCGTTTAAATCGCGAAAAAATGCATTTTATTATTGAAACATTTTATGGTACCTTTCCATCCACGACGGCGGCAATTGGTAACAGATCAAAAACGTCATTTACCGCCTCCCACACTTGACGTCCGAGTTTATCGCCAAATTTTAGCAAGCATTCCCTACAATGATAATGAAATAATAATTACACTTTTAACATATAGCTAATTATAGCGGAATAATAGGTGGTTTATTGAAAAATAAACAATAACGCAATTTGCGTTGATGCAAAAGGTGCCTTTTGTATTCGCTAATATCGCATTGATAAAATTCCAACTAAGAGGTTGTGCGTTTTTCTAAAATATTTAGAAACAACGAAACTGAAGAATAAGTAAAATGACGCACTCCTCTTGTATTGACCGGTGCTGCCACTAGTGGTGATTTAATCAACTATGATTTCTACACTAGTACAAAAATGCATTCATTTTAGTTAGTACTAAATGATGTAAAAAAAATTGATATCTTGGAAAAAACAAAAAAACAAACAAATTTTCGTACTCTCGGAACGTGAACAGCTTTTGTATTTCCCTGATTTCGTGGTTGCCTCTGATCAGTTTAATCTTGTGCGGGAACATGACTTTGTAGCAAAAGAGATAGGTAATAACCTCTATGCCATAAGCGCCGCGGTCCACAAAATCTCCCAAAAATAGTAACGTTGCGGGACATATCCCCGGGGATAATGGCCAGAACATCTTCTCCAGGAACATTAGGTCACCGTAGTTGCCGTGCAGATCTCCTGTTGCGATGTAAATAAACGCTGTTTTTATATAAACAAAATGAGTGTACGAAAATTTCGTTGTCTTTTGTTTCAATATTAACGATGATGACGTATGAACAGTTACAAGTTTTGAAAAAAATACAAGATTTTTTTAGGGAAGAGAAATAATTTTTTTATTTCTCTTCCCTAATATGGAATTATCGCAACAGAATGGCAAAATTTATAATCTATACAATTTTTTGTTTATATATGTAAAAAAAATAATTTTAGTTAATGGCGGCGATTGAGAACAGTGTCAATATTAGGCGCCATTGAATCGAAAATTATTTTCGATATTTTCTTAGATGTTACCGTTGCCATTATTCATTAAAAAATTTTAAGTTTTAATTATAGAAATTTAAATTTATATAAATTGTTGGAATTTCAGTACGAAACTAAAAAATATATTTAAAAAATTAAAGAATATAAAAAATATAGATAGGATTTTTAATAAAAAAAAATATATATAACAAAAATTAGAAAATTAGTTTATAAATTAATTTGCGTTGTTTCATTTGAAATTAAAATTTTTATAAATTGTTGGAATTTCAGTCCGAAACCAAAAAATATATTTAAAAAATTAAAGAATAGATAGGATTTTTTAATAATAAAAAAATATATATAACAAAAATTAGAAAATTAGTTTATAAATTAATTTGCGTTGTTTCATTTGAAATTTAAATTTTTATAAATTGTTGGAATTTCAGTCCGAAACCAAAAAATATATTTAAAAAATTAAAGAATAGATAGGATTTTTTAATAATAAAAAATATATATATAACAAAAATTAGAAAATTAGTTTATAAATTAATTTGCGTTGTTTCATTTGAAATTTAAATTTTTATAAATTGTTGGAATTTCAGTCCGAAACCAAAAATATATTTAAAAAATTAAAGAATAGATAGGATTTTTTAATAAAAAAAAAAATATATATAACAAAAATTAGCAAATGAGTTTAAATTAATTTGCGTTGATATTTGAAATTTTTTTTTTTTAAATTGTTGGAATTTCAGTCCGAAACCAAAAAATATATTTAAAAATTAAAGAATAGATAGGATTTTTTAATAATAAAAAAAATATATATAACAAAAATTAGCAAATGAGTTTAAATTAATTTGCGTTGATATTTGAAATTTTTTTTTTTTTTAATTGTTGGAATTTCATTCCGAAACCAAAAAATATATTTAAAAAATTAAAGAATAGATAGGATTTTTTAATTAAAAAAAATATATATATAACAAAAATTAGCAAATGAGTTTAAATTAATTTGCGTTGATATTTGAAATTATTATTTTTTTAAATTGTTGGAATTTCATTCCGAAACCAAAAAATATATTTAAAAAATTAAAGAATAGATAGGATTTTTTAATTAAAAAAAATATATATATAACAAAAATTAGCAAATGAGTTTAAATTAATTTGCGTTGATATTTGAAATTATTATTTTTATAAATTGTTGGAATTTCAGTCCGAAACCAAAAAATATATTTAAAAAATTAAAGAATAGATAGGATTTTTTAATAATAAAAAAAATATATATAACAAAAATCAGAAAATTAGTTTATAAATTAATTTGCGTTGTTTCATTTGAAATTAAATTTTTTATAAATTGTTGGAATTTCAGTCCGAAACCAAAAAATAAATTTAAAAAATTAAAGAATAGATAGGATTTTTTAATAATAAAAAAAATATATATAACAAAAATTAGAAAATTAGTTTATAAATTAATTTGCGTTGTTTCATTTGAAATTAAAATTTTTATAAATTGTTGGAATTTCAGTCCGAAACCAAAAAATATATTTAAAAAATTAAAGAATAGATAGGATTTTTTAATAAAAAAAATATATATATAACAAAAATTAGCAAATGAGTTTAAATTAATTTGCGTTGATATTTGAAATTATTATTTTTTTTAATTGTTGGAATTTCATTCCGAAACCAAAAAATATATTTAAAAAATTAAAGAATAGATAGGATTTTTTAATAATAAAAAAAATATATATATAACAAAAATTAGCAAATGAGTTTATAAATTAATTTGCGTTGTTTCATTTGAAATTTTTTTTTTTATAAATTGTTGGAATTTCAGTCCGAAACCAAAAAATATATTTAAAAAATTAAAGAATAGATAGGATTTTTTAATAATAAAAAAAATATATATAACAAAAATTAGAAAATTAGTTTATAAATTAATTTGCGTTGTTTCATTTGAAATTAAATTTTTTATAAATTGTTGGAATTTCAGTCCGAAACCAAAAAATATATTTAAAAAATTAAAGAATAGATAGGATTTTTTAATAATAAAAAATATATATATAACAAAAATTAGAAAATTAGTTTATAAATTAATTTGCGTTGTTTCATTTGAAATTAAATTTTTTATAAATTGTTGGAATTTCAGTCCGAAACCAAAAAATATATTTAAAAAATTAAAGAATAGATAGGATTTTTTAATAATAAAAAAAATATATATAACAAAAATTAGAAAATTAGTTTATAAATTAATTTGCGTTGTTTCATTTGAAATTAAATTTTTTATAAATTGTTGGAATTTCAGTCCGAAACCAAAAAATATATTTAAAAAATTAAAGAATACATAGGATTTTTTAATAATAAAAAAAATATATATAACAAAAATTAGAAAATTAGTTTATAAATTAATTTGCGTTGTTTCATTTGAAATTAAAATTTTTATAAATTGTTGGAATTTCAGTCCGAAACCAAAAAATATATTTAAAAAATTAAAGAATAGATAGGATTTTTTAATAATAAAAAAAAAATATATAACAAAAATTAGAAAATTAGTTTATAAATTAATTTGCGTTGTTTCATTTGAAATTAAATTTTTTATAAATTGTTGGAATTTCAGTCCGAAACCAAAAAATATATTTAAAAATTAAAGAATAGATAGGATTTTTTAATAATAAAAAAAATATATATAACAAAAATTAGCAAATGAGTTTAAATTAATTTGCGTTGATATTTGAAATTTTTTTTTTTTTTAATTGTTGGAATTTCATTCCGAAACCAAAAAATATATTTAAAAAATTAAAGAATAGATAGGATTTTTTAATAAAAAAAAATATATATATAACAAAAATTAGAAAATTAGTTTATAAATTAATTTGCGTTGTTTCATTTGAAATTTAAATTTTTATAAATTGTTGGAATTTCAGTCCGAAACCAAAAAATATATTTAAAAAATTAAAGAATAGATAGGATTTTTTAATAAAAAAAAAATATATATAACAAAAATTAGCAAATGAGTTTAAATTAATTTGCGTTGATATTTGAAATTAATTTTTTTTTAAATTGTTTGAATTTCAGTCCGAAACCAAAAAATATATTTAAAAATTAAAGAATAGATAGGATTTTTTAATAAAAAAAAATATATATATAACAAAAATTAGAAAATTAGTTTATAAATTAATTTGCGTTGTTTCATTTGAAATTAAATTTTTTATAAATTGTTGGAATTTCAGTCCGAAACCAAAAAATATATTTAAAAAATTAAAGAATAGATAGGATTTTTTAATAAAAAAAAATATATATATAACAAAAATTAGAAAATTAGTTTATAAATTAATTTGCGTTGTTTCATTTGAAATTAAATTTTTTATAAATTGTTGGAATTTCAGTCCGAAACCAAAAAATATATTTAAAAAATTAAAGAATAGATAGGATTTTTTAATAATAAAAAAAATATATATAACAAAAATTAGAAAATTAGTTTATAAATTAATTTGCGTTGTTTCATTTGAAATTAAATTTTTTATAAATTGTTGGAATTTCAGTCCGAAACCAAAAAATATATTTAAAAAATTAAAGAATAGATAGGATTTTTTAATAAAAAAAAATATATATATAACAAAAATTAGAAAATTAGTTTATAAATTAATTTGCGTTGTTTCATTTGAAATTAAATTTTTTATAAATTGTTGGAATTTCAGTCCGAAACCAAAAAATATATTTAAAAAATTAAAGAATAGATAGGATTTTTTAATAATAAAAAAAATATATATAACAAAAATTAGAAAATTAGTTTATAAATTAATTTGCGTTGTTTCATTTGAAATTAAATTTTTTATAAATTGTTGGAATTTCAGTCCGAAACCAAAAAATATATTTAAAAAATTAAAGAATAGATAGGATTTTTTAATAAAAAAAAAATATATATAACAAAAATTAGCAAATGAGTTTAAATTAATTTGCGTTGATATTTGAAATTAATTTTTTTTTAAATTGTTTGAATTTCAGTCCGAAACCAAAAAATATATTTAAAAATTAAAGAATAGATAGGATTTTTTAATAAAAAAAAATATATATATAACAAAAATTAGAAAATTAGTTTATAAATTAATTTGCGTTGTTTCATTTGAAATTAAATTTTTTATAAATTGTTGGAATTTCAGTCCGAAACCAAAAAATATATTTAAAAAATTAAAGAATAGATAGGATTTTTTAATAAAAAAAAATATATATATAACAAAAATTAGAAAATTAGTTTATAAATTAATTTGCGTTGTTTCATTTGAAATTAAATTTTTTATAAATTGTTGGAATTTCAGTCCGAAACCAAAAAATATATTTAAAAAATTAAAGAATAGATAGGATTTTTTAATAATAAAAAAAATATATATAACAAAAATTAGAAAATTAGTTTATAAATTAATTTGCGTTGTTTCATTTGAAATTAAATTTTTTATAAATTGTTGGAATTTCAGTCCGAAACCAAAAAATATATTTAAAAAATTAAAGAATACATAGGATTTTTTAATAATAAAAAAAATATATATAACAAAAATTAGAAAATTAGTTTATAAATTAATTTGCGTTGTTTCATTTGAAATTAAAATTTTTATAAATTGTTGGAATTTCAGTCCGAAACCAAAAAATATATTTAAAAAATTAAAGAATAGATAGGATTTTTTAATAATAAAAAAAAAATATATAACAAAAATTAGAAAATTAGTTTATAAATTAATTTGCGTTGTTTCATTTGAAATTAAATTTTTTATAAATTGTTGGAATTTCAGTCCGAAACCAAAAAATATATTTAAAAATTAAAGAATAGATAGGATTTTTTAATAATAAAAAAAATATATATAACAAAAATTAGCAAATGAGTTTAAATTAATTTGCGTTGATATTTGAAATTTTTTTTTTTTTTAATTGTTGGAATTTCATTCCGAAACCAAAAAATATATTTAAAAAATTAAAGAATAGATAGGATTTTTTAATAAAAAAAAATATATATATAACAAAAATTAGAAAATTAGTTTATAAATTAATTTGCGTTGTTTCATTTGAAATTTAAATTTTTATAAATTGTTGGAATTTCAGTCCGAAACCAAAAAATATATTTAAAAAATTAAAGAATAGATAGGATTTTTTAATAATAAAAAAAAAATATATAACAAAAATTAGAAAATTAGTTTATAAATTAATTTGCGTTGTTTCATTTGAAATTAAATTTTTTATAAATTGTTGGAATTTCAGTCCGAAACCAAAAAATATATTTAAAAATTAAAGAATAGATAGGATTTTTTAATAATAAAAAAAATATATATAACAAAAATTAGCAAATGAGTTTAAATTAATTTGCGTTGATATTTGAAATTAATTTTTTTTTAAATTGTTTGAATTTCAGTCCGAAACCAAAAAATATATTTAAAAATTAAAGAATAGATAGGATTTTTTAATAAAAAAAAATATATATATAACAAAAATTAGAAAATTAGTTTATAAATTAATTTGCGTTGTTTCATTTGAAATTAAATTTTTTATAAATTGTTGGAATTTCAGTCCGAAACCAAAAAATATATTTAAAAAATTAAAGAATAGATAGGATTTTTTAATAAAAAAAAATATATATATAACAAAAATTAGAAAATTAGTTTATAAATTAATTTGCGTTGTTTCATTTGAAATTAAATTTTTTATAAATTGTTGGAATTTCAGTCCGAAACCAAAAAATATATTTAAAAAATTAAAGAATAGATAGGATTTTTTAATAATAAAAAAAATATATATAACAAAAATTAGAAAATTAGTTTATAAATTAATTTGCGTTGTTTCATTTGAAATTAAATTTTTTATAAATTGTTGGAATTTCAGTCCGAAACCAAAAAATATATTTAAAAAATTAAAGAATACATAGGATTTTTTAATAATAAAAAAAATATATATAACAAAAATTAGAAAATTAGTTTATAAATTAATTTGCGTTGTTTCATTTGAAATTAAAATTTTTATAAATTGTTGGAATTTCAGTCCGAAACCAAAAAATATATTTAAAAAATTAAAGAATAGATAGGATTTTTTAATAATAAAAAAAAAATATATAACAAAAATTAGAAAATTAGTTTATAAATTAATTTGCGTTGTTTCATTTGAAATTAAATTTTTTATAAATTGTTGGAATTTCAGTCCGAAACCAAAAAATATATTTAAAAATTAAAGAATAGATAGGATTTTTTAATAATAAAAAAAATATATATAACAAAAATTAGCAAATGAGTTTAAATTAATTTGCGTTGATATTTGAAATTTTTTTTTTTTTTAATTGTTGGAATTTCATTCCGAAACCAAAAAATATATTTAAAAAATTAAAGAATAGATAGGATTTTTTAATAAAAAAAAATATATATATAACAAAAATTAGAAAATTAGTTTATAAATTAATTTGCGTTGTTTCATTTGAAATTTAAATTTTTATAAATTGTTGGAATTTCAGTCCGAAACCAAAAAATATATTTAAAAAATTAAAGAATAGATAGGATTTTTTAATAATAAAAAAAAAATATATAACAAAAATTAGAAAATTAGTTTATAAATTAATTTGCGTTGTTTCATTTGAAATTAAAATTTTTATAAATTGTTGGAATTTCAGTCCGAAACCAAAAAATATATTTAAAAAATTAAAGAATAGATAGGATTTTTTAATAATAAAAAAAAAATATATAACAAAAATTAGAAAATTAGTTTATAAATTAATTTGCGTTGTTTCATTTGAAATTAAATTTTTTATAAATTGTTGGAATTTCAGTCCGAAACCAAAAAATATATTTAAAAATTAAAGAATAGATAGGATTTTTTAATAATAAAAAAAATATATATAACAAAAATTAGAAAATTAGTTTATAAATTAATTTGCGTTGTTTCATTTGAAATTAAATTTTTTATAAATTGTTGGAATTTCAGTCCGAAACCAAAAAATATATTTAAAAAATTAAAGAATACATAGGATTTTTTAATAATAAAAAAAATATATATAACAAAAATTAGAAAATTAGTTTATAAATTAATTTGCGTTGTTTCATTTGAAATTAAAATTTTTATAAATTGTTGGAATTTCAGTCCGAAACCAAAAAATATATTTAAAAAATTAAAGAATAGATAGGATTTTTTAATAATAAAAAAAAAATATATAACAAAAATTAGAAAATTAGTTTATAAATTAATTTGCGTTGTTTCATTTGAAATTAAATTTTTTATAAATTGTTGGAATTTCAGTCCGAAACCAAAAAATATATTTAAAAATTAAAGAATAGATAGGATTTTTTAATAATAAAAAAAATATATATAACAAAAATTAGCAAATGAGTTTAAATTAATTTGCGTTGATATTTGAAATTTTTTTTTTTTTTAATTGTTGGAATTTCATTCCGAAACCAAAAAATATATTTAAAAAATTAAAGAATAGATAGGATTTTTTAATAAAAAAAAATATATATATAACAAAAATTAGAAAATTAGTTTATAAATTAATTTGCGTTGTTTCATTTGAAATTTAAATTTTTATAAATTGTTGGAATTTCAGTCCGAAACCAAAAAATATATTTAAAAAATTAAAGAATAGATAGGATTTTTTAATAATAAAAAAAAAATATATAACAAAAATTAGAAAATTAGTTTATAAATTAATTTGCGTTGTTTCATTTGAAATTAAATTTTTTATAAATTGTTGGAATTTCAGTCCGAAACCAAAAAATATATTTAAAAAATTAAAGAATAGATAGGATTTTTTAATAAAAAAAAATATATATATAACAAAAATTAGAAAATTAGTTTATAAATTAATTTGCGTTGTTTCATTTGAAATTAAATTTTTTATAAATTGTTGGAATTTCAGTCCGAAACCAAAAAATATATTTAAAAAATTAAAGAATAGATAGGATTTTTTAATAATAAAAAAAATATATATAACAAAAATTAGAAAATTAGTTTATAAATTAATTTGCGTTGTTTCATTTGAAATTAAATTTTTTATAAATTGTTGGAATTTCAGTCCGAAACCAAAAAATATATTTAAAAAATTAAAGAATACATAGGATTTTTTAATAATAAAAAAAATATATATAACAAAAATTAGAAAATTAGTTTATAAATTAATTTGCGTTGTTTCATTTGAAATTAAAATTTTTATAAATTGTTGGAATTTCAGTCCGAAACCAAAAAATATATTTAAAAAATTAAAGAATAGATAGGATTTTTTAATAATAAAAAAAAAATATATAACAAAAATTAGAAAATTAGTTTATAAATTAATTTGCGTTGTTTCATTTGAAATTAAATTTTTTATAAATTGTTGGAATTTCAGTCCGAAACCAAAAAATATATTTAAAAATTAAAGAATAGATAGGATTTTTTAATAATAAAAAAAATATATATAACAAAAATTAGCAAATGAGTTTAAATTAATTTGCGTTGATATTTGAAATTTTTTTTTTTTTTAATTGTTGGAATTTCATTCCGAAACCAAAAAATATATTTAAAAAATTAAAGAATAGATAGGATTTTTTAATAAAAAAAAATATATATATAACAAAAATTAGAAAATTAGTTTATAAATTAATTTGCGTTGTTTCATTTGAAATTTAAATTTTTATAAATTGTTGGAATTTCAGTCCGAAACCAAAAAATATATTTAAAAAATTAAAGAATAGATAGGATTTTTTAATAATAAAAAAAAAATATATAACAAAAATTAGAAAATTAGTTTATAAATTAATTTGCGTTGTTTCATTTGAAATTAAATTTTTTATAAATTGTTGGAATTTCAGTCCGAAACCAAAAAATATATTTAAAAATTAAAGAATAGATAGGATTTTTTAATAATAAAAAAAATATATATAACAAAAATTAGCAAATGAGTTTAAATTAATTTGCGTTGATATTTGAAATTAATTTTTTTTTAAATTGTTTGAATTTCAGTCCGAAACCAAAAAATATATTTAAAAATTAAAGAATAGATAGGATTTTTTAATAAAAAAAAATATATATATAACAAAAATTAGAAAATTAGTTTATAAATTAATTTGCGTTGTTTCATTTGAAATTAAATTTTTTATAAATTGTTGGAATTTCAGTCCGAAACCAAAAAATATATTTAAAAAATTAAAGAATAGATAGGATTTTTTAATAAAAAAAAATATATATATAACAAAAATTAGAAAATTAGTTTATAAATTAATTTGCGTTGTTTCATTTGAAATTAAATTTTTTATAAATTGTTGGAATTTCAGTCCGAAACCAAAAAATATATTTAAAAAATTAAAGAATAGATAGGATTTTTTAATAATAAAAAAAATATATATAACAAAAATTAGAAAATTAGTTTATAAATTAATTTGCGTTGTTTCATTTGAAATTAAATTTTTTATAAATTGTTGGAATTTCAGTCCGAAACCAAAAAATATATTTAAAAAATTAAAGAATACATAGGATTTTTTAATAATAAAAAAAATATATATAACAAAAATTAGAAAATTAGTTTATAAATTAATTTGCGTTGTTTCATTTGAAATTAAAATTTTTATAAATTGTTGGAATTTCAGTCCGAAACCAAAAAATATATTTAAAAAATTAAAGAATAGATAGGATTTTTTAATAATAAAAAAAAAATATATAACAAAAATTAGAAAATTAGTTTATAAATTAATTTGCGTTGTTTCATTTGAAATTAAATTTTTTATAAATTGTTGGAATTTCAGTCCGAAACCAAAAAATATATTTAAAAATTAAAGAATAGATAGGATTTTTTAATAATAAAAAAAATATATATAACAAAAATTAGCAAATGAGTTTAAATTAATTTGCGTTGATATTTGAAATTTTTTTTTTTTTTAATTGTTGGAATTTCATTCCGAAACCAAAAAATATATTTAAAAAATTAAAGAATAGATAGGATTTTTTAATAAAAAAAAATATATATATAACAAAAATTAGAAAATTAGTTTATAAATTAATTTGCGTTGTTTCATTTGAAATTTAAATTTTTATAAATTGTTGGAATTTCAGTCCGAAACCAAAAAATATATTTAAAAAATTAAAGAATAGATAGGATTTTTTAATAATAAAAAAAAAATATATAACAAAAATTAGAAAATTAGTTTATAAATTAATTTGCGTTGTTTCATTTGAAATTAAAATTTTTATAAATTGTTGGAATTTCAGTCCGAAACCAAAAAATATATTTAAAAAATTAAAGAATAGATAGGATTTTTTAATAATAAAAAAAAAATATATAACAAAAATTAGAAAATTAGTTTATAAATTAATTTGCGTTGTTTCATTTGAAATTAAATTTTTTATAAATTGTTGGAATTTCAGTCCGAAACCAAAAAATATATTTAAAAATTAAAGAATAGATAGGATTTTTTAATAATAAAAAAAATATATATAACAAAAATTAGCAAATGAGTTTAAATTAATTTGCGTTGATATTTGAAATTTTTTTTTTTTTTAATTGTTGGAATTTCATTCCGAAACCAAAAAATATATTTAAAAAATTAAAGAATAGATAGGATTTTTTAATAAAAAAAAATATATATATAACAAAAATTAGAAAATTAGTTTATAAATTAATTTGCGTTGTTTCATTTGAAATTTAAATTTTTTATAAATTGTTGGAATTTCAGTCCGAAACCAAAAAATATATTTAAAAAATTAAAGAATAGATAGGATTTTTTAATAAAAAAAAAATATATATAACAAAAATTAGCAAATGAGTTTAAATTAATTTGCGTTGATATTTGAAATTAATTTTTTTTTAAATTGTTTGAATTTCAGTCCGAAACCAAAAAATATATTTAAAAATTAAAGAATAGATAGGATTTTTTAATAAAAAAAAATATATATATAACAAAAATTAGCAAATGAGTTTAAATTAATTTGCGTTGATATTTGAAATTAATTTTTTTTTAAATTGTTTGAATTTCAGTCCGAAACCAAAAAATATATTTAAAAATTAAAGAATAGATAGGATTTTTTAATAAAAAAAAATATATATATAACAAAAATTAGCAAATGAGTTTAAATTAATTTGCGTTGATATTTGAAATTATTTTTTTTTAAATTGTTGGAATTTCAGTCCGAAACCAAAAAATAAATTTAAAAAATTAAAGAATAGATAGGATTTTTTAATAATAAAAAAAATATATATAACAAAAATTAGAAAATTAGTTTATAAATTAATTTGCGTTGTTTCATTTGAAATAAAAATTTTTATAAATTGTTGGAATTTCAGTCCGAAACCAAAAAATATATTTAAAAAATTAAAGAATAGATAGGATTTTTTAATAAAAAAAATATATATATAACAAAAATTAGCAAATGAGTTTAAATTAATTTGCGTTGATATTTGAAATTATTATTTTTATAAATTGTTGGAATTTCATTCCGAAACCAAAAAATATATTTAAAAAATTAAAGAATAGATAGGATTTTTTAATAATAAAAAAAATATATATATAACAAAAATTAGCAAATGAGTTTATAAATTAATTTGCGTTGTTTCATTTGAAATTTTTTTTTTTATAAATTGTTGGAATTTCAGTCCGAAACCAAAAAATATATTTAAAAAATTAAAGAATAGATAGGATTTTTTAATAATAAAAAAAATATATATAACAAAAATTAGAAAATTAGTTTATAAATTAATTTGCGTTGTTTCATTTGAAATTAAAATTTTTATAAATTGTTGGAATTTCAGTCCGAAACCAAAAAATATATTTAAAAAATTAAAGAATAGATAGGATTTTTTAATAATAAAAAAAAAATATATAACAAAAATTAGAAAATTAGTTTATAAATTAATTTGCGTTGTTTCATTTGAAATTAAATTTTTTATAAATTGTTGGAATTTCAGTCCGAAACCAAAAAATATATTTAAAAATTAAAGAATAGATAGGATTTTTTAATAATAAAAAAAATATATATAACAAAAATTAGCAAATGAGTTTAAATTAATTTGCGTTGATATTTGAAATTTTTTTTTTTTTTAATTGTTGGAATTTCATTCCGAAACCAAAAAATATATTTAAAAAATTAAAGAATAGATAGGATTTTTTAATAAAAAAAAATATATATATAACAAAAATTAGCAAATGAGTTTAAATTAATTTGCGTTGATATTTGAAATTAATTTTTTTTTAAATTGTTTGAATTTCAGTCCGAAACCAAAAAATATATTTAAAAATTAAAGAATAGATAGGATTTTTTAATAAAAAAAAAAATATATATAACAAAAATTAGCAAATGAGTTTAAATTAATTTGCGTTGATATTTGAAATTTTTTTTTTTTTTAATTGTTGGAATTTCATTCCGAAACCAAAAAATATATTTAAAAAATTAAAGAATAGATAGGATTTTTTAATAAAAAAAAATATATATATAACAAAAATTAGCAAATGAGTTTAAATTAATTTGCGTTGATATTTGAAATTTTTTTTTTTTTTTAATTGTTGGAATTTCAGTACGAAACCAAAAAATACATAAAAAAAAATAAAGAATAGATAGGATTTTTTAATAAACAAAATATATATATAACAAAAATGAGTTTAAATTAATTTGCGTTGATATTTGAAATTTAAATTTTTATAAATTGTTGGAATTTCAGTACGAAATCAAAAAATTGTAGAATAGACTCCTATCTAGGATACATAGGATTTTTTAATTAAAAAAATATATATATATATAATAAAAATTAGAAAATTAGTTTAAATTAATTTGCGTTGATATTTGAAATTTAAATTTTTATAAATTGTTGGAATTTCAGTGCGAAATCAAAAAATTGTAGAATAAATTCCTATCTAGGATACATAGGATTTTTTAATAAAAAAAAAATATATATATATATAATAAAAATTAGAAAATTAGTTTATAAATTAATTTGCGTTGTTTCATTTGAAATATTTTTTTTTATAAATTGTTGGAATTTCACTACGAAACCAAAAAATATATTTAAAAAATTATAGAATAGATAGGATTTTTTAATTAAAAAAAAATTATATATATATAACAAAAATTAGGAAATGAGTTTAAATTAATTTGCGCTGATATTTGAAATTTTTTTTTTTTTTTAATTGTTGGAATTTCAGTACGAAACCAAAAAATACATAAAAAAAAATAAAGAATAGATAGGATTTTTTAATAAACAAAATATATATATAACAAAAATGAGTTTAAATTAATTTGCGTTGATATTTGAAATTTAAATTTTTATAAATTGTTGGAATTTCAGTACGAAATCAAAAAATTGTAGAATAGACTCCTATCTAGGATACATAGGATTTTTTAATTAAAAAAATATATATATATATAATAAAAATTAGAAAATTAGTTTAAATTAATTTGCGTTGATATTTGAAATTTAAATTTTTATAAATTGTTGGAATTTCAGTGCGAAATCAAAAAATTGTAGAATAGACTCCTATCTAGGATACATAGGATTTTTTAATAAAAAAAAAATATATATATATATAATAAAAATTAGAAAATTAGTTTATAAATTAATTTGCGTTGTTTCATTTGAAATATTTTTTTTTATAAATTGTTGGAATTTCACTACGAAACCAAAAAATATATTTAAAAAATTATAGAATAGATAGGATTTTTTAATTAAAAAAAAATTATATATATATAACAAAAATTAGGAAATGAGTTTAAATTAATTTGCGCTGATATTTGAAATTAAATTTTTATAAATTGTTGGAATTTCAGTACGAAATAAAAAAAATTGTAGAATAGTTAGGATTTTTTAATAGAAAAAAAAAGTATAACGAAAATTCATAAATGAGTTTAAATAAATTTGCGTTGTTTTTCGGTTGATATTGGAAATATCACGGAGAGTGTCTGGATATTTTATCGACCAATTATATAACAAAAAATTCGTCGATTTTGAAAAATTCAAGTTATTGTAAGAAAATTCGCTTGGCGAGGTGAAAAAAGGAACGAGCCATCGAGAAAGTGAAAAAAAAAAAACGTTTCTTTTACCCATAATGTAAGACGGCGACCGTACATCCAACATTCTCGGTTCATTTTGTAAATGGGTCTTGCATTGCGCGCAGATTTGTAACAATCTATCGGCAAATTGGGCGCAATTTGTGAGGCCCCATATCCACGTTTCATTGCGATTTCCCCGATTACCTAAAAATAAAAATAAAATCATATTTTTTTTTTTTTAATATTTATTGCTCATATAATCACCACACGTCCTTATTAAACGGAAACAAAAAATATACAAATGTATTTTTATCAAAAAAATTTTTTGATGAAAATACGAATGTAGAAAAAAACTTCGTGTAAGTAGATACGTGGTCAGGAGAATATAGATTAATAACCACAGCATCAGATAATGGGCATACCGGTGTAGGTTTTATAATGAATAGAAAGTTGGGATGTAGAGTAAAGAGTTATTGCCAAGTTAGTGATAGAATTATAACTATTAGATTAGACACGAAGCCAACGGACACAGTTATAGTGCAAGTATATATGCCAACTTCAAGTCACGATGATGAGGAGGTAGAATCCATTTATGAGGAGATTGAATCTAGGTTAGCAAACGTTAAAGGACAGGATAATCTAATTGTAATCGGAGATTGGAATGCCGTAGTAGGTAAGGGAAAGGAAGTTCCAATAGTAGGAGAATATGGAATAGGAACACGTAATGATAGAGGGGATAGATTGGTAGAGTTTTGTATTAGGAATAAGCTAGTGGTAGCAAACACGCTTTTTCAGAATCACAAGCGCAGGATATATACGTGGAAAATGCCAGGAGATATAGGGAGGTATCAGATAGATTACATACTGGTTAAAGAGAGGTTTAGGAACCAGATTAAGAATTGTAAGAGTTACCCTGGAGCAGATATTGATAGTGACCATAATTTAGTAGTCCTGGACTCAGAGGTCAAATTCAAGAAATTACAGAAGTCCAAACAGGTCAGAGTAGATGTCGATAGGTTAAAATTAGCTGATGTATGTGAAAAGTACAAGCAGAAAGTAGAAATCATGGCTAATAGAACATCTAGGAACGACATAGATTGCGAATGGAGGGAAATCAGAAATGGGCTAACTACAGCAGCAAATGAAGTATTAGGCACAAAGAAAAGGGCAGGTAGGAGGGAATGGATCACGGAAGAAATAGTTGAAATGATAGAAGCAAGAAGGAAAATTAAAATAGGAAACACAGAAGCAGGACAGAAAAAATATAAGGAACTAAGGAACTTAATTAATAGGAAATGCAAGCTAGCGAAAGAAGAGTGGATAAAAGGAAACTGTGAGGATATTGAGGAGGATATGAGAAGAGGTAAAGTAGATTTGGGCTACAGGAAAATTAAGTCACATTTTTCTAAAGTAAAACCAAAGGGTAACATTATATGTGATAAGCAGGGTAAGGAACTCACAGAAAATAAGGAAAAAGCTAGAAGATGGAAGGAGTATCTTGAAGATTTATATAAAGGTAGGCAGGACATGGAGGAGCTAGAAAATGTGGAACAGATAGATGAGGATGACTTAGGTCCTAGCATACTTAGGTCAGAGTTTCATAGAGCATTAAATGATTTACGGAATAACAAAGCAGAGGGGATTGATATGATACCAGCCGAATTAATAAAACACGCAGGGGAAAAAATGCAGGAGCGATTATACAGGTTAGTTTGTAAAATATATGAGAAGGGAGAAGTACCACAGGATTTTCAGCGTAGTAGAATAGTAACAATGCCGAAGAAAATAGGAGCTAAATTGTGTGAGAACTATAGGACCATTAGCCTACTATCACATGCATCGAAGATATTGTTAAAGATTATTTATAGGAGATTAGAAAATAAAGTAGAGGAAAGGCTAGGAGAAGATCAGTTTGGTTTTAGGAAAAACGGAGGGACGAGAGAGGCGATTCTAGCACTAAGAACGGTAGTAGAAAAAAGAAATAGGGTAGGAAAGGTAACTTGCATAGCTTTTGTAGATTTAGAAAAGGCATTTGATAATGTAGATTGGGACATAATGTTTAGAATTTTAAAAGAAACGGGTATAAATTATAAGGATAGGAGAATAATTTTTAATTTATATAAACACCAAACTGCCTTAGTTAGAATTGAGGGGGAAGAAGAGGTAGCAAAAATAGGGAAGGGAGTTCGGCAGGGATGTACACTCTCACCGTTATTATTTAATCTATATATAGAAGATGCAATAAACAAAGTAAAAGAAGAGTATAGTGTAGGTGTGAATGTACAGGGAGAGAAAATATATATGTTGAGATTCGCCGACGATATAGCTATATTAGAAGAAAGCGAAAAGAATTTAGAAAGGGTATTGAATGGTATGCAGGCAGTATTGACTAGGGATTTTAACATGAAAATAAATATAGGTAAAACTAAAGTGATGAGGTGTGACAAAAAGGAATGCAGTAGAAAAATGAAGATCTCAATAGGAGATAATAGAATCGAAGAAGTGTCAGATTTTTGTTATTTAGGCAGTAGAATCACAAAAGATAATCGAAGCAAAGTAGATATAAAGTGTAGGATAGCACAGGGTAGGAAGGCATTCGTAGAAAAAGAACAGATTTTAAGATCAAATATTGACTTGGGTATTAGAAAAAGATTACTGAAGGTATATGTTTGGAGTGTAGCACTGTACGGGTGTGAGGCGTGGACTATAGGAAAGGAAGAGAAGCGTAGATTACAAGCATTAGAAATGTGGTGTTATAGGAGGATGATGAGGATTGGTTGGGAAGATAAAGTAACAAATGAAGCTGTACTAGAGTTAGTAGGGGAGAAGAGAAGTATCTGGAGAGTGTTACAGCGTAGGAGAGACAGATTAGTAGGGCATATTCTTAGGCATGGGGGGATTATGCAATTGATCATAGAAGGTAGAGTGGAGGGAAAGAGAGGGGTAGGTAGGCCTAGATTGGAGTATGTGAGTCAGATAGCTGAAGACGTTGAGATGAATAGCTATAGAGAGATGAAGGGATTAGCTCAGGATAGATCGGCATGGCGTGCTGTTTCCAACCAATCTTTAGGATTGCGGACTGTTTAACTAACTAAGATGAAATATTTTTTTCTTAGAAAAAGCTGTGTGTTAAAAAATAATAAATAAAACGCAAACAGTCCAAAATTTCAAAAAAATATTACCTTTAGCTATATACAGGGTATAGAATATCACCGAATATAGAATAATATACGGATTATAATTTAACACCGTAGTGATAATTTAAAAAAATATATACAGGGTGTTCCACTTAATATATACCTGATTTAACATTATTCTGGCGCACGAGCATGCGCAGTGATCGTATCAATTCATTGCACAACGTACTCTGGCCGTACACGTCCAAACTTGTCCTTCGCGTTTTCTCCGTTATATTTGCCTGTATTAGAGTTGATGCACTCACAGCAGCTATACAAATAATAGAAGAGACAACATAAAAAAAAAAATTTGGAAATGAGTGTCGTTTCGGTTGAATTATATTATATTAATAATATAATTATGATATTCAATATTTAATAAATTTATTAAGAACAATAAAAAAAAAATCTATAAAAATTATAGATATATTTTTTTTAAATGAGCGTAGAAATTAATTGACAACATACTGTGCAAATTAAATAGTAGGTCCAAATTGATCATAGTACCGCTTCGTTGCATTTTGACGGTATGAAGGGCCACTTCGTAGTCGCCCGAAGATCGGGCATAATTCACTGGATTGCTGAATCCACCTTTGTTCTGTTTTAAGCTACTTACAGTGGCATTGGGACCTACGCGATAAAAAAAAATTTTTTTTTTTTAAAGACATTGAAATTTTTGTTTTTTCATCGGCAATGTGAAAATGTTGATATCAGATACTTGCCACCAACTGATTGAGGTTTCGAGGTTGTTGATATTTTCGGCGAATTAAACCTAAAAAGTTTTTGTTTTTTTTTTTAAATAAAATGCGTTTTTTTTTTAAATAAAAATAAAATATTGTCTTACTGCTGTATTTTTAAACTTGATTTTAATCCCCTCGTGGTGCGTAGTACTTGCGAAAGGCCGCGGATCTTCAACTCACTTACCACTTGCAAAAAATCCATCATTGTCATGAAACTGGTCGATGAAAAATTCAAAGACCTGTAGTAAAAAGGTTGTTTTTTTTTATCACATTAAGATTTTTTTTTTGGTATTTGAAAAATTAGGGCATTCGAACAGTCGCCGTTTAGAATTAATAAAATTTTTTTTTGGGACCGGCAAATTTTTTTGGCGAAAAACTGATTTTTTTTTGTACCTGCAAATTGCTTCCATGTCTTTTTCGATGTTATTCATATCCAGCGGTTGATTTTTAATTTTTCTCAAATAAATGACCAACGATTTCAGTTCGTTATAATTTAATAAACCGTCTCTATCGCGATCGAAAAATCTGCAAAGGTGAAATTAGCAAAAAAATTTTTTTTATAAAATTGGAAACAAACATACTTGAAAATGTATCTGCTTCTGATTTCTGCGGCCCCCCCACCATGGTTCGTGGACGGATCCAGGGCGGCCATAATGTACGTGAATTCTTTGGACGTTAGGCATTTTCGGTTTTGAATATCGGCCGCCCTGTATATACGCGCAGGACCGTATTTAAAAAAAAATAAAATCAATCGACGATAATTACAAAAAAAAAAAAAACGGTTACCTGAAGAGATGCACAACATCTTCTTTTGGCCAACCCAACGGTACGACACATTTCAAAAATTGCTTACAGGATAGTAATATCGATGGATAGGATAAAGCCAGAAATTCTTTGTAAATCGCTATTTGCACTGCAAAAGAATATTGAAAATTAAAAAAAAAAATTTTTAATATTTTTTTTCTTACGTAATGGATTGATTCCAGCGGCGTCGATTAGTTGCTCGTAGATATTCGTCGTTTTCGGATTGCCGTATGGAATCATGACACATTTCTCAGGCACCTCTAGATACGGCCCGTACTGAAGAAAATCGGAATTTTTTATCAACACAATATCGGGATATTTGCCCTCCTTAAGCAGCTGGTACATGTAGATTATAATCGGATCGTGGACACTCTCATTGCTCGAGCCCTGCCTGATCTCTTTTTCCGTCAACCAGCGCACCTGATTGCGATACTAAGAGTTTTTTTTTTTTTTTTATTTAAAATAATTTGATCATTCGAATTATTAAAAAAAGGCCATCTTTTATGTGAAAATTAAAAAAAAAATCGAAAATCATTTTGAATTTCGCGCCAAATTAATTAGTGTGCAACAACTACTTACAATTTTTTTTTTACAAAATCATATTTACAATATAAGAAGAAATTGATTTTTTTCATTGTAATTTTTAAATAATGTCTCAAGATAATAATATTTTTTCAACCTCAAAACTTGCAATAAAAAATTTCGTGCCCCTTATTTAAATTGGCTTAATCATATTTTTAATTCCGTATTTTTTTATGTATTTGTTTAGCGAAATTAGGAAAATTTGTAATTGGAAATAATCGAAAATAAATTTGAATTTCGCGCCAAATAGATATTCGTGTTGAATAGAACGCACGCGCGTTAATAAAAAAGTATTGTAAAATAGAGAGGTTTTTTGTAAATGATGTTTAAAAAATGAAATTTCGAATCGAGTGTCCCGTTTTGTTAATTAGAAATTAGAAAAATCGAAAAGGAATTTGAATTTCGCGCCAAATTGATATTCGTGTTGAATAGAAAGCATGCGCATTAATAAAAAAGTATTGTAGAATAGAGAGGTTTTTTGTATATGATGTTTAAAAAATGAAATTTCGAATCGAGTGTCCCGCTTTGTTAATTAGAAATTCGAAAAATCGAAAAGGAATTTGAATTTCGCGCCAAATTGATATTCGTGTTGAATAGACAGCACGCGCGTTAATAAAAAAATATTGTAAAATAGAGAAGTTTTTTTATATGATGTTTAAAAAATGAAATTTCGAATCGAGTGTCCCGATTTGTTAATTAGAAATTAGAAAAATCGAAAAGGAATTTGAATTTCGCGCCAAATTCATATTCGTGTTGAATAGAAAGCATGCGCATTAATAAAAAAGTATTGTAAAATAGAATGGTTTTTTGTATATGATGTTTAAAAAATGAAATTTCGAATCGAGTGTCCCGCTTTGTTAATTAGAAATTAGAAAAATCGAAAAGGAATTTGAATTTCGCGCCAAATTCATATTCGTGTTGAATAGAAAGCACGCGCATTAATAAAAAAGTATTGTAAAATAGAGAGGTTTTTTGTATATGATGTTTAAAAAATGAAGTTTCGAATCGAGTGTCCCGCTTTGTTAATTAGAAATTAGAAAAATCGAAAAGGAATTTGAATTTCGCGCCAAATTTATATTCGTGTTGAATAGAAAGCATGCGCATTAATAAAAAAGTATTGTAAAATAGAATGGTTTTTTGTATATGATGTTTAAAAAATGAAATTTCGAATCGAGTGTCCCGATTCGCTAATTAGAAATTCGACAAATCTAAAAGGAATTTGAATTTCGCGCCAAATTAGTAGTCGTGTTGAATAGAACGCACGCGCATTAATAAAAAAGTATTGTAAAGTAGAGAGGTTTTTTGTATATGATGTATAAAAAATGAAATTTCGAATCGAGTGTCCCGATTTGTTAATTAGAAATTCGAAAAATCGAAAAGGAATTTGAATTTCGCGCCAAATTAATATTTGTGTTGAATAGAACGCACGCGCGTTAATAAAAAAGTATTGTAAAATAGAGAGGTTTTTTGTATATGATGTTTAAAAAATGAAATTTCGAATCGAGTGTCCCGTTTTGTTAATTAGAAATTCAAAAAATCGAAAAGGAATTTGAATTTCGCGCCAATTTAAATTTATTAGCGTTGTGTAGCAGTCATGCGCATATAAAAAGAGGAAGCAACGTAGAGAAAACAAACACTCGTGCGCAGTTTTAACATTTTACGCTCATGCGTCGTTTTAACGCTGACCTGTCAAAATATGAAACTAGAAATTACAGCAAAAGTTTTACAAACAATTTTTTTTTTTTAATAAAAGGTACTTTTAATCAAATATCGCGATCTGGTAATTAGAAAAATGTTTGAAAAATTCCAAAAAAAAAGGTAATTCCAAAAGAAATTCCCCCCCAAAAAAACAAATGATTTTCGCGTCAAATTATTATATGGTGTTAAACGGACGATTGACATGCGCATATTAAAGAGAGATGTAAGATAGAAAAGCGTAATACAGTGAAAAGCGACAATAAACACGCATGCGCAGTTTTATCAAAAATGAATAGAATAATACGATACTAAATATTTGTTGTGATATTTATTCCATATTAGGGAAAAGAAATAAAAAATACAATATTTTATATCACTATATTTTTTTAATAAACGAAAACTATTTAAAAACTATAAAAAATAAAAAATAAATAAAAAAAACTTGTGAGAATATCTTAAAACGATGATAGGGATGGTTATTTTTTTTTGGTGCGGAAATTTGTAATGTACAGGGTGTGTCAAATAAGTAAAAAATATTATACCCGACCAGTAGTTGATTTCGATTTCTTTTTCTGATCCAAATTACAAAAGGCTCCGAACACATAATGCACAAAGTAATCTTTTGGCGTTTGCGGGGCCCACACTTGCATCGTGCACCCGATTTTTCTAGGCCAAATGATCTCGCCAAAAATCTACGAATCATTGTTTATAATTCCACAAAAATTTAACACTCCATCTCCTATTCCGATCCACATTTTTCGCCGGCATTCCATCTCACCATACAATACCTAGTCATTACTCCCCGCATACCATTTACTACGTGAATTCTGTTCCCGAACTGCCAAGACCTCCCACGAATTAGCTCCCACATTCCGCTATTCCCGATCGTTCATCGTTGCATTTGCAAAATTTTACAAAATTATTTACGTACCTCTTTCATATGGACGGCGATCGATTCCGAAATTGAGCCGAGCAATTTGAATCGGGGTAGATTGTATTCGTCCTCGCGGAAGATGACGAGGATGCTCGGATCGGTCACGCAGTACACCACGAAAGAAACGGCGTCACTGATGTCCGCGTACGTTTTAATAAAACTCATGATTTTGGCCGGCGTAAAGACGATTTGTTAATTGGTTTTGTCACATGGTGCGGCGCAAAGAAAGAATTTTTTTTTTCGGTTCTTGTTATTCTTTTGCTACTGTTTATTTTGACGGAAGGAATGTGTTTTTGTTCGTAGGTTATGTGTCATGTTTTTTTCTGATTTTCTTTGTTGCGTGGTTTATGTCATTTTGTCATCGGGTTGTGGGTTTCGATTTTTTTTTCTCGAAAATTTCGCTTGTAGAAATTTTTTTTTTCGCTCGCTGCCATTTTAGGTGAATTTGTATTTTTTTTTTAAGTTCCATTTTGGAGTGTTTGCAAAAATTGTAATATTTCGAAAAATTCTAGAATTAATTATGCGATTACGTTTGTTTTTTTGAAGTGAAAAAATGTGAAAAAATTGCAATTTTTTTTCTCAGCACTATGTTTATTTTTGTTCTAAAAAAGGGTAATAACCTTATTAAAAATCGCCTGCGGCGCATAAAAAAATATAAATATTCGTGTATTTCAAAGTTCTATGTTTAAAAATCAGTAGCGGCGCATATTACAATTACAAAAAAAATGATTACAAAAAAATTCGCCTGCGGCGCATTTTACAATCGATTATATTATTAATAAAAGCCTTTTTTTTTAATAGATCGTCCACGGCGCATAATAACAATGATTATTTATATTTTTAACTGAATTTTATAAAAAATTATCGCCTGCGGCGCAAACTACAACTAATTATATTCATTCAAAAAAGTTTTATTTTAATATAAATCGCCCATGCCTTAAAATAACAATGATTATTTGTATTTTTAACTGAATTTTATTAAAATTATCGCCTGCGGCGCAAACTACAATTAATTATATTCATTCCAAAAAGTGTTTTTTAATATTAATCGTCCATGGCGCATAATAAACATGTTTTTTTTTTGTTTTTTTACAGAATTTTATTAAAATTATCGCCTGCGGCGCAAACTACAACTAATTATATTCATTCCAAAAAGTTTTATTTTAATATAAATCGCCCACGGCTTAAAATAACAATGATTATTTGTATTTTTAACTGAATGTTATTAAAATTATCGCCTGCGGCGCAAACTACAATTAATTATATTCATTCCAAAAAGTGTTTTTTAATATTAATCGTCCATGTCGCATAATAAACATGTTTTTTTTTTGTTTTTTACAGAATTTTATTAAAATTATCGCCTGCGGCGCAAACTACAACTAATTACATTCATTCCAAAAAGCTTTATTTTAATATAAATCGCCCACGGCTTAAAATAACAATGATTATTTGTATTTTTAACTGAATTTTATAAAAATTATCGCCTGCGGCGCAAACTACAATTAATTATATTCATTCCAAAAAGTATTTTTACATATTAATCATCCACGGTGCATAATAAACATGTTTTTTTTTGTTTTTTACTGAATTTTATTAAAATTATCGCCTGCGGCGCAATCTACAATTAATTATATTCATTCCAAAAAGCTTTATTTTAATATAAATCGCTCATGGCTTAAAACAACAACGATTATTTGCATTTCTGACAACATTGCGTTAAAATAATCGCCTGCGGCGCAAACTACAATTAATTATACTCATTCCAAAAAGTGTTATTTTAATATAAATCGCCTGCGGCGCTTACTAAAGATGATTATTCTTATATATCAACGTTTTAGGCTTAAAGCTCGCCTGCGGCGTATTTTAAAGACGATTTAACTTATTCTTCAAAGCATTATGTTGAATGAAAAAGTCGCCTACTGTATTAATTATATATTATGTATTCGATCACCAAAGTGCTATCTAACAAAAATCGCCTGCGGCGCATATTTGAGATTTTTTTTGTATATTTCAAACAATTTTTTTTTACCCGCGGCTCATTTTATACGAATAATTTCGACAAAACTCGAATTTTAAATACAAATTATTTGTTTTTACCTTAACAAAATCCCGAATACGTCCCTGTATGGCTACACCGCCATATATTATATACTTATTGAATTAATAAAGACGATTAATTTTTTTCACTGGCCAAGTTTTTCCACTTTTACGGTCTTTTGGGTGTAATTTGTACGGGTTTTTTTTTTGCAGGACCGTACCCAGACAGGTTAAAAGCGCATTTTAGTTTCGAACGTTCCGGCGTAATATAAACTAAAGTGCGCTTCAACGCAATATTTACACGTTTCTAGTCCGCGTTAATTTAATATCGCCGGAATGTTCGTTTCGTTTCTTTATCGCGAAAAGTAAACGCGCGAGATTCGTTTTTTGTTTTTTTGTAGCCGGGCGAAGAGACGCTGAGCGACGACACCCCTTTTTTATTGCGCGAATAAATGAGGGTATTATCTGTGCCGCTGTTTAATCCGATTTAAAGCTAGTTATTGAAAGTTTGTTGCGGATTAAAGGCTCGTAGATGTGTTCGAATAAAGGACACTGCTGATAAAATGATACAGGGTGTTTATTTTGCGAATTTTTGATGAAAAAGTGCGAAAGATGGTTTTGATATGTGCAAAAATCGACTTGGCAAATCGACGGTTTTTTAATTTATTATTGCGGGAATTTAATACACTTCGAAAAATATTTATTTAAAAATATTAGAGCCGAATAAAAAAATTTTTTTTGGCGTTTGTTTGATTGTTCAGATTTTTTTTTGTAAAGATTGTTTAAAGATTTTTAGAAAAAGAATTTTTTGTTGATATATTAGGCACTTTTATGTATCGAATTTAATTTTATTTAATTTTATTTAATACAATAATCGAAAAATATTAAATCTTAGTAAAAAAAAAATTATTTGACGTTTTTTTTGGATTTTTTTGATATTTTTTGTAAAGATTGTTTAGAGATTTTTAGAAAAAGGTTTTTTTGTTGATATATTGGGCACATTTATGTATCGAATTTAATTTAATACAATAATCTAAAAATATTAGATAAAAAAAAAAAATTATTTGGCTTTTTTTTGATTAAAAATTTTTTTTTTGTAAAGATTGTTTAAAGATTTTTAGAAAAAGAATTTTTTGTTGATATATCAGGCACTTTTATGTACGTAAGGATTTTTGGTAAGGACAAAAATTTATGTGAGTTCATTTTGCAAATGTATTTGCAAAAATACGAAAGATAGTTTTGTTATTTTCAAAAATTAACTTGGAAAATCGATTATTTTTCATTTATTATTGCGACAATTTAATATACGTCCAAAAATAATAGATCTTAATAATAATAAAAATATTTGGCGTTTTTTTTTGATTTTTTAAATTATTTTTTATTATTTTAATTTTTTTTTGTAACGATTGTTTAAAGATTTTTAGAAAAAGAATTTTTTGTTTTTTATGTACGTAAGGATTTTTGGTAAGGACAGAAATTTAAGGACACTGCGAGTTTATTTTGCAAATTTTTATACTTTTGCAATTTTTTTATAATTATGGAATTTAATATACATCAAAAATTTCGAAAAATATTTATTAAAAAAAAATAAGGGGTTAAAAAAAATATTATTAACGTTTTTTGTAGGATTTTTTTTAGAATATATTTTCTTGTAATAGATTCAGGTTTTTAAATATGTTTTATATATTTTTTTCTTAAAAATATTCAAGTCGATCTAGATTTTTGGTAAGAACAAAAAAATTGTACGTTTGATGACAATTTCTTTCTTTCTTATTTGTAATTTGATATTTTAAAATAATATAAAAAAATATTTGCATACATGAAAAAAATTTATAATTGAACTTTACAAAAATTCGCGAAACTCAATGAAAAAGTGATTTTATTTTTAATATTTTTAAAATTCGATTGTGAGAGCAATTTATTCCTTCCTTAAACAAAATAATATTTTTTTTCATTTTGGGAAATTCAAATGAAAATTATCAACCTCAAAAAAACGTAATTTTTTTAAACGTTTCTTTAAAAATAGTTCATATTTTATACAAAAAATAAACCGATGAATTCTTATTGTAATTTTTTTTAATTCAACATATTTTACCTGTCTGTAGAAAAGTTCAATTTTTTATTGTCGAAAAACCTTTTTACACCGATTTCACATAATACTCGCTACCCTGTACTTAAAAAGCATCGTACAAATTAAATATTAAAATACATATAGCAAATGACGAAAGTATCATTTCAGTCCCAATTTCTCTTCGTATGGTAAGGTCATATTATTTGAAGCAACTCGAGGTTCAAAACTTTCATCTTACGCACAAAGTTCCCTAATTATTAATTAATTGCCTTCTCGAGGAACTGACTAATGTATAAAATATATACTCGCTAACTTCTCGCTTTTTATTGCTATATACTTCATTTTTCCAAAAATCAATGTACTCGATATAACTTTTTTTAGCTATCGAAATTTTTTAACAATTCTAAAATCCTCTAAATTCGTTTCAAAAAATATAAGAGCAAAAACGCAATTTTTTTTTTGCAAAAAATAAGACACACCCTATATATAACATAAACATTTTCATGTTTATTTTTGTTAATCGCAATCCTTCTGTTATTAGCATTTTAATTCAACAAAATAAGCGAATTGTCGATTTGTTTCGTTTATTTGCGCAAAGTTTATACCAGAGAATATACAGCGCGTCCAAAATAATTGACGTTTTTTAAAAAATTAACGCACTCAATAATTAATGTAAATTATTTTATATAAATCACCCAAAAAGGAAAACGGTTTAAAAAGCATTTATATGTTACCCGATGCGCATTTCGATAAAAAAATCTTCTATCGTCAGAAGAAAAACGAAAATTAAACCGTCAAAATATATAATTAGTGTAATTCGTGGTACAAATTTTTGAAAAAAAAAATTTCACTAATTTTAGCCGCTAAAATTTTACTATAACGAAGAATTTGAATTATCTGTTTTTGAAAACGGCGGGAACTGTTGGTAAGCTTCGGGCGGTACAAATCCTTCTTTTATGGGAATTATTATATCTTCTTAAAATAGGAATTAGGAACTAAGAAATAGGATGGTAATATCAGTGACGTACTCGCGATTTTTATTCGTTTTTTTTTGGTACAAGATTTTTTTTTTTGTTATATATAAATCAACGAGAATTTTTGTAAAAACAAACTAATTTCAGAAAAAAAATTTCTGCAAAAAAAAGAAGCAAAATTTGAATTTTGTTTTAAATATCTTAAGAATTTTTGTTCTTTCGAAAAACGAGTTTATAATTCAATTAATTCAATAAAATATATATTTTTTTCTTTGGTTACGAAACTGTTGATAATTTTTGTTTTTATTGCGCGCCACTGGTGTTGCACGTGGACGGGACAGACGTCGCGACGCCGGTGCGCTGCGACGCCCGCGGAATCCTTCAAATCGAACTTTCGGGCCAAGTGGCAATTTAGATGGTAATTGCACAATTAGTCTCGCTCGGATGGTCTCTTAGTCAAACTTAACAATTTGCCGAAAAGTTCCTCTTCCACAGCTGAACCATCAGCTCTAACGCAAAATTTTGTATACGATTTTTTAGATATAAATAATACTCGACCCGATCAAACACGAGCCCACACGATCTAACCCGACGTGACCCGACCAAACCCGACTACGTGACAATGCGTTTTGCGCTTGAAGGCCGTTTTTTTAAATAATCCCCAATCAACGATATCTAAAAAAATCATCGCAGTACCTCCGTGTCCGAGAATCCGACTCATTATATTTATCAACCTTAATTTCCCAGCGCAATAAATGTTTCTTTCGCCTTCACAGGCTATTAAGACTAAACGCAATTTGACCCGATCAAACCCGACTTTCGGCCGATCCGATACGATCTAACCCGACGTAACCCGACCAGACCTGACTACGTGACAATGCGTTTTGCTATTGAAGGCCGTTTTTTTAAATAATCCTCAATCAACGATATCTAAAAAATATCATCACAGTACCGCCGTGTCCGAGAATCCAACTCATTATATTTATCAACCTTAATTTCCCAGCGCAATAAATGTTTCTTTCGCCTTCACAGGCTATTAAGACTCGACGCGATTTGACGCGATCAAACCCGACTTTCAGCCGAACCGACACGATCTAACCCGACTTGACCCGACCAGTCCTGACTACGTGACAATGCGTTTTGCTACTGAAGGCGGTTTTTTTAAATAATCCTCAATCAACGATATCTAAAAAATATCATCACAATACCTCCGTGTCCGAGAATCCGACTCATCATATTTATCAACCTTAATTTTACAGCGCAATAAATGTTTCTTTCGCCTTGACAGGCTATTAAGACTAAACGCAATTTGACCCGATCAAACCCGACTTTCGGCCGATCCGATACGATCTAACCCGACGTGACCCGACCAGACCTGACTACGTGACAATGCGTTTTGCGCTTGAAGGCCGTTTTTTTAAAATAATCATCAATCAACGATATCTAAAAATAACGTCACAGTAACTCCGTGTCCGAGAATCCGACTCATTGTATTTATCAACCTTAATTTCCCAGCGCAATAAATGTTTCTTTCGCCTTCACAGACTATTAAAGATATAAAACAGACTCGACGCGATTTCACCCGATCAAACCCGACTTTTAGCCGATCCGACACGATCTAACCCGACTTTATAATAACGACCCGTTTTGCTTTTGAACGCAGTTTTTGTAGATAATCCTCAATCGAAGTTACTTAAAAATTATTATATTATCAAAATACCCCCACCGTGCCTGAGAATTGGACTCATTCTATCTACGAATCTTAACTTTTTGTAGTAAAACTATCTTAACATTGAAGTAAAAACCATCAAACTAGACACCAGCGAAACTGCCTTTTTTTCCTTTTTTTATCTTCTTTTCTTCACCCCTCGACTAGCCTTTCAATAAATCTCGCGGCCAAGTGCCCTATTGACATTCCACACGTGGCAAATTACCACAATCTTCATAAATCTAATTTGCACTGTCGCGCAAAATGTCGTGTAGAATAAATTCAGCCGAATGGCGACCTGACGTGTTTTTGATAAAACATAATCTGTGCACGTCTGGATTTGTACAAGTGATAGTTTTTCACGGTTGAATATGCATGGGATGACTCTATGGAAGAACGGATTTATGTCCGCGTTTGGTCAAATGTCCACTCTATATAATATATAATCCCCAAGGAAATTCGGAATTGCTGGTGCAATGTTGCCGTATGTAGGAGTTTTTTTTTGTAGGGAAATAATTTTAATTGGAAATTGTAGTTTGGTAATAAAATTTGATTTTTTTTAGTTTACTATTAATAATTTTTTTCGTAATAAATTTAAACGCTTGTTTTAAGACATATATATATATTTTTTCATTTAAAATTTTTTTTTAAATCTCAAATAAATTTTCAAAAATTTGCTCAATTAATTTTTTTTTTGAAAATGTTTGAAGGAGGCTTCTGCACTGCAATTTTTTGGACTGCTGGTTTATTTTTATTCATTTTTTTTGTAATAAATTTAAACTTTGTTTTAAGACTTTCTTTTTCTTCAATTTTTTAATTTATTTGTGTTAATTTTTTTTTTAATTTCAAATAAATTTTCAAAAATTTGCTCAATTAAATTTTTTTTTGAAAATGTTTGAAGGAGGCTTCTGCAGTATGCCATTTTTTGGACTGCTGGATTATTTTTATTCATTTTTTTTTGTAATAAATTTAAACTTTGTTTTAAGACTTTCTTTTTCTTCAATTTTTTAATTTATTTGTTTTCATTTTTTTTTTAAATTTCAAATAAATTTTCAAAAATTTGCTCAATTAATTTTTTTTTTGAAAATGTTTGAAGGAGGCTTCTTCACTATGCCATTTTTTGGACTGCTGCATTATATATATATATATTTTGTAATAAATTTAAACTTTGTGTTAAGACTTTTTTTCAATTTTTTATTTATTTTTTAATTTCAAATAAATGTTCAGAAATTTGCTCAATTAATTTTTTTTTGTGAAAATGTTTGAAGGAGGCTTCACTATACCATTTTTGGACTGCTGGATTAAAATTTCTCAAAAAATTTCATAAAATTAAAAAAATATTGGTTTCTTAAAATTTTTTTATTTTTTTGTAATTTTTTATCTTGCTTCATTATCAATTAATTTTTTTTTAATTGTTGGAAGAGTCTTCACACCTATTTTCATCCTATTTGCATCTATTTCATCCTATTTTTAGGACTGCTATATTTTAAATCCGGCACTGTAATTATTGCCAGTGCATTAACGGGAATCGTTGTTGCCATTTTTTTTTTTATATTAAGGGTTAGTTGGATTCTACTTGAATTAAATATTGATTGTAATTTCCCTGCCCGTTATAACCGGACTTTTTGTGCGCGATCCTTGAAAGTGCTGGAATTGCGTTTGAATTATTAAAAAGCGCGCTGAGCACGCAAGCCGAAGCGAACCAGTTAAATCCATAAAAAAATATATATTTTTCTTTAATAATTATCGCAGCGAAAGTTTGTGCTTTGCTTATAAAGTTGAGTTTTTTCTTTCGGTTTGTTTTTCAAAACCAACTAAATTTGGGCAAAAATTTGTTTTTCAACTAATTATCTAAATGACTAATGTCAATATGACACATGTCAAGTTACTGTATTTTATTTTAAGCAGGTATTTTGCATTGTTAATTTTTTATTAGACACATAGTATATTTTGAGTTTCTAACGAGCAGTCGTTTTTTTTAACTTCGGTCTCGTCAATTTTTTTTCCTAGTTTGAGACTGCCAAAAATTAACACGCCATCAAACAAATTTGCCGAAGGCTTTATATCTAAGTTGGAATATTTGAAACACTGAACGAACAAAGTTATACTACTGGACTATGTTCAACAAAAAATTCTCGTTGGAATATTTGAAACAGCTGAACGTACAAATTCACACTACTGGACTATGTTCATTGCGTATTAAAAAAATTGTACTTTGTAGGTTAGAATATCCGTTAAAAAGATCTGTCAAGATCTTCTAACCTGCAAATGAAGAACGAATCATCGAAACGGTTATTTTACAATATATGATGGCACTTTTTTTGATTTCGCACCAAGATTGTGTATATATTTTTTTATCTTGCGTTACTGAAGATGGCGGCATAGCGTTCGTAATGCGCATCTAGCTATTAAATGCTTCTTAGGGAAGTTAACAAGTCATAACAATGCGTATTGACAAAATCGTACTTTGTAGGTTAGAAGATCTGTCAAAAAGATCTGTCAAGATCTTCTAACCTGCAAATGAAGAACGAATCATCGAAACGGTTATTTTACAATATATGATGGCACTTTTTTTGATTTCGCACCAAGATTGTGTATATATTTGTTTATCTTGCGTTACTGAAGATGGCGGCATAGCGTTCGTAATGCGCATCTAGCTATTAAATGCTTCTGAGGAATTTAACAAGTCATAACAATGCGTATTGACAAAATCGTACTTTGTAGGTTAGAAGATCTGTCAAAAAGATCTATCAAGATTTTCTAACCTGCAAATGAAGAACGAATCATCGAAACGGTTATTTTACAATATATGATGGCACTTTTTTTGACTTCGCACCAAGATTGTGTATATATTTGTTTATCTTGCGTTACTGAAGATGGCGGCATAGCGTTCGTAATGCGCATCTAGCTATTAAAGGCTTCTGAGGAATTTAACAAGTGATAACAATGCGTATTGACAAAATCGTACTTTGTAGGTTAAGAAGATCCGTCAAAAAGATCTGTCAAGATCTTCTAACCTGCAAATGAAGAACGAATCATCGAAACGGTTATTTTACAATATATGATGGCACTTTTTTTGACTTCGCACCAAGATTGTGTATATATTTGTTTATCTTGCGTTACTGAAGATGGCGGCATAGCGTTCGTAATGCGCATCTAGCTATTAAATGCTTCTGAGGAATTTAACAAGTGATAACAATGCGTATTGACAAAATCGTACTTTGTAGGTTAAGAAGATCCGTCAAAAAGATCTGTCAAGATCATCTAACCTACAAATATTGAACAAATCATCGTAAAGGCCGTTTCACAATAAATTATGGCACTTTTTTTGTTGATTTCGCTTCAATTTAGTCGCGAAATCGATATCTCAACAAATCTGCGATGGTAATGATATCGAATGGCGAGTAATCCATCCGACTAACTATTGCTCGATATATCGAATGCATTTTATAACCCTTATATGATTTCCTCGAGCTTCGAGGGGGCTCAGAGCCTTCACTTTCTATATATATATCGCCAGTGATGTGACACATACCACCTATCTGTTTTGAACTTGTAATGAGTCGGGAGATGTTCTGAACATGCGCAATAAACCTAAGAATCAGTTTGACGTAATCTGTCATTTTTCGAATGTTTTGTAAGATAGGAGGTATTGTCACATCGCTGACGATATACAGATATATGTCGCATTTGCGTCTGTCTTCCGCATCTACAACAATATAGTACTTCGTTTCAGCTATTGGCTTTTATATAACAATTAGTTCAGACTAAATTTCGTTTTTTTCAGATTTTTTTTTAAATGAGAATTTGAGATTTAATTAATGTACGTTTTTTTTTTATGAAATTTGGTTGTGAAGGATGATTTTGCATCTAATTAATATAATAAGCTATAAGCAAGTATATAATAAGCAAAATGTTTGGTACTAATAAATGTTTTTATTATTTTGAATATAAATTACAAATTATCAACATTTTTATGATAACTTAAGAAAATGTTTTGTCTATTTCTTTAAAAATGGGAATTTAGATTCGATATAGCAACGCTGTATAGGACTTTTGTTGTATGACACATGCGCACCGTGCTATCGGATATTTAAACACGACCTACGTCATTATAGGGAAATATACATTGCGTCAAATATTATACAAGTTGCCTATCTTAATAAAAATAAAGATAAAATCTAAATTTAAATATATATTTTTCAAATAAATGGTACATATTTTTCATGAAATACATGCAAAATATTTTTATGTCAATATATTCTGTTTCCATGAAAGAAAAAAAAGTTTTCTTCACGTTTGTCAACTTCACATTGAACTACTGTCAATTTTAATGCGTATGTAGTTGTAGAATATTATTATTTAATAAAATAAATAATTATATTCTGTTTTTATTTAAAAAATGTATTTTCTTTATAAAAAATTTCTTCACTTTTGTTGACTTCATATTGAACTACTGTCAATTAGTTCGTGTGTAGTATGTAGAATATTATTATTTAATAAAATAAATAATAATATCCTGTTTCCATAAAAAAAAAATGTTTTCTTCACTTTTGTCGATTTCACATTGAACTACTGTCAATAAAATAAATTAATAAAATAAATAATAGTCTGTTTCCATTAAAAAAAAATGTTTTCTTCGCTTTTGTCGACTTCACATTGAACTACTGTCAATTTTAATGCGTATGTAATTGTTGAATATTATTATTTAATAAATTAAATAATAATATTCTGTTTCCATTTAAAAAAAAATATATTTTCTTCACTTTTGTCGACTTCACATTGCACTACTGTCAATTAGTTCGTGTGTAGTATGTAGAATATAATTATTTAATAAAATAAATAATAATATTCTGTTTCCATTATAAAAAAATTGTTTTCTTCACTTTTGTCTACTTCACATTGAACTACTGTCAATAAAATAAATTAATAAAATAAATAATAGTCTGTTTCCATTAAAAAAAAATGTTTTCTTCACTTTTGTCGGCTTCACATTGAACTACTGTCAATTAGTTCGTGTGTAGTATGTAGAATATAATTATTTAATAAAATAAATAATAATATTCTGTATCTATAAAAAAAAAATTAACCTTTTCACTTTTTTCGACTTCACATTGAACTACTGTCAATTAGTTCGTGTGCAGTTCGCTAGTTGACAGTCTAGCTGCCAGCAGTTATAGGTATTATTGCACCGAGGCGCCAGACAGTCGGATTTCGGCTCGCAAATAAAAATCTATCCACCCGGACCGGCGCCTCCGCAAGTCCCTTTTCATCCCACAGGACTCGCACAGTCACTGCACGGAATACGGGCCGACAACGGTAATTCCGACAATCATTTTACAACCTCAGCCGCACGCATATACACTGTATATCCTACACTGCCAAAAAAAAACAATTATGTAATAAAAAATTAAACGATTGTTCGAAAAATTATTAATTAATTTGCGGAAATTTGGACATGAAATTTTTTATTTTTTTGGGAATAATTCGATGCCGCTTAATAAAATCTGAATAAAATAAAATGAAATAAAATAAAATAAAATAAAATAAAATAAAATAAAATAAAATAAAATAAAATAAAATAAAATAAAATAAAATAAAATAAAATAAAATAAAATAAAATAAAATAAAATAAAATAAAATAAAAGAAAAGAAAAGAAAATAAAATAAAATAAAATAAAATAAAATAAAATAAAATAAAATAAAATAAAAACGGTAAAAAAAAATCTGATGAAGAAATCTGAATAAATTTCGGAAATTTCTTTCGTTTTCGTTGTTGGATTTTTTCCAGTGTATTTAGATGCTTAGTTTTTTTTGGGGGGGGGGGGGGGGTATGTGTTGTTATTGCGAAAAAGAAAAGGGGCTGGTAATTAGAATAACTGGAATAAAAAATTATTATATAAGAAATTTTGAAAAAAAAACTAGGAAATTTTGAAAAAAAAAGTATCGACAAATTTGAAATTGCAGGCCAAATTTTTTATTTTGTTTCAAATTTAAGTTGTTCGATTGATCGTAAGTATAAATGATGCTGAAGATGATTTGTACATAAAAAAAAATTTGATTTTATAATACCGAGTGAAGCGATTAAGCGCTCACGAATCCGCTCATTATTCGCCCAAAAAGGATTATTTCCTCGCGTATTTTACACAACATCAAGACATATATCCTGTCAAAAAAAAAAACAAAAAAAAACCTGACCAAATTTCAAAATAAAAAATTCTCTATTAACAATCGACGTTTTTCTTGTTATGTCAGTTTTAATACGAATTTTTGATCGTTTCAAAAAAAAAAAGGATATAATGTTTAAATTAACTAATCGTTTCTTTAATGTTGTCTCGAAGCTTTTTTTTTGGCTATTACGAGCGTATTATAAAAAATTACGACAGAATTTTATCTGTCGAAGATTTGGGTTAAATGTTTGTCGCGTAAGTTTATGGATTCTTTTAAAAGTATTAAAATTCGAGCGATATTAATAATAAAAGAAGTTCGTAAGTAAGATGTAATCTCTTGGAGGATGGCAAATTGATAGTTTAACTGTTGGATTTAATCTTGATGAGTTTTCTTCGATGAATATCGTTCAGAAATGAATCCAAACATTTTTTTGAAAAAAAAAAATTCTTTTGTGATACATTTTTTTTTATTGTTTCGTTTTCGTTGAAAAAACAACGTTAAAACAAATTTTGACATTTAGAAAAATAATGAAAAATTATAATTGTTGAAGATCTAATTGAAGTTCAGCAGAAAAATTCAAAAACTTTTAAACAAAAGTTTTAAAATTGATACAGTTTAAAAAAAAAGATTTGTTACAATGTCGAAATGTAGAAAGTTTGATTGAATTAATTTTTTTCTTAAAATTGAACTGTTATTTTTGATTAGTTTCTTCAAATTCGAAATTTCTATTGAATATTCTACAATTTTTTAAATATCTATAAGTCATATTGCGCATTGATATTAATTGCAATACCGAGTGTCCAAAAGTGAAAAATACATTTCTACAAAATTAAAAACAATTAATAAATGATCAAAAATAATGATTGTAGTTTTTTTTTAAGGAATCGCGAAAATATCATGTATTTTTTTCAAGAAATTAATTGCTTAAGTGATATATTTATTTTTGATAGTGTATATTTCATTTTATTTAGTATTCGAAATGCGCATATAGCATAAATGTACTCGTGTTACACTTTCTAGCGGATTTCTGTATAATTGGTGTTTTAGTGAAGATGAGAGCTTAGTATTCGAAATGCGCATAGAGCATAAATGTACTCTTATTACACTTTTTAGTATATTTTACGCGGATTTCTGTATAATTAGTGTTTTAGTGAAGATGAGAGCTTAGTATTCGAAATGCGCATAGAGCATAAATGTACTCTTATTACACTTTTTAGTATATTTTACGCGGATTTCTGTATAATTAGTGTTTTAGTGAAGATGAGAGCTTACTATTCGAAATGCGCATAGAGCATAAATGTACTCTTATTACACTTTTTAGTATATTTTACGCGGATTTCTGTATAATTAGTGTTTTAGTGAAGATGAGAGCTTAGTATTCGAAATGCGCATAGAGCATAAATGTACTCTTATTACACTTTTTAGTATATTTTACGCGGATTTCTGTATAATTAGTGTTTTAGTGGAGATGAGAGCTTAGTATTCGAAATGCGCATAGAGCATAAATGTACTCGTATTACACTTTTTAGTATATTTTACGTGGATTTCCGTCTAATTAGTGTTTTAGTGAAGATGAGAGCTTAGTATCCGATATGCGCATATAGTTTCGAGTTGCGTGAAAATTAATTTTGATTTTTCTTCATCTTTGTTTCAGGTGAGTTTCGAAACATCCTCTGGTCTAAAATCTTTTAAATGAAAAATGGAATAAGCGGGTAAGTGCATTTTTATTAATTAGGTATCACAATTTTAAATGGCGTAGAAAATTTTTTTTTGAAAAAAAATTTTTTTTTCTTCATTTATGAATATATTTTTAATATTTTTAATACATAGGCAACTTGTATAACATTTGATCCAATCTCCCTATGATGACGTACATTGTATTTAAATGTCTGACGTGCACGGTGCGCATGTGTCATGCAGCAAATGTCACATCCACCGTTGCCATATCGAATCTAAATGTTGATATTTAAAGAAACGTCAAAAAAATATATATGAAATTGAAAACAATAAAAATATATATAAAAATGAGCAATATAAATACCGCCTATCTGACAAAAATTCGAAAAATGACAGATTATGTCAAACAGATTCTTAGATGTATTGCGCATGTTCAAAACATCTCCCGACTCATTGACAGTTCACAGCAGATAGGTGGTATTGTCACATCACTGGATGATATAATAATAAAAAAATATGACGAAAATCTGGTATATATTATTAAAAATGGTTAAGATTGATTTTTTTTCGTATTTACATTTTTTTTTTTGTAAAATAAATATCAGGCTTAATAATCATATGAGTCGAATTTTGCACGTACCAAAAAAAAAAAAAAAAGTACACCCGGTATATATTGCATACAGCCATAGATATAGATAGCTATAGATATTGGTATTGAATTATCGATTTCATCAAACAATCTAATCTAAGACCAAACATGTTATGTGTGTGTGTGCCTCGGTACGTCAAAATACAGGGCGGGAGGGTGGGGGGGGGGGGGGCGGCTTACGACGTAGCCCGGGGTAAATGTTGTCTAATGATAATTGAACCTCATATTGTCTACAACGTCTTAACTAATCAGTGGAAATGCATCGCATAGGCACATATTACAAATCCCTGCTATTTGTCATAATCGCCATTACGCCTAAACGCTATATTTCATAATGCCCAATTATCGCACGCAGCAAATGTTCTACGGACACGCGAAAACTTAATTTAGTAAAATTAATTTAGCAATAGTTATGGCGATAGTAATGTATATATTTACGATAAAATAAAAAAGTTGAACTTTCGAAATTTCACGCGCGAAAATCGAATGCACAGCACTGATAATTCGTCGGCGATGCGCCAAAAGCGCCTATCTTACAAAAAATCGAAAAATGACAGATTACGTCATACTGATTCTTAGGTGTATTGCGCATGTGCAGAACACCCCCTCCACCTCACTTAATGTTCAAAGCAGATAGGTGGTATTGTCGCATCACTGACGAAATACAAGAAGTCGACTTATTTATGTTTAATAAATAAGTGTCAAAGTATCAAATACGAATTAAATAAGTATCCGAAGCGACGTTGCCATTTCGTGACGATGGCAATTTTGAATTCAATTCAGCAAGTAGTAAAAACAATTTGATCGTTCGGATTATTAAAAAATAGCGCAAATGCACAATAGCTACACACCATCTAAACTTACACACACTGTATATGATCCGTGTATAGATGCGACTTAAGCCTTTATAAATATTATATACAGGGTCGTACATATACATCACTTCGCCATGTTATTGGAGTCAATTTCATTTGTATAATTGTGTTTTTGTTTTGATGATCCTGTATGTGGATTGCGTGATTATAGCTTATAGTGTGTATGCGTAGGACGTTAAATATTCAGTTGGTACTAATTAATTTATTATTATTAATTAGTATGTAAATATGAATTAAAATTTGTTTGGGAAATACTTTTGTTTGCGATGGGATTTTGGATTTAATTGCCGAATTAAAAAGAAATTGTGCGTTTTTTTTTAAACTAGATGAAAATTATGCAGAAAATTTGTTGACTTGAGGAATTTTGATAACACATGATTATTTAACAAATATTTGCAAAAAAACGGATTTAATTGTGACATTTCAGTAAAATTTTAATTAATTTGTTTTCAATTTTCAATTTTCATTGTTAATTGCTATCGAATTTTTTTTTATAATAAAATTACAAAGTTTGAGTAAAAAAATTTAGTAACAATTAAAAAAAAAAAAACGGTTTAATTGTGACATTTCAGTAAAATTTCAATTAATTTGTTTTCAAATTGCAATTTTCATATTAATTGCCCTCAAAATTTTTTATAATAAAATTACAAACTTTGAGTAAAAAAATTGAGTAAAAAATTTTAAAAAAAATGGATTTAATTGTGACATTTCAGTAAAATTTCAATTTTCAATTCTCATAGTTAATTGCCATCGAAATTTTTTATAATAAAATTGCAAACTTTAAGTAGAAAATTTAATAAAAAATAAAAAATAAAACAAATTTAATTGTGATAATTCAATAAAATTTCAATTAATTTGTTTTCAATTTTCAAAGTTTTCAATTTTATTATAAAAAAAATTTATAATAAATATTTTATTATAAAAACATACCTGACCTGACCTGACCTGACCTGCCCTGCCCGGGCCTTGCCTGACCTGACCTAATTAACTATGAAAATTGAAAACAAATTAATTGAACTTTTATTGAAATGTCACAATTAAATTTGTTTTTTTCTTTTAGAATTTTTTAAAAATAATCATCTGTCATCAAAATCCTCGTTCATCAAAATTTTGCACAATTTCAATCAAATTTTCATATCTTAAACAAAAAAAAACACAATTTCTGTGTAATTTCATATCTTCGCACAGGCAACGATAAATGATTGCGGTAAATTCGGACATAAATCTGGCGCTGCAATTTCGTTCTTCTGCAACGCGATACGGTGCCGTTGGTAACTTGACGCGTTTAGCATTGTCCGTTTACGTCTTTAACTGCACGCGATATAATGAGTCAATTATCTTAATTGCTAATGATTACATAAACGATATAAAGCGTATATTCGTGATAAGTAAATCGTTAAATTCTAAATCTACGAATTAGGTTAGTACAATTTTTTTGTGTGCATTTTACTTTATGTATAAAATTGGCTCTGCGCGCCATCTAGATTTCAATAGCTCAATCATTAATTAACAATTCATCCAATGGATAAAAATTATAAAATCGTCAGATTTAACTTGAAAAGTGTTTTGTAATTTTTGAATCAAGTAATTTTTTGTTGAACATAGTCCAGTTGTGTACGTTTCTTCGTTCAGCTGTTCGAAATATTTCACATAATATGAAAAGTATTAATTTTTGTGTGGAGAAATTTTTTGTTGAACATAGTCCAGTAGGGTAAATTTGTCGAAAATTATAAATTTTTCAATTTAACATGAAAAGTGTTTTGTAATTTTTGAATCAAGTAATTTTTTGTTGAACATAGTCCAGTTGTGTACGTTTCTTCGTTCAGCTGTTCGAAATATTTCACATAATATGAAAAGTGTTAATTTTTGTGTCGAGAAATTTTTTGTTGAACATAGTCCAGTAGGGTAAATTTGTCGAAAATTATAAATTGTTCAATTTAACTTGAAAAGTGTTTTGTAATTTTTGAATCAAGTAATTTTTTGTTGAACATAGTCCAGTTGTGTACGTTTCTTCGTTCAGCTGTTCGAAATATTTCACATAATATGAAAAGTGTTCATTTTTGTGCTGAGAAATTTTTTGTTGAACATAGTCCAGTAGGGTAAATTTGTCGAAAATTATAAATTGTTCAATTTAACTTGAAAAGTGTTTTGTAATTTTTGAATCAATTAATTTTTTGTTGAACATAGTCCAATTGTGTACGTTTCTTCGTTCAGCTGTTCGAAATATTTCACATAATATGAAAAGTGTTCATTTTTGTGCTGAGAAATTTTTTGTTGAACATAGTCCAGTAGGGTAAATTTGTCGAAAATTATAAATTGTTCAATTTAACTTGAAAAGTGTTTTGTAATTTTTGAATCAAGTAATTTTTTGTTGAACATAGTCCAGTTGTGTACGTTTCTTCGTTCAGCTGTTCGAAATATTTCACATAATATGACAAGTGTTAATTTTTGTGCTGAGAAATTTTTTGTTGAACATAGTCCAGTAGGGTAAATTTGTCGAAAATTATAAATTGTTCAATTTAACTTGAAAAGTGTTTTGTAATTTTTGAATCAAGTAATTTTTTGTTGAACATAGTCCAGTTGTGTACGTTTCTTCGTTCAGCTGTTCGAAATATTTCACATAATATGAAAAGTGTTAATTTTTGTGTCGAGAAATTTTTTGTTGAGCATAGTCCAGTGGGGTACATTTGTCGAAAATTATAAATTTTTCAATTTAACTTGAAAAGTGTTTTGTAATTTTTGAATCAAGTAATTTTTTGTTGAACATAGTCCAGTTGTGTACGTTTCTTCGTTCGGCTGTTCAAAATATTTCACATAATATGACAAGTGTTAATTTTTGTGTCGAGAAATTTTTTGTTGAGCATAGTCCAGTGGGGTACATTTGTCGAAAATTATAAATTTTTCAATTTAACTTGAAAAGTGTTTTGTAATTTTTGAATCAAGAAATTTTTTGTTGAACATAGTCCAGTAGGGTAAATTTGTCGAAAATTATAAATTTTTCAATTTAACATGAAAAGTGTTTGTAATTTTTGAGTTTTCGCGAATTTTTTGCTGAACATAGTCCAGTAGTGTTTGTTCGTTCAACAGTTCCAAATATTAAAAAAAAATTATTAAAATTTTTTTTGCGTAAAATGCATTTTACCTTACAATATAATGTGTAGATAAATCTTCGATTAAAAATAAAAATGCAGTAATTTAACATGAAAAAAATCAATATTTTTTTGTCTAAAATGTATAAAAAAAGAATTCTGTAATTATTTATTTATGTAATAGTATTTCTATATCGTTATTCAACTAACTATTATTAATTTGATTACCAAAAATGGCTTTATGCAATAATAATTTAATACAAATTCGTAATAAATCGAAAAATAACTTTTTTTTCTTCATAGAATATTCTAGAAGAATTTAGTAGACAATAATATCTCGCAATAAACAAAAACAATTTTTAATCTTATCGCAAAATAATGTTTACGTTATCGAAGTCTCAAGAATATATACTTCCGAACGAAATATTGTGGTAACAAAATACGATTGAGTTCATGATTTATTTTCAAGAAAAATTCGAAGACATAAAAAAATTCAAAATAGCCATTTTAAAGCCTATGTGCTTATATTTGGATTTTTTAAATTTCATAAAAAAATTAAAAAGTATTTTTCTATTAATTTCAGTTAAAGTAGGAATATAATTGGAATGGGCAAAATTGAGTTTTTAAGTTTTTGTGTAGAACTTCGTCGGTACTTGATAAATTTTTTTGTACACGGTTACGTATATATTTTTTCTAATAAACGCCAAATAAACGTCAAATCGTTAAAATTTATTTGTTTAAATTCAGGGTGAATTTCTGAAAATGAGATATGGTGGTAATAAAAAATGGTCGAGTTTGTAATTTTATCCATGAAAATTTGGAGGTGTAAAAAAATTTTTTTTAATTAATTATTTTAAAGCCTATAGTTCTATCTTTGAATTTCTAAAGTTTCATTAAAAAATCACAAGTATTTTTCTATTAATATCAATTAAACTAAATCATATAATAATTTTTTTCTTCACCAAAAAAATGGTCTAGAAAAATTTATCCCGTCATTCATTTAAATAGTTAGTTTGGGTAAAAGTAATTTAATAAGTATTCGTAATTAGATCAAAAAGGAACTGACAAATACATTTTTGGCTTCGTGTAATTAGTTAAATAACTTCATCGAATATTCTAGAAGAATTTAACATATACAAAAATTCTGTGCAATATAATTACATATTTCGATAAACAAAATCTAGTTTTAATGTTATCGCCAAATAATGTTTACGTTACAATAAAATACACTTGTAAGTCTTCACTAGTATTCCACGAAAATAATTTGCGTGGGTTTTTGTTTTATTTAAAAGGCACGTACGATACAAAAATACTGGAACATGGGCGTACATCAGAATGTGCTGGGCTCAACCGTACGCAAGTATACTGAAATTCACAAAAATTGCAGTATAAGCCACTGGATGTTGGTTCGTCGGAATCTCTGCACAACATTGTCGGATTGCAGAGCGAGTGAACTGTGCGTTATCTACAAAGGTACCCCCTGGCGCGTATACAGGGACTATTATGTGGACTGTGATATGTTTAATTTAGAAAAAAATTGAGGAATATTAATTCGAGGTTGTATGAACGTTTTAGAAATTGCGCGGTTTAGGTTATAAATGTTTTTTTTTATAAGCTTAAAAAAATTGTATAGTTTTATGTTGCGGTTTAACAAGTTAGTGCGATTGAAAAAATGATTGTTGTAGAAGGTACGTTGGCCAATCTAAGTGCAAGTAAATTTTGACAGTTTAAATAATTTAGTTATTTCAATTGAATCGATAAAATAATAGTTGTATGAATTAACGTAAATGAAATTTTTAAGTCTCAGTGACGTAATTATTTCTCCAGAATTAATAAAATAATTGTTGCATAAATTTTTATTAAAAAAAATCAAAGAAAAAACGAAATTAACCGTGTCATTTTGTCAAAAAATGAAATTTTTAATCAATAGCAAACAATAATTAATTATCTACTACGACTCTACACATTTTTTAAAACGAATTGTCCATTAAAAACGATTGCATATCAAATAATGTTATTGTATACCCGCAACTATCCTGTATTATATATATGCAACAAGCGGCAACCCTGTTCAATGTCGCTACCTCGCCTGCTCTCGATGCAGTACAATTCAGTACAATTCTAGCAACCAGTGCCAATGCGTCGACGCATCTTCGCTCCCATATATTCCCAGCTACAGCCAAAAGTACTAAACCGATCCAGGTGGGAATAGTGTCTAATTGTGGGGGACGATATTTGGAAGAGAATGGCGTTTGTCCCATCCCTGGGAAACGAGCGCTTTGGACGGGAGCGTCATTTGGAAAAAGATATTTCAAGTGATGTGCCGAAAACTGCACGTCACGCGCCCACCATTTGGTAGCGGTCTCGTATCGTATAGCGGCTGCGCTCGTGTCCTTGCCGAAGCGGCGCGAGTTATTCCGAATAGGGTGAGTTTATCGAATGACACTCAAGCGTGATATAAGCGACTGCGCGCGCGCGTACTTTTGATTCGAATACAATTCATTTGCGGGTTTTATATATCTTTTTAATGGAATATATGGTTTAAAAAAAAAAAAAACTTTATTAAAACTTTAATTACGCGTAACATTTTACGATGTTTTAACGAATTTTAATCCGAACTTAATACATTTGAGTGATAGTATTGTGGTCTAAATAACTTTCGTCAAATATAAGCGAAATTTAGTCGACAGTATTAGTGCTTTTATTGAAATTTTTGCGGATTTTAATTATTTTGAAAGTACATTGTAACAAACTGTTTCGAACTCCTTTAAAATTCGTACACGTAGATTTTTTTATCCTGAAGGAATTTTATATGAGAATTTCATATGATTTAATCAAATTAAAAATCCGTTTGAAGAGTATTTAGATCAATTGTTATCATGTAACTCAATTTTTATTTTATTTTATATAGGCAATCCCCGTATAACACGGTTTTGCTCAAACACGTTTCGAGAATTTTTGGTTTTAAGCACTATATAGTTAGTTATACAGAAAAAAATATATATTTCTATTATTTTTTTAAGTTCAAATAAATATGTAGATATTTCAATTAAAAAAAAATATTTTAATTTAATTTTTAATACTAGAAAATCGATTTTTTTAAAGAGAAATTATATAAAACAGAAATTAACGCAACAAAATTTAATGGAGCACTTGGCCAAAAACTCTTCGTGACATTGCTGATCATATGGATATTTGAATTCTATTATAAAAAGGACATTAAAAAAAAAAATTTAAGCAAAGAATAATCTCAATATGTAATCGATGTGCTAATGTTTTTCCAAAAATATTTTCAATTATCAGGAATGATTAAAAATCTTTAATTTCTGTTTTAGTGTGCAGCTGATTGTCAATAAATGAAGATGGATGACTGTTACCTGAGAAGTGAACGAGATCAATCAACATCAACATCTACAGGCAGAAGTAGTTACGCTTGGTTGAGGGTAGCTATCGGGTGTGTTGACCCCGCGGACCCTGAGACTGCTGGAAACCGATTTGGAAGAGGTATGTTATAAAAAGATCAAATATTGACTTGGGTATTAGAAAAAGATTACTGAAGGTATATGTTTGGAGTGTAGCACTGTACGGGTGTGAGGCGTGGACTATAGGAAAGGAAGAGAAGCGTAGATTAGAAGCACTTGAAATGTGGTGTTATAGGAGGATGATGAGGATTGGTTGGGAAGATAAAGTAACAAATGAAGCTGTACTAGAGTTAGTAGGGGAGAAGAGAAGTATTTGGAGAGTGTTACAGCGTAGGAGAGACAGATTAGTAGGGCATATTCTTAGGCATGGGGGGATTATGCAATTGATCATAGAAGGTAGAGTGGAGGGAAAGAGAGGGGTAGGTAGACCTAGATTGGAGTATGTGAGTCAGATAGTTGAAGACGTTGAGATGAATAGCTATAGGGAGATGAAGGGATTAGCTCAGGATAGATCGGCATGGCGTGCTGTTTCCAACCAATCTTTAGGATTGCGGACTCTTTAACTAATTGATTTACCATTCGATAAAACTGTTACAATATTGTAAATTGGTTTTGATCAAAACTTCAATTTTTTCTCTTCAGTTAAAAAACTTATTTTGACACGTGTTTTATAGATTCCAAAATGGACTAAGCAACGTTCAATATTTGCCCAACGCCTTTCAACTTCAATTGCAACATCTCTTCGATCTCCATGATGATACCTATGCCTTAGACCTTCCCGAATACAAATCCAGACCTTTCGGACATCGCCACATGATGTGAAATGAGAAAATTGGATGGTGTTTACAATAAAATAAAACTTAAGGTAAGAATAATGTCAATATGCAATCAATGTACCATTTCTTTCAAACCATATTTTCAATTATTAGGAATGATTAAAAATGTTTAATTTCTGTTTCAGTGTGAAGCTAATTGTCAATGAATGAAGATGATGAGTGTTACTTGAGGAGTGAACGAGATCAATCAACATCAATATAAGCTACAGGGTGAACCGCAAGTAAAGTTTGATGGTTTGTAGAAGATTTTACGCCCTATGTTAAGCTGGGGCGCTGTGAGTCAAATTCAATTTCCGCATGCAATTTCGCTATTCATTTATTTGTAATATATATCCAATTGTTTGATATATGTATTTGTGTCCATTGTATGTTCTTCATTGGACGTTGTAACATCTCGATGATAAGCAATGGAGCTTATCAAAAAATTTGAAACGCAAAATCATGATTCCTCGATAGATTAACTCTACTCAAGTCCATCAGACGCGTAGGTACAATGGATTATAAAATTCGCACCATAGGTAGTGGAATCATGATTGTTTAAGACAAGCTAAAAAGGATCAACACAAGAAGAAATCTACAGGCACTGGCGCAACGATGGAAACTAGTTAATTTTAAGATAGATTTTTCTTCACAGCTCTGCTTTCGTCCTGGTGCACAGACTCCTTGTTGAGGGGTAGATAACATTGAGTCCTTCAGACACGTAGGTAGGGCCACGTCTCTTCTGTTATCTCTTATCTTTTGCACATGGCCGTGCTGTATCAGTCCCAGGTACAGCGCGGTGCGGGTGTTCTGTTAGTGGAGTCTGCGCAGCCGGTTGATGAGACGCCAGTGCTTTTCTACCACAAAGCTCTGCGAGTCTAAATAGACATTTGGGGCCAACAAACAAGGTGGGAGCATTGTTGTTTGATTTATTTGTTTGTGTTAGGAATATATTGTTTTTGAATTGAATTAATTTGGGTTTGCTGAGTTTTTTTTTTTTCAGACGTTCCATCTGGATGGGTATCTTGTGATGACGATGGCCGCAGGGGTAGTTACGCTTGGTGAAGGGTAGCTATCGGGTGTGTTGGCCCCGCGGACCCCGAGACTGCAGGATACGAATTTTGAACAGGTAAATTTTATAATCTTTCGCACTGAAATATGTTTGCATTCGTTAGATTCATTCCAATAAAATTAGCAATGATTTGTTTATCATTCAATAAAACAGTTTCATATATAAAATAGTTTTGATCTAAACTTCAGTTCTTCCTCTTCGCTTACAAAATTCATTTTGACTCGTGTTTTATAGATTCGAATTTGGAATAAGCGATGCATTTTAAGCTTCATTGGAACGTCTCTACGATTTCCATGATGATACCGAGGCCGTAGGCCTTGGCAGATACAAACACAGGCCTTTCGGATATCGCCACATGTGAAATGAGAAAGTTTGATGTGTTTTTACAATCTTTAAAAAAGTGTTTAAGGTAAGAATAATCTCAATATATAATCGACGTACCAATTTTTTTTCCACAAACTATTTTCAATAATCCGCTATGAATAAAAATCTTTAATCTTTGTTTTAGTGTGAAGCTGATTGTCACTGAGTGAAGATAAATGATTGTTACGCGAGGAGTCAATCATCATCTACTCGAGAAGAGATCAATCATCATCTACAGGCAGAACCGCAAGTAAAGTTTGATGGTCTGTAGAAGATTTCACGCCCCATGTTAAGCTGGGGCGCTGTGAGTCAAATTCAATTTCCGCATGCAATTTTGTTATTCATTTATTTGTAATATATATCCAATTGTTTGATATATGTATTTGTGTCCATTGTATGTTCTTCATTGGACGTTGGAACATCTCGATGATAAGCAATGGAACTTATCAAAAAATTCAAAACGCAGAATCATGATTCCTCGCTAGATTAATTCTGCTCAAGTCCATCAGACGCGTAGGTAGAATGGATTATAAAATTCAAAACATAGGTAGTGGAATCATGATTGTTTAACGCAAGCTAAAAAGGATCAACATAAGAAGAATTCTACAAGCACTGGCGCAACGATGGAAACTAGTTAATTTTAAGATAGATTTTTCTTCACAGCTCTGCTTTCGTCCTGGTGCACAGACTCCTTGCTGAGGGGTAGATAACATTGAGTCCTTCAGACACGTAGGTAGGGCCACGTCTCTTCTGTTATCTCTTATCTTTTGCACATGGCCGTGCTGTATCAGTCCCAGGTACAGCGCGGTGCGGGTGTTCTGTTAGTGGAGTCTGCGCAGCCGGTTGATGAGACGCCAGTGCTTTTCTACCACAACGCTCCGCGAGTCTAAATAGACATTTGGGGCCAACGTAAAGGTGGGAGCATTGTTGTTTGATTTGTTTGTTTGTGTTAGGAATTTATTGTTTTTGAATTGAATTAATTTGGGTTTGCTGAGTATTTTTTTTTTCAGACGTTTCATTTGGATGGGTACCTTGTGATGACAATGGGCGCAGGGGTAGTTATGCTTGGATAAGTGTAGCTATCGGGTGTGTTGGCCCCGCGGACCCCGAGACTGCAGGATACGAATTTTGAACAGGTAAATTTTATAATCTTTCGCACTGAAATATGTTTGCATTCGTTAGATTCATTCCAATAAAATTAGCAATGATTTGTTTATCATTCAATAAAACTCTTTCATATGTAAAATAGTTTTAATCCAAACTTCAATTATTCCTCTTCGCTTACAAAATTCATTTTGACTCGTGTTTTATAGATTCGAATTTGGAATAAGCGATGCATTTTAAGTTCCATTGGAAAGTCTCTACGATTTCCATGATGATACCGAGGCCGTAGGCCTTGGCAGATACAAACACAGGCCTTTCGGATATCGCCACATGTGAAATGAGAAAGTTTGATGTGTTTTTACAATCTTTAAAAAAGTGTTTAAGGTAAGAATAATCTCAATATATAATCTACGTACCAATTTTTTTTCCACAAACTATTTTCAATAATCCGCTATGAATAAAAATCTTTAATCTTTGTTTTAGTGTGAAGCTGACTGTCAGTGAGTGAAGATGAATGATTGTTGCGCGAGGAGTCAATCATCATCTACTCGAGAAGAGATCAATCATCATCTACAGGCAGAACCGCAAGAAAACTTTGATGGTTTGTAGAAGATTTTACGCCCTATGTTAAGCTGGGGCGCTGTGAGTCAAATCAATTTCCGCATGCAATTTTGCTATTCATTTATTTGTAATATATATCCAATTGTTTGATATATGTATTTGTGTCCATTGTATGTTCTTCATTGGACGTTGTAACATCTCGATGATAAGCAATGGAGCTTATCAAAAAATTTGAAACGCAGAATCATGATTCCTCGATAGATTAACACTCCTCAAGTCCATCAGACGCGTAGGTAGAATGGATTATAAAATTCGCACCATAGGTAGTGGAATCATGATTGTTTAAGACAAGCTAAAAAGGATCAATACAAGAAGAAATCTACAAGCACTGGCGCAACGATGGAAACTAGTTAATTTTAAGATAGATTTTTCTTCACAGCTCTGCTTTCGTCCTGGTGCACAGACTCCTTGTTGAGGGGTAGATAACATTGAGTCCTTCAGACACGTAGGTAGGGCCACGTCTCTTCTGTTATCTCTTATCTTTTGCACATGGCCGTGCTGTATCAGTCCCAGGTACAGCGCGGTGCGGGTGTCCTGTTAGTGGAGTCTGCGCAGCCAGTTGATGAGACGCCAGTGCTTTTCTACCACAAAGCTCTGCGAGTCTAAATAGACATTTGGGGCCAACGTAAAGGTGGGAGCATTGTTGTTTGATTTATTTGTTTGTGTTAGGAATTTATTGTTTTTGAATTGAATTAATTGGGTTTGCTTTAGTATTTTTTTTTCAGGCGTTCCTTGTTGATGAGGATAGCCACTGGGATTGGTTAAGGGAAGCTATCGGATGTGTTGACTCCGCGGACCCCGCGACTGCCGTATTCCAATGAAGAGGTACGTTGGATAAGGGGAAAGCTGGGATATATTTAGGAGTTCATTTTACAACAATTTAGAAAAAACCACAACAACCGACAATGAAATTGATTTGTTTTGTTGTAATCTCTTTCATGTTATTTGATGGTGTAAATTTGATTAGTTAAAATTTATTGTTCTCTTCATGAGCAGTCTTCCTGTCTGAATATCTAGCGTCTTTTCGACCAACATCGATAGATTATCAATTTCTATAAAAATTCGGAATTTTCAACGAATATTCTAAGAATATATACTTTATAAGTTATATACTTTATTGCAAGAAGTTGAATTTATGGATATTGTATTTTGTGCTTTTAAGTGGTGGAACAGTCAATTTTTTTTTTAATCGTCATTTATAAAATATTCTGTTTTTGTTTGTTTATGCTGAACTTCGCCTTTTAGGTATCAAATAATAATATACTGTGTAAAATCTACAATATATAATTTTTACAACATACTCAATAAAGATTCTTCTTCTTCTAATTATTATTATTATTAATAAAAATCTTTAATTTCTGTTTCAGTGTAAAGCTGATTGTCACTGAATGAAGATGAATGCTTATTACCTGAGGAGCGAACGAGATCCATCAACATCTACAAGGAAAACCCACACTAGAAAAGTTTGATGGTCTGTAGAAGATTTTACGCAACCATGTTAAGCTGGGGCGCGACGAGTCAAATTTTATTTTTTTTATTTTTTTTATTTTTTTTTAATTCACTCATCTATTTTTTCTTATAAATTTTTTTTTTTCGAAATTCTCAACCCGCCTCTGTTATCTCGGCATATATATCAACCACATTCGGAACGCGCAATTTTTAATATTTTATTTTTCAACTACTCTCCCAAAACAATTTTTTTCTCATAATTTTTTTGTTGAAAATTCTCAACCCGCCTCTGTTATCTCGGCGTATATATTAACCACATTCGGAACGCGCAATTTTTTAATATTTTATTTTTCAACTACTCGTCTAAAAAAAATTTTTTTCTCAGAATATTTTTTTTGAAAATTCTTAACCCGCCTCTGTTATCTCAGCGTATATATTAACCACATTCGGAACGCGCAATTTTTTAATATTTTATTTTTCAACTACTCTTCCAAAAAAAAAAATTTTTCTCATTATTTTTTTTTTGAAAATTCTCAACCCGCCTCTGTTATCTCGGCATATATATCAACCATATACGGAACGCGCAATTTTAAATATTTTATTTTTCAACTACTCTTCTAAAAAAATATTTTTTCTCAGAATATTTTTTTTGAAAATTCTTAACCCGCCTCTGTTATCTCAGCGTATATATTAACCACATTCGGAACGCGCAATTTTTTAATATTTTATTTTTCAACTACTCTTCCAAAAAAAAAAATTTTCTCATTATTTTTTTTTTGAAAATTCTCAACCCGCCTCTGTTATCTCGGCATATATATCAACCACATTCGGAACGCGCAATTTTTTAATATTTTATTTTTCAACTACTCGTCTAAAAAAAATTTTTTTCTCAGAATATTTTTTTTGAAAATTCTTAACCCGCCTCTGTTATCTCAGCGTATATATTAACCACATTCGGAACGCGCAATTTTTTAATATTTTATTTTTCAACTACTCTTCCAAAAAAAAAAATTTTTCTCATTATTTTTTTTTTGAAAATTCTCAACCCGCCTCTGTTATCTCGGCATATATATCAACCATATACGGAACGCGCAATTTTAAATATTTTATTTTTCAACTACTCTGCTAAAAAAAAAATTTTTTCTCAAAAAATTTTTTTTTCAAAGTTCTCAATCCGCCTCTATACCGACCGCATTCCGGGCGACTTTCTCGTGTAAAATCCCCCCTCGGGGCGCAGTGAATAGACGAATTTATTAGATCAATTTCCTCCAGTCTTTTCACTTGCCTGCTAAATTGCCGAGCCGCGTTCTTCTGCACAACCCAACAGATAACATCTCTTTCCCTGTACGCCCGATACAGGCAACAGGATGAAACTAGCAACCATTACCAGAACGTGTGTTTATCATCACAACTGCATCCAAAAATTGCTTCCATTGGGAATGCTTAGGTACGAGTTTATCCTCTGACTGGATGGATGTCTGGATGAGTTTGTACTTGTTTTTTTCTGTTCGTTTCAGAAGATTATATCATTTGCCAAGTATTAATATATATTTTTTTTCATCAAATTTTTAAGAATTTAATTTTGAACGATAGATTGCTTTTTTTATATTCATTGCCACGTCAAATTTTTCTCAAATGTAGGCATTTGTTGATATCAAAATATGACAATTATTTATAAACTCAAATATATATATATTTTTTTTTTTTTAAACATTTTCATTTGCGTTGAACAAATTTTATACAAACGCGTGTTTATTATTTTAATAACAGTTGGTTCACCCTGTATATGTTCAATGATTAATATTTTTTTAAACCTTTTCAATTGCGATGGACAAATTTTCTACAAAGCAAAGTATTTATTATTTTAATAACAGAAAAATAGTTGGTTCACCCTGTATATGTTCAATGATTCCTATTTTTTTAAACCTTTTCAATTGCGATGAACAAATTTTCTACAAAGCCAACGCGTGTTTATTATTTTAAGAACAGAAAAAAAGTTGGTTCCCCCTGTATATGTTCAATGATAATTTATCAATGATTCATATATATTTTTTTTATATTTTCACTTGCGTTGAACAAATTTTCTACAAAGCAAAGTATTTATTATTTTAATAACAGAAAAATAGTTGGTTCACCCTGTATATGTTCAATGATTCCTATTTTTTTAAACCTTTTCAATTGCGATGAACAAATTTTCTACAAAGCCAACGCGTGTTTATTATTTTAAGAACAGAAAAACAGTTGGTTCACCCTGTATATGTTCAATGATTCATATAAAAAAATTTTTTTTTTTTCAATTGCGATGAACAAATTTTCTACAAAGCAAAGTATTTATTATTTTAATAACAGAAAAAAATTGGTTCCCTCTGTATATGTTCAATGATAATTTATCAATGATTCATATATATTTTTTCTATATTTTCACTTGCGTTGAACAAATTTTCTACAAAGCAAAGTATTTATTATTTTAATATCAGAAAAATAGTTGGTTCACCCTGTATATGTTCAATGATTCATATTTTTTTAAACTTTTTTTTCAATTGCGATGAACAAATTTTCTACAAAGCAAAGTATTTATTATTTTAATAACAGAAAAAAAGTTGGTTCCCCCTGTATATGTTCAATAATAATTTATCAATGATTCATATATATTTTTTTTATTTTTTCACTTGCGTTGAACAAATTTTCTACAAAGCCAAGGCGTATTTATTATTTTAATAACAAAAAAAATAGTTGGTTCACCCTGTATATGTTCAATGATATTTTATCAAGATTCAATTTTTTTTTTTTACATTTTCACTTGCTTTGAACAAATTTTCTACAAATCCAACGCGTATTTATTATTTTATTAACCAAAAAAAAAAACTGGTTCCCCCTGTATATGTTCAATGATAATTTATCAAGATTCATATTTTTTTTAAAAATATTTTCACTTGCGTTGAACAACTTTTCTACAAAGCCAACGCGTATTTATTATTTTATTAACCAAAAAAATTAGTTGGTTCCCCCTGTATATGTTCAATGATAATATATCAAGATTCATATATATATTTTTTCATATTTTCACTTGCGTTGAACAAATTTTTTACAAAACCAACGCGTGTTTATTATTTTAATAACGAAAAAAAAAGTTAGTTCACCCTGTATATGTTCAATGGTAATTTATCAATGATTCAACGGTTAGTTTTTTTTTTTTTTTTTAGAAGGGTTTAAACCGGGATATTACGCTTCCAGTTACTAAGGGCTAATTCACCCCGACGTAAAGGTTAGGGTTGCCAACAGGTGTTTTTTTTTTTTTTTTTAAGAAATCACATTTTTTTACGCATTCAATACAATTTATTTTTCAGTACAATAATTTTGATGAAATTTTTATTCTGAATTTATTTTTAAAATCTCGCATTTAGCTAATATAAAAAAATGTTTTCAAAATGTTTTCACTGAACCAAATATATAAAAAAATATATTGAAAATTTTTACTGTTTGAGATATTTTGAGTGTAGTTTTTTCAAAAAAAAAAATTAATTAATTTTTTTTAAATAAAATTAATTTTAAACGATTAAATTAAATTGAATTAATTTTTTTTTGGCGCGGCTTCCATTTATTAGTTGCATTTTTTTATGTTTTTTTTTTAAAATTTTATTATATAAGGAAAAAAACCGTGTTTTCTGTTTGACACCTGGCAACCCTAATAAGGGTTGTCCAAACATATCACCACCCAAATTATTTCAAATAATAATTAACGTTAAATTATTAGAAGATAACAAATATATTTTATATTCGGCGAAGATGATGTTTTCTCTCTCTATTGAATTGCAGAAATTATTTTTTTCTTGAAAATTTCGAATATTCTATCATTGCGAATATTTCGCAAAATCTCCAAAAATAATTCAAATTTAATTTTTCACATTTTCGCCGCAAAACGAATAATCAATTAAAACGAATTAAATCGCCATCTGCAAAATACGTTACCGTTAAACAATTATTTCGCAATGTTTGTTTAAAATTTAACTTGTAAATTGCAAATTTCCTTTTTTGATGATGATCTAAATTTGCCACATACGAACGTACCGGCCAAAAAATATTAAAATTCTGACAAAAAATACATTTTTCCCGTTTTATTCGAAATTACAGTCTGACGCATATTTCGCATATTTATATTTACACAATTCCAGCGAAAGGGGTATGCCGGTTGCCTATATAAAATTTTTGCCACACTGCCACCAAAAAAAATCTGTTTAAAATTTGAATTAACTAAAAAAAATCTATATATGAAGAAATTTTGTATAAATATGAAACATAATAAATTAATTATATCAAATTACGATATTTTCGATTTATTAAATTGTAAAAAACTATTCGAACATTTTTGTTGTCATTTTTGTTAATTTGCTACACTAAAATATATATTTTTTTAAATTGTGGCCCTAAAAATGTACCCTTTCTTTCGAAATAGCCGCAATCTAGTTTTTAGTCGAAGCGCTATCGAATAAAATGCATTCTGAATAAAATGGTGGCCATAGTGGGGCAAAACTAATAAAACAGAATGGCGGCAACGTATATATATATATATATATTCCTGCGCAACTTTAATTTTAGTCGACATATATTTCGACTGGGTTGATGTAAATTACATTAGGCACTGTAGTATGACTACGAGCACTCACGCCTCACCAGCTCTTAACATTTTTTTTTTTGCTGTTTTTACTATTAATAAAATTTATGAATCTCATTTCGCCTGCAGTATGATCATTACAAATAACTGATTGCGCTCATAAACTATCTACCAAGTCATTAATATGAACTAATTATACATCATCTACGATTTTGTGGAATTTGCGATATTTTTTCGCCAAAGTAGGTCATATGTCGTTGATAGTATATTTGAACTATCGACTCAAATACTGTGATTATTACACATCAGCGAGTTTCTATTTTTTTATTTATTAAAATATCACTTTATTTTGCACAAGTTGGTTATATGTCGTTCATAATTCATTTGAACTACTGACTCAAATATTCTGATTATTATACATCAGCGAGTTTCTAAAAAAATAATTTAAATATCACTTTGTTTTGCACAAGTTGGTTATATGTCGTTGATAGTGCATTTGAACTATCGACTCGAATATAGTGATTATTACACATCAGCGAGTTTCAATTTTTTTTTAAATTAAAATATCACTTTATTATGCACAAGTTGGTTATATGTCGTTCATAATTCATTTGAACTACTGACTCAAATATTCTGATTATTATACATCAGCGAGTTTCTAAAAAAAGAATTAAAATATCACTTTGTTTTGCACAAGTTAGTCATATGTCGGTGATAGTGCATTTGAACTACTGACACAAATATTGTGATTAATACACATCAGCGAGTTTATAAAAAAATAATTAAAATATCACTTTGTTTTGCACAAGTTGGTTATATGTCGTTGATAGTTCATTTGAACTACTGACTTAAATACTGTGATTATTACACATCAGCGAGTTTCCATTTTTTTAAAATTAAAATATCACTTTATTATGCACAAGTTGGTTATATGTCGCTGATAATGCATTTGAACTATTAACTCACATATTGTGATTAATACACATCAGCGAGTTTCTAAAAAAAACAATTAAAATATCACTTTGTTTTACACAAGTTAGTCATATGTCGGTGATAGTGCATTTGAACTACTGACACAAATATTGTGATTAATACACATCAGCGAGTTTCTAAAAAAACAAGTAAAATATCACTTTGTTTTGCACAAGTTAGTCATATGTCGATGATAGTGCATTTGAACTACTGTCTCACATATTGTGATTGTTACACATTAGCGAGTTTCTAAAAAAAATAATTAAAATATCGCTTTGTTTTGCACAAGTTGGTTATATGTCGTTGATAGTTCATTTGAACTACTGACACAAATATTGTGATTAATACACATCAGCGAGTTTCTAAAAAAACAATTAAAATATCACTTTATTTTGCACAAGTTGGTTATATGTCGTTGATAATGCGTTTGAACTATTGACTTAAATATTGTGATCATTACATATCAGTGAGTTTCTAAAAAAAGAATTAAAATATCACTTTGTTTTGTACAAGTTGGTTATATGTCGTTGATAGTGCATTTGAACTACCGAGTTAAATGTCATAATTACTATATAACAGTGCGTTTCTCAAAATATATATAAAATATCACTTTATTTTGCACATTTTGTCATATGTCGGTGATAGTGCATTTGAACTACTGAGTTAATTATTGTAATTATTACATATCAGGGCGTTCTCTTTTTTATTTAATTTAAATATCACTTTGTTTTGTACAAGTTGGTTAACATGTCGTTGACAGTTCATTTGAACTACTGACTTAAATATTATGATTATTACATATCAGTGCGTTTCTCATTTTTTTATTATTAAAATATCACTTTATTTTGCATAAGTTGGTTATATGTCGTTGATAGTGCATTTGAACTATTGACGTTTTATTTGAACTAATATTGTGATTATTACATATTAGTGCGTTTCTTAAAAAATAATTAAAATATCAATTGATTAACTAATAACAAATATTTGACGAAATATAGCGATATAATAATTGAACTACTTTAAATTGTGTATTAAATTTCTAGAACTGTCAAAATATTTAATGAAATAATAATACGCACTTTATGAGTTTATGTGGCAATTGTAAATGGTCAGCTGTTTGATAAATGCCATTCGACGAGTTAAGCGAATATGCCTACTTTGGCGAAAATGCCTACTTTGGCGAAAATGCCTACTTTGGCGAAAATTTTGAGGTTACGTTGGTTATCCAATTAAGTGCTTCTTCGCCGTGCTAATGTCATTATAAAAAATTCGTTTTATAATATTTGACTTAGCTTCATATTTTGGGAAAATTGAAAAATATGTTGGATTTTAAAAAAAATTTCAACTTAATTTTCAAAAATATATTGAAAAAAAACACGTTGGATTGCCATTTTTTTTGAAATCTGGTGCTATAAAATGGAATTTTCGCCTTTAAAAAAATATATTAAAAAAAAGACAATTATGGCGTGTCAATACTTTCTTTAAGTGAAAAAAAAACGTGTACGCGTTAAAGACGAAAAATGAGTTAATCCGCGACTTGAATGGAATTAAAAGCGGTTCATTACGAGCGAGTGAGCATTTTGAGTAGTTTTGCACACGTAATTCGAATTAGAAAGGGGCAAAGGAAGTTGGTATAAGTATGTGCGGTGCAGGGGGGGCTCGAGCGAAAAGGATGCGCCGAAGTAAAGGACGAGCGTTGAGCGCCGCGGCGTCTCTAAAGCAACAAACGACGCCGCAATGTAAATATACGACGTATGGCTCAGTTGCCATTTCGGTTTGTATATAACAAAAATGACGGATACGCGAATATGAAATGCGCAACGTAAGTTGCCTGGGTAATATATATGAAGTGTGGTGATGCTAAATGCCAAATATCCATAATTTTTGCTTACCAATAACATAATTTTTTTATTTTATAAAAACGCATCACTCTATACACTAGTCTCCATTCAATAAAAAAAATGCATCATTATGTACAGTAAAAAAATTATTTAAAAAAAAGTATATTTCTTTAAATATTTGAATGAAATATTTTTGGCGGGTAGTGTTTAAATATTTGTCTAATGGTCTGTGAAGTTTTTTAGACACCGTTGCCAATACTTAAAAAATAAATATACATCAGCTGCAGTAATTCGTTTGATAAGTAATTTTTTTTTTAAGTAAAATTAGTAATATTAAGCATTTTTAATAAGGCGATTGTTAAATAAAAATTATTAATCGTAAAAATATATATAACTTGTTTTTGAAATTTTTTAAAATTTAAACTTGAAAAATGAGCATTTAGATTCGATATGGCAACAGTGTATTTTTACCTCTACTGTATGACACATGCGCACCGTGAATATCGGACGTTTAAATACTACCTACGTCATCATAAAGAATGTTGGACAATTTTTTTCTTTAAAGAAAGAACATTGGACAAATTGCCTACGTTAAGATTTTTTTAAGATAAATATAATACAGGGTACATTTTCTCTATATGAAATAAATCAAAAATATTCCTGTTTTAATGTACAAATAAATAAATTCTAAATGTAGAATTTTTATTTGTGATTTTATACTTAAAATAATGTCTGCGAAAAAAATGTTTTTTTTTTAACGAAATTTTGTCAATTCTGAAAATGTTTTTGTAGTTTTCCTATTTTTTTTTTAGTTTTTCATGCATTTTAGTAAAAAATAAATTCCTATATCTGGCCGAAAAAAATTTTTTTTTGGCACTTTTCTAACCCTTCTGCATTTGTACTCTTCATATAAGTTAAATGAATTTATTTCGAAATTAATAATGCACTAATTTTATGGTCGTACGGTAATTCGGATAGCTAATAAAATTATTATAAATAATACGGTCGAAATATAATTGAAATACAAATATTACTATAGGCCATTCCAGTAAACTTGTCCAATCTTTTTTACTTACAACAACAATCTTCTAAAAGTTTGTTTTTTTCATTATAAACTGATAAAAAAAAAATTTTTTTTGGTGGATATATTTGCGCATACCCACGCTTCTTTTGTTGAATTAATAAAAAAAAAATATTATAAATTTATAACATAAAAATAATTTTTTTAGTGGATATATTTTCGCATATCCACGCTTTTGTTGAATTTAATATTTTTTTTTATTATAAATTTATAACATAAAAATTAATTTTTTGGTGGATTAATTTTCGCATATTCACGCTTATTTTGTTGAATTTAATAAAAAAAAAATATTATAAATTTATAACATAAAAATTAATTTTTTAGTGGATATATTTTCGGATATCCACGCTACTTTTGTTGAATTTAATAAATTTTTTATTATAAATTTATAACATAAAAAAATTAATTTTGTGGTGCATACATTTCTGCATAACCACAAATTTTTTTTTTTATAAAAAAGTATATTGCTATGTTGCCATTTTTCAAATTAATATACGCGCCCTCAAAAACATCACATATTATTTACAAAAAAGAATTTATTCAATAATTCTTCAACACCACCGCGACGAAAAAAAAATTTTTTTTTTTTACAAAAAACCCCATCTCGTTCCCGATTGAATTGAGACTGATGTTGGTAGCTCAGCCGAAACGGGCCAACAGATTATTACACTCGAGTTAGTTCATTATCGTCGGGAAAAGAGAACGCTTTTGCAGAATACGTATGTGTTTGTGTTTTACTTGTTGAAGGCCCCCCCCAGAAGAATGTTAATATACCAACGAAATTCAAAGCGGATAAAGAAAAGTACACTTCAAAGTACGCGTCATATTATTACGAAGCTCTTCAAGGCTCCGAACTCGGTCTCTCGTTATAGATTAGCTTTATAGTAGTAACTGGCATATGGCAACAATATACAGTCGTGGCTCGATTAACGCCAATCCGAAAATTAAAAAAAACATTGTAAGTCATCCAAATCTAACCTACAAATGGATAAATCGAAGAACAAATCGTTTTGCAATATTTAGGTAATGGTAATTTTCAATTGGGGAAATGACCTCACATGAATTAGCTCCTATTTATTAGTGATTATATACTATACTACTGAATCGTATTTAATAGTTAGTTGGTGCTTTATTTATTTTCATGTTATAATAGCTAGTCGTTACTTCCTGCGTACTATTTAATTAATACCTGTTCTAAATTCTGCCCCCTTTCTTCCATGATTGCTATATCGTCGGCGAACCTCACACAAATTAGCTCCTACTTTCGTCGTCATTTCAATAAGTCCTGTTCTTTTAATAAAAAAAAATGCATCGCCACGTTTTTTTTATTTTTTTTTTACGAGCCGTAGAATAAAATATCGCGTTTGATAAAAAATTGTGGATATTTATTATACGCGTAAATTGAAGTGTCGCAGTATTTTTGTGCACTCTGCTGAAGCCAATGGAATCGAAAATTATTAAATTATATGTGCGAATTTATTTAAGCTTTCACAAACACGCCACTGGTTTTTGGTAAAATCACCAAAGCTATGCATGTCAAAGCTCAATTAAAAAAAAAAAAATTTTTCTTTTTTAATTTTGTACCAATAAATGTATTGTAAATGTAAAAAAAATTTTGTCAAAGATTCTATTTGTGATTTTATCTTCAAATGTCTGCGTAATATTCTTATATACAAAATTTTGTTAATTCTGCAAATGTTTCTTTGGTTTTCTAAAAAAAAAAAATAGTTTTTTAATAATAATTGCGGATAATTGCCGATTTAATTTTATTTGGATACAACAAAAATCATCCTTATCGAAAATTTATTTATTTATTTATTTTTCATTTATTCGGATAGCTAATAAAATTATTATGAAAAAAAAATTTAAAAAAAATATATATATTTTTTAGTATATATATTTTTGAAAAATGGTTATTTTTTATATACAAAATTTTGTTAATTCTGCAAATGTTTCTTTGGTTTTCTAAAAAAAGAATTGTTTTTTAATAATAATTGCGGATAATTGCCGATTTAATTTTATTTGGAAACAACAAAAATCTTCCTTATCGAAAATTTATTTATTTATTTATTTTTCATTTATTCGGATAGCTAATAAAATTATTATGAAAAAAATATTTTTAAAAAATATATATATTTTTTAGTATATATATTTTTGAAAAATGGTTATTTTTTTATATACAAAATTTTGTTAATTCTGCAAATGTTTCTTTGGTTTTCTAAAAAAAATAATTGTTTTTTAATAATAATTGCGGATAATTGCCGATTTAATTTTATTTCGAAACAACAAATATCATCTTTATGGAAAATTAATTAATTAATTAATTAATTAATTATTATTTATTAATTTTATTAGCTATCCGAATAATAAATAAAAAATTAATTAATTAATTAATTATTTATTATTTATTAATTTTATTAGCTATCCGAATAATAAATAAAAAAATAATTAATTAATTAATTTTCGATAAAGATGATATTTGTTGTTTCGGAATAAAATTAAATCGGCAATTATTATTAAAATGCAAAGAAAAACATTTTTTTTTTATATATATACTAAATACTATTTATATATATACAAAAAAAAAATTTAGTATATATATTTTTGAAAAATGGTTATTTTTTTAATATACAAAATGTTGTTAATTCTGCAAATGTTTCTTTCGTTTTCTTAAAAAAAAAATTGTTTTTCTTTGCATTATAATAATAATTGCCGATAATTGTCGATTAAATTTTATTTCGGGACAACAAAAATCATGTTTATCGAAAAAAATTTATTATTTTTTGATAAAACTCTTCATATATGCTAAATGAATTTATTTCGAAATTATGGTCGTCGTAGCTAATAAAATGATGATGAAAAATAAATTATGAAAAAAATTATTAAAAAAATATATATATTTTTTTAGTATATATATTTTTATATAAATAAAAAAAAATTCTATGAAAAGTATTTTTATAATATTTAATAATATTTTTCACTTTCTAGTAATAAAGAAGATATCTGTTGTCTAGTTTGTAGCAAAATATGGGTTTTAACGTAGGTATATTAAATATAGTGTGCATATAAGCAGGACTCATTGATTTTCTGAAATAGCTGCCGATTTTAGTTGATTTGATCAGATAGTCGCGAATAAGACGTGTACGCCCTCAGGATTGTGCAAATATAGCCCTAATAGAGTCGAAATCAGATGGATTAAAAATACAGGCTCATACCGAAATATATGAATATTTACACAAAAAAAATTCGCTTCCTTTTCATTATTGAAAAACAGTTTTTTTTTCTCTTTTTCTGTATAGATGTTCGCAAACTTTTTTAATTTTCCAAACGCACTATTTTTTTTATTACAAATAAGTTTCGAAATATCCTTTATAAAGAAATTTTTTTTTATTTCAATTAATTACATTAGTATGAACAAAAATCAAATTGAATGATAAAAAAAATTTCAATTGCTGAAAAAGATTTTTTTTAAATTGCGTTTCAAATAGAAAATACTTTTATTTTCCATTCGGAAACAAAATTACAATATTTGCGATTTTTTCAAAAAAAAAAAATTCATTTTTTTCGTCGCTGTTTTTATATATATTTATGTATAGATGTTTGCAAACTTTTTTTATTTTACAAACGCACCATTTTTTTTTATTACGAATAAGTTTTGATTTTTAAAGTTATAAGGAATTTTTTAAAGTATCTTTTAATTACATTAGTATGACGAAAAAAAAAATCAAATTTAATGATATTTTTTTTTAAATTGCTGAAAAAGATTTTTTTTTAATTGCGCTTCAAATAAAAAAATACCTTTATTTTTGATTCACAAACAAAATCACAATATTTGCGTTTTTTTCTAAAAAAAAATGAAAATTACTTTAAAAAAATTGAAAATTACTTTAAAACAATAATAAAAAAATTTTTTTTGAAAAAATTATATAAATCTGTATAATCAAGCATTTTTATTGAAGTTTTCGATTAACTACAATTTCAGTAAAGCATATTTAAAAAAAACGGAAAAGGCCGTACAAGCATACAATTTTATTTTTGCAATTTTTTTTCCTCGGCATAACTCAGTTTTTTCTCTTCTTTTTTTGCAGTGTTGCATAAAATTAAAATCAATACATAAAATATATATTTTTAAATTAATATAGCGCGGTGTATATGCTGTAAAAAAATATATGTTTAAAAAATATATATTTAATAAGGAATAAAAAAAAATTGTTTGTTAAAAAAAAATTATTTTTACTAACATAATAATTTCAGTAATTTTTTTTACTGAAAATTAATAAATCTCCTAACAAGTGGATTAATTCATTACCCCATAGATATCACTAAGAATTTTTTTTTTAATTATTTCCAAAAAAATTAAATTAATTTCAACGTCTGTAGTGGATTTTCATTTGAAAGCGGAACCGAAAAGCAAACAACATTTTCACATTTCCATATGTACGCCCATCTTGCGAATGTATTCGCGTTACATAATGCGTTTTAAAATTTCACAATGCAAATTCGGACCTTAATTAACGGTTGAAATATGAACTAAACACTCGTAATGCATAATTAAGGTGGTTACGGCCGCGCCGCTGAGCCGGCCCATGATACGAATCGGAAATTTAAATTTAAATTAAATATATAATCGCGACTTACTCGATGTTCATGTGCGTATTTTGTTTTACTTTTTTTATGTTTTTTTAAATTTTATAACCATTTCGCGCGAAATTTGGTGCAAAATTTCAAATTGCTTATTTTTTATATTTTAGCAAATTTGGCCATTTTTGTAATTTTTTACAAATCCGACTGTAATAAGGAGGCAATAATTTATTTTACAGAGCAGTCGTAAGGACGTAATATTTTCTACCCACATTTAGAATGGTTCAATTTATTTTCAAAATACTTATGAATGTGTAAAAATGATTGTTTTTTAAATTTATTTCGACACATAATTTATGAAATAATTGGTCAAGTAAATATTTGATAGAAATTGTAAATTCATGATTGAGCTATTGAAATACAGATGGCGCCCACCGTGATTATGTTTATCGTTGATCGAATATGCTGCGTTGCATTTCATCAAGAATTACGAAAATCATCTAAACGTAGATTTTCAACATACCGAAGAATTTATATAATTTTAAAATTATGAATAAATAGTAAAAATAGATTTCGAAACAAATAAAATAATTACGGAAGCGAAACGGCATTTAGTAATATTTTTATTAATGTTTATTAATAATAATTGTTTGTATAAATATTTTTTGTCAATAGAAAATCAACTTTAACATAGGCCACCATTCAAAAACAAAAAATCAAATTATAATTGAACTATTTAAAAAATAGATGACGCCACAATATAAAATTATAAAATAAATTAACCCTTATTATAAACTGCGTATAATTACATAATAAAAATATATAGGTAACTATATTACCCGCAGTTAGTTGTATAACAGAATTAATTTGTAATACCACGAGAGCTTTTAAAATCCTTTTTTCATTATCGCTTGCGATCAATAGTATGCATATAAAGTCGTAATGCACTTAGCTAGGGGGCGAATTAGTATACATCTTGTACATTCGAACACGCCATTAAATTATTACTAACTACCCTTATATATACGGTGTTGCCTAATATTTTTAAGTGGCGCGGCGGTCATTCTAAAAAGTTCAATATTTTGAAGGAAATTTACGATTTTTAAAATCTTGGTTTGTGGATGATGTTTTTTTTTTGTATACAATTTATTTAACGCCGTAGTGACGATTTTACAATATATAATGTCATTTATATTTTTCGTGAAAAATGTCGATTTGGTCAACATTTTGACTTCGAAATTTTGACTATAATATTTTTACATTAACATTGACATTTTGTCATTGATATTTTGACATTTTAACATTTTTACATTAACATTGACATTTTGTCATTGATATTTTGACATTTTAACATTTTTTGACAGATTTGACACTTTTGAACTTTCTGGCGTATTTTAATAATTTTTTTTTTTATATATAAGCAACTTTTGGTACATCTGTCATTTTTTCGTTATACATTTATGTATCGTTAAGAAGATTCTTTGAATTTAGATTTTTCTCGTCACCACAAAATTTTCGTTAATGGATAGTTCCGAAAAATTTCGTAATTTTCAGATCGTTTGATTCTTTTGAAGTTTCTCACCATTTTTAATATATGATTTTATACGATTTTTTTTACTTCTATAAATTTGACATAAATATTATTATACGTATGTCAAAATGTTTTAATTGAAAAATCGCATAGATGTTAAATTTATTTAAATAAAATTGGAAATTAACTAATTTACAAAAAAAAACAATTTAAAACACAATAGCTCAATTGAATATTGGAACACCCTGTATGGATGAAAATATTTTTTTATGATACATAGCTGTGAGTTGTATGAATAAATCAAAATTCTCCAATTTATATATTTTTTGTGCTTTTATTGCCAAATTCTAAGGCATCTTCAGTAGATCACCCTGTATACTGCGTCATATTCCGATTTAATTAATCAAATAATATTTTTGGATTTCCAATTTGAGATGTCTCCTCGAAGCAGTGCGAAACCATAAATTTCAAAATTGAAACTTTCTACATCTTATCAATATTTTTTCATCAATGTCACTTTTTGGACCTTTTCGATTTCCATCAATCGAAATGGCACACTGACCCAAATATGTCCGCGACATGCCACCGATCAATAATCACATGTCAAATAACCGTTTTCGTCCACCCGAACAAAAAAACAACCAATTTGGCAACCATGCGATCACACCATGTCCAATACATTCTTCGAACTGACATTGCTCCTCATCCTCGTGCCAACTGCCATCGCACAATCGAACGCCACCGATGACATCATGTGCTATGAGTGCCACAACTGCCGCGAAGAAGGCCAAATCAAACCATTGGAAGTTTCGTGCAACGGCTCCTGCTTCTCGGTCATGGTCAGACGTTGGAGGGCACCCGACGTTCCGGAACAGATCAAGGGCTGCATCTACGTGGGTGACAGCTTTGACTGTAACAATCCGAACGACTTTAGCTATATATGGCAGCTGAAGATTGTGCAATGCAATGAATGTGACACGAACTTGTGTAATAGGGGCGATTGTGGGAGGGGTGCGGGCGTGTCGATCGGGGCGATAGTAGTTGGTTTTGTGTTTGTCATTGGGGAATTGGGATGAATAAAGCGATTGATGCGAAAAAAAGTATTCGTCTTAACTATACGTAATTAAATTTTACATCCCTCAAAATATACATCTTGTGTAATGGGTGCGATTGTGGGAGCGGTGCGAGGGCGTCGATCGGGGCGATGGTAGTTGGTTTTGTGTTTATAATTGGGATGAATAAAGCGATTGATGCGAAAAAAAGTATTCGTCTCAATTGTACGTAATTAAATTTTACATCCCTCAAAATAAACATCTTGTGTAATGGGTGCGATTGTGGGAGCGGTGCGAGGGCGTCGATCGGGGCGATGGTAGTTGGTTTTGTGTTTATAATTGGGATGAATAAAGCGATTGATGCGAAAAAAAGTATTCGTCTCAATTGTACGTAATTAAATTTTACATCCCTCAAAATAAACATCTTGTGTAATGTGGGCGATTGTGGGAGGGGTGCGGGGGCGTCGATCGGGGCGATGGTACTTGGTTTTGTGTTTGTAATTGGGAGGAATAAAGCGATTGATGCGAAAAGAAGTGTTGGTCTTAATTGTACGTAATTAAATCTTACATCCCTCAAAATAAACATCTTGTGTAATGTGGGCGATTGTGGGAGGGGTGCGGGGGCGTCGATCGGGGCGATGGTACTTGGTTTTGTGTTTGTAATTGGGAGGAATAAAGCGATTGATGCGAAAAAAAGTGTTGGTCTTAATTGTACGCAATTAAATCTTACATCTCCCAAAATAAACATCTTGTGTAATGGGTGCGATTGTGGGAGCGGTGCGGGGGCGTCGATCGGGGCGATGGTAGTTGGTTTTATGTTTCTATTTGGGATGAATAAAGCGATTGATGCGAAAAAAAGTATTCGTCGTAATTATACGTAATTAAATCTTACATCCCCCAAAATAAACATCTTGTGTAATGGGTGCGATTGTGGGAGGGGTGCGGGGGCGTCGATCGGGGCGATGGTAGTTGGTTTTGTGTTTGTCATTGGGAAATTGGGATGAATAAAGCGATTGATGCGAAAAAAGTATTCGTCGTAATTATACGTAATTAAATCTTACATCCCTCAAAATAAACATCTTGCGTAATGGGGGCGATTGTGGGAGGGGTGCGGGGGCGTCGATCGGGGCGATGGTAGTTGGTTTTCTGTTTGTCATTGGGGAATTGGGATAAATAAAACGATTGGTGCGAAAAAAATTGTTGGTCTTAATTGTACGTAATTACATTTTACATCCCTCAAAATAAACATGTTAACACAGCGAGCAATCCGAAGATACCAAAACTGGTTTTAGCAACATTTTGATCATTGCACAAATGTCCGACACATTCTTTGCAGGCCAGGAACGACCAGTGCTCGCTCTTTTTCGCGCTCTTATTGCAGCTGTGTCCGTCGTCGCGGAAGAAGCAACCCTTGGCCCGGACGGGTTCGGGTGATCCTTCCAACTTGATCACCACGGTGTAACAGGCACCGTCACAGTCGGTGCTGACGATTTCGTTTCGGCGCCAATCGTCCAAGCAACCGAAACAGTGGAAACACTTGGCACCGATTGCGAAGTGAATGCTTAGGGCGAGGATAGTTGCGATTGTGACGTTTGCGATCATGGTGCCGTATTTTGGCAGACGGTGACAGATTCTATTGAAGTGATTGTTTGGAATGCCCTTGGGTTTTTTTTGATTCGTTAAAATTTGAAGTCGAAATTCTCTTTCAAAAATTTCTAAAGGTACCCTTCATTGGTGCCTTTCATCTCACCATATATATTTTTAGATTACAGCAATCAATTTATAATACATTCGTTTGTAATATTTGCACAATTTACAAAATCCGTTGTCAAAAAGGACTTTTTATTTTTCAGAAATATTCACCACACTTGGAACGTTTTCAATTTTCATTTGCCAGCGATATCTTTCCACCTGGTAGGCCCAGAGCCAGACTTCTTGCAGATTTAGAATCTTGAGATCATTTCCTATATCACGTAAATTTAGAATTGAAAAAGGTAACATCATCTAAAAGAAACTTATTAACTGACATAAATTGGCAACTCTTCAAAATTTAGATTCATTGTATGTAACCTTCCGCGCAGTTCCTTTTCACCAATTTTATTCAACAATAATTCCAAATCCAAACCACTAAAGCCACTACCACACTTCCTCTTCCTCCCTTGTACTTGTCCAAATGGCCATTGCAGAAATTATGGTCACATTCTGCACAATTCTGGACCATCATCCTATCAATGATTAGATCCGGGTCCATCGTCTTCTTACAACTCGCCTTCTCACTGTCCATAAACAAGAAGCATCCCCGTATAATGGACTTCTTCCTAATCTCTTCCAGATTCACGTAAAATCGCGAGACGTAACAACGACCTAAATGAACCTTCTCCAGAATTGTACAAGAAACAATGTCGATGTGTTACCAATGCATTTTCTTGTCGAGTTTGCGTCCTTCTCTGTACAATCCACGCAATCGTAACAAATTAAACCATTCGTTGATGATATTAATGTTGTAATTATAAAAAGACCTGGTAAAATTTGATTTTTGTTAACCATTCAGTAAAATAAGCCGGTAAAAATATTGTAGACAAAAAAATTTCTTAAAAAAAAATGTTTTTTTTTGGCAAGTTTTGTCAAAATCAACGACATTTTTTTGATTTGCGAAAATTTCATATTTCAAAATTTACACTTACATATGTCTTACATATAAAAGTATACAAATTTTTAGTTTTTTGTTTTGGTTTTGATTCTTTTTTCTTGCAAATAATTTTTTTTTTCTTGGTAATTATTAAAAATTTGATTGCAAACATTTATATGGTCTATTTTGTAAATGTGATTTTGATTTACATTTAATTATGTGGAGTTCGTGCTTAATATGTTGCCTATATTAAGTGGAAAATGATGGAAACTGGAAAATATTCATGAATAAATTTGTGCTGAAAATTTTGCTTTAAAAACAGTTTAAACAAATTCTGACACATAAAAAAAATCAAAATTTGAAATTTGTTATTAGGAAATAGACTAATTTTAGTTATTGCTGTGATTGCGAAAAAATGATACACCGAAAATAAAAATAAAAAAATTTCTTTATATATGAAATTGTGACAGATGAAAAATCAATTTTTGAAACTCAATTAAAGATAGACTAATTTTTGTTACGGCACGGCTGAAATTGCAAAAAATATATACACCGAAAATAATTTTTGTAGAGATTTATATCATTGATAAATCTAATAATTTGTTGACCTGGCAATTCTTAAGAAGTAGATGAATTATATTACAGAACTTAAAAAATCGAGTTTTTATCGTTTGTCGTATAACCTATTTCATTTGTCAAAAAACCTGGAGTTAATTCCGAATTTAGTAAATTCCTAAAAATAAATTTAGACAATTTTTTCCTAATTTTACACTTTATACCACTGATCGTATAAAAATCATCAACATATAGCAAAAACAAAATCGGTCTAAATATCGACCCTTGTGGAACCCCCCATTGTGTTTCGACAAGCATTTCGACATCCAAAAAATTTCAAATCTAAATCCAAAATCCGAGATCGTGAGTTAAAATATTTGCTATAAATGAATTTTTGAAATTTCACATTTTTTCACTTTACAATCAGCAGTAATAATAATAAAACCAAACCGCTGCAAATATCGACCCTTGCAGGACCCTACAATATTTAGACAAACTAATCTCAAATCAAAAATTCATATTTATCTCAAATATTATTAAAAATAAATTTTTTGCTAATTTCACATTTTTTAAATTTTACCATTCAATTCTAATAATAATAATAATAATAAATAATTGGTATAAAAAAAACCAAAGTGGTGTAAGTATCGACCCTTGCGGAACCCCCCCCCCCCACACACACATAAACAAACTATAAAGCCATAATTTAGAAAGTCAGAGCTTGAGTCACAAATGACTAAAGATAAGTTCAAAATAAGTTCACATTTTTCCACATTTTTTCTTATCACTGGTAATAAAAATAATGAAAAATCGTTAACTTATATAAAAACGAATCGGTCCAATGATCGGCACCTGTGGAACCCCCACTATATATACGTTGACACGTCACAAATAAAAAAAATTCAAATACAAATTCAGACTCTTATTTGAAAATGGATTTATGCGTCGTAATTTTCTTTATAACATAATAACTGGTAATATAAAAATCAGTAGCATATAACAAAAACAAAATTGGTTCCAATATCGACCCTTGTGGAAGTTCATTATACTCACATTTATTCAGAATCTGAAATTGGTAATTTTTTCATTATTGTTTAAGTTTACGCAGATAATATTAAAAAAAAATCAAACAACAAAAGTATCGAAGAAAAAAAAACGGTCCCTCACATCGACCCTTGCGGAACCCCGCCCCCATTACACAAACCCTTTTTAAAAACCGTAAAACAGTTTCTATTCTACCATATCAACTCTTAGCACTTCCTTCGAAAGCATCTTCACTTTCCTCCACTTGTTCAGTTCCACATGTGATATCTTTCGCTGGATAACCATCTGACTGCCTTCTTGGCAGTGTTTTTCTTCCCTGCAAATCTGACTCTCTGTGAGTCAACTCGAACGTGGCAGAAGTTCACGTTTCACCGTTGCCCAGGCCAAGAAGTTAGTTGGAAAGGGACGGATGGACATGATGGCCGATTCGGGCGACCCCTAGTGTATTTATCACCGCACTCTTCTCTTTGGATCAGTTATAATAGATGTTCGGTCGGTCGAGTTAGTGGTAATGATAACGGATGATGCCTCGAAGAGATACGCGAGCCGCAATGTTTGTAGTTTTATTGTTGAATTTTTGAAGAGGATTTATTTTCGTTTAAAAGTAGAATTTACGTGCGTTGCTGGAATGATTTGTTGTTGTTGTTGTTGATTTGTCGTTGATTTGTCGTAATTGGACATAGGCGCCATCTGTTGTGCGATTTCTTAATTATGATTAGTCGATTTCTACTTTACCACTGGTTTGTCAAACAGATGAAATTTTGTAATTTCAGTCAAGATTTTTTTTTGTTGAAACTTCAGTAGTGTAGTTTTGTTCATTCGGCTTAAAGAGTGTTTTGTAACTTCTGAGCTAAGTAATTTTTTGTTGAACATAGTCCAGTAGTGGGTATTTGTTCGTTCAGATTGAAAAATGTTTTGTACCTTCTGAGTTAAGAAATGTTTTGTTGAACATAGTCCAGTAGGGAAAGTTGTTCGTTCAGCTTGAAAAGTGTTTTGTAACTTCTGAGCTAAGAAATATTTTGTTGAACATAGTCCAGTAGGGAAATTTGTTCGTTCAGATTGAAAAATGTTTTGTACCTTCTGAGTTAAGAAGTGTTTTGTTGAACACAGTCCAGTAGGGTGAATTTGTTCGTTCGACTTGAAAAATATTTTGTAACTTCTGAGCTAAGTAATTTTTTGTTGAACATCGTCCAGTAGTGTGAGTTTGTTCGTTCTGCTTGAAAAATGTTTTGTACCTTCTGAGTCAAGAATTTTTTTGTTGAACATAGTCCAGTAGTGTGTCTTTCTTCGTTCTGCTGTTCCAAAAATTCCAACGAAATTTCTGAGTCAAGAAATTTTTTGTTGAACATAGTCCAGTAGTGAGTATATGTTCGTTCTGCTTGAAAAGTGTTTTGTAACTTCTGAGCTACGAAATGTTTTGTTGAACATAGTCGAGTAGGGTAAATTTGTTCGTCGAACTTGAAAAATGATTTGTAACTTCTGAGCTAAGAATTTTTTTGTTGAACATAGTGTGTCTTTGTTCGTTCGGCTGTTCCAAAACTTCCAACGAAATTTCTGAGTCAAGAAATTTTTTGTTGAACATAGTCCAGTAGTGAGTATATGTTCGTTCTGCTTGAAAAGTGTTTTGTAACTTTTGATCTAAGAAATGTTTTGTTGAACATAGTCGAGTAGGGTAAATTTGTTCGTCGAACTTGAAAAATGATTTGTAACTTCTGAGCTAAGAATTTTTTTGTTGAACATAGTGTGTCTTTGTGCGTTCGGCTGTTCCAAAACTTCCAACGAAATTTCTGAGTCAAGAAATTTTTTGTTGAACATAGGCCAGTAGTGAGTATATGTTCGTTCTGCTTGAAAAGTGTTTTGTAACTTCTGAGCTACGAAATGTTTTGTTGAACATAGTCGAGTAGGGTGAATTTGTTCGTTCAACTTGAAAAATGATTTGTAACTTCTGAGCTAAGAATTTTTTTGTTGAACATAGTGTGTCTTTGTTCGTTCGGCTGTTCCAAAACTTCCAACGAAATTTCTGAGTCAAGAAATTTTTTGTTGAACATAGTCCAGTAGTGAGTATATGTTCGTTCTGCTTGAAAAGTGTTTTGTAACTTCTGAGCTACGAAATGTTTTGTTGAACATAGTCGAGTAGGGTGAATTTGTTCGTTCAACTTGAAAAATGATTTGTAACTTCTGAGCTAAGAATTTTTTTGTTGAATATAGTGTGTCTTTGTGCGTTCGGCTGTTCCAAAAATTCCAACGAAATTTCTGAGTCAAGAAATTTTTTGTTGAACATAGTCCAGTAGTGAGTATATGTTCGTTCTGCTTGAAAAGTGTTTTGTAACTTCTGAGCTACGAAATGTTTTGTTGAACATAGTCGAGTAGGGTAAATTTGTTCGTCGAACTTGAAAAATGATTTGTAACTTCTGAGCTAAGAATTTTTTTGTTGAACATAGTGTGTCTTTGTTCGTTCGGCTGTTCCAAAACTTCCAACGAAATTTCTGAGTCAAGAAATTTTTTGTTGAACATAGTCCAGTAGTGAGTATATGTTCGTTCTGCTTGAAAAGTGTTTTGTAACTTTTGATCTAAGAAATGTTTTGTTGAACATAGTCGAGTAGGGTAAATTTGTTCGTCGAACTTGAAAAATGATTTGTAACTTCTGAGCTAAGAATTTTTTTGTTGAACATAGTGTGTCTTTGTGCGTTCGGCTGTTCCAAAACTTCCAACGAAATTTCTGAGTCAAGAAATTTTTTGTTGAACATAGGCCAGTAGTGAGTATATGTTCGTTCTGCTTGAAAAGTGTTTTGTAACTTCTGAGCTACGAAATGTTTTGTTGAACATAGTCGAGTAGGGTGAATTTGTTCGTTCAACTTGAAAAATGATTTGTAACTTCTGAGCTAAGAATTTTTTTGTTGAACATAGTGTGTCTTTGTTCGTTCGGCTGTTCCAAAACTTCCAACGAAATTTCTGAGTCAAGAAATTTTTTGTTGAACATAGTCCAGTAGTGAGTATATGTTCGTTCTGCTTGAAAAGTGTTTTGTAACTTCTGAGCTACGAAATGTTTTGTTGAACATAGTCGAGTAGGGTGAATTTGTTCGTTCAACTTGAAAAATGATTTGTAACTTCTGAGCTAAGAATTTTTTTGTTGAATATAGTGTGTCTTTGTGCGTTCGGCTGTTCCAAAAATTCCAACGAAATTTCTGAGTCAAGAAATTTTTTGTTGAACATAGTCCAGTAGTGAGTATATGTTCGTTCTGCTTGAAAAGTGTTTTGTAACTTCTGAGCTACGAAATGTTTTGTTGAACATAGTCGAGTAGGGTGAATTTGTTCGTTCAACTTGAAAAATGATTTGTAACTTCTGAGCTAAGAATTTTTTTGTTGAATATAGTGTGTCTTTGTGCGTTCGGCTGTTCCAAAAATTCCAACGAAATTTCTGAGTCAAGAAATTTTTTGTTGAACATAGTCCAGTAGTGAGTATATGTTCGTTCTGCTTGAAAAGTGTTTTGTAACTTCTGAGCTAAGAAATTTTTTGTTGAACAGAGTCGAGTAGGGTAAATTTGTTCGTCGAACTTGAAAAATGATTTGTAACTTCTGAGCTAAGAATTTTTTTGTTGAACATAGTGTGTCTTTGTGCGTTCGGTTGTTCCAAAACTTCCAACGAAATTTCTGAGTCAAGAAATTTTTTGTTGAACATAGTCCAGTAGTGAGTATATGTTCGTTCTGCTTGAAAAGTGTTTTGTAACTTTTGATCTAAGAAATGTTTTGTTGAACAGAGTCGAGTAGGGAAATTTGTCCGTTCAGCTGTTCCAAATATTCCAACCTAGATATTAAGGAAGTTCGGCATTTTTTTCTCAGATGTTATGTTAGTTTTTGGCTCGAAGTAGAAGACAAAAATCAAAGTTAATTTTGAGATTTAAAAAAATCACAAACAACAGCTAATATACACGTTTCCAAATGATCTGACTATTGTACCGCTACTGAGGACGGCAGCCTATAATTCGAAATGCGCATATAACGTCGAATTCTTTGGTAAACGTATCTCTAAATGTATATTTAATTTTTATGCTACGGGCTAATTTACAGCAAATCTTATAAAAAAAAAAAACTGTATATATATATCAAATTATTTTCGTGGAAAAGAACGAACCCCGATCTATGTCTATTTGACCAGCTAACGTACCGCACCGCATTCCGAAATGACGTTGCCCAATGCAGCCGTCTGTCGTATATATACAGTGCGGAAGCTCGACGCTTGAAAGCGTCGCGACGCCGGTTCTTCAGAGGCAGTCGCCACATCGCCGCGAAAGGACACACGTGCATCAGCTGGCGGAGCTGCGGGATCGTTGCGATCGGTGCGTTTTCGATTCGCGACAGTTCTCCTGGTGCCAATAATTTATAGTGGAGTATGTTCGGTTGTGTCGAAAAAATAAATTGGGTTTTGAAACGCATTGCGTCGTTTTTTTCGGATTTTTTGACTAAATTGGTGGTGTTAGCTACAGATCTATGTGATGTATTCGTGTTTTAATTAAAATAGATGAAAAATATTTCGTCTGATATTTTTTTTTGAGAATATTTGCAATTAAAAAATATTTTTACTTACTTTTTTCATGTTTTTTTTTATTAAATTATATTTCCTTGTGAAAAAATTAATTGTGCGTTCAGTGGTTCATCTAGATTTTTTTTTTGAGAATATTTGCAATTAAATAATATTTCTACCCACTTTTTCCATGTTTTTTTTTATCAAGTTATATTTTCTTGAGAAAAAAATTAATTGTGCGTTCAGTGGTTCATCTAGATTTTTTTTTTGAGAATATTTGCAATTAAAAAATATTTCTACTCACTTTTTCCATGTTTTTTTATATTAAATTATATTTTCTCCAGCAAAAATATAAATTGTACGTTCAGTGGTTCATCTAGATTTTTTTTTGAGAATATTTGCAATTAAAAAATATTTTTACTTACTTTTTCCATATTTTATTTATTAAATTATATTTTCGTGTGAAAAAATTTAATTGTGCGTTCAGCGGTTCATCTAGATTTTTTTTTTTGGAATAATTGAAATTAAAAAATATTTCTACTCACTTTGTCCATATTTTTTTTTATAAAATTATATTTTCTTGAGAAAAAAATATAAATTGTGCGGTCAGTGGTTCATCTAGATATTTTTTTTGAGAATATTTACAATTAAAAAATATTTTTACTTACTTTTTCCATGTTTTTTTTTTATTAAATTATATTTTCTGGAGAAAAAATATAAATTCTGCGTTCAGTGGTTCATCTATATTTTTTTTGAAAAAAACGAAATGTTACAAAATTTGCTTTTTTATTTTTTTTAAATCGCATCTTAATTATTTTTTAAATTTGAAATGGGATTGGTTGATTGAATTGGTTGATCTTCGCTAATAAAAAAATAAGTTAGATTCAAATATAGCCTACCCAATTTTCAACATTTTTAAGATCCAATTTAATCCAAAACGGCTCAAAAAATCAAAAATTTTAAAAATTTCATTAAACATTTTTAATTCGCTTTTCTGTCTAGTTTCATATTAAAAAAAAAATCTTCTAAATTTGCAAAAAAAATAATCTCTGTAAATATTAAAAATAACGAAAATGGTATATGAATTCTTTTATTTTTTATCCAAAATTTGCACAACTTGTGAATTTTTCAATAAACAATAAAATTTCCAAAACATAACAAATTTAAAATTTCCAAAACTTTTTAAAATTAATATTTCGCTGCATTCACGTAACATTTTTTGCACGCTTCTTTTTAAAAAATCTACACTTCTACATCCGAATTACATATACAACCCCCCAATCCCATAAAACCACTTCTATCCCCTTTAATCATCCCTTAACCCATCAACCCTTGTTCCTCATCCAAACTTTATACCCGCTAACAAGAACTGTCTAACCAAGCACTAACTTGCATCCGGATGCACCTCGAACCAAACTTCTCAATACATCAACGTGAATCCAAGAGCTCTTATCCTCCCTTATTTAATATGATCAAACGGAAAACACCCCGTGCAAGTCTAAAGTAAGTTTTTAGACAGTTACCTTGGGCCGTAGCGATGTAGAGGAGACGGGGGAAGTGTGTTGGGGTATTGGGAGGCTCGGGGGAGGTTTTGATTGAGTGGGGGTTTCAAAAAAATATTTAATGTTGGTTTTTGGATTTATTTTTATATGTAGGTGAAGGAAAAAAATTATTTTTATCACCAATTAATTGATGACGTCATATATAAAAATTTTATCATTTTTTTTTAGTAATTTTAAGATGATTGATAAATAGTTAAAGTTGGATTATTTTTTTTTTTAATGAACGTTGCATTTTTTTAATGATATAAGATATATTAGAACATTTTATATTTTGACTTAAGCTATTTTGTACTATGAACTTTTTTTTTTAACAATAGAAATTAGGATTTTTTTTTATATAAAAAAAAATCGATTTCTGTGATTTTTTATTGCATTTTTCAATTAAATCGATTTTTATTTTTTCAAATTGATCTAACATTAACTTAATCTGACCTTTTTTCAATTTTTTGATTGGAGATTTAAAAAAAAAAAATTTTTTTCCAATTTTTTAATTTTAAATATTACATAATTGAATTGATTTTTTTTATCAATTTTCAAATTTTCCAATTTTCTTCGATTTATCAATCGAAACTTATCTCAGTGTAAGATACGATGAATGATTTTCAACAAGCAACGAAATAAGAACATCATGTTCTAACACCACAACAACAACAACAACAACAACAGCAACAACAATCTTTCAACAATGCCAAACACGTAGCTCCTTATCTCTAACAGTTCGTGCGCAACAAACTTCTTCAGCAACGGTGCAAAACTTACACGTCCAGTGTTGCGACCCAAACATCAAACGATGAAGTTGACGCGAATGCAGTGTTGCCAGGTGTCTTGTTGGTGCTGCGGCAACGTGTCGTTCTTGCGGATGGCGCTGTATGTCATCGTGTGGCTTGTGGCAGGTCAGTGTTAAGGGATTATTTATTTATTTTTGGATGATTATTTTGTTTTGGGGTATTATTAAAAAAAAATGTTTGTAGGTGTACATTTTTTTTTAATTTAATAGCGCTGGTTATAAAAAAAATTAAAAATTGACAAAAAATTGTCAAAATCTTTTTTTTTATTAAAATTTTAGTTTTTGAACAAAAAAATTAATTAAGTATTTTGTTTTGTAAAATTTCATCCTATTTTTTGTGTGAGAAAAGAAGTATAGTGTGAATAATCCTTTACATTTTCATAATTGGAAAAAAATTGATGAAGTATTTTATTTTGTATAATTTCATCTTAATTTTTTTGTGAAAAAAGAAGCATAATGTGAGCAAACCTTTACATTTCCATAATTGAATTTTTTATTGGAAAATAATGACAATTTTTGTATTGTAAAATTTCATATTCTTCTGAAAAAAGAAGCATAATGTGAGCAAACCTCTACATTTCCATAATTGAATTTTTTTTGGAAAAAACCGAATGAAGAATTTTTGTTTTGTGAAATTTCATCTTAATTTTTTTTTTAAAGAAGCATAATGTGAGCAAACCTCTACATTTCCATAATTGATTTTTTTTTGGAAAAAACCGAATGAAGAATTTTTGTTTTGTGAAATTTCATCTTAATTTTTTTTTTTTAAGAAGCAGAATGTGAGTAAACCTCTACATTTCCATAATTGAATTTTTTTTGGGAAAAAAATGACAGTTTTTGTTTTGTAAAATTTCATATTTTTCTAAAAAAAGAAGCATAAGTGAGCAAACCTCTACATTTCCATAATTGAATTTTTTTTGGAAAAAACCGAATGAAGAATTTTTGTTTTGTAAAATTTCATCATATTTTTTCATATTTCCATAATTGAAAAAGAAACGTTTAAAAAAAACATAACGAAGACTTTTTGTTTTGTAAACTTTCATCTTCATTATTTTTTAATACGAAGTATAGTGTGAACAGTCCTTTACTGAAGAATTTTTATTTTGTAAAATTTCATCTTATTTTTTGTCATATTGCCATAATTGAAAAAGAAATGTTTAAAAAAAACATAACGAAGACTTTTTGTTTTGTAAACTTTCATCTTCATTATTTTTTAATACGAAGTACAGTCCTTTACATAACGGGTGACGTAATCCTGGGAGAGTCGCGAACTTTTCCAATTTTCCAGACGATCGCTTTTTCTTTTTTGTACAAAATCAACACAACAAGAAACAACGTTTTTAGCGTGACATTGAATACATCGGCAACATTGTCGAGTTTTGATTAATATTTACCGAAAACATATTCTAATATACGCCACTGTGTATATATTTACAATATTGGTATCGACACTTTCGTACGATTTTTTTTTGCAATTTGTTTTTAGTTTGGATGAAAGACATTTACAAGAAAAAACGAAAAGAAATGCGACGGTATAAAAAAAAAGCTTTTATAGGTTTTTCCAATCGTGCAAATGATGTCAGATTTTTTTTTGTATGAGAAAAATTAATCGTATATACCAGGGGTTCTCAAACTAAATCTGAGCAGATTTAATTGTTAAAAAAAAAATTTTTTTTTTAAAGAAATGAAAACTTTTATTAAAATAAAATCTTTCGAAAAGATTATGGTTTTTTTAAATTTTTAATAAATACTAGTGTGTCCGCGGGCATATGTTTGGGAGTTCGATTATTTATTGATTAGAAAATGAAGAATTTTTATACATATGGTGTTTTTACTATACTCTGTTCGCGATTTAAATTTAAAATATATATCAAAATTTCTGATATTTTCAAAGTGTGCGATTTTTTTTTTTTTTTTTGTAAATAACAAATGATTTTATTTAAAAACATTTTTTTTTGTTAATGACAAACATTTTTTGTTATGCTCAAATGTTTAAATTTTCCAGATTTATTTAGAAGTTTAAAAATTTCGTTTATATAAATTTTAAATTCATATTTTTCCAGATTAATATTTAAATATCAAAAAATTCTTTTGGGAAAAAAATTGTTTGTAGCAAAATTTTAAGAAAAAAAAATTGCGAAATATCTTTTTTTATTGAACAATTAAATTTGTCATTTTTTAAAATTATTTACAGAAAAATTAATGATTGGTTTATATTTTTTGATGTATATAGAAGTCAAAAAATCGCTTCGAAAAATATTTTCCCGGTTCATTCGATAAAAATAAAATAAAAAAAATGTGAGTTCGGAAATATAATCAAATGATTTTACTTTATAATTTTTTTTTTTGTAAATAACAAACATTTTTTGTGTTTACGTTTTCCAGATTTATTTAGAAGTTTTAAAATTTCGTTTATATAAATTTTAAATTCATATTTTTCCAGATTAATATTTAAATATCAAAAAATTCTTTTGGGGAAAAAACTGTTTGTAGCAAAATTTTAAGAAAAAAAAATTGTGAAATATCATTTTTTATTGAACAATTAAAATTGTCATTTTTTAAAATTATTTACAGAAAAATTAATGAATGGTTTATATTTTTTGATGTATGTAGAAGTCAAAAAATCGCTTCGAAAAATATTTTCCCGGTTCATTCGATATAAAAAAAATTAAAAAAATGTGAGTTCGGAAATATAATCAAATGATTTTACTTTATTTTTTATTTTTTGTAAATAACAAACATTTTTTGTGTTTACGTTTTCCAGATTTATTTAGAAGTTTTAAAATTTCGTTTATATAAATTTTAAATTCATATTTTTCCAGATTAATATTTAAATATCAAAAAATTTTTTTGGGAAAAAAAATGTTTTGTAGCAAAATTTTAAGAAAAAAAAATTGTGAAATATCTTTTTTTATTGAACAATTAAAATTGTCATTTTTTAAAATTATTTACAGAAAAATTAATGAATGGTTTATATTTTTTGATGTATGTAGAAGTCAAAAAATCGCTTCGAAAAATATTTTCCCGGTTCATTCGAATATAAAAAAAATAAAAAAAATGTGAGTTCGGAAATATAATCAAATGATTTTACTTTATTTTTTATTTTTTTGTAAATAACAAACATTTTTTTGTGTTTACGTTTTCCAGATTTATTTAGAAGTTTTAAAATTTCGTTTATATAAATTTTAAATTCATATTTTTCCAGATTAATATTTAATATCAAAAAATTCTTTTGGGAAAAAAATTGTTTTGTAGCAAAATTTTAAGAAAAAAAAATTGTGAAATATCTTTTTTTATTGAACAATTAAATTTGTCATTTTTTTAAATTATTTACAGAAAAATTAATGAATGGTTTATATTTTTTGATGTATATAGAAGTCAAAAAATCGCTTCGAAAAATATTTTCCCGGTTCATTCGATATAAAAAAAATAAAAAAAATGTGAGTTCGGAAATATAATCAAATGATTTTACTTTATTTTTTATTTTTTGTAAATAACAAACATTTTTTGTGTTTACGTTTTCCAGATTTATTTAGAAGTTTTAAAATTTCGTTTATATAAATTTTAAATTCATATTTTTCCATATTAATATTTAAATATCAAAAAATTGTTATGGGAAAATTTTTTTTTGTAGCAAAATTTTAAGAAACAAAAATTGTGAAATATCTTTTTTTATTGAACAATTAAATTTGTCATTTTTTTAAATTATTTACAGAAAAATTAATGAATGGTTTATAGTTTTTGATGTATATAGAAGTCAAAAAATCGCTTCGAAAAATATTTTCCCGGCTCATTCAATATAAAAAAAAAAAAGTGACTTCGGAAATATATTCAAATGAATGATTTCGCCAAAATTTTTTTTTTTTTTAATAAAAAAAAATTGTATTTTCCAAAATGAATTTATTTGTTAAAAACTGTTCTTGAAAAATAATTGAATAACGATAAAGAATTTTTAAAAAAAATCGCACACATGATAAATAGTTTAATAAAATATAAAAATACCTTTAAAAAAATCAGGGCCGTTCTTAATCATTTTAATGCTCCACCGACAAATGTTTTTAAAAGCTCTTCGGCACTAAAATTAGCAACTTTTGTTGTGTATATTTCGGCATTAGTTCGAAACGGTTACATATGGCGTCGCGACGCCGCTCCCACCACCACCACCCCCGCCGCCGCCGCCACCGCGCGCTCTTTCGTCAATGCCTCTAAAAGTGCTAACCGTAAATCCGATCAAGTTTGACGGGAGCTTCAATAATAAAAGTATAAAAGAAATAAAATGCCGTCTCGGCGCAATTATTTTGTCAAATAATATTTTTTATTTCATTTTTTAATCCCAAAAAAAATTAATACTACTCTGGCATTTATGGAATCAATCCAATGTGAACTATGTGCACATTTAAATATTTCGCAATTTCACTTTATTCGATGATTTAATAAAAAAAAATTTGTTTGAAAATTCAAAATTTCATCCGCCAATTAAATAATTTCCATGCGCCGTTTTTTATTGCACACTACCCGTGTCTAAGCATACGACTCATCAATCTATTTGTCTTGCACTGCGAAATTTCCCAAATGCTTTTTTTGTACAAAAATTTTTCTTTTGTGTTTCATAACTTTTTTTTATAATTTTTTTTAAAAATAAATTTATAAAATATCCCTATACATACTTCCAAATCGTTCATTTATTTTGAAATATATTTTTTTTTTACAAAATTCTAACTAGAATTTTTTTGAAACTTTGTCCGCACTAATATCTTATACTCGCGCTTACGACGTACCGAAAGAAATCTAGTTTAGTAGTTTTTTGGTTCGTGTGTGAAGTCTTCAGCGAGTAATTTTACTAAATACATCATTTTGCCCGTGTCTTTATGTTCAAAGAACATAAAGTTTTCGGCGGTAGTGCAGCGACAACGAAAATTTATGTTTTAGTTAAGCGGAAGTTTCATGGGGGGGGGGAAAAGAAGGAAGTGTTGGTTTTATGTAGAAAGAAACTTTGTTCCGATTATTCATGTTAAAGTTGGGATAAGTGCTGAGGAAAGCGGTTTTAGTGAAACTCCGGTTGTTTTGAAAATTCTCACATGTTTTTGTTTTTTTAAATTTTTAATCAATAAATTTTTGTTTTAATTTGTTATTTCAAGGTAATTTTTTTCTTTTCTTTTTTAATGGATTTGAAAGTTGGCGATGGCTTAACGAAAAAAATCGAATTTTCTTTAAATTTAGTTTCGATTTGTTATTTCGATTTATATTTTTTCAAAAAAAAAATTATTGCATCGCAAAATTGGCGGTGGTTTAATGGAAAATTGAAATTTCTTTGATTTTTGTTTTAATTTGTTATTTCGAAGTAATTTCTTTTTTTTCTTTTTTAATGGATTTGAAAGTTGGCGATGGCTTAACAAAAAAAATCGAATTTTCCTCAATTTTATTTTTGGATTTGTTATTTCGAGGTATATTTTTTCAAAAAAAAAATATTGGATCGCAAAATTGGCGGTGGTTTAATGGAAAATTGAAATTTCTTTGATTTTTGTTTTAATTTGTTATTTCGAAGTAATTTCTTTTTTTTCTTTTTTAATGGATTTGAAAGTTGGCGATGGCTTAACAAAAAAAATCGAATTTTCCTCAATTTTATTTTTGGATTTGTTATTTCGAGGTATATTTTTTCAAAAAAAAAATATTGGATCGCAAAATTGGCGTTGGTTTAATGGAAAATTGAAATTTCTTTGATTTTTGTTTTAATTTGTTATTTCAAAGTAATTTCTTTTTTTTCTTTTGTAATGGATTTGAAAGTTGGCGATGGCTTAACGAAAAAAATCGAATTTTCCTCAATTTTATTTTTGGATTTGTTATTTCGAGGTATATTTTTTCAAAAAAAAATATTGGATCGCAAAATTGGCGGTGGTTTAATGGAAAATTGAAATTTCTTTGATTTTTGTTTTAATTTGTTATTTCAAAGTAATTTCTTTATTTTCTTTTTTAATGGATTTGAAAGTTGGCGATGGCTTAACAAAAAAAATCGAATTTTCCTCAATTTTATTTTTGGATTTGTTATTTCGAGGTATATTTTTTCAAAAAAAAAAATATTGGATCGCAAAATTGGCGGTGGTTTAATGGAAAATTGAAATTTCTTTGATTTTTGTTTTAATTTGTTATTTCAAAGTAATTTCTTTATTTTCTTTTTTAATGGATTTGAAAGTTGGCGATGACTTAACAAAAAAAATCGAATTTTCCTCAATTTTATTTTTGGATTTGTTATTTCGAGGTATATTTTTTCAAAAAAAAAATATTGGAGCGCAAAATTGGCGGTGGTTTAATGGAAAATTGAAATTTCTTTGATTTTTGTTTTAATTTGTTATTTCAAAGTAATTTCTTTTTTTTCTTTTTTAATGGATTTGAAAGTTGGCGATGGCTTAACAAAAAAAATCGAATTTTCCTCATTTTATTTTAGGATTTGTTATTTCGAGGTATATTTTTTCAAAAAAAAAAATATTGGATCGCAAAATTGGCGGTGGTTTAATGGAAAATTGAAATTTCTTTGATTTTTGTTTTAATTTGTTATTTCAAGGTAATTTTTTTCTTTTTCCTTTTTAATGGATTTGAAAATGGGCGGATGGCTTAACGAAAAAATCGAATTTTATTTAAATTTAGTTTCGATTTGTTATTTCGATTTATATTTTTTCAAAAAAAAAATATTGGATCGCAAAATTGGCGGTGGTTTAATGGAAAATTGAAATTTCTTTGATTTTTGTTTTAATTTGTTATTTCAAAGTAATTTATTTATTTTCTTTTTTAATGGATTTGAAAGTTGGCGATGGCTTAACAAAAAAAATCGAATTTTCCTCAATTTTATTTTTGGATTTGTTATTTCGAGGTATATTTTTTCAAAAAAAAAATATTGGAGCGCAAAATTGGCGGTGGTTTAATGGAAAATTGAAATTTCTTTGATTTTTGTTTTAATTTGTTATTTCAAAGTAATTTCTTTTTTTTCTTTTTTAATGGATTTGAAAGTTGGCGATGGCTTAACAAAAAAAATCGAATTTTCCTCATTTTATTTTTGGATTTGTTATTTCGAGGTATATTTTTTCAAAAAAAAAAATATTGGATCGCAAAATTGGAGGTGGTTTAATGGAAAATTGAAATTTCCTTTTTTTCTTTTTTAATGGATTTGAAAGTTGGCGATGGCTTAACGAAAAAAAAACGAATTTTCCTCAATTTTATTTTTGGATTTGTTAATTCGAGGTATATTTTTTCAAAAAAAAAATTATTGTATCGAAAAATTGGCGATGGTTTAATGGAAAATTGAAATTTCCTTAAAATTGTCATTTCGATGTCGATTTGTCCAAAAAACGCTTTTATTGGATTTTTAAATTGGTGGTGATTTTTTCCATTTTTAAAATGGAAAAAATTAAATGTACTTTGATTTTTTGTGTAAATTATTTACTTCGACCTACATTTATTAAAAAAAAAATTTTTTTTTTAAGCGCAATATGTAATATTTTCTTTAGTTAACTCGCGCTTCGAAATAAATTACTATTAAAATCGTACCGTCGATATTTTCAATCGAAATTCATTTTATTTCGATTCTGGATTTATCCAGGGATTTACGCTCTTCATCTCCAGTTTATATTCGCTTTCATATACACTGCTGCTTTCCCACACTATATTATACAAGTGTAAAAGGTTCGGCACATCGTTACGTCAGAATCTCGTCAAAGCGGCCGCTACCAGATGGCGCTCTTAGCGTACAGAACAGAAATCTTCTTTATCCTTAATTACCGTTCTTAACTCAAAGGCAGCGAACATACAAAAGTCTCTTTATCCTCGCGTAAATGTACGAAATAGTTAAATCCAACGGCACAAAGCTGCCATCTTGAATTTCGCCGATGAACAACAATGGAGGCTGATTTCCGATTTGGATTCGATTATCAAAAAATGAAATATCGAATCCATCGAATTTCGATTATCGAATCGCGTTTTATCATATGACTTTTTGTCTAAGTAAAATATTTTTTTAAATTTGTTGTAAAAAGAGGGGTGAATCAGTTGATATTAGATGTGAGGGGTGAATCAGTTGATATTAGATGTGAGGGGTGAATCGGTTGATGAATATTAGTGGTGAGGGGTCGATCAGTTGTCGAATAAAAGAGGTGAGGGGTGGATCAGTTGATGAAAAAAAATGGGGTGAGGGGTGAATCAGTGGAAAAATAAATATGAGGTTGTTTGCGCGATTAATGAATTGTTTGTGCCGGTATTATTGCGGTGCAGTGGCGGCGAAATTAAGCGTAGCGAAATTGCCGTCTGCGGCCTGATCGTAAATACTGAAGAAGCGTAGCGAATGAAATGAGAGTAGATGCTCCATAATTCACGCTAATTACGAGAAAATTCAGTTAGCTGCGCTTGTAACCGGCTAATTGGTCAGTGCGCGAATTTTCAACTGGCTATTAAATTTTCGGGATTATGCTAAAAATATAAAATTTTTTTTCCGCATGATTTCTTTTAAAATAATATTTGTTTTGCGAATATTAACATTTATAAATGGATTTTTTTTTCAATGTTTACATAATTTTGTAATATTTTTAATAAATTTTGCAAAATTTTAAATATGGAAAAATTTTCAATTCTTTGCTAAAATAATTATTGTAAACAAAAATGGAATCCACGAATAATTAAAATATATTTTTTATTATACTGTTTAGATTTCAATAGATCAGGCCTTCCCAAACTTTTTTTAGCGAATATTCTTTAAAGAATTATAATCCTTAAAAAATACTTAAAAAATAGCAGTCGTGAAAACAATTGTTTTTCAGTTGATTGATATTTTAAAAAAATTTAAGGTTTGCACAAATTTAAGAATTTAAATCGGTCACAATCGGTAGAATTTATCTAAATTTTTTTTTTTTAATAGTTTTAACATTAAAAATTTTTTTTTTTTATTTGAGTGATACATTTTTATTCAAATCAACTTTTTTAAAAAATTAATGAAACTTTCGCATTCTGAAATACTGAAAATATTTTTTTTTCAAAAGATTGTTATTGATAGGACAATTTGAGAATATACATTTTTTTGAGGCAATTTTTTGAATATAAAGAAAACTGCAATTGAACATATTGTTCGTATTTATATATTTTTTTACGTTAAAAAAAAAATTTCCATTTCATTTTATAAAAAATCATAAAAAATCTATATAAAATCATATTTTTTTTTTGAAAATGCTGTTTAATTTTTTTTAATATACAGGTTATTACAATTTTTACAAAGGGATTATTATTATTCGTGCGTCAATTCGTAAATGCACCGTCATTATGCCATTTATAATTATTCCATATGCAAATGGGTAGTGATATTGATGCCCTTACTATTTACCGCCCTTTCCGGGCGGAATTCAATTCAGGCCTGGTCAAAATTTTCAAAAAAAGAAGCAATTTTTAAATAGAATTTTTTTTTTAATAGAAACAAAAGTATTAATACAAAAAATGTATTTATACATATTTTTTGAAGATAAAGCAAAATTATAAATAGCAAATAAAATTAAAAATTTTGTATGTAATTTTTATTTATCTTTCATATTTTTTATGTTTATGTTACCGCAAATTTTTTTTAAAATAGCATTATATGAAAGATCATATTTTCAGACAAGGGGTGATTTTTTTCACTATCATTTATATCGATAAAAATAATTTTTCAATTTTTTAATTAAAAAAAATATATATTTTCTTGTAGGCTAAGCAACGATATTGCAAAAAAAATTCTATATCTAATTATTTTTCATTTATCCTTCACATTTTTCACATATAAGCCCATATTTCGCATTTACATTACTCGGTTATTATCGCTCGATATAATTTGCGCCGGGCTGATTGCAGCTGTTTATGACGTGCCTCTATCTCGATCCTGTTCTGACGTATATAGAGCGTATATCTGGTTATTCTGTCGTACGGCCTGAGTTATGCCGTAATTAATTTCACTAAAACTGATAAATCTAACACGATATCTCGCACCATTCGCGCAACATCCAGTATATAACGTGATCCGATCTTTTTCCGAAAAATAGTCGAAACTAGTCCCGACTTTCGCACACTAAAAATTCTTTTCGAATATTTTTTATTTTATTTTTTTAAATGGATATTTCGATTTTTTTCGAGCTTTGACCGATTTCGGTTTTTGACTGTAATATACGCACTAACAGTTGATATAAATGTAAACCAATTAATAAACTACAAGAATGATGTGTAATATACAGGATGCGCGCAAATTGGAATTTTTTTTGTAGATCGAAATATGTATTTTTTAAATACAAAAAGCTTAGTTTGTATATAAAAGTCTTGTAATATACGAGACACGCTGTATTTTACAAAATTTGCTAAAAAAAAATTTTTTAATGCTATTTTCAGGGTTAATATTATTTTTAAATAAATTTCCTGGACAAGGACATGTAAATAAGGCTAATTGGAGTTTTTTTAGTTTTTTTGTTTTTTTTTTAGATTTTCAATGTAACGAACGACAGATAGGAAAATGAAAAAAAAAATATATATAAAAAAAATTGAGTAAATTTTTTTGAGTAAAATTGGAATATAAAGTATTTTTTTGCATATTATTTTGATATAAACCAAAAAATTGTTAATTTTTATGTTAAAAAAATATGTATATATAAAAGAAATTTTTTCGTATTATTTTGACATGAACAAAAAAATATATTTTTTGTTCGTTAGCAAAATTTTCTTTAAAAAATTACGGACAATCGAAAATTTGCAACACTGCCAAAATATCGCTAAGAAAGCTGTAATTTTCCAGAAACGTTGACATAAAATATTTCACAATATATAATTTTACCAATGAAAAAACTTAATACCTTCCTGTAACTTGTCTTGCGCGCAATTTTTTTTTTTTCTTGGATTTGCTTTGAATAACGTTCGTAGTATAGAAGTCAACTCCTGACAAATTTAGTTACATATAAAAACAACGTAAGAAATCCAGTCGACAGTTTTTTTTTTCATTCGATGTTTTCTCTAGAAAGTGCAGGAAATTTCCCAGAAAAATGCGCGGGAAGGTAAAATATTTCCTTTTAATAAAAGAAGATTTCGTGCAGGAAAATAAATTGGATGTAAAGGGATTTTCTTATACATCGCATAAAACATATGACAGTTATATCATAAAAACTGACAGATATGTCAAATAAAAATATGACAGTTATATCATAAAAAAATGACAGATATGTCAAATAAAAATATGACAGTTATATAGTAAAAACTGACAGATATGTCAAATAAAAATATGACAGTTATATCATAAAAACTGACAGATATGTCAGATAAAAAATATGACAGATATGTCAGATAAAAAATATGACTATTCTAGCATAAAAAACTGACAGATATCTCACATAAAAATATGACAGTTATATCATAAAAACTGACAGATATTTAGAAAAAAAGTATGACAGTTATATCATAAAAAACTGACAGATATGTCAGATAAAAATGTTGACAGTTAAATCATAAAAACTGACAGATATTTAGATAAAAAGTATGACAGTTATATCATAAAAACTGACAGATATCTCACATAAAAATATGACAGTTATATCATAAAAACTGACAGATATGTCAAATAAAAATATGACAGTTACATCATAAAAACTGACAGATATGTCAGATAAAAAATTTGACAGTTATATCATAAAAACTGACAGATATTTAGATAAAAAGTATGAGAGTTATATCATAAAAACTGACAGATATCTCACATAAAAATATGACAGTTATATCATAAAAACTGACAGATATTTAGATAAAAAGTATGACAGTTATATCATAAAAAACTGACAGATATGTCAGATAAAAATGTTGACAGTTAAATCATAAAAACTGACAGATATTTAGATAAAAAGTATGACAGTTATATCATAAAAACTGACAGATATGTCAGATAAAAATTTTGACAGTTAAATCATAAAAACTGACAGATATTTAGATAAAAAGTATGACAGTTATATCATAAAAACTGACAGATATCTCACATAAAAATATGACAGTTATATCATAAAAACTGACAGATATGTCAAATAAAAATATGACAGTTATATCATAAAAAAATGACAGATATGTCAAATAAAAATATGACAGTTATATAGTAAAAACTGACAGATATGTCAAATAAAAATATGACAGTTATATCATAAAAACTGACAGATATGTCAGATAAAAAATATGACAGATATGTCAGATAAAAAATATGACTATTCTAGCATAAAAAACTGACAGATATCTCACATAAAAATATGACAGTTATATCATAAAAACTGACAGATATTTAGATAAAAAGTATGACAGTTATATCATAAAAAACTGACAGATATGTCAGATAAAAATGTTGACAGTTAAATCATAAAAACTGACAGATATTTAGATAAAAAGTATGACAGTTATATCATAAAAACTGACAGATATCTCACATAAAAATATGACAGTTATATCATAAAAACTGACAGATATGTCAGATAAAAAGTATGACAGTTATATCATAAAAACTGACAGATATGTCAGATAAAAAGTATGACAGTTATATCATAAAAACTGATAGATATTTAGATAAAAAGTATGACAGTTATATCATAAAAACTGACAGATATGTCAGATAAAAATTTTGACAGTTAAATCATAAAAACTGACAGATATTTAGATAAAAAGTATGACAGTTATATCATAAAAACTGACAGATATCTCACATAAAAATATGACAGTTATATCATAAAAACTGACAGATATGTCAAATAAAAATATGACAGTTACATCATAAAAACTGACAGATATGTCAGATAAAAAATTTGACAGTTATATCATAAAAACTAACAGATATGTCAGATAAAAAGTATGACAGCTATATCATAAAAACTGACAGATATGTCAGATATATATATTTCCAAAATCCCAATCATAATTTCATATGTATTAAAAAAAAATATTATTATAAAAAAAATCGGAACTATTTTTTATTATTAAAACATTACAAATTAATAATTGGAATTTTTTAGTTTAACGAAACGACAAATTTGTTTGAAAAATGACTTCGTACAAATTTAATTTTTTAGTTTAATTTGTTGCAACATTAAAAAATGTAGTAAAAAAAAATCGACTACCATTAGAAGATGTGTGTGGATATACTGCTTTTACATCTGCAGTGCATGTTTTGTTGGACTTCCAGGACCTTCCAGGATAAGAGAAGAACATACGTAAAATTTCACGCTGACATAAGCCATGGTGCAGATAACAGACAGATGGACAGATGGACAGACAGATGGTCCTGAATTCATGTTGCTGCTGTGCTTTGACTAAGTGCAAGTTTCAACAAATGAATCGTGGAAAGGTCGCTTTACACTCGTAAAATATAAAATTTTCAATTTCTATATCGAATGTAAAAGTGTGTTTTTTTTAGCAAGGGAGTGGAATTTTGTTGTATTTTTGGAAGGTAGTCATGTAAAAAAAGGTCAGGTCAGGTCAGGTCAGCTCAGGTTAGATCAGGTCAGGTTTCTTTTTTTTTCTATATCAAATATAAAAGTGTTTTTTTTTAGAAAGGGAGTGGAATTTTGTTCTATTTTTGGAAGATAGTAATGTAAAAAAGCTCAGGTCAGGTCAGGTCAGGTTATGTTAGGTCAGGTTTATTTTTTATTTTCTATATTAAATATGAAAGTGTTTTTTTTAGAAAGGGAGTGGAATTTTGTTATATTTTTGGAAGGTAGTAATGTAAAAAATGTCAGGTCAGGTGAAATTAGATCGTTCGATATTTAAGAAAATTCGAAAAAATATCACAAAATTCGTCTGATGTTGGTAATAGAAGCAGAAAAGGTTAGGTTAGGTCAGGTCAGGTCAGGTCAGGTCAAATTAAAACGTTCTAAACTTATGAAGATTTTTATATAGAATTAATTTTTAGAATAATAGATTTTAGAATTATATCAAAAAATATATGTAATGTTAAGAATAGAAGTAGAAAAGGTTAGGTTAGGTTAAGTCAGGTCAGCTCAGGTCGGATTAGATCGTTCTTAAGAACGATTTAACTTAAAAAATGATCTAACTTAATTCCGACTTAAGAATATTCTATAAAATATCAAAAAATCATGTAATGTTAAAAATAGAAATAGAAAAGGTTAGGTTAGGTCAAGTCAGGTCAGCTTAGGTCTGATTAGATCGTTCAAAACTTGAGAAAATTTAAAAAAAAATATTTAAAAAACATACAATGTTAAGAATAGAAGTATAAAAGATTAGGTTAGGTCAAGTCAGGTCAGCTCAAGTCCGATTAGATCGTTCTTAAGAACGATCTAACTTAATAAAACGATCTAACTTAATATTAACTTAAGAATATTGTAAAATAGATTTTCAAAAAATCATGTAATGTTAAGAATAAAAGTATAAACGGTTAGGTTAGGTCAAGTCAGGTCCGCTCAGGTCGGATTAGATCGTTCAAAACTTAAGAAGATTCTAAAAAATATCAAAAAAATCATGTAATGTTAAGAATAGAAATATAAAAGGTTAGGTTAGGTCAAGTCAGGTCAGCTTAGATCCGATTAGATCGTTCATAAGAATGATCTAACTTAATAAAACAATATAACTTAATTATAACATAAGAATATTCTAAAAAATGTCAAAATAATCATTTAATGTAAAGAATAGAAGTAGAAAAGTTTAGGTTAGGTCAAGTCAGGTCAGCTCAGGTTGGATTAGATCGCTTAAAACTTAAGAAGATTCTAAAAAAATAGAAAAAATTCATCTAGTGTTAATATTAAAAGCAGATAAGGTTAGGTTAGGTTAGGTCGGGTCGAGTGAGCTTAGATCCTTCAAGACTTTAAAAAAAAATTGAAAAATTACAAAAAATTCGTCTAATGTTAATAATAGAGTCGGTAACGGCCAGGTTAGATCAGGGGAGTTCAGGTCAGTTCAGTTCAGTTCAAGTCAGGTTGGTTTAGGTATATTTAGTCAAATAAAGGTACATCAAAGTCGTTTAAGGAATTAATCTTGTTATATTTTTGCGTATTTAGAATTTTAACGGAGGTCAGATCACATATATCAATTCAAGTCATTTCAAAATATAAGTATATATTATAATTGGTAGATATATATTTGTAATTGTTCATTGGTTGTAGCATTATTTTCGTGGTTGTTGTTTTGATTTTTTAATATTATCCATCTAGAGCAATGTGTAAATAGGCCTTTACACGTACAGTTGCATCGGTGGGGTAATTCGTATGTCTTCAGCTGCAACGGAATTAGATTGAAATGCGGAATGCTCGACGAGTACACGATTCCTAACAAACTGCTCGTTCTTGTTTCCGGTTGAGTTCCGTTTCCGGCATCAGTATTATTAAAAATCAATTGTCAATGACAGTAGAACCAAAATCACTTTACAATTACTTCAATAGCCGTCCGTTGATTTACTAACACGACTAGGAATTATACAAAAACCGACTTTTCAAAAAAACCGGTTTTCGAATTCCAACATTTCCACAAAAACCGGTTATCGAATATTTACAAAAAAATATAGTTGAAAAAGTTATAAAATAATTATATTTAACCCAAAATATTTACAACAAAAATATGAAAATAACGTAAAATAAATTCCGAATAAATCAAAAATTCTTACAAAATCCCCCGATTTGCACGGTACTTTTTTTACACGATTTCGATTTTATGCGGTTTTTCAAAATAAGGGATTTTCAAAAAGAAAATATGTACGCTCAAAAATATGAAAATAAATTCGAAATAAATCAAAAATTCTTACGAAATCCCCCGATTTGCACGGTACTTTTTTTACACGATTTCGATTTTACGCGGTTTTTCAAAATAACGGATTTCCAAAAATAAAATATGTACGATCAAAAATATGAAAATACATTCGAAATAAATCAAAAATTCTTACAAAATCCCCCGATTTACACGGTACCTTTTTTTACACGATTTCGCTTTTACGCGGTTTTTCAAAATAACGGATTTCCAAAAATAAAATAAGTACGATCAGAAATATGAAAATAACATAAAATAAATTAAAAATTCTTACAAAATACCCCGATTTACACGGTACCTTTTTTTACACGATTTCGATTTTACGCGGTTTTTCAAAATAAGGGATTTTCAAAAAGAAAATATGTACGCTCAAAAATATGAAAATGAATTCGAAATAAATCAAACATTCTTACAAAATCCCCCGATTTACACGGTACCTTTTTTTACACGATTTCGATTTTACGCGGTTTTTCAAAATAACGGATTTCCAAAAATAAAATGTGTACGCTCAAAAATATGAAAATGAATTGGAAATAAATCAAAAATTCTTACAAAATCACCCGATTTACACGGTACCTTTTTTTACACGATTTCGCTTTTACGCGGTTTTTCAAAATAACGGATTTCCAAAAATAAAATATGTACGATCAGAAATATGAAAATAACATAAAATAAATTAAAAATTATTACAAAATCCCCCGATTTACACGGTACTTTTTTTACACGATTTCGCTTTTATACTGTTTTTCAAAATAACGGATTTCCAAAAATAAAATAGGTACGATCGGAAATATGAAAATAAAATAAAATAAATTTCAAATAAATCAAAAATTCTTACAAAATCCCCCGATTTGCACGGTACCTTTTTTTACACGATTTCGATTTTACGCGGTTTTTCAAAATAAGCGATTTTCAAAAATAAAATATGTACGCTCAAAAATCTGAAAATAACATAAAACAAATCAAAAATTCATACAAAATCCCCCGATTTACACGGTACCTTTTTTTTACACGATTTCGCTTTTACGCGGTTTTTTCAAAATAACGGATTTCCAAAAATAAAAACAAAAATGTAAGTAATTTTTTAGAACCGTTCATTTATTCATTAAACACTTTCATTAAACCTAAAAAATGGAATTCCCCCCCCCCCCCCCCCCCGTTTTTTGTACACAAAAAACATTCATAATAATTAACGCAGTAAATTTTTCGTTGTACTTTTTATAATTAAAATCGGTAGCATTTGGTTGTAGCATTTTTATAACTTTTATAATTAAAATTTTCATAATGTTTCGATTTATTTTTTACAATTCTTTAAATATCAAAAAGTATATGGAAATGTTCATTTATTTTGTTCATCTGAAATTTTAAAGTACTTTTTTTATTTAAATCAGTCTTATTTTCTAAAAGAAATTCTTTTTAAAAACTAGCTCAATATTGAAAATTGCTAAATTTCAATATTTCAGCATTTCTACAATTATTGAAAATAAATTATTACTTCACTCTAAACTCGGATTTTGATCTTAAATTTCCCGATTGGAAAAAGGGAAATTTACTGTGTTATATGTCCCAAAGAATTATTTCTACAGTCACAAAAAATCACAAAAAAAAATCGTTGAAATAACATTTTGGAATTTCTGAAAATTTGTTTATTAATAAAACAAAGAGAAAAATGGGAATTTTAATTTATTTTTGAATTTAAAAAATTTTGTAATATTTATTTGATGTCAAAATTTGCAGTTTTTACTAAAAATGATCATTTCCATAATAAAAAAAAAAATCAAAACACATCAATTTAATTTAATTTATAAAAAAAAAATTGTTTAATTCAAATATAAATTAGATTTTTTTTAAATTATTTATTATATATATTAATTATTGTTAAAAAATAATAATTTCATGAAATTTAATTTTTTTTATGTTAAAATTTTCAGTTTTTACTAAAAAATTTACATTTCCATAAAAAAAATCAAAACACGTGAATTTATTTTAATTTATAAAAAATTTTTTTCTTAAATTCTAATATAATTTAGATTTTTTCTTAAGTATTTATTATATATATTAATTAATGTTAAAAAATAATAATTTCGTGAAATTATTATTTTTTATTTCGAAATTTGCAGTTTTTGTTAAAAATATGAACTTTTTTTGTTATCTTGTATATATAGGGTCCTTCTGGAAGCACTTAATTACAAAAAAAAAATGACTACAGAATCGATCATAATCGTTTAAAAAAATATAAAATTACACCAAAAATTTTTTTTTAATACAAACATGGTGAACATAGACGTCATAATTTATTTTTTTTATTTTACACTTATTTTTCTAAATTTAGTTTTTAATTTTTAATGTTTAACAAAAAATAATTCTAATATAGAATATCACCCAAATTCATTTTTACAAAAATAATTCATTTTTAATATAAATATTTGAAAGAAAATGTATTGCAAAATGCCTATACTTCAATCATCAAATAAATCATCACAATCGATCCTCGAACAAAACGCATATATGCAACTGAAAATACAATTGCAAACTTGCTGAAACTACTTGGCTAAACACATTGCATATACAGGGTAAACAAAATATATTAATTTAATTTTTTTTCGATTTTTTAAAAGTTTTTTTGTTATTTTTAACTTAATAAAAAAAAAATTATAATTTGCTGTACAAAAAATATAGATTTTGTAGACAAAAAAAAAGTACAAAAAAAAAAAAACGTACAAAATGAACGTTAAAAAAACATGGCAGAGAAACGTGAATTTATTTATCATAGAAGCTTTTTTTTTTGGTATAAAACTGATATTTTTAAGGAATACTATAAAAGGGAATTTTTGAAAAATATAAACTTTTCGATTCGAACATCACGCTGTAAAATAAAAAAAATAAAAATCTAGTTCAACATTGTTGTCAATAGTTGCGCGTGCCATTACGTGCCGTGCCATAGTTTGTGCTTTATATTCGATTTGGAAAAGCTCGAATTGAAAATTGTGTCTTGAGCGTGCATTGCGTCGGAAGTGTGACGACAATTGTTTAATTCAACTGAAATATGGAGTGGAATATAAATTTATTCGGGAATAGTCTTCGGGTGCTGTAGTTTATCTTTTTTTTTTTTATCGTAACTCTATAGTCTCTTCAGCGAAGAGGATTTGAAAGATGTGATCGAAAAGTAGATTTTTATTTGAAATTATTTTGTGCATTTTGTTGGAAGTGCTGTTTTCTGCAATCGTTTGAAAAGAATGTACTAAAAAAAATTTTTTTTTCAATTTATATAAAACTTACTGAAGAGTACGATTTTTTTTTGTAAATAAAAAAAATTCTTTTTTAATCATCAAAGATATCGAATAAAAATTTCGTCTAAACATACTTAGAAAATTATAGAAAATTTGTTGAAGCGCAAACATTTTTTTTATACCCACAATTTTTTTTTGTGTAGTTTATCTTTTTCTGTAATTATTTTCTTTTTATCATACCTTCAGTTTTTTTTTTTATAATACCTAACTTTCACATAAGAAATTATAAAAATTGTTAAAATTTTTATTTTTTTCATTTTTCACTTCTAGAAAGTCTTCTAAAATAATTTTTTAAAATCATATTAATTTGCAGAAGAGCACAAATTTTCTTATACACAAAAAATATTTTTTCACTTTGAGACTTTGTCAAAAATCAAAAAAAAATGGCTGCAGGCTTAATATCTAAGTTGGAATATTTGGAACACCGAACGAACAAATTTATATTACTGGACTATGTTCAACAAAAAAACTCTGCCCTCAAAAAATACAAAACACTTTTTCAAAACCTTAGCACTTAATTCTTAAGTTGGAAGAGTTGAACGAACATATACTTACTACTGGACCATGTTCAGCAAAAAATTTTTTTTTAAAAGAAATTACTAAACACTTCAAGCTGAACGAATAAATTTACACTACTTCAACGAAAATTTTCTTCATAAAGAAATTAAAAAATACGTTTCAAATTAAATTAAAAATTGCCCACTTTTTGGCATATATTAAATATTTCATTAAGAATTATAAATTCATAATAGATTTTTAGAAATCCAGATGGCGCTAAGGTCGAATTATTAGCAAAACTAGTACAAAAACATTTTATCAACAGGTGGCTACCAACTACCCCCTTAAATGTAAATTTGTAGTAAAAAAATTGTAGAAAAATATTTTGAGCTTCATTTTTTTTTAAATATATTTTTTAACCTGTATATGCCAACTTTTAATCTCCCATAAAGACCATCAACATTAGTACTCAAAAGAAAGGCCAAGGCAGCACTCGCTTCCTTTCGCCACCCCCAAAAAAAATTATTTTATTGTTCAATTCTTGGCGTTGGTTTTTCAAAAAGGTTTTCCCAATTATTTTCCACACCTACATTCACGCACCTAACAGCCTTATTATTATATACGACCAAAAGAAAGAAATGTTGCTTCAAAAGAATGAAATCTCGCCTTTATTTGATATTCTTCAGTCGAGAAATAACAATGCTGTATAAAGCAGTGCTCTCAAACTAGCCGCCCGTGGGCTTTTAGGGATTTTTACGACTTGGGGATAAATTATTTTTTTGAAATTACAAAAATATGTATATAAATTAATATTTTATCATTTAAAAAATATTTTATAATTTTATATATTTTTTTGGGTGAAGATAAAGCAGGTAGCGCATGCATAATAATTTTTTAACAATCAATGCGGACTTTTAATTTTATGAACAATATATTTTTTCCAATATTTAATTTTTCTTGGATAAAAATTGCTTGTGGTCTTAGAAAAGTTTTGGCATCGCTGGTATATAGAATACTGTAAAAGACGCGGGCGTAAATAAAACGCAAAGACAGCATTATACAAATATTTTGAATAAAATATAAAGAAGAATCACTTTCGACGGGTTTAAATTAACAATGAGCACTTATATTTAGAAAATGAGAAAAAAATACTTAAAATTGTATGATATACAATTTTTTTTTGACAGATGGTGTTTTTCAAATATTTTTATGCTGAAATGTCATATGTCAAGTCGGGTGGTTGCATTGTTATTAAAATCTTTTTGGTCTGTGTTTTATAATGGCGCCATCTATATTTCAGTTAGTCAATCACGAATTTACGATTTCTATTTTATCAACTTGGTCAAATATTTGATGGAATGTGTATCAGAAAGTGTAAAATTTTGATTTTTAACTTGAAAAGTGTTTTGTAATTTTTGAATCGAAACATTTTTTGCTGAACATAGTTCAGTAGGGCAAATATGTTCGTTCGGTTGTTCCAAATATTCTAACCTAGGTATTAAAAGTTCCCGGCAAATTTTTTTGATGGTGTGTTAATTTTTGGTGGAATTTAATATATACAATTTTTTTGACAGATGGTTTTTTTTAAATATTTTCATTCTGAAATGCAATATGTTAAGTCGGTTGGTAGCACCTGTTATTAAAATCTTTTTGGTCCGTGTTTTACCATGGCGCCATCTATATTTCAGTTAGTCAATCACGAATTTACGATTTCTATTTTATCATCTTGGTCAATTTGATGTAATATGTAATCAAAAAGTGTAAAATTTTGATTTTTACTTGAATAGTGTTTTGTAATTTTTGAATCGAAACATTTTTTGCTGAACATAGTTCAGTAGGGTAAATATGTTCGTTCGGCTGTTCCAAATATTCTAACCTAGGTATTAAAAGTTCCCGGCAAATTTTTTTGATGGTGTGTTAATTTTTGGTGGAATTTAATATATACAATTTTTTTGACAGATGGTTTTTTTAAATATTTTCATTCTGAAATGCAATATGTTAAGTCGGTTGGTAGCACCTGTTATTAAAATCTTTTTGGTCCGTGTTTTACCATAGCGCCATCTATATTTCAGATAGTTAATCACGAATTTACGATTTCTATTTTATCATCTTGGTCAATTTGATGTAATATGTAATCAAAAAGTGTAAAATTTTGATTTTTAACTTGAATAGTGTTTTGTAATTTTTGAATCGAAACATTTTTTGCTGAACATAGTCCAGTAGGGTAAATATGTTCGTCCAGCTTGAAAAGTGTGTTGTAACTTCTGAGCTAAGAAATTTTTTGTTGAACATAGTCCAGTAGTGGCCATTTGTTCGTTCGGCCGTTCCAAAAATCCAACGAAATTTTTCAGTGAAGCAATTTTTTGTTGAACATAATCCAGTAGGGAAATATGTCCGTTCAACTTGAAAAGTGTATTGTAATTTCTGAGCTAAGAAATTTTTTGTTGAACATAGTCCAGTAGGGCAAATATGTCCGTTTAACTGTTCCAAATATTCCAACCTAGGTATTAAAGCACCCGGCAAATTTTTTTGATGGTGTGTTAATTTTTGGTGCAATTTAATATATACAATTTTTTTGACAGATGGTTTTTTTAAATATTTTTATTCTGAAATGCAATATGTTAAGTCGGTTGCTAGCACCTGTTATTAAAATCTTTTTGGTCCGTGTTTTACCATGGCGCAATCTATATTTCAGTTAGTTAATCACGAATTTACGATTTCTATTTTATCATCTTGGTCAATTTGATGTAATATGTAATCAAAAAGTGTAAAATTTTGATTTTTAACTTGAATAGTGTTTTGTAATTTTTGAATCGAAACATTTTTTGCTGAACATAGTCCAGTAGGGTAAATATGTTCGTCCAGCTTGAAAAGTGTGTTGTAACTTCTGAGCTAAGAAATTTTTTGTTGAACATAGTCCAGTAGTGGCCATTTGTTCGTTCGGCCGTTCCAAAAATCCAACGAAATTTTTCAGTGAAGCAATTTTTTGTTGAACATAATCCAGTAGGGAAATATGTCCGTTCAACTTGAAAAGTGTATTGTAATTTCTGAGCTAAGAAATTTTTTGTTGAACATAGTCCAGTAGGGCAAATATGTCCATTTAACTGTTCCAAATATTCCAACCTAGGTATTAAAGCACCCGGCAAATTTTTTTGATGGTGTGTTAGTTTTTGGTGGAATTTAAAATTAGAAAAAAAATTACAAGAAGGCAGTTTAATTGAGTTATTTTTTAAAAAAGTAACTAACATATCTAATACTATCAAAATTTGTCATTATCTAATTTGAACCTTTCTTTATGTGTATTTAAAAAATTACATCCACACGACGTTTCTGTAAAAAAAATATCTAGACTCAAAATATATTATGTTCCTCAAAAAAAGTTAACGAGGCAAAATGTTTATAAACTCGCAAAATAAAATAAGAAATAATAACCTCTTGTATAAATAATTAAAAAAAATTATATTTTGATATATAGTTTTCAAAACCGCAATAAATTAAATACTGTAGCTGCTAATTTAGTTGACAAAAAATAATACAGTCGATTTTATATAAACTCTCTTCACAGTAAAAAAAAATCAATCGTTTCTGCGCGAAAAAAAAAAAAAGTTATATCTCTCGCAATAAGTAATAACTAACGTTCTTTCAATTATACGGTTACTCTTCTTTTTTTTACTATTATCGTTCCGTAATCAAAGTTTTGATCATTTATTCTCTTTCAAAAGCTCTGACGATAAATTCCGAGTGTTTTATATCCGGCATGGCCGTATAATTCTCCCATTCCTGACATAATAATCATAAATAAAGCGTACGGCGAGAGGACTATCAAGAACTACCCTCGGAAAAGAGATTGTATGTATTTTTTTGCATGTCACCGCATATGGGGCTGAAAGCACTATTTTTCGATATATAGGCACTTATAGAAAAGAATGAATTTTTAGATGATAAATTGTGTTTTTTATTTAGGGGTGTGTAGAGGGACGGTGCTGGAGGGTGTGAATTTTTTTTTTGGAAATTATATTTGTCGATGAGTGGTTCAATTAAAAAAAAATTGAAATTAATAAAATTTTATTGACAAATGTTTTTATCGAATCAATAAAATTTCTTAAAGAAAATTAAAAGTCGGCAGTTTTGTCGAATAAAAAATATGAATTATTTATTAATGAAATTTTTCATAAAGTGCCTTCAATGTGAAATCGATGTTAGGTCCGTACTTAATAATTTGAAAAAATTACACATGTCACATTAATTTATTTTTCTATATTTTTGAAACAATTTTTTTACATAGTAAATAATATTTATCGATGAGTTGTTGAATTGGAAAAAAAAGTTTTTGTAAAAATTTATTCATTTGTTTTAAACAGGTCAACTTTTACAAGTAAAATAATTTTTTTTAAAGAAAATCGAAAAAAAATTGTCGATAAATTTATCGAATAAAAATATATTTATTATTTATTAATGAAAAATCACTTATGTCAAATGTTCTATATCAGGTCCGTACTTTATAATTTCAAAAAAAATTACGCACGCAAATCTATTATTTTCTTAAACCCCGCTAATAAAAACTTATATGCCGAAAAAATTAGAAAATTTTCGATATTTATGTACCAAGAGAAAAAAAATTTTTTTTAGTGTACTTGAAAAAAAAAATAAAAAATTGAAGCGCGAGCGCTGCGAATCCGTCAAATACAGACAAGTCAAAAAGGCACTTTTACACCGAGTGAAATACACAGTTTTTCTTCAAGCTTGAAATAAACATTTTTTTTTAGTGTAAATCTATTATTTTCTTAAACCCCGCTAATAAATAACTTATATGACGAAAAAATTAGAAAATTTTCGATATTTATGTACCAAGTGAAAAAAAAATTTTTTTAGTGTACTTGAAAAAAAAAATAAAAAATTGAAGCGCGAGCGCTGCGAATCCGTCAAATACAGACAAGTCAAAAAGGCACTTTTACACCGAGTGAAATACACAGTTTTTCTTCAAGCTTGAAATAAACAATTTTTCTTAGTGTAAATCTATTATTTTTTTAAACCCCGCTAATAAATAACTTATATGACGAAAAAATTAGAAAATTTTCGATATTTATGTACCAGGTGAAAAAAAATTTTTTTTAGTGTACTTGAAAAAAAAAATAAAAAATTGAAGCGCGAGCGCTGCGAATCCGTCAAATACAGACAAGTCAAAAAGGCACTTTTACACCGAGTGAAATACACAGTTTTTCTTCAAGCTTGAAATATACAATTTTTTTTAGTGTAAATCTATTATTTTTTAAACCCCGCTAATAAATAACTTATATGCCGAAAAAATTAGAAAATTTTCGATATTTATGTACCAAGTGAAAAAAAAATTTTTTTAGTGTACTTGAAAAAATAAATAAAAAATTGAAGCGCGAGCGCTGCGAATCCGTCAAATACAGACAAGTCAAAAAGGCACATTTACACCAAGTGAAATACACAGTTTTTCTTCAAGCTTGAAATAAACAATTTTTTTTAGTGTAAATCTATTATTTTTTTAAACCCCGCTAATAAATAACTTATATGCCGAAAAAATTAGAAAATTTTCGATATTTATGTACCAAGTGAAAAAAAAAAACTATTTAGTGTACTTGAAAAAAAAAATTAAAAATTGAAGCGCGAGCGCTGCGAATCCGTCAAATACAGACAAGTCAAAAAGGCACTTTTACACCGAGTGAAATACACAGTTTTTCTTCAAGCTTGAAATAAACAATTTTTTTTAGTGTAAATCTATTATTTTTTTAAACCCCGCTAATAAATAACTTATATGACGAAAAAATTAGAAAATTTTCGATATTTATGTACCAAGTGAAAAAAAATTTTTTTTAGTGTACTTGAAAAAAAAAATAAAAAATTGAAGCGCGAGCGCTGCGAATCCGTCAAATACAGACAAGTCAAAAAGGCACTTTTACACCGAGTGAAATACACAGTTTTTCTTCAAGCTTGAAATAAACAATTTTTTTTTGTGTAAATCTATTATTTTTTTAAACCCCGCTAATAAATAACTTATATGACGAAAAAATTAGAAAATTTTCGATATTTATGTACCAAGTGAAAAAAAATTTTTTTTAGTGTACTTGAAAAAAAAAATAAAAAATTGAAGCGCGAGCGCTGCGAATCCGTCAAATACAGACAAGTCAAAAAGGCACTTTTACACCGAGTGAAATACACAGTTTTTCTTCAAGCTTGAAATAAACAATTTTTTTTTGTGTAAATCTATTATTTTTTTAAACCCCGCTAATAAATAACTTATATGCCGAAAAAATTAGAAAATTTTCGATATTTATGTACCAAGAGAAAAAAAATTTTTTTTAGTGTACTTGAAATAAAAAATAAAAAATTGAAGCGCGAGCGCTGCGAATCCGTCAAATACAGACAAGTCAAAAAGGCACTTTTACACCGAGTGAAATACACAGTTTTTCTTCAAGCTTGAAATAAACAATTTTTCTTAGTGTAAATCTATTATTTTTTTAAACCCCGCTAATAAATAACTTATATGACGAAAAAATTAGAAAATTTTCGATATTTATGTACCAGGTGAAAAAAAAATTTTTTTAGTGTACTTGAAAAAAAAAATAAAAAATTGAAGCGCGAGCGCTGCGAATCCGTCAAATACAGACAAGTCAAAAAGGCACTTTTACACCGAGTGAAATACACAGTTTTTCTTCAAGCTTGAAATAAACAATTTTTTTTATAGTAAATATATTATTTTTTAAACCCCGCTAATAAATAACTTATATGACGAAAAAATTAGAAAATTTTCGATATTTATGTACCAGGTGAAAAAAAAAATTTTTTAGTGTACTTGAAAATAAAAATAAAAAATTGAAGCGCGAGCGCTGCGAATCCGTCAAATACAGACAAGTCAAAAAGGCACTTTTACACGGAGTGAAATACACAGTTTTTCTTCAAGCTTGAAATAAACAATTTTTTTTAGTGTAAATCTATTATTTTTTTAAACCCCGCTAATAAATAACTTATATACCGAAAAAAATAGAAAATTTTTGATATTTATGTACCAGGTGAAAAAAATATTTTTTTAGTGTACTTGAAAAAAAAAATAAAAAATTGAAGCGCGAGCGCTGCGAATCCGTCAAATACAGACAATTCAAAAAGGCACTTTTACACCGAGTGAAATACACAGTTTTTCTTCAAGCTTGAAATAAACAATTTTTTTAGTGTAAATCTATTATTTTTTTAAACCCCGCTAATAAATAACTTATATGACGAAAAAATTAGAAAATTTTCGATATTTATGTACCAAGTGAAAAAAAAATTTTTTTAGTGTACTTGAAAAAAAAAATAAAAAATTGAAGCGCGAGCGCTGCGAATCCGTCAAATACAGACAAGTCAAAAAGGCACTTTTACACCGAGTGAAATACACAGTTTTTCTTCAAGCTTGAAATAAACAATTTTTTTAGTGTAAATCTATTATTTTTTTAAACCCCGCTAATAAATAACTTATATGACGAAAAAATTAGAAAATTTTCGATATTTATGTACCAAGTGAAAAAAAAATTTTTTTAGTGTACTTGAAAAAAAAAATAAAAAATTGAAGCGCGAGCGCTGCGAATCCGTCAAATACAGACAAGTCAAAAAGGCACTTTTACACCGAGTGAAATACACAGTTTTTCTTCAAGCTTGAAATAAACAATTTTTTTTAGTGTAAATCTATTATTTTTTTAAACCCCGCTAATAAATAACTTATATACCGAAAAAAATAGAAAATTTTTGATATTTATGTACCAGGTGAAAAAAATATTTTTTTAGTGTACTTGAAAAAAAAAATAAAAAATTGAAGCGCGAGCGCTGCGAATCCGTCAAATACAGACAATTCAAAAAGGCACTTTTACACCGAGTGAAATACACAGTTTTTCTTCAAGCTTGAAATAAACAATTTTTTTAGTGTAAATCTATTATTTTTTTAAACCCCGCTAATAAATAACTTATATGACGAAAAAATTAGAAAATTTTCGATATTTATGTACCAAGTGAAAAAAAAATTTTTTTAGTGTACTTGAAAAAAAAAATAAAAAATTGAAGCGCGAGCGCTGCGAATCCGTCAAATACAGACAAGTCAAAAAGGCACTTTTACACCGAGTGAAATACACAGTTTTTCTTCAAGCTTGAAATAAACAATTTTTTTAGTGTAAATCTATTATTTTTTTAAACCCCGCTAATAAATAACTTATATGACGAAAAAATTAGAAAATTTTCGATATTTATGTACCAAGTGAAAAAAAAATTTTTTTAGTGTACTTGAAAAAAAAAATAAAAAATTGAAGCGCGAGCGCTGCGAATCCGTCAAATACAGACAATTCAAAAAGGCACTTTTACACCGAGTGAAATACACAGTTTTTCTTCAAGCTTGAAATAAACAATTTTTTTAGTGTAAATCTATTATTTTTTTAAACCCCGCTAATAAATAACTTATATGACGAAAAAATTAGAAAATTTTCGATATTTATGTACCAAGTGAAAAAAAATTTTTTTTAGTGTACTTGAAAAAAAAAATAAAAAATTGAAGCGCGAGCGCTGCGAATCCGTCAAATACAGACAAGTCAAAAAGGCACTTTTACACCGAGTGAAATACACAGTTTTTCTTCAAGCTTGAAATAAACAATTTTTTTTAGTGTAAATCTATTATTTTTTTAAACCCCGCTAATAAATAACTTATATGACGAAAAAATTAGAAAATTTTCGATATTTATGTACCAAGTGAAGAAAAATTTTTTTTAGTGTACTTGAAATAAAAAATAAAAAATTGAAGCGCGAGCGCTGCGAATCCGTCAAATACAGACAAGTCAAAAAGGCACTTTTACACCGAGTGAAATACACAGTTTTTCTTCAAGCTTGAAATAAACAATTTTTCTTAGTGTAAATCTATTATTTTTTTAAACCCCGCTAATAAATAACTTATATGACGAAAAAATTAGAAAATTTTCGATATTTATGTACCAGGTGAAAAAAAAATTTTTTTAGTGTACTTGAAAAAAAAAATAAAAAATTGAAGCGCGAGCGCTGCGAATCCGTCAAATACAGACAAGTCAAAAAGGCACTTTTACACCGAGTGAAATACACAGTTTTTCTTCAAGCTTGAAATAAACAATTTTTTTTATAGTAAATATATTATTTTTTAAACCCCGCTAATAAATAACTTATATGACGAAAAAATTAGAAAATTTTCGATATTTATGTACCAGGTGAAAAAAAAAATTTTTTAGTGTACTTGAAAATAAAAATAAAAAATTGAAGCGCGAGCGCTGCGAATCCGTCAAATACAGACAAGTCAAAAAGGCACTTTTACACGGAGTGAAATACACAGTTTTTCTTCAAGCTTGAAATAAACAATTTTTTTTAGTGTAAATCTATTATTTTTTTAAACCCCGCTAATAAATAACTTATATACCGAAAAAAATAGAAAATTTTTGATATTTATGTACCAGGTGAAAAAAATATTTTTTTAGTGTACTTGAAAAAAAAAATAAAAAATTGAAGCGCGAGCGCTGCGAATCCGTCAAATACAGACAATTCAAAAAGGCACTTTTACACCGAGTGAAATACACAGTTTTTCTTCAAGCTTGAAATAAACAATTTTTTTAGTGTAAATCTATTATTTTTTTAAACCCCGCTAATAAATAACTTATATGACGAAAAAATTAGAAAATTTTCGATATTTATGTACCAAGTGAAAAAAAAATTTTTTTAGTGTACTTGAAAAAAAAAATAAAAAATTGAAGCGCGAGCGCTGCGAATCCGTCAAATACAGACAAGTCAAAAAGGCACTTTTACACCGAGTGAAATACACAGTTTTTCTTCAAGCTTGAAATAAACAATTTTTTTAGTGTAAATCTATTATTTTTTTAAACCCCGCTAATAAATAACTTATATGACGAAAAAATTAGAAAATTTTCGATATTTATGTACCAAGTGAAAAAAAAATTTTTTTAGTGTACTTGAAAAAAAAAATAAAAAATTGAAGCGCGAGCGCTGCGAATCCGTCAAATACAGACAAGTCAAAAAGGCACTTTTACACCGAGTGAAATACACAGTTTTTCTTCAAGCTTGAAATAAACAATTTTTTTTAGTGTAAATCTATTATTTTTTTAAACCCCGCTAATAAATAACTTATATACCGAAAAAAATAGAAAATTTTTGATATTTATGTACCAGGTGAAAAAAATATTTTTTTAGTGTACTTGAAAAAAAAAATAAAAAATTGAAGCGCGAGCGCTGCGAATCCGTCAAATACAGACAATTCAAAAAGGCACTTTTACACCGAGTGAAATACACAGTTTTTCTTCAAGCTTGAAATAAACAATTTTTTTAGTGTAAATCTATTATTTTTTTAAACCCCGCTAATAAATAACTTATATGACGAAAAAATTAGAAAATTTTCGATATTTATGTACCAAGTGAAAAAAAAATTTTTTTAGTGTACTTGAAAAAAAAAATAAAAAATTGAAGCGCGAGCGCTGCGAATCCGTCAAATACAGACAAGTCAAAAAGGCACTTTTACACCGAGTGAAATACACAGTTTTTCTTCAAGCTTGAAATAAACAATTTTTTTAGTGTAAATCTATTATTTTTTTAAACCCCGCTAATAAATAACTTATATGACGAAAAAATTAGAAAATTTTCGATATTTATGTACCAAGTGAAAAAAAAATTTTTTTAGTGTACTTGAAAAAAAAAATAAAAAATTGAAGCGCGAGCGCTGCGAATCCGTCAAATACAGACAATTCAAAAAGGCACTTTTACACCGAGTGAAATACACAGTTTTTCTTCAAGCTTGAAATAAACAATTTTTTTAGTGTAAATCTATTATTTTTTTAAACCCCGCTAATAAATAACTTATATGACGAAAAAATTAGAAAATTTTCGATATTTATGTACCAAGTGAAAAAAAATTTTTTTTAGTGTACTTGAAAAAAAAAATAAAAAATTGAAGCGCGAGCGCTGCGAATCCGTCAAATACAGACAAGTCAAAAAGGCACTTTTACACCGAGTGAAATACACAGTTTTTCTTCAAGCTTGAAATAAACAATTTTTTTTAGTGTAAATCTATTATTTTTTTAAACCCCGCTAATAAATAACTTATATGACGAAAAAATTAGAAAATTTTCGATATTTATGTACCAAGTGAAGAAAAATTTTTTTTAGTGTACTTGAAATAAAAAATAAAAAATTGAAGCGCGAGCGCTGCGAATCCGTCAAATACAGACAAGTCAAAAAGGCACTTTTACACCGAGTGAAATACACAGTTTTTCTTCAAGCTTGAAATAAACAATTTTTCTTAGTGTAAATCTATTATTTTTTTAAACCCCGCTAATAAATAACTTATATGACGAAAAAATTAGAAAATTTTCGATATTTATGTACCAGGTGAAAAAAAAATTTTTTTAGTGTACTTGAAAAAAAAAATAAAAAATTGAAGCGCGAGCGCTGCGAATCCGTCAAATACAGACAAGTCAAAAAGGCACTTTTACACCGAGTGAAATACACAGTTTTTCTTCAAGCTTGAAATAAACAATTTTTTTTATAGTAAATATATTATTTTTTAAACCCCGCTAATAAATAACTTATATGACGAAAAAATTAGAAAATTTTCGATATTTATGTACCAGGTGAAAAAAAAAATTATTTAGTGTACTTGAAAAAAAAAATTAAAAATTGAAGCGCGAGCGCTGCGAATCCGTCAAATACAGACAAGTGAAAAAAGCACTTTTACACCGAGTGAAATACACTTCAAGCTGGAAATGAACGATTTTTTCTTAGTTTTAATTTATTATTTACTTAAACCCATTAAGAAATTCGATTATAACTAGAAGTACATCAAATTTACTAATTTATCAACATGTCCATTGGAAATTATTAACCATTTATAAATTCCAGCGCGAAAGCAATCTACATCGATTGTATTGTGTTGCCTATATACCGGAATTTATCGACTGAATATCATCTATTGTTTATCAGGTCCGGTTTAAGCCGATGCTTTACCGCAGGATTTCCGTGGCTTCGCTCACCAACTCGAAATTGCACTTATACAGGGTGTTGAACATACAACAATTTTTTTGTATGTAAAAAATTGTTTCTTCTCTTTAGAAGATTCTTTAGATTCACGATATAGCGAAAAAATAGAGACATTTGTAGTAAAAAAAAAATTTTATTCAAGATTTTTTAGATATATACCGGGTGATAGCGACAATAACAAAATATTTAGAGATATATTATATTTGTAGGTACAAATGTTTTTTTCTTAAAGATTATTTAAGGATATATAGAGTGTCAAATGTAATAGCAATTGTATATTACATTTTTTCATAGCTAAAAAATTTTTTTCTGAACACTAATATAACATTTTTAGTCGACTTTCAAAAAAATATATATAATTTTTTTTTATTGTTTGATATTTGTCTAATTTTTATTGTAAACTATTTAAAAAGAAAATTTTTATTGCGACATCGTTTCGTTTTGCTTATCTATTTACAGTTTCTTTTATCATGACGTAAAATTGATTCTGTTTTTTTTCGTGCGGTATAAAATTGGGTAAATCCTCTATATATATGTTTGTGAGGTTATGTGGGGGTTCCGCGGAAAGTTTTTTTTAGTGGTGGTTATTTTGTTTGACTGGCCTCGCGTGATTTTCACCACAAACCATAAAGTATCGGCAATATTATGAGGCAGAGTTCCATTCTATACAATACAGGATGTGGCAAAAGTGCCCAAACTTTATACACTATGCCCGACATTAACGGTCCTTGAAAATTTCTCGACTAACGTAATATTTATTAAAAAAATACACAAATAGGTTTTATTTTTTATTTTTTATTATTTTGAATATCCTAGTTTATATGCGATATATATATTTTTTATATTATATGTACTTAAATTTTTTATATTTTTTTAAATATTTACAGTTAGTCAAAATAAAGGCACAAAGAATTGACAAGAATTTTAAAAATGTCTTTACAAAATCACAAAAAATATACAATATACAACAAAAAAATGTACACTCGGTAGAATTTAACAAGAATTTAATAAATGTCTTACAAAATCACAAAAAATATATAAAATATACAACAAAATTGAACACTCAGTAGAATTTAACAAGAATTTAAAAAATGTCTTACAAAATTAAAAAAATATATATAATATGCAACAAAAAAATGAACACTCGGTAGAATTTAACAAGAATTAAAAAAATGTCTTACATAATAAAAAAATATATATAATATACAACAAAAAATTGAACACTCAGTAGAATTTAACAAGAATTTAAAAAATGTCTTACAAAATCACAAAAAATATTTAATATACAACAAAAAACTTGAACACTCGGTAGAATTTAAAAATAATTTTAAAAAGTCATACAAAATCACAAAAAAATATATAATATACAACAAAAAATTGAACACTCGGTAGAATTTAACAAGAATTTAAAAAATGTCTTACAAAATTAAAAAAATATATATAATATGCAACAAAAAAATGAACACTCGGTAGAATTTAACAAGAATTTAAAAAATGTCTTACATAATAAAAAAATATATATAATATACAACAAAAAATTGAACACTCAGTAGAATTTAACAAGAATTTAAAAAATGTCTTACAAAATCACAAAAAATATTTAATACACAACAAAAAACTTGAACACTCGGTAGAATTTAAAAATAATTTTAAAAAGTCATACAAAATCACAAAAATATATATAATATACAACAAAAAATTGAACACTCGGTAGAATTTAACAAGAATTTAAAAAATGTCTTACAAAATTAAAAAAATATATATAATATGCAACAAAAAAATGAACACTCGGTAGAATTTAACAAGAATTAAAAAAATGTCTTACATAATAAAAAAATATATATAATATACAACAAAAAATTGAACACTCAGTAGAATTTAACAAGAATTTAAAAAATGTCTTACAAAATCACAAAAAATATTTAATACACAACAAAAAACTTGAACACTCGGTAGAATTTAAAAAGAATTTTAAAAAGTCATACAAAATCACAAAAAAATATATAATATACAACAAAAAATTGAACACTCGGTAGAATTTAACAATAATTTTAAAAAGTCTTAGAAAATCACAAAAATATATATAACAACAAAATGGAACACTCAGTATATTGTAATAAAATATATATTGCCCTGTAATACATTTTCTTCAACAATTGCTCTGGCTATATTTTCACGTTTTATGATTTCACATCGAAATTTCAGAAAAATTAATTTTAAAAAATCTTTTTTTTTTGCGAACTATCAGCGTTTTCATTATTATTTTTTTGACATTTAAAAATACAAAATTAACTATAAATCGATTATTTTAGTAAAATTGGAATTTATGCATTGCCTTCAAATGTCCCATTGATCTTATAAAATCTAAACCGCCAGATATACTGAAAAAAAAACAGAAAGAGTAATTTTTATTTTTTATTTAACGATTACAATAATCTCATCAATAATTAATTTTTAAACAAACTAAATTATTGGATGCTTTTAATTTGACATATATTTTTTTTGTTAATTTCTCTTAACATTTAATATATTGGAACATCTTTGATTAAATTTCGCATTACATTCGTATTCAAATTTTCCAGTCCAACAACTTGCCAATTAATATTTGACATATTCCTCGAACTACAATAGTTTGGCAATATAGTCGACAACTATTTCTGTAATAGCGCTTAATACAGGGCGTTATAATAAGTAGTTTGTAATAGATTACACTAAACTTAGGTAAACCTTTTGTCAAAACATCGATAGTGAAATTGTTAGAGAAACAATCTGATTTAAAGGTAGCAACAATTTATAAAGTAATTATAAAATGAAATAAAATAAAAAAATATTTTTTTATTAATCTCCCTTCTCTTATCTCTTTTATTAATTCCATTGAAACTAGATTTAAGGAGCACATTTCAGATGAAATAGAAAAGATAAAAGTGCTGTAGCCGAGCATATGTTTGACTAACTCAGGCAAATTAGTTCACTTAAGTGTTTTGAATTTTATTAATTTTATTAACACCGTAGTGATATTTTTTTAAATCTCTTGTTGATAAAATCTTAAGCTTGGTTTTTGTCTAAAAAAAATTTTCTACTATCAGACTCTGCCAAAAATTAACGCGCCCACCAAAAAAAATTTGCTCAAACCTTAATACCTATACTGGAATATTTTGGAGAACAGAACGAACAAAGTCTCCCTACTGGACTATGTTCAACAAAAAATTTCTTGACTAATAAATGACAAAACATTTTTAGTTACAAATTAAAATTATATATTCTTCGACAATTTTCAAAAATTTTATACCGGCTGACCTTCGTAATTCCTAACATTTTTTTTTTTACGTACCCATTTTCTACCCCTGTAATTATTACAAAGAAATCATTTTTACACTCACCCTTCATCTACAAACCACAAACCATTGATTTAACATTAAAAATGTATTCAGCACAAACTCAACCACCCATTTCCATTTCATTTCCACCTTCCATCTGGCATAGTTCTTGTACTTTAATATATAAGTATAAAATACCAACTAAGGGACTTGAAGGGAAAGTTATATCGTGAAAGCGTTACGTGCGCTGCATATTCAATTTCTACCCCCCGAAGAACCACTATATATATACAGGGGAAACTCTTCTGGAAGTTTACTTATATATATACGTACTTCCATCATGAGCCAGGTGTGGAAGGAAACGGCACTGAGGAAACCATTAAACATATATTTCTTGGGGTGTGGAAAATATGCGTGTATAAATACAATAATGTGTATCGAATTGCATAGGTCAAGGGTGCAAATGTATATTTAAAAACAAAAATGAACGGGCTAAATTTTTGTCGAGGTTCTAATTAAGATAGGTAATTTTTTGTTTGTCGAACGTTTTTTTTTAACGTCGAACGAAAATCGGCAAAATTATTTTTTTTGCATTTTTTGCTGAAGTCAGTCCGAGTTTTTTTTGCCGGGTTTTTTTTTTACTTCAATTTTTAAATTACGCATTATTTCTACGCACGCTTTTTTTTCAAATAAACGATGGTTTAAATTTATTTTGACTTGATAAATATTTTGATTCTATTTTTCGTCACCGGTAATATGTCAGCATAAACGCTGATGACAGTTTGAAGTTTGACGTTTTGAAGACTTAAAAAGTGACAAATTTGACATTTCTGTTAATTCTTGACGTTTTAAATACTTAAAAATGTTAAATTTGACATTTCTGTCGACGTTTTGAATACCTAAAAAGAGCATATTTAATATTTGTGTCAATTTTTGAGGATTTGAATTCGTCACAAATGACAAATTTGACATTTCTGTCAATATTTAACAGTTCTGTCAATATTTGACATTTCTGTCAATATTTGACATTTCTGTCAATATTTGACTTTTCTGTCAATATTTGACATTTCTGTCAATATTTGACATTTCTGTCAATATTTAACATTTCTGTCAATATTTGACATTTCTGTCGATATTTGAGATTTCTGTCAATATTTGACATTTCTGTCAATATTTGACGTTTTGAATACTTAAGAAGTGACAAATTTGACATTTCTGTTAATTTTTGACATTTTTAATAGTTAAAAAATAATAAATTTGACATTTCTGTCGACGTTTTGAATACCTAAAAAGAGCATATTTAATATTTGTGTTAATTTTTGAGGTTTTGAATTCGTCACAAGTGATAAATTTGACATTTCTGTCAATATTTGACAATTCTGTCAATATTTGATCTTTCTGTCAATATTTGACATGTTGATTACTTCAAAAGTGACTGATTTGACATTTCTGTCAATTTCTGACGTTTTTTGTGCTTGCCATGTCATTTTTGCCAAATGCAAAATTACCATTACACAATTTTTAACTTTCACGATATATATTTCGTTATTTATTGCAAATTTATTGCAATTTAACTTTGTAAGAGAAGATTGCGTACATCGCACTATGTACTTTTGTAATGAAAAGTCAATAAGCGGTAACATTTTTTGCTTTAACTGTCACATTATAATAAGAGTGACAGCACAGAAAACATTAAATATAGCGGACGTAAATTTCTCTTCCCGTTTTAAAAGCAATTTCCTCTTCTGCTCGGAATACATCGAGGTTAGTTCTTGTAGATAGAGGCGCTGGCGTGCGCTAGTTCTGCCTTCTGCTGTAGTTAAACTTTCTCCTCCTATTCAGCGTTGCCATTACAATGACACTTGCACTAGCTAATAATTTATCATCGCCAGACCAACGAAGCAGCCCCAGGTAATGTTCGGATTTATTATTTTCTCTTTGGCGCTATCGTTGAACTTTTTGATATATATATATATAGTTTTACCGCGATTCTGAGAGAAACTAATCACCTACAAGAAAAATGATTCGCATTTACTTTTGAACTACTCAAAAGCTTTTTATACGTCTTCCTGTTATTTTGTCTGAATTGCTTCGTATTTGTATACGTATTTGACATTTAATAAATCTATATTAATTTAAAAATCTGTCAGTTTTGACAGATTATGTGCCATTTATTTGAAATTTTGACATATCATTCACTTTTGGTGCATTTGTTACTTTTATTTGACATTTCTGTCCCTTTTGCCGTGTCTGTTACTTATTTGACATTGCTAACCTAATTTTCCAAAATTCATTTCGATAAAAGAAGCTCAATTTCGAGATCTTTTGAAAAATGTTATTAATACTTAATTTGATCTTTTGACATATCCGTCACTTCTGACGTATCTGTTACTTATTTTACATTTCTGTCACATCTGACGTATCTGTTACTTACTTGACATTTCTAAACTATCTTTCCAAAATGCATTTCGAAAAATGAAGCTCAATTTCGAAATCCTATTAAAAATGTGACTAATACTTTATTTTATCTTTTGACGTATCAGTCACTTTTGACGTATCAGTCACTTTTGACGTATCTGTTATTAATTTGACATATCAGTCACTTTCGACGTATCTGTTACTTATTTGATATTTCTGTTCCTTTTGACGTGTCTGTTACTTATTTGACATTTCTAACCTAACGTTCCACAATGCATTTCGAAAAAAGAAGCTTTAATTTCGAAATCTTTTTAAAAATGTTACTAATACTTCATTTGATCTTTTGACGTATCAGTCACTTTGGACGTATCTGTTACTAATTTGACATATCAGTCACTTTTGACGTATCTGTTACTAATTTGACATATCAGTCACTTTGGACGTATCTGTTACTTACTTGACATTTCTAAACTAACTTTCCAAAATGCATTTCGAAAAATGAAGCTCAATTTCGAAATCCTATTAAAAATGTTACTCATACTTCATTTGATCTTTTGACGTATCAGTCACTTCGGACGTATCTGTTACTAATTTGACATATCAGTTACTTTCGACGTATCTGTTACTTATTTGATATTTCTGTTCCTTTTGACGTGTCTGTTACTTATTTGACATTTCTAACCTAACGTTCCACAATGCATTTCGAAAAAAGAAGCTCAATTTCGAAATCTTTTTAAAAATGTTACTAATACTTCATTTTATCTTTTGACGTATCAGACACTTTGGACGTATCTGTTATTAATTTGATATATCAGTCATTTTTGACGTATCTGTTATTAATTTGACATATCAGTCATTTTTGACGTATCTGTTACTAATTTGACATATCTGTTACTTTTGACGTGTCTGTAATTTTTGACATTTCCAACCCGACTTTCTCCAAATCCATTTCGCAAAATCATCCGAAATACTCGCTTAATAAAATTACGATTTCGCAACAAATTTGTCTATTTCGCCGAAATTTATGCGCGCAATTAATTTCGACAGTAATCGCAGTACGAAGAGTCGCGCTTGCACCGTTTAATCCCGACCTGTATGACGTGCCGTTATCTCTTATCATCGCGCGATCTGACAGAGCATTATATAAACTGTACCCTCCCTTGTCAGAAATTTCGAAACTAGCGCCGCCGCTCGTCCGTGGCAATGATATAAACTTTTACATTTACTAAATTGACGACGCGCCCAGCCTGTTGTATATATAGTTAACCCACCACTGGAACTACTGTCATTTACTACTGTCATTTACTACAGTCAAATTTCTACAATGCGTAGTGTGAATTTTATTTCTTTGATTATTAAACGAATTCGAATATATTTTTTCATACAATTTGAACTACTGTTTGTCACACATTGACACATGTGTGACAGATCAGTGACGTACATTGAACCACTTCACCTGGCTGATATTATACGCACATATACGTTTGATTCGTACGTTGGTACGTTGAGCGAAACGTTTTTTTTTCCCATGAAAAGTTATTGTCTTTCACAAATCTTTGTTAGCGGCATGAGTTGTTTGACATTGACAAACGAACGCGATGACGTGCGGTCATTAGCGGAGTAGCCAGTGTTGCCTGCTCTAACACTTACCCACCGCATCATGGCCGACCTTTCAATTCACCGCCAAACAAAAGAAACACGAAATAACGTGGGGCGCGAAAAGCATTATGTAATTCTTATAGAAAATAGAGAATAATACCGCATTGATTTTCAATTTGCCAGTGAAATTATTATATGTCAGATATGTGACATTTCGTGAAATCGTCGATTACCTCAATTTTGCCGCGAAATTAGTTCGAATAGTCCATTAGTAGATACCATTAATTTCGAATGAATTCGTTGCAGCATTTCTAAATGTCAAATCTGTGACGTTTCCTTTACATTATAGCGCCGAAAATTTCCTGACCTGACTTGACCTTTCAATTTACACCAAATAAAAGAAACATATGTTTTGTGATTTGATCAATTAAATGTAAACATGTAACAATTGCACATTTTACATAAAGCTATGGTTCATTGGGTCGACCAGAGATGGCGCCACAATTATGTTGCATTTTAATTTAGTTTTGTCCATTTTTGACCTTTCAATGTACACCAAATAAACGAAACATAAAACACTTGTGATTTGATCAATTAAATGTAAACATGTAACAATTGTACATTTTACATAAAGCGCCTGATAATAAGATATGTTTCATTGGGTCGAACAGAGATGGCGCCACAATTATGTTGCATTTTAATTTAGTTTTGTCCATTTTGGACCTTTCAATTTACACCAAATAAAAGAAACATAAAACACTTGTGATTTGATCAATTAAATGTAAACATGTAACAATTGCACATTTTACATAAAGCTATGGTTCATTGGGTCGACCAGAGATGGCGCCACAATTATGTTGCATTTTAATTTAGTTTTGTCCATTTTTGACCTTTCAATGTACACCAAATAAAAGAAACATAAAACACTTGTGATTTGATCAATTAAATGTAAACATGTAACAATTGCACATTTTACATAAAGCTATGGTTCATTGGGTCGACCAGAGATGGCGCCACAATTATTTTGCGTTTTAATTCATTTTTGTCCCTTTTTCTTTGTATAATACATCATTTTATTGATGAAAGCAAATGACATGTATAAATAGAGTAAAAAAATTAAAAAAAAATTTTTTTAGTAAATGATAATTTCAATGAATTCATTAGTAAAGGGAATTTACACAAAAAAAACATTTACTTATATTATTTTGATAATAAAAGTCTATATAATGTGTAAATAGATAAAAAAAAAAAAATACCCCACCCAGTTCGAACCAATTTCGTTATTTCCAAACGTGTAAAAATTAAAAATTACAAATTAAGCGTGTTCATTTCATTAAATTCTTGTTACAAACCGCAGAACGTCTTATAATCAGTATAAGATCGAGTGTACGGCATAACCTCTCCGAGCGTCATTAGTGGTTAAATGTCGTCTAGATATAATGAGAAGGGCTGTTATTCGAGCTTAGATCCGTCGACTAAGTTGCGAAAGCCTATTCAAAGTTTAGCCTGTGATTATGGCACACGTCGTACACGCGCTGGGTGTATGTGCGGTTGCATAGCGCTCCATGTGCTTGCTCACGTGAAGCTCTGACACACGCGAGCATATGTAGTCCCGAATTAGAAGTGGCTCCTGCGGCAGTGGCGGTGGTGGTGGGGGTGGGACTGTGGAGTGCAATTACGCACAGAGGTTGTTAGTTACGAAGCGAAATATGATAGTGACAGTTAGGAGGGTGGTTGTCAGCAGTGGCGTATTAAGTGCGCGGTCGGAAGTTATTTTTTGGATGTTTTGTTTGAAATATAACATAAATTCGCTAACAGTTTTTATATATGCGACGAAACTTATTTTGAGTCACCGTGTATAGTTTATACAGGTTGTTTGTATAACGGAATATTAGTATCATGTCGAATTGTGCTGATAAAAATTTGTTGATTTTGTTTGTTTGTTGAAATTTTTGTACCCCAAATTGTTATGCTCAAAAATTGCCTGCGGCGCATAAGAAATTGTTCTTCATAGGGTTATTTTAAAACAGTTGTTTAAAATATTTTGAAATATATTATTTCAATTTTAAAAAAAATCATACACATTCTTGATTTTACAGAAAAATATACAATTTTTTCAATTATATAATTTTTTTTAAATACAATTTTTATAGAAAAAAAAACGACTCTCTTACCAAAATCCTGCAAACGGCACTAATTCTCAAATTTCTTCTAAAAATATGATAGTTTTCGCTATGAGAGTTTCAAATATTGAATATTTAATTTTTGAAACCAAAAAAACCATTTTTTAAATTTAGCTAATTATTAACTATTTATAAAACAATGATCCCAATCAAGTTATATTTTTACAAAAGTTATATTTTCTAATATTAGTGTAAAATAATGAAAAAGAAGTCTTTAAAAAACAGACAAATAATTGAACTCTTGAGCTGCAAGCTTTAAACCAAACCCTCACATAGCCAGCACTCTCATTGATCGCATTAGTATATAGTTTTACTCTTTGGCTATCCATGTTTAAATTGAGTTTATCTAAACATCGAAGAAACTTTTAGAAATCCGTCAAAATCTAACAATAAGTAAACACGAGTATTTTTTTTTTTTTTTTTTTTAGGTACTTTTTTAGGTTACCTGCACATAAAAAGTACCTCCTTTTGTATTTGTAGGTTTTGTAGACTTAAATTGTTTTTTGTTCCGAAAAATGTCACATTCATGCGTGGGCTATTCGTGCGTGTATTACTATGGCGCCATCTATATTTGAATTAGTCAATCGTGCATTTGCAGTTTCTATTTTACCGATCTACGCTAAATATTTCATATTATATACATCAAAAAGATTGCATTTTCATTTTTTATTTCGAAAGTGTCAAATTTTTTGTTGAATATAGTCCAGTACTGTAAATTTGTTCGTTCAGCTTGAAAAGGGTTTTGTAATTTGTGAATTTTTAATTTTATTTGCTGAACATGATCCAGTAGTAAGTGTATGTTCGTTCTGCATTCCAAATAGTTCAACCTAGCTAGTAAGGACTCGGCCATTTTTTAAAAGTTGAAAAGTGGAAAAAAAATTTACAAAAAAAGAAAGTCAATTTTTTAATTTTTTAAAAGTAACTAACATGGTTATTTCCGTAAGCATTTGTCATTTCATAATCCAAACCTTTTTTAATGTGTATTTAATGAAAAAAATTTGTGACTCCAAAAATTCCATTTTTCTTGTGCTAAAACTGCCTCCTTAAGTTTATTCTAAAGTGAATATTGAATATTTTGGAAAAAAAAATCCTTGTTAATTCTTTACGAATATTAAGGCTTTAATTTAATATTTCTACAATTTTGTTAAAGAAAAAAAATTGAATTAGTACTTTAAAAAAATTTTATTATAGAAAAATATTCCTCATATATTTAACAAAAAATCTCAAGCTAAATAAATAAAATTTTATAAATAAAAATTATCCTTAATAAATTATCCTATTTCACAACGCTATTCCTAATATAGTCCTAGGCAACTAAAATGGATTTTAAATTCTATTTTTATTTGCTCTCCTATTAGAATGCATAAATATGTTTATTTCGATATTTTTTTCGCTTGAATTTTTTTCGAACGTTCCCTAGAATTCCAAGAAGAAATCAAATCTGCCATCATCAGGTCATTATGTCATCAAATATTCGCAGTGAACGTTTTCTGACAGTTAAACTCCAAAACATAAAAAAAAGAAGAAGAAAAACCATTCTACCTGACTCCAACTATTAATCGAATTTTAAAAAAAATTTACGATTTATATTAACTTTTTTAACGGTTCCAACAATTTTTTTAAAATTATTTCGAGCTTTGAAAATAATTCGCTATACAGGGTGCTGCGGACTTTTGTAGAAACAATAAATGTTAAATGAAGCGCGCTGTAATGTGTTGATAAAATAAATTTCGCCATTTCCAGCGAAACGAGCGCAATAGGAAAAGGCATTTATTGTCCAGAGAGGGCGCGCGGAAATGTTTAGCTCTTGACGGCGGTACAAAACTGTTTATTTGCGTTTAAAAAATAGAAAAAATGCAACGCTGCATTCGGCTCTGAAGCTTGCGAACGAAAGGGCGATGATGACGCGCCGTAATCTCAACAGATGGCGGTGCAAGTCTGCGAAATATCCGCGAGTTTATAAACGAAACGAATTTAATTGTCAGTTCCTTTTGTCAGTTCGACGAAGAGATTTATTTTAATGACCTAATGGCACTTATGGTTAATTTTAAATCCGCAGAAATATCGCCATACAATAATAATTATATGGCGATCGCAACAAAATTTATTTTGCAAAAAAAAATCGCCTGAAATTTTTTATTTTAAATTGCGATGTCTAATATGTCCTTTCATTATTATTTTTTAAAGATGATCAAAAGTGAACATTTTTGTTTGACAAAAAAAAATTTTTTTTTTAATCCTTCGCCATTAATTCAGCTCGAATATTAGTAGATGAAAACTTCTTCACTGTGGCAAGATAAACAATCTATTAACCTGATTACAAAGAAAAGAGCAACAACTTTTCCAAACGGCAAGCAAAACGAATTTTCCACACATATACACGCCCGTAGATATACATTTGAATAAAATGCCAAACATGTTCGCATTTAAATAATCCGCAACGAACATTTCACGAAGTATTTTTCCTATAATGTTTGTATCACAAAAAAAAATCATTAGTTCCGGCAATAATTATATATTTTTTAATGTTTATAATCACATGATGATGGTACAATTGTGTTTATCACATGAGCTATCTATAATATCTACATCCACACATCCAAACAAACAACAAAGTCAATTAACCCAATTCGGAAATGAAGCAGGAATCGAAAACGCAACAGAATTGTACAATGAAGACAATAGTAATATGCCACAATATATAAATTCTTTTGTATGACAATGGTACGTCTCTTTATATAGCACGCGTCATTTGAACTACCGCTGCTGCGCCTTGTGTATGACTACTATATAGCCGGCATCATTTGAACTACCGCTGGCGCGCCTTGTGTATGATTAGTATATAGCCTGCGTCATTTGAACTACTGCTACAGCGCTTGTCTGATAGCGACGCATTACTATTGCCTTTGAATGTGTATGGATGAAATAAGAACGTTGGCAATTAAATTTGCGGTGAAAGTAGGCGACATTATCAGTGGCGTGGATGTTCCAGTTTGACGACGATAATTATGTGGGAAAGACAATTTGTTTGCGAAATTAGTTTGGGTTTAGATTCGGGCGTTGGGTTTATTTTTTTCGGGTGTATTTTTTTAGGAATTAATTTATATTTTTCGGTTTTGTAAATTGTTTCGGAATTTGTTCTCAAAATAAATTAAAATAAACGTAGAAAAAAGGCCATTTTCTTGTGCATTTATAAAATTGTTTGCAACGTTGATTTTTTTATACTAAACTGTAGAATATATTTTGAGCTAAGATTTTTTTTTTATGGAGCAGTCGTACGGATGTAATATTTTTAACAAACGTTAAGGATAAAAACAATGACTAATTTTGAAGGTATTAGTTAATAAATCTGGAAATTGAGCTTCTTTTTGTCAATTTTTATCTACGTTGAGATTCTGCCAAAAATTAGCGCGCCATCAAAAAAATTTGCCCAACAAATTATAGTACAATATACGCAAATACATTTTATCAACCAACCCCTTAACAATTTTGAATATGTAAAATGAAATTTTAATCGAATTTTGTATTTTAAAATCCAGAATTCTTCCAGATATCCCTTAAATATAAACTAAAAATAAAAATACACATGAAAACTGAAAAATTATAAATATACAAGTAGCAAAATTTAAAAAAAAAAAATAAAAATATTCGCGGATGCTTTAAATATTTTCACATTTGCCAAAAGACAACATTCGCCAAGATCTAGATAAAAACGAATATATTGCTATAATTTATTAAATTCATTCAAAATAAGTCAACCAAACATCACGATCAATAGCCGGCTATCGTGCGGATACATTTCTTATTTTTTGTCGGTCGTGCTACGTTGGGAATCGTATTAAACGCAACAAAATAACAACCGCATACAAACTTTAGAACATTACACTTTAATTGCATCCCTGCTTTTACTATGCGCTACTTTTTTATTACTTCTATGACAGGAAAATTATAAAATACAAAATGCAACATCCTATATAGAGCAACTATATTAATTTTAATTGGTTTTTGTTTGGCACAATATTTCTCGTAAAAATTCCGCAATTGCGATATTTCGCTTTTAAAAAGAATCGCTAATTACATCATACGCTATATGCACATATATTTGTGCGCTATAACATACAGGGTCAGGCAAAAAAAAAAATTTTATATTGACGATATTCAATAGAATCAAAAATTGCATTTTATGTAATAAATTGTTTTTTTATTTAATCAAACACTCTATATATTTATATATATCAAAAATCTTTTTTATATGTAAATTGGATATATTTTCCACGTTTTACCGCCCGGTATATAATTTAATATTTTTTTTTACTATAATTTAAGAACGTTTCTATACAAACTATTTTTATTTTTATATGCGGCTCTTATAGGGTGCTATTATATGTTGTTATACCCCCAAAAAATGCATGAAATTTTGATAAATCTCTGCACAACATAATTCCACCCTTCGACCATCCACTATGATGATGGTATATGCAAATTTTCTATATACATCAAGCTACAGCAGCACAAAAGAAGTGCTTGAATTTTTTTTTACTAACTCATTTTTTTCTTTTTTTTTGTAAGCTATTATTATTATATCATAATCACCTGAACGAAAAATATTTTTTTTAATATACAAGGATAAAAAAATTAGTATACAATGTAAATACAAGTTTCAAAAAATTTCTGAAATTTTTTTACCTCGTAGAATAATAAATAAAATAAAATAAGTAGAAAATTTTTTTTTTCTAAATGTTGTATGGGTACAAGATAATTTTTTTTAGTTTTTTTTTATTTATTTAGCAAATAACTTTGAAGCCTTTTATTTGCCATTATATCCACCCAAGAAAAAAAAAATTTCTACTTTTTTGTATTTCTATTTAAAAAAAAAGTGAGCCTTAAGAATTTTTTTCTTAAGGCTCACTTTTTTTTAAGGCTCAGTTTCAAAAAAAGAAATTGCACAGTTACCTCCCGCCGTTACAATTCGCTTTGGATAAAATAAAATAAAACCTGTCAAAGTATATTACATATAAAATATAGCAGTGCAACTAAAAATATACACCCCGCGGTCCATAAATAAAAAATACCTCACCGTTTTTTTTTTGTAATTTTTTTTTTTCGATTTTAAACAATTTATAAAAACTAAAAAGATGCATTTAGAAAAGCATTTATTTTTTATGTAAATATATTTTCAATCCGTTTTTATGAGAATTTTTTTAAAACTAAAATATACCGAGTTTTTGCAAAAAAATGTTATCATTAAAAATATATTGTTAAAAAAATACGCAATATGCGAAAATATAAAAGAAATAATTTACAATTTAAGTATCTTCGGATTTAAAAATTAAAATATATATTTGTGATAATTTGCGAGTTTGATACACCCTGTAGAATTTTTTCAAGAGGGAAACATACGATAATTATTTATTACCATGTATTCTGTTCGTCCGGGATTTTTCCTTAGGGGTGCGAGTGGAAAATACAATGATTATAATAATGTGAAAGAAATCGATATTTGAAGGGGATGTTTTGTTTTTTGTTCTTCGCTGGGGAAAAATTAAGCAGGGTATTAATTAAATTAATAATTTTCCTATAAGGGATTATTTTTAATAAAGCTTGATTTAATTTTTTTTATACAGAATGTATCAAATTATTTTTTTTTATAATTTTCTGTTTAAAAAAAAAATTCTGTTGATCTAATTAAAAGAAAAAAAATATTTTTTTTGACGCAAAATTATATACAACTTATTTTACGAACAATTTTTTTTAACAATATAATTTTATATAATATAAATTTTTTTTATAATATAAGTTATTTTTTAATATAATATAATATAAGTTTTGCGATTTTCGCAATTACTTTACAAATAAATTTTCCATAAAGAAAAATGAAATATTTTTTGTACTTTTTTTGAAAAGTATACGGCATCTCAATATCGTAAAATGTCCACCCTTATTTTTATCACAATGCACTTTCCATTTAAATGGGAAAATGTTGAAATTATGGAGATGTGATCTCATGCATTTTATTGCCGTGTATTCACCGCCTTATATACCATGTCCCAGTCCGTTTGGTTTTCACTTTTTGGCACCTTCTCGCTGTAAATGTAGTCGCCTAGACAGTAATTTTACGAGAAAAACATTCTTTTGCCTTATCTTTTTAAATACTACTTAGTTCGTCGTTAATAATCTCACAATCCTACAGTAAAAAATATTATCCCGCGTACCGTCCTGTACACAGTATACAATTTAGCTAACAGCAGTGTATGTTGCGTTGCATATATTGTACACTCACCTATAGTATATGAGAAGGTACCAAAAAAAATCAAAACCAAACGAACTGGGACATACACTATGTATATATAGTGCGAATTCAATAATCTAACCTTATTCTATGGTCCATGAAAGTAAAGTACAAGGGAAAGGTATAAACTCGCAGAATAATACATTCCCAGGGTGGACCAAACATGCTGAAAATAATTATAAATATACATATATGTATTACACTTTTTAGTATATTTCATGCGGATTTCTGTATAATTAGTATGTTAGTGATGATGCGAGCTTGGTACTCGAAATGCGCACAAAGCAAAAATGACACCTTTTAGAATATTTTAGTATATTTAGTATAGAATATTTTTCGCGGATTTCTGTATAATTGTTGTTTTTACTGAAGATGAGAGCTTGGTACTCTAAATGCGCACAAAGCATAAATTACACCTTTTAGTATATTTTAGTATATTTAGTATATTTTAGTATATTTAGTATAGTATATTTTTCGCGCATTTCTGTATAATTCTTGCTTTTACTGAAGATGAGAGCTTGGTACTCGAAATGCGCACAAAGCATAAATTACACCTTTTAGTATATTTTAGTATATTTAGTATAGTATATATTACGCGGATTTCTGTATAATTGTCGTTTTCACTGATGATGAGAGCTTGGTACTCTAATTGCGCACAAAGCATAAATTACACCTTTTAGTATATTTTAGTATATTTAGTATATTTTAGTATATTTAGTATAGTATATTTTAGTATATTTAGTATAGTATATTTTTCGCGGATTTCTGTATAATTCTTGCTTTTACTGAAGATGAGAGCTTGGTACTCGAAATGCGCACAAAGCATAAATTACACCTTTTAGTATATTTTAGTATATTTAGTATAGTATATATTACGCGCATTTCTGTATAATTGTCGTTTTCACTGATGATGGGAGCTTGGTATTCGAAATGCGCATATAGCATAAATGTGCTCGTATTACACTTTTTCGTATATTTTACGCGGATTTCTGTATAATTGTTGTTTTTACTGAAGATGGGAGCTTGGTACTCGAAATGCGCACAAAGCATAAATCACACCTCTTAGAATATTTTAGTATATTTAGTATAGAATATTTTACGCGGATTTCTCTATAATTGTTGTTTTTACTGAAGATAGGAGTTTGGTATTCGAAATGCGCATATAGCATAAATGTGCTCGTATTACATTTTTTAGTATATTTTACGCGGATTTCTGTATAATTGTTGTTTTTAGTGAAGATGGGAGTTTGGTATTCGAAATGCGCATATAGCATAAATGTACACTTTTTAGTATATTTTACGCGGATTTCTGTATAATTGTCGTTTTTACTGAAGATGGTAGTTTAGTATTCGAAATGTGTATATGGCGTAAAGATGTTTCGAGTTTCGCGTAAATAAAATTTTCTTTTTTCTTTTTGTTTCAGGTGAGTTTAGAAAAGGCTCTGTTCTAAATTTTTTAAATGAAAATGGAATAAGCGAGTAGGTGCATTTTTATTAAATACCACGAATTGTTTTATATAGAAAAAAAAAATGGTTTTTACAATTTTCTTCATTTCCCCATTTATGAATATATTTTTAATATAGGCAACTTTTATAACATTTGACCTTGTGTGTATTTCCTTATGATAACGCAGGTGGTAGTTAAATTTCCGATATGGCACGTTGCGCATGTGTCATATAACAAAAGTCCCATCCACTGTTGCCATATCGAATCTAAATCCTCGTGTTTAAAGAAATATTTAAAAATATATTTTCATAAGTTACTAGATATACATTTTTATAGTTTTTTAAACATTCCTCTTAATAAAAATATTTAATATTACTAAAATTGCAAAAATATATATATATATATAAATTAAGTGCAAAAAAATATATATAAACATGTGATTGTGATAAATATTAATTTTTTTGAAATTATGACGAAGTTATTATAATTTTCGACACTGTCCAGAAATACAAAAATTTCAACACAACCGCGCGAAAAACACTTCATTCGAATATTAAAAAAAAAATCAGGGACTTTTTTAGATTAATTTTTTTTGGAAAAAATTAAGATTGATAATTTTTTTTGTATATGGAAAACCCCGTAATTTCCTATTTTCATCCACTTTTTTATAACATAAAATATTACGATTATACATGGCTATATGTATTATAGTGGTTGATATCGCATTAGGGGTTGGTATTTTGAAGGGGGTTAGGATGGGATATGCGCGTCTGTGGATAATGGCACTTCTTACCCATTTATCCCCTAAATGTCTGTCTCTGTATGTGTGTGTGTGTGGTGGAGATATGGCAACAATGCTAAGGCAGATAGACAGCCATCTGCCGGTGGATATGTAAATGTGGTAATGGTTAGAGAAGTTGTTGGATGCACTTTGTGTGAATTTGGTGATTAATTTATTTTAATGAAATTTCGAAAAAAAAAAAACGTTGTGGTCGATACGTGACTTTCGTGTACGAGGATTAGTGAAGAAATCAAATTAATTGATTTAAATGAATTTTTTTTTAGTAAATTAAGTCATTTTAATATTTTTTATAATTTTATAAAGAAATTATAAATTTTTTTTTTTAATCAAATTATTTTCGTGGTGTTAATTTTTTTATTATTATTATTTACAATTTGACAAATTTAATTAAAATGCCAATTTTTATTTCGTTGATTTAAAAACAAAAAAATAGTAAAAATATACTTATATATAAAAAAAATTATAAATTGAATTGAGAAAATTTTTAGTAGAATCAAAATATATTTTTAAATTTCTTAATATATATTTTTTTATATTTTATATTTTAATTATTGACGGAAATTAGTAGAAAATATGTAAAAAAAAAAATTTATATTCATAAAAATTAGTAATACAATATCTATATTTATTTATTCTTTTTAGTAATTAAAAAAATTATTAAAAGTTTTCCAACAAATATTTTTAAACCATCTCTGAAAAATACAAAATACAAATAAAACTGGCACCAATTAAATTTTTTTAACAAAAATTTCCATATATCAATCAATTTAAATCAACATGCTTAAATAACATAAAAAAAATCTTTATTACCAATTTATTACCAATATAAATTTATAAAAAAATTATTAATTTTTTTTTTAAATCAAAATATTTTCGTGGTGTTAAAAATGTGAATGAATGTTTTTTATTATTTAAAATTTGAAAAATTAAATTAAAATCTGCAAAAGTTAATTTAAAAACAAAAAAATAGTAAAAATATACTTATATTTAAAAAAAAATTATAAATTGAATTAAGAAAATTTTTAGTAGAATAAAAATATATTTTTTAAGTTTCTTAATATATATTTATTAATTTTATTATGATGGAAATTAGTAGAAAATATGTTAAATTTTTCTTTTATATCCATAAAAATTATTAATATATATCTATATTCATTTATTCTTACTAGTAACTAAAAAATCATTAAAAACTTTTCCAACAAATATTTTCAAATCCATCTCTGAAAAATACAAAATAAAAATAAAACTGACACCAATTAAATTTTTTGATCCACAATTTCCATATATCAATTTAAATTAACATTCTTAAATAACATGAAAAAAATCTTTATTACCAATTGAATATTTGATTCCTGTCGAAATATCCTACAGAACCGTATCTGAAATAAATTGAAATCAAAATAAAATAAAGAAATAAAAATTGAAATTACTTAATAATATCAAACGATTTGTTTTAACCGAATGTCCACAGTTAAATTGGATAATAAAGCCTTCGAGTGCACGTAATGTCGTTAAAAGCATGTCAAGCGTAACATCCATTAGATTAGGGCCCTATATCACTGCGCTGCAGTGTAAGACAACACTGCAGATTTTTTTTAACTGTTATTCCGCTAGAATGTGAATTTTTGCTTTTTCAAATAGGGCCCTAACAGTAACGGGTATATTTATATACCATTATACATATTTGAGATTGAAATGTGATGCGATTCGTTTCTGATTATAAAAAACCGCTCTTAAATAAAATCGATATATCGAAGCGATGGACGGGTAGAGAGAAATGGGGAAATGGATTATGTCGCTGATATTTGATGAGGTGTTTTTTTTTTGTATAATGTTGGATTTTTTGGTTGCGGGTATTTTTTTGTAGCGGTTAGTTTCATTAAATTTAATATCAATTTTTCAATTAATCAAAAAAAAATTTTTTTGATACGTATTTTTAAATATTCGCATATTCGATAATTAAAATTTAAAAAAAAAAGAATTTTTTTGCATATTTTTAATTAAAAAATTAAATTAGTAGTAATTAAATTTTTTTTTGGCAAATCATAATTTAATTATTTTAATTTATTTTATTGAAACCGGCGTTTATAATTTGCATAATAAAAAAAAAAAAAAGTTATATCCCTCGCTAGTTCCTTAAAAAAAAATCAATTGCAATTTTGCCATTTTTGCAAAACAATGAGGAATTATTCTATCACTGTAAATTTAAATAATTGCTTTATTTTATTTTTTTTTCAATTATAATAACAAATAATATTTGTATTTAGTTTTTTAATTAAAATCTAAAATTACTAAACACTTTTTGTCTTTTTGAATTTTCCACTATTTTTCAATTTTTGGCAGGTGGCTGAAGAACCACCTGTAAAATCTAAATATTTTGTTTTATTTTTTTAATTAAACCTAATATTTTCTTTAAAATATCTAATATTTTGTTGCGGCGTTTTTTGGAATATTTTCATTTACATACCCTTAAAATTCAAGCTATTCGCCCCTCACTAGTCACTTAAAAAAATTTCATCAAAAATATTAAAAAAAACACACACTTTGTAATAAAAAATATATATATCTCAATTTTTTTTTCATTCTAACTTAATTTTTTTTTTACAAATGAACGTATCTCAAATTATTTAATTTATTATATCTTATCAAGCCAATATATTTTTTTGCAACAATTATTCCATTTTAATATTATACCCTTCAATATTTAATCAGCGAGGGGTAAATCACTAATTTATTGAAATTACTGATTTATTGAATTTTTTTTTACCCCTCACTAATTACTATCAAAAATTAATATCCACTCGCATTAAAATATTCAAATATAAAATATGCTAAAAATTCATCAACTGTACAAATTTTACATCTCTTTCAGTTTCGCTAGTTTTTTTTTTTTTTCGTTAAATCTTTTAATCCACCCCACTTCATCAACAATTCCAAAATACCGATAGATTATTCGCAACTACGTCTATTTAATAACTTACCTAAATTGATTTATTACCATCAAAATTCGCCCAAAGTTCAATCAAAATGCTAATCCTATTACTCCATTTAATATCGAAATTCCCCTCCGCCGCTTCACCCCCACTATTAATTTAACCACGTGTTGCCGTTCTCAAATAATGTCCGTGTATTATACAAATACATTATAAAAATAATCCGGATTATTTCCGCAAAAAACACAGCAAGGTAGTAAATTACTTTTCAAAATATGCATGAGTTTATTTCATGTTATTATTACCCGTAATTTTATTGGAATAAATCGACAAATATTTATTTATCATGATATATATACACCCTGTGTATATATCTAGCTAAAACATAAAAAAAATATGCATGGAATTTAATTTAACTTTTAATATTTCAATATTTTCTTTCTACTTATATGAAATACCCATGATATTGATCATATATAAAAGTATGCGCAAAAAAAATTTTTTTTCGTCTATGTATTTCAATATTTTTTCTAATTCGTCATCTAACACGCTCTTTAAAAAAAAAACGTTCAAATTTAGTACATTAAATAAAATGGCAACAATGGCACGAAAATATCAAATTCGATACTTCCCGCTGCTATTTCAAACAAATTGACAATTTGCAATCTAGTCGTCCGACAGTTGCGACATTAGAAGTAAATATCACCAGCAGCACCAGCACTATCTATATGGGAATCGGTTCCCACTCTTCCCACTCTTCCCATCTTCCCTGGCCAAACTAATATCGTAGCCTTCGGGTGCGAACCGGAAGTTATATCAGGAGGTTATCATCGCCGATCTGCATTTCCCATTTACCATCTACGCGAAATTCGGCACAATGGCAACACTGTTTATTTCATGGCGCCAATTCAAAATGAACGCTCTTAGTTCTTAGAATTGAGTGTTAAAAATGGGCAGGGTGAGCAATATGGCAAACCTGTAAATTTTTACTTTATTTATTATTTATGAAAATTACTCTTAAAAGATATCAACATTTTTTTTAGTATTTCATAATAAATAATTCATCTTCTATAGTATTTCAACTGTTTTAATATGAGTAAGTATATAGACTTTGAAATGAGATATAAATTTTAATATTTAAGAACCAGTTTTTAATGTTTTATTAATTTCTTATCAAAACTTTTATAGAAAACTCTTCAATTTTCGACGAAGTTTTGGTATTTCATAATAAATAATTCATCTTCTATAGTATTTCAACTGTTTTAATATGAGTAAGTATATAGACTTTGAAATGAGATATAAATTTTAATATTTAAAAACCAGTTTTGATTGTTTTATTAATTTCTTATCCAAATTTTTATATAAAGCTCTTCAATTATCGACAAATTTTCGGTATTTCATATTAAATAATTCACCCCCTATAGTATTTCAACTGTTTTGAGATAACTAAAAATATATACTTTCATATGAGATATATATTTCAATATTTAAGAACCAGGTCTGATTGTTTTTTAAATTTCTTATCAAAAAGTTTATTTAAAACTGTGCAATCATCGACAAATTTTCGGTATTTCATATTAAATAATTCACCCCCTATAGTATTTCAACTGTTTTGAGATAACTAAAAATATATACTTTCATATGAGATATATATTTCAAGATTTAAGAACCAGGTCTGATTGTTTTTTAAATTTCTTATCAAAAAGTTTATTTAAAACTGTGCAATCATCGACAAATTTTCGGTATTTCATAATAAATAATTCACCCCATATAGTATTTCAACTGTTTTGAGATAACTAAAAATATATACTTTCATATGAGATATATATTTCAATATTTAAGAACCAGGTCTGATTGTTTTTTAAATTTCTTATCAAAAAGTTTATTTAAAACTGTGCAATCATCGACAAATTTTCGGTATTTCATATTAAATAATTCACCCCCTATAGTATTTCAACTGTTTTGAGATAACTAAAAATATATACTTTCATATGAGATATATATTTCAAGATTTAAGAACCAGATCTGATTGTGTTTTAAATTTCTTATCAAAAAGTTTATTTAAAACTGTGCAATCATCGACAAATTTTCGGTATTTCATATTAAATAATTCACCCCCTATAGTATTTCAACTGTTTTGAGATAACTAAAAATATATACTTTCATATGAGATATATATTTGAAGATTTAAGAACCAGGTCTGATTGTTTTTTAAATTTCTTATCAAAAAGTTTATTTAAAACTGTGCAATCATCGACAAATTTTCGGTATTTCATAATAAATAATTCACCCCATATAGTATTTCAACTGTTTTGAGATAACTAAAAATATAGACTTTCATATGAGATATATATTTCAATATTTAAGAACCAGGTCTGATTGTGTTTTAAATTTCTTATCAAAAAGTTTATTTAAAACTGTGCAATCATCGACAAATTTTCGGTATTTCATAATAGATAATCCACCCCCTATAGTATTTCAACTGTTTTGAGATAACTAAAAATATATACTTTCATATGAGATATATATTTCAATATTTAAGAACCAGGTCTGATTGTTTTTTAATTTCTTATCAAAAAGTTTATTGAAAACTGTAAAATCGACAAATTTTCGGTATTTCATAAAAAATAATTCATCCCCTACAGTATTTTAACTATTTTAATATGTCTAAATGTGCAGCCTATTATATGAGATATTTATTTTACTATTTAAAAACCAGGTTTGATTGCTTTCTAATTTCTTTTTAAAAATTTCATAGAAAACCCTGCAATTATCAACATATTTCTGGTATTTCATAATAAATAATTCATCCCCTACAGTATTTCAGCTATTTTAATATAACTAAATATACCTAGACTATAAAAGATAAATATATTTTACAATTTAAGAGCCCGGTCTGCCAAAAAAAACGACAACCCACAATTCAATCCAAAAATCATCACAAATTCGCATCGACTTTCCGTAACGAATAACATAACATTTCCCGCCCTAACTACTTTAATAGGATTAAATATGTAGACTTTCAAAGCTATTAACAAACCACTTGCGCCACATTTGTAAGAGCATTATCCTATTACATTGTTTCTACAAATTTGAACGTATTTAAATTGTTTCGCCCGTGAATTATGCATAGATATCGGGCTGATTGTTCAAGCCCTCATATCCACACATTACATTACATACATATATACAGGGAGTCGCGCACATTTTACAAGAAATTTATTAGCCTAAAATTATCGTTATATATGCAAACACAAACTGGTAGTTCAAGTTAATTTGTGATATATATATTTTTTTTTAGTATATTCACACACCCTGTATATATATAATTAGAACGTGAACAACATTTTTTTTTAATTTAAATTATTTGTACAACTGTGCCATATTTAGATGGATATTATGTTATCTTTTCATTAATCACCCTGTATATTGTATATACTTAAATGGAAGGTATTTGTAACGAGCGGACTAAACGAAGCACTTGATTGTTCATCTAGTTTCCGCTTTTACCGGTTCGGAATGCCACCAAATATACCGTCAACAACATTCCATTCACAGATTGTAACAGGGAGTGGGGGTGGGGGTGGATTGCACCTTTTTGGTCGCGTTTTTTTGGCAGAATTTCAAAATAATATCAATTTGGAGATTTTTCGAAAACATTTCTAATACCGTCAGAATTTTTTTTTAGCTCAAAATATACCATATTTCTTATAAAAAAAAATACCAAACCATAAATTTTTTTTTATTATTTTCTTCTCAAATAAATTAGTTAAAGAGTCCTCAATCCTAAAGATTGGTTGGAAACAGCACGCCATGCCGATCTATCCTGAGCTAATCCCTTCATCTCCCTATAGCTATTCATCTCAACGTCTTCAACTATCTGACTCACATACTCCAATCTAGGTCTACCTACCCCTCTCTTTCCCTCCACTCTACCTTCTATGATCAATTGCATAATCCCCCCATGCCTAAGAATATGCCCTACTAATCTGTCTCTCCTACGCTGTAACACTCTCCAGATACTTCTCTTCTCCCCTACTAACTCTAGTACAGCTTCATTTGTTACTTTATCTTCCCAACCAATCCTCATCATCCTCCTATAACACCACATTTCAAGTGCTTCTAATCTACGCTTCTCTTCCTTTCCTATAGTCCACGCCTCACACCCGTACAGTGCTACACTCCAAACATATACCTTCAGTAATCTTTTTCTAATACCCAAGTCAATATTTGATCTTAAAATCTGTTCTTTTTCTACGAATGCCTTCCTACCCTGTGCTATCCTACACTTTATATCTACCTTGCTTCGATTATCTTTTGTGATTCTACTGCCTAAATAACAAAAATCTGACACTTCTTCGATTCTATTATCTCCTATTGTGATCCTCATTTTTCTACTGCATTCCTTTTTGTCACACCTCATCACTTTAGTTTTACCTATATTTATTTTCATGTTAAAATCCCTAGTCAATACTGCCTGCATACCATTCAATACCCTTTCTAAATTCTTTTCGCTTTCTTCCAATATAGCTATATCGTCGGCGAATCTCAGCATATATATTTTCTCTCCCTGTACATTCACACCTACACTATACTCTTCTTTTACTTTGTTTATTGCATCTTCTATATATAGATTAAATAATAACGGTGAAAGTGTACATCCCTGCCGAACTCCCTTCCCTATTTTTGCTACTTCTTCTTCCCCCTCAATTCTAACTAAGGCAGTTTGGTGTTTATATAAATTAAAAATTATTCTCCTATCCTTATAATCTATACCCGTTTCTTTTAAAATTCTAAACATTATGTCCCAATCTACATTGTCAAATGCCTTTTCTAAGTCTACAAAAGCTATGCAAGTTACCTTTCCTACCCTCTTTCTTTTTTCTACTACCGTTCTTAGTGCTAGAATCGCCTCTCTCGTCCCTCTGTTTTTCCTAAAACCAAACTGATCTTCTCCTAGCCTTTCCTCTACTTTATTTTCTAATCTCCTATAAATAATCTTTAACAATATCTTCGATGCATGTGATAGTAGGCTAATGGTCCTATAGTTCTCACACAAATTAGCTCCTATTTTCTTCGGCATTGTTACTATTCTACTACGCTGAAAATCCTGTGGTACTTCTCCCTTCTCATATATTTTACAAACTAACCTGTATAATCGCTCCTGCATTTTTTCCCCTGCGTGTTTTATTAATTCGGCTGGTATCATATCAATCCCCGCTGCTTTGTTATTCCGTAAATCATTTAATGCTCTATGAAACTCTGACCTAAGTATGCTAGGACCTAAGTCATCCTCATCTATCTGTTCCACATTTTCTAGCTCCTCCATGTCCTGCCTACCTTTATATAAATCTTCAAGATACTCCTTCCATCTTCTAGCTTTTTCCTTATTTTCTGTGAGTTCCTTACCCTGCTTATCACATATAATGTTACCCTTTGGTTTTACTTTAGAAAAATGCGACTTAATTTTCCTGTAGCCCAAATCTACTTTACCTCTTCTCATATCCTCCTCAATATCCTCACAATTTCCTTTTATCCACTCTTCTTTCGCTAGCTTGCATTTCCTATTAATTAAGTTCCTTAGTTCCTTATATTTTTTCTGTCCTGCTTCTGTGTTTCCAATTTTAATTTTCCTTCTTGCTTCTATCATTTCCACTATTTCTTCCGTGATCCATTCCCTCCTACCTGCCCTTTTCTTTGTGCCTAATACTTCATTTGCTGCTGTAGTTAACCCATTTCTGATTTCCCTCCATTCGCAATCTATGTCGTTCCTAGATGTTCCATTAGCCATGATTTCTACTTTCTGCTTGTACTTTTCACATACATCAGCTAATTTTAACCTATCGACATCTACTCTGACCTGTTTAGACTTCTGTAATTTCTTGAATTTGACCTCTGAGTCCAGGACTACTAAATTATGGTCACTATCAATATCTGCTCCAGGGTAACTCTTACAATTCTTAATCTGGTTCCTAAACCTCTCTTTAACCAGTATGTAATCTATCTGATACCTCCCTATATCTCCTGGCATTTTCCACGTATATATCCTGCGCTTGTGATTCTGAAAAAGCGTGTTTGCTACCACTAGCTTATTCCTAATACAAAACTCTACCAATCTATCCCCTCTATCATTACGTGTTCCTATTCCATATTCTCCTACTATTGGAACTTCCTTTCCCTTACCTACTACGGCATTCCAATCTCCGATTACAATTAGATTATCCTGTCCTTTAACGTTTGCTAACCTAGATTCAATCTCCTCATAAATGGATTCTACCTCCTCATCATCGTGACTTGAAGTTGGCATATATACTTGCACTATAAATGTGTCCGTTGGCTTCGTGTCTAATCTAATAGTTATAATTCTATCACTAACTTGGCAATAACTCTTTATTCTACATCCCAACTTTCTATTCATTATAAAACCTACACCGGTATGCCCATTATCTGATGCTGTGGTTATTAATCTGTATTCTCCTGACCACGTATCTACTTGATCTTTCCTCCTAACTTCACTAATCCCTACAATATCCAGTTTAAGTCTCTCCATTTCTAATTTCTAATTCTCTAACTTTCCTATCCTATTCATACTGCGTATATTCCACGCTCCGACTCGTAGAATTCTCGACGCAATCGATCTCTTGCCCTCAAATATTGATCTCAAATAAATATTTTCTAAAAATTTACTGAACCTTAATCAAAATTTTCTATTAAAAATATTTGGATTCTGCAAATATATTTATGTATTGGCACGACATCAACATCGATTTATTTATACTCTTCGCTCTAGTTGAAAGATTCTGCTTTTGTATGAAATGTCATGAAAGGGATTTCATCCCCCATTTATATATGTATATATATATATAAGATTGATTGGTTTATTTACTGTGTAAATATTGAAAAAGGAAAATTCAGACTTCACCAACTATATGCATGTTTACAGATGATGTAGTTCCTTCTTTTTTGTATGTATTAAATGTTTTCGTAGAAAAAAAAATACGTTGGTAAAGTATATTTTTTGCAAGACAAATTTTTCGTGTTGCTTTCTTGGATAAAAATAAAAAAAATATTTTTTCGAAATGATTTGGAAATAAAACGATTGCGCCCCTGTTTTTTATTGATTTTTTTAATGTTTTTTTAATATATTGTTGGTTTCTACAAATTTTTAATGCAATAAAAATGTTAGCTGTGGGGCAGTTTTTAACCTTTTTTTTTATAAAATATTGTTTTCTGTATTTTCTCATAATTGGAACTATGCGCCATCTGTATTTCTACAAATCAACTATGAATTAAAGATTTCTATCGACCCCGAATCAAATATTCGAATAACTTCGAAAGTGTTTTGTAATTTTCGAGTCAAGAAATTTTTTGTTGAACATAGTCCAGTAGTATAAATTTGTTCGTTCAGCTGTTTCAAATATTTCAACCTAGATATTAAGGGTTGAGCAAATTTTTTCGATGTTGCGTTAATTTTTGGCAGAATTTCAAAGTAGAAAGAAAATGTCTGCAATTTGGAGATTTAAAAAAAAAAACCAACATAGCTAATAACGCCAAAAACATTTTTTTTAGCACAAAATATACCACAGATCTTATAAAAAAAAATTCCAAACCGCCCCCATAAAAAATAACGGTTAATTTTATATTTTTAACACTTTGCTCAAGAAAATATTATTCCCAGAGCTAAAATAATCACTTTGAAATATTATATTCACTTAATAATATATTATTATAAAAATTTATATATTGAACAATGAGATCGAAAACAGTTCCGGGCAAAATATTTTTAGTGCGCAAAATTTTTCTTAAATCACATTATCGAGTTTTTTGAGTAGTAAATTTTTAGTAGTAATAAATTTGAGTAGTAATAAATATTAAATAACAAAAAAAAATTTCTCTTCGCAAAAATTTCCCTTTTCCTCTTAAGAGCTCCGAGGCTCAATAATTACTTCGTCCTTTTTTCTCTCCCCACTCTCAGTATCTCTGTCAAATTTTATATTTCCATTCGCGCTGTCATTACGAACATTAACGAATGGAGAAGTGACTTTTCGAATTTTAACATCTTCTTTGTCGCTGCAGCAAATTTCGGCCTCTTCATCTTCATCTGCCACTCGATTGCCGACGATTTGGCTGTGGCTTTGCTTATTGCAAGCTCTCACAGATAGTGCGAGGAAATCTAGTTCGACTGAAGAAGTGTTGAAATATTGGCACTGTGCCAATGGTTTGCACAGGCCGTAATCGCCATTTGGGGTCATGCAATCAGCTGAAAGACAAAATTGATTTAAATTTTTTTTTTCGATAAGTTGCAGTTTGAAAAAAAAATAATAATAATAAATACTTTCTAAAAAAGTTAGTTTTTTGATTTTTTTTTCATATAATTTAGCAGCTAAGAAATAAAAACTGAATATTTTAGTAATTTTAAGAACTAGTTTTTATTTTTGTACATGATTTTCTGATTCTTTTCTATCTTAAAATTTCAAAAAAACGAGCCATTTTAGTAAAATTTAAAAAAAATTATATTTAACTGTAAAAAAATCAATTTTTATTCGCAATTTTTGAATATTTTTTTTTTTTTAAAACCCCAAACATCCTTTTTATTTTTATTTGTGTAAATGAGCACCTAAAAAAATGGACGAAATTTTTATTTTTTTTATTCTTAATTAAAATTTAATTTACCTATTTTATAAATTTCAATTCTTCGTGAATTAAAAATATTTTTATTTAAAAAAAAAAAACCTTACTTTTGCAACAATGTAAAGGCTCATGTTGAAATCCACAATAACTGGTCATTAAAAAATACAAAACATCGTCCGTGCTATTATTTATAGCTGCCTGAAACCCTTTGCTACATTGCGATCGGGGAATGCAATTGGTGCTTGGTAGAACACATTCTTCTAAAAAAAAAATTTTTTTTTATAAAAAATTAATTCACTTCAAAATTTATTATAACTTAAGGGGGCGATTTTGTAATTTCGAATTGTGGCGCCATCTAATTTTAAATAGTTCAATTATACATTTTCGATATAGAAAATAGTTTGTAAATTTTTTGTTGAACATAGTCCAGTAGTGAGAGTATGTTCGTTCAATTCTTCCAAAAATGTCACCTAGGATTTGACGTTTGCGTAAATTTGAGATTTTCTTTTAAATTATCTAACATCAGAATTTGACGTTATCTAACCTGAATCTTTCTTAATGTGTGTTAAAAATATAACGTCTTCACGAGCTATCTAAAAAAAAATATATATTTACTCGAAATATCTTTTGTGGAAATTAACATTGCAAACCATAGCCTTAACTTAATTTTTTTTTGTAATATTTTTTAACCGTTATTTGTTCGTACAAATCGATATCAAAAATCCAACAACCTTTTACATTGACAAAATTTATTTTGTTTGTATTTTGCAATTACACTGCACAAGTTTTAGCTTTACAATTTTAATTTTAATTCTAATTTTTATATTTACTTACTTAATGGCGAAATCAATATTAGATTATCCACCACTTTAAAAACAAACAGTACAATGAAAATTACAATGCAGCGCATTTTATAATTTAATTATATACGTCAAATTTGTTATTCAATTTTACATTGAAATATTTCCAGTTTCATTGAATTTGTATTATTTATTTTATCGCAAATTTATATCAACAATTTTGCGATAATAAGTTCACGAAAGTTGAATGCCGCTTCATTGATAAGAGCCGTTCAATTAAAAATGTAAACAATTTTTTTTCTTAATTTTTATAATACAGATAATTTTAAAATAATTTTTTTTTGGCTAAAAAATTTTTTTTTTCTCAAAATATTAGTAAATTTTTTTTTTTTGTATATATCTATGAAGGGAATTTTGAAATATATGAAAATTTTGATGTGCGTACCAATTTTTGACTAAAAAAAATGTTTGTCTCTCAAAAAATCATTGATGAAAATATTATTTGAGCTAGTACTGAATTAAATTTTTTTTTCTTCTATATATCTATTAAGAGAATTTTGACATATGTAAAAATACTGACCATTTTTTGACAAAAAAAATTTGTTTGAAATAGTAAATTTAATTTTTTTTATATATATCCGAAATTTTTTTTCAAGTATATGAAAATTTTTATATGCATAAAAATTTTTGACTAAAAAAAATTTTTGTCTCAAAAAATCATTTATAAAAATATTATTTGAGCTAGTACTGAATTCAATTTTTTTTTTTATATATATCTATTAAGAGAATTTTGAAATATTTGAAAATACTGACCATTTTTTGACAAAAAAAAATTGTTTGAAATAGTAAATTTAATTTTTTTTATATATATCTCCGAAATTTTTTTTCAAGTATATGAAATTTTTTATATGCATACCAATTTTTGACTAAAAAAAATTTTTGTCTCTCAAAAAATCATTTATAAAAATATTATTTGAGCTAGTACTGAATTCAATTTTTTTTTTTTTATATATCTATTAAGAGAATTTTGACATATGTAAAAATACTGACCATTTTTTGACAAAAAAAATTGTTTGAATTAATAAATTAAAAAAAATTTCATCTCCGAAAAGAATTTTCAAATTTATGAAAATTTTCAGAGCAAAAATATTTTAGTAGGTAAATTAAAATTTATTTATATCTTTTTTATAATTTATATCTTAAAAATATTTTTAAGATAGGCAACTGGCATAGCACTTCACCCAATATAAATATCCCTATGAAAGCGTATTAAATATCTAATATGTACGCTGCGCATGTGTAGTATATAAAGTCCCAAACACCGTTGCCACATCGAATCTAACTTCTCATTTTTAGAGAAAAAAAAATTAAATTACTTTTTCAAGTTATTACACATTTTTTCGTTTTTTTTTTACCATTCCTCACATAGTGTGCAATGACACATGCAAAATTCGCCATTAAACTGAATTATAAATGGTATGTTGTTTCGACGCTAATGCTTTATAATTAATTTAAGCTGAACGTGCGTATTTGCGTGTATTTTGTCATGTCCTTCTGGTATGTATGTCTAGTTGCCTATATAGGCAACCAGTCGCATATCTAATCATCAATCACAGCCTATAGAGACACTTATTCATAATAAAATAATGGGCAAATGATTGTTTTTCCTGCGGTGGGGAATATTTTTTTACAGCGCGATTTTTGAAAAAGTTTTTTTTTAATTCGGAAATAATTTTAAACATATTTTTTAATTAAATATTTTCTACTAACTAAATTCAATAAAAAAATATTTTTTCACCTTAAGAAATGTGTATATATATATATGTATGGCGTTGTGTATAATCAACATGGCGACCATCAATGAATTTAAAAAAAAAAAATATTTTTATTAGAAAAATTAGTATTTTTCTTATATTTTTTCGCTTAATATATTTTTTTCATTGTATTAAATATTACCCAAAAACCGAAAACATTTATTAGCTAGATGCGCATTTCGGTTGCTATGCCCCCATCTTCAGTAGCACTATAATAGAACAAATAAAAATACAGCTATTTCAAGGTGTTTTTTTTTAGCTGTTCGTTTCTATCAATCACCTCTTAATTTATTATTTGCACTTGAATATTGTAAAATCCAAAAATTTATTTTATTTACAGCACCCTGTATATTACGGTGGCTCTTGTTAATAAATAAACATTATCTGTAAGATGAAATTTGAATTTTAAATTTAAATGGTGACATTGACTTTGCATTGACATCTATGCACGCGCCATCTATGCACCGAAAAATATATTAAAACCACAGTGCCGTACTTATCAACAAATCTAATAAATTTTAATTTATTAAATCGACAATTAAATTATTTGATTTAAAAAAATTCTTTTTTATCCATTTTTTCCACTGTAAGGAAAATATTCCAATCAACCGATGCATCCATTTTATTTTATACTTTTCAATATGGCCGCTATTCTCTTTTCCAACCATTCAGATTTACTTCTTTTCCTTTGCTATATGCAACTTTGAAAAGATTCAAACAAAAGCTGTTATCAGAACTAGAAACGGAAGATGATATAGAGAAGTGCAGGCTACAGGACCGTAGCTTAAAAATCTATCAGATTTTTATTGACAATTTAACGAAACAATAAAATTTTGCGAAAAATAATAATTGTGTTGTCAATAAATAAATAAATGATATTTTTATTTTACACAATTATTTTTATAGTAGCAATTTAGTGCATTTTCTAGTTAAGAAATACTGCCTCGATGGACGTTTATCAAAATCTAAATAATTCAAATTTTTTATTTATTTCTGTTCCTATTTGTTATTATCACTTATTCATATTTTATTTTTATTTTCATCGGTATTTTGATCCTTAATTTTTTTTTCCGTTTTAATTTATATTTTGAATTTTTCATTTCCATTCCTAATTTTAATTTCGTTATTTTATCTTTATTTTTACTTTTACTGTTAAATTTTATTTTTATGTTTACTGGTAATTTAGTGTTTTTTCTTAATTTTTTTCGTACTCATTATTTCATTTTTTATATATAATTTTAATACGAACTTTTAATTTTCATTATTTTTTAATTATGATTATTATTATTTTTTAATATCAACTTCTACTCTTAATTTTCATTTCTGTTTTTAATCCTTATATTCATTTTTACAGATTTTTACACTTAATTTTAATTTTTTTTTGTTTTCATTTTCAATCTTCATTTTTAGTCTAAATTTTCATTCCAAATTTTCATCTGCATTTTCATCTACTCTCACCTTTCTTTGTCAATTTCACTCTTAATCTTCATTTTTATTTCACACCCACATTAAAAAACCACAAAGCCGGCCCTGCCTATTCAGCACCATAGATATATACATACAGTCATAGACAGCGTATATTTTCGGGATGTAAACTAAACTTCACTGCAAGTCGATGGGAGGGTAGGAGATACGTATAAGAAGACGATCTCTTGGGGGGGTGGTGTGTGGGTGGTGGGGTTGGGGGTGGGTGGTTGGGTGTATTATTTATTTGTGGCGCCAGACAGTCAAGACAAATATAACCAACAATGCACATATGGGGGGTATTCGGTTGTGCAGCGTGTGTTTATTCTGTAAGGGAAACTATGGGGAAATATACAGATATCGAGGGGTAGAAGGGGTGCAATGGGAATAACAGAGGGGAAACGAGAGAGGGAGTAGTCCATCTTTATACAGAGGGTTCTGAGTGAATATATATGTATATGAATTATATATTTTTATTAATGATATTATTTACTTTGTTTATATTGATTTTTTTGTATTATTTACAAAAAATATAATGCAAGATGTTGTCTTAAATCAGCTTAGTTATTTATTTACTTTTTATAAATTATAAATATTATTATAAATATTAATTATAAAAAGTATATAAATTGAACAAAAAAAAAATATGTACAATAAGTATCTTTTTATTTTGTACTAAAATATTTGAAATATTTAAAATGTTTTTCTATATTTTATTTACTAATATTTCTAAATTTACAGATATATCCTGATATTTTTCCTATTTATTTATATTTCCAGATTTTTGATCATATTTCCTACGTTTTCTAATTTGCAAGATTTTTTATAATTTTTCTTATATTTTTATCGATATTGGTTTTTCTCAAATTTCCTATATTTCATGATATTTCTCACTAATTTCCAGATATTTGCTAGCATTTCTCATATTTTGAAATATTTAGTAGTTTTTCTCATATATCGAGATATTTAGTAGCTTTTCTCATATTTTGTGATATTTACTAGTATTTCTCATATTTCCAGATAATTACTAGTTTTTCTCATATTTCGAAATATTTATTAGTTTTTCTCATATTTCGAGATATTTCGAGATATTTCTCATAGTTTGAGGTATTTACTAGTATTTCTCATATTTCCAGATATTTACTAGTTTTTCTCATATTTCGAGATATTTAGTAGCATTTCTCATAGTTTGAGGTATTTACTAGTATTTCTCATATTTCCAGATATTTACTAGTTTTTCTCATATTTCGAAATATTTATTAGGTTTTCTCATATTTCGAGATATTTAGTAACATTTCTCATAGTTCCAGATGTGTAGTAGCATTTCTCATATTTTGAGATATTTACTAGTTTTTCTCATATTTCGAGATAGTTAGTAGCATTTCTCATATTTTGAGATATTTACTACTATTTCTCATATTTCGAGATGATTACTAATTTTTCTAATATTTCGAGATATTTAGTAGCATTTCTCATATTGAGATATTTACTAGTTTTTCACATATTTCGAGATATTTATTAGTCTTTCTCATATTTCGAGATATTTACTAGTATTTCTCATATTTACTAGTATTTCCAGATATTTAATAGCATTTCTCATATTTCCATATATTTATTGATATATTTCAGACATTTATTAAAATTTCCTCGTTATCCTTCATAAAAAAAATTATGTACTATAATATTTCTATAAATAACCACATACATTAATATTTAAAAAAAAATCATCAAATATTTCACCATTTTCACGGAAAACAAAAATTCGATCAGACTCGGAAAGAAATGCATATTTCCGGTGGCTCAAGACACAAATGAGTCATCGACTTCGTTTATCATCTCTTCGTCAAGACCACTCTAACAAATACGAAAACGAAAAATCGTCCCATAATTCATTCGTCGATTCATCCCCTATATGACGCTTATATAAAAATATATACAGATTAGGGATGAGGTCGAGGGTGGAGCGAATCACCAGCCACCCTGCACCCACCCACCCCCCCACCCCCACCCCACATTGTCTTCTTCCATACGAAGTCCAAACATGCCGAAGAGCATTATCTTCTTGTTTTCCTCTGCGAGTACCAAAACTATTTGTGTTGTATACACGGTGGCTCAAACATGTGGCTTACCATTTGGTTGATCTACCAAATTATCCATTTTTTCTTATTTTATGGTACCTCGAATTTTTATTAATTTGTTTTCTGAAAATAAATTTGTTCCCCATAGGAAATTGTTATTTTTTTTGAATTGTTTATTTGATCGTCCTGTATAATTTACGATTATAAGCGAAATATGAAGGGGGTTCAACTGTATAAGAAGGGTTGAAATTTACCCAAAACGTGGGTAGAAATTTGTCGTGGGGTTGTAATACAGTGCCGTAGAGAAAAGACGGCACTGTTCAGAAAAAATATATTTTTTGTAATAAAATTGTTTTTACGCAAAATTTGTTTTAAAATTATCGGACAAATTAGTAACAATATCGACAAAACTAAAAATGATAAAAAAAAATCATTATCAGGGTCGGACTATTTTTTGTATTTTTTTAAAATGTACTATGTATAAATCAGGTATTATAATGAAATATATATATATTACAAAATTTATTGCGTTTTTTACAAAAAAAAAAAAATTCGGATTCAATATCGGGCCCGGACTATTTTTTTTTTTTGACGAAACGAACCATGTACGAAATTTAATTTTTATAATTATAATTATAACTCAATTATAATTATAAAAAATACACTACAAAATAATAAAAATTAGAAATATACACGAGTATTTCGCAACTTTCTCGCGCATAAATACAAATTTATCTCAAAATTAGTTATTTAACTACGTATATTTTTCCTTTTTTGTAGGATGTATGTCCTTAAAGGACGTCCGAATAATAGTCCCAATGGCCGTTGAGCGTGGCCAATCGGCGGCCTTGCAGTGTTTCTACGATCTCGAAGGTGATCAGCTGTACGCCGCAAAATGGTATCGAAGGGGGCGCGAATTTTATCGGTACGTCTCTGTAAATATATTTTCTTTTCAAAAATCATTAATTCCACCCAATATAACTTTAAGAGACACTCACGTAATCTAATATAGTTTTTTTCCGTCTGATCAACCTTCTATAACTAATTGCCTACGAGAAAAATATACATTTTAATTAAAAACTTTTTTTTTTTGCAAAATATTGTGTAATTTCATTTTAAATCCATTGTTAGCTGTGAGAATTAATGGAAATATTTTTTGCTGGACATTTTGGCAAATTTGTGAGGATTTTAGAATTTCAGTTTTCGAAAGTTTGAAACTATAAAAGTATCGTTTTATTATATGAGATATGTACTAGTTTTTCTCATATTTCGAGATATTTATTAGTTTTTCTCGTATTTCGAGATATTTACTAGTATTTCTCCTATTTTGAGATATTTACTAGTATTTCTCCTATTTTGAGATATTTATTAGTTTTTATTATATTTCTAGATATTTACTAGTTTTTCTCATATTTCGAGATATTTAGTAGCATTTCTCATATTTTGAGATATTTACTAATATTTCTCCTATTTTGAGATATTTACTAGTATTTCTCATATTCTCAGATATTTCCTAGTTTTTCTCATATTTCGAGATATTTAGTAGAATTTGTTACATTTCAAAATATTTACTAGTATTTCGAGATATTTACTAGTATTTCTCATATATTTCCAGATATTTACTAGTATTTCTGATATTTACTAGCATTTCTAATATTTCCAGATATTTAATAGCATTTCTCATATTTCCAGATATTTATAAATTTTTCTCATATTTCGAGATATTTAATAGTTTTTCTCATATTTTGAGATATTTAGTAACATTTCTCATATTTTGAGATATTTACTAGTTTTCTCATATTTTGAGATATTTATTCGTTTTTCTCATATTTCGAGATATTTAGTAGCATTTCTCAGATTTTGAGATATTTCCGAGTTTTACTCATATTTCGAGATATAGTAGAAGTATTCATAGTTTCATTACATGAAACTATGCTTTTATTTAAGGCAAAAATAAATGTTAAAAATGTTTTTTATTGCTCTCTGGAGGATTTTATTAAAAAAAATCTACAGTTTCATATAATCCAGAATTTATTATTTACAGTGTAAAGATAAGGAAATATCGTTCAATCATTTCTTCAATAATTTATTTTTTTAATTAAAATTATTAACATATTTTTCTTTTTTACTTATTTTTTTAATTTTCAGAATATTTAATTTTGAATTGTTATTATTTTTATATATAAAAATAATAACAAAATAAACAAAATAAAAATAACCTGTACAAAATATTCAAGTCTTAGTTATTAAATTCTTCAAGTTATTAAATATTTTCGAATCACCCTAAACAAAACCAAAAATAATCCAACAATCAACCAATTCCGCGCACCTCTAACATAGCGATATTGCTATTTCATAGAGTTGAGTGCCCAAAAATATGTTGCACATTGTTTGCGTAATTCATACGGTCGAATAATCCGTTGGAAAATCGTTTGTTTAGCCATCGGCCTTTACACATAGTAGCGCCACCTAGCGGTAATTAATTATATCGCGCCATTGTTGTTGACGAAATTAATCGACGGTTATGTAGGCAATATGCGATACACCATTTTGTTTATCGCTCGATATATACGATCTGCCATCACCAAACGGAATTTATGTTTCTGCTGAATAAAACAGATGTGGCATGGAAATTTTTTTTTAGGTTAATTGAAAAAAATATTGTTTTTTTTTTGTTGAAAGTGTCCCATTCATTTTTATGTAATATTGGTAAGCTAATACGTTGGTAAAGTGCGTTTTAAATAAAATATCTGCGCCGTAGAAAAGTAGAACACCCTGTATGTACAATAAAACACCCTGTATATAGTAGAAAAACGATATAGTATATTATATATTAGAAAAAGTAGAACACCCTGTAGAACACCCTGTATATAGTAGAAAAAAGTATATAGTATATTATATAGTATATAGTAAAAAAAGTTGAACACCCTGTGTATACACCACATATATGAGTGAAAAAAATTTAAGTGGAGTTTTAGTTTCTTATAAATAATTTTTTTTTTTTCAAATTTTAATAATAGTTTTTACTGGAAATTCGTTTTTATGGACCACCCCGTGTAACTAAAAATAATAATAATATATTTTTTTTTTAATCCCAAAATAATATATACCTACTAATATAAAAATTATATTGCCAGCAATTCTTAAATTTTTATCAATAATATATACAGAGTGACAATGTTTAATCATGAACACTATTTAAAAATTCATTTAAAAAAAATCAGTTTATTTTTTATTTTTTTATACAAATCATTGAAAATGTAAACAGCACCTTATAAAAAAAATTGCAATTATATTTTAATGCCCTGTATAAAATATGGGTAAGCTAATACATGTGGCAACGTACATTTACGTTTTGTAACATCATTTTTTAATGATTCATTTCGCTGCAATAGCTCATTTTTTTAAAATGAAGACAGATTAAAAAAAAAATTTAATTTTTTAAATTTTTTTAAATCAAGACGCATATTTTCTCAAAATAAAATTTTTTGTTTTTAATTAACCCTACGTAAATATTGAAGTAATATGTCGTTGTAAAGTTAAATTTAAGCAGAAAAAAAATTGAAGGAAAAAAATTTATGGCTTCGTTTAAAATAATAAGTTGATGTGTTTTTATGTAAAGTGCAACATCCTGTATGGATGAAAATATTTTTGCAACGTACATTTTTGAGATTTATATAGAAATTGAAATTTTCATTTCTCCAACGTTTCGCTAGAATTTTTTTTTTCAAACTACCCTGTATATAAAAATCGACAAAAATTTTATTTTTAAACATCAAACTAAAATATACTCAAAGTAAATATATATAAAAATAATACTATTAGCTTTTTTTTTTTTTTTTATTAATAGTATATATAGGGTGACGACTTTTAATCACGAACATATTTAAAAAAAAAATGTTTTTTTTAATTAACAATTCTTAAATATTCGAAGAGAATTTTTATTTAAAAAAATCTCTTCCTTAATATTTTCAATATTGACACATGGCCATTACGAATCGGAAAATATTTTTCATGTGCAGCCATTTTTATTTTATTCATGTGCGGCCATTATTAAATTATTCCAAAGCCAAATATTATTTTTTATTTAAAATATATATTTATGGCGAATTGATCGTCTCTTTTCCTCCAGTATTTATTTTAGGGAAGATTTATTTATATTTTGCTCGGCCTGTCTTATACAGGGTAATACAATAGTTGATGTTTGAATTGTTCAATAATCGAATTTAATCAAAAAGTTTAATTTATACAACTTTAAGAAATTTACGAAAATTGTATTTAAAAAAATATCAACAAAAATTTTGTTTCGAAAAAAATTTCGAAAATCACAAAAGAATGTGACAATTATTTTTTTTAATAATTTTTTTATACAATTTTAGAAATTTAGGAAAAAAGTATTGAGAAAAAATCTGAATTTTTTTTTTTAATTCACAAAATACGGTTTTTACAAATACAGATTTTTTCAATCGCAAATGTCACAAATTAATTTTATTTAATCAAATTTTTCGTCGAATTTTTGCACCCACTATCGGATCGTTGAAAAATATTATTTTTCCACAAAAGAAATATTATCCCCCCGCGGCCAACCCCCGCAAATGAAAAACAATGTCACTGATTTCATTTCCGGTCCCTTTCAGCTTATTCACTGTTGCATTTGCGGCGTTGCCAATTCTCATTCAACTAAACAACGAGAGAGCAAACCGGGAATATATATCGAACTGTTATTGTTATACCGATTGTAGCGGTTCGATTTAATTTGGTGTATACAGGGTGAGGCGGTATGCAAAAGACAATGTGCTTCGAAAAAAGAAAATTGGAAAAGTATTTGATTTTTGGAATTAATTTAGGACAATTTAGGAGAGACAAAAAATAAATGGCTCATTTTTTTTAAATCTTTCCTGCTGTCATATTTGCTTAAAATTAATGAATTTTTTTTTTTTTAATTCTGCTAAGTAAATACTGAAGTTGTAAAGCTAAATTTAAGCTGAATAAAATTTGAAAGAAAAAAGTACATCGTTTCATTTAAAACTGTATTTATGTGAAATAGAACATCCTGTAGGGGTGACTATATTTTTAAGACTTAAATTTGTGATTTTTATATACAAATTTTAATTTACAGCTCTCTAACTTTAGTAGTTTTTCCAAAAAAATATGTTTTTGTAAACCACCCTGTATATACACTTTTCTATACAGGGGCGCGTTACAATTGTTTTCATTTAAACATTCGATAAATGTGATTATATATATATATATATATGAGTCAATCTGTGAAAATATATATTCAGTTCTTTTTTAAGCTAGATGCGCATTTCGAAAGATATGCCCCCATCTCTAGTAGCACAAGATAAAAACTAAATAACAAATTTGAAATCATATTTCTTATATTTGTAAAAAAAAAATTATATACCCTTAAAAATTTGTTATTTTATTATATGTATTATCAAAAAAAATAAAAAATCCACTTTTTCACCCTCGCTCAAAAAAAAAATCAAACCCGTTCATAAACACTCCATGATTTTATTTCATGGAATACGCAATATTAAATCCCCCCTCCACCCCCCACCCCCTCCTCCTCCTCCAAATATTTGTCTCTTTGTTTCGTATTCTAATAATGGTAAAAGTGCCATTACTCTATTACATCGTACTATACACGGTGATCAAATAAAATTTTCCTGAAATCCCAAAAACAAATTATACAAATGTATATATTTCCAAATTTGCATATACATATTAATTTTTGAACATGTCATATTTTTAAATAATTCGAAATATAATTTTAAATAATTCAATTTCGATCATTTTTTTTTTTAATTACTTCACTAAACCAATTAAAAAAAATATATTAAATCAATATATTATAAAATCCCCTAATCAAATATTATTTTTTAAATTAAATTCAATTGTTAACTTTCAAAATGACATATTTTATTGGATCACCCGCTATATCACCGAGTATATATATCTATCTTGTTAATACAAGAGCTATTCGTTTTTTTCAGCGCCGGTGAAAAGTCTGGCTGAAAACTTTTTCAATATTTCCTCGGTCGTAAATCTACCACGTTGCATTACGCGAAATGCAACACTGTGCGAATTGAATATCGCTGTCAAAACGGGACGACAAAAAAAAATTTTTAATCAGCTGTCGCTGTTGTATTTCGAATTCTTTACAAAGTAATTTGTTTACATTCTGACATTTATTAGTAATTTTTTTGTAAAAAAAAATTATACATTAAGGGAAATATCCTAATAAGTCACATTCTTAGACATGTTGCGTAATTAGTTATAGAAGGTAGGGGGCAATTAAAAAATGTATAAAAGTAGCTGATTTAAGAAGAAGAATTAATTTTTGCAAATTTTTTTTGATTTCTTTTTTGAAGGTATACGCCGAGGGATGACCCGCCGTCTAAGACGTTCCCGCTAGAGGGCGTGAATGTCGTTTTAGAGAATTCCAATGCGACTCATGTGCTTCTGTCAAATGTTTCGGTGAATACGAGCGGTGAATATCGTTGCGAAATTAGTGCGGATGCGCCGAGTTTTTTTACAAAAATTGAGGCCGCTATGCTAGAGGTATTTTTTTTCAACAAAAAATGGAAATACTACTGTATTATTTCAAATTATTTGTATATGCCAGTATCAATGTATTAAAAAGTACTAATAAGAAATGCAGTATAGATATTTTTTTTTTAGAGATTACTTATTGAAGCATTTCAAAAATTAAAAAAAATTCTGGAATTATTAAAAAAATAATCAAAATATAAAATAAAATAGAATCAATTATTTATTTTATTTATTAATAAATCAAAAAATATATATATTTTTTTTCATAATAATGAAAATTAAATATTAATTTTTTTAAATATATATATATATTTTTTTAACGTAAAATGGAAAACAATATTTTAGTTTTTCGCTTGAATATTTATTTTTTATTTTATTGAGGTGGTGGAAATTCCCAAACACGATCCTGTAATTTCCGGGCTTAAATCTCGGTATCGTTTGGATGATATTTTGAAAGCGGAATGTAGGTCTAAGGACTCGAGGCCTGCGGCCAATCTGACCTGGCTGGCCAACGACCTTCCCGTGGACCAGGCCAAGATCCGCAGGCATCATCCCCACCACTCAGAACATAATACTTTATACAGGTGAGTGAAAAAAGTGCATTTTTTTGAAGGATTTTAGAAAGTTTTGCAATTTTAAATTTGGAACAAAAATTTTTTGTGAAGATACAAATAATGTAAAGCTCGATGAAATTTTTTTTTAACAAAAAATTTTTCTTTAAATATAAAAAAAAAAAAAAATTTTAAATTTTACATGAAAATAAAAATTTGTTTTTCGCATAAACGGTCTGTTTATGTGAAATTTTTTTTTAAAAAAAACGAAATTGTTTTGAATGAAAAAATCAAGCATTTTTGGAAAAAAAAAGTATAAAAAATTAAAGTTAAAAAAAATATATTGAAATAAAAAATTTTCTCGGGAAATTGAAAAAAAAATATGAAAAACTTGATGAAACGATTTTTTTTTTGAAGAAAATATGTAAGTTTGTGATTAGTAATTTGAGACTGAATATTAAAAAAAAAAAAAAACAAGTAACAAAACTGGAAAAGAAATAATCGAAAAAAATATCTCAAAAAACAAAAAATTACAAAATTGAGAAAATAAACTCATAAAAAATTTAAAAATTAAAAATAGCTAGTAAAAAAAATAAACTAATTATATAATTGAAAATATTTACAATTAATTATTGAAATGGAACTCAACTCGACGATAAAAAAATTCCGCATCTAATCGATACAAAAAAAATTCATTTGTTAAATTATTTCGTTTTTTTACGCCTACAAACATTACCATTATATTTTTATTTACCTCGCACGTGAACGTTTTAAAAAAAAAACGGTCGCGAGGTGGTGCTTTTATCGCTTAACATTAACCGACAAAGAATTGGCACTTATTGCCGTCACGTTGATTGACTTTGCGCCAACCGAAAAGAAAAACGAAGAGAAAACTCTACTCGGCTTTTATTATTATTTCTACATCCCCTGTTTATTTATATTCACCACTAAGATGTATGAAGCATTCGGAAGAACATGTCTGTTCATATGGTACAGGAAATTTGACCGATTTAATTCAACGAATTAAAAAAATACATAAAAATGTACATACAATTGAATTTAATATATATATATTTTTTTTACAAATTAAAAATTTTGATGAAAAAAAATTTTTTTTTTATACGTAATACAAAAAAAAATGAGAAATTGAGAAAGTAAACAAAATTTCACGACAAAAAAAATATTTTTTTAAATACATAATACAAAAAATATATTTTATAAATTATTAATTGAGAAACTAAACTAAATTTCATGAGAAAAAAAATTTTTTTTTATATATAATACAAAAAATATACATATATAATAAATTATTAATTATTATATGTATATATTTTTTGTATTATGTATTGAAATTTTTTTTTTTACTATTTTAAATAGTTTACAAAATAAAAATAAACAAATTTTGTCGACAAAAAAATTTTTTTTTAAATAGATAATACAAATAATATATGTATAATAAATTATTAATTGAGAAAGTAAATAAAATTTCACGACAAAAAATTTTTTTTTTAATATATAGTACAAAAAATATGTATTATAAATTATTAATTGAGAAAGTAAACAAAATTTCTAGACCAAAAAATTTTTTTTTTATAAATAAACAAAATAAATATCTAATAAATAATTAATTGAAAAAGTAAACAAAATTTCCGACAAAAAAAAATTTTTTTAATACACAATACAAAAAATATATACATATAATTATTAATTGAGAAAGTAAATAAAATTTCACGACAAAAAATTTTTTTTTTAATATATATTATAAATTATTAATTGAGAAAGTAAACAAAATTTCTAGACCAAAAAAAATGTTTTTTAATAAGTAAATAAAATATATATCTAATAAATAATTAATTGAGAAAGTAAACAAAATTTCCGACAAAAAAAAATTTTTTTAATACATAATACAAAAAATATATACATATAATTATTAATTGAGAAAGTAAACACGACAAAAAAAATTTTTTTTTAATATATATTAATATATATTAATACAAAAAATATATATTATAAATTATTAATTGAGAAACTAAACTAAATTTCATGACAAAAAATTTTTTTTTAAATATATAATACAAAAAATATACATATATAATAAATTATTAATTATTATATGCATATATTTTTTGTATTATGTATTGAAATTTTTTTTTAAAATATTTTAAATAGTTTACAAAATAAAAATAAACAAAATTTGACGACAAAAAAAATTTTTTTTAAATAGATAATACAAATAATATATGTATAATAAATTATTAATTGAGAAAGTAAATAAAATTTCACGACAAAATTTTTTTTTTTAAATGTATAGTACAAAAAAATATATATTATAAATTATTAATTGAGAAAGTAAACAAAATTTCTAGACCAAAAAATTTTTTTTTAATAAATAAACAAAATATATATCTAATAAATAATTAATTGAGAAAGTAAACAAAATTTCCGACAAAAAAAAATTTTTTTTAATACATAATACAAAAAATATATACATATAATTATTAATTGAGAAAGTAAACACGACAAAAAAAAATTTTTTTAAATACATAATACAAAAAATATATATAATAAATTGCTAATTGAAAAAGTAAACAAAAAATGACGACAAAAATTTTCTTTTTAAATACATAATATAAAAAATATATATTATAATTTATTAATTGATAAAGTAAACAAAATTTCAAGACAAAAAATTTTTTTTTTCTTATAATAAATATTTATAAATCTTAATTTTATTTTATTTGCTGTTCCACTTTTTAGTTGATTTTTTTAAATGAATTTTGGTCAAATTTTGAATACCACTTTTGAAATCTACATACAAATTATTCGAAAATTGAACCATTTTCCTATTAAACAGTTTTTCAACTCAATGTTACTTTACGTTTTAATACTGGAAATTTTTTTATTTTTTTTTATCTGAAAAATATTACCCTTTATGCCACATCAAAGCGCATTTTCGCGTAATCAATTTTGCATGTGCACGTTATAAATTCGCTATAATAGTAATAACTACGTTTATTATTTTCTGCACCATTTCAGTTTTAGATATTGCACCACTGCCAAATAATTGTAATTTTTGCCGTAATACAGGGTCGCGAATTACTTAAATTCTACGATCAAGAAATCTATGAACTTGATGAGATGAAGTCATTTTTTTTTATTACATTTTTTTATTTGAAAAAATATATTTTTTTGCAGTTTTACAAGTACTTGACTTATACAAAAAAAAAAAACTATTTCCGTTAAAAAATCAATTTTTGTCAAAAAAAAATTATATATATCTTGATTTTCAAAAAAAAAATCTTTATTAATTTTTTATATTTATATTCACCCTATATATATACATATATATAAATATGATTCGCTGGTAATTGCAAAAATTTATAAATATCGAATTGAAATTTGAACCTATATAATAAATATAAAAACCGAACTAAAATTTTTATAATTCGATTTTAAAAATTTGCTATTATGTTGTTAATTAATTATTTATGCAAATATTATAGCGATTTTAACAATAAACTGACTTAGTTAGTTAAAGAGTCCGCAATCCTAAAGATTGGTTGGAAACAGCACGCCATGCCGATCTATCCTGAGCTAATCCCTTCATCTCCCTATAGCTATTCATCTCAACGTCTTCAACTATCTGACTCACATACTCCAATCTAGGCCTACCTACCCCTCTCTTTCCCTCCACTCTACCTTCTATGATCAATTGCATAATCCCCCCATGCCTAAGAATATGCCCTACTAATCTGTCTCTCCTACGTTGTAACACTCTCCAAATACTTCTCTTCTCCCCTACTAACTCTAGTACAGCTTCATTTGTTACTTTATCTTCCCAACCAATCCTCATCATCCTCCTATAACACCACATTTCAAGTGCTTCTAATCTACGCTTCTCTTCCTTTCCTATAGTCCACGCCTCACACCCGTACAGTGCTACACTCCAAACATATACCTTCAGTAATCTTTTTCTAATACCCAAGTCAATATTTGATCTTAAAATCTGTTCTTTTTCTACGAATGCCTTCCTACCCTGTGCTATCCTACACTTTATATCTACCTTGCTTCGATTATCTTTTGTGATTCTACTGCCTAAATAACAAAAATCTGACACTTCTTCGATTCTATTATCTCCTATTGTGATCCTCATTTTTCTACTGCATTCCTTTTTGTCACACCTCATCACTTTAGTTTTACCTATATTTATTTTCATGTTAAAATCCCTAGTCAATACTGCCTGCATACCATTCAATACCCTTTCTAATTTCTTTTCGCTTTCTTCCAATATAGCTATATCGTCGGCGAATCTCAGCATATATATTTTCTCTCCCTGTACATTCACACCTACACTATACTCTTCTTTTACTTTGTTTATTGCATCTTCTATATATAGATTAAATAATAACGGTGAGAGTGTACATCCCTGCCGAACTCCCTTCCCTATTTTTGCTACCTCTTCTTCCCCCTCAATTCTAACTAAGGCAGTTTGGTGTTTATATAAATTAAAAATTATTCTCCTATCCTTATAATCTATACCCGTTTCTTTTAAAATTCTAAACATTATGTCCCAATCTACATTGTCAAATGCCTTTTCTAAGTCTACAAAAGCTATGCAAGTTACCTTTCCTACCCTATTTCTTTTTTCTACTACCGTTCTTAGTGCTAGAATCGCCTCCCTCGTCCCTCTGTTTTTCCTAAAACCAAACTGATCTTCTCCTAGCCTTTCCTCTACTTTATTTTCTAATCTCCTATAAATAATCTTTAACAATATCTTCGATGCATGTGATAGTAGGCTAATGGTCCTATAGTTCTCACACAAATTAGCTCCTATTTTCTTCGGCATTGTTACTATTCTACTACGCTGAAAATCCTGTGGTACTTCTCCCTTCTCATATATTTTACAAACTAACCTGTATAATCGCTCCTGCATTTTTTCCCCTGCGTGTTTTATTAATTCGGCTGGTATCATATCAATCCCAGCTGCTTTGTTATTCCGTAAATCATTTAATGCTCTATGAAACTCTGACCTAAGTATGCTAGGACCTAAGTCATCCTCATCTATCTGTTCCACATTTTCTAGCTCCTCCATGTCCTGCCTACCTTTATATAAATCTTCAAGATACTCCTTCCATCTTCTAGCTTTTTCCTTATTTTCTGTGAGTTCCTTACCCTGCTTATCACATATAATGTTACCCTTTGGTTTTACTTTAGAAAAATGTGACTTAATTTTCCTGTAGCCCAAATCTACTTTACCTCTTCTCATATCCTCCTCAATATCCTCACAATTTCCTTTTATCCACTCTTCTTTCGCTAGCTTGCATTTCCTATTAATTAAGTTCCTTAGTTCCTTATATTTTTTCTGTCCTGCTTCTGTGTTTCCAATTTTAATTTTCCTTCTTGCTTCTATCATTTTAACTATTTCTTCCGTGATCCATTCCCTCCTACCTGCCCTTTTCTTTGTGCCTAATACTTCATTTGCTGCTGTAGTTAACCCATTTCTGATTTCCCTCCATTCGCAATCTATGTCGTTCCTAGATGTTCCATTAGCCATGATTTCTACTTTCTGCTTGTACTTTTCACATACATCAGCTAATTTTAACCTATCGACATCTACTCTGACCTGTTTAGACTTCTGTAATTTCTTGAATTTGACCTCTGAGTCCAGGACTACTAAATTATGGTCACTATCAATATCTGCTCCAGGGTAACTCTTACAATTCTTAATCTGGTTCCTAAACCTCTCTTTAACCAGTATGTAATCTATCTGATACCTCCCTATATCTCCTGGCATTTTCCACGTATATATCCTGCGCTTGTGATTCTGAAAAAGCGTGTTTGCTACCACTAGCTTATTCCTAATACAAAACTCTACCAATCTATCCCCTCTATCATTACGTGTTCCTATTCCATATTCTCCTACTATTGAAACTTCCTTTCCCTTACCTACTACGGCATTCCAATCTCCGGTTACAATTAGATTATCCTGTCCTTTAACGTTTGCTAACCTAGATTCAATCTCCTCATAAATGGATTCTACCTCCTCATCATCGTGACTTGAAGTTGGCATATATACTTGCACTATAACTGTGTCCGTTGGCTTCGTGTCTAATCTAATAGTTATAATTCTATCACTAACTTGGCAATAACTCTTTACTCTACATCCCAACTTTCTATTCATTATAAAACCTACACCGGTATGCCCATTATCTGATGCTGTGGTTATTAATCTGTATTCTCCTGACCACGTATCTACTTGATCTTTCCTCCTAACTTCACTAATCCCTACAATATCCAGTCTAAGTCTCTCCATTTCTAATTTCAAATTCTCTAACTTTCCTATCCTATTCAAACTGCGTATATTCCACGCTCCGACTCGTAGAATACTCGATGAAATCGATCTCTTGCCCGCCCCAGAATCCGAGGGCTTGCCTGCTACCGAAGTAGCAGGATGAGATTCTGAGCCATTGGCTCTACTCATCTGGGGTATTATATTTGAGATAATCGACATTTTCATACTGTAATCTGGAGAAGGGTACAGTGCTGGTTTCTCCTTGCCTTGCACCGACCAATGAGTGCATATTTTAGCCGTCGCCCCACCGATTCAGCCTAATCCCCCTAATACCGTGGGTTAGCCTGAATCTTTCCTATAGACCGGGATCCCTGTATAGGGACCGCTCTATAGGCCAGAGCGTCGTTGCCCATGTCTTGCCCCTAGGAGGCATATGCAGTGCATTGGCACACTATTGACACTCTGACTTAATATTTAAAATTTACGGTTATATAACTTTAATGAATAATGTAACAATTATCGCGAATAATTTATAAATATTGATATATACAGGCTGCTCCAAAAAAATCGTATTTTTTTTTTAGAATTATTACGATGATGAATTTATTATATTAAAAATCAACGTCTCTCTTAATAATTTATAAATGATATACAGGGTGATTCTAAAAAATAATTTTCTAATATTATATATTCGACATATTATTTTATATTCGATTCTAATATATTTTATTGATTTTTTAAGGACGACTCTGTATATACCATATTTGACATGTTGAAAAAATGGTTTTTTCTTGTGAAAAAGCAAAAATGAATGAGTTAATATATACCGGGTAAAAGACAATATAAATGTTTAAAAATTTTGAAAACAAAAAAAAATAAATTTGATTCGCGTTGTCACGTGTTTGTTTTAATTACGTTTCCAATTACGTATCGTATAGCACTTTGATCGTTGAGGAAAAATATATGAAACGACGTGAGTAAATGTCCCGTATTTACCGATTCGTCAACCGTATTTTTTTCCAGAGGCGGATTAAAAAAATATTTTTTTTTTGCTAAATTAAGTTTTGTTTTAAGTTGGTACAGGCAATTAAATTTAAATTAAATTAAAATTTCAAACAAAATTGAATAAATATTTAAAAAAAAATTATTATTATATTGCATGTACATATTAAAAAAGAAAAATTACCAAAGTAATTTTGAAAAATAAAAAAATGCAGCTAAAACTTTGCACAAACTTATATAGTTATAGTTTAGTGTTTAGAAAAAAAAATTTTTTTTCTTACAGCTTTCTATAATTAATTCGTGAATAATTATTCATGAACGCAAATGCATTATTTTACAATTTTTTTAGAAAATAATCCTTCCTTCTTACATTTTCTCTGCAGTACGCTAACAGTACATTAATTAGCAATTTTTTTTTTTTTCGCGACCAGCGCGCAAGTTTTTCCCGAACCTCCAAACGACATTAATTTAATCAAAGTGCATTTAATTAATTATTTCGTACGTTGTATTTGACGTTTCTACCAAAAATATATAATAAAAGGTTTAGAAATATTTTATTTGTATAACTCAAATTTACAGTCACTTTTGTTTGTGGAATTAAAATTATTAATAAAAACGCGCAAAAAACAAATAAAAATGATTTTTTAAATTTTTGTAACAAAAATTACGAAAAAGAATGTACTAAATTTACTAAAATATAAAAATTTATTATTCACTCGCTATATTTTGCAGACTATTGTAAATATTAATTTTATACACCCTATATATGTACTGGGTGTTTTTTAGGAAATTTCTTATAAAGCGATTGTAGTTGTTAAAATAAATTCATACTCGCTCAAATAATTAATCTAAATATATTCCGACCAGAAATTTTATTACAAAAAAAATTGAACGACCCTGTATATAAAAAAATACGTATATAGACACCAAAAAAAAAAATCCTGCGACTTTGGTGATTTTATTATTATTTTGATACAAAATTAAATTGTGTTTAAAAAATTCTTCGAATTGCTCTAAAATAATTTTTTTTTTTTTAAAAAAAACTGAAATTATTAAAAAAAAAAAATCGTATCGTTGCAAATTAATTGGTATATCATTATTAAATTTCTGATTGCATTATCGATGTTCAATTGAAAAATGCAGAGTGGAAAAATGGAAAACAATGCGTGGTAGAATTGAAGAAAGTTGATTTTTTAACAAACGGAAGATAAATGAACGCTGCATGTTAAAAACCAATTAGCGCGACTATTTGCTCACACCAGAAAACGTATCTTTAAAAGACCCTTTCTTCCAGCAAAAACTGTATATATATATAGTCTACATTAAGGCCTGTACAAATTATAGAGTCTGACAAAGTTTTTTTTTTTTAGAACATATAAACGAATATTTATACGATTGTCAAAACAGCAATTCTAATTTATTTATCCACTCATTCCGAAATATTTCAAAATTTAATTGCCGCGTTGGTCCCTAATTTTTTTTTTTAATTATTTTATTTTATTCCTTTTATTTATTTTATTTATTTTATTTATTTTATTTATTTTATTTATTTTATTTATTTTATTTATTTTATTTATTTTATTTATTTTATTTATTTTATTTATTTTATTTATTTTATTTTTTTTTTTTATTTTTTTTTCAAATTTAATGTTCGATATATCAGATAGTTAGTCGACCAGCGTGGTATAAGTTTGCGCACGCCTATAATCGTCTGATCGGGATTCAATTATCAGTATATAAGCAATATAAACTGTCAATCGAAATTTTAATTGCATCCATTTAAATTAAGAAGTGAAATGGCGCATCCGCGTCACAAAAAAATAAAGAATAAAGTTTTCTCTAATAAAATTTCACAGCTAGATTGAAGAAAAACAAAAAAAAAACGTGTTTTGTCGTTGCATTTAAAAAAATTATAATTGATTAATTTAAAAAACCATAAGAACGCGTGTTTTAAGTTGCCACTTTTTTTTTTTACGTTTACACCTTTAAAAAACTTGGTTGTAAATGCAAAACGAAACTTGCCTCTTAATAAAATTTTCGCAAATCATACTGTTATTTTCCAATTAATTGGCGCTTTAGTTTTGACCAAAAAGAACGGAATAAAATCATCGAAAACCAACCTTAATAACAAAAGCATACGATAAGAGGATTAAATAAAAAATTAGTCGGATGTCATTAGTTTACAAAAGCACAAAAATTGTAAAAAATTACCAACATATGGGTGATATTCTATATTAATATTTCACGTTAAACATTTATCCAAATGTATAAACAAATTTCACATTTAGATTTGTACATATAGAGCCTCGGTAGTGTTCGGCTACGATCGGTAATAGTCGGCGCGCATTAGCACCGACACGAAACAAATAATTAGGCTTTTATTAATAGTTGCCCCGGTCTATTATTAATACAAACCCAATTACTAGGTAAAGTGAATAATTTATAAGATTCAATCGCGTTATAAAATTATACAATCAAATTCGGCAAACGATCAAAAATAGCAGAAATTCTTCTAAAAAAAAAATTCGACTTTAATCAATCACACAGTAATATATTAGTTCAATGTTGACATCAGTTTTTAAATGAAATTAAAATATTTGTAACTTAACAGAAATAAAACACTACAATTTTTACAAAACTACAAAACAAATTGCAAACAACTACACATAAAACAATTACACAACACTTTATTGTTAAGCAATACTCTAATTTGAAGTACAGCGAGACTAAATACCATATAATTGTACATTTTCGCTATGCACCATATAATATATACATATACACTTGTTTTGATATTGTAAACGCGCGTAAACAAGTGAGTCACGCGCAGTTGGTTGGCATGACGACGATCGCGACGGTACATCGCTAGCACCGAACGTACCCGAGCGCCGGCTCAATGTATAACGGTGGTGCCGCTCGTGCGCTGGCTCAGTACCGTCGCGATTGTGGTCGTGGGAGCATCGTCTCTGCTCCGCGTGACTATTTTCATACGACTCACTTGTTTACGTGCGTTTAACATGCGCGCTCTATTGAATATATTAATATCAGTGCAGCGTAATGTAGACTTGGGCAAATGTCGTTCATTTAAGTGAATAATACACTTAATAAATCGTTCGATCAGTCGTTATTTACGTTAACATTAAGCTACGAGTATTAACTCGTAGAATATTATATTTGAAACGATCCAGCTTTAAATGACAGTCATTTTGAAACAATATTTGCACGTAGCGTTGTATCTTTGAAATACGTCCAAATTTGCTTAGTTCGTTTGGGGCATTTTGTAGTAATAATTTCACTACAAAGTATTTTTTAACTCGGATATATAAAATAGAATTTCTAAAGTCACACAAATTATAATTAATATTAATATACGTACGTTTGTTTACGTTTAAAAAATATATTGCGTATGAATATGTTTACGTGTATGCTAGACTAAATATTTATATTCGCAGAAAATTGTTTTACAATTATCTTATGCTTGAGTATCAGCGATGCAATTCGCATTATACAATTTACAGTACTGAAAGCGAATAATTCGTTTGAGAATATATAATGCGGTATTGGGAATACTGAATACGAATCGTTCATTTTTTTGTGTATAGTTCAAATTGAACGATTCATTGGTGCATTACCCAAGCCTAGTGTAAAGCGACGTACTCGATATATTCGGAGTGCCAATAAAAAACATTGTACATCGTATACAACGAACGAGTGCGCAATGATGCGGAATTATTTATTTCGTACTAGTTCTAATCCACGCCGATGGTGTGCGTGTACAATATATTTGGTGGGTCTATAAGATTGATAATAATTGATAAATAGAACAGTACCAACAATAACATATCGTATTGATTGAAGATAAATCGAATTATTTTTGGAATTGGAAACTTTTTTTTTCAAAATAATATTTTTTTTCGTTGCGTTAAATATACTGCAATTTTACGGTAGGGTCAAAAATATTTTTTAAATACACCAAATATTTCTGTGATTTAATTTGTATTTTGATATATTTTAGTCGTAAACATTTTGTTTTTAGTAAAATTTCAACTATTAAATATTATCTTTACCAATTTATCTCTTATCCTATTGGCAGATGAATTTTGGCCCGCCCTAAAGGATTGTTGTTACTCATCCTCGTTGTTACCATTCTTGAGTTGTTCATCTCGAACAATCTAAGAAGCTCACATTGCCAAAATAAATTGGCAACAGAAATTCGTTCAATTGAATTATCGTTTCCGCGCGAAATATACAATTTTGTTCATTGTATAAATTCGCATTTGTGCTCGTCCTCTGCGTCGTGTGTGTTTTTTTTTAAGTTTTAATTTTTGTTAAAAACCGATAGAATTTCTTCTTTCGTTGGACTTTTTTTTCAACTCAAATAGTAAAATATATATTTTTTAATTTTTGAAATTATTTAACTTCTTTTTTCACTCCAATCCAAATAAGAATATTACTTCAAAAAATTAACATTTTTCGAAGAAAAAATACCACTTTTTTAAACCACTCTCTAAAATCGAAAACAATTTACTGTTGTAAAAGAAACAATTCTTCGGGGAGACGTTAACTCAATATAGAATATCAAGCAGAAAGTCCCCCACTGGAAATTGGCGACTAGCCAAGCCGAGTAAAGTCCCCTCCCCCCAAAACTACTGCACTGGAAACTGACGCGATTGTTCCTTTAAATGGCAACGCTGTGTAATGTATAGTATGGCGTCAACATGATTTTCTAGTATTTTATGTTTGTGTGTGTTGTTTTCGCGATGCGCTTATTCAAATATTATGAGGTTGGGTTAGAATTATTGCCAGTGTTGAAATGTGAATTGCGTTAGATCTAACGCAATTCACTTTTATAAATTTATAATTCGCTAAATAAATGTACGATTTTTTTGGTTTTTTTTTAACATAAAAATAATAAATATTTTAAATGTGATGGAATTGAAACGAGTGCCTAACATTTTTTGCAAATTTATTTTACAAATGATAGCAATATAAAGTCGAAATATAAAAAAAATATGTCATTGTTTGCAATTTTAGCCTTACGAAAGGAATGTGAAATTTTTTTATAAGTGTAAAAAATGTCTGCAGATTCATTAACATAAAATTCAGTTTAATTATAAATAAATTAAAAATAAATTCTTATTTTTAATGAAATATTTAAAAAAAAATTTACAAATTATTATACAAATTTTTATTTAACATTTGCTTTCATAAAAAATACTTAATATTACAAAAATATATTTATTTTATAAACTATTGCATCTGGTGTATATTTATTTTTCGACTTAGAAGAATTTTTTTCAATATTTGGTAAATTAGATAAAAAAAAAATATATATATAAATATATATTTTTTTTAATGTCAATTGAAAATGTATGTATTGTGGATGTATTATTTATGAAAAAAAAAAGATAATTTTTGTTAATATGGAAAATATTCAATGAAATAAAATTTTATCTTTTTCCTAACACTGTAAAAATTGAAGCCAATCACGAAATTTTAATAAATAAATGAATAATAAATTTATATATATATATAATAAATAAATAAATATTTTCTGTCTAATAAAGCAAGCTTTCTTGCTATAAAATATTCTTTGTCGATGCAAGAATAAAGTAAAATAAAACCTTCCTCCGTGGCTTATTTTATACAAGTATATATACAGGGTAGCGGCGGAATTTCCCGATAAAAAATTGAACTGGTAACAAATTTCTTCAAAAGGTATACATAAATATAAGTTAGTTAAGTTAAAAAGAAAAGAAACGAAATTATTGATTTTAAAAATTACATCTTAGAACGTTTATACAGCGCACCCTGTATATCTGCAATATAACAGTCATTAAGATCCATATCTTATAGACGAAATAGGAAATTTTCAATTCGTTGTAATTTAAAAATTTATACTTACAGCGCTTTTCGTAAAACCATGCATCTGTACAATTTTTTTTTAGAAAATAATTCCTAAAAAATCAGAAATCCATTTTTTTTTTCAAATCATACAATATTGTAAAGCTACTTTATTGTACTATAATTTTGTGTAGAAAAATAATTATAATACACTTTAGATTAAAAAGTTTATGTATACTGAAATATCCTGTACAGTTAAAATATATATTTTTAAATAGATGAAAATCCAAATTTCAAATTTTCTTTCTTTATTGGTTTCTACAGACTATTCCTCGCCGCCGCATTGTTGGCACACCCTGTATATTACATATATATCCCACAACGAACATGTCTTCGGTATTACAATTCTTTTTTATATTAAATCTTTCTGCGCGAAAGAAAAGCCATTCTATTGTACAATTCTTTTTATTTTTACATTGGATAGATTTTTTATTTACCGCTCACGTAAAAGTCTAGAAAAGAGACGGGGGTTGAAAAAGCTCCGGGTGGAAATAAAATTGCGAAATATCAGAGTTTATAAAGGAAGAAGATCGTCATATGTCAGTTTGTCGTTTTTTTATTTATTTAACTTGTATTCTGTTTTTTATCAATTTTTTTTATTAGCAACTTTCATCATCAAATTTTATTTTTTATCACCAAATTTCATTTTTTATTTTTTATTATCAAATTTTATTTTTTATTATCAAATTTTATTTTTCATTATTTTATTGTTTTATTATTTTATTATTTTATTATTTTATTATTTTATTATTTTATTATTTTATTATTTTATTATTTTATTATTTTATTATTTTATTATTTTATATTTTTATTATTATCAAATTATCAAAAATGGTACGAAATTTTTTGTTCAAAATGTGTTAATTGATAATTGAGATTTTTATTCATTATGTGCTAATTTTTTGATTTTAGCTTCACGACAACAATGTATTATTAAATTTTGCAATATTTTAAAAAATTGCAAAATTAATAATTAAATTGCAATAACTAGATGTTTTGTAAAATTAATTTTTAGAAATTTCGGACAAAATTTCTTCGATAAATTTTTTTTTTCCAGTGCTCATTCGGGGCTTCACCTGAAGTTATCCCGCGCCCATTTCGCGAGTGGGCGTCTGAAGATCCGTTGTTTGGCGTCTCTTTATAACGTTTATTATCGTAGTTCTGAGAAGAGTGTCGAATTAGAGCGGCCGAAGAGGAAGGAAAGCAACGGCCAACAGAATCAACATTATTCAGGTATTAGTAACACCCTGTATACGGTGGGCGCCACGTCAATACCGGCCTACGGCAGTGGCGTGCCCGCCACCACTAATTATTGGGAACACGACTCGCTGCCCGCGGAAAGGGCTCCGCAAACAACATGTAAGTGCGCCCTTTGTAATTTTTAGATTGCGAAAAAAGAATTTTTTTTTTTAATTAAAAAAATTATTTGTAATTTTGTTTTACAAAAGATTTTCTTAGTGAAACCGAAATTTTTATTTAAAAAAAAAGGGAAATATTTTTGCGCGAAAAACTTTTATAAATTAAAAGAAATTACATAAACATATTGGAAAAAAAATTTTGCACAAAAATTTCAAATTAAAAGGAATTGTTTGAATATGTTAAAAAAATACCAAACTATATCTAGAGAAATATGTAATTTTTTGTCATTTTTTTGGCATTTTTTTCATATTAAATTTGCAATTTAGAAAAAAAAAGCATTTTTACGTATCTTTTCAATAAACAATTTTCTATTAAAAAGTTAAAAAATATAAATTTTTACTTTTTTTTATATCTGTTTTACTTTTTCGATTTTTTGTTCAATTTTTTTGATATAAAAATTTCATTTTTTAGATTTTTTGATGAAATTTTTTTAATATATATAAATTTAAAATATGTATAATTTTTTTTAGAATTCTAGTTCTCTCGCAAAAGTTGTACATTTTTGAAAAGAAATAGTTCAAATTTATTTTTGCAAAAGATTGTAAAATATTTTTTGTAAAACTGAAATTTTTATTTTAAAAAAATGTGCAATATTTTTGCGCGAAAAACTTCAATAAATTAAAAGAATTATATAAAAATATTTGAAAAAATATATTTTTTTAGAAAAAAAATTGTAAAATATTTTTGCACAAAAATTTCAAATTAAAAGGAATTGTTTGAACATATTAAAAAAAATACCAAACATATACTTATCTAGAGAAAATGAAAAACTTTTTTGTGAAGTGGCAAAGTTTATTTTAAAAATTAAAAAACTTCATATAAAAAAATTACAAGAAAATTTCACATGAAATTATATAGAGAGAGAGAAAATTTGACAGAAAAATTAAATTGAAATAATTTTTAAACATTTTTTAAATCAATAATTGAAAATGACAACAAATTTATTTCATATTGTTTTAATCCTACTCTTAAAATGTTTATACAAATTTCTTACGTAAAAAAAAATTTCACATTAAATTTTCAATTTAGAAAAATATATACATTTTTTACGTATCTTTTCAATAAATAATTTTCTATTAAAAAGTTAAAAAATTCTTTTTACTTTTTCGATTTTTTGGTCAATTTTTTTCATATAAAAATCTCAATTTTTAGATTTTTTTGATGAAATTTTTTTAATATATTAATTTTTTAGAATTTTATTTCTCTCGCAAAAGTTACACATTTTTGTAAAAAAAAAATAGTTTAACTTGAAAAAAATGGATTATACAAGCGACAAAATCATTCGAAATATTAAATTCTTTCAAGATGCTAAAAATCGTTAGAAAATCAAAAATATACGCGATTTAAAAAAAAATCCAATTTCTTTATATCTTAAAAATAAAATAATCCAAATACTTTTGAAACAGCAATAAATCCAGCAATTTTTTTAAAAATAAAAATCAATAAAAATAAAAATATATAGAGTCCAAGGACAAGAATTCTTAAATTTTTTTTTAAATATAAACAAACATACAATTTTCAACTTAAAATTTTTTTTAATCATGACCACTCATTACCACTCAATTTGTACCGTACAATTTTTTTCTTACTAAATTCAAACTCCCATCTTCCCTTAAACAAACACACCCAAAATTAATATCCCCTAAAAAATCAGACAAAAAAAAATGTCGCGCCGTAACTTACGATTATTTAAACGCGCATCACTGTTTAAAAAATGCCCCTCGGGCTCGTCGAGCAGCTGACACGTTGGCCACGTTGCCATTCTCATTCCGATCTGAATAATCATGTTGACTCACACGTGTCAGCCGAAATGGAAAACTCTGGAAAAGTGGAACACGGAAAATAACGTTATCGCCCAAACCGATAGTCTTTCACTTCATTTGCATCGATGCTAATGTGCCATTCCTCCGTCACACGCAATAAATTTTCTTTTCGAAGTTACTTTATATCGACTTTCCAAACATCGAATAGAAAAAGGAAACTGTAATTTCGTATATTTATTACCCAGATATGGTAGAGGTAAAACAAAATGTAGAACGGGGTTGATGTTGAGATATGTAGGTTAGATTGTTGTGGTAGAGATTTTTAGGTTAGAGTGTGGTGGTAGAGATTTTAAGGTTAGAGTTTATTATTTTTTTTGTTTATTGAAGGTAAGAAAATTACTTAGAAGAAAGTCTAGGGGAACAATCTTTTATATATAGATTAAATAATATTGGCGAAAGTGTACATCCCTACCTGTGCCTCTTTTCTATTTTTGATTGTTCTTCCCCTGCAATACAAAATATTTGAAGTGTATACAATTTTTTTCTTTTTATCCGATAAAAATTCAACCATCAACGCCTCTTGAAATCCCTTTACAATTTCACACCCTGTATACCTTCGCCCACACAATATAAACCATTCACGTTCCCGAGCTTATATTAACACAATATATTCTTGCGATCTGTAAATATGTACCACAACAAAGAAGGGTAAGAAGAAACCCTTCCGCCAGCAGCATTTTACACTCGCACCTTTTTAGCCCCTTACCTTCTAAGTATACATTCGAGCCTAGAGCATATATTAGACCTATGATCATTTTTATCGCATCATTTAGACCTTCATGTGAGGAATCAATACGTTTTTGATAATCTACCCCTCGAAAAAAAATTTTACCCTCTAGAAAATATATATTTTTTGTATATTATTATTATTTTTTTGAAAAATTTCTTTTTTATATAAAATTTTCTACTAAATCTACAAACGAATTAAACTAATAATTACAAAAATGCAAACACTCTACCCCTAACCCGGCCTGACCTAATGTGACCTGACCTTCTTGTGAAGGCATCAAAATGTTTTTGATAATCTACCCTTCGAAAAAAACTGTACCCTCTAGAAAAAAAAAATTTCTACATTTTTTATTATTTTTGAAAATTTCGCATTTAACACAAATTCTTTTTTTATATAAAATTTTCTACTAAATCTACAAACGAGTTAAACTAATAATTACAAAAATGCAAAAACTCTACCCCTAACCTAACCTGACCTAACTTGACCTTCTTGTGAAGGAATCAAAATGTTTTTGATAATCTACCCCTCGAAAAAAAAATTACCTTCTCGAAAATTTTTTTTTCTATATATTTTTTTGAAAAATTTCGCATTTAACACAACTTCTTGTTTTATGCAAAATTTTCTACTAAATCTACAAACGAGTTAAACTAATAATTACAAAAATGCAAACACTCTACCCCTAACCCCTAAAATTAAACTAATAATTACAAAAATGCAAAACTCTACCCCCAACAAAATAAATGACATTTACTAGTTCAAACTTTGCAAATATATGCGATTAAAAGTTGTATCAAAACTACCCTGTTCGTTCGCAAATTCTGCATATAAATTCCCTGCTTTTAATCGGCTATTATATACACCCCTAAATCATCCCCAATCTCGACCAATCTGACCTTCGGCGCCGATTAATATTGCCGTCGTTTAATTGGGGCATTAATTAATCGTTTATTCGTCCGCGACCTTTTCCCGATTAACATGCGGCGATATGCCAATTATCCCACCCTCGGCTTCCTTCGGCTCCCTTCGGCTCCCCTCGTGATGAACACGTAAAAGGTTCTTCACAAATTTGCATTTACCTTTATAGTCTGCGTGTCATGGTGCAATCGAAAGCAAAAGAAATGTGCCCCACATTTTCTCGCAATTTTTGTAAATTTTCAATAATTTTTAAATTTTTAGTATTAAATTTTTTATTTAAATCTTACTAACTCGTTGTTTCGTAGCGCCTTTTTTGAAACTAATTTAAAAAATGATAATTTTTCATGAATTCCTCTTTTATTCGCCGCAAACGATTTTTAATTCTTTAAGATCTGCAAAAAAAAACAGTTTTTTATAATTTCCTATCTCATGACCAGCCCAATTTAATTTTTTCTTTTCTTTTTTTCAAAAATTCATTTAACACTTTCCATTCGCCCCCGTCGATAAAACACTGCTCCAGATGATCCCACCCCTCACCCACCGCACCTGTACCATTATATACAACATTACATAGAACTATTTGTATATTCAAGAAACGTTTACGCTTGATACAGCATGGAAATTGAATGTCTCCTCGTCTGAACTGAAACGGAACCTAACATCTGCCGCATCATTGGTGCACGCACACTCGCACACGGTAGTAATGTGCCACTGCTAATAGGCAACCGCACCAGCAGCAGCGGTATAGTTCGAACGCCCGCGCGCTTCTCCACCGCTCCAACTGTCGCACTCTGCATACGGCAACTATAGTCAGTAATAACGTGCCGCTGCTAATAGGCAACCGCACCAGCAGCAGCGGCAGTAGTTCAAACGCCCGCGCGCTTCTCCACGGCTCCCATTATCGCACTTTGCATACGGCAACTATAGTTATTAATAATGTGCCGTTGCTATTAGGCAACCGCACCAGCAGTAGCGGTAGTAATTCGAACGCCCGCGCGCTTCTCCACCGCTCCAACTGTCGCACTCTGCATACAGCAACTATAGTCAGTAATAATGTGCCGCTGCTATTAGGCAACCGCACCAACAGCAGCGGTAGTAGTTCAAACGCCCGCGCGCTTCTCCACGGCTCCCATTATCGCACTTTGCATACGGCAACTATAGTTATTAATAATGTGCCACTGCTATTAGGCAACCGCACCAGCAGCAGCGGTAGTAATTCGAATGCCCGCGCGCTTATCCACGGCTCCAACTGTCGCACTCTGCATACGGCAACTATAGTCAGTAATAATGTGCCGCTGCTATTAGGCAACCGCACCAGCAGCAGCGGTAGTAGTTCAAACGCCCGCGCGCTTCTCCACGGTTCCCATTATCGCACTTTGCATACGGCAACTATAGTTATTAATAATGTGCCGTTGCTATTAGGCAACCGCACCAGCAGTAGCGGTAGTAATTCGAACGCCCGCGCGCTTCTCCACCGCTCCAACTGTCGCACTCTGCATACGGCAACTATAGTCAGTAATAATGTTCCGCTGCTATTAGGCAACCGCACCAGCAGCAGCGGTAGTAGTTCAAACGCCCGCGCGCTTCTCCACGGCTCCCATTATCGCACTTTGCATACGGCAACTATAGTTATTAATAATGTGCCGTTGCTATTAGGCAACCGCACCAGCAGTAGCGGTAGTAATTCGAACGCCCGCGCGCTTCTCCACCGCTCCAACTGTCGCACTCTGCATACGGCAACTATAGTCAGTAATAATGTTCCGCTGCTATTAGGCAACCGCACCAGCAGCAGCGGTAGTAGTTCGAACGCCCGCGCGCTTCTCCACCGCTCCAACTGTCGCACTCTGCATACGGCAACTATAGTCAGTAATAATGTGCCGCTGCTATTAGGCAACCGCACCAGCAGCAGCGGCAGTAGTTCAAACGCCCGCGCGCTTCTCCACGGCTCCCATTATCGCACTTTGCATACGGCAACTATAGTTATTAATAATGTGCCACTGCTATTAGGCAACCGCACCAGCAGCAGCGGTAGTAATTCGAATGCCCGCGCGCTTATCCACGGCTCCAACTGTCGCACTCTGCATACGGCAACTATAGTCAGTAATAATGTGCCGCTGCTATTAGGCAACCGCACCAGCAGCAGCGGTAGTAGTTCAAACGCCCGCGCGCTTCTCCACGGTTCCCATTATCGCACTTTGCATACGGCAACTATAGTTATTAATAATGTGCCGTTGCTATTAGGCAACCGCACCAGCAGTAGCGGTAGTAATTCGAACGCCCGCGCGCTTCTCCACCGCTCCAACTGTCGCACTCTGCATACGGCAACTATAGTCAGTAATAATGTTCCGCTGCTATTAGGCAACCGCACCAGCAGCAGCGGTAGTAGTTCAAACGCCCGCGCGCTTCTCCACGGCTCCCATTATCGCACTTTGCATACGGCAACTATAGTTATTAATAATGTGCCGTTGCTATTAGGCAACCGCACCAGCAGTAGCGGTAGTAATTCGAACGCCCGCGCGCTTCTCCACCGCTCCAACTGTCGCACTCTGCATACGGCAACTATAGTCAGTAATAATGTTCCGCTGCTATTAGGCAACCGCACCAGCAGCAGCGGTAGTAGTTCGAACGCCCGCGCGCTTCTCCACCGCTCCAACTGTCGCACTCTGCATACGGCAACTATAGTCAGTAATAATGTGCCGCTGCTATTAGGCAACCGCACCAGCAGCAGCGGCAGTAGTTCAAACGCCCGCGCGCTTCTCCACGGCTCCCATTATCGCACTTTGCATACGGCAACTATAGTTATTAATAATGTGCCACTGCTAATAGGCAACCGCACCAGCAGCAGCGGTAGTAGTTCGAACGCCCGCGCGCTTCTCCACCGCTCCAACTGTCGCACTCTGCATACGGCAACTATACAGCGGCGCATTACTATTGCCTGTGATTTTACGTTCCGTGTCTATTGCCGTTTTTTACTGACATTCGCTAGCTATATCAATGCCACTTTCAATTTTCCATTGCTGATGCCGAAACTATATAAATAAATATAAAGAGAAAATCGTCCGAATACTTCTTCGCCAAATTATTGTTCAGTAAAATATTCGTGCGGTCACGATTGACGATACTGACGTTTGAAAAAATATATTCAAAGTGGTAACAAAAAATGATTTGTTTAGCCCAAAAAATATATTTTATTATTATTATTCCGGTACGTTATTAATAAGTAAATAATAAACAACTGCCAATATCTACTAGTTCGAGTCCTAAATCTACATGCGCTCTATTGATTTATCGTTTCTAATGGGCATTTACACTAGAAGGTAAGCAGTGACGTATTCATTGATTATGAGGAGCAATGTATCAAACTCTTCCCCGGATTCTTCGCTTTAAAAACAACAAATTTTAACCTTACCAATAGTAATATAAAGTAGTTGCGTTGATTTTGGACATGTCGTGAAATAAATACGTTTATTTCATTTTTCTTTTGAGTCGGACCTCACTCGACGCGACCCTAAACTCGAAAAAAATTGAAAAAAAATAATCTGATGTCGCGCCAATTTTTCTTTTCTTCAATCTATTAGAATTCTTTCTAAACCCCGACCTGCCCTTACCTAATTTGAAGTCGAACGTTAATTTTATATCTTTTTAAATTATCCTCAGATTAATGTTTACATTAATTTAAAAAACACAAAAACTCTACATTCTCAACCTGTCATAACCTAAAACCAACCTTTAGCAATATAATTAATTAAATTATTTAAATTAAATAAAAGTAGAATACAATATAAAAAATAAATAAATAATTTTATTTTACAAAAAATTGACCATCTGATGAATATTCTGAATACGCCTCTGCGGCTACAATTCATGTCAATAAATTGTTTATACAATTCATAAATATTTGTACAACGACAAATTTGTTCAAATATTATTGATATTGTTGATAAATATAGCTCGATTTAATTTCCTCTATTCCTCTATTTCCTATATACGAATTACCATATCGGGTGGATATGAACTACTGTACCTGTCAATGTATATAATAGTTCAAATTAACTTTGACATCTGTACCTATCAACGAACTACTGTACCTGTCAATGTATATAATAGTTCAAAATAACTTTGACATCTGTACATGTCAACGAACGACTGTACCGAACTTTGAACTACTGTACCTGTCAATGTATATAGTAGATCAAATTAACTTTGACATCTGTACCTGTTACCGAACTACTGTACCTGTCAATGTATATAATAGTTCAAATTAACTTTGACATCTGTACCTATCAATGAACGACTATACTGAACTTTGAACTACTGTACCTGTCAATGTATATAATAGTTCAAAATAACTTTGACATCTGTACATGTCAACGAACGACTGTACCGAACTTTGAACTACTGTACCTATCAATGTATATAGTAGATCAAAATAACTTTGACATCTGTACCTGTCAACGAACTACTGTACCTGTCAATGTATATAATAGTTCAAATTAACTTTGACATCTGTACCTGTCAATGTATATAATAGTTCAAATTAACTTTGACATCTGTACATGTCAACGAACGACTGTACCGAACTTTGAACTACTGTACCTGTCAATGTATATTATAGATCAAAATAACTTTGACATCTGTACATGTCAACGAACTACTGTACCTGTTAATGTATATAATAGTTCAAATTAACTTTGACATCTGTACCTATCAATGAACGACTATACTGAACTTTGAACTACTGTACCTGTCAATGTATATAATAGTTCAAAATAACTTTGACATCTGTACATGTCAACGAACGACTGTACCGAAATTTGAACTACTGTACCTGTCAATGTATATTATAGATCAAAATAACTTTGACATCTGTACATGTCAACGAACTACTGTACCTGTTAATGTATATAATAGTTCAAAATAACTTTGACATCTGTACATGTCAACGAACGACTGTACCGAAATTTGAACTACTGTACCTGTCAATGTATATTATAGATCAAAATAACTTTGACATCTGTACCTGTTCATGAACGACTATACTGAACTTTGAACTACTGTACCTGTCAATGTATATAGTAGTTCAAATTAACATTGACGTTTTTCAATATTTGATCGTATACTAGAAAACGTTATTTCATATTAAAAAAATATAAATAAACGTTCAAATATAAAAAATATATTTTACAAATTAATTTAATAAAAAGCTAACCGAGCGTTAAAAAAATGTCATAGCCGTAGACTATGGGCACGTGCGCTTTTGTGTTTGCATACGGGTTTTCTGAGCGTGTGCAAATAGTTAATTATATTTTTGCGAATGTTTCGCATGCGACGAATGTAAATCAAAAAGTCCCTCATGTCGCATTTCGCACCCTCACTCTCCTGCGCCTGCACACCCCCGTCCATTTCAAGGGATGCGTTTTTTTTTTTTTTACATTTTTCAGCAGCCACCCGTATATACATTCTGCAATTGGTTGTGTCACGTGACTAGAGATTGTCAATAGTGAAATAGTTGAAAAAAAAATGCACCAAATAAAATTTAATATTTTTTGTACTATTTTCTACATTTTAATTAAAATATTTTTTTTAATGGGAAATGGCCTTTAAAAATTACCTGGCTGATATGTAAGAGGAATATCGAATCGGGTGGCGTCGAGAAAATATCTAATAAAAAAAAAATTTCAGTTGAAATATATATTTTTTAAATTAAAAAGTAACTTTTCGAATCGAAGCGTTAACCAATAAATATTTCAACAACAGCCAATTACGTGGTTTTTTTTTTTAAATTCTGCACCCCCGATAGAAAAAAAAATTGTTTACGTTTCAATTAAAGTGGGAATTCGTTTAAAAACGTAATTACTTTCTGAATAGCGAAAAGGTAAATGCATTGTGGTAACGTTGCATTCATTACTTGCATAGTGAGCTCGGCATTAAGGGATGTTTTCACCCGCATGACGGTGCTTATTTTCAATTTCACACTAGATTGCGGTAATTAAATTAATTCGATAATGAAAATAATCGCTCACGTTGCAGTTGCAAAATATAAACAGATTTTTTATTTTTTTTGTTTATTTAATTCGTGATCTTTATTTTTTTGGATTCAGATCTGTAATCAGATTTTCTCGATAAAAATTGTTTTTTTTTTGCGATTTTAAAATTATACTAATAAAATGAATTTTATTCAAAAAATATATACTCTTCTTATATATCGATGACCCTATATATTTTCTCTTCCTTCATGGCAAATTGTCACATTTTTTACCTAAGAAATTTATATTCTTGAAAAAATATATACTCTTCTTATATATCGATCACCCTGTATATTTTCTCTTCCTTCATTGAAAAATGAACCATTTTTTACCTAAGAAATTTATATTCTTGAAAAAATATATACTCTTCTTATATATCGATCACCCTGTATATTTTCTCCTCCTTCGTTGAAAAATGAACCATTGTTTACCTAAGAAATTTATATTCTTGAAAAAATATATACTCTTCTTATATATCGATCACCCTGTATATTTTCTCTTCCTTCATTGAAAAATGAACCATTTTTTACCTAAGAAATTTATATTCTTGAAAAAAAAAATACTCTTCTTATATATCGATCACCCTGTATATTTTCTCTTCCTTCGTTGAAAAATGTCACATTTTTTACCTAAGAAATTTATATTTTTGAAAAAAATTATACACTATATATTATATATCGATCACCCTGTATTTTCTTAATCCTTCATTAAAAAGTTATGTATTATTATTAATTAACATATTATATAAACCGAGCATTGTGTCATTGTTCTCATCCTGTACGTCCCTTGGCTATATAATTTATAAAGTATATACAGGATGCTCCAAAAAATCGCCGTCACAAATAATCTTGTGACGGCTCATTGAAAAGCTTGTTAAAAACACAATCCGGCTATAATGGTAAAATTTTAAATTAGTGTATGAGTATTGAATTTTGAGGTTATTTTTTACAAATTCGTAAGAAAACGGCTAAATCCTCGAAATATTTTCCAAGAAATTATGTGTTTTCTTAAATTTCTAAAACATATGTTCATTTTTAAAAAATCGCAAAATATATCTAAATAAATTCGTTACTTATTTTTGCGCATTTTTTCCCACGTACGAATTATTTCTAGCCACAATTTTTTTTTTTTTATAAACCAGACTTATTTGTCAAAACTAAAAATTTCGGTAGACTTTCGAAACATCCTGTATACACATAATATTATATTCCTTGTGCCGTTAGCTTGGGCAATTGTTACTACAAGGGAATTATATTATTATTGGGAACAATATCGCTGGGAGCAGGAAGTATTCCTGTCGGCCTCAAGTGCTTTAGAAACTGTTGTTCCAGGTTCCAGTCGCTATGTCCTCCTCCTCCTCCTCCTTCCCTGTCCCTTCTGTACGAAACGATACGATACAGTCGTTGATTGTTAATTGCAATCTAATTTGCATCCAGAGTTTGGGCTGATAAATACATTGTTATTAAACTTACATAAACAATTTTTTTTTAGTAGCAAAAAATACAAATATTTTATGTATATAAAAAATTACTGACTTCAATTTGTCAGTGAACTATTTTTTAAAATTTAATTTAAAAATATATATTAATTTATTATCCAATATTACAAGAAAATTTGACACAAATTATTTTTTTCTAGAAACTTTGTTTTGATAGAAATTACTTTATTAAAACTTGTATTTTTTTTCAAAAATATCTTTTTAAATATAATTAGCGTTTAGTATTCATTAATAGATAACACCCTATATATATATATTATTTTTTCTAGAAACTTTGTTTGATAGATATCACTTTATTAAATCTTTTGTTGTAATTTTTATCAAAAATATATATTTTTATATAATTAGCGTTTAGTATTCATTAATTGATAACACCCTATATTTTTTTTTTTTCTAGAAACTTTGTTTGATAAAAATTACTTTATTAAATCTTTTTTTGTAATTTTTATCAAAAATATATTTTTTTTATATAATTAGCGTTTAGTATTCATTAATTGATAACACCCTATATATTTTTTTTTTTCTAGAAACTTTGTTTGATAAAAATTACTTTATTAAATCTTTTTTTGTAATTTTTATCAAAAATATATATTTTTATATAATTAGCGTTTAGTATTCGTTAATTGATAACACCCTATATAAATTTTTTTTTTCTAGAAACCTTGTTTGATAGAAATTACTTTATTAAATCTTTTATTGTAATTTTTATCAAAAATATGTTTTTAAATATAATTAATGTTTAGTGTTCGTTAATTTATAACACCCTGTATGATGTTTTTAGTTTGTAAAAATTTAAATTAATTTCTATAAAGTGTTTTGGCAAGTATAAATTGAAATTCAATTTTCGGGCCGCGGGTCGAATGTTTGACAACCACTGGTTTAATATAATATAGGTGATAAATTTCTGACATTACGTTCTGCGTTATATTTGATATAAAATGTGTCAAAAAGTATAAAACTCATATTTAACCTCAAAAAGTGTTTTGTAATTTTTAAGTCAGGAAATTTTTTGTTGAACTTAGTCCAGTGGTGTAGTTTTGTTCCTTCTAGCAGTTGCATAAATTCCAACCTAGTGATTATTGTTTTTGAATAATTACCTTCTGGCGCCATCTGTATTTCAAATAGTGAACCACGAATATATGATTTCTACCTCACGGCTTTTGATCATATTTTTTATATAACCTACATATTTGATGTAATTATATCAAAAAGTATAAAATTTTCATGTTTTAACTGAAAATGGTGTTTTGTAATTTCAGAATCAAGAAATTTTTTGTTGAACACAGTCCAGTAGTGTGACTTTGTTCGTTCAGCTGTTCCAAATATCAAGGCTTGGGCAAAATTTTTTCTTGGTTTGTAAATATTTCGAAGAGACTGAAAGTAGTAAAAAAATGCCAAAAACAAGCTCAATTAAAAAAAAAAAGTATATTAAAAATATTATGTCCCCACGGTGTTTCTTCAAAAAATAATTCTTGACTTGAAATACACCATACTCTCGTAAAAAAAAAAATCAACACATCCAACCACCACTTTAACATTAAAAGATATTTAAAAAATCGCAGTATACCAACAATACAAAAAAAAAAATCGGAAATCTGCAGTCGACAAATATACCGTATACACCTGGACGAATATACCCAAACCGATTTGCCCCACATTTCTAATAGCACAGAGACACGGAAACACGAATTTTAGCGCCCCCCAAAGTTTGCATTGAATTAATAGTTGCACAGTTGAATGGATGCAAGATACACTGATAATGAGATGATTTACTGCAACGTTAAGCTTCCACACTATGTATATATATAAGCTTCTTCCACCTACTGGAAGATACTTGAATAGCAGCAAAATCTCTTCGCATCCGTAGATAAATGTTGCGCCAGATTATGATATAATTCAAACTTTACTGACTAAAATAATGCTGAAACTAACTCGGAAAACTTTTTGCTGCTCTAAAATATTTTCACAATTTTTATATTTTTAAACCATTTTATACCATTATAGAAAAATGTATCGAATTAAATAATTATTTTAATAACATTAAAGTTAAAATTAAATTTATTTACTAATAATAACGAATGGAGATAATTGTAATTTGTTTTCTCTCAAATAATATATTTTTCAAATTATATAGTGTGATAATCATAAAATGAAATTTTCTTCAAAAATCAAAATTCAAAATTCAGTTTATTTTTTTGTAATACCTATACAACTCGTAGAAATTATATATAAATATATTTGCATTGAATACAAAATCGAACTTCGAAAAATATAAAATCGAAAAATATGTATAATTATCTCCATTACTTATTATTAGTAAATAAATTTTATTTTTACTTTAACGTAATTAATATTATTATTTTATTCAACATATTTTTCTTCTTTATTTGAAAAAAGCTTTGCTATTATTATTATTACTATTAGTATTATTTTCATTATTATTTATTACTGTTATTATTATTATTAGTAGTAATAATATTAGTGATTATAATATGAGTGGTGTTAGTAATAAGAATAATGATAATAATATTATTATTAGCCTTACTATTTACTATTACTAATAGTATTTCTATTACTATCAACATTACTATTATTATTACTATCACTAATAATAGTAATAAGTAATAATACAAACACCAATAATAATAACTATTAATATTACTATCATCATTGCTATTATTAGTATTATTATCACTATCACTAATAATAATAATAAGTAATAATAATAACTATTAGTATTACTATAATCATCACTATTATTAGTATTATTATTACTATCATTAATAATAAGTAATAAGTAATAATAATAACACCAATAATAATAACTATTGGTATTACTATTATCATTGCTATTATTAGTATTATTATCACTATCACTAATAATAGTAATAAGTAATAATAATAAGTATTAGTATTACTATAATCATCACTATTATTAATATTATTATTACTATCATTAATAATAAGTAATAAGTAATAATACTAACAGCAATAATAATAACTATTAGTATTACTATTATCATTGCTATTATTAGTATTATTATTACTATCACGAATAATAGTAATAAGTAATAATAATAAGTATTAGTATTACTATAATCATCACTATTATTAGTGTTATTATTACTATCATTAATAATAAGTAATAAGTAATAATACTAACAGCAATAATAATAAATATTAGTATTACTATCTGCATTGCTATTATTAGTATTATTATTACTATCACGAATAATAGTAATAAGTAATAATAATAACACCAATAATAATAACTATTGGTATTACTATTATCATTGCTATTATTAGTATTATTATCACTATCACTAATAATAGTAATAAGTAATAATAATAAGTATTAGTATTACTATAATCATCACTATTATTAGTGTTATTATTACTATCATTAATAATAAGTAATAAGTAATAATACTAACACCAATAATAATAACTATTGGTATTACTATTATCATTGCTATTATTAGTATTATTATCACTATCACTAATAATAGTAATAAGTAATAATAATAAGTATTAGTATTACTATAATCGTCACTATTATTAGTGTTATTATTACTATCATTAATAATAAGTAATAAGTAATAATACTAACAGCAATAATAATAAATATTAGTATTACTATCTGCATTGCTATTATTAGTATTATTATTACTATCACGAATAATAGTAATAAGTAATAATAATAACACCAATAATAATAACTATTGGTATTACTATTATCATTGCTATTATTAGTATTATTATCACTATCACTAATAATAGTAATAAGTAATAATAATAAGTATTAGTATTACTATAATCATCACTATTATTAGTGTTATTATTACTATCATTAATAATAAGTAATAAGTAATAATACTAACACCAATAATAATAACTATTGGTATTACTATTATCATTGCTATTATTAGTATTATTATCACTATCACTAATAATAGTAATAAGTAATAATAATAAGTATTAGTATTACTATAATCATCACTATTATTAGTGTTATTATTACTATCATTAATAATAAGTAATAAGTAATAATACTAACAGCAATAATAATAAATATTAGTATTACTATCTGCATTGCTATTATTAGTATTATTATTACTATCACGAATAATAGTAATAAGTAATAATAATAACACCAATAATAATAACTATTGGTATTACTATTATCATTGCTATTATTAGTATTATTATCACTATCACTAATAATAGTAATAAGTAATAATAATAACTATTAGTATTACTATAATCATCACTATTATTAGTATTATTATACTATCATTAATAATAAGTAATAAGTAATAATACTAACAGCAATAATAATAAATATTAGTATTACTATCTGCATTGCTATTATTAGTATTATTATCACTATCACTAATAATAGTAATAAGTAATAATAATAAGTATTAGTATTACTATAATCATCACTATTATTAGTATTATTATACTATCATTAATAATAAGTAATAAGTAATAATACTAACAGCAATAATAATAAATATTAGTATTACTATCTGCATTGCTATTATTAGTATTATTATTACTATCACGAATAATAGTAATAAGTAATAATAATAACACCAATAATAATAACTATTGGTATTACTATTATCATTGCTATTATTAGTATTATTATCACTATCACTAATAATAGTAATAAGTAATAATAATAAGTATTAGTATTACTATAATCATCACTATTATTAGTGTTATTATTACTATCATTAATAATAAGTAATAAGTAATAATATTAACAGCAATAATAATAACTATTAGTATTACTATCTGCATTGCTATTATTAGTATTATTATCACTATCACTAATAATAGTAATAAGTAATAATAATAAGTATTAGTATTACTATAATCATCACTATTATTAGTATTATTATACTATCATTAATAATAAGTAATAAGTAATAATACTAACAGCAATAATAATAAATATTAGTATTACTATCTGCATTGCTATTATTAGTATTATTATTACTATCACGAATAATAGTAATAAGTAATAATAATAACACCAATAATAATAACTATTGGTATTACTATTATCATTGCTATTATTAGTATTATTATCACTATCACTAATAATAGTAATAAGTAATAATAATAAGTATTAGTATTACTATAATCATCACTATTATTAGTATTATTATACTATCATTAATAATAAGTAATAAGTAATAATATTAACAGCAATAATAATAAATATTAGTATTACTATCTGCATTGCTATTATTAGTATTATTATCACTATCACTAATAATAGTAATAAGTAATAATAATAAGTATTAGTATTACTATAATCATCACTATTATTAGTATTATTATACTATCATTAATAATAAGTAATAAGTAATAATACTAACAGCAATAATAATAAATATTAGTATTACTATCTGCATTGCTATTATTAGTATTATTATTACTATCACGAATAATAGTAATAAGTAATAATAATAACACCAATAATAATAACTATTGGTATTACTATTATCATTGCTATTATTAGTATTATTATCACTATCACTAATAATAGTAATAAGTAATAATAATAAGTATTAGTATTACTATAATCATCACTATTATTAGTATTATTATACTATCATTAATAATAAGTAATAAGTAATAATACTAACAGCAATAATAATAAATATTAGTATTACTATCTGCATTGCTATTATTAGTATTATTATTACTATCACGAATAATAGTAATAAGTAATAATAATAACACCAATAATAATAACTATTGGTATTACTATTATCATTGCTATTATTAGTATTATTATCACTATCACTAATAATAGTAATAAGTAATAATAATAAGTATTAGTATTACTATAATCATCACTATTATTAGTGTTATTATTACTATCATTAATAATAAGTAATAAGTAATAATATTAACAGCAATAATAATAACTATTAGTATTACTATCTGCATTGCTATTATTAGTATTATTATTACTATCACGAATAATAGTAATAAGTAATAATAATAACACCAATAATAATAACTATTGGTATTACTATTATCATTGCTATTATTAGTATTATTATCACCATCACTAATAATAGTAATAAGTAATAATAATAACTATTAGTATTACTATAATCATCACTATTATTAGTATTATTATACTATCATTAATAATAAGTAATAAGTAATAATACTAACAGCAATAATAATAAATATTAGTATTACTATCTGCATTGCTATTATTAGTATTATTATCACTATCACTAATAATAGTAATAAGTAATAATAATAAGTATTAGTATTACTATAATCATCATTATTATTAATATTATTATTACTATCATTAATAATAAGTAATAAGTAATAATACTAACAGCAATAATAATAACTATTAGTATTACTATTATCATTGCTATTATTAGTATTATTATTACTATCACGAATAATAGTAATAAGTAATAATAATAACACCAATAATAATAACTATTGGTATTACTATTATCATTGCTATTATTAGTATTATTATCACTATCACTAATAATAGTAATAAGTAATAATAATAAGTATTAGTATTACTATAATCATCACTATTATTAGTGTTATTATTACTATCATTAATAATAAGTAATAAGTAATAATACTAACAGCAATAATAATAAATATTAGTATTACTATCTGCATTGCTATTATTAGTATTATTATTACTATCACGAATAATAGTAATAAGTAATAATAATAACACCAATAATAATAACTATTGGTATTACTATTATCATTGCTATTATTAGTATTATTATCACTATCACTAATAATAGTAATAAGTAATAATAATAAGTATTAGTATTACTATAATCATCACTATTATTAGTGTTATTATTACTATCATTAATAATAAGTAATAAGTAATAATATTAACAGCAATAATAATAACTATTAGTATTACTATCTGCATTGCTATTATTAGTATTATTATTACTATCACGAATAATAGTAATAAGTAATAATAATAACACCAATAATAATAACTATTGGTATTACTATTATCATTGCTATTATTAGTATTATTATCACTATCACTAATAATAGTAATAAGTAATAATAATAACTATTAGTATTACTATAATCATCACTATTATTAGTATTATTATACTATCATTAATAATAAGTAATAAGTAATAATACTAACAGCAATAATAATAACTATTAGTATTACTATTATCATTGCTATTATTAGTATTATTATTACTATCACGAATAATAGTAATAAGTAATAATAATAACACCAATAATAATAACTATTGGTATTACTATTATCATTGCTATTATTAGTATTATTATCACTATCACTAATAATAGTAATAAGTAATAATAATAACTATTAGTATTACTATAATCATCACTATTATTAGTATTATTATACTATCATTAATAATAAGTAATAAGTAATAATACTAACAGCAATAATAATAACTATTAGTATTACTATCTGCATTGCTATTATTAGTATTATTATTACTATCACGAATAATAGTAATAAGTAATAATAATAACACCAATAATAATAACTATTGGTATTACTATTATCATTGCTATTATTAGTATTATTATCACTATCACTAATAATAGTAATAAGTAATAATAATAACTATTAGTACTACTACAATCATCACTATTATTATTATTATTACTATAATTAATAATAGTACTATGTAATCATACGAACAACAATAATAATTACTATTAGTTTTACTATCATCATTAATATTATTAGTATTATTATTAATATAACTAATATTAGTAATAAGTAATTATAATAACTATTAGTATTACTATCATCATTACTATTATTAGTATTATTATTACTATCACTAATAGTAATAATAAATAATAATACCAACACCAATAATAATAAGTATTAGTATTAATAGTATGATAATAGTATCATTGCTATTATTATTAGTAGTAGTAGTAGTAGTATTTTTCTTACTAGCATTATTACTATTCCTTTTTATTACTATTATCACTATTACAGTTATTACTTTTTATTACCATTTTTTTACCATTTTACCATAGTTACCATTTTATTATTTTTTTTATTATTGCCTATTTCATATATATTTTTCCAGTTTAATTGTCAACTGCTCTTTTATACCGTCACAATTTAATTACCCATGCCATATTTTTTTTAACTCGAAAGTGCGGAGCGAAAAATAGATAGATACCTGAGCCGGCCCTGTTCATTTCTTAAAAACACTCTTTACGTAACTAAAAAAATGAGTTCAAAAAGTTATAGTCCAAATAATTTTATAAAATAAAAATTCTTCTTCGTTATTATTAAATACGGAAAAAAAATTACTCCCAGCACACTGTCATGTATATACATATATAAATGTATATAATTATAAAAAAAAAATTAAATTCGTAAACGCTAGAAAATTTAATAGCATTATTCCTGTGCGCTATTCTTTGCAAAATGCGATTCAAGAAAAATATCTGTCCAATTATACGCCGGCCCAGATTTATTTCCGGGTAATGAAAGACTCTCGCCCTAAATCTTACCCTTTAAACGGACGGGGAGGATTATTAATATGCCGGTTGCTTTTATTAAATGGCCATTTTATTAAAACGATGAGTCTTTTATTGTCTGCGCTATATAAATACGTCAATAAAGGCTTAGAACGCGATATATACACAGTGCGTGCGCGAAATGTAACAATATTTACCGTCAATTAAAAATTATCGGAATTTATCACAAAATATTTATCAAATTAACGAATTAAAACTGAATTTTTTTTTTTAACCGCGAAATATGTTTTTATAATATTACTAAATACGCTCCTGCAAAAATAACCTGATCTCATACTTTCAAATTATTATTATTCTTATTGTCAGTTAGGAATTTTTGTATAAAAATTGAAATATTTTTTTAAATCATAAAATATTTTTTTATAATATTACTATAGACGCTCCTGAAAAAACACCATAACCTCAAACTATAAAAATCGCTCTCGATTTTTTTTTTGGTATTCATTAGGAATATTTTGTATTAAAAAAAATTTAAATAACAAAATATTTTTGTAATATTACTAAATACGCTCGTGGAAAACCAAAAAAAAATTAGGAACTTTTTAATTGATTAACTTTGTTTTTTCAGTGATATTTTCGATGGCTAACGATTATCCAAATACGGCTGTCAAACTGGCAACACTGTCCTACATGACGTTCTTTCTGATCTTGCTTCTATGATTACGGACTTAAGGGTATCGTTTGTAAATATTTTATATATACAAAAATTTAAAAAAAAAAAACACTTTTAAAGGTTGATACAAATTATTGTCCAAATTTTTTAATAACTACTAAAAGTTTGAAATAACTTTTTTGGTACACTAATTTTTTTTAAATAAAAAAAAAAAGATTATACAAACGATATTTTTTATTTTTCGATTGGACAATAAGTTGATCACCCTGTAGATTCTATACTAACCCCACTAATTACATTAACCACCGTGTATAAATGTATACAGAGCGATTGTAGTGAACGTACTGAATTAATGCGAAGAAGAAAGTTTTTATGTGATATGTATATCTTTAAAAATTGATATTAAAAAAAAAAAACAGATGTTTAATGTAAATTCTGTAAATTTACCTAATTCATTCGAAATGTCTATCTGTTTAAAAAAATATATATTATATTTTGTTGGTAAGTGTATATAAAAAAAACTTTTTAATCCTGCTCTGGAAATGAATTCGATATTTAGTAGTAATATATACGGGATATTGAGAAATTTGAGAAATTAAAAAAATTATATAGTCGGTCACCCTGTATATGTACGGAAATTCGTAATCGGCTAGAAACGTTTGTACAAATTTTGTACAAAATTTGTACAAAATAATTTTTGGATTTATTTATGAAAATTGTTTGTTTAGAGAATTTTTTAAAAAAATTGTAAAACTCCCTGATTTTTTGGAGTTCTAGCAAAATTTGTAATTAAAAATGATTTTAATCATTATTATTATTATAGATAATAAATGTTGAAACATTAAGGAATTTATAAACAGCCCAAACTGTAAAATAATTTTTTTTTTCAATTTTGGATATTATTTAATATTTTTTATTCTCTACACATTCTATAGTTTCGAATATACTATTTTGAATATTTGTTTTTTTTTATATTAACTTTTTCTGACTTCGATGTGGACATGTCTTTATGTAGTACACTGAAAAAGTCGACTATAAAAAAAATAGATAAAAATCAAAATTATTTTCATCCACGTAAAAAAATCCCAAAAATCCTGATTTAAAGCATTTATAAAATAGATGCGCATCTCGAAACTTAAGTCCGCATCATCAGCGTGGAAAAAATTATGCAAAATAGAGATTGCTATAAAATTGTTTATAAAAAGCAACATTCATATTTTTTGTTGTAATTAATTTTTTAAATTGGAATTTAAAAAAGTAAATAAAAATAATTCTGAAAAATAAAAAATAAATTTAATTGCTGAGACTTTTTTTTTTTTTAAATTGACTTGTCTTTTGTAAATATTGTGTTTTGAATTAAAAAAAAAAATCTAAATCCTAAATGTATAAATGGTTTAAGTCACGTTTTTTGGACGATATTCTACACAAATTCCAAAAAAATATTTTGTTGTATTATAAATGTTGATTTTATAAAAAATAAAACGTTTTTCCGAAATTGATGTTACTTATGTTATTAAATAAATTATTAAATTATAATTAGCTTGTGTTAAAGATTAAAAAAAAAATGTTGCTGAATAATATTTTTATAAATACAAAAATTATAGTATCCGTCTCATGTGTAATATTATATTTAATTTTGTATGTTGAATAAATTATTTTTACCCGTACAAAATCAAAAGAAAAATCACTAAAAATTTCCAAAATTTTTTATATATTTTTTGGTAATATTATTTTACATGAAAAAAATTACACGTAAAAAAGAATAATTTTTTTTGACATATATAATTATATTTAATCTGACATTTGACAATTAAAATAGTGTAAAAATTTAAGTACCCTTCAAACATTTTTCGGCTTACAAATATTTGTAAAAAATCTGCAAAATGATTTCGTCTTTGTAAGTCCCATTATTTTAACACTTCCTAATACGTCTACTTTCTTATATTTAAAATTTAATTATTTCAGAGTTTTAAAAAACAAAATACGCGGCCTTTTGAATAAACAACTTTTTCTAAGGTATGTAATAACCATTTTTCAAATTTTCTAAACAATTTGAAAATTAATCTGCATATTCTTTATAACAAATATTTTTTGTTTGTACAAAAAAAATTATTAAAAAAAAATTATAACCTCGCCATTATTTAAAAAAAAAAAAAATTTTTATTGTAGATTACCTTTAATATTTTTTGAAAAGGTATCATTTTTCTTGCAAAATTTGAGTGGTTTTCATTACAATCGGCCTAGAAGTACATTTTCCATGCACCGAATTCAAAAATTCAAAAAACGCAGACATGGCCGCCAAAAATGGAATTTAAAAAAATATTGGAAAAATCGCGGCATTGGCTTGAAATTAGATGTGATTAAAGAAGAGGCAGTTAAAGAATATCTAGCTGAAATTGAAAATGATGACGACAGTTTAGAATGGGATCAATGTGGAAAACCAAATCATGTAAATTTTTTATTTATACCAAATTTTTTTTTTTATTTAAATTATATTTTCTACATTTTTTTTTCTATTTTTTATAAATTTTTTTCTAAATAATTTTTTGTTCAATTTTCTTCTTCTATTTTTTATTAATTTATTATTTTCTAAATCATTTTTTATTCAAATTGTTTTAATTTTTTCATTTGAAATTATAGATTTTATCACATAAAAATTCTGGAACTTATTTTGGACTGATCAAATTTCCCGCCAATTTTTCACCAAGGTAAGCATGATATAAAAACCACGTCTTATATACCCGGTGTCTCATTATACAAAAAAATTACACCGACCCCATATCTCATTATTAATGACACACCCTGTGTATATCATACAAAATTTTGCATTGATTATTTGAAATAATATTACTAATAAATTTACTAATTACTAATAATAATAAATAATAAATTACACTTAACAGAGCTATGCAGTATAAAAAAATTTCACAAAAAAATTTTTTTTTAAGTTAGTAGCAAGTTACTTTTTTCATTCCATTTATCACACTTAATATATCGAAAAAAAAATTCTTAATTTTTAAATCTCCCGCAATAACAAACAACGTCGCATTTTCCGCGATTTTATCGTTTTATTTCCATCCAATCGCATTTTACATCGTAGGGAAATTTATATTTAGAATTATTTTTGATAAATTTTTGATACTTTAATTTTAATTTTTTTTATAAAACACGGTATATTTTAAACCGATTTTTTTTTTTTACAAAAAAATCGTATGGTTTGATATTTTTAACCCACCTTAAGAACGGTTCCGATTGACAGATGACAGATTAAAAAAAATTAAAATTGATTTTTTTTTACCATTAATTCTACAAAAATTTATATATTAAAAAAATGTAATACATAAGTTGGAATATTTTGAACAGCTGAACGAACAAACTCACACTACTGGACTGTGTTCAGCAAAAAATTTCTTGGTTCAGAAATTACAAAACACCATTTTCAGTTAAAATATGAAAATTTTATACTTTTTGATATATATTACATCAAATATGTAGAATATATCAAAAATATGATCAAAAGCCGTGAGGTAGAAATCATATATTCGTGGTTCACTATTTGAAATGCAGATGGCGCCAGAAGGTAATTATTCAAAAACAATAATCACTAGGTTGGAATTTATGCAACTGGTAGAACGAACAAAACTACACTACTGGACTAAGTTCAACAAAAAATCTCCTGACTTAAAAATTACAAAACACTTTTTGTTGTTAAAAACGAAAGTTTTATACTTTTTGACACATTTTACATCAAATATAACACAGAACGTAATGTCAGAAATTTATCACCTATATTATATTAAACCAGTGGTTGTCAAACATTCGACCCGCGGCCCGAAAATTGAATTTTAATTTATACTTGCCAAAACCATTTATAGAAATTAATTTAAATTTTTACAAACTAAAAACATCATACAGGGTGTTATAAATTAACGAACACTAAACATTAATTATATTTAAAAACATATTCTTGATAAAAATTACAACAAAAGATTTAATAAAGTAATTTCTATCAAACAAGGTTTCTAGAAAAAAAATATTATATAGGGTGTTATCCATTAATGAATACTAAACGCTAATTATATTAAAAAATATATTTTGATAAAAATTACAACAAAAGATTTAATAAAAAATTAAACAAAGTTTCTAGAAAAAAAAATATATATATAGGGTGTTATCAATTAACGAACACTAAACATTAATTACATTAAAAATAAATTTTTGATAAAAATTACAACAAAAGATTTAATAAAAAATTAAGCAAAGTTTCTAGAAAAAAAAATATATATATAGGGTGTTATCAATTAATGCATACTAAACGCTAGTTATATTAAAAAATAAATATACATAAGTTTGGAACAGCTGATCCAACAAATTTACACTACTAGACTATGTTCAACAAAAAATTTCTCAACTTTCTATTTAGTACATTAAATATTTGAACAACAGTTATTAAAAGTAAATTAATGATTGGCTATTGAAATACGGATGGCGCCCGAGTCCAATTATAGTGGACTACGCACTAAAACATTTGATTAAGAGATGTCAACAATTATTTTTAAATATACATAAAAAAAATTGTAGGGCTTGCAATAAATTAAAAAAAATTCACCTGCGTCTTGGAGATTTTTTGACTTTGCTTAGTCATATTTTCCTTTGCTTCGTCTCTACCTTCCATAACTACTCGCTTGATATTCTAAAATTTTGTAATTTCATTTTTCTTTTTCCAAGTGAATTTTTCTTGTTTAAAAGCGAAAAATCTGCGTTCGTATTTTCAAAAAAAAAAATCCAATTTTTGCTCTAGCGAACTAGCGTTGCAACGTTTATGTCATGGCCGAACGTTGCAACAAACTTTCCCAACAACAATTTCCGCATCAACAATGACCGAAGCCATCTGTGGTAAAAGTAGCGAAGAAACGTCAAAAACAACGTTATTTCCAACCGAAGAAACAAACGCAAATTTACCATTAGATTCGAAACGAGTTGATGGCCAAACTTTTGATAAATCGCGCGAAAAAAAAAAGTTTGCTTCATCAAAATCAGCGATTGATCAAAATGGAGTTGAGCAAAACAATCGAGAATTTGGATTTCGAAAAAATGGTCGATTTGAAACGAAAACTTCGAGATTTAAACGAAAATCTCAAATAAATCACAAGAAAACTAAATTTAATCAAAAAAATAGCTTCGTTGATGATTTGGACAAAACCATTTTTTTCCCTGATCAAGAAATATCCATCAAAAAATCGTTGTTCGAAAGCTCTTCAGTTGAATCGTCGATTCGTAAAAACCAACCAATTTTAAATTTGAATTTTGAAGATGCTTCGCCAAAAAGTGACTTAAAAATTGAAAATTACCATTCTAGTGAGCCTGACCAAGAAAAAAGTTGTGGAAATTTATCATCAAGTCCTCAATCTTCCTCGATTAATTTTGACTTAAATCAAAACGACGTCAAAACCAGTTCAAAAGAGCAATTACAGCTAAAAAGAACTAATTTTGAAAATATTGGTGAGACCGGTTCTGGTTTTTTTGAAAATTCTTTTGGGTCCGTTGAAAATATTTTGGGCGCCGACAATTTTTTGATCAAAGAAAATGTGGGCGGAGATTTCGCAAAAATTGAATTGGACGAAATATCTCAGCTTGCTGGAATTTTTGATTTAAACGAAGTTACCACAACTCAAATGTTGTCTAGTTCTTTGGAAAATGTTGAAAAGTTTGGAGCAAATGTTGGTTCTTCAAATTTTTACCAAGGCCCAGGTAAAAGTACGCCTTGTGGTAATTTTTCAACGATTAATAAAGATTTGAATGTGGAAGATTTTGACTTGAAAATTGATCAATTGGAAACTAATGTTTTTGATGTCTTGACTTTGAAAAATGAAAATGCTTCTGCAAAAAATGGCGCGGTGGTGGAATTTGCTGACCAATTGCTTGGGGAAGAAGATGTTTTGATGGGGAATAAAAAAAATGAGGTTAGTTTGGACTTTTTTTTAATTTTTTTGGTTTTTTTTAAGGTATTTTTGAGAGAAACTTTGAAATTGGAAGTGAAATTAACTAAGGCAAGTTTTCATCCAAATGTTTTTAGAAATTTTTAAAAATGTTACAAATTCTTCCTCAAAAAATCTTTTTTTTGCCTTTATAATTCGATTTATCCAAAAAAAAATTTCAAATTTATTCTATGATTTTCGTCACCTTTTAAAATGAAAAAAAAAAATCAGTTTAAATTTAAATTCCATTGATTTTTGAACATATGTTTCCTCATTGCCATTTTGACAAAAAAATTAACAATTCAGTATCAAAAATAGCAAAATTTCTTTAACAAAAAACCATTTATTTAGACGAAAATAAAAAAATTTCAAAAAAATTACATTTTTCTTTTTCAATCTCGGGCATATTAAGAAAAAAGATAAAACACAAAAAAGTCGTTAAAAATAAAACATGTTTTTTTTAAAAACCAACCAGTTGGCAGGTTTTTTAAACCATTTTTAGTTTCTAAATTTAATTAATTCAAAAAAAATTGCAAACAAAGAAATAAATTTTGATTTATCTAATCTCACCTTACATTAAAAAATATATACTAAACATACCCCCCACCCCCCAACATGTAGCCACCCCTACCACGACGCACCCCAACCCCCAACCAACCCCAAAACCACCCACTTCGATATCGCAACGAAACCGATTCTTACACAAAGTCAATTTCGGTCCCCCCAGCTCAAGCCGGTCCTGGAACACACGCCAATTACTCGGCGAGTATGTCCGGTGCTCTGCGCAGGATGTTCAGCTGTTCCTGCGCAGATGTTGAAGGTGAGGTAGCTGGCGCGCGTGCGCAATTGATGAGCGCGGCAGGTTCGGAGTGGTGGGGGACTAGGAGGAGGAGGAGGAGGAGGAATATCGTCCAATTGGACCATAAGTCGTTGTGGACCGATTTCGTTTCGGACATGATCGTGAATAGTCGGGTGCGGATGAGCGATGGATGATTTTTTGAGAGTGCTCGGTTTTTGGGGTTGTGAAATTTTTTTTTTTTTGGTGGTTTTGTTTTATATGTATTTGTGGTAATTGACGGTTTGAACAATTTCTATTTTTTGACAAAACATTTTTTTTTTAGTGATATGAATTTTTCAATAAATTTACAAAAAAATTGAAATTTTACAAACTGATTTTACATCGATTTTTTGTGATTACGACTCAAAAAAATTGCTCAATCGAACTTTGTTGATTTTTCATTATGTTGATTCTCAAAATGTTTCCGTATGAAAAAAATATTTAAATTTAATTTAATTTAGTTAAAAAAAAATAACTAAATATTTTACTCGCCCATGATAAATTACTGATTTTGTTTTTTATATGTCATCTACAAAAACAAACGTTTTATCAATAAATATGTAATAAAATATCCGATTAAAAAAACATCAAAAAACATTCAAAAATATCTAAACAATTTTCAATATATCAACGAAAATTATTTAAATTCAAATAAAATTCTAAACGCGGTATTTAAAAAATAATAATTTTGATTTTAAAATTTATTCAAATATATTTTATATATATAAATTAATTTTTTTTTATTGTAATAAGAAAATCTTAATTTAAATACAAAATAATTAAAAAAAATATTATAAACTCAATTTTGTTTAATTTTTTTTAAATTTTTTATTTAATAACTAATTAAAAAATTGGAAAAAAATATATTTCGCTATTTTTTTTTAAGTTTTTTTAAAGTTTTTAAAGTAAAATATATTTCGCTATTCTTTTAAAAAAAATTTAATTACTCTTACAAACGAATATACAATTTTGATTAATTTAAAATAATTTTCTTTATTGTAATAAGAAAAACATAATTTAAATATAAAATAATTTAAAAAAATATTATAAACTCAATTTAAAAAAAAAAAATTTAATTTTTTATTTGATCACTAATTTAAAAATTAGAAGAAAAAAAAATTTCGCTATTTTTTTATTATTTTTCTTATAAGTGCAGAACAAACGAATATACAATTTTGATTAATTTTAAATTAAAAAAAAATTATTGTAGTAAGAAAAATAAAATTTAAATATAAAATAATTTAAAAAAAATATTATAAACTCAAATTTAAAAAAATAATAAGATTTTTATATGATTACTAATTTAAAAATTGGAAGAAAAAAAAATTTCGCTATTTTTTTTAAATTTCTCTTGTAAGTGCAAAACAAACGAATATACAAACGCAAAATTACAGTTATTTAAATTTCGTTTCGCAACATTTTGACACGAACAACCTATTATTAGTTGAATATATGTCATTGAGGCCTTATGGCCTTATATATATACGCGTTGGAGAACAAACACGATAATTGACCGCCAATCGTGCGAATTTCGCCGTGTAGAAAGTCATTTGGCATACATTTGTCGAACAATGGGTTCTTAAAAAAATTCGCACAATATGATTGTTGCTTTATATATCCAATATAAAGAAACATAAAATGAGTGAAGTAAATATTAAAAAAATACGACTTTTTTTAGAATATTAAAAAAATCTTAGTTGAAAATATTATGAATTTTGTTTTAAATAAAAATGCTTAATATTTTTGAAGTGAACGCTTAAATTTAATTTAAAGCAACTATCTCTTTTTCGATTGAAATAAATTTCTAGATTTTATTGTAAAATTCTGTCATTGCTATTCTAAAATTATTTTTAATATATTTTTAATTTTTTATAACTTTTGCAGCGAAACTACGAGAGAACTTTTTTTTTAAAATTCTAAAAAAATCTATGTTAAAAATATTATGAATTTTTTTTTAATAAAAAATCTTAATATGAAAATTATGAAATTATACAAAAATTTATGAATTTTTTTAAATTAAAAAATCTTTGGCATTATTGCCATTATATACTATGATTTAAAAAAAAAAATTTACATTGCAAATTTGCATTTTTATTTTTTTAAATGGATGCTTTGTAAAATCGAAGAAGAGCAACCATTTTTTTTTGCAATTCAGAAGAATTTTGATATTTTATTCTAAAAAAAAAATTTTTTAAACTTTAAATAAAAAATTATCACAATTTATCACAAAATACTTATCAAATTAAAACTGAATATATATTTTTTTAATAGCGTAATATGTTTTTATAATATTACTAAATACGCTACTGGAAAAATAACAACTTTCAAAATCGCTCTCAATTATTATTATTCTTTTGTCAATTAGGCATATTTTGTATAAAAATTCATGAATTTTTTTAAATAAAAAATCTTGCAAATTTCGCATAATTGCCATTATTTGTTATTATAAAAAAAAATATTTTAATATTGAAAATTTGTATTTTTATTTAATTTTTTCAAAAATAAAATCGAAGAAGATCAATCATTTTTTTGCAATTCAGATGTATTTTGAAATTTTTTTTTTTTAAAAACTTAAGTTTAATTTTCATTTATTTTTTTACTTAAATTGATTTAAAATAATTAAACAAAATTACAAAAAAAAAAATCATAATCTCGCATATAAATCAAATTCAATTCTTTCGAATGACCCATCACATGACATAAATTGACAGTTGACACAAAAAAACTGGTTGCAGTAAAATAGTTAAACACACCACCAAAAGATGGCGTAACAAAAAAAAATCAAGTCACATCTCCGAGGATATATTTTTTCTCGCAAATAACGCAATAAAAAATTATACATAACTTCTGGGAGTACCCTGTATACACAATACACATTAAAAACACTTCATGCTAAGCCGATAGATAGATACATAGATAAATAATCCATTATATTTCCGATCAACAATTACTCATGGCTGTAGTACTAGCGGCGATGGTATCTCTTCAGCCCGCGCTATGTCTTGTAGTGGCTAGTGTACGCTCGTGGCTCGCTGCGCACAGTCCGGTTCTGTTAGCGAGAATAAGAAACGATACGAAAGACGCGTGCGTGTTTCTTTGTGTCGTACACGTAGTTTCGTATAAAACTGAATGTGCGACGAAAGAAAAATGTTCTGGCAAATCATGGTAATGTGTGAAAGTAGATAAATGCCATCGGACTGTTGCCGAAGGAACAAAACAGGCGGTGTTTCTTCGGTTGGTGAACAAAGGCGATTTGTGTTTGAACTAATTGCGTTAATTTAATTTGGACGCGGGTGTGTATTTTAATAATTGCGATAAAGTGAAGGTGGTGGTGTGAATTAATTTCATTAAAAATTGAAACAGTTGAATTTAAAAAAAATTATTTAATTAAATCAAATGGCAACATCTGCTAAAAATATATATTTTTTATATTTCGATCATCTTTTCGTAATTTTTTTTTATTTGCAAGTTTATAGCATTTTTTATTTGAATCTTTTGCTATACAGGTTTTTTTTTTAAAACCTTGTTAGGAATTTATCGATAAATTTCTTTAAAAAAAAAACATAAAAATTCAATAATCGTATTTTTACATATTTTTATATTTTTAATTTACATATTTCAGTGATTAATTTAAAAAATAACTACCTAAATTTAAGCTACGATTTTTTTATGTCGCTCATTTGGTAACTCTGTATATAGTCCTTTTTTTATTCAGTTTATTTTTAATCAAAACTAGTCTAAATGAGCAATCGCACATAATAACTAATTTAGAAATTTTTTTTAAAATAATTTAATTAAATCAAATGGCAACATCTGCTAAAAATATTTTTTTTTTGTTATATTTCGATCATCTTTTCGTAATTTTTTTTTATTTGCTAATTTATAGCATTTTTTATTTGAATCTTTTGCTATACAGGTTTTTTTTTTAAAACCTTGTTAGGAATTTATCGATAAATTTCTTTAAAAAAAAAACATAAAAATTCAATAATCGTATTTTTACATATTTTTATATTTTTAATTTACATATTTCAGTGATTAATTTAAAAAATAACTACCTAAATTTAAGCTACGATTTTTTTATGTCGCTCATTTGGTAACTCTGTATATAGTCCTTTTTTTATTCAGTTTATTTTAAATCAAAACTAGTCTAAATGAGCAATCGCACATAATAACTAATTTAGAAATTTTTTTTAAAATAATTTAATTAAATCAAATGGCAACATCTGCTAAAAATATTTTTTTTTTGTTATATTTCGATCATCTTTTCGTAATTTTTTTTTATTTGCAAGTTTATAGAATTTTTTATTTGAATCTTTTGCTATACAGGTTTTTTTTTTAAAACCTTGTTAGGAATTTATCGATAAATTTCTTTAAAAAAAAAACATAAAAATTCAATAATCGTATTTTTACACATTTTTATATTTTTAATTTACATATTTCAGTGATTAATTAAAAAAATAACTACCTAAATTTAAGTTACTATTTTTTTATGTCGCTCATTTGGTAACTCTGTATATAGTCCTTTTTTTATTTAGTTTATTTTAATTCAAAACTAGTCTAAATGAGCAATCGCACATAATAACTAATTTAGAAATTTTTTTTTAAATAATTTAATTAAATCAAATGGCAACATCTGCTAAAAATATTTTTTTTTATATTTCGATCGTCTTTTCGTTTGTTTTTTTTTGCAATTTTATAGCATTTTTTGCATATCAATAGAATTATTTTGCTATACAGGTTTTTTTTTTTCAAAACCTTGTTACAAATTAATCAATAAATTTCTTTAAAAAAAAAACAAAAAAATTCAATAATCGTATTTTTACATATTTTTATATTTTTAATTTACATATTTCAGTGATTAATTTAAAAAATAACTACCTAAATTTAAGCTACGATTTTTTTATGTCGCTCATTTGGTAACTCTGTATATAGTCCTTTTTTTATTCAGTTTATTTTAAATCAAAACTAGTCTAAATGAGCAATCGCACATAATAACTAATTTAGAAATTTTTTTTAAAATAATTTAATTAAATCAAATGGCAACATCTGCTAAAAATATTTTTTTTTTGTTATATTTCGATCATCTTTTCGTAATTTTTTTTTATTTGCAAGTTTATAGAATTTTTTATTTGAATCTTTTGCTATACAGGTTTTTTTTTTAAAACCTTGTTAGGAATTTATCGATAAATTTCTTTAAAAAAAAAACATAAAAATTCAATAATCGTATTTTTACATATTTTTATATTTTTAATTTACATATTTCAGTGATTAATTTAAAAAATGACTACCTAAATTTAAGTTACTATTTTTTTATGTCGCTCATTTGGTAACTCTGTATATAGTCCTTTTTTTATTCAGTTTATTTTTAATCAAAACTAGTCTAAATGAGCAATCGCACATAATAACTAATTTAGAAATTTTTTTTAAAATAATTTAATTAAATCAAATGGCAACATCTGCTAAAACTTTTTTTTTTTAATATTTCGATCATCTTTTCGTAATTTTTTTTTATTTGCTAGTTTATAGCATTTTTTATTTGAATCTTTTCTATACAGGTTTTTTTTTTAAAACCTTGTTAGGAATTTATCGATAAATTTCTTAAAAAAAAAACATAAAAATTCAATAATGGTATTTTTACACATTTTTATATTTTTTATTTACATATTTCAGTGATTTATTAAAAAAATAACTACCTAAATTTAAGTTACTATTTTTTTATGTCGCTCATTTGGTAACTCTGTATATAGTCCTTTTTTTATTTAGTTTATTTTAATTTAAAACTAGTCTAAATGAGCAATCGCACATAATAACTAATTTTGAAATTTTTTAAAAAATAATTTAATTAAATCAAATGGCAACATCTGCTAAAAATATATTTTTTTAATATTTCGATATCTTTTCGTAATTTTTTTTTATTTGCAAGTTTATAGCATTTTTTATTTGAATCTTTTGCTATACAGGTTTTTTTTTTAAAACCTTGTTAGGAATTTATCGATAAATTTCTTAAAAAAAAAACATAAAAATTCAATAATGGTATTTTTACATATTTTTATATTTTTAATTTACATATTTCAGTGATTAATTTAAAAAATAACTACCTAAATTTAATCTACGAATTTTTTATATCGCTCATTTGGTAACTCTGTATATAGTCCCTTTTTTATTCAGTTTATTTTAAATCAAAACTAGTCTAAATGAGCAATCGCACATAATAACTAATTTTGAAATTTTTTTAAAAATAATTTAATTAAATCAAATGGCAACATCTGTTAAAAATATTTTTTTTTTGTTATATTTCGATCATCTTTTCGTATTTTTTTATTTTTTTGCTAGTTTATAGCATTTTATAGATATCAATAGAATTATTTTGCTATACAGGTTTCTTTTTTTTTAATTACGAATTTATCAATAAATTTCTTTAAAAAAAAACATAAAAATTCAATAATGGTATTTTTACATATTTTTATATTTTTAATTTACATATTTTGGTGATTTATTTAAAAAATAACTCCCTAAAGAGCTACGATTTTTTTTATATCGGTCATTTCGTAACCATGTATATTATTTTTTTTTATAGCAGTTTATTTTAAGTCAATATTTTTTCAACGTTTTATTAAAAAATAACTCAATAAAGAGATAATGAATTTTTTTATTTTAAATAAACGATATGACTTTAAATTATTAATTTTTGACAGCAAACCAAATATGACATTCGTGTAATATAATGTCAAAATTTGTCAAAACGTTTGTCAAAATAAATACGGTGCATTTTTTTATATATTAATAATTTTAATAATAAAAATTAATTTTATATTATAATATATATAATATTAATAAAAATATTTTTAAACCTTCTTTTAAATATTTTTTTTAAATAAAAAAAAAAAAAAATTTTTAAATATATCTAATCAAAATTTCTCTACAAGTACATAACTTTTATTCATTAGTCAACTTTTTTTTTTTGTAATTTGATACGAAAATTGCTCAAAATTTTTAGAGTACGTAATAAATTTTTTTTTTATAAAAAAATATTTATAAATAAAATTCTAAAAAAATAATTTATCTTCCCTTTATAATTTTTTTTCAATTTTTAGTGCGTGATAAAAAAAAAACGTAATAAAAAAAGTTAATCTGGTCGTTTACAACATTTCCATTTAAAATTTTTGTAAAATTACGTTCAATAAATTGTATAAGTGACTCCTCTTTAGCACTGAAGAAGATTATTGTTAATCACCGTACCGTTCCCACAATCAGAAAGACAATTGCAGTGCAAACCGTCTTTGTATTTACTCTTCTCGTTGTTCCTGTACTTCTGAACGTCAACGTCAACGTCAACGTCAACGTCAATGCGAACAGGAGCAGAATGGGTGCGCAACGTTATTGCAGCCTCTTGAGCGATGGCAATGTAATCGCGGGTGTCTTCTACGTTGCCATTGTTGTCTTCGCCGGTGGCGGTAAGTCTGCTTACTCATGATGGATCGACATAACCTAACATAACAGATCTGCGAATTGTTGTGTGTATTTATTGTTATCTTTGGTGGTATTTTGGATGGATAATATTTCGATGTGTGTTTGGTTGTCTGATGGAGTTGGAAATTATGTTGATTTTTAGTGCGGTCCTGGATTTAATTTACCAAATATATTTTTAGTTGGAAATTGTTGATTTTTAGTGCGGTCCTGGATTTAATTTCCGACAAATGTACAAAATATATTTTATAAGGAAAAAGCACTAGCTTAAAGAACGTTTCACACTATGGAATAAAATAAATATAAATAAATTTGTATTCCAATTCGAATTTTAAAAAAATCGATTTTTTTTCCAAAATCGAGAAATATTTATTTCATATTTTAATTTTTTATTTATTTTTGTTATTTATTTATTTATTTATTTAATTGTTGATTTTAGTGCGGTCCTGGATTTAATTTCCGACAAATGTACAAAATATATTTTATAAGGAAAAAGCACTAGTTTAAAGAACGTTTCACACTATGGAATAAAATAAATATAAATAAATTTGTATTCCATTTCGAATTTTAAAAAAATCGATTTTTTTTCCAAAATCGAGAAATATTTATTTCATATTTTAATTTTTTATTTATTTTTGTTATTTATTTATTTATTTATTTAATTGTTGATTTTAGTGCGGTCCTGGATTTAATTTCCGACAAATGTACAAAATATATTTTATAAGGAAAAAGCACTAGTTTAAAGAACGTTTCACACTATGGAATAAAATAAATAAAAATAAATTTGTATTCCATTTCGAATTTTAAAAAAATCGATTTTTTTTCCAAAATCGAGAAATATTTATTTCATATTTTAATTTTTTATTTATTTTTGTTATTTATTTATTTATTTTTTTAATTGATTTTAGTGCGGTCCTGGATTTAATTTCCGACAAATGTACAAAATATATTTTATAAGGAAAAAGCACTAGTTTAAAGAACGTTTCACACTATGGAATAAAATAAATATAAATAAATTTGTATTCCATTTCGAATTTTAAAAAAATCGATTTTTTTTCCAAAATCGAGAAATATTTATTTCATATTTTAATTTTTTATTTATTTTTGTTATTTATTTATTTATTTATTTAATTGTTGATTTTAGTGCGGTCCTGGATTTAATTTCCGACAAATGTACAAAATATATTTTATAAGGAAAAAGCACTAGTTTAAAGAACGTTTCACACTACGGAATAAAATAAATAAAAATAAATTTGTATTCCATTTCGAATTTTAAAAAAATCGATTTTTTTTCCAAAATCGAGAAATATTTATTTCATATTTTATTTATTTATTTATTTTTGTTATTTATTTATTTATTTTTTAAATTGTTGATTTTAGTGCGGTCCTGGATTTAATTTCCGACAAATGTACAAAATATATTTTATAAGGAAAAAGCACTAGTTAAAGAACGATTCACACTACGGAATAAAATAAATAAAAATAAATTTGTATTCCATTTCGAATTTTAAAAAAATCGAATTTTTTTCCAAAATCGAGAAATATTTATTTCATATTTTAATTTTTTTATTTATTTTTGTTATTTATTTATTTATTTTTTTAATTGTTGATTTTAGTGCGGTCCTGGATTTAATTTCCGACAAATGTACAAAATATATTTTATAAGGAAAAAGCACTAGTTTAAAGAACGATTCACACTACGGAATAAAATAAATAAAAATAAATTTGTATTCCATTTCGAATTTTAAAAAAATCAATTTTTTTTCCAAAATCGAGAAATATTTATTTCATATTTTAATTTTTTATTTATTTTTGTTATTTATTTATTTATTTTTTTAATTGTTGATTTTAGTGCGGTCCTGGATTTAATTTCCGACAAATGTACAAAATATATTTTATAAGGAAAAAGCACTAGTTTAAAGAACGTTTCACACTACGGAATAAAATAAATAAAAATAAATTTGTATTCCATTTCGAATTTTAAAAAAATCGATTTTTTTTCCAAAATCGAGAAATATTTATTTCATATTTTATTTATTTATTTATTTTTGTTATTTATTTATTTATTTTTTAAATTGTTGATTTTAGTGCGGTCCTGGATTTAATTTCCGACAAATGTACAAAATATATTTTATAAGGAAAAAGCACTAGTTAAAGAACGATTCACACTACGGAATAAAATAAATAAAAATAAATTTGTATTCCATTTCGAATTTTAAAAAAATCGATTTTTTTTCCAAAATCGAGAAATATTTATTTCATATTTTAATTTTTTATTTATTTTTGTTATTTATTTATTTATTTTTTAAATTGTTGATTTTAGTGCGGTCCTGGATTTAATTTCCAACAAATGTACAAAATATATTTTATAAGGAAAAAGCACTAGTTTAAAGAACGTTTCACACTATGGAATAAAATAAATAAAAATAAATTTGTATTCCATTTCGAATTTTAAAAAAATCGATTTTTTTTCCAAAATCGAGAAATATTTATTTCATATTTTATTTTTTTATTTATTTTTGTTATTTATTTATTTATTTTTTAAATTGTTGATTTTAGTGCGGTCCTGGATTTAATTTCCGACAAATTTACCAAATGTATTTTTATGAGGAAAAGCACTATAAAGAACGCTTTACACTATGGAATAAAATAAAAAATAAATTTGAATTACATTTCGAATTTAAAAAAAAATCTTTTTTTTTTTTCCAAAATCGAGAAATATTTATTTCATATTTTTAATATGTTTTTTTTTTGTTTTTTTTAAATTGTTTATTTTAGTGCGGTCCTGGATTTAATTTCCGACAAATTTACCAAATATAATTTTATAAGGAAAAAGCATTAGTTTAAAGAACGCTTCACACTATGGAATAACATTAAAAAAAAAATTTTGAATTCCATTTCGAATTTTAAAAAAAATTCATTTTTTTTTTCCAAAATCCAAAAATATTTATTTCATATTTTTTATTTGGTGTAATAAACAAATTGCGCACCGAATCGATATCGCTTCGCTATTTATCATCATATAATTATATATTTCCCTCGGCGCATATTCCGATTATATATTTATTTATATAGTGCAGATCCGGGATTAATATATTCAGAAATCCGTAATTCACCGAAATCACTGAAAATCACACACTCGAGCTTTCGCAATGCGCAATCATCGTTATTAGTTTATTGCCATTTATTACACATAGCAACGTAGTAATGAAATTATACAGTCGGACCTCGATTAACAACGAAACTTGAAAAAAGGATTTTTTTTTTTCGAAAATAGATTTTAACAATTTACTGCTTTGTCATTTATTTTTCAATCGACGTAGAAAATAGTTGTAACATTGTACGGTTGTGGGACGTGGACTTTGAGTAAAAAAATACTTAAAATAGGATTTTTGAAATATGGTGCTATTGTGAAATAGTTCATTTTTTTGTTGTAAATAAAGAAAAAAATAAAGTTTAAATTGAATTTTGGAAATATGGTGCTATAGCGATTTTTTTGTTGTAAATTAAGAAATTATACTGTAGGACCTCAATTAACAATGAAACCTGAAAAAAAAATTATTTTTTTTCAAGAAAATAGATTTAGAGCTTTTTTTTTAAATAAGTTACTGTACTTTTAATTATTTCTTAATAAATCTAGAAAATAACTGTAGCATTGTACGGTTGTAAGGCGTGGACTTTGAGAAAAAAAAGAACTTAAAATAGGATTTTTGAAATATGATGAAATAGTTCATTTTTTGTTATAAATAAAGAAAAAATTAAAGTTTAAATAGAATTTTTGAAATATGGTGCTATAGCTTTTTGTTGTAAATAAAGAAATTATACTGTTGGACCTCGATTAACAACGATACTTGAAAAAAGGATTTTTTGTTCGGAAATAGACTATAATTTATGTTTTAATCGACGTACAAAATAGTTGTAACATTGTACGGTTGTGGGGCGTGGACGTTGAGAATAAATTGACTTAAAATAGAATTTTTGAAATATGATGCTATAAGAATTTTTTTTAAACAATTTACTGCTTTGTAATTTATTTTTTAATCGACGTGGAAAATAGTTGTAACATTGTACGGTTGTGGGGCGTGGACTTTGAGCAAAAATTGTGACTTAAAATAGAATTTTTGAAGTATGATGCTATAGGAAATATTTTTTAGTGAATTATACAGTACGTTCTCAATTAACTATGATACCTGAAAATACAGTAGGACCTCAATTAACAATGAAACGTGAAAACATATTAATCATTCTCAAAAATTGACTTAGAATTTTTTTTTTTATACACAACTGCTTTGGAAATTATTATTTATTAGAATTATGTATTTAAAATGATTTCTACCTACGGTTGTGAGGTGTGGACTCTTCAAAAACGAAAAAAATCGGAAAATATCTTTTTTTGAAATGTGATGCTATAAGAAATAATGATGTTTTTTGTAATAAATTATTTTTTTTTTAATTTGATAATATACCTAGTGTATTTTCTGTTATAAGAAAAGCAAACTTCTTTCAACAGTAAAGATGCAATTAAATATTAAATATCTTCGACTCGGTTGTCCTTTTTGCTTTTACGGGTCGTAACAGTAATTCATATTTCACTATTGTGCAGGGTCGTAATTAAAATATTCTGTTATCGTAAATATTGTTGAAAATCTTTTTTTTTTTCGAAAAAAATTCTAATGCCAGTTTTATATTTAAAAAAAGTTATTCGAAAATGATAATAATTTAAAATATGTTTAAAATATGCGTCAAAACAAAATTGCACTTTCTATTTCTTTCTACAATTTGAAATAAAAAAATTAAATAACTAAAAATATATATTGCCCGTCCATTAGAAAACTATACCAAAAAAAAATGGTTCAATTTTTAATTTTATAATATATATAGGGACATTTGCTTGCCTAAGTCCGGTACTGTCGGTACATATTTCCATTTGCTCGTAAGATTTAATGAACTTTCCTTTTAGATTTATATGCAATTCGAGGAAAGTAATTAAGCTACATATTAAATATTCTTTTTGTGCAGTTTTCGCGCAAAATAACATAAAAAAAAACATAGAATTAGAAACCATTAGATTGCTCCAATGTTAAGTCGACACTTTTATTAATTAATATTTTTTCAAAATTTAGATCGCCCGGTATAATATAACACATTTATAAGAAAAACATAGAATTAGAGGTCATTAGATTGCTCCAATGTTAAAATAAAACTGTCATTGCCTAATTTTTTTCTTCAAATTTTAGATCACCCTGTAAAATTATAATACATAGAATTAGAGGTCAATAGATCGCATCAATAATTCAATAAAATGAATTATTTTTTAACCTAGATTTTCTTTTTCTAAAAAACATTTTTTTTTTGTATGTGACTTTCTTTTTACTACAATTTTTTATTCAAAAAATATATAAATATAAGATATAAGATATATTTTATTTTACAATTTTTTTTTCATTATTTCATATTTTTTCAAAAAATTCGATAATCCTGTATACTACAATACATAGAATTAGATATCAATAAATTGCTCCATTGATAAAACAAAACTTTAATAGTATTTTTTTTCAAAATTATTGTATAACCCTGTATAGTATATCAATAATATCAATCAATTTGAATATAATTTGGTCAGTTTGAAGTCTGAAAATAATAATTGTGTATTTTCGGTTGTTTGATTATTGTTACATAAACAATATATTATTGGGTAAACATAATTTTCAAATTAAATTCACAGCGCGTAATGAAATTGTTTCAATTTATTGATTGCTTGTGATAATTAACCTAAATTATAAAACAATATATTAGTAATTTCCATTTATCAAAATGTAATTTATTTTATTATTAAAATATCATTTGATTCAAAAGCGACACATATTACCTAATGTATTTTTTTTTTCTTTTTTTTTTCAATCTCTTTTAGATCTTAATTTTTTATTCTGATACGACTTTTTTATTTACAATTTTTATATATATCAATATATATATAATTATTTTTAACCTAGATTCTCTTTTTCTGAAATATATAATTTTTTCACTATGTACCTTTTGCTTTTTTTTAAATTTATTTTTTTACAAATTTTCTTTTTTTACAAATTTTCTTTTTTTTACAAATTCTCTTTTTTCTCCAGAAATTAGAAAAATATATATTTCCACTAACCTTTGTTATAAAAGCATTTGTTATAAAAAGCATTTTTTTGTTCTAAAATATAATTTTTTTTCTTAAAAATATAAATTTCAAATTTTTTGTAAAAATATACAACTTTTTTACAAAAAAAAAACTTTCCATTAAAATTTTCATTAAAATACTTTTGACTTTTTTAATAAACATTTTTGTTATAATTTGTTTTGTACAAAATCATTTTGATAATTATTTTTTTTTTAAAGTTAAAAAATAGATATTTTAGAACCATTAAAAAAAAATCTTTTCAACGAAATTCGTAAAAAAAAAAAATATTAAAAACAAACTAATGTTGATTTTAATAATAAGTTGGTTTAAATAAAAACAACAAAACCAAAAAAACGGAGTAGAAGTCCGAGTTTCGATTTCTACACTTATCTCATATAATCTTTATTGAAGAAATATCTCTTTTTATCTTTATTTAATCGACGTATTGGCATTTTGTTGTTTATTTCAACGCTTTTGCACTTTACAAACTATATAAAGTTCATGGTTTGCAATCACGTAAATACAGACGTTCCTCGATTAAAAATATTTCGCAAAAAAAAAATTTAGTTCCTTTTAAATTTCCAAAATATTATACAATGAAACAAAAATAATAATTTTGAAATTAGAAAAAAGAATGATATTTTTTTTCGATTTATTTGTATTATTTTATGAATTATTAAAAAATTATAATCAAAATAATTAATCTTTGATTGTTTATTTTGTTCAACAGACTTAAAATTAATATATAAATGATTTTGATCGGGGTATCCTTCTATATATATTTCCGTATATCTAGCAACTTTCTACTGTTTATGTATATTTATTTATTTATTTATTTAAATATACATGATGGTTATACAACATTCTTCTAAAAAAAATTGCCTGTTCAAAAAACCATGAAATTTGTTCGACATTATTTACATATTCTATTGGCAATAAATTTAATTTGCACGCTGTATTATGCACGCTATATAACAGCACTATAAATACATGGTGTTACATAATGAATTTAAAACATTATTAAAAAAAACTAGTATTTTTCGTAATATTCTTCCTAATTTAACAAAAACCATATTTCATGCTGAAAAAATATATTTAAACAAATATTTTTTTTTTTACATTTAAAAAAAAAATTCAAAACAAATAAAATTTGCCATCTTTCAAAAGGTTTTTTTTTTGGTCTTTAAAAAATACAGGATGTTACAAACATTAAAAAAAAACTAATAACAGAAAATTAAAATTTGACATTTTATAACACAAAAAATACATATTTAAAAAAATATATATTTTTATTTTTTACCCAGTCGTTAAAAAAATATACAACAAAAAAAAATACAAATTCGCCATCATTCAAAAATTATTTACCGTTTTTTTTTATCATTTTTAACACACGATAAAAAAATGTTTCAAAAATACGAATAAAAAAATTAAAATATACGCTCATATAGATTTTTTTTAATCATTAAAACCAAATTTATATTAAAAAATGTATATATTTTACCTTATTTTGCGCCGCAGCCAATTTTCACCAATTCTCACCTATTATATGTGTAACAAAAGACAACTATAGGCTACTTAACGCACAACTATAGGCAACTTACAGCAGTAGTTCAAATGATTCAAAAGCCGTACATTGCATACGGAACTCTTATACAGTGACACATTACTATTGCCTCCGATTGCACATATACAAAATAAATTCTTTATCGTCTCATGTTGTTATATAACAAAGACTGTATTAATTTCATAATGTTTCTGCATTTGTGAATAACACTTACCGAAGACTATTGAATAACGTACACCTTGAATTAATTGTGTTATTTAAATACTCGTTAAATACACGACGTAATGAGCTACATAAAGGTCAGTAATTAATGAACCCAACTCGAATTGAAGAGATATTATTTTAATGTCCGTTCGAAAATGTTAGATGATTTTTTTTTAATAATTATTTAATTTGTTTCATTTTTTTTAGATAATTTTTTTACTCCTTATATATACATAATTTTTTTAATAATCACACCTTAAAAAAAAATTAAAATTAATTTAACCTCTTTCTGTACACTTTGTATTTATTAATTTAGTATTTATAAATTATTGTATTTATAAAAACAAAATTTCTGCAAAAATATATTCGGTAAATACGGTATTAATTTCTGCTCACCCCCTAGGTTACGAGGGGTTGGCAATACGAAAAGGGGTGCATGAATTACTTATTAGTATAATCATCCGATATTGTCAGTTAATGTCAAATTACGGCGCCTGTTTGTTAGACATAACTAAAGGGTAACGTTGGCAACACCGTACATGTACATGCATGTGCTACGGTGCTGCCACACATACGAGATGTCATTATATATTACAGAATAATATATAGATTGCAGCACGTGCATGCCTTGTCTTAATATTATATCGAATGTGGGGGAATAAAAAGGTCATCGTCAGTGGAAGTCTCTAGAAAACTCTCTAAAACTGTGTTTTTAACGACAAAAAATATTTTTTATCTCTGAAAATCAATTTATTAACGTCAGAGAGCTGGAAACGTCTAAAAACGACCACTTTCAACGAATACAACAGTTTTTAGACATGTTTGTGCTTCGCGCTCTAAAACTGTATTTTTTAAGACAAAAAATATTTTTTATCTCTGAAAATAAATTTATTAACGTCAGAGAGTTAATGTCTAAAAACGATCACATTCAACGAATACAACAGTTTTTAGACATGTTCGTGCTTCGCGCACTAAAACTGTATTTTTCAAGACAAAAAATATTTTTTATCTCTGAAAATCAATTTATTAACGTCAGAGAGCTGGAAACGTCTAAAAACGATCACTTTCAACGAATACAACAGTTTTTAGACATGTTCGTGCTTCGCGGACTAAAAATGAAGTAGTGGAAACTGTTTATTTTTTTATGAATTTCAAATAAGATTTTAGAATGTTTAGAAATCTTGTAAAAAATTATTTAAAGTATCATCATCGACATTATCATCATCATCATCATCATCATCATCATCATCCTGTATTGCAATTCTCTTGCAGTGTAGGCTATGATAAAGTTTTGTTTATTTAATACTTGTCTTGAATCTGATGATGATGATGATGATGTTGATGATGTTGATGATAATGATGATAATGATGATAGTGATTATAATAATCATAATGATGATAATGATAACTGCGATAATTATAATTTTACAGTTATCATTAATAAAGGTAATGAAATTTTTATTTTTTTTCTAGACACATATTTTCACATGTACACTTCTTTAGTTTCATCATCATTCATACATAGTTTACTCTTACATTCGTTAAAATCATTATTTTTTTCTGCAAAATATTGTTTGAGCCTCCGTGGGGATATAGTTTTATGCCACTCATCACGATAATATATTTTATATTTATGGAAAAAATAAAGACTTTGCACTTTTTCGACAATTTGGATCAAATTCCTTATTTTTTGGTTATGTTGTAAAAAGAAAATGTGTATATTATATTTCAATATTGTTAAAATGAACTATAAAAAAATCCGCTTTATCAATAGAAACTTCAACTTTACAAATCATCAACAATTCATTGTACCATTTTCGAATTTCATCAATTACAGGTATTTGGATCTTCCATTTCGAAAACTCAACCCTTTATAAAAGAAATCATCTAATTTACCAAAATAACAAAAATTGACTTGACTATTTTCGAATTTCATCAATTACAGGTATTTGGATCTTCCATTTCGAAAACTGAACCATCCTCTTTACAAACGAAATGATCTAATTTATCAAAAATAACAAAAATTGACTTGACCATTTTCGAATTTCATCAATTACAGGTATTTGGATCTCCATTTCGAAAACTCAACCATCCCCTTTACAAAAGAAATCATCTAATTTACCAAAACAATAAAAATTCACGTAACCATTTCCGAATTTCTTCAATTGCAGGTCTCACCCCGACACACTCAGCCATCACTCCCTCCCAACCAACCACATCCCTCTCCAAACCACCCACCGCATCCACCACAACCGCCACACCTCCACCAGCGCAACCTCAAGTGCGCTGCATAGAGAGTGGCCGCTTCTATCGCGACCCCGACGTCAACCTTCTGCCCGGCATGTCCGACGCTGAGGAGGACGACGTAGGCACTGGCCAAAACAACAATGACCAACGAACAAGAATGGTGGATATATGGTCACGTGCCGAATGTGCCAAATACTTCCTGTGCCTCGAGGGGGAGGTGTTCGCGTTCCAGTGCACCGGCAATCTGGCCTTCGATGTCGAAAAGCAGATCTGCACGGCCGTTGGGGCTGTGGAGAATTGCGATCTGATCACTGGTAAATAAAAACACATTCGCGAAACGATCGATTTTCAACGCCCCCGAACGTTTAGATAACGACGAAGATTTAACGGACGACCCCGTACAACAACAACAGTCGCACCCCGCAACCAAAAATCATCCCCCGCACACCATCGAACAAAATCACCACGTAATTACGGCGAAGGACACCGTGATTGGTTGCGAGCGGTCGCAGCGACCGTGCCTAGATGGCAGCACGTGCCTCCCCACCACGTACTTCTGTGACGGCAGCGACGATTGCCCAGATGGAAGTGACGAGGTCACGTGTGACCGCATCGATGATCCGAATGCGGCGTTGCCGTGCAACGTGACCGCCTGCCGGTTGCCAGATTGCTTCTGTTCAAGAGATGGTGAGGCGACGAGTCAAAAGTTAATTAGTAAAAATTTTTTTTTCGGATTTTTTTGCAACATTCATTTGATTATCCCCCAAAAAAATCTGCTTGTAATTCTAGTCGACGCTCGACATTGTGATATATGCTTTGTTGCCAGATTTAGTTGTTTTGTTGATTTTTTAAAGAAATTTAACAGTCCAAGTAAGAAAAAATTATAATTTTGTTCGACTTTTTTTAGTAACTCAATTTCGATATTATATGTAAACATAAATTGCACCCTCGTGAGTAAATTATAGCGGACGGTTTGATTGTAATTGACGATAATAAGCGCACGATTTCTTGACGATTACATCAATGGAGGACATGATCCTTTATGTCCTCCTCTCGGGGGGATATCGATCCTATAAAAACGCCGGGATAATACCACTTAATTAATGCATTTAGGAGGACATTTCGTCTTCAGCACTAAGAAATACTGTTAACTTTCAAGAAGTATTTAATCTACTTAGAGTTGTTAACGAATGAATTAGGAATTAAATTTACATTGATGAGCAAAATCAATTTTGTTCGTCAAATATTTGGACGTCCCTCCTCCCAAATTGATGCAAAATTCTTCCTCCGGCTGGCTGACTTTTAACTTCAGCTTAAAAAATATTATTGAACCAAGGTACGAACGTGCCTGGAAATTTGGAAGCGCGTCACGTGCCCCAAATGGTGACCCTCACCTTCGACGGTGCCATAACGTCGGAGAACTTCCGCCTGTACATGGATACGATCTTCACGCCCGGCGATGGTGAGCGTACGAACCCGAACGGATGTCCACTGACCGGCACGTTCTTCGTCAGTCACGTGGGCAACGATTACCATCGGACCCAGCGGCTGTGGAATGCCGGCCATGAGATTGGCATCCATTCTATAACGTGAGTGGATGGTGGAAGAAGCGATTAGCGCTTCCCTATTTTTTTTTTCTTAAATCCAAACTACGGCACTGCTTCTATAAGCAGTGCCGTAACCTTCTCCTAATCGCCAACTGTTTTTTAAAACCGAAAAATGATTTTTTTTTCTTTCGATTTTTGAATAAAACTCATCGAATTACAAGAACCACTTACAACCACAACACGCACATTTTCGCAGAAATCGTGGCCCACCCGACTGGTGGTCGCGCAACGCGACAGTCGAAGAGTGGTTCGACGAGATGATCGGCCAGGCGAACATCCTGCACCGATTCGCGCGCATCCCGATGCGAGACATCGGAGGCCTTCGGGCGCCGCATCGCCAGATCGGCTGGCATCGCCAGTTCCTCATGATGAAAGAGTTCGGCTTCGCGTACGACAGTACTATCGTCGCACCGGCCGCTTACAGCGAGATACCGCTCTGGCCGTACACGCTGGACTATCGCATGCCGCACGATTGCAACGGTAATTGGCGCAGTCGTAACGACGGTGTTTTATTAATTAATTCCTTTTCAGAGTCTAATCAGCATTGTCCGACGCGTTCGTTTCCGGGCATTTGGGAGATGGTGACTAATCCTTTGGTTGGTAAAGACTACACGTGCTCTATGGTGGATGACTGCCCAACAGCGCTAACCGGGGACGAGGTCTATCATCTACTGCACTACAACTTCAAACGGCATTACCACACGAACAAAGCGCCTTTTGGTCTATACTTCCGGTCGAAATGGTTCAAAAAAGCGGATTATTTAAACGCTTTCATGGTGAGTACTTTTTTTATGATTTTTTTAAATCGGAGAAAAAAAATATTTTTTTTGTTTCAGCGTTTTTTGGACGATTTGTTGGAATACCCGGACGTTTGGTTCGTGTCGAAGGGGCAAGCGATCGGGTGGCTTCGGAAACCGACGTCTCTCGACCGGATGGACGGTTTCGAGCCGTGGACATGTGACCACGTGCGCCAGCCAGCCGAGGCTAAGGCATGCGCAGTACCGAATGTGTGCAAACTGCGCACGGATCCCAGTGCCGTCCTGGACAAGTCCGAGATGACAATGAACACGTGCTCTGCATGTCCGGCTGTGTATCCCTGGTTGCGGAACGAGTTCGGGAAGGATTGATTCGGGAGCGGAAATGATTGTTGCTCAGTGTATTTATTAATGTATATATTGTATTTAATGAGATCAATCAAATATTGTAAATTGTAAGCGTAAGTTGTTTTTTTAAATACCTTTCAAATACCGTTTGAACCGAAAATCAGTAAAATATAGTTTTAAGACGATTTATAGCCATTTTGCATTGTTTTGGGCAGAATTTGTTAAACTTTGACGAAAATCGCCAAAAAAATCGGAATATTTCAAAGTATATATACACCACTTTTTCACTTTTTTCGACGAAAATTTCAACTTTTACCGATTGAAGCGAAAACCACTAAAATTTGTTTCTAGGACGATTTATAGTCATTTTACGTTGTTTTGGAAACTTTTTAAATTTTGACAAAAATCGGCAAAAAAATGATATTTTCAGAAGGGTCAAAGAATCCGACTCTTTGCATTTTTCGACGATTTTTTCAACTTTTACCGATTGAAGCGAAAACCACTAAAATTTGTTTCTAGGACGATTTATAGTCATTTTACGTTGTTTTGGAAACTTTTTAAATTTTGACAAAAATCGGCAAAAAAATGATATTTTCAGAAGGGTCAAAGAATCCGACTCTTTGCATTTTTCGACGATTTTTTCAACTTTTACCGATTGAAGCGAAAACCACTAAAATTTGTTTCTAGGACGATTTATAGTCATTTTACGTTGTTTTGGAAACTTTTTAAATTTTGACAAAAATCGGCAAAAAAATTATATTTTCAGAAGGGTCAAAGAATCCGACTTTGCATTTTTCGACGATTTTTTCAACTTTTACCGATTGAAGCGAAAACCACTAAAATTTGTTTCTAGGACGATTTATAGTCATTTTACGTTGTTTTGGAAACTTTTTAAATTTTGACAAAAATCGGCAAAAAAATTATATTTTCAGAAGGGTCAAAGAATCCGACTCTTTGCATTTTTCGACGATTTTTTCAACTTTTACCGATTGAAGCGAAAACCACTAAAATTTGTTTCTAGGACGATTTATAGTCATTTTACGTTGTTTTGGAAACTTTTTAAATTTTGACAAAAATCGGCAAAAAAATGATATTTTCAGAAGGGTCAAAGAATCCGACTCTTTGCATTTTTCGACGATTTTTTCAACTTTTACCGATTGAAGCGAAAACCACTAAAATTTGTTTCTAGGACGATTTATAGTCATTTTACGTTGTTTTGGAAACTTTTTAAATTTTGACAAAAATCGGCAAAAAAATTATATTTTCAGAAGGGTCAAAGAATCCGACTCTTTGCATTTTTCGACGATTTTTTCAACTTTTACCGATTGAAGCGAAAACCACTAAAATTTGTTTCTAGGACGATTTATAGTCATTTTACGTTGTTTTGGAAACTTTTTAAATTTTGACAAAAATCGGCAAAAAAATTATATTTTCAGAAGGGTCAAAGAATCCGACTCTTTGCATTTTTCGACGATTTTTTCAACTTTTACCGATTGAAGCGAAAACCACTAAAATTTGTTTCTAGGACGATTTATAGTCATTTTACGTTGTTTTGGAAACTTTTTAAATTTTGACAAAAACCGGCAAAAAAATTATATTTTCAGAAGGGTCAAAGAATCCGACTCTTTGCATTTTTCGACGATTTTTTCAACTTTTACCGATTGAAGCGAAAACCACTAAAATTTGTTTCTAGGACGATTTATAGTCATTTTACGTTGTTTTGGAAACTTTTTAAATTTTGACAAAAATCGGCAAAAAAATTATATTTTCAGAAGGGTCAAAGAATCCGACTCTTTGTATTTTTCGACGATTTTTTCAACTTTTACCGATTGAAGCAAAAACCACTAAAATTTGTTTCTAGGACGATTTATAGTCATTTTACGTTGTTTTGGAAACTTTTTAAATTTTGACAAAAATCGGCAAAAAATTGATATTTTCAGAAGGGTCAAAGAATCCGACTCTTTGCATTTTTCGACGATTTTTTCAACTTTTACCGATTGAAGCGAAAACCACTAAAATTGTTTCTAGGACGATTTTTAATGTTTAACAAATGCTGCCCAAAACAATGCAAAATGGCTATAAATCGTCTTAAAACTATATTTTACTGATTTCCGGTTCAAACGGAAAAAGTTGAAATTATCGTCGAAAAAAGTGAAAAAGTCGTGTATATATACCTTTGAAATATTCCGATTTTTTTGGCGATTTTGGTCAAAGTTTAACAAATGTTGCCCAAAACAATGCAAAATGGCTATAAATCGTCTTAAAACTATATTTTACTGATTTCCGGTTCAAACGGAAAAAGTTGAAATTATCGTCGAAAAAAGTGAAAAAGTCGTGTATATATACCTTTGAAATATTCCGATTTTTTTGGCGATTTTGGTCAAAGTTTAACAAATGCTGCCCAAAACAATGCAAAATGGCTATAAATCGTCTTAAAACTATATTTTACTGATTTCCGGTTCAAACGGAAAAAGTTGAAATTATCGTCGAAAAAAGTGAAAAAGTCGTGTATATATACCTTTGAAATATTCCGATTTTTTTGGCGATTTTGGTCAAAGTTTAACAAATGCTGCCCAAAACAATGCAAAATGGCTATAAATCGTCTTAAAACTATATTTTACTGATTTCCGGTTCAAACGGAAAAAGTTGAAATTATCGTCGAAAAAAGTGAAAAAGTCGTGTATATATACCTTTGAAATATTCCGATTTTTCGTCGATTTTTGTCAAAGTTTAACAAGTGCCCAAAACAATGCAAAATGACTATATTTTGATAATTTTTCGACAATTTACCTCTGTTCTTTTTCGATAATTTTTTGATCATTTTTCGATCATTTTTCGACAATTTGTCGATAATTTTGATGAAAATCGACTTTTGTTCTTTTTCGATAATTTTTCGATAATTTCGATGAAAATCGACAGGTATGTACCTGTTCTTGTTCATTTTTTCATGCTTAATAAAAATTTATAATCTCAGCACGGACAGTCCATATAAAAATGTTTCTAAATGCTGCCTTTGAAATTGAACACGCAATTAACATCGCGTATTAATTTACAGTTACTAATCGTGTTGGTATCGCCATCTACATATTTTAATATTAGATGTGTGTGCGACAACGACGATAAACACACACACAGATTACACACTATTTATTCTCGACGAACGCGGCGAGAAATTCAACTCTAACTACATGGTTACGTGAATGCAATCCCATCTTTGCACATGCTATTTTATATGGGCAGCTTCAATGGCACCCTGAACGGTAAGTTGAAGTGAAAAATATAAACTCGAAAAAGTTGATTGCGTTGGTTGAAGCGAGACTTTCGCCGTTTTCTGACAACGTTCTCGCTCTAGTGGAGTATTCGTTATCAAGAAACGCGATTTTATTATCAGAATATTATCTATACACTAGTACACCTACTGCCAAGAATATGGCAAATCAGACATAAATGCATAGTTTAAAAACAAAAAAAAGAAAATACAATTATTGACCGATTGTTTGAGGACGCTATTGTGTATTTATTTTGTAATTCATAAATCCAACATAATTTGCTATAAAATATTTGACAAAAATCAAAATAAAATATTTAAGAAAATTAAAATATAAGAAATGTATGTAAAAATAAATTATATAGATATATATAGCATCGCCAGGTCTCGCCTAGAATAATTTTAAGTCAGACACTTTAAGCTACAATTATTGACTATTTCTTTGACTCGATTGTACCTGGCCGCAAAGCCTTTGACTAAGATATACAAGTCTATATGAATGTAGACGAAAATAGTCATTCTTAATTTTCAATTTCCGACCAATTTAGCAAATACACTTAAATTTTGAACAAAATGGGCACAAATAGACATAATCGCTTTAATATAACACCAAAATCATTGAAATCTGTCGAGCCGTCCCGCAGAATTTTTTTTATACGGGTAAATGGTAAACTTTTGTAGTAGCATGGAAATAACGATTTTTATCTTTAAGCGGGACAAATTACCGAAAATCGGGATTGCCTGCTAAAAGCGGGACGTATAGTCACTTTACTTATTTGTGTTGTTAATTTAATCCCAATAAAATTTTATATAAAATATAAACGAAAATCTGTTAGGTAAGCTGTTCATCAAAATTATCGAAAAATTATCGAAGATGTCGTAAATTTTAATTCTTTCGTCGATTTCGATCAAATTTTTATTAAATTCCAGAACGTAAAATGACTATAAATCGTCTTAGAATCAAGTTTCAGAGTTTTCCATTTTTAGGACGATTTTTTTCAAATTTTTTTGATTTTAAACAAAAATCACTAAATTGGCTCCTAGAACGTAAAATGTTCCAAAACGTAAAATGACTACCAATTCGTTCTAAAAAAACATTTTTAGTGACTTCCGGTTCAAACGTAAAGTTCAAAAAATCGTCAAAAAAATTACAATCAGAAAAATTTCGCGTTTTTGTCGATTTTCTGCCAAATTAAAAAAGTACCCAAAATAGCATAAATGGTCCTAAGGAACGTTTTTAGTGAGTTTCGGTTCGATCGGAAATAGCATAAATCGTTGGAATTTTTTCCCAAGGCGAAAAGGGAAAGAAAATGAAAAAATCCGACAAAAATTTTATTTAGATTGAATTCGACATTAATATCTATAAAGTTCTATAGAATTCAGCTATAATTTTCAGTTCTTTCAAAAAAAAATTGATCAAGTCGAAAAAATCGCCGGAAAACTTTCAATCCATATCTATGAGCGTTTAAATCATATTTTAACCGTTTCTTTCCCCCAAAAATAAAGGAATTTCGCGATCGAATAAAACTAGCAGATGACGATTTTATTACAGACAAATGTAATATGTTCACAATAACATTCTTCATTCAATATATCAGTCTTTCTCATGAAACCAAACAATATCCTCCAAGATGCAAGAAATCATGAGTGTATTTATAATATTATAATTATTCGTTTATAAATAATTTACACAATAAATGCACATTTGGAACACTGTCACTCGGCCTACATTAACGCATCCAAATGTTGGATGCGCAGAAAAAATGGTTTAATTTTTAGAATTCTACAATAATATCGAAGACTTGGTCCAATTTCAGATTTATTTATTAATTATATGTCCTTTGAAATTGAGCAATAATTTAATTTTTCTATTTAATCGAACAAAATGGCAAGTGTTGATACAACAAGTGTATTTTTATAATGATTAAAAAATATTTTAATGAGAATCTTTAAGCACCGAGTAATTTCATTTAATTAAATCAGGCGAATTTGCAATAAAACTCAAATTTTATGATACGTCTTAAAAACTAATTATTAATGGCACAATAGTTAGGAAAATTTAAAAGGTTGAAAGTGGAATATAATTAATTTAAATAAAACAGATTTACGAATAAATAAATTTGAATTTTCTTGCAAATTCGTCAAGATATACTTTTTTAATGAACAAATATAAATGAATGAATAAACGATTTTTTTTTAATGCAATAACTAAAATGTAATCTTTTTTTTTAAGTGTACACAAATTATTTTCTAGCTATTTACAAAACACAGTCGTATTAACAAAATAATCTACATATTTTCAAATATACAGTATACGAGTATAATAGTTTTCGAAACTTGAAAAAATATATACACGCGTTATTATTAGGGGCACGCCACTGGGTCGGGCTGGGCACGCAGAATTTTTTTTTTATTGAAGTAGAGTCAGCATTTTTTATATATTATATTTTATTAATCAAAATTCATAAATTTTAACGCTTTGAATTTTTTTATACGATAAAAAATTAGTCGAAAATATTCCAATTGTTTTTTGTTTGCAGTTATTAAAAATATATATATATTTGGCCTCATTTTACGTGTGTGTTTTTTTCACTTTTCACATTGATTTGATTTTTTTAAACCCAAACATACTAAATCTCGATTATTCGAATTTCATTTCATTGCACTAAAAAAAACGAAGAAATTTACAATTTTTAATGCATTTTATATAAAAATATATATATTCTGCCATTTAAATTTTATTTAAAAAAAAATTAATCAAAGCTAATAAAATTTAAGCGTTTTAAATTTTTATACGATGAAAAAAAGAAGTCAAAAATATTACATTTGTTTTTTGTTTGCAAAATTATTTAAAAAAAATTTTTTTGGCCTCATTTTACGTTATTTCACATCAATTGTTATTTATAACTCAAAAATACTAACTCTCAATCAATTCAAATTTATTTCGCTTTTTTTCTTCATTTCATTGCACTTAAAAAACAACTAAGAAATTTACACAAAATACAATTTTTAATGCATTTTATATTAAAAAATATATATTATGGCATTTAAATTTTATTTAAAAAAAAAAAATCGTCAGAACAATTTTTTAACCGATGCATTATTAATTATATTGTTGAAAAATTTACTTTTACATTACCTTAAAAATATTCGCACATTTTTTGTCACTATTTACAATTCATTACCTCATAAAGAGTCTTCAAGAACACTTCACACATTTTTCACCGTTTCAATCTTTTCTTCCCAGTATTTATCGTAGCTTATTTTACACTAATATCCGCGTATGCGGATCCATCTTGCTGAGTGTCTTCTTCACACGCAGCGCCGTCAAACGGACGGCCGGATTGCTGTGCCAACACTCCTGCATCACCTTCGATAAAGTGCGCAGCACGTTGTCGTTCTCCCAACGTGCCGGAACTTCCGGCCGAATATTCTTCACGCAAACAACCAGCTGCATGTCCTCGAAGGACGGATCCGATGGGACACAATCGAAATACGGCACCTAAAAAGAATAAATCTCGGTAAAATAAATATAAAAAAAAGTAAAAATTGGAATATTCCAACTGTACGATCGACGGCAATAGAAATGACCCACCGCAACATCGAAACGCATTATTTGCAAAACAATAAAGAAATATTCGATTCTATTCAATATCGCATTCATGATATTCAACATCACCTGATATTCGCTGGCGCTGGCCATTTCGCCGCCGCCCATCATCGTGCGGCGGCCCATTTCCCAGAGAACTAATGCAACGCTGTACATATCGGCGGCCCGGTGCGCGTCCATGGCCGTTGCGGCCGCAGCGGCGCTCCGACCGCGCCCAGTGCCATCGAGCAGGCGGCCAGAGAGCACCTCGGGCGCCATGTAGCGGCGCGTGCCGCTCCGCTCGGACGTGCCAACGGTGGCGGGCGTGTCCAGTTCGGCATTGGATGGGCACGCCGTGTACTTGACGGCCAGACCGAAATCCGCTAGGGCGCATTCGCGATTCGACTTGACCAGGATGTTTTTCGATTTGATGTCTCTGTTTTGGGCGAGGGGAATTTTGTTATGTGAAATTTTTTTGTGTAAATATACGGGGTGTTGTGTGGTGGTTGTTGGGTAATGTTCTAAGAATGATTAAAAAATTATTTGATGTCGATAACAACGTTTTATAAAGTTAATAACGAAAATGTAAAGTAATGAATTTTGAAAAATAGCATAAATTTTCAAACACACGGTATGCATGATTGGTTATACAGGGTAATGCTATAGTTCATCCCGTGCTTTCTAAACGATTTAAAATCAATTTGATGTTTATAACATCATTTTATTAAAAGTTATTAACGAAAATGTAAATTTCGCAAAATGGCATACATTTTCTAACACACATTATAAATGATTGGTTATACAGGGTGTGGTATAAATTAATGCTGTAGTTAATCCTGTGTTTTACAAATGATTTAAAATTAATTTAGTGTTTATAACATCATTTTATAAAAAGTTATTAACGAACATGTAAAGCAATGAATTTTGCAAAATGACGTAAATTTTCTAACACACATTATAAATGATAGGTTACACAGGGTGTTGTATAAATTAATGCTGTAGTTAATCCTGTGTTTTATAAATGATTTTAAATGAATTTGGTGTTTATAACATCATTTTATAAAAAGTTATTAACGAACATGTAAAGCAATGAATTTTGCAAAATGACGTAAATTTTCTAACACACAGTATAAATGATTGGTTATACAGGGTATTGTATAAATTACTGCTGTAGTTAAAATTGTGTTTTATAAATGATTTAAAATTAATTTGGCGTTAATAGCATTATTTTATAAAAAGTTATTAACGAACATGTAAAGCAATGAATTTTGCAAAATGACGTAAATTTTCTAACACACATTATAAATGATAGATTACACAGGGTGTTGTATAAATTAATGCTGTAGTTAATCCTGTGTTTTATAAATGATTTTAAATGAATTTGGTGTTTATAACATCATTTTATAAAAAGTTATTAACGAACATGTAAAGCAATGAATTTTGCAAAATGACGTAAATTTTCTAACACACATTATAAATGATTGGTTATACAGGGTGTTGTATAAATTAATACTATAGCTGATCCCGTGTTTTGCAAATGATTTAAGATTAATTTGGTGTTAATGGCATTATTCTATAAAAGGTTATTAATAAAAATGTAAAGTAATGAATATTTTAAATGACATCAATTTTCTTACACACAGTATAAATTATTGGTTATACAGGGTGTTATATAAATGGGTGATGCAGTTTCTCTAGTGTTTTAGAAATGTTATAAAATCATATCGGATTGAATATCTCAATTACATTCCAAAAAAATGTCAATAAACGAGCAAACTATAAAATAAGCGAAAATAACAAAACATTAACACACACTATAAATAAATATTTACACAAAGTAGTGTGAATATTAAATCCAAAAGTTATATTTATATTACAAAAACATTTCGGAGCTAATTCGAACTTTCTAGCCCAATATTTAAAAAGCACAGATAATAATATATACAGAAAAAAAAGTCAAACTATCAAGATATTAAACACCCTGTAACTTCAAAAATGAATTATAAAAATCTAGTTTAAGATATTAATATTAAGAGTAACACCTGTCACAAAACTTTGTATATATAATATTTAATAACAATAAAAAAAATACAAATATTTTATAGTTTTTAGTTATATTTTTTTATAAACTTTAGTTTTAGTATAATATAGAATATCACCCAAATACCGTAACAAGCATTAAGTAGCTAGATGTACATTTCAAGCGCTAAATTTTATAAATAAAATAGTTAAATTATTTTATGTAATAAAATACCTTTCTCACGATTCGTGACAAAGGTATTTTATTTAGTTTTATCTTGTGCTACTGAAGATGGGGGCATAGCGCTTGAAATGCGCATCTAGCTACTTAATACTTGTTACGGTATTTGGGTGATATTCTATATTATAATGCTACTGAAGATGGGCGCATAGCCCTTGAAATGTACATCTAGCTACTTAATGCTTTAAGTTACGGTATTTGGGTGATGTTCTATATTACAATGCTACTGAAGATGGGCACATAGCCCTTGAAATGTACATCTAGCTACTTAATACTTGTTACGGTATTTGGGTGATATTCTATATTATAATGCTACTGAAATTGGGCGCATAGCGCTTGAAATATACATCTAGCTACTTAATGCTTGTTACGGTATTTGGGTGATATTATATATTATAATTCTTCTGATAAGCGCATAGCGCTTGAAATGTACATCTAGCTACTTAATACTTGTTACGGTATTTGGGTGATATTCTATATTACAATGCTACTGAAGATGGGCACATAGCCCTTGAAATGTACATCTAGCTACTTAATGCTTTAAGTTACAGTATTTGGGTGATATTCTATATTATAATTTAACACCGTAGTGATAATTTTTAAAGTTTAGTTTCAGTATTTTTATACATTTACCTGTGGGCGATAGCGGGCTTTCCTCTAGTACCAAAAATCTCCGTGTGCAGATGACTCAAACCACTGGCCAAGCTCGTGGCCAATTTGGCCAAATCGTTGCTATCCAACACGTGATCCTGCAGATAATCGTACAGACTACCCAGCTCGTGATAATCGGTGATTAAAAGCATCTGAGTCACCGAACCCGTGCCACGAATATCAGCCGCAATAAAACCTACCAAAAACATTCGTTTAGCAAAACAATTTCGTGTTAAAATTGCGAATATATATTTTCTTATATATCGAAAGCATCCGAAACGATCGTACAAAACAAAAGAAAACGCGATCCAACCTAATATATTGTCGTGTCGCATCAAAACGGTTTGATAGATTTCCATCTCGCGGAACCAGCTGGCCTCTTCGGTGGTGAAGAATAGTTTCGCGGCGACCCGTTGGCCGCGCCACCGTGCCAGCCACACCTCACCGTACCGCCCTTTGCCCACAGCGCGCACCATCTCCAACTGTTTTGAGATGGTACGCTGCACCAAAATCGGCAAACCCGATCCCGAACCGGAACTCTGGTCGGAGGACGAGTTCGTTGTCGCGGTGCCGTTGTTGTGGCAACGGGAACTATCCAGCGGTACCTACGCAAGAAAAAAACGCGTTTTTTTATCGATTAACAATATTTTTTAGTACCCACACAAAGAAACACGTATTTCTAATCGATAAGCAAAAATTATTTACTACCTGCGCAAGTAACAATTTTTGATAAATATTTTATTTTAATACCTACACAGGAAACGAATATTTTCAATCGATTTAAAAAAATATTGTTTACTACCTAAACAACAAACAAATATTTTGAATCGATTAAGAACATTTTTTTTCCAGTACCTACACACGAAACGAATATTTTTAATCGATTAAAAAACGATTTGAGTGCCCACACACCAAAAAAAAACGAATATTTTAAATCGGTCGAAAAAAATTTTTTTTTTTGTTCTTTTGTACGTGGTGCTTTTACCTTGTCCATGTAACCTTGTCCTCCGCAATAATAGCCGCCTTTTCTGTGTTCATCTCTCTTTTGGTAGCGTAAATAGATGACGGCGATGATTAGGAGGAAGATGACAATGCAGGCGGTGACGCTGGTGAGGAGGACAACGTACGGGAGGGAGTCGGCCCCGTCGAAAGGGCGCTCGGTGGTGGTGCGGGGCGAGTAGGCGGGCCGGAGGTCGCGATTGCACAGGTCGTAACCTGCGCAGCATTCAATCGACTTGCTGCGCAGATGCGGGACCAATGTGCCTTTGCACTGCATCATACCTAAATAACAAAAAAGGCAAATTTCGTTACGGTTGTCTTAGTAAATAAACGATATTTAAATATATTTTCTTCAATAAAGATTATTAAGGTCGCGATTGCACAGGTCGTAACCTGCGCAGCATTCAATCGACTTGCTGCGCAGATGCGGGACCAGTGTGCCTTTGCACTGCATCATACCTAAATAACAAAAAAGGCAAATTTCGTTACGGTTGTCTTAGTAAATAAACGATATTTAAATATATTTTCTTCAATAAAAATTATTATTATTGTTAAAATATATTTTTTTGTGTTATTATTATTTGTATAGCAATTAACTATCTGAACTTCGCCATTGGTTCAAATTTGTTTTAAACGTTTTAATTCAAACAAAATGTTGTTGTTTTTTGTAAATTTTTTTTAGGCCAATAAAGAGCATTTATTATTATTATTATAAACCAAAGTGAGTTTCGTTTTTTATACCTCCTTCGTCAGCTGGAAGACATCCATACGTGATTTCGGGCTCGAATGTGTCCGTTTCCGAATCGTACAGTTCTTCTATTGCCGTAAAACATTGTCCACCGTTTCGGACCTCGCAGGTGCCATTCTGTTCGTCGTTCGGGCAGTGGCCCTCGCAATAACATCTTCGCACTGCAACAAACACAAAGAGAAACACAAATTAAAAATCGTCATTTTTTTGCTATCGCAACATCCTTCTATTGAAGAATTTTTATTTTATATATTTATGTTTTTATTATTTATTTATTTTTTATTATACATTTTATTTTACATTAATCTAAGATTCGGTTATAAACGATCGACTTTAGATCCAACTTAAGCATTTGTTAAATGTTAATTTGTTAATTCGTTAAACATAAATTGATACCAATTTTAAACATACAATTTGCAAAATTTTGTCGTAAAATGAAATATTAGTAATTAAAATTGCTATTTGATTATACAAAAAAGGCGTTCGCTAAAACAATTTCATTATTTTTTATATAAAACTACGTTTTTTTTTTTTAATAGATGTGGGGGGCATGTAAAAAAACTGTCAAAATATAATTAACGGCGATTTCTTAATTGATCGTCCATATTGGTTGCTATAGTAACAATGTCAATAAATCAATTCGGCGGCCATCATGATTCTAGCGCGTCAATGCCAGAATGACGTTTCTAAAACAGATGTCAGATTGACGTGTCCAAAACAGATGTCAGATTGACGTTTTTTAAAAACATGTAACTGGCAGTGTTGTCAAAGATTTTTCGGATTTTTTAAATATATAGGTAAGATTTTGTTTGTATTTTATATTAGAACAAATATAAAGCATATGTCCAGCGTTTGAATAGCCAAGGCTGCGTCTCGACCGGTTGTGGGTGTACTTTTTTGATGTAGATCTGGGTTCGGTCCACACGTGCAACGTTGCCGTATAGTCGAAATTAGTTCCGATACCTTGGTGAAATAATAATTTGAAAAGTCTACAGTTTCAATCAAAATTAAAGCAACGTAGTAAAAATTATTTGATTTTAACAAGAGAATAGTTGCAAAAAAAATGTTTGTAGGTGTATTATTTGAATTTCGGGAAGTGGGGGGAAATTCAAAAAAAGAGCACAAAAAGTCGGGGTAAAAATATGAAATAACTTTTATACATTTTCTATTGGAGTAAATCAATAAATAAAACCATTTTTAATCGTTATAATATTTAATCAATGTCCATTTATTTTTCATTTCAACGGCAACACCGTAAAGTGTTCTTATATACCCGGACGTCGGTTTGTATACCGAAAGACATAGATTCTACGAAACAAAGTGAGTACAAACGGCCGTTGGATATTTATTTAATGTCCAACAATACTTTGGAGCACGAGCGAGCATATTTGCCAGACAAACTAATTTTTCTATTTATTTTTAATCGACCAGACGGAACGGCCTAATTCCCCCCAAAACAAAATGGAATAGTTCTGAATATCTATGTATTTAGAAAACTCGAAATTTTCGTGCTTTTTTAAGCATAGAATAGCACCAAAATTGATTTAAAAAAAAAAAATTGTATTACAGAAAATTTATTTTAAAAAAATAATTTTTGTATTACAGACGTGTCATATAGCATGGTGCAGGGCCGTATGAAGGTCGTGAAATTAATTTTTGTTGATCTAATAAGATTTGCTAAAGAAATCGGGCAAAATATTTGAATTTGCCGCTTAAAATTTTAGTGGCGCGAAATTCAAATAATACAAACAAAAAAATTTGTGCATGAAAATAAATCTGGTGCGTTAAAAAAAAAAGAATCGTTAATAAAAAAAAGTATTTTAAAAGTAACGCTGTAAAAAATATTTGCGAATGAAAACTATGTTGCTTTAAAATATCGATAAAAATGGCACTTGGGTAATTCCCAATTAAAAAAAAAAATAGGTAAAATAGCAATAAAAACGGTTCTTTCCGGTTTGTCATTGCTTAAAAAAAATTCCATTTGTATTATTTTGTATCGTGGGTGATTTTTTTATTTCGAAAGAATGACGCAACAGTTATACGATTAGGTAATCATTGGCAGACTATAATTATGTCATTATTACGAATTAATAACACCTGCAATGAAGATAAATGTATTACGTGTACAAATTACGAACGTACAAAAATTTTGCGCCACGCAATTTTTATCGATTTTTTTTAAATAGTCATCAAATTGGCGCTGCGAAAAAGTAGTTCAATAAAAAAAAATGATTATTTCAGAATCCAAAATTTTTAATCAATGAATTTAAACTATACTTTTTTAATAATCAATAATAGCTGAGCTTAGAAAATTATATGAAAAATATTAATGAACTTGCAAAACACAGCGATTAATAATTTAAATTAAAAAATTCGCCAGTGTAAAAATTTTCGTTTTCTGTTGAAAATGTTTATTATTACAGCTATCGCTTTAAAGTTACGGACGCCTGCAAATTTTCAACATTAAATAGTACCACTTAATTTGGTACACGTAAATTAATGAATTTAGGTTTTTAATACTCATTTATAAAGATTGATTATGGCTTTAAAAAAGATTTAGAATATTGCAAATTGTACCAAATAGAAAATGTGATCGTCTAATTATATTTTGGGGCAATAAAAATGTCTTCAATGTGCTAAAAAAATGGAAATAGACGAAGAAATTCAAATCGATTAAAATTTTACTAATTTTTGTTAAAATTGCAATCATGTAATTAAATAGGAATTTATAAAAATTACATACAGATAAATAAAAATGCATCGTCGGTGAGGTAAAATCTTAAAATCAAAATTTTTGCGCGGATAATTTATTAAATGTTTTTTGAACCAATTGCATTTATTTTGCTTGGTAAAAAAAAATCACTGTCAAAATTTGAAATGCGCATATAATCTATAAATACTTTTTTTTAAATTAATTAAAAATCCACATAAAGTATAAATTTACTAAATATGACAAATTTTCGCTTGAGTACGCCACTGGTTTGGTAAAAAAAAAAAATCACCAAACCAAACTTAATTTTTACTTCCAACTAAGTCGATTAACTAAGTTTTTCGTAAAAAAAACGCATAATTTTCCGATAATTAATGCAATCATAATTTTCAAATTCTTTTTGCTTATTTTGTGGAATCTTGTTACTAGTGGATACAGCAGCATAAACTCTACGAGATTAGGTAGTACCGGCTCACATATCTAATGGCACTAATCTAATCTGCAAATGATATTTATTGCAAATTAAATGTGTGCTCGTTATTATTTATTTGACAAAAGTATCTTGCATAGAATAATCTGTACTGTGGTAGTACCGGTCGCGCCTGGGTAGTACCCATGGTACCAACACACTTTCCTTCAATTAAATCGATATTTACAATATCCTGTTTAAGGTTATAACATAACTCGAGCTCATCACTCGAGTAGTACCTATAATATATTCAAATTACTTTATCGGAACAGCCAATAGCAGACATGGCCAATTATAAAATCTTCGGTACTTTTTTGCCACCAAATAAAAGACGAGGCGCCGCGAATAGTACTTGTTTTCATTTTCATGTCTTGCCAATAAAAAAAAAACGAACATTATCACATCGTAAACTCACATATAGCTAAATAGTACTTTGCCTTAGTACTGGCATGATAAGAACGTTGTAATTGTAATTAAATGAAATCTTATAGGAACATATAAATTGTGACACAGCTCGGCAATGCTGCTGCTGTTGCAATATCGCATCGAGTTTCCTATTTCGTACTGTACACCGACACACTTGTATCACTAAATAAATGTTAGTACTGTATATGTAATGTATACTATACTGCATCGTTGTGATTCATGAACGGTTTAGTACACAACGGGTTCAGTACCTAGCTATTGGTACTGTATATGTAATGTATACTATACTGCATCGTTTACGAGCCGTTGTGATTCATGAACGGTTTAGTACACGACGGGTTCAGGACCTAGCTATTGGTACTGTATATGTACTGTATACTATACTACATCGTTTACGAGTTGTGATATCGCAACCAGTTTCCTATTTCGTTCCGTTCACCAACACACTTTATCACTAAATAAATGTTATTGGTACTGTATATGTAATGTATACTATACTGCATCGTTTACGAGCCGTTGTGATTAATGAACGGTTTCGTACACGACGGCTTCAGGACCTAATACAAGTACATTACCATGTAGTTTATAGTTCACGAACTAGGTCCTAGTGACCTATAGGTCGTTGCAAAACATCGTCACAGTCATTTGATTGAACCGTTCAGAGTGAACGGTTCGCGAGTGAACTACACATCGCTACGGCGCAAAGGTGTTTTAATAATTATGGTACTACATATTTAAAAAAGTAATTATGGTTTGGTAAGATTAAGATGATATATAAAACATTTGCATAATTATTATCATAGACAAGCACTTGCGCAATACGCCCACTAAATCTATCAATTCGACATAAATGCGTATTGGTACTATGTGGTACCATTTAATCCACATTGCAAAGTATCGATTATAATTGCAAATAGATATTTTCTAAAACAATTACTACAAATGTTTAGAAAATGAAGACTGATTTTTATATTATTAGGTGGTACCAGGTCGTATTTTTGTTCTTAAAAATTGTGGTTTTTTTAATATAAAATTTCATTATGTGAACCATTATTTTAATTTAGTACTAAGTTATAATTCCCGCTTTAATATCTTCACTGGTCATTACATAGTACTACCAATAACTTTTATCCAGCGACCGATTATCTGATGGCACGAACAAAAATCGATGCGCCTGCTCAGAAATATTCGTTCTACGTGTCCGGCGTAATATTTAATAATGACGGGTACTACAATAAAAGGTACTGCCAAAGCTATAGAGGTGTCAAGGTAAATTATGCGCCGTTCTTCTTCGTGTAAAATGCCTTCAACTTCAAACCGTAGCCAGGCAAGATGAAGGTAGTTTGAGGGGCTGTACCCAAACGCTTAAATCGTGGTAGTACTCGATGTGGTACCACAAAACAGTTTCAAGACTTCGTAATATAAAAATATGTAGTTGAAATAAAGTAATACGAGACAAATATAAATGGTGCTCGTATAAAAGGTGGTATTGAAGTAGTACCTTTTTATAGTACCACCCGAATAATAATATAAAAATGATACTTTTGATTCTTTTAAAAAAAATATATATATAAATCATTTGCACTGAGGTTTTGAAGGTGGTACCACAATAGTACCACTTCAGCAACAACGTGAAATGAGTATTTTAAATCAATCGTTCGACAAAATTTGATTCGAACTTGCATGAACAAAAATTCTCGTTTCTACTTTTAATAGTTCTTGGTGGTACCGCTATAAAGAGTGTGTATGCGCTGGTATGGTACCAAAAGTTAAGTTGAAGAGCCAGTACCTTTTCCCTCAGCGTTTTGTACTGCGCTGGATCTTTTTATCGTTCGCCGGAATCGGGTACTACGCTACTTCGAAATAAACAACCAGTTCTTCGCGAGACCTGAGATTTACGATCATAAGCACACGATCTTGAAGATGCGACATTCAGAGTACCATACAAGAATCTTCACCCGAAGGTACTACAAAATTTTATCGTGTTGTTCTTGAATTGTACTGTTTATTTAATCGCAATGATTATTTTAAATTAGTTAATTGGTTCAATTTTTAAGCCAGGAGCCAAACGGTACTGCCGGTACTCATCTCTAAGGCATTAGACACGGTACCTTCACGTTGAATAGGTTTCGTTTCCATACAGAAATTCACAATGCCCAAGTAAAAAAAGCGTAGCACGAAGTTTTTAGCCATGTATCGATTGGAGTAAGTAGATAGTGGTGCTCACGATGGTACCCAAAGCGCTCGACTAGACACCTGACATAAAACGCATTATACTTATAAAGCCATAGGAAAATCTTGATCAGATTCATATCGAACAAATGGAAAAATAAATGGTACTGCTCGCCTTCGTGGTACTACAGGCTCTTATTTAGTGCCCATATTATTTATGAGATCGTTTTGGTATGATTGCAGTGTCGATGTTTAAGCTGCTAAAGAAAAATGGAATTATAGTTTCTCTTGTACATGGGTTAAAAATGTTATAACCCTGCTAAAGTTAGTACTACAGCAGGAGGAAGCAGATTAGTACTGGAGCGAATATTCTCGCACTTTTTATATATGCGTCAAGTTAGTGAATATTCTCGCACTTTTTATATATGCGTCAAGTTAGTGAATATTCTCGCACTTTTTATATATGCGTCAATTTAGTGAATATTCTCGCACTTTTTATATATGCGTCAATTTAGTGAATATTTTCGCACTTTTTATATATGCGTCAATTTAGTGAATATTCTCGCACTTTTTATATATGCGTCAATTTAGTGAATATTTTCGCACTTTTTATATATGCGTCAATTTAGAACTTATTATTTTACACTAAACGTACCACAAAATTTTTATTATATTTACGTGGAATCTAAAATTAAACTAAAAGTACCGTCAACTTAAGAGCGAACTCTGCGTATAATTGCACTGAGTTCCAATACAGTCTTTCGAATTTAAGAGCGAGTTCTGTAGAAAAAAAATATTTTTTTGTAAAAAGTTAAGTACACTAAATTTAATTGGATTGTGGTAAAGCACCTTCGTTAGTAACTGATAAAACACTCTACCTGGAAAACTGTCACATATAAATCATTTTAATTTCTTCATCAAACACCGTTGAAAAAGGACTATTCGAATCGTGCGTTTCGTTATTCTACATACAAGTTGGAGCGCTCAAATTGTTTGTGTCAATAATGTGGGGGCTATTTTAAAAGTCAAAAACGTTTGGTTGGAGTGTACATGGGTCCATTTTTCTTGCGTTTGTACAGCCACAGATGAATAAACATCAAACATCACGTACGAAAAAACGACAACAGAGATTGTGTCAATATAGTTGGGACATTTTCCTAAAGCTAGGAAAAACATTACGACGTTTCTGGCAAGAGATTACCTTTTTGTTTGTTTGTTAATGTTTGCACTAAGTGGAAATGAGCTGTCAAAAACGTGACATGAATTTTTTATAAAAGTCTGAAACCTTAAGCCACAATCTTTTTTTTTTAAATAATTGACGACGTAAAATATGCAAAAATTGTCGAGAAAAAAAACAATTTTTGCTTAATGAATTTCTAGCTCAATTTTTGACTTCCCCCCGCCAAGTTAATTAGGTAATTAATCTACCGAGTGTTCATTTCGACCGTACAAACACCAGATGCGACGTTATGTCATTTGCTTTTATTATTTTAACCGTTTTTTTTTGCAGACAGACTCGTACTATAGTGCAAATTTCAAATATAGACACTACAAATGATATGTACAGGTTGTTATGTACAAAATATGCACAAAAAAATTGAAGCAAAGTTATCGATCGACCAAAAAATTATAATACAATTATTATCCGAAATGATTCTTCCAATAGTTTTTTTTTGAAAATATATCAGTTGAAATTGGGCGCTTTTAGATTATATTGATGGTTTTTGTGTTTTACGCTGTATATTAATGAGAGGACAGATTTAGAAACAGTTCAGCAGCAGACTAGAATCTTGCCAATCTGTGTTTGAATCGAAGATGAACTAAACGCGTTATCTTTAGAAATATACCAAAATAATCCATTTGCAAAAATGATATTTTTCAGAAATATCTGCATCGATATTTATTTTATTAAGTATTCTTGTAGATGTATTTTTTATTCCTAATTAAGGGGGCAGTTCGATAGTTCAATTTACGAGGCAAAAATATTATATATTTTAAGACAAAATGGCACCCTTAAGTAAAAACGTTAATCAATGTTGGTATTTGATATAAATTTGGAATGTTGACGATAATTAGTTAAATTCTAATACAAATATATTTCATTTAGTTTAATACTAATAAACAAAAGATACGCTAGTACCAAATAGAAATGTAGTACCAAACAATATTTACTCGTAGATATTATTGGCGATGTTAAATAAAATTATAAATATCAAACGAATCGAGAAACTTAAAATTGATGGTACTACTTAAATAAAAAGTACTATAAAAAGTGAATTTAAAGTGTCGTTTTGTATATTTTTCTAAATATACAACGCTATAAAGTAATTAATAAAAAATATTAGTTTGTAGTACTTGAACAACTACAAATAATGTACGAGGAAAATATAAATAGTACCAAGTCATGCTAATTAAATATACTGATTGAATCAGCCAAGGAGGAAAACCAGAATAACTCACATTATAAAGAGGAATGATTAATAATACAATATGTGCAAATGTACAAAGTAGTACCGAACAAATTAAACGAACATGTGTCTAATAATGAATAGGTAAAGAAGGCGGACTTACAGTAAAACATCTCGTCGTTGAGCTTACGAAATGGTACCTGCCAGTTTAGGCATTCATATACACTTTCAGTGTACTCAAATGTAGTACGTTTCTATTTTGGGGGAAATCGAATAATGCCAAAAGTGCCAGAATCGCAAGAATGGCGAGCGCAATGAAAATAACAACCGCTAAAGCAATGTAAAGCATTATTCGGAAGATATATTAGAAACACTCGTTGAAACGGTACTGCGCAGAAGTAAACACGTTAATGGAAACATCCACCAAAATAGGTACTACCAAAACAGAAATTAAATAAAACTGCACTGAACAAATTGAAGAATCACAAAAAAACAGTTTCTGGCTTAGTTTATGATCGCAGATATAGTACCGGGATGGGTACCGATGGCAGACTGAGCGCGGCTAAATTAAAGGCGCGAGCTAAGCAAAGGTCTGGCACCACAGCACAGCTATGCTGTTCATCGGAGCTGCAGGTTCTTATGGTAACAATAAGAATGCTGCCCTCAAACTAAGAGTACTGGCTTGGGTACATATACCTATATTGAGAAGGGACAGACAGTGCCAACCATAGCGCAGGGATTTAAAAAGGCGCCAGGCATACGAGACATCCAGCGATTGGCTGTAGGTAGTACCAAAACCGTACCAACAAAAAATGAAACCATTAATTGTGATTTGTTCTTATGTACGACACAAAGTTATGGTACTGCCAATGGCGTGGAATGCTAAATTGGCGTGGTAGTACCGAATATTCAAGGTGGTGCCGAATATTTAAGGTAGTGTCGAATATTTACTATAGTACCGAATATTCGAGGCCGTATAGAATATTTACGGTAGTACCGAATATCTACGGTAGTACCGAATATTTAAGGCAATGCCGACTATTTAAGATGGTACTGAATAAGTAAGTTCGTGTCAAATATTTAAGGTAGTACCGAATATTCGAGGCAGTACCAAATATTCGAAATGGTGCCGAATATTTGTGGTAGTGCCGAATATCGAAGGTAGTGCCGAATATTTAAGGTAGTACCGAATATTTTGAGATTACGATAACAAAATCAATGTTTTGGTTGAACAAAACTAAAGGTACTTAGAGGAAATATAGATTGAAGGTAGTACTAAATTTAATATCAAACCAAGAAAACAAAAAGTACTAAAAGCCGATAGCATTGCAGGTGCCATGAATAAATTACGTTAATTGAATATCGATATGCAAATTGGCAAGATGTATTGATCAAAGACAAGACATTGTGTTGTGGTAGTACCTTACCAGCATTCCTAGAATATATTCTGATGTCACGAATACGAGTAACTATGCAATTTACGGCGATCAACGTACAATGCTAAATTATTATATAGCTGCAATTAATTATTGCATTTGATCAAGGTGGTAGTACCGACGTCACTATAAATATCGAATTTAAATTTAAATACTGGTATTTTGCCGTACCAATTAAAGGGAACGAGCTGTTATTGATGATATATCAGAAAAAAAAATGGTGGTTTTGGTACTACTGGTACACGGGCACCAAAATTCTCCACTAACAGATGCTAGAGATGGAAATCGGATGCCCCATAAAGAAAAAACTTGGAAGGATAACAACCCAGCGAGGTATAGTTCTTAAAAAGTACCTGATTATAAAATGATACCATTGTAGTTCACTCGCGAACTGTTCAATCAAAAGACTCTGACGATGTTTTGCAACGACCTATAGGTCACTATGACCTAGTTCGTGAACTATCAACTAGATGGTGCACGTATTGATGTACTTGTACTGGTGCCTGAACCCGTCGTGTGAATCACAACGACTCGGTAAACGATGTAGTATAGTATACATTACATATACAGTACTAACATTTATTTAGTGATAGTGTAGTACCATTTTAGGTACTATACATAACCATCTAACATATATATATATATTTAAGAATATATAGTACCATGCGTGAAATTCATATGAACATCCTACATAACACTCGAGTTCATTTCGTATAACAGGTTTCGAATTTTAATAGGGTACTACATCAGGACACGTACACGAGACAAGGAGACAGTAGGCTCGAAATGGGAGTGGAAAGGAGAGAGGGGGCACTGGAAGGTTGAGATGCTGCTGCATCAGCGCCGAAGAAAAACGAATTAATATTATTCTTTTGATCAAATTTAAACAAAAGAATGTAATAGATTAAGAAATACACCATCCAATGGCAGATTAGAAGGTTCTTTTTGATGCAGAATTTGACAGAAGAGGCGATTATAATAATAGCGTAATGTGATGTTGGTACTACCGAAAATATCGCACGTGTACAAGATTTGCTATTTTTAATTAGGTAGTACCGTTAAAATAAACGTATCTAAATAATCCTGCAAATATTAGCACTATATTTCAACGTCAACTTAAACTATGGACTTTAGTGTGTGGTTCGTTCAGTAAAGGTAATTTTAGGGTACTGCTATGGTACCTAAACTACCTAAATTGCGGACGACAGACCCTATAATCAACCGTTTACTGTTAGTATGCATTAAAGAAAGAGTGTATCTATAGTGTATCTATCAAAAATTATATAAAAAAATTGCTCAAGTAGTACCGTAACAAAAATATGAATATATTTTATTTATGGAAAATGTTTAATGTAGACTAGTTCTCAATTGGTGGGGTCATAATCAAGAGTCTTGACTAGACGAGGGTAGTACCAATCATCTGTAAGGGTACCATTTTAGATGCCCATTACCACATTCGCCTGAATATAATGGACTTTTGAATTACACTAAATATGATAATAATAAGTCATTCTATTTGGTACTACCAATAAAATTTTAAAATTGTTTGTGTGAATTTGATTTTATAAAATCACATACAAAACTATATTTAAAAATAGGTTTGATGGTACTATTAATGTTAAAATTTGAAGTTAGTACTTTTTTTCTGAGACACGTTTAAAAATGGAATTTTAAAAATTAGTTTTCGTTAATGCGATGGCGAAAATAATGTGCGCATTGTTCTATTTTCCGACTAATCTTATCAGAGATAATGAAATTAAATAGAAAAGGTACTACCAGCGTACTAAGCAAAAAGTAAATTGTAATTTTATATTTATAAAATGACGAGAACAAAGGGCAGCTTAATAATATTATATCCAAGCTTTTATAACAACAATTATACTAAAACAAATTGAGTACTTCCAGGTAGTACTAGCACTTTCGATTTAAAACTCTAATTACATTCGCTAAAATATGCTCCCAGGCAAATTGTAATTGTAAATAATAAACGCCACATTAGTACTTTGCCTGGGCACTGCTTGTTGGTACCACTCTTGCATTTAGGCGATAAAAATCTCACTTCTTTTCCCATCGTCATCGCCATTTATTATTAACACCGTGACATTTTGTAATTTGGTGCGAACGGAAGATCAGACAAAGGCAAAGCAGTACCAACCAAGGCACCACAAAAAGCCATTTGTATTTACCCCGATTTAAAAAATTCACAAATTCAAGTAATTTTTTTTTAATATATAAATTACGAAACAAAAATCAACTCCCGAAAAGTTTTTAAAGTACTATTAATAGTACCAATTCTACAAAAATTGTAGTCTTACAACATTCATTCTGATTTATGTAATATTTAAAAAATTCTAATATTACGAACATTTGTTGTGCCAAGGTATTGGTAATTTTTTTCCAACTGGCGAACGTGCGCGGCTACAAGGGTATGCGCACTCGTCTTGTACCACGTTAGTACTTTTCCAAGGTACGAAGAAAGTTTTACAAAAATTGCAGTTTTATAACATTCATTCAAATTTATGTAATAATTATATTAAAAAATTCTAATATTGCGAACATTTGTTGTGCCAACGTATTGGTAAATTTTTTCCAACTGGCGAACGTGCGCGGCTGCAAGGGTATGCGCACTCGTCTTGTACCACGTTAGTACTTTTCCAAGGTACGAAGAAGGTTGTGTCGTATGAAATTGGGGCCCTTTCTCATTTCGCGCGTCAGATTTATAATTAGTTTCTGTAAATGATGTCCCGCCACAGAAACATATGGACAATCTACAGGTAGTACCCATTGGGTACCTACACATAATCTATACAAGCGTTCGTATGTGTTACTACAGGGTAATAAATTATTTGTATTTTGTTAAGATTTTGTTGGTTTTGTGGGATTGTTTTTTTTTTAATTTTAGTTGATTAAAAATTTCAATGTTTTTGTTTTTTATAATACAGGTTAAGGAATATATTTTGCAAAGAAATTATTTTGAAATTTTTTTGCAACATTTTAGTAGAAAATGAAAATTAGTTTTAATGTTTTGGTTAAAAATGAATAAAACATTATTTGAATAAAAAAAAAATTAAAAGGTACGAATCCAGATTTAAATGTCATTAAAAAAAAAATTTAAGTTCTAAAATATTTACAAATTTTGAAAATAAACATTTTATCTTTTTTTTTAATCAACGGATTCGTTTTAATAATACCAGACTTTATGGTATAATAATGCTAGATCATATAATCTAATTTTTTTTTATCCTATAAATAACACTAAATCGTTAAACTAGCAAAAATGAATCGTATTAAAAATATAATAGTAGTACCAATATCGCAAAAAGGTACTACAGGTATTTTTTTAAATTTCAGATTTAGACATAAAAAATTTACCACATATTTTATTTATTTATATCTTTATATAATTTATAGAAATTTTATATTTTTGTGGATCGAGTAAAGCAAAAATATCTACGAAAAGTCGTACCATTTGCCTTTTTGGGATGTTGATTCCGATTCTTCCTCCTCGGCCTGAATTGGCCATCAATCGGTAAGCCATCCATCCTCTTCAACGCAATCAATATCACAAACAATCACTACTTATAAGAAATCCACGGCACATCATCTTTAATCAACGTAAAATATCACAGATGGTAGTACTTATTATAGGCAAAAATCAGTCAGTAGTGGGCTACTGCGGATGATCGACCGTTAATATCAACGCTTCAATTTCACTACCAACTTTATAAAACATCATCGTAGGCGTCGCGAAATGTTCATTTTAAATATCCTTTGTTTTGTTGTTTAAATGGTTCGCGATTGTTAGTACCAGCGTTTCCATAGTAACTTAGCTACTAGGCAACTAGGCAACCGCTACTAGGCAACGTAACATTTGCTCGCATTCATGGCTGTATGAGAAATGACAATTACATCGCATGAATTTACAGCCTGCGATTTGAACACGGCGCAATCACTGCGTCAACTGATCAGCGTTGGCCGCGCGCGTGGTTGTTATAGCAACATAAACGTTGTCTCGTGCAAGCGCGGTACTACTAGTATGCAGGCTGATTCATGCGGGTGTCTCACCAAACGATATTAATATTTCTATAAAATGTTAGAATATTTGTATAAACATTAAGATTAGGAACGTTTTTTTACTTATTTCAACTAAACTAAGAATATAACGAGTTCTTATCATTTTTCGATTTTAATTTAATACAAGGCAGAGCCGCACTTAATTTAATACTTCGACAGAATATTCGATAAACTACAGGTATGTTCCAAAAATTGATTTAAATTAAATTTAAAAAAAATTAAATTAAAAAAAAATAAATTAAAACAAAAAAAAATTCAAATTGAATGAATATATTCATTTTCTTAAAATAGTGAAAAAAATTGCATCTACATAAAATTTGCGTAATCACTATCTGTATTGTTAAAAAATATATATTTACAAGAAAATAATAAATTTTAATTCAAAATAACACGAAAATAGTTTTATTTGCATTTATATTTAATATATGCAACCATACGAGCTGATGAGTATCATGAGTGAACTTTCACGTTGAATCAGCCCGTACAACGTAGTTAGTGTATAAAAATACACACAGAGTAGACTATTGTGCATTATATATGTATATACCTGTTGATCCGTTTGGATCTCGCGTGGAACGTGAAATGAGTGAGTTTGGCGTGGTGGTGATGGTGGTGGGAGTAGCGAACTGCACAGTACTTCAAGGTACTAGCCTAAACAACACTTTCCGAGGTGTGATAATTGCGGCACTAATAATGAGGGGTGCAACATTGTACCGTTCGTCGAGTGGAATTGTGTGCGGCCAGGTTTAGAATTTTTTTTATCGATTTAGAAAAACAATTTTTTTTTTTTGATAAACAAAAAAACAATCATAAATTTGGAAGGAATTTAATTTTTACGATATTTATTTAATGGTGATTGATTTTGTAGTAGCAGCGTCGTTGTTATTGGATAAAACAATGTTGGTAACATATTTTAATGAAATTTTGAAAAATTAGAAAAATCGACTGTCTAATTATTAACGATGGTTCTAAAATTTGTAAATACTCTTTTATTCAAAAAATAATAATTGATAAATTTAAAGTGATAAAATAATCGTTGGAAACATTGAAATTAAAATTAATGCTCAGATAAAACATTTGATTAGATTTGTAACGTTTAACTATATTATAAAAATGAGAAAAATATGAAACTTTTATTAAAAATTAATTATCACGGGTTAATTAGCCAATTTTATAATTAGATATGGAGTGCTTCTTTTTATAAAATAATTTTGCAATCGAATATTTATTTATTTATACATTTTCAATGTAATTTTAGTGGTTATTTGAAATTTAAAAGAGAAATATTTTAATTTTACATTTACATATTCACAAAATTTAATGAAATAAATTTATTAGCTCAAAAAATATTAAATGCATTTTTTTAATATTTCAATTTCCCACCATATCTAGATTCTATTATTTTTGAATGAAAATTGAAAAACGCAGAATATTTCATAATTCTTAACAGGCGCAAAAATTCTTATCATTTGACGCAATATTACGTTGATAAAATATAAAATTACAACAACAAAGTAGTAAACTTGAATTTCACACGCTGAGATAAACAATTCCCTTTAAACAATTAGATGGCATTAAAATAAGTTCATTAAAAATACCACAACGGTAAATAACGGTAATAAACAATATTTCGTTATAAACAGATATTTAAGAGTTAATCGAGAATTTAATGTAGAAAGAAATTATGTAGTTTGTTCTTTTATTTATAGGAAAAATTATGGTGGATTTTGGTGCAACAATTTTTTTTTTACAGAGTAGTCGTAAGGACGTAATATTTTTAACACGCATTAAACAAGGTTTAGATTACATATTGACAGATTTTGGAGGTGCTGGCTTTGGTAGTTTATTTTTAAAAAATACTCAAACTTAAGCTTGTTCTTTTGCCAATTTTTCACTTTGGGACTCTAAACATTTTTACATGTAAAATGAAAGTTTTTCGCAGAAAGATTTCTAGCAAACGTTAAGAAAGGCTTAGGTTAGATATTGACCGAGTTTGGAGCTATTTGCTTTAATTGTTACTTAAAAAAAAAATCGCAGTTTCTCTTTCGTAATTTTTTTTTTTAATTAACGCGCCATCAAAAAAATTTGCGCAGCCTTTAATAGCTAAGTTGGAATATTTAGAATAGCTGAGTGTCAAATTGACAACACTGCGCCATGTTGGTAAAAAAAAATCTTGTCTCAAACACTTTAAAAGTTAACGATGAATATTTTATTACTAAAAACATTTGATTAAAGGTCGCTGTACGTTTATAATTGATTTATAAACATACAGATGGAGCCTCTAGATGGAGTCAATCGGCAAATGCAACGTTGCAATTTATATATACAGCGTTTCAAAATTGTGTATAAATGTACACAAAAGTTTCGAATAAATAAATGATTTGAAATTTCAGCAGATTAATCTGCGAAATGCGCATCAACCAAATGAATTCTGCTTCTAGATTTTGCAGAAACATATGCGCAATTTAATTAATTTTTTAAAGTGAATACGTTATTTCTTTAAAGTACTTTAGAGTGAGAACCATTTTAATTATATTATACCCAGAAGAAAATTAGCTTTTAGCCTATTACACATTTAGTACAACTAAACGCAGGTAACAAAAACATTTGCAACTATAAAAAAAGCATCATATTTCATCAACTCAGTTTATCATTTATGACAACGACAGATATTAATATGGCATGTTGTTATTGCCGTTGAGGCTGAAGCCTTTTTAGTTGTTTCATTTTTGTTTCTCCCCATATAGGCGCCGTGCTTAAATGAGCAATAAACGAACAACAGAGCGCAATCTGCACTAGTATATAGCTCGACCAGGTCCTCGTGGACCGAGTAAAGCCGACAATACGGCGCAGGAGCAATTGCACGGATCTTACAATAACGATTCTTGAGATTTGTGTTGAACGACGATGAAAGAGAAAGGAAAAAATCGGTACCACGACTACAGTATTATTTTAAAAGGTAAAAAGGGCTCAGGGAAATGTTTATTTGTAAAATATGGTGCATCGTAACGCCAGAGGATTGTAAATGGAAAATATATTTTTTGTCAATTTGAGCATGTATTGGTTCAAATCCCAGCCAAAAAAATCGATTTATAATTTTTTTAAATCCTTTAAAAATCAGGTCCGTATCCCAACCGAAATAAAAAATTATATTTGACGTCTGACTAAAAAATATTTAATTGTATAAGTGCGAAAAATTTATTTTAAAATTATTTATTTATTTTTTCCCCGCTAAATTGAAGTATTCAATGTTCAATAAAAACTTACTTAAAATATAATATTTTTAAACAAGTGCATAAATAAATTCTACACATTTATGTATTTTTTATTCATCATTTTTCACATACCATGCGCAATTATTGGACAAGCGCAGTATAGGTCGCACTATGCAACTTCTGCGCACGATGCGCGGAACAAGTTGCCTAGTATAAACTAAAATTCGAACTAAAACCCGTACAATATACGGATTTTTTTTTTAAAATAAAGCTCGTAAAGACGTAATTTTTTAGCTTACATTAATAAACGTTTAGGTTAAATAATAACACATAAAAAAATAAAATTATACATAAAAAAAAATCTTTATTTAAAATTTGAAATTTTTTTTATGTTGATTAGGCAAGAAAATTAAAAAAAATGATTATGAATTATGAAGTTGCCTAATTTGTTGAAGATGGCTATTAAATATTGTGGATCTTTTTGGGTATTTAATATAAAAAGAGCGTTTTAATAATAAAATTACACGTGAGCGAAGAAGAGTGTCAGATAAGGAAGAAGAGCTTTTTAATAAGCTCCAAAAATAAATTACAATAACAAAAATGCCTAACCAAAGCTACAAATGTACGACAAGTCATTGTGCTGACCGGACTCAGTAATAATAATATATTATCCTGGGCTATTGTACTCGAATTGTACGTATTATGGCCACGGCTTACCGGACCGGTGATCACTGATATTATTCCGTAATAATTTATACCGGTGGCCCAAAAAAAAATCCCGAAAAAATCAACGAATTAGTACAATAATCTTGTCCCACTGATCATGGCGGTATAGCCCTTGAAATGCGCATTAAACGCTTTGAGTTATGTTGTATAAAATTATTTTGCACCGCAGTGACAAGATGGGGGTATAGCCCTCGAAATGCGCATGTAGTCATTTAATACTTCGCGTTATATTTTATGCGGTTATTTAACAGCGTAGTGACAATTTTTAAAATTCAAAAGAATTTTGTTGGGACACTGTGTATATGTATATCGAAGGTGGATTGTATACAAGTTGCATTTTTACTGTCAAATGTGATAAAAAATGACATAAATAATGGCATTAGAGCCGCAGTAAAGTGTCATAAGTGAAAGGATTTATTGTAAAGGTCAGAGGCGTCCAAATAGAACGACAAAAGGGACACAAAGGCCTAAGACGAAAAGGAATGTTTGGTATGCGCATTGGAGTTTGATTATTGGCATTTATAGATTATGAAATGATTATAAATAATTTTTTCCTATTTAAAAAAAAATCGGTATTTTTATTAATTGTTTAGAAACGAAATATATTTTTTATATATATTTAAAAAAAAAAATTCCTGTAAAAAAATATAAATTTTTTTCTATAAAATCTACTAAAATATTTCAAAAGAAATCCTAGCAATGAATGAACCGGAGATTTATAGAAAAATAATTCTTGAAAGTGTATTTCTTCTTTTGCTGGAGATTCGACATATTCTTCAGCTGGATTTTCAACACAATCGAAATATTCTTAATACAACTGTAGATAGATGCGAGATATTACATGCAGCACAGGTATATAAGGTGTAAGAATAATATACTTCAGTATTGTGAAGAGGTGAACTGTAAGTGATAAAATATACAGGGCCTAAAATAATTTTTTGGACTAAAAATGTATTTTCTGCAATTTGTGGGTGTTAGATTTGGATATGATTTACAAAAGTTTAATTGAAAATTTGAATATTTTTTTTGGAATTTCGGAAGAAAAAAATCAAGCGCATGTAATAATAAAAATCGCAAAATATTGAATTATTACGTCAAAATTCAAAACAATTTTTTTTTTGAAAAACCTATAAAAATATGCATGTTTCTACAAAAAAATTTTTTTTTTCAATCTGGCTCACGCTGTATATTCTTGGCGTAACAACAACACCAGCTTCGGAAAGAACGAAAAAAAAAAACGAGGCGTAAAAGCACAAAAGCGTCCCACATCACACCTAACAAAACATCCCAAGTTTCAGCTGAGCGATGCGAACAGGGCCGTACCAAAAATGGGGCGAAATGTAAAAAAATTGATTCTAACAATAAATAGCTGCGCCAATATAACGACACTAACACGGCAATGTAAACATTGTAAATTTTAATGTATTAATTTCGAAATTGATTATTGTTTACAATAACGGATGCTGTTTTGACTTTGGTTACGTCAATCTGACAGTAGATGCTGGTAAAATCAAGATGGCCGCCGATGTGGCTTGTTGACAGCGTTACTATGGAAACCATAATCAAATTGCCGATGTGGTTTGTTTGTTTACAGCGTTGCTATGGAAAGCATAATCAAATTGCCGATGTGGTTCTGTTTGTTGACAGCGTTACTATGGAAACCATAATCAAATTGTCGATGTGGTTTGTTTGTTGACAGCGTTACTATGGAAACCATAATCAAATTGCCGATGTGGTTCTGTTTGTTTACAGCGTTACTATGGAAACCATAATCAAATTGCCGATGTGGTTTGTTTGTTTACAGCGTTGCTATGGAAAGCATAATCAAATTGCCGATGGGGTTTGTTTGTTTACAGCGTTACTATGGAAACCATAATCAAATTGCCGATGTGGTTTGTTTGTTTACAGCGTTACTATGGAAACCATAATCAAATTGCCGATGTGGTTTGTTGACAGCGTTACTATGGAAACCATAATCGAATTGCCAACGCATTTGTTCCCACATAAATGTCAAGCGAAAATTAAATTAAACAAGACAAGAGAAATATTCTTTTACATAACAGTTGCGGAGTTTTTAAAGACTCTAATATTCAGAGCTCTAGTAATAGATTAATTTTGGGCTAATTTTCGGTCAAATTCGGCACTGGTTGGTTCGTTGAATAGTTCGTACAGATTTCGTTTCTCGCCTCTCGGAATCGTGGTTGGGGGGGGACATGCACCAGGGACGGTGGTGATGGTGAACACACAAGCGAACACTTTGTTACAACGGCGCGGGATGTCGAACCCACT